>LR991009.1:8636330-9886330 GCA_905163435.1 Mamestra brassicae | reverse complement strand
TACAATGGATGGCGGCTCTTCTATCTGAGCTCCAGTAACTGTAGTACAACCCAGTAACTGTTACTGGGTAGCACGGATCGGTAGGTACTTCTTGGCAGGCGTTGTTAATATCATTCAGGCTTCTGACTGCGCGTAACGACTGCGTTAGTGCACAAAGTGCGTTAGTGTTCTACAAATGACAACAGGAGCGGAGCCAACTACTTATCGTGCTTTCCAAGGCACGGAGTACGCCCATCCACGAACCAAGCGTATGCGTAACCTAGACCGACACGTGCGGCTGTTATTATCAAACCAAGAGGCCCTCCTAAAATAAACTTATCTACAATTATTTAATTTATTTCTAATTTGATTTGACACGTGAATCCACTGTTTTAGTTTTGATAGATATTTATCTAAATCCAAATAAAATACTCTATCACAATACAACAATAAATAGTTCACAGTTAGGTACCTACATTCTTATCTCTCAAAGAATGTTCAGTGATACTGATAAGTTGTACTTAAAGCCTGTGCTACACGGTTTAAAATGGCGGTGACGGTTTAAAACCGTGTAGACAGACAGACCGTGTGGTTTTATGCCAAATTGAGCATACTAATTTTAATCTTTAAACCCCCTTAGTAGAAAAGCGTGCGTTGCAAACCAGTGGCAGAAACGTTGGTTTAAAACTTGTTTGAAACTGTCTAGCCGCTTGTTTAAATTAAACCATGCGAATGACAGTCGCGCTTCTTTTCTGCAGGCGCACAAAATGACTCAATAGAGTGAACGTGAAGTGATAACAGCACTTTTCAGTTGCGTGTCCGGCCAAATTAGACGGTGTCCGACCTGTCTAGCTTTTGTTAGACTTTTTTTTTACATTTGTCATGTGTTGGCACCTTGCATCGCTAGCGAGGAGGGCGTAGCACTTTTCCATTGAAATGAATATTGAATGATAAAATAATAAGTAAATCATTCAATTTTATTGTTGTTTCATTTAATTTAATAAATTAAAAAAAAAACATGTTTTACTTAGAAAAAAATTTAAAAAACAAAAAAATGAAGAGTGTCCGGCCTTTTTACCAAATGTCCGGCTAAACTGGCTCGTCTGTCCACCTTTACGGTTTTAAGACCTGGCAACCCTATTTGCATAGATACTGTGCGAGTTCTAAACGTTCTTGATCGCGATAACGATAAAAAACAATTTTGACTAAACTAAATAAGCGCAAGGTATAATGTAAAACCTCTTTTTCCACTACGATTTGACATAAGCGTACGTTTACGATAAAGCAATCGAGTACGTACTCGCACTGAGGCCTCTGTTCTAGGCCATTGAGGCGGGACGTATTATTAATAGAATAAGATGCCTTGAAGATGCCTTGTGGTACGTATTACATTCATGTACGTAAATAATAAGTATACGCATTGTCATTATGTTATTTATTACATAAGACAACATCATTTAAGTTATGGTAGGAAGAAGATATCCCTCCTTCTGCGAGACAGTTATCGCGTAGAAGGAGGCTGCGGAAAGGGAGAGGGAAATCTCAACCGCTCTCCCCGCCCGCAGCAAACGCATCGGGCGTCGGAGGAGGGCATACGCTGCCCTCTTCCGGCCTCCCTAACTGGGTCCAGGGGCGGCGGACTTGGGGATGTCCGTCGCCCCCCATTCATCCGGAGCCGAGGTGGCGGTGCGTGGTGTTCCCGTGCGCCCCTCTTTGACGTAGCGAGGGGAGTCCAACACCTCACTCCACTCGCCGACGCGAGGTGGCCCGCAGAGGCGGGCCGGCACCAGCCGGGGATTGCGGAAGTCGCATACGTTCCCGCGATCCCCGGCGTAGGTGGGAGATGGAACACCGGGGTGGTTTTAGTCTGTAAGAGTCTGACAGACCCCCGCCCCAGGGTGGAGGACTTCCGTGAGGATTTCCCCCCGAAAAAAAAAAAAAAAAAAAAGGAAGAAGATATCCACTGTGTCACTCGGTTGCACTAGCTCTTTGACTTTGTCAGTCTGACACCAGTTTTCATTAATATTTTTCCAAGAACAAGACAATTATTGGAGATGGGTTTAAATCCAACAAATGTTTAAAAACCCGGTCGCTTGCCATGTATTAAGAGATGAATACATGGATTTTAATTCAGTGATAGGGATCCGTCAAAGTAGAGCCTACTTTGACTCTAGTTATCATATGAGTCTGTCGGGCCATGACTATTTGGGGGCTTTTTTTTTAAGGATGGGAAATTATCAAATGACTTCTTCCGTTCTGGGTGGAGCGGAAGGGCGTGTCAGACTCTTACTGACTAAAACCCATCCGTGTTCCTTCTAAAGCCCTTTGCGTTCCAGGGCCGCGGTGACTCTTTCGAACAAATTCCGCAACCCTGGCAGGCTCTGGCTCTAGCGGGCCTCGTCTTCTATGCTGAAATCTCTTTGAGGCGCGCGTGAAACACAACGCGCCATCGACCTGGGCCTGGTGGTGATCGGACAGCGAGCCACCCAACGCTCGCCGTCCGCAGGCCCGCGCCTACGGTGGCCGGGGATCGCCCTGCGTCCCGACGCCCGGGGCGTCTTCTCCTGTAGGTGGGAATACCTTACGACTACAAAATACAATTCTTGGTTCAACTGATTATTGGCGTTAGGGCTTCTAAACGTCAAAAACCGGCCAAGTGCGTGTCGGACCACGCACAGTGTAGGGTTCCGTAGTTAAAATAGTAAAAATTAATAAACTATTATAACCTTAGATACAAAGTTACAAATGCAAATGGTTTTAAGTCATTTTCTACGGAATTACTGGGAATTTTTTACTTACCCAATTTCATTTTATAAATTGGTCGACTATTACTCATTAACTCGTTAAGCCGAGGTAGCGGTGATAGTTTTCCTTGAAAATTTTTACTTTTAATTACTCGACCTATCCAATACAAAATAGGGTAGACGATAAAAAAAAATTCATAGACACTTTACATGTCACGTGGGGCCACTCAAAAAAAATGTATTTCAATACATATTTTATTTTACCACTTTGTCGGCGTGATTAATATGAATCCCCATACCAAATTTCTCTGACTGTCTCTGAGCTTAACCGTGGACGGACAGACAGACGGGCGTGGCGAAACTATAAGGGTTCCTTGTTGACTACGGAACCCTAAAAGTCATTCAGTTTTGTTATTTTTCATCCTGTGTGGGATAGGCATCCCACACAGTGGATGAAAAAATCCAGAGGTGAAAAACATCCGTAGCACTCACCTCAAGATTCAATTTGGCGATGCTGGAGGGAAGCCTATTTCTAACAGTTGACGTCTTTCAACTGAAATCTTTTGTTCCACCATCTAAACCAAAACAAACCAATTCCAAGTAAAAACCATTATTTACCATAACAATGACTTAATCAGCAAGGAAACCCAAAAGCGACAACTGGACCGTCCAGCGGGTTACACAATTCGTTACGAGAGCCATGCATTGCGCGACATGTGACATTATTTTGGTTGTTCACTATTATTATATTGTATTGTTTTATTACGACAAACTTTACTAACCTTGTTAGTTCGTTTATTGTTAGTTCGGAAAGTTTTTGAAAAGTGTGTAGCGGCAATGTGAGCGGTTACTTATTGCCTGAGCTTGATGGAATTGTAATGTTGACTAAGAGTTAAATACTTTCTTTGACAATGATTCTTACAGTTCCTGGAACACAGGTCAACAATTTGCGCCATTGCACCTGTTAGCGTCAAACATTTTAAGCTGTAAAATTTTAAACGCTATGTTTCCTTGAATGCTGAAATTTCCAATGTTTCTTTTTTTATTTGGCCATAGTTAGGTATCTATTAAAATGTCAATGTACATTAGTCTCTGATTCTCTAATATACAATAATAACGTTTATTTATAAAAACCTAATATATTGCAGGAAATTAAATTGATGACTGCGGTTGAATTTCTTGTGACAATTGTTTCTATAAGTAGTTATTTTTATAACTTACCTATGTTGTACTTTAGCTTCGTAAGCCATAAAATACACAGGTGATCGTCAGCGGACATGCGATTGAATTCAATAACAAAGTCAGCAGAATCGTTGAGGAATAGCAGGTTATGGAAAACAGCTGTGTTGAGGAATCAATTCAATTTATTTCTTCAGTAACAGTATCTACATACCCTTTTCAAGGCAGTGGCCAGTATATTGCCACCAGAAGATTCTTCTTCATCGCTTCGCTCGTGCTGTGTCACGGTGTGTTATTGTAACACGCCTCATAATCTCTCTTAATCTGGTTCTGTGAGACAATAGTCTGGCGCTTTCATTAACAGGAACCACCTTTCTAATCTGATCGTTCCACTTCATCAGTTCATCTCTGCCCTGTTCCCCCAGGTACTCTATTGAGTCGTTATTCCCCCACGAGGCATGGCTAAAAATTGTCTATATTCCAGACAGCAAGGGTGCAACCACACCAATCGATCGATCGTCGATCGATGGTAGAATGAATTAGTCGACGTCGATCGATGGCTTCTACTTATACCATACCAATTGATGATTATTGAATCGATCGATGGCATCGAAAAAAAAACAGTTGAAACCACACCGGTTTCAACTTTTTTTTTTTTGCCCCACACTAGGAATTTCTCCTGTATCGTGGGTGCGTTTACAAACATACAAATTCACGTACACAAACAGCCAGACCCGGAACAACTATCTGTAGGCCATACAAATATTTGTTCCGTGCGGGAATCGAACCCGCGACACGCACCGCAGCAGTCAATCGCTCTACCAATGCGCCAATCGTGTTTATCGCCCGATATCCCTCGATCAGCCAAAGCTACCACACCAATCGATCAACGTCGATCGATGTCGATCGATGTCGATCGATGGTATCGATCGATTGGTGTAGTAACACCGTAACACACAGACTGACAGTAATGCTTAATTGTTAATAGACGCTGTTGTCTAGATGTCGAGTATGGAAACGTTTGCGCGGAGTTCTTTAATAAAATGCCAAGCATTCTTCTTCACTAGTAAACATTTCTAGAACATCTACTTTCTTCTTTTCCAGTTCTCGTAGTGTCCAGCTGCGTACAGAAATCTCAGCAATGTAAGAATACGGACGAACCTGATCTTATTGGCTTTATTTCTTTTTTATAAGTTAGGTAAGCTTTCCAAATATTTTGCAGTTCCTAGGTCTTCACAACTTGTTTTATTGATTAACAATAAACGAAAATAGTGTTTATTACAATTTGTAGAACAAGGCTTGGTGTAAACATTATGGGGAATATTGGGTATAGACGAACAATTGTTTTAGCGAATCAGTGAAAAGTGAATCGTTCTGTCGGTGAACCGTTGGTCGGGGAAAAGATCTATCAGCGAAAAAGTGAATCGTTCTGTCGTTGAATGGTTTATCGGAGACCCGTGTATTGAATAACTGATTCAGAATCCTAGCCACTAAAATGACTGATGGTAGATTCTTCATCGGATAAGCTCTAGGTACTTAGGCGGTGATTTTTTTTTATGAAAAATTTGAAATACCAACTCAACTGAGCTTATTAATCAAAAGTCATAAAATTCATCTTCAAAAGCAGGTCGGGTTTTATTGTTATGGCTAGTTGTCCAAACTAGCCTAACCTACGTCTATGTCACCGGAAAATTGCAGACTCCGTAAGATTGTCATAAATCTTTATTAAATTATAATTTCTCGATATATTATGAAAAAATCGTTGTGTATATGTCTCCAGAAAATTAGAGACTCCAAAAGATTGGAATAAGTCTTTATTAGATTATAATTTTTCGAAATAATCGTTTTAAATACAATAAATCCCATCCAATTTCAATAGTTTCCAATATATCCGAGTCTTATTAAGAACAAATAGTTTACAATTTCACGCAATATTTTACAATCTTACGGCGTTTGCAATTCTCCGGTGACATCTAGAACAAGTTAAACCGGCAACAAAACCCAATCAGACCAAACTGCATTTTAACCGCCAGAAACAACGTACATCCGAAAATCCTAAATTAAAGCAGGATGTATGACTGTACATAGTGTACATAACTAAATTGTTTCCACAAGCGGTGACGCCCACTAGCCGGTATTCGGGCTCATTGAGTTGCGCACGTGGCTTCAGCACGTGACCTGCGCACACGCACTTGACCTAAACGGGCCAAAACCACAGGATAGAGGAAACAGAAGGTTTGTGGTAAATAAGGGTAAAACATAGAAGCATAGTATTCCACAAGCCCAAATCACAGCTGTCTTTCGTTGTTCACTTTGGTATTCCAATCCAATCCAATTTATACAAGTGTTACATCTTTTTTTAAGGATGGGAAATCATCAAAACACTCCTTCCGCTCTGGGCGGAGCGGAAGGAGTGTCAGACTCTTACTGACTAAAGCCTACTATGTTCCTCCTAATGCCCTTTGCGTTCCAGGGTCGCGGTGACTCTTTCGAACAAATTTCGCATCCCTGGCAGGCACTGGCCCTAGCGGGCCCCGTCTTCTATGCTGAGATAGATATACCTACATATACACAGAACCACAAAACTAGTATTTTTTTGCTTGCCTTTAATTGTATCCCACTGTTGGGAACAGGCAGGAGGCCTTTGCCCATCAGTGGGGCTTACACCTTCTAAATATCTTTGTCTTGGTCGATATCTGGCGAAGTTTAACCAGTAAACATGATCATCACACCACATTCGCAGATTTTTTTAATGTTCTATGTACATTCTGAACAGAAGTGAATGATAGCGTGACGTTAGAAAGGGGAGAACGGATTCTGGAAAACTTGTTGCCGATCCCAACTAACATGGGACAAGCGCAGGAAGATGATGATGATGTCCGCCAAATAATACTGGACACATTTTTCCAAAAAAAATGTCTTTGACTAAGCCTTTTTTATGAGACCGTCATAGTTTTGACGGATCAGAAGTCCTATAGTGCAGAGCTCCACTCGAATTTGACCAAATTTTTTTGATAAACCTACTGCGAGTGTTCTTGCCAGCGCAAGCGCATCGCCCTGGGGATTGACCTTGTCGCCACGTGCGAGAAGCACCTTGTAACTTGTACAGTAGGTGTCTGGTGCTGTGCCCTTCAGTCTTCAACTGCGTTTGTTTGAAAATAATTAAATGTGTTTTTAATGTAGGTAGGTATTTGTAAATTGTGAATATTTGTGGTTGCAGTAGGGTTACATTAAATTTTAAATCTGTATGCAAGTTACACAAAGGAGATAATAAGGGCAATGTAGCTACTATTTGGTATTGATAACCTAGGCTCAAAGTATCTAGGTAGGTAGTAAAAACTAGGTAAGTACTTAACTATCCTTAGGAGGTAACGGCACACTACTATTCATTTCAGGCTATTCTTTTTTTCCAACTGGTCACATAGAGAAATATTGTGCGAGTCCACGAAGGTAGGCAGGTGCAGTAGTTACTTAAGTACCTTATTGTTTGTTTCAGCAGGCAGGTAACTGTCTACCTACAGGGCATACACCGAATCGATACAATAATCATAAACAACAGTTAGCAACAGTCTGTATAGACAGACTTTAACGTAATAAATGTAATAATGTAGTGTTACTATTTCAGAACGTCAACAAAAAATGGAAGCAGATAGGTAGGTACATACGTCAGATCAGGTACCTAGTAGAAAACGAACTCGGGCATTAGGCCAATGACACACGAAAGCAACGTGCTATTTCCAAAGATAAACCGCGATAAAACTAAGTAGGTACGCGATAAAATTATTGTACAGCGCACGATAATTTTCAAGCGTTGGGAGCAATGAACTCCGCTATGATCCTGAAAAGCTTTAAATTACTGACAGCAAGCGCCATCTTTTGGGTTTCTGTTACGATTTATACATACGTCTAAAAAATGCCATCTTGTATCGGGTAGTTGAACTAGCGAAGTTTTATGATTTTTATAAACAAAAAATTATTGTGCAGATAGCAAATTGTAATGTTTTGTGTATCTTTTTTTAAAATAGATTAGGTAGTTTTATTCAAAACCATAAAATTAGTAAGGACAGTTAGCAGACTGGGCTGAATGGAGTAAACAATGCAGCTTGATTTTGAACTCCACATAAAATTTTACACTGACACTTTGACACTTGTCAAAAATATGGTAGAACTTGGAAATGTTTTGAAAAAGATATTATCGTAAATATAAATTAAAAATATTAAGAGAACAAGAGCATACCATACAAAATGAAAGCATTAATCCAGCGTGTTATGAACGCTAAAGTTACCGGTAAGTTTATAAGATTATTATTTATAGGTTATCTTCATAATAACAATCACTTTCTTATGAGAAAACACACTGAAGTTTTATAAACGCTTTTAAGTTTTTTCCAGCTGTGGCAATCTACTGCTTTTTCCATTGTAGTACCTACTTATAATTATTAATTAATCATAATTTTCCTTACATCAGATATTGGTTAGCCAACTCTTCCACTACCACTTCTCTTCGACCAAACGGATCGGTTTCTTTGGTCAACGAACCAGCATTGTAAATCAACATGGCAATGCTGCCAATATTCTGGGCACTGTTCCCATCAACAGGAATGTTGATGAATTTTGTATGCACATCATTTCTTTCCCTGTACCCTTATTATATGTGCTGGTACATATATAATTGATTATTGATATCAATTTGTAATAAAAGTATTTTATTAAAATTTTAGGTACTTTCTAATTTATGTTCACAAAAGGTTGATTGGTGTATTTTGATTCCAGTAAACAATGAAATTGTAAGCAGTATTGGTCAAGGTATTTGTGTATTCATTGGAATATCCAATACTGACAGCAAAAAGGATATGGAATACATGTAGGTACCATATTCTTAAAATAGCATGAGTGATCCAGTAGTCCTATAAAACTGTAATTAATTACTTGAAAGATTTCTTACTAATTCCTCATAAGTAAAACCGTTACTAAACAAAATTATGAAATTTTATAGGGGAGCCAATAGTCAGTTTTAGATATATGGCATTGATTGATATTGATAAAATTTTCGTTTAGTAACGGTTTTACTTTAAAGGTGTGAATGTATTTATCTTGTTATAGTATATTTCAGTAAATCTTGTGCCACTATTATATAATAGAGTATCACTAAAGTTTAACTCAAAATAATTAGTTTCTAAGGTGGAGTTCTTAATCCATAGTAACTTAACCAGGGGCAGAACTATTATTGAATAGTTCTGCTATTGGTTGCCAAGAAGTACATTGGTATTTCTTGGAATCTTTTGAGTTAAGCCTTATACATTTGAGTAATAAAAGGTTTACAGTACTAACATTACTCATGTTATGTTTCAGTGTGCGGAAAATATTAAGTATCAAGTTATTTGATGATGAATCAGAGAAGAAATGGAAGAAAAGTGTGTCTGATAGAGAATTAGAAATATTATGTGTTAGCCAGTTCACGTTATACAACACATGGAAAGTAAGTTTCACCTTGTCTCAATTAGGTAGGTAATTCTGTCATGAACTAAAATATTTTACATTCTTCTAAATATTGCTCCACCATTGATATTGTCCTCCTCGTCTGCTTGACAATGAAAAACATAAAATGAACAAGGTTGCAATGTTAAAATAAAATTAAGCAGTTTCATTTTTGTATTACGAAATTAGGTTGCTGTATACACCTTTGAGAACTTATAGAAAGTACTCTTAAAGTAATCTGCAACTGAACCTAGATCTGATTTTTATCTGTCAAAGATGACTTCAATGTTATTGTTTTATTTCAGGGTAACAAACCTGACTTCCATCATGCAATGCCCGGAGATAAATCAAAGGAGTTTTATGAAAACTTCTTGCAAATGTTGAAGGATGCTTACAAACCAGATAAAGTGAAAGGTATGTTTCTTCATTTTTATCACATCATCTTCTTAGAATTTCACTGGCAAATACAAATGTCAAGAAGTTTCACGCCTGAATTCTAAACAGAACAGATATGTTCAGTTCAGAATTGAGCCATGCAAACTCAGCATGTTAATGCAATCACCGGACTCAAGTCAGCTATAGCATAGATTGGTACCTATCACACTAATATTATAAAAGCGAAAGTTTGTGGGTGTGTGTATGTTTGTTACTTTTTCATGCGCAAAGACTGGACCGATTTAGATGAAATTTGGAATAGAGATTGTTTGAGTCCGGGAAAGGATATACGATAGTTTTTATCCCGGGATTATTTTTTATGTGATAATTTTCGACTTTAACGCGGGCGGTAGCTAGTAGTTTCATAAACGTCTCTGACAGCGTCAACAAATTTAATATGCGGCGTCTGCCCGTTTTAGGCCGACGCCTGATCGCTTAGCATTAAGACGACGCCTTAGGGCGATTCGTGCGAATAAGCGAGTTCCTTCTGCCGACACGATCGAGTTTGCCTTACGCCACATGCCGATTCCTGTGTGACATTGCCCATAGAATCAGTAGAATAATGTTCAACGGCGCAATATCATCTACATATTTTAGGCTAGGCGATTAATTTACCCTTCCCTATTCCAGATGGCAAGTTTGCTGCCTACATGCAAGTGAGCATACAGAATGATGGACCAGTCACTTTCGAGATAGAATCCCCAGCCAACCTACCCAGCAAAGAAAGAAGATCTAACAATGGAACTAAGCAAGAGAATAAGAATGAAACTAAACAGGAGAAAGAGAGTGAGCATCTAGTTGAAGATAGTGTTGATAGGGTATAAATATTATTCTTAATTTAAGTAAATTATAGTTTTCGTTAAATCTTTTTGTCTTTTTAATAAGCCCGCACTATTCCACTGGGCAAAGACCTCCCCCAATTCCTACCAGGAATTCTTTTCACGCGCCACCTTGTAGCGTCGTACCAGCCCTTCGTTAAATCTAATCAAGTTTTTTTTACTATTATCATTCTTCTTTGTATTACACTGGTACAATAACATGTTGTTGGCCCAGTAATACGGCTTCGTCAGTGGCAGCGCATGGGTCGCTTTTACTGCAGCTTAGGGCAAGCAAGTAGAAAAACTCGTATTGTGCGATGAAGTTCCACAACCGCACTCTTCAGCCGTTTCGGTGAGGTGGTATCCCCCACGTCCCTTCCAGAAATACCAGTAATCGGACACTAGTTCAGCGCTTATTGTCCTTGCACTATCTACCTAGAGGCACTTTTGTTAAATAATGAGCTCCAGTTTAGAAATGTAAAGGGACTTGAATATAAAAGCGTAGAATAGGGGGAGTTTAATTATTACGTAACGCAATTTCGGGGAGGGGGGGTCTTGTAAAACGTTACGATGCGTTACAGGGGTGGGAGGGGTGTTCGAACAACGCGTTACGTAACATTGTTTTTTTTATTTAACGCTAGCTCACTAAACATATTTTCGTAGTCATTTTGCCAAACAAAAATAAACATGAATATTTTTCTTGAAATGACAGTTATTAATTTTTATTTTTAAGTAGACATAATTGTGACTTAGGTAAAAATTGTCACTTGGATGATACGTAACGTTTAGGGAGGGGGAGGGGGGTACAGATAAACGTTACGGCGCGTTATATGGGGGGGAGGGGGGGTCAAGAATCTTCAAAAATTACGTTACGGCGCGTTATATGGGGGGGAGGGGGGGTCAAGAATCTTCAAAAATTGCGTTACGTAATACTTGAACGCTCCCATAGCCTCAGGTTATGTTGCCTCTGTTTGAGGCTAGACGCGACGTTGCAAATTTAGTGTGTGACGGCAAATTATATACAGCCTGTCTATTGAAACTTGCTTTTGCCCGCGACTTACGTACGCGCATATCCGGTTATTCTCGTTCCCATATAGCCTATAGCCTTCCTCATGAATGTAGCTATCATAAATCCGACTGGAGATTAGCGCATTTAAACAAACAAACTCTTCAGCTTTATATTTGTATATAGTAGGTATATAAATAGTAAGTTGTGTAATGATTGTATGTTGCACTGGATTATTGTAGATGCTTCTGACGTATTTGAATAAGCCATTTGCTGAAGAACTGTGGCCATTGCACAGAATTAGAAGCTGACTTATCCACTCGCAAGTCTATGCAAAGGTTGTGAAAAGAAACACCAATATAATTAATAAAAAAACTTTATTTTGAAAGAATGGTTATTATCTATTAACATTTGTTACAATTAGGCCAGTGATTATGCGATGTCATGTTAGATAATATTAAAAAGTTTTACAAAGATGATATGCCTACGCTAAGTCTACCGGATTATTTCCACTACGCATAGAAACATCATTCCTCGTCATACATACTTGACAGTCCGATAATATGTTAACAGATAATCTACCAAAAATTCAAATCCGTCAATACAATAAATTTCTAACCGAGTAGAAAATAAACTAAAAAATAAAATAAACTCGTATAAAAAGTTTAAATAAATGCATTTTATAAATCCCTCTATTTAAATATTAAGATAATGAAATTCAACAAATGAGATTAAAGACCCTTATGCAGTGTCGAATATTAAAGTTAGGTTAATTTACTTGTATCAATTAGCTGGAGTGCCGCATGATTACTATTTCTATACCGCGAAATATAGATATATAATCATTAAATCTTCATGCTTAGTACGTTACGCCTACAACTGTACAACAATTCTTACAGAATTTCCCTCATCTTCGATCAAGGCACTATTCGTTTTGGTATATTGCTGATACGTTTCCTCACTCCTAAATTCACAATATCAATGGGTTAACATATTCGTACAAGTGTGAAAGAGTACAATTTCAAGTTCTTAAGATAATTGAATGTCCAACTTTGAAATCATAAAAGAAACTGTTGGAGATATTCATGATCGCGCGCTTCTACAGTTTACCGATTATGATTACCAAGTTCCACATTGCGAATCTATTAACTTTACAATAACTATCGAATATTACTATTACAAAAATATCTATAATCTATTCTAAATTATTCAAAAGATGAAACTGTTACTGGGATAGGCTAAGGATGTAATTAACAACATATACCCTTTCAATTCTTAGTGGACGTTGCAATTTACGAGTGCATAAATTTAATGGCGTTACTAGAATTGCCAATACTACCCAAATTTAGTTGATTAACGAAATAATAGGAAGTGAACTAAATGCATTTTTCATTATGTACCGTTAAATGTATACTTTGAAGCCATTGCTTGATTCGTGGCGTTCGTCCGCCTCAGATCGAGGCATTGTTGTCACGGTGTGCCTCGGTCTGAGGTTTAAAAATAAATAATGCTTCGAATGTTTTCGAGGCATCCTTGGATGAAGCAGTGGCTTTAGAGTATAGTCGGTTTGCGCATGCCGATAGCTGGCGACTGGTGTCAGGTCGCCGGGGTGTGGTGGTGTAGGTGGGTGTAGGTAGAGGTGGCGTCTACCACAGGCCGGAGGAGAAGCCCCCGGGCGGCACGCGGTTGGAGTTGTTGATCATGTGGCTGTTGCCGTTGATGGACGTCACCGTGTTGATCTGGCCGTTCATCGATTTGTATCCATCACCGGTGATCGGGTTACCTTCTGAAAACATTACATTGACTTCATTAGTACTCATTCCAAATTAGTAATTGCACATCTAAAGCAACAGATCACTTAAGGGAACTTTTAATGTTGTGAAAAAGTATCTATCTAATGAAATGGAAATATTTAAAATCAGTCTTGTTAGAAACTACTTGAGAGAAATTCAATTTTCGACATGCAAAATACGTGAGTGGAATACCCTAGCTACTGTTTTAATAAAAACCTACGAAAAGTTATAAGTATTTGGTTGATGATCATATTTTATAATACAGCGGTAATACAATTGACAAAAGCTAAATATAATATCAACATTAATCCTACAATTCTTGCCTACATTATAATTATATAAAATAAAGCAGTACTCAGAGTACCTAAAGATACACAACTAACCTACAAGTAATAGAAAGAAGAAAGATTCGTGCAGAATAGAAGGTTATAGATTGGCACGTATGTACACAAATACACGATGAAAACACAACACAACAACGAATACTCGATAACATTACAAGCAGGACACAATAATAAGCTATATTCGACATCATACAAGCCTAAACTGCTTCACTAGAAGAAACGGTCAAACTAAACCCTAATATGAGCAAATTATAAAACGGTAATGGGTGCTCAATTTAAAAACACGAAGGTATCGTTCTCCAGTCTCTTGTACGAGTAGATATGTACAGCAAATGAAAAGTGACAAGCTTTCACCGACGAAATGTTCTTGACTGGTGTGGTTTAAAAATTCCGTCAGGGTATTGGTGCGAAAATAACAACATTCCTCCAGTGTAAACTGAGCACCCACCCATTTCTCTTCGGCGGACATAGTCTATAAAGTACGTCTTAGGTCGGAGGTCCTCTGCATGCCGATTGCGATCAAAAAGGTATCCGGGGACGTGTTTGTGGAATATAGGAGGGAAACCGGTAAGGGTGTGTGGACCAGGGATCAAGGGAGTCTCTAAAGGAGTCACATCGGGAATAGGGCCATCACGTTCGTATTTAAAAAGCGTCGGGGGAGGATTAGCATTGGCTATCAGAAACGGATCTATCGGTCCTCCCAATGCTGGGATCGGGTCATACTTATAATCAGGAGTGGGTCTGTCACCCAAAGCAGAATGCATCCCAACAAACGCGTACGGAGGCAGAGGATGGTAGGGAATCTTATGTTCTTTTGGCTCTAAATAATGCTGAGCTGGGAAAGGAGGCCAATGCCGGTTCAGAACAAGGAGAGGTTGGGGAGACAACGAATCCGGGTCTATGATAGGATGAGATTTCTCTGGGTCGTCGGTTTCCAGGCCGAGGAGTGTGTAAGGAGTTATTCTGGTAGTGAGGTTGGGTTTCATGGTTGATTCTACATAGTAGTTGGCTGGTTTTGGGGGCCATTCGTTGGTGTAGTATCTGTGGGTGGGTTGTGGGTGCAGGAGCTGGGTGTAGGGGTCTTCGGGGCTGGTGGGGTCGGGGTGGGCACCTCGCAGGCCGGCGGCGGGGTGGCGGCGTCGCTGCGGCGCCACGAACACTCCATCGCCTGTCACGGGATTCCTCTTCGGTGGAGCGTACGATGCTACCATTCACAGAACAATCGGTTTTCATTCGATCTACCACACTAGTTGACCTAACTTGGGAGCTATAATGCTCTGATTAACATTAACTAGACAATTCGATCCCTTTCGTTGTATCGCTTAAATTAAGTGTAATAATTTCGCGTGCAATCACAGACATCATCGTTAATTGTTATGGTAATGAAAACTGTTATTCAAGTAAAATCATAATAAGTAGGTAGTTAATTCTTTAGTATCTATTTCTGTTATAAATATTATGGTGTTATCATGCTCCATTCTAAGCGAAGCACGGCTCTTTGAGTTTATTACTTTCCTTCATAATGATTATTGCAATGAGTCATATTAATTGAAACTTCAGTAGACATTAATCGTGAGTAGATACGTGGAAGAAGAAAGTCATAACGTATCTGTATAATATTAAATATTAATAGTAAGAAGCGTTTTCTTCCTAGCGTGCACGTGTGCCAAATATTTGGAATTGAGCACGGTTTCTGAGCGTTCGCACGCAGACATCGCAAAATGCTCATAAACTTCAATAAGAGCAAAAAGCAAATTCTGCGAACGATCTCACACATTCAGAACATGGAATGGATAGTTTTACTTGACTAACAACAAAGTTTAACATTTCAAAGCTTACACGAAACATTCCTTCCAATGACTTTCCGGTCCGTTTCAATCTGATTGCTATGCAATTAATTTTTAATGGATGTGCTTGCATAGACAAACATCGGAAGACGATTAACGACCGTAAAATTACACAGAAAGTCCATAGAAACATAATAAAACGAATCTTCAATTAATTCGAAAAAATCTCTATTTTTTTTCTTAGGCATAATCTCAATTTCCATTCCACGACCGATGGTGTCGACTCGTGTCCGTGGTCAATCCGTGAGCGGTTACTAGCAGTGCTCGTTCGTGCCTACAACGGGATTGACTCACAGTGTGCACCGAGGTCCGTCTCACCTCGGCTGGGGGTCGACGAAGCGCTACCATTGCCGTATGCCTTGGACGGCGAGTGCTGAGGGCTTGAGCCGTTCATCTCGGAGTCGCCGAACTGAATGTGGCTGCGAATTGTGTCAGTCACCATCGGGTTGTTTACAGCCTGGAACACGTGATACAATATGTTAACATCATAATAATTAAATGGTAATTTTAGGCAGGTCACATAATCTATACAGGGTGTCCCAAAACTCAACGTCAAGCCGAAACGGGGTGACAGGATTGATCATAACCATCACGAGAAAAATCTGAAAAAAAATCTATCCCATGCAGTTTAAAAATTATGGGCATTTTAAGAAAAACCTAGAAATTTGATAAAACTGTACCATTTTTCGGTTATTGTGGTTATTCTTTTTTATTTTTGTTCATTTGAACTTTGGAAACGTAATCCTAAATAACATTTCTAGAATCCCAATAAAAAATAATGACACAATTGCCTCAAGTTTCCGAGAATTGAGACTATTTGTTAAACTACGAATTTAAAATTTTCAAGATTCGTCGACTTTGACAGGCCCTCCTATAAAAAAAATGTACTAGAGTGCCTTGGCAAGTGGCATTAAAAGTTGGCGCATTTAATCAGAATTCTAAAATGGTACAATACTTGTTAGTTCCATACAATAGAAAAGAGTAAAAAAATTAAAACCTCAAGTAACCCGATTTTTGCTATCTCATTTTACTCAGTTAAAATGTTTTTAATTCACACAAGCTCTAGGTAGGTTCTTAATTTTAAGACAAAATGATGAGAGAGATGGATAATGGGTATGTTCGCCATGAGTGAGCGAGACAGATAGTGACGCCACTTTTACCAAAGTGAAAAAAAGTTAGTAAAATTAGTAAAATAATTAATACGAATACGAACGTGCGCAGTAGACGAATGAGCGAAACGTACTAACTGGTTGGTGTCGGACTGGTAGCGTAGCCATTTGCTTGGCTGAAACTAGTGCGAATGAAACAGATAGATGCCATAGCATCTATCTGTTTCATTCGCACTCGTTTAAACGACGCATCTCCGTCTCAATGCGTGGCGTCACTATCTGTCTCGCTCACTCATGGCAAACATACCCATTATCCATCTCTCTCATCATTTTGCCTTAAAATTAAGAACCTACCTAGAGCTTGTGCGAATTAAAAACATTTTAACTGAGTAAAATCTGATAGCAAAAATCGGGTTACTTGAGGTTTTAATTTTTTTACTCTTTTCTATTGTATGGAACTAACAAGTATTGTACCATTTTAGAATTCTGATTAAATGCGCCAACTTTTAATGCTACTTGCCAAGGCACTCTAGTACATTTTTTTTATAGGAGGGCCTGTCAAAGTCGACGAATCTTGAAAATTTTAAATTCGTAGTTTAACAAATAGTCTCAATTCTCGGAAACTTGAGGCAATTGTGTCATTATTTTTTATTGGGATTCTAGAAATGTTATTTAGGATTACGTTTCTAAAGTTCAAATGAACAAAAATAAAAAATAATAACCACAATAACCGAAAAATGGTACAGTTTGATCAAATTTCTAGGTTTTTCTTAAAATGCCCATAATTTTCAAACTGCATGGGATAGATTTTTTTTCAGATTTTTCTCGTGATGGTTATGATCAATCCTGTCACCCCGTTTCGGCTTGACGTTGAGTTTTGGGACACCCTGTATAATAAAAATGAATCGCTAAATGTGTTGCTAAGCGCAAAACTCGAGAACGCCTGGACCAATTTCGCTAATTCTTTTTTTGTTATGTTTGTTATTGTCAGGAGAAGGTTCTTATGAAAGATTTATTTTAAACTTTAACATCCGGGCGAAGCCGGGGCGGTCCACTAGTGTTATGTATAAAAATGAATCCTTATTTTCCTTGGTCACGGCATCACACGTCAATAGCTGGACTAATTTCGCTAATTATTTTTTTGTTGTGTTTGTTATTGACAGGAGAAGGTTCCAAAGAGAGAAAATTTTGAAAAAACATAATTACATCCTGGCGTAGCCGGGGCGGGCCACTAGTCGTGAATAAAAAAGACATTTTGTTTAAAAATCTGTAGAAAAAGTTATTAATATTTTCAAACTCAAAACTAAACGCCATGATGAAAATTATATAGGCAAAAAAGGCAATTAGGCCATACCAAAAAACTACAACTCAATATATTTACCCATACTTAAACAAACTATGGGGACGCTACCTAGGTACTTGTCATTCATACCTAAATATTTTAACATCGACCCACCTGTCGTAGGGCGTACGACTAGTATTCATTTCAAAAGGCTACCGGCTACCAGGTACAGACTCCATATAACGCGAATGAAATCGGAGATCAAAAAACTGTATTTCGAGTGAGTCTGGTATAGCACCGAAGATATCGACATAGCTCACAGTATAAGCCATCCAAAGTGGCAATGGGCTACCCATATAAGCCGAAAACCTTTAGGGTAGCCGTGTTCTTCAGGCAAGCTTTGAATCGGCAAGGTAAGGTAAGTCCGGCTAGGTGGAACGACAGACAGGGCTGGTAGGACAAGAGTTGTCAAAAATCAAGATAAATGGCGTGCGATTGGAAAGGCGTATGAATGCCTGATAATGAACGAACCTGGAGCGGTCCTTCTGACCCTCTCTGTCTTGTGGGGATGCTGTCATGCGACATGATACGTCCAGGACACCATTCACGAATCGATTTACTTTTACCGTTCAAAGTAATTGCGAGTGATTAGACCGACGACCACCTCCACTGTGGGTGTTAGGCTTGAGTTTTACAGGGCATTTGCATTCACCTGTTACAAGTACCTAATCATGTTTTAATTAACAAGATTCTGTGGTCTGTTTACTAAGGATTTGCATATCGTGGGACTGCCTACCTCTGTGGGAGCAGTTTGATATTGACTGGGTTTCGGTGCGAAGTTATTCTACATGGATTTTTTTGTCTATTGTCGTGTCACCTTGACACATCAAGTCTTGTTATACAATGTCACCGGAAAATTGCAGACTCCGTAAGATAGTAATTAATCTTTATTAGATTCTATATTAATTTCTCGATAAATCTTGGAAAAAAATGTTTTGTATAGGTACTATAAATCCCATGGAAATTCAATAGTTTCCAATATATATCCGTATCTTATTAAGAAAAAATAGTTTACAATTTCACGCAATATTTTCTGGTGACATACAAGACAGCTGGTCCGAAATACTAGAACTTCGAAACAGCATTCTTGTCATAGGAACTGTAAGTTAGAAAGTAGTCACCAGTTGCTTCAGACCATCAGCACTACTTATAAGTCGCTGGCACTGTAGTTTTAACTACTGTCTTTGAGTAAACAAACCTGTGAGGTACGTCGGGGGTGAGTGTGGGCAATATTTCGTTCGTTCGACTCTAGAGAAAAAATAGACCGACCCAGTTGCTTAACGTGACTTTTCTACTCTGTGAATAAACGAATATAAACCAGGATACTTACTTGCGCCTGGCGCACCTGTCCAAAGAGCCTGGAGTGAGTGTCACGGGGGCGAGTGGGGGTGTCTCGCGGCGCGCGGGGCCTGGCCGCACCATTCTTCACTGGGCTGCCATCGGTCTGATCTGCGTTGAAGATCTCCGCGATGCAGCTCTTGGGCGCATTCGGCACCCTGGAACAAAGGAAATTTGGGATGTTAAATTTTGGGTGATAAATAGAACGTTACATGATAAATAGAAACGATTAAAAATTGGTAAGTAAGCGTTCTTCTCGTCGACGATGACACGCCATTAGTTGAGATAGATGTTTTTTTATATTTCTATGGTTGAGATAGTGGTCTAACAATAGGTAGAAATTGTTATTGTTTAGTTTTTATTTAGTAATTGGTAAGCTTTGAACGACACATCTGAGGACTGTTGCATATGACGGCTTTATACTTATCTACCGTAACTTAAATTCATCAATATTTAAAATTCCACTAATGGTCAATACCAATCTCAACCCCTATATTTTACCCCCTCACATAATCCACCCTTTCAAAGCCAATCCCTAACTAAATCGAAATTCGATACACGAACTCATTAGAATTTAATACATGTATTGACATGCAACTGGACACGGCAACCGGTGGACATCCTTACTTCCCTACCTGACCAGTGACCAGCGGCCGAGGGGAACCGCTTCCGGAAGTGGGGAACACTTTCATTTCCTGATCAAATCGTAATTCGAACCGATGGGGTTGCCAGGCCGGTTAAATATTTGATATGTTTTACGTACGACGTTTTGGAAAGAAAATAGTTTAGCTCTGAATTCGTTTGACATCGAAAAATAATGACGCTTAAATTGAAATTATCATTTGATAGATCGTTTTACAGATGCGATATTAGGCTGTTAGTTAAAACTTTGAGCTTACTTTTCAATAAATTTTCATAGATAAGACTGGTGAGTGGTAAGTAGAAAATAATGAAAAAAATAAATGCTAGAGAACACCCCAAAAATAAATATAATTCACCCCACAAATCACAGTTAGGTAACCCGTAAAACTTGGTAAAGAAAAGAAAAAGAATTTTAGTAGCTCAATCCGACGTTACGAATTTCGCAGTGAAATGTAATACAGACTTATTTGACTTTTACTTTCTTTTTATTGAAATATTAACCCCAGTTTTTTTTATTAAGCTTCATTTTACACAGCTGGTTTTATGCATTATCCGTCCTAAATTATGAGGTTTATTCTCATCCAGTTGAATGTAGTTTAATAATCAAGAAGCTACCACTTATTTAGATATCAATAGAGGTCAAGGAAAGTGTATCTGACCTTCAACAAAGATGCGAAACAATCGACCATAAAGTAAATTGATAAACAGCGTCTAACCTCAGACTCCTTATTAAACTGCATCAAAGGCAAAGCTGTCTATAAAGCTAGGTACACATTACATTCGCGCACCAACTGTCTTCATAAAAACGGAAACAGCAACAAAGCAGAAAGGTTGCGGAATTGTTCGAAAGCGTTACCGCGGCCCTGTGGGCTTTTTAACGTACTCGATCACGTCAACGTAAACGTTCGCTTATATCAAATTATATGAAAAAAGAAAGGTTTTCTGTGACTGTCCCCAGACGGCGCTTATTCGGTTTCAATACAAATTGACGTTAACGCTAACGTGATCGAGAACGGTAAAAAAGCACTAAGCCCACTGGACCGCAAAGGGCATTTGAAGGAACACGGATGGGTTTTAGTTTGTAAGAGTCTGACACTCTCCCGGCTCGCCCGGAGCAGGAGAAGTCATTTGATGACTACCCATCCACAAAAAAAGCTATCAAGTGAATGCGCGGATCAGTTGATGCCCAAAGCTAGTGGATCCCCAACTTAAGGCACACTACAAATGTCTAGAAAATATTCAATTACACGGCATTCACGTAAACCCAGGCTGGCACTGTCATAACAGTTTAACTTGCCTGGCAAATCGGCGTAGTTAATGCAACAAGATGCTCAGATAACGCCCGGCTTGGTAGAGCAAATACTCGGTTTTATGAGGTGGATGTTATCGGGCTTGCGATCGCGGGAGCCGGAGTGGAAGCCACCAAAGACGATTCAAGTAGCTCTTTGAGGTTTGTTGATTAAGGTAAGTTTTATTTCGATGCAAATAGGTAGGTAGGTACAAGTTGCCAGTCGTCTTTGTCAAGGTTTTGTGTGTTTGTCTTAATGTTGACTGACTTGCGAATCCCGAATTCGCTGAAATGAATGAAACTTTCTTAGTTAAAATTTTTGACTGGAATCTTGTCCCTAGTAGGCGTGATGATTAGTGCTAGCTCCTTCTCTATGAGAAGAGGCAATCGCCTGCAGTCGTACAATAATTACAGACCGGGGCGCAGTTTCCAAGAACATTTTTTATCGGATATCGACATCCTTTAAACCCAACAGCAGTCAACACGGAAGCCCGCACAATCAACAACCACAGACAATAACTTCCCCTGATCTTTACGCGCCTCTCTAAACCGACCATAGACATTATACAAATGGCACCACAATCTCGCCAGACAAATTAATCGATAGCGCGCCGAGGCCGTGTCCGGTCACACTTCCTCGACCTAACAATGACGAGCTACCTACTACTTGTGCCTAGGTAGCTTAGTAGTACCTGTGTGCTGAGATGAAGACTGGATAGTGCCGCCACTCGACTACAGTTAGAACTGACCTATTATAAAGTTGAAGCTATTCTCCCATGGGGAATGAAATGATGTTTGTTTGTTACGGTTCTAGTCACCGGTCTATGCTTTTCCTCATTTGTAAATCTAACGCGCATTGGCTGGTTTGGGTTGATTTTCAGTGTAATGGGTAAGACACCATTAATAAAAGTCTAAGAAAAACGGGGGCAAAATCTGAAAAATATACAGAGAGAAAAATAAGAACCTACTGCCTGTCGAGGTAAAAGTACCTATCCAAGCACTTCTTAACCAAGTATTTATCCAAGCAACTACATACTTCTTGTCCTATAAATAAACTCAACAGAACTGTCCTTATTTATTTTGACAAAAGAAAGACTTGCCAGCAACATAAAACAAGGCGTTCCTAATCGTAATGGCACTTAAGACAGAACTCTTAAAACAAAACACAGCTTTCTTTATCGCAACAGTTAAAGAACAAGAGTGTTGTCACGCCCTACATAGCTTTCCCATTATAATAACTATAGGCCAAGTAGCCAATGAGGCATTAAGTTGGACTATAATGGACCATGAGCGCCATGCTGGTCGTAAACCGTTCATACAGTGGCCGGACACTGGCCTAAACATAGGGTGAACACACTGTTGCCACATGCTAGAGATGTGGAATTGTAAAGGTGCGATCACAAAGCTACTATTATTCGGGCTTTATGGCATGAATTAGCAAACCTTTTGAAACTTAAAATTAGTCTGGCTGCCGATTAGAATCTGAAAGTCGTAGCTTTAATGACCATGAGAAAATTCGTTGTCATGTAATCGATAGTCTTCTCTGACAAGTGGAGGCGAACAATCAAGAATCAAGACATACAAAGACTTAGACACACAATAGAGAAAATTCATTGAATTTAGAAGCTGTATTTCTATAAACATTATTATGACCTCTTTCTTATTATAAACGAGCGTCTGAAGGAACACATATCTTAGCGCTATTGTTCGTATTCACGCGACTCTCTTTCATCTGCCAACGCCCACGACCGCATTGAGTCTTAACTATTACTACAAACTGCATAAAATATGCGTTGCGCCTGCGATGGGATCTTTATGTAGCAACACCTTTATGTTATCTCGTGTGTTAGGGCTGCATTTGGCCCGGGGGTCGATGTATGTAGGCGCGTGCGGCCCCCGGGCGCCGAGTTAAATTGCGTAGATTACTCGTTATCACTAGCCGGGCAGTCTATTACCTACGCCCCTGCGTCCTATGATAACAGATTCTTATTGAATACAATCGATATTCTCGCACGGTCTTTAATAACAACGAAACGCATAGTGAAACAAAATAAACACATGTCGGTTATAATAAATATTTAAAGCAAACCTAGCATCGCCACGTCTATAATTAAGCACGGGAAGAAAGTGCGTGAGAGTAAATTGTTTAATTGTGATACACGCCGGGGCTGAGCTGCGCTTGCGCCACACGCAACGAAAAGAAACATGGCGCCTGACAGGGTACTGTTACTAAAATAAAGAGCTTTCAAAGGGGGAAGTTGAAAACAGTCACCGGAAGAAAATAATAAATCCCAAGGAAATATATGACAACGAAGGTCCCCTTTTGTCCAAGTTAATAGCTTCCAGCGTTTTCTTTGAACAACCGTAGCGTTACACTTAGTTTATCTTGAAAAGCATCGACTAATGTGCTAAGGTGCGTTAAACACGACGCACATTCTAACATAATAAGATCGTGTAATTTCAAGAGTATAGAATATTGGCAATTATTACTGTACTCGTGTAATACCTGACATGGATGTGAGATGGCGTGATAACGTGGCTGGCTACACGGAGCGGAGTGGCTGTGCGCCGTGCGAGGTAAGCCAGGGAGTACGATATCAAAAGTAGTTGGCCGGTTAATGGGTTTACGCCTCTGCACCGTGGTTTTGCTCCACAAACGCCAGAGTAATGAGCACAAGTTAATGATATCTGCGGTAATGAGAGACCGCGTAACTTTATCATACGCGGAACGACAGGAGAAACCGCTCTTCGTTTTCAAATGAAAGGCAATACATTACGTTGTTGCAGAACGCAACGATTGTGCACTTTCTCGACAATTTAAATTTAATGGGCATCAAAGACAAACTGTTATTTACACCGATTTATTTTGTAATTATCGATATCGATTCTTAGACTTTGTAATACTGGATTAGGATCCGTACGTTATGAATAAAAAGAAACACAATTGTGTTCGCCTCGCGCACTTCAGGCCACGCTAATAGACACTGCGTGAATAAAAAATAAAGTCATTTACATATGTGATTTGTTGTACGAAACGCGGTCGGATAAAGCTCCAGTCCAGTTCTAGGTTAGCTCATATTGATTTTCCGTGTTGGGGCATGTTTCACGGGAATGTTGGCTTGTGACAACGATAGATAAGAACAGTTGTTTCAAGTGCTAACTCGGATTTACGGCTACTCTTTATCAGTTCCTTACAGTTGAACATGTTGGTTGGCTATGTGCGAACATGTGCGTGTCTCGATACGGAGATAGTTGGCGGCATGTGTCATGTTCGTTCTCTCATAGTTGGTACGATATTCTGTCCGCCAGTGTACGCTACGTCAAATTTTATTAATAAATCCTACTGAGTTGTCAAACTTGATTTTTAGATATGATTTCTATTGAAGCTCAGTGATATTTATGAATGAATGACGGTGAGAGTATTTCGTGGCCTTAATATACAAACTATCAACTATGAATATGGTAACAATAAATAAGCGCCCGTTTCAGTATATAAATCAATTCAATTCTAATTGAAATCAAGGTTCGCTACGAGGAAAAATTCAATTGAAAACTACACGATATTATCGTCAATGCATTAGCAATTATCCAATTAGGTTTACTTTTATAGAAAGATCAATCGATATCGGACTCGTTATCGAAGATAATCGAGAACAAGTAGAGGCTCTGACAATGTTGGGGTCTATTATACCTCCCACGACTTTGTCAACATGGGGGACGTTGCATTATTATACTTTATAGCAATCTGGGTACTTAAATGCGAGCTAGGTTACAGTAAAGCTGTCATAACACTTCGGCCCACGACTTCTAAGTTCTCTGCACTGGGAAGATGGAAACATTATGTTCTGTGCCAGTTAATTTGCGTTTATTGTTTTCACTTGGGTTTGGTTTTGACTGGAGACGTGATTGTCGCCTACGCTGATTTTTCAATGTTCAGATATTTTTACCGGACAAATGAATATGGCTGTTTGACATATTTTCTATACAAGACTGTCAAACCGTCATTTTAACCCTAAATTAAAAGTTAATTGAAAAATCGGTATTCAATTATTTAGTAAACTAAGTACCATTTGATACCCACTAGATTGTGGCCACAATCTTTTTTTAACAACTCTTCAAGGAGGTTCTACTAATTACTGCTGTCACACTTTTTTGTTTGAATCATCAAGAAACTTCTCCTTTCGTGTCCTTGTACTGGTCGCCACCTTAAGTTTATTTCTTCCAAACTTTCCTTCGAGCTATTTCTGTCCTTATTTGCCCTTCATCCACATCAAGATCGTCACGCCTACACAGCGGTCGACCTCACCGACTTTGTCCTCCTCACAGAACATAGTTTTATTATATGTTCTATAGTCTGTGGTCCTACCTCAGGCGATTAAACCCTAGAACATCAGCCATCCTAACAGGAAAGTCTTCTTAGTATACCTCATTATTTTAAAGTTTTAATTACAAACGTCTCGGTAAAGTGACTAAGCGTGTACACCTGAAAGTGTCAGGTCGTCAGACGTGCACGTGGTCTCACGACGCCGCACTTCAATCGGAGTTACTTTAATCTCTTCACGCTCTCTGGATTGGTTGCAGTCATCGAGCGTCGTGCATTCCCTTTTTCTTTAATTAGTTCCAGTTTTCGAATGCTTAATTTAGAAATTTCGTGTGTGTTTACTTTCTATCTGTGTTTTACTGTTACCTCGCTCATTCGTGTCTTAAAATTTGAAAAAATAGGGCTTCGTGCGACTTTTTTTCAGCTTTTCTTAAAAACTCGAATTCAGAATTGCTGATAGGTAATAGAATAGTTGAGGTCATATTATAGGAGCTTATAAAAACGTTAAAGCACAAATCTGATTTTATTTTTACCGATCACCAAAAATACTTAGGCGATAATAATGAATGAGTGGCAATAATTTAAAGCGATAATCGCGCGTTAGGACAACTCCTAACGCGCGATTATCGCTTTAAATTAGGACGACGACTTTGCTTCACAAGCTGCCCGGTTTTATGCCTAGACAGGTGAAAAATCGTTTTGTGGGTATTCAGAAAATTAATAGATTCCTACTTTCTTGATAACTAACGTGGCTTACGTCTTTTATTTACATAGATATTTACAACTGTTTTAATAAATACTTAACTAACTATATACACTAGAAATAAAAATAAAAACTCCTAACTAAATTATCCCTAAAATATGGCGTCAAAAATTCATCCGCATCGCTGTCTACTGGAAGTGTACCCAAAAGACTGGCGGCATTGCCACGTTGTATGGCAAAAAAAAAGAAAAAATCTTACAAAACAATGGTACTATTACGACAGACGTTTACAGCTTCTCAGTACAAATAATATGGAACCGAAGAACATTTCAATAAACATTAAACAATTCTTAGGACTATAGTACAATTACTGAACTTTCGCTTCCTTATTTATACGACTTCACATTAATCATAAACATAATTTTATGTTATGACTACGTGACTACTTATGACTACGTATTTTATGATTTAATTTTATGAATTATGAGCTTTTCTTTGCGAGTCCCATTTCAACAATATTTTGTGAGATATAATATTTCATGACGGGCAACGTGATTCTACAATAAAGTAACAGATTGAAAGGAAGATAACTTTTTATGTCCATTTCCCCTGAGCTTTGACCTAGTTATGTTTTGAAGCGTTACCGAACGTTTCGAATTGTTTCATTTTCAGTCGGTCGAGTTTAGGTACCTACAGCAATATCGAGCAGCAATACGTTTGCATATTGGATGTTGGGTGGCAATTAAGCTGCCTAGCCTTTTCTAACTATGTTGGGGTCGGCTTCCAGCCTATCCGGATGCACTAATATTACTAGGAGTACCAATATTTTACTAGGAGCGACTGCTTATCGGAACTCCACAACCTAGTAACTGGATAACGTGATATCCCTTGGCAAGACAAGTGTCACATCACCCGTAGCGACTGACAAAGATACTACAAATGACAACCGGCACCAACAGCCAGTCGATGCTGTAAACATATCAAGTGAAGGCTTAGGTGAAGTGATCACGAGGTGAGCTGTCCATCCATAGAATCAAGATGGAATGACAGCTCACTCCGTGATCACATAACTTCTTGATTATATGGATTGACAGCTCACCTCGTGATCACTTTACCCAAGCCTTCACTTCGACATCTTTACAGAATCGACCGGCAGATTGTATGTTAAGATGGTCACCCATCCACGGACCGGTCGCAACAGGTTGCTTAACCTTGAAATTCGACGCTTGCGGCTGTTATTATTTAGCCACGTATAGACGAGTAGACCGTCTCGCTTTGCGCCTCCGCTCTTTACTGTGTACCGAGCCTTTTACTTAGGAATAAAGAAAATGATTCGCAGAAACCTAGAAATCTTTATACCATTAGTGCGGTCATTTTATAATTGCGTTCAGTTTCTATCTCACCTTTCGATTGTTAGAGCAAGGTACTTAACGCCTCGGCACTGGATATGAAAAAAAATCTAAATTGGATGAAATTACCACCACATTCTCTGAGGTGAGCCTCAAATTACTCGTACTTACTATCATCTTTCACCTACGATTTTATTTCACATGTCTATTGTAGAGTACAACTTTAATTTTACAGTCAAACAGGTCACATTTACTCTGACATGACGAACATAGTACATTTTCCGGGCTGCATTTAGTAATTTGGTAATCATTGGTCATTAAATAGTAGTTTCGTGACAGTAATACATCTCAGTCAGGTTTAATTTCGGATGGGTCGTTATTAAACTTTTTTTACCTGTGTTACTTTCTACGAGATTGTCAAAACTAACCAAAATACCGATAGAATAAATAGAAAGAAAGAAAATTGTGTTTATTGGCATTATAAAAAACAGAAACACCATAAAATTAAACAAAATAAATAATGAAAACCAACAATGCCAAAGGGCCTCAGCTCAGCATAATGCCAGATGGCAACACAAGGTATACCACCTGACGCTGATCCTCAGCTGCAGCCCACGAGTGCCATACCTACGCTCGAAAACATAGACATACATAAATTATACAAAACTAAAATATTTTGTACAAAACCTAACTAAAATAAAATGTTGCGACTCTTTATTTTAAAACAAAAAGATAAATAAAGATTTATGTGTTCAAAAATAAAAAGAATTAACAGATATTATTGTATTCCGCCAGCGGGGGCGGGTCGTTAGGCTTAAATAAATATTAAATTATAAAATCGAAAATTGTTTAAAATTGATAAAACAAAAATAAAAAAATACAATAATAAAAAGTAAAAATGATAAGATATATAAAATTACTTAATAACATAGTTATAATAGGTACCTAGAAACTTACATCGTACCTACATGGTTGTCTCCGTTTTAGTTCGCATGAGTATCTATATGACCAACATGAGGTAAGTGGCACCTAGCTAAATACATGGATTTGAATTTTAGGTCAGCGAAAATGTAACTTTAGTTTCAGGATTGGGGTTTTCATAAACGACTTGTTTAGACTAGTGGGTATGTTTAGGTTATTTCCAATGGAATCTACCAACGTTTTCGCTATGTTTTTTCGAAAATTGCTTAGTTGATGTTGAAACTACGAGCTGGTTTCTGAATTGAGTATTTGGAGTTAAGAACGTGTAAAACCTTGGTTTAAAGGCAAAGTTTAATAGCTTTTCATCGTCCCCAAATAATATTAAATTAATTTATGTATAAGTACCAAACATTGTAACACCATTATTTGAAAAGAGTAACTATGGAGTTTCTTGTCCGTTCTTCTCCATAGAAATCTACCTTTCCGAATGGACAGAAGAGTCACTTTATTATTTTTATACTATTATGTTAACTGTAAATGATGACGTTCAAGAGTGCCGTTTAATGGCCTAATTGAAATAAACGCTTTGACTTTGACTTTTCAGGCTAAGAAGAGTTTAACAGATACTCAACTTCAAATAATAAATACTTAATTCAGAAACCGGGGTACAGAGACGTACCCGGTTTCTGAATTAAGTATTTCCCCGTGGCACGTGATCTAGAGGCACAACAAAAGTAATTCTAATGAATAAAGCATAATACCCGATTTTCATACCCGTCCCTATCCAAATTAGCATTCATGAAGGTCATGGATTAAGAAAACAAAGGAACCTCTGGTTAATTTGTAATCCACACATACTCAGGTTGTACCTCACTACCTGACGCAGCTAACCAGGTGTTAACTAGGTACGTCAGACGCGGGCCCTTTGTTGTTCCGACATATTCCTGCACATTTTTCTTATTTTGCACCTGCCTTGCCTTTACAAAAGTACCTTTACCGCTACACGAACGGAACAGAACCTTTTTGTTGTAAACCTAAGGTTGAAATTCGAAGAGATGTGACGTTTCAGTTCCTGAAGTAACGTGGTTTTGTTACACGTATGGCTGACATTCTTTTCGTTCTGAAACGCTATTGTTTGGGATATCATGCTTTGTTAATTAGAACTCGGAACCGAGGATCAAAATAAACGCCATAGAAAAATCAACATGGACAGATCCGATTAGGAATACACAACGCAATTTACATATAATAGAAATTATAATATGAGATGTGTGTTATTGATAATTTAGTTAGATAACGTGTAAATGCCTTTACGTATTTACAAGTGAACGCCCGCGACTTTCCATTGAGATATTCATCTTTTTATCAACCCCTTGTTGATATTCTATTTAGATTTTACTTTGTGCGTGGGTGGGTCTATTAAATCTTTGAACATTTTTAGACGATTTGATGCTGGTTCTCATACAGATATGTTGATATAATTAATTGCTCTCTATCCAAATTTCTTCCATTTCTAGGGTTCCCTACCATAACCAACGGAGCATTACTATCAAAGCATCCGGTGTCCTTCTGTCTGTATGTCCGTCCATACAAGAAACGTGATTTTTTCGGTTTATGGTACGAAACTAAAAATGATTATTATTATTATTAAAGAGTAATAACGGGGCTCTCCAAATAGTGACATCGAAAACCACAAAAAACTAAAAACAAATCAAGATAAAAATCAAACGCATATTTTATCATAAAAACTACAAATTAAAATGATCAGGAAATAAAGAAAACACACAATAAACTGCTTAACAATGCAACTAGGTTAACGGGCTTAACAAATAATCAGGATATCTGCAACAGGATGCAATTAGTTGATACGCGGAGATTAGATTAAGCCAAGATGGCAACGATCTTCCGCTATGCACTCAGAGGATGCTGGGCAATTCAAGTGATTTCAACACAAATGTAACAGATAAGGACACTGATATAACTGCCAATTGCTATTTACAGTTACATTTTACCTAATTTGTCAAGTTGTTAAAGGTGCAGACAGTGTACCACTTGAGGTCTTGGAATTGAATCGCCACATTTGCAGCAAGGGTATTTCTAATGTATTATTTCCTATTTATTAGTGACCCGCCCTGGCTTCGTACGCAAACACAAACCTTTCTCGTTAATCGCTCTTTCTGTTGGTTTAAATTGTATCAAACTACGATGCCCTCGCAACGTTTGTTCAGGAAAAGTAAGCGGAGAAACAGACAGCAACATTGTTTTGTCAGCCTTGGTGAACACTAAACAGACCTATAAAGGAACTAGAAGCAAACCACAAAGAGATGTCAGCATAAAAGACGGGGCCCGCTAGGGCCAAAGCCTGTCAGGGTTGCGGAATTTGTTTGAAAGAGTCACCGCGGCCCTGGAACGCAAAGGGCTTTAGAAGGAACACGGATGGGTTTTAGTCAGTAAGAGTCTCACACGCCCTTCCGCTCCACCCAAAGCGGAAGAAGTCATTTGATGATTTCCCATCTTTAAAAAAAAAAAAAAAAAAAGGTCTTATGAAATAATGGAATCCCTAAGCACCTTGACCCTAACCCACACCCAGAGTAAAGCAATGCTAAAAATGCTACTAGCGGTGGAACGGTAGAACCTTTTCAGAGAAAGCTTTGCTTTACGTATGCAAAATATTATCACCTATTCATAAATTCATAAAGCGGGGCCTTATTATTCCTTTGTCCCCGGAAGTTTACCAAACCTCCCCGGAATATAATTTCGGTAAAAAGAAGACTGAAATAGGTGTAACCATTTCCCAGTAAAGCTCCAAATGAGGAAAATACCGTTCTGCTTATGTAAACCAGGATGGAAATAGCTCCATATATGCCGCTCAAATCCCGGCCATTTTAAAGTAGCAACCTTTACCAACGAGAACCTTACTCCAGCGTATTTGCAAGAAAATATAAAATGAAAAGAGAGATTTCCGAGAGAAAATCTGCTACATCTTTAAGGAAAAAAATTCCGAGCTTTTGAAAACCTCTCTCCTAATAAGACCACTCACAGTTCCGCTGGAGCATTCCGCGCTTTGAAAATTTTCCCGTGACGTCATATTTCTGTAGTGGTCATGTTAACATGAGGTATGACTTGATCTACTTTTTTTTACTTATAAGCTACACTACACTACATGAGATCTTTTTGGAGTAAAATACCTCCTGTTTATGCACTATTTACCTACCTAACTAAACTTGACTGTGGATATCAAAACATTCTTGCTCCTGAAATACAAGCAGGTACTCTGACCTAGCTCTGGAGTCAATGATTCACTTTTTTGTGAGCTTATAAATAATTTAATAAAGAAAGGAAATGATTCCTAGCTATTCCAAATAGGTATTAGCAAAAAAACCGGTGTATTATACCACGTTAAATTCGTAAAGAATATCGTACAAAGAAGTTTTAAAAATAGTCACGTAAAAAATAATCCATGACATTGAACAAGCCTTCCCAACGACATAACTCACTAAGGTCAAACACTCATTACACCCCTACAGGCTTGTGTTTTGCCACTACATTTAGAAAGTTCAACCACCCCACACTAATACCCACCACCCCTAGCCTATGGGCATTGGGGAGGCGACTTAGCGTAGGCGTAGGATCTCATTATGGTTACGACGACAATTTTTAAAGGTTATTTACCATTGATTTACTTTTTGATACCTTTTTACCAACAATGTATGGCCTGAGAGGCAATAATTCTCGTATGTTAAACGAACATCTCTGATTTCTCTACTTTATAGAATTGATTGTCCCTAAAATGATATTCCGGCCTAAATTAGTGCGTTTTATTAAAAATATCTTCTAATTTAACGACGCTAACAGCTTAACCGATATAACTCGATAAAATCAACTACCTACTAATCGATTTTTTACCAGACAGTTAGGCGATTTCATTTAATTTATTCGAATAATTTAACAATTAAAAAGAAGATTAGAAGCGGCAGATTAACAAAAGAAATGATTGCTTTTTAAGTGTCTAATAAAATGTGAGAGCTTTTTGTGACGATTCAATAAGCCGAGTTTAAATGTTATTCGATTAATCGAATTAAGAAAATAATCGACTAAATTGGCCGACACTTCCCCAAAACAAACTATCATCTAGGTCGAACTTAATTATCCAGAATGTTAGCTACCAAAGCCTCATCACGATTCGTATTAGTCTCCGGTACCTCCACGATCCTCTTGTCAGCTCTACGTTAAATTCAATCGAAACATCTAGATCTAGATATAGTTCAGGCACGAAAAGAGGTCATTGAACCGAACTCCGCCGTCTGGTAAGCGTCTACAACCCCACCCCTACCTTAAAACATACAATATTTGACAGCTACACAATGTATTATGACCATCGATTGTTTAGTACTGTATCATCGAGGTAGGCTTGTAAGTAAGGAAGTAATGTATGCTGTTGCGTGCGATGTGTTGGGCATGGACAGCCGTGGGCGGTGTTAATGGGTAACATTGAATGTTTGCTGTGCAGTATGTTCAAATAATTTATCGGCTTGGTTCACGATAACATCTCATACATTAAGAGTGGCGATATAAATGTTATAATCACTTTAGGCTATTATAAATATGGGCTAATTAATATCTTTGAGTACAACTGCCAGTTAATTCGAACATGTGACTTTTCTTTTTCAGTTTTGTCACGATAAGTTTATCAGCACGTGCTTAATACTAATTAAGTTTGTAAATCAGCTTTTTGGGATTTTTCATGAAGTAGATGTATACCTAACCTACATACTTTTAGCTAGAGATAAGTACTTAAACATATTGCAAAATAATAAATCTTTGAAAATCTCATTGGTTTTATAATGCACATCAAAACTGACGATAATGAAAACAGAAAGCCGCTAAATTGCCAAATAATAAATCGTCTTCAATTTATAGCAAATCTACAAATCAAACTTTAAGTATCCAGTGATTGCGAAGTTCACCGCTGTAAGTACTTGCGGAATATAATAAACATTTTCCCACAAAAAGTGGAACATCCTAGTTCCCAGAAACAATAAATGCAATGATTTTAATTCCGAATCTCAAGCCGTATCCAATAATAGTAACGCAAACGAAAAACAAATCAATCAAAGTCATAATAAAAACTGGGTCGCGCCATTGTATCGAAACTTAGTTTTTTTCCTATGAAGTTAATCTGTTATTGAAATAGAATCGCACTGATTCGCAAGTGCTCAGTAGGTGAGGGTACAGTTAAAACCAGTAAGGTGCCTTAATAAATAATTAATCAAAGATAATATTCGGACAGTCAATCAACGAAACAATTCAACTTTTTGTTTTCAACTATAATTCTCTCTTGCATGACCACTTAATTAATATTAAAAACTTTATTAGGGGACCATTAACCAGAAAAAATACAGGTTTTCCCTACATTACATATTGTAGTAAACGTTGTTCATAGTATGTTCATGAGCATTTTCGCCCCCTGAAAGACTGCCAACTCATTAAAGCCACCCGGTATCAAAATTACCTATGATTAGCGCTAAATATCATTGCATTTTTTCTGTCAATCATTTAACACTAGCAGAGAAAGAATGACGTATAGCGATACACTGATTTGTCACTCGTCGTATAAACGGGACTATATCAATGAGGATCATAATGAACAAAAAACAAGCGTGTAACAAAAAACCGAGAGTGTAATAATATTCTGAGTAAAATGGAAATGAAACAAAAAGCTGCCAATATCCTTTCAAAGATTAAACTTCCTCTATTGTGTTGTCATCCGTTCTCTATGGTGCTCACTAACGCATAGACTTATACTTTATGAATATTGTGTAGGCTAGGCGAGAATATAATGTTAGGAAAAAATGGTTTCCAGCAAACTAATTCTTCTTGACAACTTCCCTTTGGCTTTCAGAAGTTAAAACTTTGTATTACTTGCTCACAGAAGATTATAGGTATATACAGTAACCTAGGCTTGGGTTACCTAGTGCATGGGACTTGAGCATTACTGGCGATATGTGGGTGTACAATAAAGGAACACAAATAAATTTAAATTTAGAATGAAAATAAATGTTTTAAAGAAAGAAAATAAGGATTACAGAGTGTGCGTCACACTAGAAAGTTCGGATTGTTCGGACCTATGCTAACTACTAACTATTCGTGGAAAACCTTTGTATGATGTCTCCAAAAGAAGAAACACCATGAGGAAAATCTTACACCTGCCAAACAAGCAGAACTGTCAACGCTTGCTCTTATTTATCCTATGAAAATAATAACTCAAGCACTTAACTTTATAAACTGCAGAGTCGCGCCAATGCAACGGTATAGAGTGGAAGGTTAATGGCGTGACCCCATCAGAAGTGGTATATTCATGAATGCAGTGATATTACATCATTAACGATTAAATTATTAAGTGGTAGGTAACTGTGTGACCCTTTTACTTTAGTGTTGATGATATCTTATAAGATTGTACAACTGGTTTCTTTTTAATCAGTGAATATGTTCAAAGGTTTTTTTATAAAATCAGCAGACTGTATGACGTGTGTCAGTTAATATTTTTTTATTAATTAAGTTATCTTAGTAATTAAAACAGACAGACAGACAAATTGACATGTCACTTTCGCTACAGTCAGTATTCCAATGATCAATCAATTTTGTAAATTATTTGCTGTCAAATAACCTCGCAAAGCAATTTTTTCATTCATACGAAAAATTCCATTCGTTACTTCGAAACATTTAAGGTACCTACCTTTTTGTGAAGATACACCATAATAGAAAGTAACAATATTTCATAATTTACAACTGGACATAAAACTTTAATTGCTAATCATAATTTAGACACCCACGATCCAAAGTGAAACAATTTTATTTTTACGAATCATATAAAAGAGTTTTGATTACTTTTATACTGCCTCGACGTGACTTTACTATCAGGATTTTAAAATTGAGAATTCAAATAGTCTTGTAAAAGTCTATAAAACCTTACTGCCCTTATTCGAAATATTGAACTCCACTTTAGATCTGTGCCTGCGGGTTGGTTCAACTTCCATCGAAAATAAAACTCTCCTAACTACACAACCAGAATACATGGGTTTTTTCCACCGCTTTCGGATAAGGTTTGATTAACTTACCTATCTGGCAGATTAATTATTTTAATACGAGTTACTTTCTTCTGTATTATTTTTAATTGATATTAGGTATAGTGTTATCCACCAAGCCTAAGTTAGATTATGTCGTCTGCGACCAGTGTGCATTTTAATATGTTTAATTCACAAAATAAAATAACTTAATTTTCATTATCATTTATCACATCAGGAAAATTGGCCCAATTAAGTAAATAGTGAACGATTAAGTAGTCATACTCGTATCTAAAGAAGTAGTTGAGTGATCAGATGACGGTCGCGGTCCCGGCCCCGCCAGCTTGCCATCATCAATCAATATTCCTCACTGGAGCTACTGGCTCCCAGCCAACTTTACCAGGCTTTCAACCGAGAAATGTGTTTTAAGTAGCCTTCAGAGAGCAGGGTGAAAATGGGAAGCTAGGAAAGATAATAAAAGCAAACGTATTTTGAATCAATTCATTTTAACCCTCGTTTTTCGTTGCAAGCTTTTTGTTCGCCTTTGACTGTGGTCATCGCACCTTGCTGAGAAAAAACCTTTTCAGTCCTGACTTTAAATTAAAAGACAACACTGACAAAATACAACTTGGGTTGTACTTAGGACAAATCGACCCGATGCCTAAATTAAGACATTTTTTCAAGTCCTCTAACCATTACATGACTCACTGAATACGGAGGCACAAATTTTAAGGCAGCAGCTCACAAAGATTAACAACCGATTACGCGAAAAGCGCTCATTAATTCAATCTACATATCTGTCTGTCGAACGCGCCGTATACTATGCGCAGGCGCAGACGTCGGAGCCGAGCAATCGCGCCGAATGCCCCAAAAAGGCAAGACGACTCAATTGAACCGCCACCAACAATGAGAAGTGCCCTAGATGAGACAGACCTCAATGTAAATACGCACAATTACATTTATTGTCTTACGAATCGAACTTAACGATTGCGTGGGACGTCAAATAATCACGATTCTCGATGCCCGCCCATCTGTCAATCGAATTTAATCGATTACGCACTCGATTGTGACACTAATTGATATTGTTGTTTCATTAAACGCGCTTAATTAATTCAAAGTGGCCACTCGTGGTCGGACATCCGATGATCGTAAAAACTGACAGGCGACCGCGCGGTGTCAAAACGATATTTTAATAGAAAGGCTGCGTTGTTCGCTCATGTCTTGTTTAATTAGGCGATATTTTATCAAACCGCTTCCACTGACAATCCGCGACAAGTTTCTAGGTGCCGGAGAAGTATACCGATCGAGATAGTTCGAGATTTATGATGTGGAGAATAGCTACGTTCGTACTTTGTTCGAAAGTAACAAAGAATGATTGAACGGCTTTATTAACTTTGCTAATTAACCCAAATATGTGTAAGTAGGATTGAACTGAGACCGATCACGCTTCATTCTTAATATTGTGCAATCCAGTCAGTGATGGAATGTGAAAGCTTATCATCATCGTCATCTTGACCATTCCATCGGTGACCATTCTTAAAAGCTTCTGGGGAATTAATAAAGTATTTTTATAAGGCATATCCGTTCAAAATTATTAAAAAAAATCACGCCATCTCATAAATAAATTGGCGGAAATGCAATATTGCTTCGCCAAATGTTAGCATAACAGTTATGATTTAAAATATCGGTGTAAAATGATGACATTAACATTAATCGGCTGCGATAAAAATTAATGACTTGGCGTGAAACTCGAAAGCTTTCGGAAGTCATTAAGTTGAATAACTGAAAACAAAACATACAAACTAATATACTTATGTATATGTAAAAGTCATCTTTTCTGTCTATTTGTTTGTAACGTTGCCTAAACCGCTGAAACAGCTCGATTCCTTTTGGTATAGAGATAGATTGAACCTTACAAAAGAGTAAAGCATAGTTTTCATCCCAAGAGTACGTTCCCTTGGGACAATTTCGGACTTTCACGCGAACGAAGCCGTTGACAGAAGCTAGTTCGATTATAAATCGTGGTTAAACTAAGCGATGTCGTTTTAAACTCGATTAAATCGTGATAGCGAAGTTTACAGCGGGATCTTATCTCACTGTGGCTACTGTGAAGTATCTAAATGAGTGGTGACGTTTATTTGTATCGCGAAATGAAAATTATATACTTAGTCGTATAATTAAGAACGGGACTTGTAAATACTGTAACCGTTCCAGTTCTGCAATTATTTATATCACTTTGGATTTCACTTCGAATGCAGAATGAGCTGTCAGACGGCGCCAATTCCAAACCTTTTTCAATAAATTAAAAATTACCATCGACTAATAAATTATCCATGTTTTTTTTGCCCTAACATGAAGAATGTCGCAAAGCGATCTCATTTTAGTTATAATTACTTATGCTAATTAATAAATCTTACATTTTAGTGCGACAAAACAAACAGGAAGCGGATTCGCCTTTCAATTTAATTAGTAATCCGTGTTACGTATACGTCAAAGATTTTTTTTTTATTGTAAACTTTCGATTTCACTTTTCTGTTGTTTATGGTAACGATATTCGCTGAAGCGAAGCGATTGTCAATCGGAAGATATTAAAAAAAAAACAACCATCGTCAGTATTTTTTGTAGGATTCATTACGTAATGTACCTAATCTAATCAATTTTGTTAAATTTTGAGTCTGAGTCAGTTTCGGTGTTTTTCTCAGTCTAGTCAGCAGACGTTGTCCTGTCCGAACGTTTAGTTTGTGTCTGACGAAAAATTACAGAAATCGATTGCAGCGCCACCTACCGGGACCAATTGTGAATCTAAACCATTCTTGAATCTCCTTGAACACACAAACATTTCATCAACATTGGTCCAGCCGTTTAGGAGGAGTTCAGTGACAAGGGTACACACGTACACAAGAAATACATATATTAGGATGTATTATTATTTATACTATTTGCATTCTTATATTTTGCTCTTATAGAACTCGTTTAACCTGAATTTCGGTAAAACGTTCAATTGAATTGAAGAACAATCTACATTTTTGTAAGTGCACAAAGCAATCTGGTAAACCGAAATACGTCATAGTGCATTTGATTTAAATAAATTGGAAACGTATCTGGGTCGTCGGATGTTACCGTAACTTATCATAATGAGATCATTTGCTGTACCTACCTACCTACCTACCTACGTGGAGATAGCTATGTAAACTGCTTGTTAAAATTTATTCTTATCATCATACCTATTACTAACCAAAAGTTATTTGCGCAGAGCCACAGACTACCCGGGGGGATACCCATGAAGGCATGGTTATTAAAATTTTATCAAATTCTAATTTAGCCTGATGAAAACCTGAAAGTAGGATTTGATATGTCCCTAACTCTCAATTTCTGAATTGAGAGTTAAGGACATATCAAATTCTGCTTTACGGCTTCTGAGCCGGGTGATACTACGGTCGGTACTAACCCCAAGTCCTGTCAACTTGTAGACGTTTGATACGAAAGATTTTCAACGACACACCACGTCAAGCACATGTCGCAATTATTTACCAAACTTACTGGTATATTTAGTCCAAACTAAAATGTACCTTTATCACTTAAAAATAACATAGCATACAAAGATTTTAACAACACAAACCAAACCCTGCGTACACGCATCGTCTACGAACTATTTGCCATCCGAACGTAGCCCGAGCAAAAACCACAAAGTAATAAATTACGATATCCAAGGTGTGTTGTAGTAAGGCAGTCGGCACGTCTGTCAGCCACCTTAGCCACCTTTAGCCCCCGCCGTGATTAACATGTTGCGGCTGTATCGGGCAACACCAAATTGCCGTATGAAACTTAATGCCTTCGAAATATTCGTACCTAATTGTTAGTAACTATGGTGATGCGGCTTGAAATTGTTTGAATGTGGCTTGGGGCTATGTTTCTCACAAGATACCTAGATACCTACTGTTAATAAGACCTATATTCAGTTTAGTGAACGTCTTGAAACTGTTAAGGATTTTATTGGGATGGTGTAATATAATTAAAGATGCGTTTTTTTGTATATTGACGCAGCGGCCAACTAATGATATATAATTATCAAGAATTAAGAGCTGTTTTGATATAGTAACTTTTGATTTAAAAGTTGAGTTTTTATGTCGCCATGGACTCTTCAAGGATCACTCTTGAAGCTTTGATTGAAAAATTATATGGCTAGAAAGGAGATGACAATTCAGCTGATTTGAAATGGAAGAAGGCGAAGCTGCGCATCAAATAAATAGGGAAAAGAGCAATTCATTGCATTTCAAGATTATAAATATAGCACCACGGAATTCTCATCCTGCACCGAATCGTACATCGTACGCAACATTATAGCCGAACCGCAATCTCATGGGTGGGAACGCGGCTAGAGCGGGATTACTTGCAAATTGTGCGCTAACTGTGGACGTACAGCAATGAAAACGTATGCTCGTTGCAACGAGCTGACCTATGACTGGATGACCGACACGCAGCCCTAGAAAGTTTGAGTAACGTGCTTATAAAATGTTGGGAAATAGTGCAACGTGATTATTACGAGGTTTTCGACCTTACTTTTTGTCCGTCCATCACAAATATTCCCTTGGTTTCTTGACATTTTTCGAGATCTTCTTTGTGATATAAAATTAATAAATAATCGGGAAATATTTATCGGTGTAATTGCTGTAAGCAAGGCGTTCCAACAATGCGAGGATAAACAAATCTCAAATGTGTCAGCACTGATTTGTGAGTTGTCAAATTAAATGGACTTAATATTCGCTATGAAAAACTGTACCCTTTATCTCGCGAAACACAGCGGTTTGTCCATTGTATTTTTGTATCATAAAAAGTGCTTTATAATCCTAACCTAATTTCCTTTGATCACACGTATCACAGTCTAAACCCACAACAAAGTATAACAAACATGCGAAATATCACAATATCACATGAATTTGCATGTTGGCCCACTCTCGCATGACACACTGTCGTATTTCACGAACAAAACGCTATGATTGACGGCGGCAGTGCCAAATGACATGAACATGCTATGGTTAGAATGGCTCCCTATGGCATTATGTAGTTTGTTTGCAATTTTAAACATGTGAAAAGGTGAATTGGTTTCCATGATTCATTTTTGTGCTAAAACTTATTGTGAGAGAGTTTCTATTCAATTTTTACCATTTACAAGTAAATAACATTTGTTTTGTTGCATTTAAACGACTTAGATTTTAAAGCACTATGCGCTTATCCTTATCAATTTCAAATAAAAATGTCCAACTAAATTGAATACCACTTAAAATTCATGTCTCACCAAACGACCATCAATTTCCATGTATAGAGACATCAATTAATCGCACAACTAAATAAAAAATACAACATAAACAACACGAAAGAGCTAAACGCCAATTAGTCACATCAATTGATTAATGATCATAATTTATAGGCATCGACAACCAATAAGTTAACCCGTTCGTGACTGGATGAGTCGGACCTTAGACCCGCCACTATTTACGACCTACAACGGACCTACTACTGTGTTATCGCAAATTGAACGCCACAAACTAATTTACGATAGAGTAATCGCTGCGGGCTACTCGGGAACGGCCATAGGATACACATGTCCACTCCCACGGCCAGTCGAGGGTTGATATAATGATACCACTCCAGATGTGTCGCTTTCTACGTACCGAATTGATTTCTTACGTCTCTAAAGCTGTTGATAGACTGTACGTACCTGTAACAGAAAAGAAAAAAGAAAATTAAATAAAGCGTCAAGTTTGAAAGCAAAATTATAGTGGTTAAAAAATGACCACTCCTAAATGTCGAAATCGTGACCATTTTTGGCGAAAACATGACATTTGCGTGTATTGAATGTTAAACAAGCGATTAAAGAATTAAAAAGCTTCTCAGTTATTTCTAAGTATTGATAATTATCGCAGTAATTTATGCTCCATCAGATAGTTAAATGAAGAAAGTGATTTATCACTTAATTATCCGGTTTTATAATAGTGATTTGTTTTAATAAGCAACGGAAATAATTGCCACAGAGAAGTATACAATGAGGACATTAAAATTTTATCGCCACATAAAAAAAATCTAGGTCTGCAGATATTTTTCCTCGTAACAAAGCAACTTTCTCCTATTTGCATACCGAAACGCATTAACAGGACCGATGCACCCTCATATCGGTATATTCGCAAATATCCCGTTCAGATAGTCATCGTAGCAGTGCAACGCGTGGGTAATTACAATAAACTCATTACACCTCGTTCCGGCCGGTCGGAGTCGGTTAATCGGCGAGTAGCCACTAGCCACTGAGCAACATAAGAAACGGTACGGTACCATGCCGCGCTCTGATTGTCAACCAACGGAAAAAACGCATCAAGCCGATGACCGCAGTCTTAATAAGATTTGTATCGAAATAAACAAAGAATCTAAATTGTTTCGGACGAAATTGGATCATTGCAGAATTTAGTCACAGCTTGCAGCAAGATCGATAAGTAATGTCTGTTACGCAGCGTATTATGAAAATATCGACAGCGTTGAAATGCACTCGTTTGATCAGTTGGTGAATTAGGCCAATACCCTTTGTTGAGAACATAAACAATCTCACAAGTATTCATCTTGCGCAAGCGCATCAAGTCACACTTACATTAACCATAAAAGGATTTCTTGGCCAGAATTTCCCGCAAGACATGCTGATATTGTCGAAATAAAAATTTGCAAACAAACAATACGAATTCTGTTCAAGAATTCCTCGCTCTACGATACAGGGCGTTGTTTCTGATCCGCACTTATACAGTCAAGATACTGACTGCGATAAGCAAATCACAGATCTCTCTATCGTGTATTGTAAAATACGAACGAAATCTTCGAATGCGATACAAAGCCCCATTGTTTGGAAACGAGATGCTATTGAATCGCTTTGCATTTCAGAATTGGCAAAAAGCGGATCGAGTGCATCCGAGTGGCGAAGAACGAGACATTGGATGCACATCTGATCGCTCGGAACGGAAGCTATCGAGACACATCCCACCGATTATGACGCTCTTATTTTTTAACGGGAAAGTGTGAAATAATTAGTGGAGCCGATGAGCGTGACCAGCTCGTTCTTTAGCACGGCTGTAGATTCAATACGGCTCCACTTACAAGTAGTTAGCGTCAGAGAAAAGTATGAAATCACAAGAAAATCAATTGAGTACAATTATTATATTTCTTATTTACTTTTTACATCATTCATATCGGAATGAAATCATTTGTGGCACAGCTGCTGAGCTGAGGAGTTGAAAAAAATGAAAAAATATTATGCAGAAACATTCGCGCGACACGTGACATGCGACATTGCAACGCGTCGCGCACTGGCGGCGACACCAAAGGGTTCCGTGTCGCGACTCCGCATAAATGTGTCGCGCGGTCGCGCGTGCTCGGATGTGTCCAATTACGTCCTTATTCTGGATGATCTCCGGGGCCGTGTTATACTTGCGCTTGTCCGTTTGCAAAGTAACAATACTAACAATGTAATCGCCGAGAAGAAAGACGGTCGGCGGCCGTTTTAGCTGACATCCTGTCCATTAGCGCGTATAAAAAGCACAGTTTCGAGGCTCAATTTACGTATAATTTTATCGAGAATACGCAGTGCAGTACGGTAGCAAAAGGGCAAAAACTAAATCCATTTAGTTACACGGCTTGACGTCGTATAATCCCTGCATGTCCTACTTGGATACGTTTTGCGTCTGCTTAATCTCTCGCAGAACGAACTCATGTGACGTTCGTTTGCAAGGGCGACAATCTGCACTATGTCTGTGCCGTGACACCGTTCGCTAAACTCAAGTATTTACTGTAGAGGCCGGCTTGACGGATCACTTGGCAGGTACCGGAATATAAACTAAGAACATATTTAAGACCACACGTCGTTCTCGATAGTGTTTTGCACACATATCGAGGGACTCTTTTGAATGGTACTTTGAAGTTCTGACACCAATTTTGCGTCTATATCTTGCATACTCTCTAAACTACAGAAACCTGTGCACTATACAACGTGGAGACATCGCACCTATATAATAGAGGAAAACACTGGCAATACTGGTCCATAGGAATATCAATACTACATACTGTCACCAAAATTAAAAATAAACTTTCCAATTACATAAAACGTCAAACAAACTCAAACTAGTCAAGGATAGTGACTACTATTCTAATGAAATATTCCAAGCAGTCTTGCCAAGTTGTGTTCCAAGTAGTTTCATCAAATCTGTGATAAAAGACAACATTCGTATGAACAAGTATTGCCAGTGTTTTGATTAATTGTCGTATCGTCGTCTCCACCTTGTATATCCAATAGATAATAATAAAGTCAATAATTTTCAAGCGACGTTTAATTACAACTCAAATGTTTTCCGACAAATTGCGTGTCTAGTAAAATGATATGTTTAATTAATCTAAAATAATTAAGTACATATACCTAACCATACATAAGACGTACCCTCGTCGATCAGTTTAAAGGACAAGAGGCACAAGTAAGTATTTTTAATTCCATCAAATTGTAAAAACAATCATGACGTGGGAAAACATGAAAATAATAGCTTGTTCAAATCATATAATTACCGTTAATATGTACCTACGTAGCTATTAAATATGTGTATGTGTGTATGTTACGCGGAATGCACGCATCGCCTATACAAAATTATTGTTTACTTAGCAAATAAAACCACTATTGGCTTGGCAATGGGGAGACATCCAGCTGTGAACACTTTTCCAATATATTTCGTTATTTTTGTTTCAATGATATGTTGTGATGGATGTGTTTCTAATTAAGGCAGAGTTTAAACAGGTGTTGGGTTTACACAACCTCTCAAAGTCTCAACCTTGTGGAACCAAAATTAACCGGAACAAAATTAAATTGTTTTGATATTACTTGCAGAAGCTGAAAAACATGTTTAGTTCCAGCACTAAATTCACATACAATAATTTAGAATAGAAAAACAAACATAGCTTTTTGTTCATTCTATTTAATGCTTTTCAATAAGATAAACGGTTTGTTTAAATTATTAGACCAATTAGTTTTAATACTAAATGCTCTTAAGTAAATAAATGTGTTTAAAAACGAGACAGCCCATTTTATTACTTAGCTGTTTTGAGTACACCAAAGAAAAAACCTTCGTTCGCCTAGCATCTTACCTAGTATCAAACATCCACTAAACTGGTGAACGCTTCATAATCAAAGCCAGGTTCAGCCTATAAAACTTCAAGGTTGGCACTTTCACGACGGTTTTACAAATAAATTCAGTTATACAAGACATTTCACTAGTGATCTCGTGACTCTATGCTCATGCAAAGGGTTTCGTGATTTTTTCCATTTCTCAGGCCGTGATCGGCGGGCCAGGCACGGTGGCTTGGCGACACGCGTTTTGTCGATAAGAGCGATATCAGCTACCCTTCATGCTAACAACGCATTCCAAATGTCAGAGCATATCGATTAGGATTCTTGCGACTCGATTATGTTATATTGAAGAACCGCACTACACTAAGCTTAGACTAAATATTGACGATTTGAAAATGGAACGCTGAATTCTGCTGGCCTGGTTTTATTTCTTTTTTAGGTCAACATCTCATCATACACACCTAACATGCGTGTCTTTATACCTATATGCGCAGTGTCCTTTTTTGCAAAGTCAATTAAATAAATAGGCATAGACATTGCGTGATCAAATTACTAGCGAAAATTGAATGCTTGTTATTTTTAATAGGTGCCTACTACCTTCTTCTGTGTTTAGGAACTGTTGACCTTTGCTACTTAGGTTATTCCAAAAATAATATCAAATTATCCAGCGCCTACATAGTTAAGTATCTATCTAATCTACCACAACTCAAGTAAATAATGTAAGTAAAATAAGCGAGTCATCGATAGCTAAACAAACATATCCTAAACCGATCCAAATCCTAAACTTTCCTCAGCCGGATAAAGGCGTCCCTTCATCGCATTAACACTCCCCGATTTACTGAAACAATCAGGAAAACTAAACATTGACCATCCGCCCGCTTCTGCAAACGTCATTTCATTAACCACAGATTATGTAAAACTCGTCACGTCGGCCCATAAACAAGCTAGAAGCAAGAAGTAAATACTTTTCCTGACAGCCACTCTCGCTTTTCCAATAGATAAGTCTATTTTACAGTTTTTGCACGTTATGCAAGCCGTTATTATTCTTTGTGGTAGAAAGCACAATGTCCAATGATTCGAGCATAAAGTAATAAGACGAAAATGGTTGTTATATCACGACAGTCAGCGTCTACAAACGTTGATCACGAAATCAATTGTCCACCATCAATTGACTCCGTAAAAAACTAATCGTGAATAATAAATAGGTAAATAAACATTTTGTATAGAAACTGATTAAACATCGTAATGATTTTGTAAAAAGCCATTACCTATAAAGTACGATTGAAATTGAACTGAAGATTGACGGGTATCGATATCTTGATAGATCATAATGGCATTGAAAAAACACAAAACATTAAGTTGAATAAACAAAGATCTTTTTATTCGTGTCCGTGTGAAAATTAAAACCCGTTATAAAAGCGAGAGTGGCTAATTAAACATACCTACTTGCTGCTTGCTTTAATACTATCTTGATGGAATGGCGAACGAGCGAAAAATTAAAATTTCAAACGATCTAGGTTAGACTTTCGTCCTCATCATAGAATTATATCAGACTTCGTTAGTAGACCTGTGCTTACATTACATTAATTAACAAGCTTCTACTAGGATAATATTTGCCATACGGAACAGGCAGCGGTAAATGGCATTTGAACCACATCTGCCAAACACATGTTTTTGTAAACTATCGCAAGTTTCCGACAAGGACCAACCTAAATTAAACTATGACTTAAATACTAGTTAAAGTCAGCCATTCTGAGACACATTTGCACCCGTTTGCAATACCTATTTAAATATAAATCTTTATTACTTCAATACAGTGTGGAATGGACGAACGATCTAGAGTTTGTTATTACGCAAAATAGGTACAAATTTCAGGCGGTATATTAAGTGATATTAATGGCTATAACAAGGAAATTTGACGATTTTATAAATATTACTACTAAACTATTAGTTTCTCTTACAACCCTAGTGCGACAAAAGACCAAGCACTTTGGTACCGAAGGACCAATCATTAAAATTTTATGCTGAAAATGTAATGTTAGTTCCGAATAACATAGGTAGTATTTTTTTTATTATCTACCTCATCTAGATAGGGTAATGAAATCCGCCGAGTAACTTTTTTATTAATTTAAAGACGTTGTGTTTGCAATTAACGTTACGACTAGAGAAGTCATGATTAGATATATCCTTTTCGACACGCTCTTAATTAAACTCTAGTGCAATTTTCACACCACTAAAAATACTGAATACAGTACCGGCCTTCCATTAGCGTTGGAAATAAAAGTAAGACCGAACCACATTAAATTAGATAGGGAAAATAAAATGGACGACTAAAACCAACTTAGTTAGTATAAAATGATTTTGCAAATGGCACCGCTTTCCCGTGCCGCAAGGAATTAACGCATCGCATTAAATAAAAATGCAATCTTATGCATGTTTTCATAACCTCTCAACTACCAAGTAACATGTTACGATGCGATATGTGAGCAAATCGTATTAGCAATAACACGAAACGTATTTTGAGAGAACGTGCCTCCAAAATAAAAGCAATTTCACTTTTATTCCACTAGTGCTTTTACAATTTTATTTTTACACAAGCGCAAAGGTTTTAGAGCGTCACTAGTCACGAATGGTAACGTAAACGTAGTTAACCCCTGACAACGATAAAAAGTGTCCGCGTAAATATTAGAAAATGGTGATTACGTGGTATTGGCCAAAGACTTTTACAGGTCACGACTTTATTAAGATATAAAAGGACTTTTATTACGCTGTAAATGATCGATACTTTTACCGAATAATGGATGGTTTTAGAAGTATTAAAAGTAAGAATAATATTTGTGTTATCTTTCTTTAAAGGTATGGTAACATCCCCTCTGGGTGATTCCTTGCGTCGACACTATAATTAGTGGCTCCCATCAGTGCGTCTAGTTCCCCGTCTATTTCTGACCGTGTTGACGACCCCTGCGCCTGCGCACACATATGGACATTCGCTTTTCCGCTAACACCCGCGTATTACCATTTACGGGTAATGTGCGTGGGTGTCGAATTTACAAAGACGAGGGGAGCGATTGAAGTTGGGTTGACTATGATACAATGTAGCTAATCTGTTTTATATTTCGTGGTATAGAAAGGAAAAGGACAAAGTTTAGAAATTGCGCTGTGATTCTCAAAATCAATTCATGAAAACTAGCTATTCTCATCGATGTTAAAATGCTACAAAACATTCGACGCTTTCTATACAAATTCTTATTAAGCTGTCGATACATCAAACTGACAAGAACTACGAATGTTTAACATCGAAAAAAACCAAAAACATCTGACAGTTAACCCGAGTCGACCCCTTGCTTCACTTTCACATGCCATGCGATACAATAGCCTGCAGAATTAGGCCTTACTGACATGATTTTTCTCTGGTTAATGCAAAAGGCCTTAGAAATATTAATTTGATGCCATTAAAGCGAATTCACGTCTCAATCATTTTGTTTTATGCAATTCATTCGGTTTAAAACGTGCCGTCATCCTATCACACCGTCACGTCTTTGAAATAATAAAGAAACGAACGGTGTAACGTTCGCTTGAAAACGAAATTTTTCAACCGAGACAAAAACATGTGAAAGTTTTAAAAAGATTTTGAGGAAGGCAATTAGAGATGTTTTTGTGAAATTAATTGCACATTACAGTATTGTACTAGTTTTTACTCGTGACTTTGACTGCATTAACGACTTTCTAGACACGATCATTGTGCACCGGAACACAAATGCGCAAATCGTGATATTTTATATTCTATATTTTAACATAAACAGTGAAAGTTCATGTCCGCGTCATATTTCTTTCTGAAAGACGTGAATAGAGGGACTGCCTATATATTTCTCGAGACATGTAAAATTCTAAACCTGCAATAATTTACATGCCAAGTCATTTTGCTTTATAATAAAAATATGTTCAAACTATCAACCTATCTGAACTTCAGGATTTTTCATTTAATATTTACAGCGAACTATCAGGCAAACCATTCTTCATTCGCAGCAGTTTAGAAAACAAAAACATTGAATACATCAGCCGCTTATCATCGGGATGTCGTAAGCTCGAAGAAAGGGTTTAAAGTAGCACTTTAAGATAAGCGATATGCTGGCAAATCGTCGGTACAACCCGTCCGTACAAGAATTTTTTGTTCAGAAAACCCTTCCCAATGTTTCATTTCAAAACCTAATTCTCATTTTCCATCTGGAATTTGTCTATGTTTTTTGGCAAAAATTGTTTTTGTTGTCTATGGTAAACTCAATTTTTCAAAAATAGAACACCTCTTTAAAACGTCATTTCACACATCTTGACATTTCGTTCTTTTTTCTCAGGCACTGATATTATTTAAAACAGTCAAGCTGGCATAACCATCAAGCATCCGAGATTGTCCACGCTTTAAGTGGCCCGAAGCGAAACGCATCCGAGGACAGATTTACTTACACTAATGTCAGAAACATCAGCGGCTTGTTAAGGCACATCATGTTTGTTCATACGTTATTTTTTTTATTTTACTTTCAGCTTATCTTGGGGTGACGACGCGACGTGCCAGTTATATTTTTTATGAACCAAAAATGTATGTAAGTACTTCTTAAAAAGCTTTTTGCGAGTTTTCTATTTAGTCAAGCAAAACTTTATTTGGATAGCAAATGCAAAACTCTACTAACACCTCACCACCTCAAAGTTAACTGTACAACAAGTTCCTTTCCACTTTGGCTTTCAACAAAAACAGGTGAAATCGTCTACAGATCTGCATCACCAATTTCCCTAAACAATGGGCATCCATTTCGGAACCTTAAACAATAAGACCAGCTTCATTAGTTGGCCATTAATCCCCGTTCCACAAGGACTACTTATTCCTTTCACCTCGGTTGCATCAACGTGCAGGAATCAGTGATGCATGATGCCTCCATGACAATTAATGGACACTCGTTCAAACTGCAAGATTGCAGCACGATGCAATTTGTTACTTTGACAATAACTCAGCTTTCTATGGAGACGGTAGCAGTTGAAATCAATTTCATTCTGCAATTAGTTATGGCTATATGTGCCACCTTATAAGGATTGAACTCATTTGGAACAGATATTATTTATTAATTCAATCTAATGATGGATTGTAATTGATTCTTTTGATTCGGTTATTGGCTAATTAAAACAAGGCTATGTTTGGCAAATGTTGCACATAGAACATTGCTATAAACCTTCATATCCCAAATAGGTCAACGGTCTCGGTCGTACTGTACGGCAATTTTATTGATTAGTATGAGTTCGCTTTACCATATTTGTAGATTTATTATTCATTCATTTATTAATTACGTATATTGTTCGCACAGCACACTGCTTCCCCAGTGGCTGCGGTTGCCGGCGTCGGTTGCGATGCGCCGTCCCCGTGAGAATCGCACCCATTTGCGGCGCGCGCGCATCACGCCCGCGACCGTGTCCGCGTCATATTGTGTGCGCTAACGGACGAACTGACAGTTATTGTGCTAATGCATTTCCGTGTCTCTCGCAATATGATTAATATTGGGAAAAGGCAGAATTGAATTGGAAAGCAAGCTACTTTTCGATTCCGCCTCTGATTGCTGTCTATTCTGTTATCCGTCTTGCTATCAGGGAATGTTCACCGTTAAGGCAGATTGTCTTTATCGTACCGTGGCCACTCTAAGTACAAAATCTATGGACGATATCAGAGATTTGTGAAGAGTAATTTATGTTTCTGAGAAATGCTACAATCACTGAGTTAGCATTATGCAAATCTGAGAACTGATTTAGTTTCAATTTGTATCACGACGTTGACGTGAAAGTAACAAAGTACCAAAATATTTGTACAGGCTGTCGGCGGCACTAAATCAGTCAGGCACTAACAGATGTTTGCTGCCGTTTCTCCTATAAATCGTTCAATTTTCTCGAGCAGCGGCGTAGATGGCGGGCGCGTTGCCACCGGGACGGCGATAAGCGTTTTAATTAACTTTTCGTAATTTATATCTTTATTAGAAGCTCGACTAATGGTGGAGCGTGATTGCCAATAAGCCGCTACGGTTGATCACGATAGCTGGTGAGTCGTAGCGGGCTGCTTTCATTGCAGTATCTGACTGAGAGCGTCACGTTCGTTGTCAGGGGATTGCGCGCGTTGAGGACGGAGCTCATGGACTCATGATGACTCGTGCTTTATTTATCACGGTGCTGAGCGTGCAATCGCGGCGAGCGGCGAGAGTAATGGGATGAGTCGCGAGTGGCGCGGGGCTGCCAGCCGGCTGCGTCTGATTGCATCCGTGGCTCTGCGGCGTCTTCCGCCGACCTAATTGGATGTCGGGGTGCTACGATTGACATGTGCGATTACCCCATCTCTGCCTTACGGTTTATTTTGAGAACTGTTTCGGGGAAGAGGAACATCTGTTTGAAGCGCATCGTTGCAAATCATAAACATGTCTTTGATAACATGTACTTAATGCAAGTCTATTGTTATCTCCGTTTTTTATGTCCAGTTCCGTGTGTATATTGTAGGAATTAGCTTGTTTTTTTATTGATTTCTCTTTGACTAAACCAGCATTATAAATGACACTAAAGTCCTAGTAATAAAATCTTATAAACCTCCCCATATTATTTTATGATTGCCGTTTAAACTTAAGACGCACATTACCGAGTAGATGGTTAGAGAGGAAACCGAGCGTCGTTTAAATAAAGAGTAGGCATCAACTGTCATAATGACTGATTTTTATAGCTAGCTTTCGATTGATGGTGTAATTGTGCGGTGGGTTATTAGAAAACTCCTCAGCGATTGCGTAGATTGCGTACTATGTCTCAATAAAATCAATTCCGTTAATAACAAGCGGCGGTGTATGGATAATCGTCGGAAGTCGATGAATTAAGTACACGACGATCTTGCAGTAATTACAGTGATCGAATCGAATCGTGAGATTCAATTTATGTATCGATGTCAGGCGGCGCCGCGCGGCGAGTCGATGCGATGCCCGCATTGAATACCGAGTGGACGGGTACAACGTTACCTGTTTACGCGATAATGTTAAAATTACACGTTAGGTACGTGGCGGGTACGCAATCACTGTAACCTTGTATTAGGGAGACAGTTCGGAAGGAAATTGACAGCATTACAAGAAGCGGAGTTTGATGGCCTATGGATAATATCTTAACGACTTTAATTGGACGATAATTTGCTGGGATATTGACTGCTAATGATAGACATATACCGCTATTAAGGAAGCGGTGGATAATTTGTTCTTAACAGTTACCATCATACACTAAAAATAAGTTATTAAAAACACAAAAATGACAACGGTACATACGAAATTAAATCACATATTCAACAATAAGGAAAAATCCACAAAAATCGCATCGTCAGGTTAATAATAATTGCAAGGTTGAAACGAGTACCTAACAGATACATTATTAAAATACTAATTAATCCTGCGGTTTTCCCATAAACGCAAAACCTTGCAAGTATACTTACCTATTGCCCGATAGCAGGACATACGCATGTTGGCCACGTGAACACACATGAATGGTGCAAATAAAATATTCATTTCAATCCTAAAACACTAAAACGGCCTTATTCTGAAAGTAATGCCGATCGCAATACCCCTTCAGCATACAAAGAGGGTGTAACGGGTGATAAAAACGCAGATGTTTCAGGGGTTGCCAGAGATTAGGACAGGGAAGGGGATTGAGATGACACAGTATCGGGGAAATCTGTTTCCCTTGACACTGAAACGGGGTAAGTGAATGAGATATGGTAGAGGATGTGGGATGAAACTGAGATTTGACTGAACGGGCTAACCTATCGTATCCTATAATTATATCCTACTTCGTACATTTGCAAGTTTGTGAGGGTGGGTGGATGTTTGTTTCTCTTTCATGCAAAAATTACTGAACGGATTTGATCAAACTTTACAGTTACATTGCTTCTCATACATCGCTAACATCATCATATCAGCCAATTGCCGTCCACTGCTGAACGTAAGCCTCCCCCAAAGATCGCCAACCATCCCGGTCCTGAGCGGTGCGCATCCATCCGCTAACATATGCTATCTTAATATAATAAATCTGAAGAGTTTGTTTGTTTGAACGCGCTTATCTCTGGAAGCACCAGTCGGATTTCGAAAATTAATTTTGTATATGGTAGCCATATTATATCATATACGGACGAGGTCGCGGGCAAAAGCTAGTATTTTATAAGGTAAGTGGGTGATCGGAGCCGCGTGAGTCTGCTACTTTATTGATATATTTTAAGCCTGGTTTGTCTTTTTCTGTCGATAATATGAACATGTTACTAAAAATCAATTTCACTCGGTTTTCCCCAACAAAGAGCCAAAGTCAATGGCACGGACAGAACACAGCTTTCGTCAGTTCGTACCAATTTCGAAATTTCAACAATTCAATGAACTACAACGAGCGAGGGTCGCGAACAAAAGCCAGGCATTGATGACAAACAAACAAACAGACACACGGTTGAACGCACTGTTGCTTTGTCAGCGCTCGTAACTCACTCATCAGGCTTTAATTTAATGTCACTGTCAATAGTAAGCGCTTTGTTCCTGACTAATAAATGTTTTGGTTTTTGTATGGTTAGCATAAAGCGCTTTGTCCAAAATAAAGCTATTGTGGAAATGATGGAAGCTCAGGGGGCTCATCTAGCATAGATTTGCATGGAGTGTCCTTGCTTGAGTGATGTTATACCATTAAGGTACTCGAAATTGGCTCAGAGCTGCCCTAAGGTTTTAGGAGAAGGAGATGCACAGGACCAGGCCTCATTTTTAACTCATTTCCAACCCTAAATAACTGTTATATTTAGACTGCCTATCTTCACCATAATTTTACTAGGATAACCCCAAACGTCGTAACTTCGACTGGTCCTGTGTTTAGTGGCAGCTTATCTTAACATTTTGTTATTGCAACTCAACACCAGTACTACCAGCTAGATACTGTTTTCCCACGATAGTAAACATACACTAAGCTTCAAGTCAAAGCGACAGGCTTTTAATTACAAATGAAAGCTTATGTACTAGATGCGAATAAAACTTCCATTTGCTCTAAAACATTATTAACTTATACAGACGCCAGTACATCAAGCTACAACAATCTGTCGAATTTCTTTAATAGATTTTCAACTTTATCACCAAAGCATTAGGATCAAGGTTGATTGGGAAAATTTTACAGTTTTAGGTAGTTTGATGTGCTGGCTGGCTAGGTAGTTTGATCGTCTGTACATAATATTTACATACAAAATTGAGGAAATCCACGAGTTCAAGCAAGTCGATCTAAGTTTACCAGACACATTGCACTCGTCCTGTAACGGAAATGCATGGCATTAAATAGTACAAGCTTGTTTTACACCTTCTATTTATAGTTGGCTGTATAATCTGGATTCACTTTTTATGGTGTGTTAAGGAATCTAGTTTGCTTCTCTGCTAGTAATAAAGACGTTTAGTTCTGTTTCCTGTTCTGTACAAGAAGTTTAATTTGTTTGCTAAAGTTTTACAACCGTAGCGGTAAAGACGAACAAACTGTTCTCAAATGTGGACCACACACAATGAATATTTTACTACTGAATATGAGTATAGTATTCCTTATTAGTCTCTTGAGTCTCCCCTCTTTATATATCTACCAAAGGAAACACGGTATTATATCGATACTTAAGCCCATCCGGCTGTTTAATGAAGTCTTAATTCATCCATACTCTATAGTTGAAATTCTGAAAACCATCTTGATATTAATCTCTAGCCTCTTAAAAGAACCAAAGAGTGAGCTTACAACGCATAATTTGTAGAACACAGTCAAACTTCGCTTATTCCTCACGACTTTTCGCAGTAATTTGTAAGATTTTGAACAAACCATCAATCAAATACCACATACATGATAATAACCAATTCCAAGAAACTAAATTGAAAAAGTAAAGTAACCAAATCGACCCAAAATTTTCGAGACCCACTGAACCAATAAACATGACCTCCACTAGGTGAAAGGGTGACCAAAATATATCCTGTCAAACGCGGACAACCATCAATAACCTATAAAACATCCCGTTAGCTTAAGTAGAGGATGCATTCCACACGTGACCGAAATGTGTATGTCCGTTTTAACTATTCATATCGAAAACAAACGGGCATTGTATGCACTGATTTGTAATTCCCCATAGGTAGGTTATTTAACCGTTTGAAAGTGCAATCGTTTATGCAAATATTTCGAAATCTATTGCACAATGCATAGAAAGTCAGTGTTTGTGGTGCATATAGAACGGCTGGACTAGACTATCTTAAGAATGTTTTGTAAAGCCAAAGTTAAGGTCATAAAACTACTTATCTACATCAGACAGAACCCAATTACGTAATAAACTTTCTACTGCATTCTGAAGGATTTTCGAGGAAATCCCTGATCACAATTCATATGTTTTGAAAAATTCATCTGCCCGACAACGTAAATAAAAAGAATCAATGTTGTTGCGATTTGTCAACACGAAAAGCATTGCGACTGATTGTGTTTTACGCTATTACTTGAGAGGTTTTCATTATTTGGGCTTGGCCAATCTATCTGCCTTTTCTCAACTTTATTTGGTTGAACTTCCGGTCTAACCGGATGGAGCTGAACTTTGGACTTAGCCTTAGCCAAATTATGAAAATGTTATGCACCATACAGGCACGAGCTTTCCTGTTCAGAGTTTCTTCCGAAACTTTTCATTTGGAAATTTGAATACCCTTCAGGCTACATACACATTACTTTTCTAAATTTCCATAAGAAAGTGCTCTCACAAACCATTAAGAAACATAAAATAAACATAATAACTGCTCTAAAACGATGCTTTGCGAACTAATTCATATTTCACTGCAACTTTTCAATTTAAAACTATAGCTTTCCAGTAAATGTATGCTTTCATCTTAAACTGTGCTGCCATATGTATGGGTGGTCGGTGGTCGACATATAACGGATGTCTGTTTAAACGCAAATATCATAGACTTTCTGTCATACCCCATAGATATTTGTAATCACACTTTGTCAAAGGATTATCTTTATATGTTAACAGTAACATTCATGGTTTGTAATGGACAATTTTTTAAACAACTGTTTGATTTCGGCATTTTTAAACTGATTGAAATCTACATTATAACTAAGCGTATTTATGTAGGCTATATTAAAATCAAAATTGTTGTATTCGAATCAGGCTGAGTGCCAGCACTATTTGAACGTCAATATTTAAATAGAGACAGTCCCCAAAACGCTACCCTGTCACCACTTCCTAGTGTTTTAGCTGGGAAGAAGAAGTGGCGCAACAAACTCCCCAACTCTCTCCCTGCCTCTGTGTTTCCGGACGCATACAACCCTAATCTCTGAAAAATTAGAGTGAACAGGCTTCTTCTGGGTAAGCTCGCTCCATCGTCGACTTTATCTCTGTCATCTGTGACCTAGACTAGAGTCAAGAGCAAATTCATATTTTTATTTTTTTTTAATACAAAGGAAGCTAATCATCTGTCTGTTAAGTCACAGATTGTTCCTATGGGATAAGCCGTGGGAGAAAAACCATCGGGAAAGCTAGTGTACCTACTATAAAGTGCTATAAGTTTGACAGAAGGATCCATATGCCAGACTTACAGCACGTTGGACCTTTAACTGACTCGAGATTTAGCTGAGATTTCGCAATTATTAAGGAGATTAATTCAGTACCATGTAACACAAGTAGTTAAACAATTTATAGGCAGTAAGAAGGACTTATCACTTAAAACCATAAGTTTTAATCACATGGTAGAACATCACATAAACATAAAATAAATAAATAAACGCGAATCGACTGAAACATTAATTGAAATCACTATCTTTTGCAATAAATAACTCTTTCAAAGTCAATCGAATTTTAAAGCTCACCAATAAAAATGCATCCGATCCGTAGGATTTTAAATTAAAGGTAAATTAAATTAAACCAACAGTTAATTGGTGAATGGACACTGACATTAATGTTCTGCATCCGTAAATAAAAAGCAATATAATTTATTCTAAAAGGTATAATTGAAACTACAAATGTGAGTCATTCAAACAAACAAATAACTGAGTCGTAAACATCGATAATAATATATCGAGCAATTACAAACAGAATCGACAGGATGCTCCTAATGTGCATGCATATTTATATACAAGCTCGTCTCGCGGGGACGCCCACGATTTATTTCGAAACCCGTCCCCTTTACAAACACGTCTAAAAGATGCAAATACTCGGTATTTACATTAACGCCTATGAAGTCAGTCAACTATTTATCTCACTGTAAATATTGTCTTAAAAAAACAAAACACTTTATTGAAGAAGGTTCAATATTATTATTTAACTAGACGACTTGAACGTTAGCCAGGTGTTCGCTTAGTAGTGTCATCTCAAGCGAAGCATTTGAGTGTAATGCAGTGCAAATAGATATTGAAAACATCAACAATGTAAGCCAGCAGCATTGCTTACTATACATTTTCGGAGACATTATCATCATCGGATACAAAGAAAGTCAAACGTTGGTTGTGCATAGTTACTTAACTCAATTTTCATCCTTCTGTCCAAATCTGAATTTATATGGGATACGCGCGAGAGCTCTTTATTTATATCTACCGTCATCTCAATATTGACTTCTTTTCAAACTGCGTATATAAAAATGATACATTCATAAATTATGTATCCACTCTAATTCCATATCTATTTTTAGTCTGCCTCTTTTTGACATCCATACCGCTTTTATTGTCACAACAAGCGTTTATCAAAACTAGAGAAAAAGCTGACGCCACTAATACAATTCGATACGATCATAGTAATAACAGTACCATCAACTAACCCAACATTCTCAGACGCCATCCGAACTGCAGTAACAGTAGAACTCAAGCCCGTAACGAACAGACATACATAACACAATAATGCGGTATAGTGAATCGATACATCACGTTTTCCAGCGTATCTGATCACTCGTCAATCGAGAGGATTACCGACGCGACATTATGCATTATATATGCAGATTATTTCAATACGAGCTCTCGATAGGTACCTCGTGTTTGATGGAAATCCGGGCTGCTGATATAGTGACCTGTTTTCTTCCCGGCTTTTTTGATAATTTAAATAACAATAAAGTACAAACTGCTGTATTGTATCTTGAAATTTATAAGTTAAATTGGCAAAGATTAAGTTCCGATTTCACAATGAAGAATTTCAAGTTGAGTATTCGTCAAACTCTACTTTGACATGAACATCTATCTGCACACGTTTAAACTCAAAGTAATCAAATCCGAAATCCACCCTGAGATACAAGCATAGTTAGTACCTAAATACAAGAAGGAAAGGCTTATCTAAGAACGACCCATTTTCAGCAGGCTAAAATATAGGTAGACTCGATATAAACCGATCGTTTTAGGAAACCAGCAATAAACCACGATGCAAAACGGATAGATATCAAATAACATTCGATATTTAATCTCGTCAATAATGTCAGTGAGCAGAACAGCAAACCAATAACTATTGCTATTAATATAACTTAAAGAATGTGTTCGCATTAATATCAGCAATACAAGTTACGTTCGACACAACCAGCTGCTCTATTAATGTCATAATTAGAAATAGCAACGATAAAGTACGCACTGTACGTGCGTACAAACTGAACAGTTCCATTCATAGCAGCCAGATAGAATTATTTTATAACGGTAACTAAGAAAGTAATGGTCATTTGTAAATTTTGAATTAATTCTGTTCTCTATATACAAAATGTCTTACGTTTTATTAATAGGCAAAGTATGGATTAAACGACACCCACGCAGTGATAGGAAATGCAAAATATAGTACTAATGCATCCACGTGAGGGACTCTCTTCTCAGTTGATATGCATGGAGACAATGTAAATGAACATCTAATGAATTATACAGATGTTGTTTCAATCGAGTTCCATTCGACGATTGATCAATGACCTACTAGTATTTGATCGGCAATCGAAGCGCGTTGTAGAACATGTACCATGTATGAATGTAGTGTAACATAATGAGAGCTAATTTATGACAAAAACGAACTGCAATTTTCCATGTTTCGTTGATGAAATCTATCAGAATGATAGCACTGAAAATTGCTCATGTAAAAAGTAACGCGATTTGAGAAACAAGCCCCATTTCTAAATGCAAGCTCTATTCTAAGTGACCACGTACAATATTGAATCTGTCGTTACAGTAGCTGACTACATATTAAATTCTAAATGGATCTATTTTCTCTTACGATACGTTGAAACACTCGCTGGTACCAAACGCCTCGGTAGGTAGCTTACCTGCAAAGAGAGAAAAAAACATTGAGTATATTATGAAAACATGTACTTGTATCATCAATACTAATTTATATCACTATTGGTAGGTTGTAACAGGTGTACTTTAAAACACCATTGAATATTAAGTAAGCAATATATGTCGATAATAAATAAGGTTCATTATGCAAATAGGTGCTATAGAGGCGCATCATGTAGGAAAAGTTGTCAAACTCCTAACAACACTAGTTTTAGGTACGGTCAATTTCACTCTAGCAAATAAAGCCAGTGTTAAAACAAATAATCAATTTAAATTTGTGAACATTTAAGAATAAAGACACACAATTGTATAATAAAAATTTCTTCACATAGTAAAAATCAACGAATACATATTTTTTTAGATTGATTCATTGCCTCTGTAAGGCAATGAATCACTCTAAAAAATATGATCTTTATTGAAAAATTTACAAAGAAACAAAATTCAATCAACATACTCGTACAATGTACAGTGCCAATAAAACAAACCAACCAGAAGAAAAGGATTGCATAACATCGGATTTTCACCAAACCTACTTACGCATATCAAATCGATTCAGAAACATTCATTGAGGAAACAATGGCAATCGCAATAGCCAAGAACAATGAACGGAAGATCGGCATACATTCATTGATCATGTAACATCTGAATTTGATTTAAAGATATTTGCCGTTGGTTATGGTTCAGCTACACCATAAATTATTGTTGTCTACGACCCATGGATCTGTTCTAGAGAAATATATTGCTATGCTGACCTTTCATATCCTCAGATGCTCCAATTTCGTCATTGTTTTTAATAAGCATAATGTTTTTAATTTCACAGATGTACACAACTTCAATAAGAACAACTTCACCTGTAGGCAGACAAAGCTTCGTAATACATTTTTTTAACATAAGTATTCACGAGTCAGAAAAACTAATTAGGTTACGGTCCCTAACTTCCTGGAACCTCGTACAAGTTTTGACAGCACCTCCAACAAGCGTCTTAAAAATGCGAAAACAAAGGGATAATAAGTTTCTTCCGCTGATGTATATCTGGGATCGTTTGACTGACGTCTGCGCAACAAAGCTGAGATGGATTTTATTTAGGCCTTTCACGCCTATGGACGCAACGGACCGTGTGTTTTGGATATACAACGCCTTGTAAACACAAATTGGTTATTACGGATGAGAGATATCGCGTTGAAACGCAGGAAATGATGGATCTTTGACCCGAATCAGAGTAACTGTAGAGATAATATACGGATTTATGGAACTGATTGGTTTTTATTTGAGGCTCTTTCACACCACTGTCTTACAAACAGCTGTTTCGTAATGTTAGTCTGACAAGTTGTGGCCAATAACAATGATAATGATGATGATCGTGATGATGTTGGCACGTTTAAAACGGTAGTGCTTGATGATACTCGATCATTGAACAACGTAAGTGATCATAAATATCAGAATGCACGATTCGCGAGGCCATTTAACGGAGTAACAGTAAAACGATCGTCAATCATTTCTCGAGACACGGCAAAAGTTTTTGTGATAAAAATTATGAAAGCAAACTATATCGATCGACGGGTACCATTGTTGGATGATTAATTTACTCGAGAATGTTTTGAATAAATTTAAATTCAGTATGGTATGTTAATAGTCGTTTTTCATTTTAGATTGAAGCGCGATGACGTTGCAAAAAATTGTCCTACTACAATGTTTTCAACTTTAACATAGAAGAATTTTCTCGACATCTTTTCAATGCTTGCAAATACTCTCATGCATCTTAATAGTGCGCGATGTTTATTCATATACTCCTTTGTATGCAAGCAGCACCATTCCCCTACTAATAAAATGAAGACTTAGTTATACTTTACTGAACTAACAAAAACACGTCCCATACATCTCAGTAATAATATTGAAGTCAGTTTGTGCGAAGGTTGCTATTTGCACATTAAGATGCGCTAAGCACATAACGGCCTGGGAAAATTGCATGGTGGGCGGAAAATTATATTTAATTCATCGTTCAACCCTATTGTGTATAGGGCTGGTGTGCACTAGCGCGGGCCGGGGAGTCGCTCTGCGGGGTGGGCGGCCCCATTCATGGCCAAGTCTGAATAGGGCCATAAACGCAAATTGCAGGGCTGGCACAGAGGGCATTGTTGCACGCGTATTCAGAGCAGCGGTGTTGCGTGTAAAGGGACGTGTTGACGTGACGTCATGTCGCCTGCCTACGTCTGCTTGTTTTGTTGTTTCCGACATCAAAGTGTTGATGAGAATGCGTGCGGATTTGTGTCACGCTTTTTCTGTGGGAAATATTTTTACGAGAGATGAGAAAACCGGGTTGTTAACGAGTCATGAAAGAGAGTGTTTGGAATCATTACGGTATTTGCACTAAGACTAACGGTGGCAAAGATAAATTGAGTGCAGAACTCAAGTTGGGAGTGTTTCTGTGCCACTGTTGACCACAAAGCAAAGCAACACAACATCTCTTGTATCTATTTCTTTCAATAAACGCCCGTTCTACGTTCCGCTTTGGACCGCAAGTCCGCGAAATTATGGCCAATAAACGCGGCCTGTCTTCGGGTTATCCCGTACGTCCGTACAGCCGCACCCCACATCTGTGCACAAGCGCATTCTTCCGCACTGAACGTTGGCGTATCGAAATTATCACAATTACCGACTGGCTTTTATGTGCAATTGCGCAAAGGTGCATACTTGCGCCTTCTTATACGACTGTGGTGTATAATGGTTGAAGTGGACTCGTTTGCACCGGTACAATTTTTTTGCTTATCGTTTTCCGATAGAGTCTTTCAAATCATGATGAACCGATTTTAAAATCTTAGTTTAGGAATGGAATAATACTGTTTTATAGAACATCCGAATAATTCGTAATTTAAAACAATTTTTTTTTTGCAAAAGAAAACTGCTTTAGCGATTATGTCTGAGCTTAACATTGATGATAACAGTGTGATATACGAACATAATCTGTCACTCACGTTATACGTGTAAATATTTTACAGCAATAATTTAGCGTCATCACATCAAGGTGTCATCAAAGCTCAAGCCATTACGACATGATTACTTAGCTGTACATTTATGATACAAAGGAAATTGTGAGCTATAAACGGTTCTAAGGTAATCTTCTACAAATATTTTATAGGAAAATAAATGGAGTTATTACCTTTGCACGGTCTCGAAGAAAGGCAATTCAGATTTACATAGGAAATGGTGAACATAATTTGAATCAAATTATTATCTCGTTTCCTTTTGATAATAATTTGATTCGCCCTATTAGGAGATGACACTCGGAAGATTATAATGCCAATTAAAAAGAGAAATAATGGGAAACAAGGTTCAATTTAATTTCGTATCTCTGACTACGAAGTCGAATAATCAAAAAAATGAAGACGTCTCAATTTCGTAATTAAAAGCATACAAACAAATTCGTTTTCCTATTCGAATTTTACGACGACTGAAATGCGTGGGTGTTAATCGAATTACAATTATAAATTATGTACAATCGATAAAGTTTGATAGTGTAATAGTGTTTGGGCGAGTTTACCCGACTATCACATGCATGCTCGTGAGATACCCTCCAATTACGAGCGCTCATACCGACACGGTTCGTTTACTCGACTATTTATAAGTTAACTCGCATTCTTACCTATTACTAAATCTTATGAGTGATGTGCCGCTATGCAACGTCTAATAGTCGGTTATTCAATTGAAGTATGAAACTCGATAACGAATTTAATTTAATTCATAAATCTATTTCAGCGTTTAAAGTATCTAAATAGGTTCTTTAATTAGTCGTAGAACGCGTATTAATTATTCGGAAGCGCCTCATTAAAATGCAGTACCTATCATTAAAGTTTTAAGATTGCATGGCTGTAAAGAAAATTAAGTAGCCTCTTTTAACTGGTTTCCTGTCAATAAACACTGACTAACAAAGTACATTTTTGTTCCCTTATTCACAAACCTAACAAAAGAAATACTTCGAGTAATTGAAGGAAACAATCGGTTATATTTCCTTCAACAAAGTATTGGATGTTCCGACGTAATTGTTAACATTTATTTTTATATATGTTTTCAGTCATTAAATCCGTACACCTGCTGTTCTAATTACTGTCAAAGAAAGTTAGATATGTTTGGAGAGAGACTCTCAAAATGATGGCTATTAATGACGAAACCAATTTGAAAAACAAATTGACTATCCACAATTAAATGCTATCAAAAGTTTATTTGTTCAATTTATTAAATGCATAAATTGCAAACGTTATTTATGGTATGTAATGCGGATCAATTTAAAATTGGAACGGTTTTAATGACCCAATCGATTAAAAAATCGTCGAAGGTAAATAAAAAGTGTGTTTGTATTTTTTTGCGTAGCAATAAACATATTTTTTTATTATGGCCTTTTCAATTTTTTTCAAAATAAAATACATCTTACGTTAAAAGTAGGTATTTTCCTTGGGAAATCCAGCATTTTTTTGCGATATAGAAGACTACTAAGTTATGTATAAGCCAGGAATTGCGGCTCCATCCTTCACTGGATAACGTTCCTGGCATGGATCCAACATGACAGGACGAGGCTCGAAATTGCGGAACACATCACGGATTACGATCACAAGTCGTTCGTGGATATTGACGCATCAGTTATTACAAGTTCTATACATTTAATTGTTTCTTTAGTAGGTATAACGTTAAATAATGTATGCTAGAGATAGCAACGAATTGAATGATGGATGATTTAAGCAAGATGTTACGGGAGGCCTCCAGTTCAGGAGTTTGGCTTCCCGTCTAATCGAAACTGATTAAGTACCAGTATTCTACACATCTAAATGAAAGGACTGCCTATTTAACAACCTAGTAACTGGGTAATACGGTGCCCCGTGTCAAATGACAGCCGGGACCAATAGCTTAATGTGCTTTCCTAGGCACGAAGTAGTCTCAGTATGTTATTTATATCCCATCCACCGACTTACTTACTTCAGCAAGCGAATCACAAGTCCTTGCTACATACCGAAACAATAAATACACATCATTCAGTCATCTCAATACCTAAGTTATTCGAGAAAGTGCATAAAAATGAAACTTTATAGCATTCCAATGATGATCGATGACGAAGCAAATATGAATACTTGATCGAGTGGCTATTTATAATATTGTACAATACGTGTAATAACTTCATTTCTAAACACTTCCATTTCGAGTGAAAGTTTATATCTTTGTATAGTGTGACATTGCATGTTTTTTTTTATCTATAGTTTTTTGCTATATTTTTATTATTCAAGAAACTCATTTAGTAAAAAAAATATTCTTTTTTTGTCTTACCCTATTGGTGTCATTACTTTTGTTAAAAGTATTGGGACAATGAGATACAAAGCGTGCCATTATCACGTATAAATGACAAGGAAGCACTTGCCCTGTACACCAACCGTCACAAATATGTGACAAAAAGTACGGCGAATTTGTGGCTTGGGATCTCGGGGGCACGCCGATGCGTTTATGCTCTGGCGTTCAAAAGTTTAAAGGCAAAACTTCGAATTCGAACAAATAATATTTTATGTTTGTTCTAAAGGCCACTTAGGCATGGAGACTTAATTTTTTCTTTAACTTAGAGGTAGGTAAACCATCCATTAGCTCAATCATTAAAGATATGACTCTCAACTAAAAGGAATGTTGCCTGGGTTAAAAAAACATGATTCTATTTAGTCCTAGGTATCGTCTAGATTTTATATTTACGTGACAAAATAATAAATATGTGTCCAATATTTTTTGGCAATCCATCTGACGGACTGACCAGATTTTTTTTGTCAAATACCCACTCTCCACTTCAACCCACACTATAAATTCCCACCTCTACATTCAACTCAAAATGATAACGTTAATAACATTTTATTACACTAAGATCTAACCAGTACCTTTCTCGGTAATATCACGAATGTATTAACCTTAAAACACAAGTGCTTTAATGAGTGCATTGCGCATATTTTAATGTTTTCCGAGCAACCACCGTTCCGGTTACTTGGGCATATTTTCATAGATTCCAACACTACGCATGCAATGGAAAACAGTAAATGTGGAAGGAGTAGAAAATAGAAACTAGTGATGTACCTAAACTATTCGCATATCGGCAGAGCAAATAGAGCGTCAAGAAAGTCCCACATCGAACGCGCACTTAATTTTATATCTAGACTAATATTTCCAGTTATTATTGACCTCTAGTAAGCACGGGAACGTATGGCCGTGAGAGTTCATCGTGAGGCTGGAATCCGGTTCACAGACCGCAAAAAAACTTTAGCTATAAACAGTGAAATTCACATGCTGGTAATGAATGAAAAAGTTGTGTCTGCTTGTAAGTGCAAGTTTTAACTGGGACCTCTTCACTGCAATATATAATTATTTTTGCAAACATGGTTCGTGAAATTGACAGATGTCATTATTGTCGCTTATATGAAACTTAGATGACACAGCCACAGAATGAACGGTCAAATATTGTGACCTGTCACCACACTGACCCCACTTGCCAGACAAATTAGTCATTAAATTTATTAGCTGACCCATCCACTTAGTGTTACTTTCAACGATACCAACCATATCCCTACAAAACTAAAAATAACCAGCTCAAGAATTATAAGAAGCTTTCCTACAAGCTACTTAATTATGCAGTTTGACTGATATCATTACAAATCACCACCGCTCAACACGAAACTAATTCGCTTCCAACCGCATTACAAATGAGATAAATGTATAAACTAATATCTAAGCACACGATCAATCAATGAATGTAATTTCAACGACCATACATCATAACAGCTTGTTCAGACAAGAGTAACTACGATCTAGCTCAGTGGTTCCCAGCCTGAAGTCCGCGAACCACTGGTGGTCCGAAAGAGCCAAAACATGCTCCGCGAAAGGTTTAATATTTCAATCTTTTCACCTCAAACATATCATTGATGCAAACTGATTTAAGTTTCTACCAGAGATGTTGTGTATTGTCATAGAAAACATAAGTCATAAAATTTCTGATAGAACTCTTTACTTTTAATTACAAAGAATAGTTATGATACAAGTTTTGAATATCTATGTGATAAAAAATTAATTATTTTTAGATGAACAGTTTCATTTTCTTCTAGATTTCTTGATGCAACAAATAAATCAAAGTGGTCCCGGGTCAAATAAAGGTTGGGACCACTGATCAAGCTACTGGTCTAGCGAAATTAGCTCGCCGAGTGTCAATTACATTCTCGTATGATATCATGTTTCATTGCGGGATCGCTATCGCATATCAATGAAAGGGAAACGCTATTGTTTGGCTTGAACCGGTAGTTATACCGCAAAATATGCCCATTGTAACGGTACCTATGTCATTCTGAGGGTTGTCGCACACCACAGCAAATTGAGAGTTTCAACTTTTTTTTAGCGTCAACGAGACGTACACTTAGCGACACGAGTAGCTGAGGACTGAGGGACCAGGCGTCGCCGACTAAGTCCCAAGCGTCAATTTGATCAACCAATCACATGTTTGTAGTTTGTTGATACTTTGGCAGAACGTCAAACAGTTTCGGAAATGTCACTGGTACAGTACATTATACGATAATAAGCTCAACTATATTATGTCAAAGCTTAACCGTATAATCTATTGATAATTTACCCCTGACTTGAGTTTATGTTCAGATGTTTCGGTGTGTAACAGCCTTTATGTTGGCAGTTTTTGTGCTTAATCAAATAGAGTGTGAGCTAGCGTTATGTCAATATAGGACTTCATACTTGCTACGTCCATAGGTATTAGGTATTCGATATGAGTTGCACGTCAAGCTTTGAGCGGATATCTACGGTAAATATTAGGCACGAGAATAATATGTCATATTGAATGGTATATTTAAATACACATTTCTAAATACAGCCTTAAGTATTCGTCATTCATCTTCAAGTGCTTGTTTTACAAATAATTGTCAGTTTATTTACTCTGAATTGAATGATAATAACTCTCTCTTATTAAGTAGACATAATTATTACAGGCTCTCCCGAGGGAAAGATGGCTTTTCGCTATTATATAACGAGATAGAAAAGTTTGTTCTATAGAATATACTTTTTTGTACCCCAAAATTGTGATACAACTCTTTATAGCACGAATAAATAAGTGTATGGATACAATAGCGTTCGTTCGTATCGTTGACTAGGTCCATGAATTTAGTATATTTTCTTCGTTCAAATAAAACAAATCGAAACACTTTCTAATAATAGCTAACCAATACTTATTTACTGAAGCTTTTACCGTCCATTTAGTAAGCATAGCACGCGATGTGAAGTGGCCTCTACAAATTAGTTCACACATTATACAATTTGTGTTCGGCACCGTTTTGTTAGCAAATTATCAGTTAAACTTAGTTTTTAAGAGGCGTCGCTTTTAAGGATACTACTTAAAAGTTATGGGTTTCTTCAAAAGCGTAACTTTAATTTGTTGTTTTAATAGGAACGGAGCGGAACACCACGCTGCGCTCCAAAACAGGTATCATTGACGTGGGCAAAAAAGTTGCCAGGCTGAAATGGGACTAGGCGGGTCACACCAGCCGCATGCATAGTGACCGCTGGGCAAAAGTCTCCACGCAATGGGTGCCAGAAGATGGACGGCGTCGCCGAGGCCGACCCAGAAAGCGGTGGCGAGATGATTTGAATGCACACCGCGAAGGCTGGTTCGAGGTGGCGCAAGAAAAGAATGTCTGGAAGGATATGGGGGAGGCCTTTGCCCAGCAGTGGGACACAATAGGCTGAGGAAAAAAAAAATAAAAAAAATAGGAACAGCTAATTATGGAAAACTGTTTTGAAAACAGAATTCGTTTTGACTGTTTGAGTAATGTATGACTATGGTAATGTATTTTTCTAACCATCATAACCGATATTTTCTGCGTCATAAGTGTCATAACATAAGTTTTAATTCATAGATGTTTCTTTATTGTCAAAGCTTAGTGGTCACAAAATCAATGAAAACTTCATAATAAACAGCAAAGAAAAAATAATTCTTTATCAACGAATCTATCTCTACTACTGAACTGACTAAAGAAGCAGAGATTCCTACACTAAAAAATAAAACAGCTATTTATGGATGAGTTTATAAAAACAAAAAAAATATTTTATGGATTCGACTTCGGAAGGGTCGTTGCATGCGGTATGATAATCTAAAAGTAGACGAGTTTATGTGATGTTAAGAAAACAGATGAATAACAATATGGTAGATGCAATCATTATATTTTTTATAAAGGTACTGTATGGTGTCGGACGTAAAATAATAGCTCTATCCCATCACTTCCCGTGGGTGTCGTAAAAGGCGAGTAAGGGATTCACCAGACAACGGGCAGCAACATTCTCTGTGCATTGTAACAGCTACACTGCGATCGCCAACCCGCCTGCCACGCATGGCGATTATGGCAACCCCTCTTGGAGGAGGCCTATGTCCAACAGTGGACGTTTTTCGGCTGGTATGATGATGATGAATCATTATAAAAATTGTAGGTAACTTGCCATAAAATATAACAACTCCGTATGAACCAATCACAAAACAAAAGGTTCAGTACATCGTTTTGAATCCAACAGAATTGTACTTTTTACGGCCATTAACTATTCGATGATCCGTAAAATTAACGATGAATCTTTTTAAAATTGTATTTGCAAACAATACCCGTGAGAGGAGGGACATCCTAAAACAATTGAAGGTCGGGAACAGAGTATCAATGAAATAAACCAATCACACAAGTTATTTTAGTCACGTAAAAAGCACACACAGCTTTTGTATCTATTTTCAAGTGTAATAGAGATTATAGTAGGATGAAGATATTCGATTAGTAGGTACGCCATTGTCATAAGTATATCCGTTACGGGAGCTATGGACCGAGGCAAAGAAGGTATTGAATCCATGTTAATATTATAAATGCGAAAGAAACTCTGTAGTCTGTTTGTTCGTTGCGTTTTCACGCCTAAACCTCTGAACCAATTTTGACAAATTTTGGAATAGAGATAGGTTGGACTTTATAGAAAAACATAGGTAATTTTTTCCGGGGGTACCTACGTTGTATTGAGATAATTTCCGACTACCACGCGGTCGAAGTCGCTGACAGAAGCTAGCGTAAGATAAGTATAGGTTACAGAACATGTGTGTTCGTGTAGCTAATATACAAGTAATTGCATATATTAATAACTTATCGCTTAATATAATCGAGACAGATAATAATTTAGAGCCAAGAAATTACAGTAAGAGAAAGCAGTTGGTACACACATAATGTACCTACATTATATTTTTATAGGGGGCTTTATTTTATTTTGCTTTGAACGGTAAGTTTGCAGCTCCTAAATAATCAAGTGTAAACTAAATTAGCCAGCGAAACATGTCAGTGAAGTTTCGCTAAGGTTTATAATTGTATAATTAAAGAGTTGGTCCAAATCTAAATTGTCATCAAAACAAGGAAGTATGAAAACCACATAATAGTTATATAATTGTGAAATAATCCCATAAATTCTGACTCAATGCTACGATCAAATAATTACAGCAATCAAAATTACATCGTTTGTACAAAAAGAGTGAGTTCAATAGTAAATTGTTTAATCGGCCGCAATTTAACAATTGTTGTCAAGACTTCCTTAAGATCACGATATTGTTTGCCTTCGTAGAACTGTGAGTAACTCTAGTGACTAACTATTAAAATGGAGGCTTTGTTTAGGCCAGGGATGGCCAACCTTGGAGCCGACCCCGACCACCGAACGGTTTCAATCCGGCTCGCAAGTAATTTTCACAAAAAAAAGCCTATAACTGTTTTCGCGTTGTGTATGTCTGGTTGACCTACCATTTTTAAAACCACCAGCAAAACACAAAGCTTAAGTTTTTGGCTTTTGGTGCGAAGTTGCAACTTCAAGAAGAAAATATCACGTTTTTCTGACCCTGATAAAAAAGTTTGAAAACTTTCTTGCCCTGGTGAACAATGGTTTGACCAACCCTGGTTTCAACGAAAAAATGCACATTTGTGTCACAAGTAACTGTAACACGAAGATAATGACCCCTAAGTGTCCGTTCTTTCAAAATATTATGAAAGTAGGTAGGTAGGCAGCCGGTCGGGCTTTCATCTCTGAGATCATCTAAATCGTTTAGATCTCATTTTTCATCGTTCAAAAGAGCTTTTAGTTCTAAATATTTATCTTTTGAACCATCTTCTTTTATTGTTAATGTTGGAAGTAGCATTGTTCGTCGCTTAGATTTATTATTGTTTTTTATAGACATTTCCGTGTCAGTGAAACGGTTTAAAGCTGGGTGTAGACAGGCACAACACGACAATGTGACGACGATGTTACAACAACCATCTGTAAAACATTTTCTATGAAAACCTTGATGTAGAGCAAATACTAACCAAAACTATAATTAACGATACAAATGTCTTTTAAACTTCAAAGTAATTTAGTTTACTTTTTAAACGTTAATTAACTAATAAATCGAATTAACTTCCAAGTTATGTCTACAAGGAAACTAACCGCTTTACGTCGGTAACTATTTGTGACATCGCTCGTCGGTAGCGTAGCCGACTCCTGTTACCTATCTAGTTAATCTAAGTTTCGCGTCGACCGGTGTTTATCTTACTTTCATTTCACACTGCATTACCTACCATCAACTTATACAAAAAATATATTATTTTTTGTTCTCAATTTTTTCAATTGCCTTTTGTCTCATTTGACCGTGTTTATGAAGACGTGCATAACCTAACGAGAGAAAATGCATCAAATGTTTGTTCAGCACGACACAACTTAAAATTTCCATCGATTAACAGTCATGGAAATGAATTGCACACTTCGGTGTGTGAATCTGCTACGTCTTTGCCCCAAAACAATTTGACATTGAGGTAAAGGAATTTGTAAGACTCTACTTTAGTTTGAAAACCGGTGACACTTTGGCAGTTCAGTAAAGTTTAACACGTTCTTAACTCCAAATGTTCAATTCAGAAACCGAGAAACCTGGTCCTTTAATAGAGGTATAAAATAGATGTTACACGACGAACTTAACAGTCAATTCTCGTACTAAACAATAATTTTTCTGTGACTTGACCGACGACAAAAACTAAAATTCAAGAATCATTCATGGATACTCTTAATTATTTACTATCAAGTCGCAAAACTTGAAAGCTATCGTCTCGTAACGAACTTTCCCCGCTGGAACTTCTGTCTTTCTTCGTATTATTGTACCATAACTGTTAGTGATGTACGTGACAGATGTGCGCATAACTCTCCGCGGTAATAAACCCTATCTGGATGTAGATCATCGCGCACCTGTAAATTTAGACGTAGCATGCGCACGCGCACGCTTCACTCACGACACGACTTCACCGGCACCATCCCGTTAAAGACCGTCACACACGGCGGTTGTACTGTATGAAAAATTATATAATAGCAAGAATAGTGTTGACTATGAGATGACGATTAATAAAGAGGGATGGAAGGAGAAAACATGTTGCAGCAACCCTAAATAAATTGGCATAAAAGCAAAAGAATCATGAAGACCTCGAAATCGTTACTGTTAATAATGTCTATAAAGGAGGTAACTAAAGAGATGGTGGCGACAAGAGATGTATAGAAGAAGATGATGCTGCGCCGAATCCAAATAAATTAGGACGAGAACAGGAGGATGATATACCAACTATGTATGTGAGTCCGTGTGCAATGCAAAAAATAAAACAATGTAGCTGTAGTGTGTGACAGGCTTTAGTTCCGTGTACACGGTACCACTTTCCTCAATCTCCGAGATTTTTTTGGGAAAATATTCTAAAATGATAATAATGTTGATTGTTGACACTTTCGCAGCGGCCGGCGCGTGAGCAAGTTTGTCGACAACTTCAACTGGCAGAATGTTTGTTTTCCTCACTATTCGTCTCTTCAATGCTAAACGACTTGTTGACCGAACGCGGGAATTTGATATGCAAACAAGAATTTGCTTTTGCCCTTAAATTAGGTCTTATTATGTTTATTCGTTCTCGAATAAATTTTATTCGGAGAATTTCAACGTTTGCTTTAGGTAAACAAATGAAAATAGATTTTTTTATAGAAAGCTTTGGTTGCTTTATTAAACATCTAAGTTTGCTTGACTACATTAAGCCTTTAAAAAATATCTAAAACATACACCTACTAATTACGTTGTTATACTCATCTTCAACTTGTGAGTAAATGCCCGTTAATACATATTTAATTATATTTCAACTATACCTGTACAAGCCTTTAGAACATACCTCTCATGATAAAACATGCATTCTAACGAATCCCCAGACACCTAACATAAGATTCTTTTCACACTGCTTTACTTCTATCTGCATTAAGCCTCTTACAGACTCAATGGCCTGTGAAACAAGATCTGCTGCACCGCGAACTATAAACCCTAAACCGGTGATAATCCGCACCAGTGTGAATTGTACTTTATATCGAAGTCAGCCATTAAATCATCGACCCACTGGAACAACTGAGCCCTTTGATATTTTATATCTTAACATCTTTATTGTCCCACATAAATCTTAGAGGAGCACTGATTGGCCGCTCGATAAAAATGTATCGGCTGTCACTTGTGTTGGTGTAGTGAAACATTTTATGATTAATGTAAATACCACACTTTCTATCAACCGCAGCATGTTTATATAATTGTTATTTATGTGAAATATAAATTATTTAGTGTAGTCAATAACTTTTAACATTGAGATTAATTTGATCTTGTCATTCATGTTGGAAATTGAAGACAAATTGCTAGTTAAGATATCATACTTGGATAAACAAGATATCACTATATTTTTAATAAGAACATTATTCACAAACATCATGAAAAGTCATAAAGACATTTCACTCAAACGAATCACAATTTCTTTTATACAAATGGACATGGAGAGACAAAAGAAAAATGTGATAATTTTAATGACAACCTACATCGAGTAGCAACAAAGACACAGTGACAACAATGAGTACACGATAACATCTAGATCACACAATATAATTGCACACAACTATTATAAATTGAAAGTAAATAAGCCACAAATTGAAATGCTTTGTGTAAAATAAAATGGCTGCCATTTCACGCTTTTACAATTCACAGTCATCAGCTATGGACGTTTATTTGTAGCGTTATTATAAAACACTTTTTCTCTATTGTCCTGTACTTAACACGGAATTTATTCACTGTGTAATTATTACTGTGCACCTTAAAAACAACAGAATGTAAACGTGAAAAGCGCATTTTATATTTTACGCTGAAGACTTGTGAAGTTTACACATGTTATTCAGGGCGTTTAAGATAGCTTATTCATATTCATACTGATATTTTAAATGCAAAAGTTAATCTGTCTGTCTGTTAACTTTTTACGTCTTAACTGCTGAACGGATTGGAATGAAACTTGTCACACGCGTGGCCCATGTCCTGGGTTAAGACACAGAACACTGTGCCCAGTTCCCTTGGGATAATTCTCGACTTTCGCGCGAGCGAAACTGACAGAAGCTAGTTTAAAATAAGACTTTCCAAAACATTATTATGCTACTGATTAGGAACTTCACAATAAACTTAGCATAATTACAAGTATCCTCTTAGATTATCTAGAGCCACAGGCACAATACAAATCTCGTAAGGACCAGTCTACAATATAATACAGCATGTAACACATCTTTATAAACTAGATGATTTCAAGACGTGTTTGCAAATTACTGACTGCCAGATCCTATGTAGATACATACAGTTACCACCTGATGACACTTGTAAGAAGAAAATATGCGACACCATGGTCCATAAATTATAAAGCATGTACAAGATGGTAGTGGATGATAATATATTTCTACATAAGTAAGGGTTAAAACGACATACAACTCACCCCAGTATAACTTGGGGAAATTATAAACCCTCAGAATTGAGATTTCCAAGTTGAGAATTTGTCAAATTTTTACTTTAGCAAGAGCAATCATCAAACTTTAGCATTAAAGTAGAGTTTGTCAAATACTTAACTTCAGATTCTCAATTCAGAAATCAGGACCAGGAACTACAAATCTATCCGGACTGAGAATTTTCTCACAGAAAGACCGAATAGCACTGTCTATTGTCCAAACCAAGAATCGGACCTATAACCTTACTCGGCAGCCACCAATACCAATCAGACAGAAACAGTAAACCAACAAAAACAAACAATACAAAGTGATACAATCACTATCGCGCTAAACACTCGCCGATCGACATTCCGTCTCATGTCCAGCGATTTGTAACATTTACCTCACAATGGCTCATTAAACTGAAAACGTTACACCGACTGGTTCCGTAGCTTTCGCCTTTCAATGTTTCAAAGTTTTCAAGAATGCTGCGACTGCGACTCTGACTAGGCGACTATCGCGCGATCGAATCTGCTTTTGTTGTGTATCTGTGGTTGTGTTAATTGACGTTAATATTGAGGCAGATAGTTGAAATGTCTTGAACAAAGAGGCTGTGGAATGTGAGCCTGATAATGGTAAGGTTAGAAGCTGGCGTTGTGTTTTCTATTTTGGCCTGTTGGTACCCACAAAGGTGCCATTATTGTAGTAGTTAGTGAACTCCTCATTAGTTGATAGAAAATCAAAAAACTTATGTAGGTAAGCATAACGCGTGATATGAGGTGTCAATTGAGATAGCAGCAATGAGGGTTAAGGTTTGGAAGAAGCAAACTCCGAATAAATTGGCGGAACACATTCTAATGTATCAAATACATGACAATATATTCACCAGCTTGAAAGACCACTTGATTAAAACCCTCATCAAATACAATATTGAAAAAATCCATACATTACAAGAAACTCGCATATTTCAAACCTCGCAACAAAGTAATTGATTTACGATGACACACAGACAAATGACCATCATCCATTGAGCGCTTGGTCCCTAATGTCCAGCACCTAGCGCTGAACAGCACCCCAACAGTTGGAAAAGCTACGTAATATCAATCAAAAGTTCCTCATTACATGCCGGTTCGAACCTGCCATAGAGTAGTGAAACGCAACGGTGGCCCTATGACAAGATGATGATAAGCTGAGATAGGGACCATTTTGGTCTCGTACAGATAATTATTTTATTATACTGTTTAGTTATTCATTTTATTTTACTGGTTTGTTTGTCTTCATTTTTCTTTCTTTCAATGCTAAAGACAGCAAAAACTATCTTTAAAATACAAACTACATCCAAATACGCGGTAAATGGTCCAGTAGATTTCGAGAAAATTTCCTGTGCCAGGCGGACAGACAGGCAGACGAGTGATCCTACGACACAACAATGTGCAAAATAACCTTAATTTCGTAAGCCGGCTTCATGGTTTCTTTAGAAATTATATTGATAAGTGTCGTAAGCCATCTCATCAGTGGTCTTCATGATGAGTTCCACTTAACCAAATTATATTTTCTGAACGCAAATGCTTGACTTGTTATTAACACCAAAATTGCTATGACAGACAAGGCAGGCCCGGCGCACACGCGCGCCCACGAAAATGATGTACGTGTCTAGTTACTGCCGATGCAGGCGTTACAAGGTCTGTGGAACCTGCCCAGTTCCGTGATCATCTTTTTGCTATTAGAAAGCAGGAATCCATAGGCATTTCACTAAATTGCAATTTATTTAATGTGGGAATGAGATAAAAAGTACAGTTTGACTTGCATGCAGGTAAACTGACTGAATAACTTTATCTAATCAAAGGCGGTGCTGTCCACGGACCACACTCGCTACTCAGATAACAAACAAGTTAAATAAACACCTATTAATTCCTGTATTCAATGTTCTCGGGTATTCGTAAGTTGTTAAAGATAAGTTCGAGACACGGTTGAATAGAGCTTGAATACTAAAAGTTTTAATGTGCTAAGTTGAAAGGTTCCAGTTGCTGTGATGCACCTGTGAAAAGATTATACAGAAAGTCTTTGTAGGTTTTGAGGAGAGCTAATGCTCTTTCTGTATTTACAGGTTTTCAAATAATACTTGAATGTATAGAAAACGAAACATTTGAATGAGCTTTCCACGAAATAACAACCTTCTGACTTAATATTTTCTCTTTAAACCCCATTTTCTATAAAGACAACATTTTTTTATAAAACATGTCAGTAAATACTTGAAAAAATGCAATAACCTAATTTAAACAAAAGAGGAAGAAGTGAAAAGGGCCACAATTCAGTGAACGCAACATATGCTAAACTCATCAACATTACGTCGATCAAGTCAGGAATTCAAAGCACATTCCATTAATGAAAAGCCATTAAATAATTAATAACATTTACATACGACACGGTAAACACAGTGTGGAAAGATAGCGTCGCCCGTGTAATTACAAGTTCATAATCACAATGGTACGCAGTAATTAATCTTGGATGGATTCCAGCGATTTCCAGCTAGTGAATGCACAAATTGTGCGCGTGCGCCGATGTAACGGGCCGGCGATAATCGCGACGCGATAAAAAAAGCGAAGCGAGCGCATAACGGATCGCGCGATGCGCTTGGCCCGTCATCGCGATCGCTCTGCCCGCTCGCGCCGCGTGGTGCTTCACCGCGCGTCTTTATTTTGTCATTACTTGTAATCAAACTATAACATCACGACTTTTTGGGTGCGAACGTGCTAAGTGAGAAGTTTTTATGCTCTCGTGTCCGGCCATTTTTTATTAAAAGGCGGAAATGAAATCGAGGCGACTTCTTTGCAACAAAATCTTATATAAATAACTAAGACTGAGTTACGACACCCATAACTTCTCACAATGACTTTATAAATAGCTTTTCTGTGAAGTAGTTACGGATACCTAAAATAGAGTTGGATTATTCTTATAATTAAACCATCTACGTAGAATAAGGGAGCTCATCAATCACTCGTATCGCACTGAGAAACTCCGACACATCATTTAAAATTCTAATGCACATTAATTTTTAACGCTCACCACGGCCGTTTATTACATTACGAATAAGTAATTACACGGTAATTAAATATAAAATAATTATTGTAAATAATTGCTAATTGCTTTATAAGTAAACTGGTTTCAAATACTAGAGAAGGGTTTTCTTTTAAAAGAAAATATCTTGAAGAAACAATCTCGTTTTCTAGTAGCTAACGAAAAGATAGTTTTACCACAGGTTTTCTCTCTTGATATCTGTGGGTTTAATTTAATCAATATCCATAAAATATTGATCCTTACTGGGGTTAATCAGCTGAGACAAATTGAGGAAGAGCGATAATGTCTATAACATGGCTGCCTACTAAGTTAAACGATAACGAATGTTAGCTTTACGAGTTGTTAATGGCAGTCATTAATGTCATTAATTGTAACTTCAATGGCACCGCTAAATAGTACATTCGAAGCTTTTACGGTGGTATGTGCATGTGGGAACCTTTTATGCAAAGATTATTTGCAAAAATCTAAGGGCCAATTCTACCAATTTTTGAGCAAAAAATTTGAAAATTAGTAGAATTGAATTGGAAATAAAAGTTATCAGGATGGGTGTCTATGCCTAGACAAGTGTTCCAGAAAATGTTGTCCTTGTAACTTGGATACTAAATGTAGAACGGAATCAGAAAATGTCCACCATCTTAGGACTTGCAACCATCTGATAATAAAAAGTTATTTACAATGATGTTGTAAGTAAGGATCAAAATGATCCCAGGGAAATCGACGAACAAACATTCAGCCATTTGCAATATAGCTTGGATCTTAGTTTGATCTCTTGTCTGATAACTCCGCAAACCATTGCTGCTTATAAAATAAAATAAAATCTCTATGTTTATTTACATATATGTGCATCAAACGCTTCTATAAACGTTCCCATCCCTGCGAAGCTGAATATAAAATAAAGAAGTAAAAATGCCATAATTTTATAGCACCTTCACGAGCGTATGTTTACATACTTACATACAAAACCGATAAAAGTATTATTTTATTGGTTGTAAAATAATTTTACGTTAATGATATTCATTTACTTGGCACCTACCTAAGGTATGATAAATCTTGAGAATGCTTTCAAAATACTAAACGAGGCCCTTCCCTGCCAGCGTAAATAATTTCCTTTAAACATGATGGCCGAACAACTTAAAGCAAGCTTACACTTTATGAAGAAAAGTTAAAAGGCTTTGTGGCCCATGCTGGTGATTGATGGCCAGCTTCTATTTCTAACGGCCAAATGAACGCTCTAATGTCATTTACGGCCTTCTAGCGGTCACACGGTTCTAAAGTGTCGAAAAAAATATAGTACCGTAATTATGTCTTTGTTGATAGTTTCATAGAACAACAATGTCGTATGCAAATATTATAGGGTCCTATTAACCGCTCCGCACTTACTACTGAATATAATTTAAACAAATCTGATAATTTATACCTCGTTTAATTTAAATCAATAAACATACAAGATTATCATGTCAAAAAGATACCGCATTTTATGTCGTTTCTACTTAAGTCGTAAGAGAAAACGCATAAGAGTCTTGGCAATAAAATAATACTAGTGTTTACTTAACACCGACTTAGAGGTCTAGAACGAGAGTACTTGAATGTATATCCTGCTAAATGGAGCAGGGACATTTTATATTGAAAAGGCAGGTAAGTAATATAAAGTGGGTTTTATCAACATGCATTAAAGACACACATGCTGAAGTAACTAGTTTTTAAGTTCAAGGCAACTTTACAATAAGACGCATGAGTCTCATATTTTTAAGAGCGTCCGCACGCGCGTCGCTGTCGCATATTGTCTAAAGCACCTCTAATTTCACTACATTTTAACAAGTGTTGACATTGATTGTCTGTGAGATGTGATTTCAATTTGAATTCGAACTGTTTCAAGTACGAGAATTGGCCCCCTGATGAAAAATTAGCAAAAATGCTGACGATGACACCACTCGAATGAACCAACGAAGCGCAATGCGGCTTGCGCATTTTCAGCGAGCCAGCCAAACACGCTGACAAGTCTTTGGTTTCAATGTAACATCCATAAAACATTAATGAGGTTTTGTAAACTTTAGCAGAACTTATCTACCAAGATATGGTACAAAAGTTATCATGATAACTTTTCAAGCAAATTATGTCAACATTTCCAATATTTCCGCTTTCCCATTTCCTCAGATTAGCAAGACCTTCATCGAAGTTTATCATTCTTAGACAAGGTCGTCCATCATTATGACATTTCCATTATTATGCAAACCGTGTATTATATAATAAAATCGTGTCGTGACATAACGAATGCCAAGCGAATTGTACAATTGTACATGAACATCAAATAAATATGGCGAATGCACGCAATGGTACCATGCGCAAAATTGAGTGAGGAAATATATTTTTAGATATTCTGGTTTACCCTAAACGTTTGCCTATAGGATAAACCTACGGTCTAATGTTAACATCAAAATGAACTTAAACAATCACAGAAAAACAATGACAAGGAAATTAATAATTTTAAGCGATCGATGAAACGTCCACAAATCGCACTTGAACGAATAAAAACATAACATTCTTCAAAGAATCACATATAAAACTCGATTGCAAATCGTATACTTTGTAACAGCAAATAGTGCATGTAAAGAAAAGACTTGCCCTTATTAAAATATCATTAGTTTACCAACACGGATCGTAGCGAGCGACTTGACAAACTCGACATGTGTCGAACGCTTTCCATCCACCGATCGAATCGATGTTGCAACTTTTTATTGATACACCGATTATCGTTTAAATGCGGTCGCACATCTCTATCGACTTTTTGCTGTGATTATATCGCTGTTTAAACGTAGCCTTCTCGAGTTGAATAAAAAAATATTGAGCGCAGTTATCAACAGAGCATCTATGTTTATAGGATAATGTTTAAATGACTACGTAGGAGTTGAAATACGGTTTTGCTAGAAAATGCTTCGTAATTACTGGAACTCTATAATATAATAAACCATGGTAATTGTGATGCATCTTTGCTACTTAGTACTCGCGGTTGGAATGTCTACTATGAAACAAATGCTTCGGTAGGGCCTTGTAGCTGAAATGCCTGGGGATATATTGCTACAATCACTTTGAAGTCACCCCAGTACTTATCTAGAAGAATTAATGGCAAGGTCTTTATATTCTTAAGACTCGAAGCTACGTGAAGCGAAGTATAAAAAGCTTCTACAATAAGCACAGCTTTAATTTCAGATACTAAAAAAAAAAATAGAAATGATAAGAAGATTCCTACTACCGCGCTACACGAATTTTACAGAAAATAAAAGATTCCACTAAATAATTCCTCACTTACCCCAACTCTTAAAATACTTCGCCTAGTGAGCATAGCGCTAACTACTTCCACATGTGCATTCCACCCTTCGTGGTTTGATTAACGACACATACCGATACGCGCCTCAATAAATAAGTGTCGCCTAGCCATTAGCTTGGTCTACCGACATTGTATACCTACCTCTTCTAATTTATGAATGCCTGGTACCTCGACACTTTTTACGGGCCAACCATAGAGTCTGCAAACTCGTTGAGGATAAGTGTGAGCCATAGACAAGCATTATTACTGCCATGGTGAACAGTTATGTTGTAATTTTATCCTTCCTTGTTTTCATATGCGTATAAATAAATCTGGAATGTTATTGGTAATTAAATAGGTATTGTTTAATTCGGTACCTGTTTTAGTTTACTATACATTTCCTGCCGATGCTACCACATTACAGGTAGATATATTTTAAAAGGTTTATTATATCTTCGACATACTTTAAAATAACGATAGATATTATCATCGCATTCCTACGTAGAGGACGATACCACAAATACAGTATATGCCCCAATAAAACTCTCTATAAACCCCAGCCTATAATTCCTCGTACTTCATCAGACGTAAATTCAAATGAGGTTAATCCTATAATAATATTTATGGGGCGAGCCAAGGTCGGAGCAGCCCCCGGCAGCCCTCGGCCTACAATATATAGCAAATTCTGGCAAAGGAACTGGCATGAATAACAGAAGGCCAAACGATACCATCACGATACCCAGTGAACTACAATGAAAAAATAAGTACAGCTTTGAAAACTTCGCTGAAAGGTCCGATCTAGACTGCTTCATTTTACATATTTCGTAGCTTGTCGAATGACATAACCGGGTTGGAAAAGTCTACATGAATATTGGCAGAATATAAAATTGGCTACTTTTACCAGCAAAGATCCGGAGAAAAGTTGAGAACTAGGTAAGTAGGTAGTTAAACTCTACAATTTGAGCATGAAAAACTAAATTTAACATTACTTTAATTAAATAAATAAATCAATTAGGGTTTGTTCTTAACTTCAAGTTCTCAATGTACGGATGACAGTAGGTGTATCCCACATTAGAGTTGTGCGTTTTAGCAGAAACAATCATAACGTTTTTTCCTATGAGCACCATTTTCAGACATTTACAAACCCAAAATTACAGAACCTCATTTCCCGTACTAACAACTAAATCCTAAGCCTTCTGTCCTCTCGCTCCATGTCCGCCGCCTGTGCGTCTGTCTGTCCGTCGCGAGTAATCACACACTTCCTATGGATATGGTAATGGGGGCCACCGGCACGCGACCACCATAGCCTTCGCCTACATCACACCATATTACTGTATTTGGAAACCCCTGTCAGCTTACATTTTGGCGTTTACAGCTGGCTTTTATGTAATGGGAGTTTATTGATATAGATTTTTTGGATTGCTGCGGAATGTAGGAACTGAAAAATAGATGTTCCTCTGATAAAAACGTCACCTGGTGTCTATAAAGCGATATTATAATCTTCTGTAAAGCTGTTTAATAATTCTGCCCGGCTAGCGATATCAGCAGTAAGTAAATTTTTTGACAAAACTGCGTTTCATATAATGAATGATTTTTTATCAAAAATTGAACTAACTGCTGAAATCGCTAGCACGGCAGAATTTAATACTGTAGATTACGAACACAGCCTCTTTTACCAACTAGTCTAGCCTCCTTCAATTTTCATTGATATCATTGAAGATAGCCTATACGTAAGTACTTTAACTCTAACATCAACTGTTACATTTCAGGTCATCATAAATAACACACAGCCCAATCTGCGACTTATAAACTACTTACTTATAAATTCAATTCATACCATAACCAAGAAAGAAAGTTCAGATTTTATGTTCGCATTAAATCTCTAGAGCATAAATCAAGCTCAAGGGCTAATAAGGATCGACCGGGAGCACATGAGAGGCGCGTTTAAATTAAGAACGAGCGATAAAATTATCAATAAGCACTAACTGCTTCTACTGATGCCATGAAACAGCTGGATGTATGGAGATGAGGGCTTGCTGAAGGCGCGTTTACATTTGGTAGAGTAGGTGAAATAGAACTGGAATGAGATTACTAGCACCATTTGAGTCTTTGGAAGTATAAGAAGCATTGTTGCCATTTGTCGTTTGTAGTTATGTTTTCTTTAATTATTTAAAGGGATAACTAAGTTCGTATGGACGCGTTGTCTTTCAGTACCTGTTGTGAGCAAAGTTGCATGTCGCAACAATACGACGATAAAATAAACAACGGGGCAATTTACAACACTCGTAAATTAATTAGCGGAGCCATTAGGTGTAATATAATTACTGTAAACGCATGCAAATGATTTTAATTAACACTTCTTTCGAAAGCTTTCACGGGAAGCTTCTTCAAGGCAAAGTTACATTAACCCTCGAAGTGTTGTTACTTTATTTTAATACGAGTATATAAGGATTCCAATCTTGAGATTAATAAGGTAACTATCTATATTTATTTAAGGTAAAAATCGAGATATTTTATCACCAGACGGTTACATTAGGCCACATAAAACACAAATTAGTTTTCTGAATTGTCCATTCTGACACATTTCATGATGCACGAAAAATGTGAAATCCTTTCTTTTTATTTAAAGTGGATAGTTCTATAAAGAACATTAATTTTCCATTACTAAAAATAGTTCATGTAACCTTTTAATTTATTGTAAAAGCTTACAACCGGTAAAGGTCAAAAGATCATTCATACGGATACCTATACTTTACTCCGAATTAAATCGATTGAATTACAGACGATCAAAAAAAAACATAGTTAAAATGAAATAAAATACTGCTGAGAAAATATGATCGTCCATTTTAACCATTTGCATGCGGGCTTAAATCCCGCATGCATGACCCATTTAACCAACGCAAACATTGGATTTCTGCCGAACTCTATGGTTCGGCAGAAATCCGTTTGCCATTTACAAAATCTAGGTAAAAAAATTTGACACGCGTTTGAAAAGTTGCGTGTTTTGCCTTCTAGTGCCACTTCGCATGTTCAAATCTACATAATTTAGTATTAGCGTAACTGTTATGATATCCTCATAAAACATGTAGCAAATGTGGGAATAATGTTCTGTTGGTAAGTATATAAATAAAATACCCGCAATTCGAGCCATTGGTTTTAAAGTAGTTCAACTACTGCTTCGGAGATGAGAAAATATAATTTGATGGTAAACCTTACGTCGAATTGATGGCTATTAACATTTAGACAGATATGTACAATGTACATAGATAATGAATGAAAATTGTGCTTCGAGTTGTCGGTAGTTGATTGAATCAATGAAATGCAATATCTTTCATCTCTTACATAGGAAATTAACGAAAAAAAATACTATTTAACAAATTATTAACTTATCGGATTTTCAGGACTATGCATATTCAAATTTATCTGCCATCTCACGAACCTTAAATGCTTATTTGTGGGAAATTTACCACGGGCAACTGAAACCGAAAGACGAGCAAGATAAATCTGCGGTATCACAGGAAAATTCTAGATCATATTTTCTGAAAATTCGGAAAAAAATTGAAGTTCAAAAGACATGGATCAAAAATCAAAAACCTTTAACAGAAATAAAGTAAAGCTTAATGTTATCGGACTAAAGGCGACCTCCGCAATACACCAGCGTGCAGGGTTCAACGTACTGCGTGAAAATCACATTTCCCAATGTCGGGGAAAGATAAAAATAATTTAATTTTAACACTAACGACTGAATACATTAATTTCGAGAATAGTGACTCCATCCATTTGTCAATGTTAATGATAGTGAAATGTTAATAAATTGGAGACAAAGCAGGGCGAGGGTTGACTTTATGGTAATATTTTTACTGTGCACAGTTCCTGAATTTCGGTTCCTCAATATTTTTTTCATGTGGTAGTTGATTTTAATGCAATCAATATTTCAATTCATGTTACTGCGCTTCGGGAAGGAAGTGGGCATGAAAATCATTTACCTATGATAAATAAATCAATTTTATCCTGTGACGTGAATATTATGAATTGACTTGAATTAAAATAATAATTTATCGCACCGCTGAAACATTACAACCCCAGAATTCAACCCCTGACCTTTAGAACAAAGATGAAACTGAAAATTCAGCTGCAGCATCCTTGCAGGTACTTACTGAAAGAAAATCTTACCTGTTCTTTCCGTGCCCGATTTTGTAGAGCTCGACATGCTTGAACTGAGCGTAGGTTGCCATTGTTGTTTAAAACACGAGGGGTTTTTATCACACGAGAGTGCGGTCACTGAAACCGGCGCGGTATGAGCGTGGAGAGACGTGCGTTCGCGACGAGGTTCGTCAGCTGACTGGCGCGCGCGGACCAGTACCCTTGCTTAAGTCGATGCTGCCACCCTCCGCCCGCGCCGTTAAACCGAACCGCGCAGCGCGCATGCGCGAGCCGCCACTTCCGCACCTTGTTTTGTTTTTTTTTTTCTCCAGATCCCAGTGACATATGGCAGCCGAACCATCCAGCCAGATGATCGGTGACAACAGACGAGTGTTCTGAACAGGTTTTACCCACGATAAAGGTAGATGATGAATGATACGAAACAGTTCAGTTAGAAAGTTGTACAAAAGACGTCGTCATTGTTGACAGGAGATATGATGACGGACAGTAATCTGACACCTGACTACAAACAGCCTATATTATTACAAACTATACACACAAAAAACAACATCTTCGTCGTCGTCGGCGAAATCTGATATATAGATTTAGGACACGACAAACATGCAAAGAAATGACTTGTTCAATTTATCGGCAGCCTGAACCTACAGTGGGCCTAAGTAGCCAGTTTTAAATTTACACAAAGTGAAAAAATCTGAAGGCCATTCTTTCTTCCTACTTCTTTAGTTTTCTACGACAAAGAGTGGCTTTTCGTAACTAAGGCCAATCTAAAACATGCAAGCAAATAAAACGATCAAAATATCGGCAGCCTGAACCCACAGAGGGCCTAGTATTTTTATTCCATAAATACTTAACTAACTATATACACTAGAAATAAAAATAAAATCTCCTAACTAAATAAACCCTAAAATATGGCGTCAAAAAATTCATCCGCATCGCTGTCGACTGGAAGTGTACCCAAAAGACTGGCGGCATTGCCACGTTGTATGGCAATGCTTATTCTTTGACCAAGGTAAAAGCCAGCCCTTGGGTCACGTGACGTGTCAACTAAGCGCCTTGAGAGATCTTTAAATAAGTTATGTGCACTCGGACCCCAAGACCCGAGAGTTTCAACCCCAAACGGCTCGAAAATATAACTACCAACAAGTTTATTATATTTCCGCCGCTTGAGGTTCTCTGCAGCCGCAGCAGCAGCGCCAGCACAGCACGAAGAGCTAGGAAGATGGGATGGCGCAAGAGTATCGACACAAGTAGCGTCCCACACTAATGGCCTACCCATCTTCCATGGAAATAACGACATGCCGTCCGGTCTCTTGCCATCGTCGCGTGCCAGGCCATTGGGTTCTAACACAGCCGGAACGCCGACGGTGACAAGAGCTCGTCGGATGATGTCGTTAAGATTCGCGTGCCGCGCAATGCGACCCGCGCTACGGCTGCATGACAGGCCGTGGTGTCCGAGGCTGTAGACAACTTCACCACAGTGGCAGCGATGAGGAGAACAACAAGGAGCGCCAAGACGCAGGCAGGCAGCGAGGCGGAAAGTAGTATCGTCGAACATGGTGCCAATGTTCGACGACGGTAGTGCGTGAAGCCAGAGACCCGACTCCCACTCACCCACAGCCAGCAGGCGCGCACGCTCTGCAGTAGTAGTTGATGTGGCAATAAGTTTTTCCTGAACTTGCCTGCAGAGCGGCTCGTCCCACCGTCTCTGGGATGAAGGGTAGTCGGGCGGATTTGAATTCGGGCAAGCGAGTCTCCAGGCCTCCACAGCCTCGGTGAAGTACGGCACATCAAAATCAATCAGTGTAGAAACTAGAATATTCCTGATTAATTTATCAGTGCCGTACACCGAGGATATAAAAGCCGGTAAACTAATACTGGTAATTTTGCGGACGCCGAGGCCTCCCATACGGATGGGAAGGGTTGCTTGCGCCCAGGCTTTGTCGTCCATGGCCACATTTAAAATTAAAGTAAGTGTATGCTTGATAATTTGGTCTATTTTGTCCAAAAGGTGGGGGTGCTTCCATAAATGGGAAGCACGAAGGAAATATATTAATTTTGGGCCGAAACAGCAATAACGAATAAGAGTGATGGCCGAATGCATGTTAATTTGGAGCAATCTTTCTGAAACGTCATTAAAATTTTGAATTTTTTCTTCAACAAAATCTTGAAAAGAATTCTCAAAGATTGGGCACCCAAGGAGACGAAGAGAGCTTTTGTCCATAATTTTGATTTCAGGGGCTATTGTGTTGAATTTTGGAAGTGTTAGTAGTCTGTCAGTGTTGTCCGATAAAAAAAATTCGCATTTGGAAAAGTTCAGATCAAGTCCTATGCAATGGAATTGATTTTTTAAAAATTGTAGGTCATTTAAGACAGTCTCTACATCGCCTCCAAGGGTTCCATCATCAAGATACCAAACGTTAAATTTAGAATTTAGCTGTCGAATAATTGGGTGAATAGCTAAACTAAAGATCACTGGCCCGAGGGGATCACCTTGTTGACAGCCAACTGCAGATTTCAAAAGGTTGTCCCGATATAGTAATTTAGATGGTTGTCTATAACATTGCCAGAGGAAACTGAAGATTTGAGGTATTTCTTTTTTAGCTTCTGCCAGCAAGATGTCCCTGTTTACCGAATTAAATGCATTTTTGATGTCAACCTTCAGGATGACCTCTCCTTTGCCAGAATTCAGATAGGTCGACAGTGCGTGTACGGCAGCCTCACAGCCCCCTTTGGAGCCGTAACCAAGCTGCAGGGGCTGGAATTTTTTCGAAAGAACCTCACCATAAAATTTACAACAAATCTTGGCTGCTATACGACGGTAAGTAGTTCCCACGGCAATGGGACGAATGCCGCCATCCCTCTTGCGCAGGGCACATAAATTGGCCCCGTACAAGACGTCGATGACGGCTTCGTTTACCTTGCCGGAGAGCATAAGGTTGACCAGTGCCGTTAGCTCCTTCAAAAGCAACTCACCTGCTTCCCCGGGCCTAGTTAGTTTAGGTTTAATTAAACTGAAAAAAGAATTGAATATTCATTCTTGCCTAATTCCTATGTCATCTTTATTTTATTTTATATCTTCAGTACTGAAAGAGTAGTTTTCTGAAGGTAAGGCTTAAAAGAATTCATTTTATTAGCAGGGCGATCCAAGAGAGTGAGCAAGGTTAGTTTTACTTAACGTACCTTTAAATCGAAAAAAAATATTAAGGCTATCTTTTCCGACTAATTCGTTAGTCACCTACTCCAAAGAGTGGTTTTCTGTAGCTAGGGCTACACGTCAAGGCCTACGCAAAACTGACCCTATCTAGTTTTCAGAAGTCTGACCATAAAGAACGACAGCTATACTTTTTATGTAAAACCTTTGCGAACTAACAATTAGGTACAGATTAGCATTAGACGTCAGAGACTAACAGTTTGTGACGCACGTTATCAAAATACGTTTTCGGGTTTGTTACTATTGTATAACTTAGTTATTATACAGTAATCTATGGTAGACCAAGTTACACGGTTGGGTACTGTGATTTAGTATGGATTGAACTATGTTCTCTAAATAGATGATTTATTAATTTCAACCAGTGTGGATTTTGGATATGACAGCAATAGTCACGAAAATGGGTTGTCGACCAACCCATTTTAAGAAGAGTAAGATAAGAAAGGGGGTTTTATTCAAATAAAATTGACTCAGTAAAAGCTATCATGGATTACATAAACGCGTGCGTCTAGGCACTTGGTAGAGTCAAATTTAGTTGCTAATCGTCAACGACATAATTGAATTGTAGAAGCAAGCACCGAGCCAGAGAAGTATGCCTTCGGGCGGGACATTGTTGAGACTATATTATTTTATTTTTTTTGTAAAACATCTTTAACCACATACACAAATAATAATTTGAATTTGAGCTTTTTAGAACCAAAAAAACAAAAAGGATTTACTATCTTCACCAATATTTTGATTAAACATCATTAAGTCCTGTTTGCCTAGATACTTTAAGTTAGTGCTTGACGATGATGAGTCACAAGACTTCGGTTGTAAACCGTTATTAAATACGCAAACAAGAGAAAGTTTAGTGACTAACTCAAATAATTATAATTATAATGGTTGTATATGAAATACGGACTTCAGCCGTTTAAAGGCTTCCACAGACAATCGCTACATGATCAAACGCGACATCACTTTTTCATAGAAGTTGTTCTATCTGAAGAGCAGTTTTAAAATAATATCTATGAAAACACGTCTTCACATTGTCGCGTCGTTGTCGAATTGTCGCGTGGCGCCTGTCTGCGGGAACCTTAAATGAAAGTGCTACGCGCTACGCCGCACGTCGTACGGACCCACGATATTACATTTCAGTAAGTTATGACTATGCAAATGTTACTCTGATAAGTTACTCACGTAAAAGTTACATTTAATTTCCAGAGAAAATAAAATATAGCTACGTTTAGAATTATTATTGGAGGGTTACCTAGGTCAGTAGGTAATTCATGAAAAAAAAATTGCATTATAATTGGTAGTTCAATTAATGAATCATTTTTTTATAAGCTTCTCATACTTATCCCTTATATCGCTACATCTATTGTTGTAGTATAATACAATTCAATGCTGTTCGTTACTTGAGAACGGCTAGACCGATTCATTACATTTTTTAAGTGTTCGTAATAGTCCGAGTAAGGTTCTTACGGAAATAAAAAATTAAAAGTTTCCAAATAAAAAGGGAAATATTGGGAAAAACTGTTCGTGAATGTTATTTCAGTTTTTTCAGATTCTTCTATTATGTGAAATTTCTGTAGGTACCTATGAAGTCTGTCGAGTCAGCTAGTTTCTAACAGAATAAAATTTTAAAGTTTAAGAATTAATATACTTTTTTTTTTTTTTTTTTAAGGATGGGAAATCATCAAATGACTTCTTCCGCTCTGGGTGGAGCGGAAGGGCGTGTCAGAGTCTTACTGACTAAAACCCATCCGTGTTCCTTCTTAAGCCCTTTGCTTTCCAGGGCCGCGGTGACTCTTTCGAACAAATTCCGCAACCCTGGCAGGCTCTGGCCCTAGCGGGCCCCGTCCTCTATGCTGACATCTCTTTGAGGCGCGCGTGAAACACAACGCGCCATCGACCCGGGCCTGGTGGTGATCGGACAGCGAGCCACCCAACGCTCGCCGTCCGCAGGCCCGCGCCTACGGTGGCCGGGGATCGCCCTGCGACTCCCGACGCCCGGGGCGTCTTCTCCTAAGAATTAATATACTTACTTAGTAGTTAAGTGAGTTAGTTTTTGTTTAAGTACCTGATGGACTGTCGACAAATAAATGTTTTTTTAATTCTTTCTTTTTAGCCGTAGAAGCACTAATAAAAACCAAGTGCATCTCCCGGGTCCAAGCAAACTAGATTTACCGCGACCGTATTCTAAAGTGACCAGGAGCTCCAGCTCTTGAGGCAAAAGTAAAAAAATAATGTCGTAGGTCTAGACAAGCGTGCTCTATCTCAGATTACGTCGTTGCTGCTATCGGGCCAGACGGTAGACAAACAGTCCTTGCGATCCTATCCCAATAAACTATGTTTTCTTTCTAAATCTAGTTATGGAGTTTTTTTGTTAGTCGAAGAAAATAAATGGTCACATCGTAGCGCGAAGCAAAATGTCAACAGCATACCGAACGATCTGTGGTACCGAAAAACTCGGGATTGATTCCCTGGAACAGCGACATGGCGCCACGGCTGATCACAAGGCTGGACGAACGGACGAACCGTATATCTTCCATAATAGACGTGTTTTCTGGGTTAAAAAGGATATGATTCTATTAAGTCCGCAAATCACTAAAAAAATACGAAAATAAAACGCATCAAAGATAAGGAGTGGGGGCTTGTAACGTCACTTTCCAGTAAAAAATTGTACTGGTAAGTGACGTCACACGAGTTTTCAACGCACTGTATTGTATTGTTTTCATTTTTTGTAAACAAAAGAAAAAATACGTGTCCATGGTTTTTTGAAAATCTATCTGACGGACAAATTGATATTTTTAGTCAAATACCCTATTCGAAAGAAATTCCGCAGAATCGAAACCGACGGAAAAAATGGAGGGAGGCCTTAGCCCAGCAGTGGAACAGTTCGGGCTAGATAATGATACTGAGAAAGTAAAATGTATGAATAACAATATTACGCAAGTTCACTATTACGAAAACCTTCTAACGCACCAAAAAATTGGGACAACGCGGAAACCTTAACATCTGTCCATCCTCAAAGCGAACCTATTACAGAGAATGTTTCGCTTCAAGTTCGGAAGTCGTCCACTGGCGGCACTTCAGTTGCATCGTTTACAAACATCCTTGTTCCCTTTCATCGTGCGTTTGCGCTGCTTTCACAGAACTTGTGTTTACCTAAAACTTCCTGGGTTTGTGTAGATAATGTGAACGCATCCAACATGGCTATATTTAGTAAAAAACTTTACGCGGTGGATAAACAAAGTTACAGTCGTAGCACGCGCCTGCGCCGGCGCAAGGTAAATAAAGTTCGTGTGCCCGGTAAGGTAATCGTTACATTAGTTTTATTTATAGTTTTACATGTTAATACAAATGTTAGCTACGGCTACAAGTTGTGTTTTGTTTTTCCGGTTGATGTGGTTCCGTTTACTGATGTCGTTCTTTAGAAAGCAATCGTCAAAACTTAACAAAACTTGGTAAAGAAACCTTTTCCACAGTTTTCAGTTGATTTTCATTTAATTTTAATTCATTTACGTTAAGAACGCTCACTGCAAACTTGTTTCATAAAATGATCTTGTATCTTTATGTGGTGTCCAAGAAAAAACATTTAGAAAATACTGTCTCAAAGACGAGCTTTCATTTTTTTCCTGTAAATCTTAAGTAATCTGGGAGTTTTCTAGCTCTACCTTGTACGAAACGTCGATCAATATCATTGACAAATATCATAAATACAATATTAAATTCTCTAATCCCTTATTACACTTTTCCCCAACTGCTACTTGATCTAACTGATTCAATCTCTACGCGTACTCAGTGCCATTAGAAGGCATAACGCGTTTCCCACGCGACCGTACGCACCTCGCGCCTCGTGCTCGGCTTATCGGCGACGCGTGCGCACGACCCGCCGACGAAAGCCGACAACTGCCGATGACAGGTGTCCATTAGGCTAGTACTGAATCGGTATACTTGTTTTTTATTGGAGTAAAATTAGTTCAAAAACTGGCAAACAATCCGGAAAAGTAGCCTTATAAATACCTTAGGGGTAAAATATGACAAAAATCTTTGACAATATGGAAATGCGATGCGAACACCTACATCCAAAAGAAGAAAATGAATGGAAACTGATACATCTTTAGAAAGTCACTGAAATGACTACAATTATCTTCTGGCTTTTTTTAATTAGGGGGAAAGAAAGAGAAGGGGAAATTTATAATTTAAAAAAAAAAACAAAAGTCTTCATAACGAGAATTTTCGAACAAACAAAAAACAAATCTGAATAAGCACGTGTATTAATGACCTTACACTAAAGTAGGTTTTTAAAAGGTAAGCACGCGGTCTAGTCGGCACTGTGTTTTATGGCTAGCCGTGGTCCAAATATGAAGAGCCTATTACACTCGGTGGGCGGATATGGACTAATAAAGTAGAAGATTGTACGTTCCAGAGAGGACAGCATGATATACTTGCGGTCGTTAGTCTAAAAGCCAACTGGGTAATTCAAATGAAATCTAAATAAGTATATTGTACGATTGTAGCTTTAAAATTATCTTCTTGCATCCTCTATGGTTAGTTCGACCCAAAAAATATCTTGAAGTTCACACAAGTTGGTTAATGCAATTAAGTCCATGTCAAAGATCAACGTAAGTTAAATATAATGAAAAAACATAGAAGTAACTCGACTCATATTAATTATTTTCTTTCAAAACGTTGGCTAACAAAAACAGATCACTGTTTAACCAAGAGAGTACTCGGATATAATGAAAAAATGTTTCTTCATTAACTTGTACGTTAAACTCTAATTTGTGTTAATGTTTAGCCATTCGAGACGGACAATTCATAATATTCATCACAAAGACAAATGCGTTTTCAACTGTAAAAATCTCAGTTGTTTTTTACTTACTTTATCTTATTACTTTTACTCTGACGTTGATTTAGCACGACAAACTAACTTTTTCATTTATAAGAAAGTAACTTTTTTTTTCTTTTTTATGACGAAATTCGAATGAATTTCGTCATAAGTCATCAGGTTGACAGCTGACGTTACGTTCCCATGACAACGTCAAGTCAAGTTGAAAGGACGTTCCATTTTTAAACACGAGAGAAACAATGGGCGATGTTTGAATAGGACTCTCACTCTGATTCAATCAACAATACTGAGCCTCCTCTTTGTAAAATAAACTGTATGGGTTAGAATGACCATGATTTCGTCAGTATCAAGTATATAACAATCCAGCATTACTTCCTTCTTTGTAAGTAGCTTGCCAGAGTGTATTGATCTACAAAATTAGCATCAGCAAAATATTTATCAAGAAATACTACCGTCTGTGGTGGTGTGAGCTTAAACATATAAAAACTAGCCTTTCTGAAATTAATTTTTAACAGGCATTAAACAAACAATAAACCCTCTTTTTAATATAAGATTATATAAACGAATCCTGTATGGTAAATAATTTATTTTTGTTAATTATTTATCTTTGTCGGAGCACCGCCATCAATATTTTCTTCTTAATTTTTATGCACCTACCATGTCTTTTCACCAGCCTTGGTTGATTGGTAGAGAATGCCCAAAACATTAAGACCGCCTTAAGCCTTTTCGTTGCATCTTGCATCAACAATTAAATGTTCATGAGTTTGTCCTCAATTAACTTATTATAAGGTAACCCTACTTAAAACACTGTAGCAGTAAGAAGGTGAGAACTAACAGACCTGTCGTCCAGCAGATGACGAAGACAGTTTAACAGTAAAGTTAATAGTAAAGCTATTAAAAAGTACGCCGTGGCCCATTCAAGTGTCCTGTCTCATTGACGGCGCTCTTCTGATCAAACGAGGCATACTCTCCGCTTTGACTATCATACCGGACTTTCTCATAATGAAGTTAGTTAGACTATTTACAAAGAAACGGTTGAAGCGTGTAAAGGATCTTGTTTCTTTTGAGTTTTATAGAGATTCAATGACCCTGCTATATTTTTTTGGGCTCCGAACATTAGTTTTTAATTGCTTCGAGAATATCCTTAGAGTGAAATAGGGATTAAATTATCCCAAAAGGATCTAGGATATGTCAGTGAACCACACATAATATACAACAACTTACTTTGAAGCCTGTAAATTAAGGCAGAGAAATATAAACATAAAAAATGGGAAAGTAAAAATGCACAAAGACGGCTGTCAATACAGCTTAAACTTAACAAACATGTCTTAAAGCGGCAACACTGTGTTTGAACTTGGAATTCATTTTGACAGTTCACTCGCTTGTCTATGAACGCATTACCATTTATTATATTATGCTTCGGGCAGGTAACGCAACGCATTCCCAAAAACAATTTAAAATTTTAAGTTAAAAATTTTAATTTTCCCAAAAACAGAAAATGGGTTTTACTATGTTGTGAACATAAAATACAAAAGAAATAGAAGATGCATTTTTCGAAGCGCCAACTTTCTTTTCACGGCTGACCTGTGATCCTTCCACCGTATAACTAGGGAATACTGCATCGAAATTCAATTTTCCACGTGAATAACTCTACGTCTGCCTATTTCTCGTAGCTTAATTTTCGAGGTAAACGGAACTATTCCACTCTATCCCACCAATCCGTTCCACGAGTGGAGCAAAGTTATATAAAACGGATTGTAAAACAAAACGGATCTATGTTAAATATAATTATTTTATCCAAATCGCTAAAAAACGATTTTTTTCCCAAACAAATAAGCGACACACTTTCCTAAGCGATTGTTTTAAGCGAGACAACGGAAGTATTGAAATTCAATCATAACCAATTGATTGGTGTCGGCTAATCAAAAATACAATCATTGTCTATAGTAATAGCCTAATAGTATAGTCGAATAGCTATTCCGGCTGTGAGGGAGCGAAAGGTAATTTTAACCGACTTCAAAAAAAGGAGCTTCTATATTCGACCTGTATTTATGTCCGCGATGTTCTCAAAAACCACTAATTTTCGTTATTTTATAACATCACGGCTGTAATCCCGATACGTTAGGTAGTAATGTACTAGGTACATCCCCATATAGCTACTTGTGTTTAAACCCTTATGTAATTAATTAAGACCTGTATTTATGTCCATCGTCGACTTTGTCTCTGTCATCTATGACCTTTTTTTTTTTTTTTTTTAAGGATGGGAAATCATCAAATGACTTCTTCCGCTCTGGGTGGAGCGGAAGGGCGTGTCAGACTCTTACTGACTAAAACCCATCCGTGTTCCTTCTAAAGCCCTTTGCTTTCCAGGGCCGCGGTGACTCTTTCGAACAAATTCCGCAACCCTGGCAGGCTCTGGCCCTAGCGGGCCCTGCCATCGACCCGGGCCTGGTGGTGATCGGACAGACTAGAGTCAAGAGCAAACCCATATTAAATAAAAAAAATTAAAAAAAATAAAAATTAGGGGCAAACCCTATTGCCATCAATCAGGCATACGTATAGACGGTTTGCCACTGGCAGAGGTTCTTGGAAGAGCAAAACAAACAAAGGCCATCGTTTTAATATCATTCTAATATTTATAAAACCCTCCCGTTACTGAGTGACTGACAGACAATGCACAACCGAAACACTGGTCGTAGAAAACTGAAATTTAGCATGTAGATTCCTTGGGGAGTGTAGAGGAGCACTAAGAGAGGATTTCCCGAATGAAAAATCCTACAGGCAAAAGTCTATTGAGAAAATACTATCGCCCTGGCCGAATTTCGGTAATACCTATTGACTAATGTCGACTAGCCGAGACAGCAGGTCAGGCAAAGATCTGATACCGATTTACATATTCCCGCACTGCCATAGTCCGATGGCACGGCAATCCGACACGACCGATCAGATCACGAGATCACACGCAGGACCAAAGGCTTTACGTGGTTTCCGAAGAATGGAACCGTCACATCACCCAACTTCTAAGCACCAGGCTGGAGCTTAGAAGTTGGGTGATGTGGCATTGGGTTTTTCCATAAAGGATTTCACAGTAGTAGCTTATAAACAATTATACCTCTTTGTACTATCTTAGATATAATAGTCTATATCGCAAAGCTAAACAAATCAAAAGTTCGCTCAAACAAATCCACCTCGGAAAACAATCATTTCAAAACCTGCAACCTAATCTATTTAGGGAAATATTTTAATGTCAGCTGTTCGACATAAATAAAAGAAAGATTAATAAATAAACCTGCATATTAAAACATTGCTGTCTAAGACTTCCTAGTCCTAGATTCCGTCGGCTTTGCTATGACAATGTGAAATATAGTGTCAAAAACTGATTGGTCTGTTATGCTGGTCCTGCTCCATAGGACAATCAAGGGTGTAGACAAAATCAAACTGGTTTATTTATGAATTAACTTTATAGATGGGTATACTGTTTCTTTTTTGTGTTTTATTGTCTGTTTAATTGGTGGTTATTAAGATTATCTGTAAATATGTGAGTACCATTTACCTAATTTTTTTTTTTTTTTACAAAACGAATAAGTACCTCTGCTGGTTATACTTTGTTCTTATAAGTAGCATACTCTGGGTGTATCGTCCTCACATGATATTAAATTGATTTTTGTGTACCAAATTTTGTAAAGTCGTTATTTGAAAAGAGTAACTATGGAGTTTCTTGTCCGTTCTTCTCCATAAGAATCTACCTTTCCGAATGGACAGTAGAGTCACTTTATTAATATATTTTACTGAACTGTAAATGCTGACGTTCAAAAGTGCCGTTTAATGGCCTAATTGAAATAAACGTTTTTGACTTTAACTTTGACTTTGACTTTGAAAAGACAATAAAACCTTTTACGAGCAAATCAATTAAACATTTATTGGCCGTTTATATGCCGCGGTAAAGTTTAATAGGTTAGGACGTGTTATTGGCACCGGCACACCTAGAAACATATGTCTAAGTAAAACATTACGTTGAGTCGAGCAATCTATTTGAAACACTGGCGGCGTGGTTACAAGCACGACTGCTGAGCGTGGAGTTCTGGTTTCGTTTCCCAGGTCGGGCGAAGTGGCATTGACCAACTTCTAAGCTCCAGCCTGGTGCTTAAAGTTGGGTGATGTGACTACTGTGAAATCCTTTATGGAAAAACCCAATGCCACTTCGCCCGACCTTTGGCTTGACTTTGACCTTTCGACCATTGTTTATAAGTTTGCAAAAGGCAATCTCTGGAAGTCTAGATCCGATTACGAAAATTCGTTCACTGATAGAAAGCTTCACTATCACTGGGTTTGATCCCGCAAAATGCATGATTTCTATGGATATTTCACGGGAGCGAAGGAATCATGAAATGAAATAGAAATGTATACCATGAAGACATATTATTATCCTGACCTAAACGAATTCGCATTGGAAACGACACCGCATGGTAACAAAAACCTATATTAAATATAAATCATAAATTAAATAGAAAGTGAAACACGTAGGTAAATGATGATTATTATTTTCTAAATCACTCACTGGAACCAGTTAAATAGACACGATATATTCTATTCGGTGCATGAGTTTTATTTAGTACTCATGTACTCCATAAAATTACCCCAGATAAATTATATTCACTGAGCCAAGACCGAACAACTTCATATAATACTAGGTACGAAGTCTATACAAAAGCACCAATCGCCCTTTTAAGACATTCCCTTTACCTTATATTACCTTACCATTACAAAATAACAATAGTATTTAGAAAGAAATAATGAAAAAGCATTGAGTGTGAAAATCATAAACTTAAAATCCTTTTAAAGATAGTAAATATAAGTAGTAAATACATAAATCATTTAAAACGGCTTCTCAATTTTTATCTACCATGAAAACGAGGCTCAATACATGAAGTCTACAACATCAAAAACAAAAATCAACGTCATACAAACAAAAACGCACGTCCAACAGAACTGAACAAAAACATACAATTCAATTCAACATCAATCATGTACACAAATCCCATCAAAACTGACCGTAGATCCCATCAACATTGATAGCATATCTCGAACAATAACTTTCCATCGGAACCCCACATTACACTGCCGACAACGAAAGTTCATATTCAATTTGCCTCTCTATTCTAGTGAAATTCGCATCTTTTCCTTACGAATCGTTATTTTCCTCGGCGAACCGCGTAACCGCTAACGATTTGTAGGTACCGCTTACAATTGGTAGGATATAAAAACCGGTGGTAACGACCCGATGTACTCACAGTGGCTGCCTCTTGTAAATATCTCGTTGTTACAAGGTTTTCTGTAAAAAGTGCAGTGAAACGGCCGGTGGGCATTTTTTACATTGCAATTTATTGCGTCTTTGGTTTCATTTATTTTCGTATGAGTGATTAATATAATTGATTCGTTGTTGCTAGGTTTCTTATATCCGTGCGAAGCTTTCTTCTAGCTTGTTTTATTTTAAATCGTACAACAATTATTGCTATCTCTAGATTTAACTTCATTCGCGTGCAAGCAGCTTTTCCTTTAGCTTTTTAAACCCCAATTAATATGTCATCCATTTAAGGTAAACCTTAATAGACACCCACAATCCTTTCAATTTCCGCTAAAGCCTGTTCTTAACTAGCATACCTACTAAACAACAAAATCAAATTGCCTTCAATACTTAAAATTTATTTCGCAGAATGAAAGCTCTATTAGTCGAGCACAATCGATAAATGCAAATGCTAACACCTGCGGTATTAACATAAAACACAGACTAATCTCTGAAACTTACGGCAATGCTTTAACAGATGATTACGTAAGAAACAATGTCTTGCTGCACAAAAGCGCAACTTAAACAAGTAGTAATTATGTAGTTCAACTTGAAGTTATGAATAATGTTCTGATTCTTGCATTAAATAAATGTTAAAATGGTCGGTTTAGACATTTTACAATGGACGATCAATAATTTTATTGAAAAATCGTACGTATTGATATTCTACTATTTATCAAAACGAGAATCCCAGAGACGGCAAATAGGTACTGAAATTGCAGGTTAGAAGGTTCAGTTCTCAGGCAAACTCAGAGAATTCTCCATGTAAGCTATGCAGAAGCTTAACTTAGTTCCAATACTCAAAGAAGATTTATAATATAACAACGAGTTTTTATTTCTGATTCCTAATACGCAAATAACACTCATTTTTCAGCCCCAATGTATGTCACTCAGCTTATGTTAACCCATTAAGCTTTCTGGTTGCTCTCATTCAATTTTATTTCTGAAACTTTATTTATTATTTTAATGTCTAAACTTTTGATATTATTTTCTCACACACAAGGATGCAGTAATTCTCTATTAACTACCTACTTAAATTAAATGGTTTATCGTAAACCCATTGAGCATCAGCTCGTCTGCACTGTAGATACTCGTATTAACAGTTAACTTGCAATTTCTCTATAAAAGCTAAGTTTTATAACTAGGTAAGAAGGTACTGAACACTTACTAGTAGTTTATATAAAGGCTTATTAAGACGTCTACAGTCTTTCAAGTTCAACTCTAGAAGTTACGTTATTTTTTATGAAGGTACGAAGAAATAGCGGGTAGTCAGAAGCCAGGAAATCTGACACTGGACATGCCAAAGGGTATCGTGTTACCCAGTTACTGGGTTGGTGAAGTCACATAGGTAGCAGCTCCATGTAAGGTCAGCTGCGTCTGGTTAGACTGCAAGCCGACCCCAGTCATCATCTGCCTAGCCTTTCCCAACTATATTGGGGTCTGCTTCCAGTCAAACCGGATTCAGCTGAATACCAGTATTTTACGTGGAGCGGCTGCCTACCAGACCTCCACAACCCATTAACTGGGTAACACGGTAGTTCTTGGCAAGACTGGAGTCAGATTTACCGGCTTCTGACAATCCGTAACGACTGCCAAAGATCTACAACTGGCAACCGGGACCAACGGCTTAACGTGCTTTCAAAGGCACGAAGGAAACTTGGTATGTTAAGATGGTCCCCCATCCATCTTAGCAAGCGTTGCTTAACCTTGTTCAGCATGTTTGGGAAAAAGCTTATTCAGCAGATTTATTGCAGAGAAACAGCTTAATAAAACACTATTTTTTATCAGTGCAGAGAAATATTACCAATGATGAAATCATTATGCATGTCCTCGTATATCACATATTGACAGGTAAGAATTTTCGTAAGGAGAAGATGCCCCTGTAACCGCCAATATTGGTATACCTATTACTCGGAATAGAAATCATATTTCCATTTTTAAACATTGTCTGGAAAATTGAAAATTTATCACCAAACCACGAGACAGATGGAGCAGAAGAAAACAGAAAAAGAAATGGGAGGACGGAGGAGGGTTAAAACTTACAGCCGGTCCTCACTGGAGGGGAGTGACACACGTGGTAGAATACAATGGAATTGCTAGAGGAAACCTTGGTCAAGAGGCAAGTTGAATTTAGGGACATACTGTAACTTAATAACTATACAAACCACAAAACCAACCGTTTATCGATCGCCTGAACCACAAAATGGTTGCTACTAAATCACATTCCAACTGGAGACGTAAAACAAGCCTTAAGAACCGTTTAGAAACCAACGTACGCATCGCAAGTCTGTAATTTCAGCCCTGCATCTGTTCTGCCTTCATGTAATTACCAGGCCGGTCGTATTGAGCGCGAACCATACAATAATGCCACCAATTTGAATCGATACCATCTAATTCTATAAATATGTGTAAGTAACTGGTTTTCTAACGAGAGGCATAATGATAATAACCTACAGTACCCAAATTATCGCGCCGATCTTGCGTAAAGATACGTGATCTGCATTAGTATCTGTTGCTTGTTATGTACGTATAATTGAATTGGGAAATAATCTGAGATTAAGAAAAAAGTTAGTAAACAGATTTCTTCATAAGCTCCTTAAAGACAATTGCGAATATACACGAATGATTTGTGAAAAATCATTACTTTGTAACGTCGCCAACATCAACTAGGATGTTGGCGTTACATAAATTATATTATTATTAAGATGTAACACTTTGCATCTTGTTATTTTATTTAAGTACTTATGAGAAATACAATTCTTTAAAGCTAATTGCTGCAACAGGTATTGTTGCACGACATAAAATAACTGTCAACATTTTCGCAGTAACCAATAAAAATAAAAGTACTCATAAAATACAAATAGCCCGAAGCCAAAGCCGCGGATAACAAAGAGTGATCCATAAATCTAAGTTCGGCTCCGACTCGCGCCGAAGAAAGCCGAAGAGGTTGGAGCGCACGCGCCGCTGTTTTAGCGATACGCCCTTGTAATTGTGTAGATAATTATCATGCTAACAATTTATTGCCGTTATTATTTTCTTAACCATTAGCCGCTTTTTAATGGAGCGTAAAACATCTATACCTTAGCGTTATCTTAAAATATTGACGGTAACACGGAAAAGGTAGTAGACCTAACTTTAATATCTGTGTATGTAGGTAATTAATTGAATGATCTACATTGCCTTTTTCTTGCTGTTATCGTAACCGAGCATGTTTTACAGAATAAGTTCAAAACTTTATCGGTGTTTTGTTGCCAGTTTCTTACAATTTTCATTCTGACAATAATGGACAGAATCCAATCAAAGCTACAGGACACAAACAGAACAGAGCCAATACTCGTAACAACCCTGTACGCCTCGCTTCAATCAAGCAAATTATCAATCTCACAGGTCCGGAGTACTCTCGATAATACAACACATTCGTGACTTCGAGACCTGCCTTCGACATCCTGAAGTAGGTACATTCGACGGTATTAGCTCTCACTACCTGTCCCTCCATAAATAATACTTACTAAAGGGTAAGCATTTGGCGATATTGATGTCTTAGAAAGGCAAAGTTCACGCATTTCTCTAAACCACATTAGAAAACGCTAATCTTGGCCACAACTGCGTTCAATCCAGCCAACCATAGAGATTTTAACATAACCCACACAAATACGAAACAATTACGCGTACAAGGAAACCCAGAACACTGAAAACCCATGTCGAAAGTTATCTAAGTGTAAAGGCTTGGTTACACTGTGCGAGAAAACGTTGTTCAAGACCCATTCTATTACATGCTTACTGCAATGCAGTTACTCGCAGCGTGTGACCGTATCATCCGAGTTACTGTCATGTGTCAGGCAGTCAGTCATTCCCATCTTAGTGTCTTCCGCCCCAATGCTCCAAGGCAGTAGCTCTGGTTTCTCGGGCAGCTGGCACTGCCATGCTAACTACTCTTATCGTGTAAAAGTTTAGGGTAAGCCGAGCTTCTGCCTGACCTGATAGCTTTTCAGAGTTTGGAAATTCTTATGGATGTCCTCTGCCATGAGGCAAGCCGAGGGGTCTGGCAGACTCTTATTAACTACACGGTGTTCTACAATCACCCTTCAACGGGGTGCTTGAGTGCTTAAGCAATTCGTCTCGATCTCCCGGCCAGGTATAAATTCTTGAAGACCCGTTTACCCTGTCAGGTCGTACTGTGTAACCAGGACTTAAGAGAGACACGGTCAAGTGGGGCGAGCGGCGTCCTAAAAACAAAACTGTGATAAACAGAGGTGATACAAATTAACAACAATAATCGAGCCAACAAGGGACCGCAATAACAACGGAAAGTGTTCACTAGGGATGTACGAGTACAAACTGCTTAAGAGTTCATTAAAACACCATCGCTGACGGAAACCAGCAATTCAGTACGAATTCCACGCATTGTGTTTGTTTGGAAAAGGAAAATATTTGGGTTCATGATGGTCACCTCCCATCTATTTTGGAAGATATAAGTATTCAAGCAACGACGCCCTAAGCCAAAGTCCGTACCCAATAGGGGGTGCCCATAGAGCGTAGTCGCTTAGTTTTAAGTTTTTTACAAGTCCTGACCTCCAGACTTTAATTTCTGTTAAGGCCGCCACAGATAAGTCCGATGCAGACGAAAAAGAGGCCACCCAAAAAAAACACTGGGCACGCAATACCTCTTCCAAAGCAATATTTTTACTGCAGTTACAAAACTGAAAAAATAATGAGCTGAACTGAACCTTGAACTGTAGCCTTTCTTTATGCAATTACGATTTGACTTTCTTTATGTTTAGAGAACAAAGAAAAAAATAAACATATGGTGTGCGCACGTTTTTCGGCTGTCAAGATAAGCAAAGCTTAATAAGACAATATTGCAAACTCTCAAAGCCACGTGTGTCACATACGACGAATAACAAAGATATTGTTATTTCCAAACCAATTGCTTGCATATTACTTATGAAGTTGTGACTGTCTATCACCTACTCCTATTATCAACAAAACATTATATTTATTTCTTAACGCTGCACATGGAGTCAGATTATTTAGAAAATCATAAATTGACCTTTTAATGGTAAAGGAATGAGAGACAAGGGCCAGCCGTCAACTCAACGTAATATTTAAACAACTTTCTAAAAAAAGGAGTAAAAAATCAGATTACAAAACCTAGGATAAACTAGGAAAAAATAAAATGTTACCAGCCTAAGGTACTTTAGGAACAGTCACAAAGTTATGAATCACACTTTTTGCAATAACAGTATTGTCTTGATTGTCCTCACAAAACATACAAAAAGACTTTTATTTATTGAGCTGAACAACATTCTTATTTGCCCCACTGATTTGCTCAACAAGTACTTATAATAAATCAATAAAAAATGAAACACAAACAGCTGTGTTTTTCAAAGTTGACCACTCGATTGTACCGCGGTATAGCGACGGAGGAGATAGCGCGTCGGGAATACAGGCACAACGAATGGACCGGGCACACGCGAATTATATCTAGATGTATGTACTCGTAGCATATTGATGCCGTTAGCGTTGTGTTCACGAATGTACGTCATGATACTCATGATGTATGTACCTATGTTATTTTGGAATTTTTATTTTTATTTTATTTTTAGCCAATTGTGTCCCACTGCAGGGCAAAGGCCTCCCTTTCTTCCTTCCATTCCTCCCGGCTTTGGGCAAGTCTGGACCAATCTGGCCGATAGGCGTCAAGTTCGTCCCGCCATCTTCGCCTGGGTCTCCCGCGATGTCGTCGGGCATTTTCTGGGACCCACATTGTGGTTGCTTTAGCCCATGAACCGTTCGACATCCGGCAGACGTGGCCGGCCCAATCCCACTTTAGTTTGGCTGCTTTTTGTGTGACGTCGGCGATTTTTGTTTTGGAACGCAGCACTGTGTTCCTAACGTGGTCCATTAATAGGACTCCCAGAATGCTGCGCTCCATTGCTCGCTGACAAACCTCAAGCTTGAACCTCTGCTGAACTGTCAAAGACCAGGTTTGAGCACCGTATGTAAGGATAGGGAGAATGCACATGTCCATCAATTTGCGCTTATGACAAATTGGAAGGCCTCCTTTCATGAGAGCCTTCATCGACCAATAGCTCTTCCAGGCGTTGTCGGTGCGGCGAGCAACTTCTTTTTCTTGTCTCGCCTGGAATGAGACTATTTGGCATTTTGATTGTAAAAATTAACTGATGAACTTTGAACTTATCTAAGAAGACAGTAGGTCGCTGTGACCTTTCCTTTTGAGGGCAAAACCTTAAGGGGTACGTACCCTCAGCCAATGGAAGGAAACATTTTATCAGGGCCATAGTGATCCTTACTGGCTTAATAAAACGAGGTTCTAGGGGTGCGGGGTCTAGAGTAAAACACGTTTGTGCTACCCTGAAAAATCGCTGCACGAAGGACAATAAGGTCACAGTGACCCCTAGACTCTCAAAGGCATTAGCTTAGATCTGTTTCTTGATGCACGGTAGCGTGTTAGCCAAGTTTGAAGAGAAAAATGGCGACACTCCAGCCGTGGGATATAATTATATAGGAATAAATGCAACATAATTATGCTTTCAATGCCTTTTAAGATCTATTCAAATTATACCACTAAAAAATTACCACAAAACTTATCTACGATTAGAAGTAGGTAGGTATTATCACAAACAAAATCTATCTTAAAATTTCTTGGCAACAGAATGCACTAAGCCAAGCCAGATTTCGCACATTCAGCAACTTTATCGGCGATATCATCTGATTTATAACAAGCCACTACAAAAAAGTAAATGAGTCGCTTGTTCAATATTCCGATACTCAGTATGGTAGAATGCCGATCGAAAGTTCTAGAATCAAATCCGACCTTATGAACTATTAGAACAGGGGGGTGGTATAATTGAAACAAGCGATAGGTACGCAGACGAACGATAAGGCTTTACTGCTCCTTGTCACTGAGTTGATCAGTAGTTGCAATGGTAACACTCTTACTAGGCTCGTGAGATGAATTTATACCTAATTATAGCCGTCTTTTAGTGGGGAGGCGTGCGTCCCTGCATTGGAAACGTTTAATATTGATTAAATGCCACCTAAGTGGTAAAATGTATTTAAAAATACGAAGAACTTCTAAACGTTTACGCTAGGCATTTTGGGGGGACTGTCTCTATGTAGAACTTTGACGTTCAAAAAGAGCTGGCACTCAGCCTAATTTGAATAAAAGACTTTTGATTTTGATTTTGAAACTATAACATAACAATAATGCACTAAATAAAGCCTCATTTCACACATTCAGCGACTTTATCGTCGATGATATCGGACTTATACAAGGCATGACCACAAAGAGGCAAATATTGTTGCAAATGAGACGCTTGTTCAATATTTCGATACTCAGTATGATAGAATGCCGATCGAAAGTTCTGGAATCGACCTCGTGAATTGGGAACAGGTGGTACCGTAAACAAAAGAGATGGGTACTGGGGGGTAAATAAGGTTATACGAAACCCCTTCCCACTTGGCTGGCAATATTCATCATTATCAGGATGGCCTGATATGCTGACTGTATCTTTATATTAAGGCTCAATCACACAAGCGCGATGCAGTGCAAGCGACAACGATGTGACTACCATTTACATAAAAATTGTTCTTAGGTACTCTTAGAATAATTTCTATCAAAAATATTCGTCTCATATAGTTCTCGACATTGTTGCATCGCGCCTATCTCAAATATCAAACCTACCAACGGAAGTAACTATTAAAACTAGGTATTATTACGATGGATCGATGATTTGAAGAAAGTGCAGCGGATGGATGCTGACTGCTTAAGTCCGGGATGGTTGGCGCTCTTTGGGGGAGGCTTAGGGTCAGCAGTGGACGGCAATTGGCGGATATATAATCAAGGTACTGGTTTTGTATGAGGAAAACGATCGGAATGTTGGTTTGTTTGCCTGTTTCGTTGATCAGCAATGTAGCATTCCTTATTCAGATTTATTTGTAGGTAATTAGTAACTAATTATCATTATTATGGACAACGTAACTCATAAATTAGGTTTATCTGTTATGAATGCCACACAAGACGACAACGTAGCCCAATTTCTAATCGATTATAATGTTCAATATGTCAATCAAAATGTCAAATCAGAGCTCTCAACATGTCCGAGTCAATTAATTCCGATACCGACTCAAACGGAAAGAAAAGTAATGATAACAAATAATCCATACTTATTATAATGCGAAAGTAACTTTGTCTTTTTATTACGTTTTCACGGCTAAACCTCTAAAGCAATTGTAATGAATTTTGGTATAGAGATAGATTACACTTTGGAGAAGGACACACAATATGTGCCTAGTGTGGGGCAGTTTTTATTAAAAAAAAAAACTATCCCAGAAGTTGGTTCCCTAGCTATAACTATCGATTTTCACGCAAGTAAAGCCGCTGTCAGAAGCTACTTTTAGGGTATTACTGCACCAATCCATCGATCGACATCTCATCGATGTTGATCGTTTGGTAGCTTTGGCGGATCGACAGCTACCGGGCGATAAACAATTGATCGACCGCCAATCGATGCCATCGATCGACGTTGATCGATGGCTAATCAAAACAAGAAGTAGAAACTATTGATCGACGTCGACTAATCCATTCTACCATCGATTGATGTGGTAACACCCTTAGGTAAACAAACCATTGCACAAAGAATGACATCCCTATAACGCCCAATTTAAAACATCATAGATGAGCATTTTCCATACAGCGTTGTGTATTAAGCCTTATAACATTTCACACAAACTTTAACAAAGACAAACACAACTCATCATTGTCATCTTTTAGCATAATCAGAACAGCACATCAATGTGCTTACTCGCTTTCAATAAATAGTATTAGAATTCTATCAGTCGCCTTTCAATGCTATCTCGTACGGTCGCGAACACAATTAGTTCAATTAAAACAAACACGAACACACAGTTATCACCCTTGATACAAAGGTGATACGGCCAATAATGGCTTGTCAATTAGCTGGTAAGTTGTAACTAGCTGTTGCAGTGGCATGATGACTCAACGTTTAGTTCTGCTTATTAGCTTGGGAAAGTGACACGAAAATCTCTTCACTGATGCATTCAATTTCGTAGTATTCAAACGTTTCCGTTTGTTATAAATGTTGCGGACACCCTTCTCGGTGACATTTGACTGTAGGTATATATGATAACTGTAATATAAGATTACAGATTATATTTACCTCTATTAATCCGATACACTTAATAAATCCATACACAGGAAAAACAAAATTAGGTATTTACATATTTTTAATTGTTTTTTGGATTGAACAAAAACCCAATACAAAATACAGGACACATTTTACAATACATATTAGGAATATTCCTGAAAGTTGCATGTTATTTGTTTGTGTAACTACTTAATAAATATGGCACATTATGCAAATATATGAAGAACTAGTTGCCGCCCGCGCCACCGCCCGCGTGATTTTCGAAAATTATCCCAAGGGAACATATTCCCAGAATAAAAAGTATCCTATGTGTCATTCCAGACTATAATCTACCACTGTGCCAAATTTCATCAAAATCCATTCAGCAGTTTTTGCGTGAAAGAGTAACAAACATCCATCCATCCATACTAACAAACTTTTGCGTTTATAATATTAGTAGGATTACAAGACTTAAATCATTTCAATAGATTTAATTACAGTCGGTAACAGTTATTCCCCGTGTGGTAGAGTAATGATAATTTAAAATTAGAATATACTATGATGACACTCGATTACTGCCGGAGAAACCCTCGCTAAATCCTTGAATACTGCAACAAAACCTCAATTGCATGCAGTACTGTATTTAAAAATAAGCTAAAAAGGAAAATAATTTCCATTGTCTTTGGTAAAAAAAAAACAAACCGGCTCCAGTATTTACAGTCTATTTAACCTCTTGACCGTCGCAACAAAAAGAAAGTTACATGGCGCGTTAAACACGGGAAATTCGTTCAAATTACTGTTTAGCAGCGTTTAACTCTAATTGCGCGGATTCATCGAAAATATCGCATTGAGGGCGAGCGTCCGCCATTACACCGCAATGACAATGACGGAAAAATTGGCGGGAAAAGAGACGTTTACAACGTCTCGTTATGGCGCGTTTAACAGATTGGGATGGGTTCTTTTTAAAATGTGGTATTGACCTATGCAGAACTGATGAATTACGCAATTTTTTTTTCAAGACCTAGAACATGGATATCTATGATTTTTTTACTGTATGTATGGCAATATAATAAACAACTGGCGAGGAGCTTACCTCCTGTTATATTTTTGAAAGTACACTGTTCCAAAATCGCTGTTAAAAGCTATGCCTTCATCATCATCATCATACCAGCCGAAAGACATTCACTGCTGGAGGCCTCCCCCAAAGGTTGTTGCGATAATCACCACGCTTTGCAGGCGGGTTGGCCATCGCAGTGTAGCTGTTGGAAAGTACAGAAAATGCTGCTGCCCTTACTCTGGTGAGTCACCTCTTACGACACCCGCGGGAAGTGATGGGATAGTGCTATTCTTTTACGCACTTAGTTTTTAGCATACCTACCCATATTTTTATTTTATTTCTATGTACCGTGCGTGTTTCATGTACGTGCTAAATAAATATTGTTCTTTCTTTCTTTTACGTACGACACCATGCAGAATAAGTAGCAATTTTTCTACTGAACTGTACATAAAAAAATCCAAACAAAACTAAGGCCTTTATACTTCAATTAAACCAAAAGCGTCAACCTCAACATTCCTCACTGGTTAATCTGCAAACAATGGTACCAAACAATACTGCAACCTTTTTCGCCGCACACAACGCAGACTCCATATCTAACGGTTCGTAAAATGACCCAAAATGACAGTTAATGATAACGGCTGGATTTAAAACTTAATGACGAAATTGGGCGTCGTCCGACGTCGCGTCTGTCACTAATGATCGCGATGACACGGGTTTAGACGTGCTCTATTGTGATTTTTGTGATGTGGTGCATTTACACGACCACGTGGTTAACAGATTTTTGGAGTACCGTAAGAATGACAATTTAACCGCATCTCCTGACTAACTTTCATCGCATAGTAATAAGTCTGGAAAGCTGAAATTTGGGATATAGGTTTAGAGAAGAGTAGGGACTCCGTTTTCCGCACATAGACTCCCATTAGGTTCGTTAAACGTGGGTTTTCTGGTCAAGAAAGCCAGCCCAGTTCCGCCCAAAAACACAGAATCTTCCTGGGAGTTTCACAGGCTTGCGGAGCGTCATCATAGGACCCAAGATTTGTTCACGTTGGGTGGCGACGGCCTTGCATTCCAGGATGACGATGGCGGCTGGTAATATAGGATTATTTTATAACGTAAGCATCTGTTAGAAAGGATTTTATGAAATTTCAACTTTAAGATTCAGAAACAGGGAGATACGAGAGTAGAGAGTCTAAGCAAACTATAGATTGATAACTGCGCATAACATGTTTGCTGTTTAATTAAAAATAATAAATAGTAGTCGTCATCACTCATCCTTCTAAAACAGTATAGGCATATAGATTTAAACACAACATGATGCAACTTTTAAACACCGATGAACAACAGGATAATTATATTATTATTTTCAGATTCTAGAATAGTCTCCCCTTTTTGTGCGTAACATAACAATAACTATTATTTGTCCCTACATAAACTAGAAATAGATAGCTATTTGTAGCTACAGAACCCGTTCTATACCGATGGGAATCACACTCATCATAGTTTTTATAAAATATACTTTTCAAACGGTGGTAACGCGCGGTACAGTGACCCACATACTGCAAATCGTTGCTACTTTCCAACGTAAGTATAAATTACATATTTTTTTAACAATTCGTGTCATCCACGACAAAACGGCCTTTAATCCTAGTTCTAGACAAAGCGAGACGCCTTTGTCTGTTAAAAAAGTTTGTCTAGTCTAGACGACCTCATTCAAATATAACGAGTCATGTTGCTAGATTGATGAGAAATTGACTGTATTTTCGCCACTCGATGACTCCGACTACGTTATTGTTAAATCCATCTGACAACTTGCACAACACTTTTTAATAGACCCGGAATAACATTTTAGTTAATTCCGAATTTACATTACATAAAACTATATAAAACACCTAATCTACAGCTAATATTTCGACAGCTATCCAATCTTATAACATGGAAACAAAAAAAAAAGAAAAGCATAGACAAATTCGAGTAGAGGTCGGTTATATAAGCCAGTATTATCGAGCAAAGAGGTGAAACTGAATGCCAGTAAATCTAATCCCAAATCATGGCATGAAACAAAGGAGACTGTGAGGCGGACTTTCTCCGCACTCTTCATTAATCAAACTGAATTAATCTAAATAAAGCCGCTGAATACTCTCGAGGTACATTATTATAAACTTGTAAGTAATCGGATTATTTAGTCGACGGAATCGGAAACGAGTGACGTCACAGCGAACCGGAACTGTGAAACCGATCTTATTGATTGACTTTGGGCCCAACTTGAATTATGTTGTCCTATCGGTTGAATGGTTTTTCAAAACTAATTAGGTTGGTAAGATAATAATATTGTGTTACAATAACAAAACTGATGTTAAGGTGTTTCGTCAGTCGATACCTAGATCATAAATAATCATAATTCAGTGAGTCCTTATGGGTTTAATATAGGTAGAATGTATTGTATTTTATTTCTCCGGGTTAAATACAATACGTTTTCTATTACCTACTGTACCTATGTTATTTAAATAAAACAGTATACAAACTAATAATAGCCACTACAAGTACCTAATTTGCAGGGAGACAATCAAAAATAGGTACTTCTCTTGGAGCAAACCCTCGTTTCAAAGGATTTGTTTGTATACATAGAGTTTGAGCGCTAAGTGGTACACTATTTATTTCATTGAATTCGAGCCCGGTGAAGCACGCCTGTTTCACAGTACCCATTACTTCCTCTCGTTGGTAATAGAAATACCAACTCCTTTCATATTGGGTGCTCAGGCTCAGTACATCTGTACAAACAAAGTATATTTATCTTACGTGTCAATAAACCAACACGTATAAAATTAAACTCGAATGCTCATCATAAAAATAAACAACACAAAACATTTATAATTCAATATCATCGAATGAATGCAAGCGTTTAATTCAATACATTTCACCTGTCGCCCCAATCGAATTGTGCTGTCAAAGTGTTTGTTCAGTATCGTTTATTTGCAATATAATCCTGGCTCTTTATTAACTACTAACTTCTGCCAGCTTTGCCTGTGTGAAATTCGGAAATTATCCCAAGGGAACGTACAGACACCAGCACATCAAGCTACCCGAAACTGTCGAATTTTCCCAATCAACCTTGGACCTATGTAGCGATAAAGTTGAAAATCTATTAAATAAATTTGACAGATTGTTGTAGCTTGATGTACTGGCGTCTAAACCTACTCCCGGGATAAAAACTCTCCTATGTCCTTCTCTAAGGTCTAATCTATCTGTGGACCAAAAACCATCACAATCTATTCTGTGGTTTAGACGTGAAAAAGCAACAATCAGTTAACTTTTTTTACAATTCAAACTGACGAAGTCACTTTTGCATCGCTCAAATCTACTCCCGGAATGAATACTTTTCTATATCCTATTCCAGGAAATGGTCTAACCGCGTCAAGATTCATCCAAAATCATTGAGATGTGAAGAGGATACAAATAGATGGATACACAGTTACTTTTGCATGTATAATATTAGTATGGATATTGGATACTCTTTATTAACTATCGAAGTATCGACGTCCCTCTCGATGTAATTAATTCGATTTGATCTCGATTCATAATCGCTTGCTATTCGAGAATGAATCGAGAGCGGCGTTCAGTTGTGGAATTAATGCGATGCACTTAGGTGCCTTACAAAGAAATGATGTTTGTTTAGAAGCGCATACTATGTTTTAAGAAAGAAGGAACTTGTAGAATTTATAGATCCCGTCCATATTAACTTATATACGTAATTTGATGAGTTTTTGAAGCAATCAAAGACCGTCTCTTCTGCGATATATGGTTTAACACCTACGCTACGTTACTTGTAAAACCTATATTTTACCTTCAGGAATACAATTAATGAAATTCAAGAAAACCTTCATTTAAAAAAATATCACACCCAAGCCCAGTAGTCGTCGTCAAAATTGTAACAAAATGCATCTTTACATGACCACCAAATCGAATTAAATTTCACACCCGCACAAAACTAATTCTCATCTCCTTATTTGCGAGCCTGCAAGCGTGGCTGAATACGATCCGCTCACACATGATCACACCCTTTCATATCAGCGTAAACACGAATGAAAATAACATTCATTTGCTGTTGTTTGCTTTCAAGTTTTCATTTTCATCTCCCTTCACCGATTAGCGAAAATTCATATTAAATCATTTTGGCAAGTAAAAAGATGGAATGGGCAGTTTGTTGACTGGCCTAGCCATTTAGCGGAACATAGGGCACTGGGAGCTTAAGGCACCCCGACACGGGTAGGTTAGGTCAGAACGGGCTTTCGGGGTCTGAAAGACCCCGCTGTCCTGCTCTTCTATCTGAAAATGAAAAAAAAGTATGCACTCTGAATTTAGCTTAAACAGAAGGCGGGAATTGAGTATTGAGGTAAGAACGTGTCAAACCTTACTTAAATGCCATTCGACAAGTATACAGGCTCGAGTTTGAGAAATACTCAACTTCAAATACCTAATTCAGAAATCGGGGGAAAGGCGTTATAAGTGCTGCACCAGCATACCACTCCACCAACACCTTCTAACGTTTATAAAATTACACCTTGTCTACATAAACAACAGTTAAGCTAAGTAGATCTAGTTAAGACTATTTACAAAACACTATCTCCGCTCCCGTTTATATGGGTCTTATTAAACCGCGCTTTCGAACAGGGCACATGTGAAAACGCGGCGAAATCTAATACTCATTGCCTAGTAGCAGCTTGTAATAGCCGGGGGTAAATTATCGTAGGCTACAACGGGCCAGCGATGACTTATCGAGCATTAATTGTCTGTAACATGCCCATTGAGCTGCTGATTAATGTGCGTGTGCGCCTGCCTTCGGCTAGAACCCCTATTCTTAAACGCGTTGATACATTGAAGTTTAATTTTAGTCTTGGAGAAAAGACAAACTATTGAAAGTGCTGTCAAGCGTTACCAATAGCAACTTCCTTACTCAAAAATCTGTAACTACCTCGTGCGTAATACTTAAATGACTGTGTTACCTTGATACACCCTGGACTGTCATCCCTGCTTACAAAACAAAGATGTTGACTGGCTATTAACTATTCTTAAATTATTGCGCCGGCGACATTATAGATAAACAAAATGTAATGATTGCCGCAGAAAAATGAATAGTGATTTTTACAGACAACATTTTTGTTCCGAAAATAATACGAATAAAACTTGTACATCTCTGAAGAAAAGAAAACTAGATCTTCAAGATAAAGACCAAGATGCTGCAATAGCAACCCAGTACCCAGTCAACAAGTGGAAGGATTTATTCTAATCACGCAGGAGGTTCTAATGAGAATTTAACACGAACACGCAATTCGCGGAAGCTTTTGATGCTAATAACGTTATTTCATCTATATTAAGCAGGCAGTGTCATAGGAGACAGAAATAGAAGCTGCACCTGAGCTAACTAAGTAATTAACTCGAGGAATGAAAACGGATGATTGATTGTTGATGTGCTTACTAATTACAAGGACAGTTTTCACTTTCAGGGAGTGAAACATTCTAGATTCGTTTAAAGTAGGTTGTGCTCTTAAGATTGAAGAATATTTCTATCATTAATATCGTTCGAAGTCTTAGTTCAATCGACACACAAAACGTGTCATATCTGGTTCCACAGGACAGGTCATAGCACTGACCCCTGTGGAACCCCACACTTAGTTCATAACCGATACAAAGAATCTAAGACTGTCTCCGATTAATAAGCTGACAGATTTCATGGTCGTAAAAAAGCTAGTGTTCAGCGAATTACTAATTTGCCTAAACACAAAACAATGAGCACAAACGTTTCAAAAGCTTAAAACGTTACTAATATAAAGGTTTGCAATGAGAAAATATGTAGTTCCATATTCGTACATCAATAGATTTCCTGTAAATGTTGTATTCAATTATTTGGTAAACAGCTCGACAAACAAACCCTTAAGCGTACACGTGTAATCCTGCCGCAATATGCATAAAAGTGACTCGTCAATCATAACAAAAAGCATATATTTCTTCTTAGCAGCAGTAATTGTTCACGAAGTGCCCATAACGGCGCGAGGGGCCGCGTACTACGAGAAGCAATTTATATAATTTTCTATTCGTTCGATCCGCAATAAGATACCATTCAAAGTGAACGGCTACATGGAAGCATGGCTAATGCCTATGCATCACTTTTTTTTACTATCTCTGACGAAGAAAAAATCGTAGCGCCCGAGAGTTACGTAAGCCTCTTTGGAGCCATAATGGAGGTAGCGCCCGCGACGCCGTGCGAACTCCGAAATGTCGAACAATCCGAAAGATTATCTGATTTATATTATAAATAATAGACGTTTATGAGCTCTCGGAGAATTTTCTCTCACGGTATCGATTCAGTGAATATTAAATTGCTAATTATGTAAGATTTTGCGTCTGGGAGACCATCTAACTGAAGGCATAGAGATGCGACTTACGACGACAATTTCAAATGAACATAATTCGTTTGACAGTTGAGTTTCCCTATAATTTGTGTTCTGAAGAGAGAGTAGGTATGAAACTTTACCTTCCGTATAATAATAACGATGTACATGTAGGTAAGCTATGTTGTAATAAAATATGGGCATACAAAAGATTTACAGTAAATACTTTAATGTGGTAAATTAATAGTAAACACACATTTGCCTAAACGACTAGCTAGCTACTAGCTTCTGAACTCGTATTAACGCTTTAAACAAATAGATACAGATAGAGGAAAGGAACATACAAAAAAAATCTAATCATCTACCTTGCCTTTTCCCAACTATGTATATTGAGATCGGCTCCCAGTCAAACCGGATTCACCTGAATACCAGTGTTTTACGTGGAGCGGCTGCCTACCAGACCTCCACAACCCATTGATTGGGTAACACGGTACTTCTTGGCTAGACTGGTGTCAGATTTTCTAGCTTCTGACAATCCGTTACGACTGCCAAAGATCTACAAATGGCAGCCGGGACCAACGGCTTAACGTGCTTTCCGAGGCACGGAGGAATCTCGATATGTTAAGATGGTCACTCATCCAAAGATCGACCTCGGTATGAGTTGCTTAACCTTGTAGATCGACCCATGCGTTATTATTTAGCCACGAGCTCCTCTACAAAATCTAATATATAATAAAAATTAGCAATTTAATTACGCAAAAAGAAGTAAAATCCAGGGAAACCACGAACGTCATAAAATATGTTGATAACAAGGAAATCGGGGCAGCACGACGCGAGATCTACATCGAACACCGGAATACGGAAAACTAATTAGACCGATTCGACCACAGATTCGTAATTAAAACGATCAAATAATTACCCAACTCGAATTCACGTAACATAACTTTATAAATGGCTATCTTAAACCGGAGTACTTCACTTTCTTGGAACAGATAAAGTTAACAGAATATCGCAAGTCGAGTAACCTTTTCATTACAACTAACTTTCTGATGTCGACTTTTAGATAGATTAGTTTAATTTTCATTTCTTATCAAATCCCAGCGGTTGTCATCTGGCCCTTTTGCCCTTTATAATGTAACCTACATTAGCAAACGAAGCATTGTTAGTTGTTACATTAGAAATTCAAAAGTTATTCATTATGCAATGATCAACGTCGGATGTAATTTTCGGAACATCATTCGAACTTTGGATATCAGATCGGAATGAGGTCAAGCCGTGTATCGGAAGAATTCGATTTGTATAGGTATTGAACTGCTAAATGTATTTCAAAAGCGTTTCTGTATCATCTCGATACTCGTACCACGGAAATTCAATTTCATTATTCAGTTTCAACACCGAATAAAAAACCTCTCAAAGATGGAACCAATGAAGAATTTGACGCGATTACCACAATATAACTGCAAATCCAATACATCCAAGAAAGTGTGCGTAATGAAGCAGTAAAAACTATACAATAAAAAAAAAACAATTAATGACTAAACGCTTTGATAGCAAACCTTTTAATTGTAGAACTTTTTATTAATGGATGAAATGAACGACCAATGTTACGACTATTGGAGAATAACATTTTGTACACATATTAGCACGAATATAATTAGAATGTGCCTTTAAAAGAGGCGTAGCCAATTCAAACGCAAAACGTTCAATGAACGACAATAAACTCCTAATAAACTGGAGGCGCAGCTATAACATCGTTTCTTACTTAAACTCGCAAATTGTTGCGGATTATATTAATCGAGTTTTCGAAAACCATTAAGAGGATGGTTGTATTGATTTTTATCTTAATAGAATAAGTGAAAACATGGCTCGAGAGAATGCGCTCAGTGATATTACAGATCCATATCTAAATGATCATTCTTCTCAATTTTTTTCGCCACCGTATTTCTTTAGGATTATTTTAAGCCTTTCCAAATAAAGGAAAAGTATATCCAGGTGTAGAATGAAAAGAAACTGCAATAGCAGTTGGTCCAGACAACAGTTACGTCTTAGAGCTCAGAAATTGTCAGATGATTTGAGACAAGTTGTTGGTGATGTTATCAATGATGCCGATGCTATCAATAAGTCTGTGACATTGATCATGCATGCCCAATATAAAAACATAGGTTCAATTAAATTCAAATCCAAAAAGCATCAGTTTCATAAAGCAGATGATTACTGAACCGAGAACTAGGTTTAAATTCATAAGCACAATAATTGAAAAATTACTTCCAAAGGAAATTTGAATTCAAAACTTAATAAGACAAAAACCAATCATCGAAGCCTAGATGATTGATAGCATCCACACCACAAGTTCACTGAACAAACAAAAATTATGCGCACAGCAAACAAATGTGTCTTTCACAGAGTGCTTTTTAAAATATTTACAGTACTTTATCACCTAAAGAGTGAAAGTCAAGACTTTTACTTGGAAAGTACTAAGAGAATAAAAATAGTCAGTGTTAGGCATCCATCTCATAAAATTAGGTACGATCACACTGTATCCGCCATGGTTTCTAAGCTTTACAAACATAATCCGGTTAAGGGAACGGGATTCATGGTGTTAATTTAGTTATAATTGTTGGTTTCCGTGGTTTAATTGCTTGAGATCTAGACGACTGGTTACTATTGCTCAAGCACATTGTAAAGTAAAATTTTTTCGCAGGTGTAGCACGACATAAACTAGTCACTTTACAATGTTACAATTTATTATTATTCTGATATTATTACTACTCTTTCAATTCTCTATTTTTTAAGGAGCGTTTGCAAGCGCATCGCATTGCAGACTGTCTTACATTTTAACTTAATATTTCTCTACATTTTTTTTTTACATTGGTTGTCACCGAGATGCCACTGACAAATCATTTTGAACGCTTTTTAAGTATGATAGGGCCAATTCTTCTAATTAATAGGCAACATTCGGATTCGCAGCTCAGTCGCAATTTGTCAAAAAAGCCCCAATTTCCATATATTTTTAACAGATTGCCACTGACATGCTAATACGAACGTTGTAAAATAATTTAAAAATAGTAGAGTTGGCACTCAAATGTGTAAGATATTCAACGTAATGTTTGACGTTTTTCTTATCATTTACTAGTGGGAATTACTGACAAAAGTATCTTATGTGATCTACGTCTAAAATTAGCCTCTGAAAGTCAAATACATGTTCATAGACATACGAGTATTTATTGTCAGACCGATTAGCAAATCGTTGATCCTCATAAAAGTTGTCATCCTCATTTTCCATAGATGAAGAATATTGCTATACATTTTAATAACGTTAACGTTAACGTTATTAAAATGTACACCGTTTATTCCTTTAAATCTATCCCTCTTTACATAAGTCAGTACAAATGACTCCGCAACTAAAGATGCCAGTCAAGGCTCGTGAATTCTCACAATGTAACCCCGCACCTTTGCCATATTCTGCCATTCTGTCGAGGAATGATAGTGCTTAAAATTATACCTGCTATTGTCATAAACACAATAGAAGCTCAGACAAATTATTTTATTATTATGGACAATAATGATTTGCGTGGGTGAAGGAACCGGAAGAGTAGGTCATACTTAAAGGAACAACCGAAGATATTGATAGAGAGTTGACACAAGAGCGGCTGACATTTCTACATAATACCTATAAAACAAAGTCGCTTCCCGGCGTCTGTCCCTTTGTACGCATAGATCTTTTAAACTACTCAACGGATTTTAATGCGGTCATCAATAGATAGAGTGATTCAAGAGGAAGGGTTATACGTATAGTTTGATATTATTTTGTGTTAATTTGTTGAAATATGACGACAATTGTTCAAGATGTCGGAAGAATTTCGCATTTCAAGGAGTCGGTTGCACTCGTGTAAAACCGGGGCGGATAGCTACCCGCCCCGGCTTCAGACGAGTACAACCATTACTAGCTAGTAATGCTTAAAGGTGATGCGGAATAAGGTAACAAAATAAACACTGCAGGCTGGAATAAAATTTTGTTCGATTTTTATATTATACCTACGTAGATATTTTGAGTCATCATCAGCATTTGCAGCCGTGTTCCACTCACAACGGAAGAGCAAAATCCGGGGGTTCAGTCTCCAAACTTAACTGCCAAAAGTTTAATTGATCTAATTTACATTGTGATTTATCAATACCAAACTCATTTTGGTAAAATCGACAGAAAGTATTCTTTAATCGCTACCAATCTCAGCAAAATTATTTCAGGAACAACATCAAGTGGAAACGTTGACTTCATCATTTTATACGTGTTCAAAATGTTAATGTCAACGCTTCCAATTTAGTAGCCCATCATTCAGCTTCCAAACAACCTCAGCCAATGGCAGTAAATATAGGTCGTAGATGTTAATAAGGAAACAATGTAAGCAAGATACTCAACGTCCCACGAGATTCATTGGCGGAGGACTAACGAGAGCAACAAGCTTTGCGCGCCCCATCCACTACTTCCACTACAGGGCACTACAGTTTCATTTTATAGCGAACCAACCAAAGACCTTTCGCGTAAGTGGGATAACAAACGAGTCAATACGTTTTAAAGTGCTGGGAAATGCTGTGACATTTTCTATAGTAGGCAATTATAAGTGTTTCTTATACCAGTCTTACTTCTAAGTTGACCTCTGCTCTGGAAAACATAGGGTGAGACAAAGGTACATGGATAAAAGAGCACGGCAAAAACTTCACACACTGCAAGATTAGCATGTAACGTACCTGCCAGGGTTGTGGAATTTGTTCAAAAGAGTCACCGCGGACCTGGAACTCAAAGGGCATTTCGAGGAACATGGATAGGTTTTAGTCAGTAAGAGTCTGACATTCCCTTTCGCTCCGCCCAGAGCGAAAGGAGTCATTTGATGATTTTCCATCTATAAAAAATTATATATATAACGTAAATCAGTTCAGATATCGCAGTCTGGAACCATGAGTTGAGGGCTTACTAAACAAACAAAAACGCTATTGAATAGAACTGGCACTCTAGTGTCTACCCAATTGTTCACGCGTTAACTATTCACTGAAAGTTCCGACTTCAGAACTACAGCGCTACTATGAGGCTATGGTTCCTGGTTTCTGCGCAGTTTCCGCCTGAAGGGAACTTTGTTTTAGCTTCTGAGTAGCTACGTAGGTATATTACATGTTCTTATTCCTGTACCATTATTTAGGTTTCAAAGTTAATTCTCCGTAATGCAAATCCTAGGGCCTACCACGAATATTTTGACGTATAGTAACATTACAGTTAACGTAAGTGAATTTTGAATATAAAAAACTACAACCCCATAGTATTTTGGTATTATTTTATGCGACATACACAAATTGTATCATACACATGTAAATATGAACATAGTATCCAAATCAAATAAATATTATATGCAAAGCTAGTATTATGGTTACAGTTAAATTTTACGTTACATTACTATACGTCAAAAACATTCGTGCTAGGTCCTCTGATTACGCAAAATTGTGACATCTCAAGAACTGATATGTTTTAAATTTAAAATCAATTTAACAATTCAACTTACACACTACACTAGACTACAGGCACTATACGGTAACGACAGGCCAGACCACAAGTTTTTCTGACGCCTTAATTTGACCCGTAAGTGGCCCGTCTGTACCGAACTCGCCTCGCGGTTGGTAATCTTCGGGAGCGGTCCTGTGCACGAGACTTTAAAAATGTAGTGTTTCTTTTATGGTGGACGCGTCTATGTAAACGTTTGGACGGAAACGGAATCAATGATTCTTACATTGTATTGGACTAAACCATATACTAAAATCACTCGAGTACCTACATAGGTTCTGCAGCATGGCATCTTCATACATTTCTCATCTCTGTTGCTTAACCATTTCTAGCCACACGACTTTCATACAATCCATCCAATATTCATATTTTTTCTCGTTTTCCATTTCTACTACAGCAATCCTCGCTCTTAGTACATACAAGTATAATCAATCATTTCTTCAGAATGCATAGCCAAGCTTAATTTGTATATTTCATTCATAATATTCTCGTCGACATGGAAAGTCGGATATTGGTTTTTAATGCTGTGTAATGCGAAGTGGAAGTGTATAAGTAAAGGTATAACATCATGTCCAGATGTATGAACATTACAGTCTTAGAGTAATTTCCTCGCTTCCTGTAATTAGCGGATAAAATAATTAATATGGAACCTGAGCGGAACTTGGGCCACCACATCCCTTTGGTTCATTTCCTTGTCAGCTTAATGATGATTTGGATTTTGAGTGGATTTCTTTGATTTCATGTTGGTTATGAAATATTCGATTAAAGGGTAACAGTTCTATGAGTGTTGCTGGGCTTTGAGGGAACGTGTAATGTCGTCATTTACATTTCAGTTCAATAATGACCACTACCGGACAAAGGTCTTACCCAAAACGTTGCTTCACATAATATGCCTCAAAATATTACGGAATAGTGTCATATTCCACTTTATAAACACTGTAGGTAGTGCAGCGTGATGCACTGGAAGTCTTCGTGTCATAACCTTTTATTTAAGTTTTCTGTGTGGTTGGATAGATAATTTTCGTACCACAAAAATTTAACATGTTCGGGTGAGTATGGAAAAAGTCTGGTCAGAAGACGTTTGTAGTTAATTTATTTCGCAAAAGAAAACTATTTAATGGAGTGCCAATACAGTGAATACCTGCATGTGATATTTTACCATTTGATGGAGTGCCAGTCGCTAGTTTAGCGTGTTTTCGTGAAGTGTTTATACGTTACTTTGAAACCGGGATTCCGGTTTTTACCCCATAGCGGCTGGTCAATGCGCGGAGTGATATTACCCGCCGAGTCTCAAAGTAACGAGAGTCGCTCTGGACGCCAACGACAGGATTTACGGGTATCTTCTTGCCTGCAGTCTAGTACCGAGGGTTTGTGGTAGTACGGAAGGGGGTTCTTTTCTCCAGGCCAGGATCATCGACGAGTAGTCTACGTATCCTACTTTAGTTAATTTTAATCTCAACCCGATTAACCCGTTAATAGTGTAGTTTTTTTAAAACAGGATAATTCCGTGGTCATTAACTTAAATCCACGTCTTCAAGAATTAATTTCCCGAACTTAATCTAAACGGGTTGAAACCTTGTTTCGATATTTGGTATTACAATTTAAAAATAACTAAAGAAAATTTTGTGTTGTGTTACACCTTTAATATTTCCAAAAAGAATTATTTAAGTTAACGCCAGTTTTGTTTGTACAATAGGATCAAGTGTAGTTTTATTTGCCTATTTTTTCATAATGTTTATTTAATTTTCGTTTTTTAATTACCAATATTTTATACGTAATATTATAACTAATTTTTTTTACTGCGCTACAGTAGGTAAGTCTCGAGTCGTCTAGAGAGACGACTCGGTCTTCGAGAAAAAGCTTTCCATTAAAGAGATTAAAATCTTAAGACCACCCGGCACGCTTGAGAGAAAATAACTCTATCAGTAAGTGCAAATGTAGCTTTAAACAATATTCCCCATCCATCATCGACTTGGCTTAAAAGTGGGGCATTAACACCTCCCCGTGCTAAAAATATCACTACATAGATCAAGCGAGACCGAAATTAATTCATGTTTCTTCAGACACCATACTATCTATTGCACATAACAACCAAGACCGACCGCCATAGGCGATACACATTGTATAGAAATAAAACTACTTATTACAAACATATTTTTACGAAGAGGAGTCGTTAATAAAATCTAGATGACCGACAAAGATAAGGGAAACATAACTTTCTCATTATAATTGATGGCTAAAAATTCGACGTTTCTGAGATACTCGTACTGTAAGAAGAAAACTAATAGAGGGAATGACAAATGTGCGGAGAAGCGAATGAGTTCAGTACTGGCAGATCATTTGCTCGCATCACGATTGACAGATTACGAACTGCGAACATTGTAGATTACAAGAAAGATCGTTTGCACTGCTCGAGAACAGCGGGACATACCAACTACTTATTACATACTCATTATAGGAGAAACATAAACTTACATCACAATAGATTTCGATAAGGATATTTTCGTTGAGAGTGCGTTTTCGTCTTTTTTACATTCACGTTTTAGCAATAATGAAGACAAGTTAATTATGTTTTGCAGAATTGCAACTAATAATAGTCTTGTAATATTATCCTCTTCATATCTCACCGGGCAATTTTTATCGGCAATATAAAATCGAATGCCAATCAAGCTGCACTTTCTAAGTAACTGGCTTTTGTTTTTTTCATTCCTGGTTTCTCTTATCTACTTTGCTGTATATCCTAATCAGACCTCAGACATTTATCAACATCATGTTTGTCAAGTCATAGTTTTTCAAACCTGCCGTCAGAACCTGCTAGTGGCATATGGTTAAACTAGTAACCCCGCGTCAAAATGAGCCAATAATGTCGCCAGGCCAAAAATGTTCATACTAGGACACAATAATGTTAGCGGTTATAATGATGTTGTTTAGCTTGTAAAAACGAGAAAAGCCCTTTCAAAAGAAACTCCGCATGACCGTCCCAGTCAAACCTTAATTTGAAGTTGAAAGCTTGGGTGAAGTGATCACGAGGTGATCTGTCAATCCATGTAACCACGATGAAATGACAGCTCACTTCGTGATCTCGTGATATCTTGATTATATGGATTGACAGCTCAACTCGTGATCAATTTTGATCCACCATGTATATTTTTAGCTCGTGCTTGACCACTATCTCACCCGATGGAAAGCGAAGTTGTGGTCGACGATGGAACACATTTGCCTAGAATTAACTCGTGACTTAAAGACACCCAGGTTGCAGCTACCAGGAAACACAGGCTCCGGAAGAGAATTCCACTGCTGAGTTGTACGCACAATGATACTATACCCAAAAAGATTTTGTGCGTATGGGAGGGATGTCCACCATGGAATCAGTGGCGCATCGCCGTACGTCTTGTAGCCCGTTGATGGAACGAGCGGAATTACAGGTACAGTAAGCAAAACCGTCAAAAATCGCTTATTACCTCATCACCCGCTCTCAGTGTTACCAAGTCCCAGACAGATTGGGAGCGTGTGAGAATTTCTAACAATGCATGCAGTAGGACCGCCTGTCAATAAGACGGTGCGCGGTGCAGTGATACATTAATCAAAGCCGCGTGAGGTAACATGAGTACTGAGTACTTACTACGAGTACATACATACATACGAGACGCCGCGGAGAAAGGAGGAGGATAAAAGTAAAAATTGTTGCTGTAACCGGGAAATATGTTAAGGAGTTAAAGATAATTTAACTAATAGGGTTATATGGGAATGTTAATAGAAGGTAAAAGGAGCTTTCGAAACGTGTCGAATTTACAATCTCATTACTTGAAAATTGGTCTCCGATAAGACTAGGAAAGAGGCATGAAGGATGAAATTATGGCTGCTAAAGACTTTTAAGAAAGGAAAAGACAAGAAGGATACTGAAGTGCCAACCATAAGTAAATTGGGAAAAGGGCTAGGACATGACGTCCAGGATGGACTACTTGGATAACATCTCAGTTATAAGTAAGAACATCATTCGAACCGGCGCACACTGGTCCCAAATTAAAAAAAAGTGGACATTGATAGTAGACCGCTGATATTTTTTTTTATTGTTGATACAATGATAACAGATAAGGCAAAAAAATATTATTGTCCTACTTCAAATACTTTTCTGTAAAAAAAATATTTCTTTTTTTTTTTGTATGGGAGCGATTACATTTTACTCAATTTCTCAAAAACTTTAAGCGATGTCGAGATGGCAATCACATATGTTAGAAAACTAATAATTCTGAGTATTTGACTCGAAGAAACTTATTGCTTATCTCTGCGTACTTTCGAGATAATAGTGACAGAAAATAACAATTTTTTTTAATGTTAATTGTTTGCTTTTTTTTAATCATAGCCTTACTTTAGCACATAATTATAATGTATGCGTAATGTCAAATAAATAAAAAGAGACTTCTCTGTAAAAGAGGTTATGGGGGCTCACTAATGACTGAAAAGCTATGACCTTTCTGATGGAGTACTTTCATCAGTTCTAAAAAACAATCAAAATGAAGACAAATAAAGCTGCAAACATAAAGTTGAATATGTTCACAAACGATTCTGAAAAAATATTATGGTGAAAGATTAATATTTGGGTCTATATTCTCTTGAGAAATCTCTATTTCCTCGTTTTCCAACTAAAGCAATTCATTGTTCAAGATCAAAGCACTAGCCTCTGGAAACAACTGTTTATGTAAACGAGCAAACTTTGGTTTGATATGGCTGATGTAAGGATCTGAGCTAATTAGAAAGCTGTGGATAATGTCTAAATTAGTCTGAACTCTACCGATTTTTCTTGTATGTGCCATTCTAACATTCCGGAAATCTTTATTCCTCGCTTCGGAAGCTTCTTCGGAAAGCATGCCTATCGGAATAAAGGAGAAATTTTCACAAATATCAGCACCGTGTATCAACAATTTATGGACACTTGAAGGCATGTAATACCATGGATATAAGTTTACATACAGCATTGCTGTTTCTTTACAATATTCCCTAAACAAGTTGGTATTAATAAGTTGACCAGATGAAATTGTTTGTAAAATGACTGCAAATCTCTTGATTAAATCAGGGTGGATTCCCGTTATTTCAGCAGATACTTCATAATTTTCAAAAAACCTTCTTGCCGTGTTACCGTCATTGGTTGTACCATATCCCTGTTTTACTATGTCAATTAACAAACCAGTTCTTTCCCGGAATTCTTCTTGTGTCAAATTCTTTTTAATTTCTTTTAACAATTTATCTTCTTTTCGTGCAGCCCACTTTTTGAAGTCTAAGAAGTTGTACGAAATGTGTAAAATACATTCCATACATCTTATCCACATATGAAGCGAAGACAGACCATATTTATACATATCTTCTCTGATGAGTCTTTTGGATACAAAGTCCAAGTCATTCATTTTGCTAGGTAGGGTATTGCAAATATTACAAACAGCTGCAGAAGAAGTATTGGAAATCACAGTAGAAATTTTCCCATCAATCATAGTCATGTACAAAGCATGTTTAATATCAAAATTATCTACAATTGTGGGATCAAGATTACGAATTTCTTCCTCTAAGGATGCACTTTCCTTCTTTATCAATTCATTTGTTTCTTTTGCAAATATAAAGCCAATTGGACGACAATAGTTTGTTGAAGAGGGAGCAGGATTTTGCCACAAGATAGTACCACTCTCTTCTTCCAAACGAAGCGGAACCAAACTAATCATGAAAACTGAAGAATCGTCAATTTTAGTGTCGTCGGAGTGTGACTTTTGTTTATAATTACTTTGAGAAGATGCCCCGTCAAAACCCCATTTGCTTATTAGTTTTAGCGATTTTTTGTCGGCAGAGTTGTGCTGAATTGTTTTTAATATCCTATTGGTTGTCAAATCTAGAAGCGATTGAAGTCTTATCTTAGCATCAGATTCAGTTACAGTTATGTCTGACTCTGGAGGAGAGGAGGATGGAAGACCATATATTTTCTCTGAAGCAAGAATAGTTCTTAAATTTCGATATTGCCATTTTGACAAATTTGTTGAGGTGTAAAGCGCTAACGTTTTATCATCTGGTAAACACGGTTTGTCAGTCTTTTTAGCGAATAGTACATCATGTACCATCTCACATTTTTCCTTGTTTTGGCTGAGTTCGTTTAATATAGCTGCTAATTTTGTTTTTTTAGACTCTTTTAATTTGGCACATAAAGCATAAACTAATTCCTCCTCTGTGTGATCTAGAAGTGTTAGAGAACGCCTTTTCTCCTGTTTATCAGATATATCAACAAATGGTTTTTTACTTGTACCACAACTTAATTGATGAGTATCCACTTGCGTTTCGAAATTTGGAATTACTTCCTCGGCAACTTTAAATATGCTGCTTAAATCGATATTTTGACATTTTGGCCAAACTATTTGGGATTGTAACCAGTCTGAATTTTTGTTAAGAAAGGTCTTTTGAGCTCTACTGGAAGCAGACCATCTTTTTGAGATATTACTTGAAAAATTACGACAAAATAATTTAATATTACTCAAATCTTCGGAAGACAATTCAACACCAATACGTTCAATAAGGGCATTAAATAAAAATTCGACATTTTTAAAACCACCTCCTGATTTAAGAACAACGTATAAGTCTAAGTTGGTGACAAATGCGGACATATTATAATTTTAAGGAAAATTGAAAACAAATTAGAATCAAAGATATCAAAGACAAAGTGACTTTGATTTTAACAAAAAAAATTACGAAAACAAATTCGACGAAAGAAAGACAAACAAAAATTATTTGATTTTAAAATCCAAAGATTCAAAATACAACAATAACAAAACGAACAAACAACAAGCATTTCTTCAAGCGCACAGAAAAAATAAGGACACGTCTTATCGCAACCACATTTAGTTGTACACTGAGGTGTACGCGCGCGATTCGTGACCGTATTACGTTACGTCATGAGAGGCGGCCATCTTGTTATCCCGGCAAACTCGCGTCGAAGCTCCATTTTGCTGGCCAGCGGACCTATTGTGATATGAGTAAGGCTATGATTAAAAAAAAGCAAACAATTAACATTAAAAAAATTGTTATTTTCTGTCACTATTATCTCGAAAGTACGCAGAGATAAGCAATAAGTTTCTTCGAGCCAAATACTCAGAATTATTAGTTTTCTAACATATGTGATTGCCATCTCGACATCGCTTAAAGTTTTTGAGAAATTGAGTAAAATGTAATCGCTCCCATACAAAAAAAAAAGAAATATTTTTTTTATAGAAAAGTATTTGAAGTAGGACAATAATATTTTTTTGCCTTATCTGTTATCATTGTATCAACAATAAAAAAAAATATCAGCGGTCTACTATCAATGTCCACTTTTTTTTAATTTGGGACCAGTGTGCGGCGATCAGATACCTAATACGTAATAATACTATGCTGAAATCGTTGCTTAATAAACGGCTGTGACCCTGTCATGCCACTGTAATAGTTAACTTAATCGTACCCATTCGTGACTGCAGCGAAATCCGCAAACTTTTGCCTCAGTAAAATAAAAGTAAATAAAAGAGCACACTATTTTAAATTCGATAAATCTATTATCTCGAGTTACGCCGCAGGCGTTCATAACGAGCTTATTTAATCTTTTCTCGATCCAAAAACAACTAACCGACACAAATTAGGCGGGAGAATTGAAACTTACAAAATATTAGAAGACGATGAACACTATTTTTATCTAACTCTCTCGTCTTTAAAGAAGCGATGCAATCGAACAAATATTTCTTAAACGCAATCAGTGTACCGAATTCTTTTTTTTATAGCATTCTCGGCAAGGGCTCTACTTTCGAATGGCGGCGCGAGCGCAGGCGTGAAACGCGACACAATGGGAGTTCGTGAGCAAGCGCCGAGCCCCGACACGCGGGACGTCCAAATGTTTACGCGATTAGATAACATCGATAAGAAGCGATTGCCCACCATCGATTGATTGTAATCGATTGAAAAATTGTTCGGAATTTATTTGCTTACAATACGAACGATGTTCGAGCAGCTTCGGGCGCTGCATTTATGAATAAACTTTACTGTTACAAAGAGTTAAAAGCTTACAAAAGTTTTCTAGCTAGAATATAAGGTATATTTTCTAAAGAAATTAGTAAAAATTCATATAAATAAAAATCAATTGCCACATGCATCACTTGAGAACGACTTGGCTACCGGTTTGGCTGCCTTTTGGAAGTATTTTTCGCAAAATCCAACGAAAATAAAATATCACCTGTGGGAAGCCGGGGCCAAGTCGCTAGTTACAAATAAATTAGAAAGCAAACCACTTGCAATTATAAAACAGACATACCTAATGCAAACGACAACTTTACACCATTCTAAGTAAACACATCAACTAAATCCCGCACAGTTACTCTCTTCCTATCATAGCGCAATCACTCCGATAGCCCGAGCTTTACCATCGAGCCATCAGCATCGTAAAGCAGTCACAGCTCAGCCAGCCATTAAGGCTAGCCCTTCCTGAAGCGTAGATCGTTTAGAGGTGACCATACGTCTCAGTATCACCAGGTAATGTCCGCCATCAGCATCTATCACGCTCTTGAGGCACGACTCTAGTCGCGTAGCCACATAAAAACCTTCTTTGTGGCCACTTACTTAGTTGTTCGGACTCTTGCGCAGAGTCTAGCGCGAGAAAACGTGTCCCTCTGTAATTAGCTGTATTGTTTTTTTAGCAAAGATTTTATTGGCAATGAATTCAAATGTTTTCAGTAACACATTGATCCAAATACTGTGAAAGTATACATAAGGCCGGTCAAGAATACATTTGGAGTAAATTATTTTTAACCAACTTCCAAAAAAGGAGGATGTTCTTAATTCGGTGGGTTTTTTTTAATATATATGTATATGTACATCAATTACTCCGAGGTTTCTGATCCGATATATGTGATTATTTTATCGTTCGATGCGGTATACTTGTCATTTGGTCCCGGAAACATATTTTGACAACCCAACTTTGAAGCCAAAGTTCAAAGGTTCAAGTTAAAGTAGAGTTTGACAAATACTCAAAATCTAAATTCAGAAATCGTGGGATACAACCACTTGATGAGTTTATTTTGATTGCCATCGTAATCGTAAACATTGAAAACATAAAATAATCTTTAAGTACGTGGATGTTAGTTAAACTTAATTTAATTGGTATAAATACAAGCAATCATCAATTCATCACATATACAACGTGTAACAGAATAAACGCAATACCTATTAAGGAGTCATTGTACTCATCATTATTAACAACTTTAACAACAAGCCCGAAATAGCGAAAAAAAAATCAGCTGTTCAGTACATTTTGTTAAGTTAAGCGCACATAAATCTATGGGACAGTTGATTTTTTTAAACTTTAAAATTGCATGTTATGAACCTTAGTCAATTTACATTATTTGTTTGCATTTCTCTTGCCTTTTATATGTGTAATATAGAACGTGTAACAGAATAAACGCAATACCCTCTTAAGGGGTTATTGTACTCATCATTATGAACAACTTTGGACCAACACTGAAATCGCGAAAAAAATCAACGGTCCCATAGATTTATGTATGTGCGCTTAACTCAACAAAATGTACTGAACAGCTGATTTTTTTTCGCTATTTCGGGCTTGTAGTAAAAGTTGTTAATAATGATGAGTACAATAACCCTTTAAGAGGGTATTGCGTTTATTCTGTTACACGTTCTATATTACACATATAAAAGGCAAGAGAAATGCAAACAAATAATGTAAATTGACTAAGGTTCATAACATGCAACTTTAAAGTTTAAACACTACTTCAAACATCCATTTTCAGTTAAGATATGTAATAATTTCTAAGAAATCTGATCTCGGAATAAATCCGTCGATTACAATCGAATAGATAACGTTACAGTATTTACTACAAAGTAAGAAGAACCTTATTCTCAATGTTTTTAACGAGATGCCTGGTTAGACAAACTGCTGATTCGCCTTAGACGTTTTCTGTATTGCATTTCATCTTCTAAGTCAGATTCCTTAGTTGGGGATCGTGACCCGCTGTAACTAATGATGTTTTGGCTTTTGAGTGGGATATTCAAAATATAAGTACACTTCTGGACACATCTATTGGCCCACCTTGTATTTTCAGTTTCGTTTGGTCCTAGCTAAAATTTTATATTAGGTCGAGCAAAAAGTTTTTATGCAGTTTTGAACCTGGCACATTTACAATTTCATTCAATAGTCTTTTTTTGAATTTCGAACACAGAATTTAAAGAAACAAAAGACAATTTGGAGCCTGTTTGTTGATATCAAACAATCGAATACTAAGAAAACTTGGTTTTATTGGTTTACTTGGATTTAATTCTTGAAAAAGTGATTGATATCTTTGGTTTTGCAACAAACATTACTTATTCTTAACATTAAGGTGAGGTTCTATCAATAATCTATGGATACTTCACCTGAAGTCGCCGCCCAAGCTGTGGCACTTATTCAGGCCGGACACAGCCAAAGAAACGTGAGTGCTCAACTTAATTTAAGTCGATCTGCGGTCCGAAATGTTTATCGGAGGTACCTAGAGACTGGCGGCTTTGTTTGTCGCCAAGGAAGGCCACGATCTCGGGTCACAACTGAAAGGCAGGATCGATTCATCGTGACGACCAGCTTGAAAAATCGTCACCTTACCTCCATTGAGATACAAAACCAACTTCGCGACTTCCACGGAGTATCTGTGAGCGCTAGAACTGTTCGGAGAAGGTTAAAAGAACGCGATATGGTACCACACAAGCCAGCTAATGGGCCCAAACTAACGCGAGCCCACCGAACAGCGCGCCTTCATTTCGCACGCAGTCATTTAAATTGGACACAGCAAGATTGGAGCCGTGTACTCTTTTCTGATGAGTCTACAATTGTGTTACATGGCAATGATGGAAGGAAGAAGGTCTACCGACGTAAGGGAGAGCGTTTCGCACAATGCTGCTTTGAAGAGAGGGTTGATTATGGCGGTGGCTCATGGACTGTCTGGGGCGGTACATCCGCGAGCGGCAAAACTCAACTTGAGGTTGTTACAGGACCACGGCTGCCAACATTAAATGCTGAAAGGTACATTCGTGAGTGCTTAGAACCTCACGTGATACCATACGCGGACTATGTGGGCCCAAATTTCCTTTTTATGCATGATAATGCAAGAGCCCATGCGGCCGGCATCGTCAGGGAATATCTTCGGGATGTGAACATCACAGTTATGGACTGGCCAACCAGAAGCCCAGACATGAACCCCATTGAGCACATGTGGGACGAGCTAAAAAGACGTGTTAGGGCTCGTCAGCCAGTTGCCCAGACGATGCAGGAGTTGAAAACTGCCATAGAAGAGGAATGGGAGATGATCCCTCAAAATTGCATAGAGCGGTTGATAAACTCTATGCCTAATCGTATGAGGGCTGTGGTAGATGCCCATGGAGGCAACACGCGTTAATAAATTAAACCTTTATTTGATAAAACATGTTTTTATTCAAAAATCAATTGCCTTTAACAAGGCGCATATCCGACTTGTTAGGCGTAGCTCCATGTCGTATGGTATTCTGAATTCAAATTTAAAACAATACGATCGAAAAAGATGGTAAAATGTATCAGGTTTAAAACTGCATCAACAGTTTTTGTTCAATCTAGCAATCATATTTCGGTAGGGGCCATCGAAACCTCAACTCTAAGGTGGGCCAATAGATGTGTCCAGAAGTGTATATAAGATACTTTGAATATATAAATGAGTTATTTCCATCATCCAAATCTGTTAAAATATGAAGAGGTAACGACAAACTGATACACAGAGTTCGACTTTCGCATTTTTGAATGGATTATTTTGCTGTTTATCACCTTGCCTTTTCTCTTTGCCTATCCTTTCAAAAGAACATTATTTCAGAGGCACAAAGTTACCCATCCCATAACCGCTCTGCCCTAGCAGCGGCTGCAGGCTGCCTATTTTAAATAAGGTTATTTTTTCCGATACAATTTCCATGTACCATAATATCCACATGACCTATTCCGTATCCCATTACCCTACACACGAGCAGTACTACAACTTCTGCTAGGTAACGGAAGCTGCAACAGTTACATCAAACTTATAGGAATGCCATTGTGGCGCATCAATCAAACACCTTCAGTTATTCAGAGGCAAGAAATCTGCTGGTAAGGCGTTGACCATGGTAGCTGAGCGGGCGAACAAGCTACATTAAAATTTATGTCAGCTTAGATGTTCGCCTGCGACTTTGCTCGCGCCTAACGCTATTCCAAGGGTACGCACTAGTGGGATAAAAAAGGAAGGTATCCTAGCTATCCTAATCCGGAGCATGGTCTACCCGTGCGTCAAGTGAAATTATTATGAAATTTTCCAATTGATAACGGTTATTAGTAAGATAGGTATGCATGTCAGCCGCACAGTGACCGCTCGGCGATATGCACCGAAAATCGTTCACAATGGACGGCAGTGCTAAGCCCAGAGCAAGTAGACATGGCGAGACGACGCCTCCCGGAAGGGATTATATGAAAAAAAACCCAAGGAAAAATTGAGGAAGGCCCAGAAAAGTAGGACAGTAAGGCCCAAATAAAAAAGTAGAATAGGATATAGTCTTACAAAACAATGCCCAGAACTGATAGAAACCAAGGTGACGGCTAATAAAGAAGTAGGGATGAAAGATGAAGATATCACGCTGAGACCAAATTAACTAATATAAGGACCTACGATGATGATAATGATGACAGTCAGGATATGTAATAATAGGAAAAGAAAATAGCTAAAACAAAACCTAACGAAAGAAAATAATGTTTGATGTGACATAACTACCTACCAATTTGAGGGCGTGTTACGTAAAAGGTTTAGTTGTATTGCAACTGTATTGCCATTAAAGTTGCGTTTTTTTAACGTTATTGTGATTAATTACGACATAAACGTAATAGTAACGACGATTTTAACAATCTATAGTTATTTTATGGATCAATTAAACCGGTATTAAGTTACAATAACATGCTCAAAAAGTTGCCAATATATTTGAAAACGGATCGTTTTAAAGAACAATGTAATTATTAACACAAGACGGATAAATATAATCATATTGTTCGGTTTCACAAGAGAACAAATTACATAATTTGTAATAATATAGTTTTAATTAGGTTAATGACCATTCTGTTATATTTGCAAATATAATGATTTGCAAATTTAGCAAAATGGTCATTTACCATTACTTTTCCCGCTCGGTCGCCTCACTGTGACCGCACTCCAACACAGAATGGATTTCATCGAGCGCCTGCGCAGATTGCTATTTTCGCTTTAACTGTAGATCTAAGTGAGCCCGCCGTTAGCGCCGGTCATACTCGTACCTAAGAGGTTTTCAAAATAAAATCGTTTCGGGAAGAAACGTTTCTTTTTGTTACGGCTAAGATACACCCATATTCTAAGTCATTGAAGGACCTCAACTCCACTCAGTCGCCTTGACAATGGAGGAAAACACAAAATAACAATCAATCTTCTAAATAACAAGCTATTATGAATTGTCAATTTGATTGAGAGCGGCTGAGTCTAGGTTGAGTCGAGTGGAGGAAATTACTGAAAATACGAGTTTATGGCTTTAGTAAAGCTAGCGTTACTAATATAGCGTGCTGAAGTACATAAGTACTACTCGTTACTGTAAGCATTTAATGGCTTTTCACTTTCCGATAGCTAATGGACCGACAATAAACAAAGTCCAAGAAAAACCTTTCTTCATCGACAACTTACATTATTTTTATCGTTTCCCTCATATTTCCAAATTCATAAGCTATTTGTTAACAGGATTTACCCCAAAATTGGTATTCACCAGAATCGCAATATTTCAGCTTCTTGTTCTTTTTGAGTCAATGTTTAAATTTTAGGTACATTTTTAGGTCCAGTATAGTAAACCACGTTCGCAGCCTATGGTCGTATGGTTAATTGGGACACTGGCATATGGGGCTTGTTCCAGACATGGGCACCGCACTCATAATGGGTGCCTTATGTGTCTATAAAACCCCATTTGCCAAGGCATCTGCAGTGGCCTACCTGAGAGTGCAACATATTGTGTGCTTCGCATATAGGCCACAACAGTTCACATCCAAAAGGTCTCCTGGAGTTTTAGGCGCCACTACCACTCACTTCACTATGTAACAACTCCATGAACGTGTCTTCACACGGCGACATTATTGCGGTGATTCGACGAGTGGTATAGTCGTAATGCGAGGACGGCAATACCCTCGCTATGAAGTCGTGTCGTGGTGGGTGCTTATAACAAAATTTCAGCAACCACTTACATACAACAATCAACATACCAGACCAGCATCGAATATAAGCTACAAGGCCCTAAACTTCACCGTGAATTAGAGCGACTAAACTTGTCCGGTACCAGTCGCATCGTATTACCGGAGAATTGCCTCCAAAGCGGTCAGTCCCAAGCCGCCTTTCATTTCATACCGATTGCAAGATAATGGAAAGGTAATCAAATCCGCGATGACGGCTACATGGAAATGCGTAAATGGATAGCGAGAGCGAGATATTAAGTGGTTCTGAGAGCTTCATTTAAACAATAAAGTTCTAATTTCAACACTTGCAGGAGAGAATTGAATATTGAATGAGTTGATTAACACTTTCTAAATGTCAAAGTTGTTTTGATTGCAGCGGACTAAAGAAAATATTGAGATATTTTATTAAAATGTACAAGTAACATGGCTGACCGAATGCCTTAGGTATTTTCTACCAATCGGCAGACAAAACAAGCCCGGTGAAACTTAAAAATATATACATATATATGTAATACATACAACTTGTCCCAAAATTCAACGATAAGCACCAAGGGCACCAAGGTTAGATTTGCTCATGACGAATGGAGAAAAAAAATATCTCAATTTTTTATGATAGATGGCAGTGCTACTTAGGTTGCCTTATAAAAAAAAAATTTTTTTTTTCTATCTACTCGTAAACAAAATAAATAAGAGAAAAAAACAAACATCTTGAAATGAAGAACTCTGAAAATATTTAAGTAGGTACCTACGTAAATACATCTGGCGTTGAGAAAACGCGCATAGAATCTTCCGCAGACATCAAAGGAGACCAACCACGTGGAAATACTTCATACTTGAAATACTTTATGTGGAGTAACAACACTTTGCTAGATGCTGTTACATAGTCATGCCACTTTTGAGTCTCTGGTCTACTTACATACGTATGTAAAATTCAACAGTGTTTCACTGCTGAAAATGCGAACCATGACTGTAGAGAAGCTAGCTTAATGCTTGAAGAGCACCAAACGTATTAGGTACAAGGGGTAGCTAATACGTTAACGTCCGTCCGTAATACGCCCAGTATTACATAAAATACTGCATAAAAAAGTCTATCCTGCATACTACAGGTCAGTAGACAGGTACGTCTTGTATTGTTTCTCACAACCATTTAAATAAATCCCAGCCGAGTGTCAGCTGCGCAGGGGCAAGTCGTGGCAACAATTAATCAAACGGTAGACTTTATCGATAAAAATCACGACACTTCATTTAGAAGTAAGCAGTTAGTCGACGATAAACGCTTTCTAACGCCTCGGCAGAGCAAGGCAGGCTGTGTCTATGTGGGAACGGGCTAGAGGTCAATTATTTGCACCCGTGTAGCCAATATGGTTTTATCTTATTGATGTACGCACATTAGCGGGTTGTAGGGATGTAATACAAGTTAACTAGTTTTAGTGACGGAATAAACTTCATATCTCAAGTGTTAGTATCTTGTAGGTTCTTTTTTTGCATAAGATATTCATAACGTATAGTAATATAACATCTTATAGCCTCTGATATGTTGTTTAATAAGATTTTTGGATTGAAATTGCATACTAACCTAATATTAAACCTGATGTATAATGTTCATAAAAATTATAGTTTAACTTGCACTAATTCAAAGGGTGCTTTTAGACTTTCCATTGGTTCATGCGACTACACTTTACCGACGATATTAAATTGAACCATATTACCTACCCTAGAATAAAAATATTAAAATATTGTGGCCATTTATAAAATTAAAAAAGCCCAGAAGCACCCGACAGCCCTACCGATAATAAAGACAAATGCACCGCGACCAAAGAAATGAAGTTGCTAACGTGGGGACAATAAATTTCAATTAATCGATAGCATTATTCACAATGTTGGATTTATAAACATCGTTATAAAACGATTAATCGTATCGATCCAACGTTCAATCGACATGTGTTGACGAGAGGCCGATTACATCGACCGCGGAGTAGCATTTCTTATTGGGTTCGCTCCGGGCAGCCGTTAATAACTGAATTGCAACAGAGCGTACGCAGCGCATCCGAGAGTCGGTCGTAAAGTTACGAAACTCGACGAACTCGACGTAAACAGAAATAAACGGAGCAACAAAGGGCCGGACAGAAATAGGCCGGTGCACTTCCTAGTGGCTCAGGGAACGAGACGCCCTAAAATTAAACGTCCACCGCATGGATTTGCGATCGTCGCGCGCGCATCTATGTGGACGCGAAATGATGCAACTCTTTTAGCGCTATCTTGGTTACCATCATTTCATCATCCTCCTTCCCTTATGCCAATGATTTGAGATCGATGCAGCATGTCTTCCTCGTCCGTACCACTCCCTTTACCATCATCTCAAGAATCACAGTTTTAACTAACTATTTGAAGGGTTAAAATGATATCTGGGTAATTAAAGATAGCAATAGCTTATTGTAATTGTAATAAAAATCAATAAAACATTACAAAATCACTTATCTCTTTGTACTTAATTTAAAAGATCATAAATCCAATCGTTTTGTAATGTTAATATAATTAATCTACTGCAATAACTGTTACTTTACTTTCGCAATCAAAACGGCATAATTTATTCAGTTCTGCCATCACTCTGCAACATCGCATCTGTTACAGTCTATAAGTAGATGCTTGTTTGAAAAACGCACAAACACACTCTTAAAAATGATGATTTATTCAAACTCATAAGCAGGTGTAGGGTTACCATAAATCCCACGTTCAATATGAGACGTTCCGGGATACGCCCAGAGACATAATGTAGAGTAGATATAAATAACGGAACTGTTTGTAAAAACTACTCTCAACTGATACATACGTCTTGGGTTTTTATAGGTTAATTACCTAATCGGCTAATAGCTTGATCTTCTGTAATGGAGCAAATCGCTGAACGACAGGACGTTGCGTTCCGTTTTACTTGATATATTTCATGTAATCTACACGGAACATTAAACTACCGACAACAATTATTCAGAAATGATAAACAATATAAGTTAGAGCATGCCCATAATTAGACTAACAACTACACGAATTTATGTTTTAAACGCCTAATCACGGCCTACCACAGTCGTAAAACTGTATCAAACGAACCAATAAAGTGTGGCCACCCCGACATGCGTACACGCAACATTTCAATGCACATTTGTTTCGATCCGTGCATACGATTGCTATTAATCATTGCGCCGTGAAACCGCATAGATAGGGGCTCACTTGACCGACATGAACGTTCAAAAGAAAATTATTTAAATCAAGATGAGCACACGTTCCATCTTGCCCGACTAAATGCGATAAAAAAAACATTAAAAGTTAAAATTAACATTGCTAATTGGACCATACTTCTTGCGTTGCATGAATTAGTTTATTCGATTGGACTACGGTATGTAAATGATAAAATTTATGTTTTATTTCATACGGTATTTTGCATTTTCTATAAAAAAGAAAATCGTAGATGGAGCGTGTTAATCGATAAACGGTAAATATATTAAAATACTTTATTAACTGAGAAAAGTTTCTTTATACAAATAAATAAAAGTAGTGAATCACGAATTGGGTCAAGAAGTTTTTTCTAATTTAGGATTCGATTTATTAGATAAACATCAACACTATAACGTCGCTGAAAAAGCCTGAAATCTGTAACGGGTAAAATTCACGGCTTCTATTTTGATCCCGTGTAAAGAACAAAAAAAAACCTTTCATTTAAAAAGCTGCCATATTATTTCCTCCGAGTATCTTCAGAGACTGATGACCCAGTAAGATAGGCGTCGTATTTTACAACGATTTAAGTTGTCATGTCTGAAACGGAGGCAAGAGGATAAATATAGCGTATTACAGTCAATGAATACCTATTGTTGAGCTGGCCTCATACAATGAACAATCCTGAGGGGATATCGATATGATCTGGTGATCTGATTGACTGACTTGTGATCGTTCTACATTTGGTTTGGGTCGTACAGCTGAAGCTAGTCATCTTGATTTGAATGCTGTTTGTCGTCGAACTGATAGATGTATTGTGTAGTTTTGTCATCTTCATGATGAGGTAGATGTCTACCTCATCATAAAGATGACATTGAGTGTATTGTGACATTTGGTGAACGTCTTAACTAATATGATGCAATGATGAAATTGTCCGTTTGTTGATAAAGTTGTTAAGAATTCTTTGATAGAAAGCTACATTAACACTCAGCTACTCGTTTATTTCACGGCGTACTTTTTATCCTGAAAAATGCGTGATTTCCGTGGGGTTATTTTCACTTTAGTGAAGCCGCGAGTTTACTTAGGAACTATTTTTTCAACTCCTTTAGCTCATCAGGTGTTGTAGTCCAAAAGTCGGAATGTATCCGCCAATGGAAGCAAAGCTACGATTGCATAACTGGTGCAGCAAGATAAATACATAAGACCAAACTGGAAACCAAATCACCAACAAGAAACTGTTGAAAGTCATACAACTTAAATCGAAGAAAGTTCAGCAAAGACCAGCAGCCACACAAATCAATAACAATTCCTAGTTTCTCCACATCACCAGCGTATTCAACGCAGAGCTTAGCCAAAACCCAATTCGTTCTCATAAGGCCCTTACAATAATTTACAGCTTGAAAATAATTCCGAATACTATGAGTTAAATCACGGTATGATTTGCGGTACATGGTTTAATACACCGTGTATCTCTGTTACTCTTTGGAGGAATGATAGTGACGGAATGAGTCTGTGGTGTAATAAATCTGTTGGGTTCGTTATGCAAGGACATTAGCCTCCGGCTACCCCCCGAGCAGCTTAAAGATACATAGATTATTATGATTTGTGACCGGTAGCTATCCGCATTTAATACGCTTACCGGCCATCTTCTATTTTATAGTATTGCGGCGGACAAGGCGTTCATAAATAATCGTGTTTAAATGCTGAAAGTTTGGCGCCTACCTAATGAACTGTGGCGGTTTATTGAAACCGCCTAGCTTTCGTAGGTTTATTTCCTACTCATACGCTGATAAGCCAATGCTTATGAGTAGGGAATAGACCTAGGAAGGTGCCTACCAAGAGAACTTGTTTGTTTGCTATAAATATTAGTACATAGATGGGGCGACTATTTAGTCAATTTTTAATGAATGAAAACCCGTTATTCTTGATTATACTTTGTATCAGTGTGGTCTCATTGAGTGTATATGTCACCGGAAAATAGCAAACGCCGTAAGATTGTAAAATATCGCGTGAAATTATAAACTATGTATATATTAGAAACTATTGAATTTGGGATTGTATACAAAAAACTATCGAGAAATTATAATCTAATCAAGATTTATTCCAATCTTACGGAGTCTGCAATTTTACGGTGACATATATGGTTTCTCAAAAAGTTTTAATTATTCAACCATACTATGGGCCTGTTTCACACGTGTCATACAAACATATGTCAAGTTTTTAGACTAAAATAGAGTACATATGACAAATACTCAACTACAAATTCTAAATTCCGAAATCGGGTGTTTATACATTACATTATAATAAGTGCGTAACAACCCTAGCTTTTGCAAAAATAAAGTAATTTTACAGTTCAGTTTCATTGTCTGCGACTCTTAAACAGTTAATTAAAAATATAATTTTCCGCTTATAATTCTCGCTGAAAAACTAATTAGAAAGTATGTTTCTTTATTGTTTGTTATAGATGCTTATTGAAATCTGAAATGTTAGATTACTGTCATCTGTATAGATTCTTTCTTCAATTATCGATCTAAATTATTTCAAGAGTATCAATTTAAGCGTATCTTTGTGAGTTATCGGCATTTACGAGTATTAACTTGTAAAGGTGTCTACAGACTGACTACATTTCTCATCGATTGAATAGCTGGGCAAGACGGAATGGGAGACGAAAAAATGTTGCACGGACTTCAAGTAACATGTGGCAAAGGTAAAGAGATGGTGACAAACCATAGATATAATAAACAAGTGTGAACATGTTTTTTATATTTCTATGTGACAAACTCTTTAAAAACCTTCAAAACGGTCTTCGATTAACTATGATTTCCGCGCGCCGACGCGATCGAGTTTAACTATCCAATAAACAGCAGTTTTCAAACATGTACTTTTTCTGAAAAGCCCCAACGCTTTAAATCAATGATAAACAATAGGTAGGTACGTGATCACACACATCGATCGTCGATCGATAAAATCGAATCAGATATGCAAGTACCTTTACAACACAGCTCAACCACAGTTAAGTGGAGCGTATCACGGACTATTCTTCTCGATATTAAGGCGATAACTCACGGTTTCGATAGACTTCACATTCCAACGTATGTCGAAACCGTTTGTGATTGATCGGCAATCTGCTACTTGCTATGAAAGGACTTAAAGACTAACAAACACGCGAAGTGGCTGTTGTAAGCAAATATAAAGTAACTAGTTTCTAGCACGAAAAATTTCCCAAGGGAACGTACTCTCGGGATAAAAAATATCCTAGATAAGTATATTATATCCTTCTCCCAGGTCCATACTATCTCTTTACTAAAATTCATCAAAATAGATGCAGCGTTCTAAGTGTGAAAACGTAACCAACAAACTACTTAAACAGAAAAACTTTCGCATAAATATTTCAGTATGGATATGAATGTTTATGAAAGTCTTTGTAAGGTGTGTCTTTGTATGATAGAAAGTGGTATTTATTTAAACCACAGTGGCTGTTATTACGCCTTAATAATGGCACTATCAAAGTAACCACACGCATTTATTTGACATCATTTGTAATTTTTGTGAGATTTCTCGGTAAAAAGTTAGTGGTTTTTCCTTTTTTAGAAGAGTAGTGGATGTGGATCACTCTCTTTGTCTGGATTAAAAATCATTATCAATATTAAAATCAATTAAAAATCGGATTTTTGGTGGCGATCTTTTATGCCAGTTCAGTGGATTACGCCATGTTTTATGAAAATATGAATAAAATTAGGAAATTAGATAGGTACTTTACAGAAATATCAGTACAACTTCTGAAAGCTAGTTCCCCAGAATAATAATATAATAACAACCAATCAAATCTCATCACAACAGAATAACTGAAAAAAACTTTAATTTCGGAAGTCGATGTCAAAAAACGAAAAAACAACAAAAAAGACCGACTGCCGAAATTTAAGTTATTTTATACTTTGTAGTGTTTTTTATTTGGAAGTCGGTTGTATTTTTTTGTAAAAAGTTTTATTTCACTTTTAGTGGTACACATGTGCTTACCCCTTCACAGCGTACCGGCGTGATGTTATGTTATGAACTGGTGTAAACAATAAACAGACATGAGATTTCAGCAATCCCAGTCCATTTGCTATCATTTATTGAGGAGTTCCGTTGCCTATCTCTGAAGTTCTTCATCAGATCTTCACCAAATTGAAATGAAAGTACTCCGAGAAAGTACCGTTCCAAAAACTACCCAAATCGCTTCAGGTGTGCCTATAAAATTTGAAGAGTTCTCTCTATTTCTCCAAGATCCCACTATCAGATCCTGACTTGATGATCATGGGACCACCTGGGAAGTATACCAAATAAAAAAAAATCCAATTCGTTCAGCCATCTTCGAGTAATAGGGCAAAATACATAAAAAATAAAATAAAAAAAAGGTTTCGAAAAATTGAGAACCTCCTCCTTTTTTTGAAGTCGGTTTAAAATAAAAGACGTATTAAAAACATAGGAACAGATTCAAATAAGGAACAGGAAAGCAACATTTACATCCTCTCACATACAATTTTCCCTCTTTAATCTTTTGAAACACGAACAGAGGACAGGTATATAAAAGTGTTTACAAGATCTATGGTGCCGCCAGGAGGAAATTAAATCGCATAAAACATCATGAAACTCCATCAGATGCTTTATCACGAGATAGCATCTTTAACTATTAGTACTGCCGTCCGAAGAAAAAGGGACGCATCTGCTCTTTTATGAAAAATTTAGTTATTTTCTCATCAGCGAGTCAGGAACACAAGGCGAATCTAGTCATGTTTATTTTATTTGTCTACGAGCTTTCATGCTCGAGCTTCATTAGCGAAATGAAAAGTTAGTTTAGCCAAAAAAATGCACAAGCATTCAACATATTAAATCTGTTTTTATTCTCCATTTTATTCTTAAGTCAGAAGGCCAATTCCCGTATTTAAAAAAAAACGTCTAATTCAAGTCGCAGTATCATCAAAGCAACGATCAAAAGTCAAAAACTTGTCAAAATGTAGGGAAATTCGAGGTGTTTTGATAATTTGTGGCTGCGATACGAAATGCGAATACGAACATTACTTAAGGGAAATACCCCTCAGATGTGCCCTTTTTCTTTTGGCAGCAGAGCACTACGACTCGTCGCTCTTACTACTCGTAAGTGATTAACTTAAACGCAAAGACCACACAAGTTGAAGCCATAGACAAACTTTTCCTTCAACAAGAACTCATCAACAAGAAACACAGGACTTCCCTTGTGAAGAAACTTGAAGACACGTTAATTTAGAAATGTTTTTAACGTTTTCGCTTTCTTTGGTTTAAATGGCTTGTTTCAGTGGATAACAATGTTCAATTGTTACAGGTAGAGGATCAGTTGTTCGGAATAAAGAATTCATGGAGTTCTAATGCGCGGAAAATGTTTTCGCTTTATTTAATTTGACAGAAGACGTCAATATATTGCGTGTCACTCAAAAATTCTGTGATAATAGAACCATCGAAAGCCCCCAATATAAGTTAGAACTCAAAATCCCAGAGCCACTTTACACACGACTTTACTTATTTTCTCAGTTACAAAATGTTTGGGACATAAGTACCTGCTAGCTTGGGCCGACGCGACCGGCAATTTTTAATTTTTGTGGTGTTACGTGTATTATTGTTTGAATGTATTTCAAAAGCCAAGAAAATAGCTGTTCTGTATCCTCCCTAATCCTGTCTGGCTTATTTTTCAGGTTATGTTTTCAGGTAGTGTGTTACGGGACCGAAACTGAAAAAGGCGTAGGTACCCAAGTTGCACTCTAGTCAAAATCTCTTTCTATCACTTCACTCATTATCTTCTCCGCGACAATCAACACAGACCGCGGGGTCAATGACCGCGATGCGTAGGCGCATTGTTCCGCGAATGCATCCGTTGCTGACCACCGCACGCGGAAGCTCGCGTGGACGTTACCATCACCACTGCATTAGATCTCTTGCTCTATGCTTTTTTGAGATGTTTTTTCTTGATGTTCACTGTATGAAACTTGATGGGTTTTTTATATTATTATATGTTAAATGGTAGACGTACCGACTATCTTCTATATATTTTCTGTTTTCTGAAGTATAAAGCCTGCTAACAGGTGTGACGCGACACGCGATTTTCATCGAAATTGTTCTATTTTGTGGAACATCGTCGTCGTACTGTCACATCGCTCCTGTCTGCGGGAGCCATTCCGTACTTTTTTCTACTTGGGTTGTATTTTTTGTTCGTTACCTCATAACTCCGTCATTTAATTGAACCGATTTTACTAAATGAAAGGATATACTTTCCAATTGGAATAGAAATTTAATCAAAATCGGTTCTGTAGTTTGATTTTAAATCAAAATAACTGCAAAAAATATGTCATTCAAGTAAACGAAATTGCGTATTTTGCTTTCTTGTAACTTTCCACTGGTGTTGTTAGGTACCCCGCACCTGGGGTATCACCACTAAAAAGTGGTGATACCCCACAACTAAATTGACATTATTCCCATAATGAGTGGTTGCGCTATTTGACGTTACGGAGTTACTTCGTGTGCCTCCGCAGTCCAAGTCCAGACCAGTTCATAGTTAAATATCTCCTTTGCTTTGGGATTGACATAAACCTAACAATATGTCAATTTACTAGATTGTATTGATTCAAAGTTTAGGAGTTCATTGGTTTATCTTTGAGGTTCATCGTCATCACAGTGCAAATGCAATATAGATATAACTAAACCCAACGCAAAAAGAATCATCAAGATCGGTTGATAAACAATAAAGTTATGCCCAAATCGATAACCCCAAAAACATGGAAACTCAGGTTGACTTGTATGTATCCCTTCACAGCGTACCGGCGTGATGTAAAGTTATGAACTGTTATGAACTGGTGTAAACAATAAACACACGATGCGATTTCAGCAATCCTAGGAGATTTGCTATCATTTATTGAAGAGTTCCCTAGCCTACTGTACTCCAAAATTTTTCACCAAATTACTATGGGAGCAGTCCGGGAAAATACTCTTCCAACCAAAAAAAAGAATCATCCAAATCAGTAGACAATTGGCGAAAATATCGTTGAAGAAACATTTTTCCTGGTATCCCATCATCAGCTCAGCAACATGAGATGATGATTACCAGGCAAAAATATCTAAAATGCGTTAGAATGTGTATAAAAAGCATTGTGTATGCCTATAACATTTTAGGGTTACCCTCGATTTCCCTGGGATCCCATCATCAGATTCTGACTTGGTGACAATGGGGCCACCTCATTCTCTATCGAATAAAAAAGAATTTAGAAAATCGGTCCACAATTCGCGGATAAATCGGTGAACATACATAAAAAACGTACATACAGTCGTCCTCCTTTCTGAAGTCGGTCAGAAAAAAAAACACACACAGTCAAATCTACATTTCTCATACCTCATATTTTGCACAAACTTAACAACAACTGGTAAATGCACTATGCAACTATCCATCCTACACGAAAGATTACACAAAACGCTACGCCTGATACAACACAAGAGCCATGTTAACGTTTTATGAGCCCTCACTTGAACCTACATGCTCCTAATGGAGGCTCTAAAATGGCTCCCTTGAAGAAGTTTCTATGTGGAAGTGGAGATTGTAACTAAACGGCTGGGAAGTGCTTTAAGTTTGGAATTACCTTACAAATTAGTTTTTTTTAACCATGTGGTTACTCTTAGTCATAAATTAATCAACTTAACAACCTGGAATCATTCATTGCTGGGAATTTTTCTCTTTTCCCTTTCGACCATACCCGGCCCGTGCGTTCATAGTCCATGTATTTTCTGAGGCATTGGTGATATCGTCGAACCAAAGCGCTTTTGAATGTTTCCATTTAACAAGTTTCAGGGCTCAAACAAAGTGCATTCCATGAGCAAAACGACTGTCGAAAAGTTCGACATATTGTCTCTCGAATTGACATGCGCTACCGTAATGCCAGTTTCGTGGTCAAACCCATGTAGTTTTAGACGCCCATCACATGGTAGGTTTTGCTGTCAGTTTAACCACAGTCAAGGCTGTGATTGACGGATAACCTATCGTCTAATGCAAATTGACGGTTGCATGAAATTGATTGACGAAAATCTGAATATTTGATTAGTCACGACTTTTAAATGAATGAGTCTGTTTTTTATATATTTATGGAATGGGTCCTTGTCCCGTATATCAGCCAATAATATAATTATCGTCGCCATATTGATGATTATTATAATTTTCAGGTAATGTCGATTGAATTCCATAACTCACCATCAAACATTCGTCATTCATGACTTTTGGAATTGACTGTCGTTTGCATGAGCCTGTAGCGGACGCCGCGGAGTCCGAAAACTCGATGTCATTAATAGAATACCTATTACTTTGTGTAGAGCCCACAATGGATCAGCGCCGTATATCATCTTTACCGATCAGCGCGTTATTCCATCTGTACAAATAGCCAGCTGCCCAGTCTTACTCCAATTGGGACGTCGCCCTACCATCGACGTCGTTGACTTTCAACCGACGATAAATTTCAGTGTAACAAAACCATACATGAAACTAATTCAGATCAAGAAATGGTTTCGTGATATTGCGACTAAGTAGATAGTAAACTAATTCTGGAAATACATGATCATAGGGATCATATACGGACATGCTGCAAGCTACACTTCAGTCTCAATGGTATCCAGGGAAAACTATAGAGCTGCTACAGTAAATAAGCTCATTACATCTTCCCTTGGGGGATCAGCAGAAGTAGAAGGTATGCTAGTACGAGTAAATACCGCTCTAATAACATATGATTACTTGTCAAGTTAGCCATAAGACGCTGTTTAGACAGCCTTACGTCCTTTGTGGTTGTTAGTTAATAGCAACTTAGTTACTAAATCTAAAAATGTGATACCTAAGTAAAATATGCGGAAAAACAATGTTTTAATATTAAAGTTAGGTACCTACAACAAATTAAATAGCTATGTAACAGTAAAACTAATAAGTAAACAACCCTAAACACGAAACCATAAAAAGAGCAATATTTCAGTCCCTAATAAGAAAATCCCATGTCTACCATATCAAAATCAAATCGACCAAAAAAAGGCCGTGACTACACAGCCACCTGCATGCCAACGCTATTTCGTAACTTAGACCAATTACACACGCACGGCATACATTTTTATTTCCCTTTGAACATTTCCTGTTTTACTTTCGTGAATAGCCCTGCAATTTGTAACACACGTCATTATAGAATGACAACCACTCATTATTCGATGCATGCCGAAGGGCCACGGGCGAACTGTTTGATTTCGTCTGTGACATGAATACTGGCCACTATAGTCTATGGTTCGTGTCAAAAGAGGTATTACACCTATTTAGTTTGAATACGTTTGTGATTAGTAGTCATACAGTTGATTTGTATGAGTTTGCCACCAGTGAATCATTTTTGGGACAGTTTTGATTGTGAAAGGAAGTCATTCAATTATTAGTAGGCGATAAACGATGGACATCAATTTTACATTTGGACATTATGGATTAATTCAATCCGATTTAAAGTGAAGGAATGAAACTATCGTCAACACTTTTATAAGTATAGGATTTAAATTTAAATTAAAACCAATTCAGAAACTATAGCGCCAACCGCTCAACGATGACTGACACGCTAATCAACTCAAACCTAATTTCTAGCGCAGCGCCGCAAAACAAAAAACAACGTAATTTCAATCAAATTTTTCCCCAACTCTCCGTCAAACTGCAGGAACTTTCGAGCGCGTTGCGAATGATTAAATTATGACGAATCAAGATTAAGATAAGAGAACAAAGAAAGTAATTCATCGCGATTGATTGCCGGCCAGTGGCAAAATGCTGGCTGGTGGCGAACTGCCGACTGTCGCAGATTGAATTGACCGCGACTCAGGTCAAGAGACTATTGTCGGTCGACCAATTGCCAATCATAACTTACAAATGATATAATTTGGTGCAGTACGTTTGATGAGTGGTCATTATGTTGTTGAGATTGAAAAATAAACTACTACTACTTAGCTAAATAAGTGCAAGTCACTGGCAAATTAAAACCACCAAAGAAACATCATTAACCTAAGTTATGTAAAAAAATGCAACGGTTTACAGTTTCCATGCAGTTAAAATTTTAACACACGCAACATTTTACTTGACATAGATTAGGAAAAAAGTTAAATGGCTCCTAAAAGTTATTTATATTGAGTTATTTGAAGTCTTCAACTTTTCCATTTGAAGTTTGCTCTGTTATGTCTTACATATTTTTAAAAGAATAGTTAGGTAAACCTTTCATAGCTCACCCAAGGAAAAATAGGGAAAATAACGATTTGGTATAGTTATAGGTAAAGGTGCCTTTAACAACATACTAAAAGTAGGATATACTGATATATGGGTGTTACATACTGATGGATGGGTGTGAAGGTAACTTTTGTCTAAAGGTATTTTTTTTTTTGTTTTTCGTAAATGACAGGTAAACCGTGGCCCAGTACAAAAAATGTTCTGATGCATAAGTAATCTACATTAAATTTTCTACAGAAAAGTTTCTGTACACCTTTTTCGCTAAGCTCAGAATGACAAGCTACAGTGTGGTCTAAAACAAACCAGTGACAACAAAGCCCCATTATCTACGCGTAATCCATTACATACGAATTGACATGTAAACTCAAAGGTATAAATTCTCCTTGCGTATAACTTAGTATTCTCTATGGTTATTATATTTGGTCGTTCCCGATCCTATTCGCGGTAAGTAACTGCACATCCCCATTAATTCTATGGTACTCTATGGCATTGACATTCATGGTGGGGCATTAGGTCGAATTGTCTATGGATAATGTAGGTGTTTGATAATACCTTTACTAACCTACTTTTGGGCGGACTTTATTTATTGATTTTATTAAACGTTATGTACAGTGGTGGTATATAAGCGGAATTAATGCAACGAGGCATTCTCTAACAGTGAAAATTGTAATAAAATGACGTAATGAGAAAAGGCTATGAAAACTTAATGATTATAAATGTTGTTCCAGAATAACTTATTTAATTTTCCCAGTTCAGGGCAAACATCTGGGTGAAAATTACATAATTAACAAACTCGCAGATGTTTTCATTTTGTTTTTAAACCCAGATTTAATCATAGCTTTTTTCTAATAACTAAATAAATAACTTAGGTATGCTTGATATTCTAGCTAAATAGATAGGTTTAGATTTACTTATATAATTTGTTTACAGATAGCACTATTGACGAAAATTCGGGGTGAGAGCCTGGTGATCCGGCACTCAGGGTATCCTTCTATGGCATCCAGTATCCCTGTATATTAAAAATCATACATAATTATCTGTTATAATATTACTTATTTTTGTCTCAAACGTGTGTGTACCAGTGCAAACCTTTGCGAAGTCTGAAATGAAAAGTGTTTAACTGGATTTTTTAACCAACTAAGGCTATCTTTATCCGTACCGTCCGTAGAACAATTATACGGCAAATTGAGATCAGTCACGCAATGCTAATAGATCATTTTCTAATAAGTGCTCATCCTTCCTTTTACGCCAATGAAATTAGGAGTTAAACCGATGGGGGGTGCGCATGCGCCTGTAATCTCACGGGAAAAGCCGCGCTCATCGTAAAGTCGTAAATACATCACCGTCACACGCTCCCTCATAACTTAGTGCTCCTGGCAAGTAATAGGGCTGACCACCGAGGAGTCCATTTCATTGAAAAAAAAAAACAGTAGAATATTTCATTAATTCTCGACTCTCTTCTTTATTTTCCCCAAGAACCTTGACTATATAGTTAAACAATGGTGCCTTACTACGAGTATATGTTACCAAAGAACACCAGGAGAAATTTAAATTTAAAGGTATCATAATAATAGATAATCTCTAGATTTAATCATAATTAGACATTTTTGCTTGTACACTGAGTGAATTCACAAGGATATTATGTAATAAGTATTAGAAAATAAGTTAATTTGAGTTAGTAGTTGTTATATTTAGATTTGCTTCACTTTTGCATTGGGTTGTACCTGTAATAATTGTTGTAAATGATGATTATACAAATAAAGAAATAATTTATTTCAATAATAGAAAACAACACTATCGCTAAGATATTTTTCGCAGTAAAAATTCCGATTCCAGTGGCCTTTGGAAGCAAAGCTGCAGGAAAATGCCAGTTTTTATAAACAAGTTTCTTCCTAACAAATATATAATTTCTTAACTTCCTTTGACTTTTTTACTTCCAGCCAAATAAAGACAGAACCGCTGTCAAGAGATTTATAATGTCTGTGTCAAAGTAACACCAGTAGAAATCATATTTTTAAGCATAAAACCCCTTCACAAATATTGATCGAAAAGGCACCTTTAAATAATACGTACCAGTTCCAATAAATAAAGATAAAACACATCATTAAGAATTAGAACTAAGACTTACATTAAACACAGGCACAGATGTTTACGTAAAATTGTCTTGTTATTCTTTCGAAACGAAACAACTAAATCTTCTTAACATGTTCAATAATTTGTGTAACCCTATTGACAAATTTATAATCTAAAGTGCAATTAGTTTCATTCATCATAAACTTACAAGCCATCCGCGGTAGATAGTGCGCAGACGCAGCCTATAAATTACGAATTGATATCTACATGTAACGGCGGTGTCATTAAACAGATTTCATGTCCGCTTCTTGCTAACTTATACTTAAGTTAGTTTGAAAGTAATTTGGAATGTCGGGAAGATGGTCGGAGGCATACCATTTGCGAAGTTGATGACGTATTCGCTTGCAAATTTTTTTTTAGTAAATTCTTAGTTCAAATGCATGTTACTTAAAGGGAATGGATGCTGAGGGAGAGGAAGGCCATAAAAGATGGACGGTGAAGTCAATGATATCACGATGGTTGACGGGACAAAATGGAGGAAAAAACGTGTTTCGTCGACTCGCAAGTAATGAGTCAGAAAGAAGATGAGATGATGATGCTTAGGTAAAATATCGTGAAAGAAGTATGAATATAGATGGTTATAAGAGTAGGAGAATATCAAAACGGTAGATGGATAAAATAGACGGTGTGAAGAGAGATAATATGGCTAGAAAGGGGATGACAACTTGTGCACAAGTATGGAAAAAACAGACATATTGTGTTGACCCCAAATGAATTGAGATGACGGCAAGAGAATAGTCGTAATGATTTGATTCGGTCAGTTATGTGAAATCAAATGAATGATGATAGGAGGAGTAAGCAAGTAAGCAGGTCCTGGATGAGAGTGATACAGGAACATGGGCGTAGTCGGAAAGATTTTGATGAGGTTAGAGTCAAGAGATAAATCAAAATCGTTTGAACTAGAGAGAATGTATTATTAAGTAAGCACTAAGCTCTGTACATATTTCGCGTAACATTTTCATTATTTCTTTACAAATCAAATAGAACATACGTAACATTTTCATCAAATCAACAGTAAAGTTTTTGAGTAAATTCTTAGGTAAAGTGCATGTTACTTAAAGGATAAAGGAACGGATGCTGAGGGAGAGGAAGGCCAAAAAAAGCTCTGCACATATTTCGCGTAATATTTTATTTATTATCTTTAATGTTGATTTGATTCTTATATAGGCAGGTGATATTCAATTCGAAATTATTAACGAAGAAAGACTCACCATATAGACTAGTGACAATCACTAAACAACCAATTAAAAATCATGATCACATAACAAAGTTTGTAGAAAAGTGATAATGAACGGTGAAAATCACGCGATTATTAACTTGCATAGATTACTCCAGTAATAAAATCTGCAATTAGAAACGGCTGTATATCTGTTCTTTGTACACAGCTACTTAGTTTGGTCTTAATTACGCTCTCCCGTTGCGCCCGCGCACACTTGCGATTAATCGACTTATTATAAAGTTATTAATCAAAACCTACGTTTAATGAATGCGTTTGATAGAGAGAAATCCAAATTATTTGACTATATAATGTCTCCTAAGTCACAACACTCGGTCCGCTGCCGATCCCTGTTCATAGCGATTGAGAAAATTTCGAATAGGTCCGACGTAAGGTTTTCATGATAACAGATCTGAACCTATAAAACAGTTCAGTGACTGACTGACTGACGGACAATGCTCAGTCTAAAATACTGAAGAACATAAAACTTGTGCACGACAGAAGTCACGGGAAACAAGGTAAGTAGACGCTAATAAGAAGCATTGCCAACTGTTTTCTCTATTGATTTACTATGTGGGGCTATTATAATCTGAAGACATCAACGCGTAAATAAACGTTAATAACCTCTTAACTATTACAGAGAAGTAAAATCGTTTGTTTATATGTTTGTAAGAGGTAATCTCTCCTGCCAGGGTTGCGGAATTTGTTCGAAAGAGTCACCGCGGCCCTGGAACGCAAAGGGCTTTAGAAGGAACACGGATGGGTTTTAGTCAGTAAGAGTCTGACACGCCCTTCCGCTCCACCCAGAGCGGAAGAAGTCATTTGATGATTTCCCATCTTTAAAAAAAAAAAAGAGGTAATCTCTGAAAGTCCTTCCAGAAGCTACCAGAATAAAAGAATTGATCACATTTTCTTTCTCCGATAAAACAATGCTTTCACAAAGGGCGGTCGGTTTTCTCAATTGAGTAAAAAACCATACGTAAATGTTAAATGCCAAATATTGACACGTTCTCAAGCAACGTAGAGTTTGAGAAATAATTGCTTTCAAATGCAGAAATTAATTCAGCAATCGGCGGTTATTGTCGTATGCTTTTTGTCCCGTAAAAATAAACGATTTTTGGAGTTGATCACTGGAGTGGAATGCCGCGGGCAAATTCCAATCGTTAAATAATAATATCATCTACGAAGCAAGCAATAGTTTAATAAGACTACAAAAGCACATATTTTCAAAATAAACCAAATCGGAACTACTTAAAGTGACATGATCGCTTTCAGGAAAGGTCAAATAGTTTACCCTGATATTTCTAAAACTCCGGATATTAAACCCAGAAAGCTATAAAATATACGAGTAACAGTAATATTACTCGAATGTGACTTCGAAGTAAATTGACTGGCCCAAAGCTATCAAATGTCAAAACTTCAGAATATAGCATCAAATATAAGTCATGACAAATGTATTGGTAATAATGTCAATCCAAATAAATCGGTTAAGGAGATGACATTATTAAAGTTATCATTACAGTCCAATAACAAAATTATTCTCACAATATTAATACTATGTGACCACACCGAGTGAGCAGAAAAATAAATCTAAAAGTTAATTATGTAGAGGTAAAAAAATTACTGTATGTTTGGAGGTTTCTCTGGAATTACAGAAACCATTAATATTCATAAATTCTTTCAATGGTAGAAAGCTAAAATAACGCCGATTGCGGAAAAAGCATATAATATGACTCACCCTTAGATAATGGTAGAGACTTTCATCAGGTGTAGAAACCGTTTTTAGGAGCTTTAATCGTTAATTTATACTGAAACGATTAACTGATGAAGGCTTACCTATTCTATCTTTCTTTCTTTACCTAACTAACGGCTGCATTTTAGGGTTCGTAATACTCGTAGGTATAGGTAACAGAATTTTCTTTTATTTGCAGGATTCCAGTAATCGCAAGTGCATGCCGCCTCTTAGACCATCACTACAATGTCATCAGCGATATAACATGTCAAATGGAACCAGTTTGCGCACTTTGCACGTCTGTACGAATCCCCGTTGAAATGAGGATGTAACTAAGATTATGTTCGCACCTGCGACATAAAGCTATCCCTCATTAGGCGTATGTCCTTCGCTACCTGCTCTAATCTCTGCTGAGATACAGACAGGATTTAACATCCTAGAGGCCTAGATGTTTTATTTCATTTTTACAACCAAAGTTAAAAAAGGGAAATTCAGTTCCAGTTCCAGGCCGCGGTGACTCTTTCGGACAAATTCCCCCCGTCTCCTATGCACATCTCTTTGAGGCGCGCGGGGAACACAACGCGCCATTGACTCGGGCCTGGTTCTGATTGGACGGCGAGCCACCCAAAGCTCGCCGTCCGCAGGCCCGCGCCTACGATGGTCGGGAATCACCCTAGCCTCTCCTTTACGCGGTCCGCCTCCTCCTCCACTAGCATTAATGCTTCGCAGAAGAAGGTGACCGCTTCCCATGCCTCCTGACCATGGATTGAGCCAAGGCCGGACGCACGAGGTTACCGCCGCCGATCGCATTGACGAGGATACGCTCCGCCCGAGCAGGGCAAGCCTTCACCATATGCTTCACCGTGTCCTCCGGGCGATCCTCACAGTGTTGACACCCGGGTGTGTCCTCCCGCCGAATCCGGAACAGGTATCTCCTGAAACAGCCGTGTCCGGTGGGTATACGTACGTCAAGTGGAAGGTGAGGACTCCGTGGCGCTTCTCTCTCTTCAAAAAGGGGACTTATCGCCGCAATTGTGGCGTGCCCAGCGCTGGGCACGCCACAATTGCGACATTCGTTGTCTCCATACCGCTATGATTTCTTGCCGGAGCTCGGTACGCCGCGCTGCAACTTTCCGCGGCAGTGGAGTTTCGCCCCGGCGTAGCGCCTCCACGTGCCACGCGTAAACGTGCGTGAGGGCTCTCGCCGCCAGATCTTATGGCGGCAATACGTCAAGGAGGCTCGCCGCCTCGCCGGAGACCGTGCGGTATCCCCGGGCCAACCGGATCGCCATGACCCTTTGGGACGCAGGTAGGCTGGTCGCCGCTTCAACGAAAGCACCGACACCGGGTCCCCATAAAGCTCCATGGACCGCACGATCCCCGCGTAAAGCCTCCAGCAGGAGGCGTTTGGACCTTCTAAATTGGGCAGGAGCCGCTTGAAGGAAGCCCCGGCCCGCCCCATCTGTCCGCCCCATCATCGTCTGGGAGCGAAACGTCGGAAATGCTCGATGAAGTTCCACCAGCTGTCGAGATTGAGTCACAGGTACCTGATCGTCGACCCGACGCCGATGTGAACCCCTCCTACCGCTATTTGGAATCCTGATGCTGGCCTGTTCCGAAAACCATGAAAGCACACTATTTACTATACTGATGGAATATGAAAGAAAAATGCGCACTGCCTCCGAAGAAATCCTGTCTTTTACTTCATTTTATGTGAATTTGAATTTCCAACGTCACAAAAAACCAGAAAGCCAAGAATATGGTTGAAAAACCCTAAGCCCTTATAAGAAAGGTTGCATATAAAGCCATGTAGGCGATGTGGCGTATTAAGTAATACTTCTTGTATCTCTTAGCTAATCAGCGCAAACACGACATAACGCTGTATTTAGGCAAAGCCTTTACATAAGGTATGTGCCTTAACCGAACGAGCTATTCGTCTCGAAGCAATCGTGACGTCACGCGCCCAGCGTGAAACAAGTGCGCTGGACAACACTAAACAGTTTGTAAATCATCCCTTCGAGGCAGACTAAACACACTGAGGAATCAGTCACACATTACTGTGACAATACATTACTGAGTAAGTTCGGATAGTTTGGGAGTCGGCTGATGTGCAGCGCGCAATGAATTCGTCACAAAGCGATAAATTCATCAATTCCTGAGGTCGTTTTCCTAGACTAGAGGCTACGGTTTGTTTTGAACGGCACGTGCAGGGACCAGTCACGATCGTCGACCAAAATAAGAATAAATGTGCACCACAAAAGTTTTACTGGGGGCCATATCTTAGTGGCGATCTCACCACCTGTGGACCGAGCCAGGCGGCCAGGTAGCGCATATTTAGCGCTACCACACAAATTACTTTGAGCTATTAAGATAGTGGCGAGCGTGAAGCGAATATTTATGGAAAGACTTAGGTATCTCTAATATTATAGGTGTAGGGTATAAGGTGTCATTTTGTTTATGTGAGAAGTAGTTATGACGCTAATGGTTTGTTTGCTATCAACTGACCTGAGGTTCCGAGTTTCCGACAGTTTGTGGGAATGCCACCAGGTGGGATGCCTGTGGAGACATACCTACTGAAGTGTATAACTATGAAAGCACTCTCATTTCTCTGAACAAACGGTAAGTAGGTAGGATTTGAAGGACAAACTTAATTTTTCGGTCGAAAAATCTCCCATAAATATATAGATGCACGTCACGGTCAATTCTTCAAATGCAAAAATATAGGTAGTTCAAGTGCAAAAAATGTTTTTTAATGTGACAAAACTACAATTTTACAATTTTTTGACATTTTGCTGTGCTGTAAGTCCCTTCTTAATTTTCAGAATTTCATGATTCTAGATCAACGGAAAGTTTTGATTTCCTCACGATTATTAAAATATGTCGAAAAATGATGAATAAACAGTGAATTTTTTTAATTGCGTTGACTTAGAAGCTTGATTTTCCAGTGCTCCAAGGGGCCATAAATCTACGTATTTAATATTAATTTCAACGTGATACTTCCACGCGATCCTGAGAAAAAGGCTCGTGACAGACCAACAGACGGACAACGAAGCGATCCTAAAAGGGTTCGCTTTTGAAGAACGGAACCCTAAAAAATCTTTTAAATAACAAAAATTTTCACTCGCAAGCCCCTTCGGGAAGCAAAACTCATAAAGTTAGAAAAGCTATTTCCGAAAGTGTTACCCAGCACTTAATTAAGAGAAAGAATCTGCTAAAAGAACTAACAAACCCTCGAAGGAACGGTAAACACATCCGTTGCAGAGACAAACATCCGCGAATTTCGAGTGCCTCAATAATGAATATCGGTTCATATCTAATTGACTTATACTCTCCACTATTAAAGAGTTTATAATCGCAACAGGAAGGAGCCAGGAATCATTCAATTACGTGTAAGCAGCACTGTGCCGTGCTGTGTACTTAAATAAATGCATGGGCATAGAAACTACTGGAGCGGGCGCGGTGAGCGGTATTTGCTTGTACGTATTATCTGTAATGTTTAGGAATATCCTATAATTGATGATGATTAAGACGGTTTTTTGCCAACAAAGACAACAATCCTAAAACCACTGCAACTGCAACTCTTCGGAAGGAGCCAGAATTGGTAGTGCAGAAACGAAATATGATGAAACCCTAAGAAACGATTCAACTGCTGTCTAGAAAAACAAAACTTCCAAATGATGAGATGATCAAAATCTTCGATTTGAATTAATGTTGAGTGAAAATTAGTAGATACTTACATCTACAAAAGTTTTGTATCGAGATGTGTGATCATCATTTCAGGGGACGACTCTTGAGATGTATGCTTGCGTGCCTTTTTCTTTTATCTAAAGAGTAAGTTTTCCAGACAGCTGAATCATTTCCCTAAGACTCATCAAGCTGTTGCGGAATTTGTTCGAAAGAGTCACCGCGGCCCTGGAACGTGAAGGGCTTTAGAACGAACACGGATAGGTTTTAGTCAGTAAGAGACTGACACGCCCTCGGAAGAAGACATTTGATGATTTACAATCCTTAAAAAAAAAAGACTCATCAAGCTAAGCCGAGTTATCTCGTGGTAATCTAGCTAGCTGGTCGCCACTGTACATTCTCACAGGAGACCCAGTAAGTAGCAGATAACTGGCGATATTATGCTTATGGCTTGCACGTTCACTCCATCGCGTCCGCTTGTCAATATGAACGAGCACTAAGTCCATTCACATCATTTGCACCACCCTTTATGGCTTCCGTTGCTAATTGTAAACGAATGTTAATAACATTAGAGTCTAATTAAAGATAATGTTTCGCATAAATTACTATATGAGGCAGAATATCACCCACGTTGATCTGATATCGTAGATATGAGACGCATTAAATGTATCAGTAATGGTAACGCCCAAGTTGTAAAAGATTATGGGAAGCCGTGCTACACTAGACAATATTTGAAGAGTTTGAAATAAACTAGGACAGTCATCTACAAATAATAATAATAATATATTATTTAATTCAGGTAACAAAGACCCATTAAATAAATACCTTACAGACTATTATACATATTTATAAAAACACAAAAAAATTAAAACACTATTAAAAATATTAAATCTCACGAGGAAATTTTTCAAAGGATTTAGTCTAAATCTTCGGCAGATAGAGTAGAGATGAACAACAATTTACCAATTTCAGCCTGAATAACGACAAGGCAAGTCGAAATTTTAACAACATTCTCATTTATGCTCAATAGACACCTGAAAAAGTCACTTAATCCAAAACAGATTAACCCGTGTCCCAGTTAAGTAATGTAAAAAGCCTCCACAAAACCTTTCCACACGTCTCACTCGTCCTACTTCCACAAAAGCTAGAAGCTTCCATCCAGGTCATCACAACACATGCCCCAAATCTAAAGTAGGCCTCTAAATCAAAGGGCCGTCGCAGCCAACATTCTTCCAAAATTGTATGAACAACAATAGAAGCCGGCGAGCATCATCCATCACGCGAACAGTATTTGCTGTATCGATCGCATCGGATGAGTGTACCCGTACCAGCCCCGGGCAGGACTTGCGTGTCATCCCAGCTCCGGACCCGAACAATGTCACCACGTAAACGTAACTTGTAACCTTATAAACTAGATACATAATTTTTATGTGAGACTGATGCCCACATGCGATGGTAGGTCTTGTAGTAAAAGTCTTGGAGAATCAAATTAAAATTGTAAGGGATATATGATACGTTCGATATGTCATAAGAGCGGTTACGCACTACATCCGATCCGAATTCGTGAAAATACGGATATAAAAAACTAGACGGAATTCGGATGATGCTTTTCGCACTGCATCCGATCCGAATTCGTGAAATAACGGATCTGGAATCTAAAAAATGCGGACCGAATTCGGATATTGCTAACGCACTAATCCAATCTCTGATCGAAATCTAATCTATTCAGAGGTAATCTAAATATATAAAACTCAAAGGTGACTGACTGACTGACTGGAGGGATCGGGCTGAAATTTGGCATGCAGGTAGATGTTATGACGTAGGCATCTGCTAAGAAAGGATTTTGATAAAATCTACCCCCAAGGGGATAAAATAGGGGATGAAAGTTTGTATTAAACTTTATTAATTTTAAACCGATCGGGCTGAGACTTTGCATGCATATAGCTACTATGACGTAGGCATCCTCTAAGAAAGAATTTTGATAAATTCTACCCCCAAGGAGATAAAATATGGGATGAAAGTTTGTATTAAACTTTGTTAATTTTAAACCGATCGGGCTGAGACTTTGCATGCATATAGCTACTATGACGTAGGCATCCTCTAAGAAAGGATTTTGATAAAATCTACCCCCAAGGGGATAAAATAGGGGATGAAACTTTGTATGAAACTTTGTCAATTTTAAACCGATGGGGCTGAGACTTTGCATGCATTTAGCTACTATAACGTTGGCACTCTCTAAGAAAGGATTTCGATAAATTCTACCCGCAAGGGGATAAACTAGGGGATGAAAGTTTGTATGAAACTTTGTCAATTTTAAACCGATCGGGCTGAGACTTTGCATGCATATAGCTACTATGTCGTAGGCATCCTCTTAGAAAGGATTTTGATACATTCCACCCCTAAGGGGATAAAATAGGGGATGAAAGTTTGTATAAATCTTCTTAGATTTTCGAATCATTGAACTGAAAAGATTGGAGCTACTATGATGAAGACGTCCGCTTAAATAGGATTTTGATAAATTCAACCCCCAATTCAAGGGATGATGGAGGATGTAAATGTATTAGTTTGAACTATCAGTACCTAATGGAACAAATAAATTAAGACGAACAAAAAAAATTTGACTTTATGAATCGCGGTGTCAAGATTTTCCGCGGATTAATGACCCTCTCCAGTTATTATTTAACTTTCGTCGTCAGGTTAGTACACAGTTGGTTGGATGTTGTTGGTCGTTAAAATTGTTTTGGTTGCTGTATAGTACATACTGTTACGAGCTTGAGGTTCGTGACAATAAAAACAGCCGATTAAATAACCAAAATGACACTTTAATTTAAAAACACTAATTACAACTTTAAACTCACTAATTATAACACACAACTTCACCACTGATCACTTTATTCGCACTTGAAGATCGCTTCCGAAGTATTCGCTTGTATCGCAAATTCAATACTGCCTCGGTCGCGGAATACGCGCTCCTTTTATAGGTCAGTTTATTCTAGAAACTTCCATTCTCGAAACATCTGGAAAGTACTCGTAACTACCGCTGCCGACTGACCAGATACCGAGAAGTGTGGAATGTTCTGGCAAAGAAATATCTAGAAGGTACTTGACCCTACTAGTTCTGCTACTCGATACTAGATGGCGCTAGTAGTAACTAAATGTACCCGACATTAATCCTGGCGCGTAACACTGCCCCCTCCTAAGACATGCTCGTCCCGAGCATCATCGGTCCCATAATAACGCGCCAGTCGATTCACATGGACGATCTTAGGAGCACTTCTTGTACCTTTCTGTATACGGTAGGTCACGTCGTTAATTTTTGTCACAATCCGGCACGGCCCGTCCCATTCAGCTTGAAGCCTAGGAGACTTCCCCTTACCGCGAACTGGACTGTGCAACCACACTAGTGAACCTTCGTCGAACCCTTCATTGTTCACTTTACGGTCATAACGGGTTTTCATCCCTTCAGACACTCGCTGGCCCGATTGTCTGACGCGCTCATAAATGTCATTCATTCCGCTCCGCAAGTCATCCGCACAATCGGCCATATTGCGCGGGGCATCAGGTGGTATTCCGGTGATCAGATCTGCAGGCAGCCGCAATTCTCTTCCGAAGTTGGCGAAGGCTGGCGTCACCGATGCACCTTCGTGAACAGCACTTCGGTATGACAGCAAAAACGGTTGTACATGCTTGTCCCAATCGCGCTGCCGGTCCTCCACGACCCTTGCCAGGTATCTCTCCAATGTCTGATCAAATCGCTCCACCATTCCATCCGATTGTGGGCGGCAAGAAGCCGTTCTCGTTTTATGAGTACCCATAACTCGACAAGTTTCCTGGAATATTTGGGACTCAAAATTCCTTCCTTGATCGCTGTGAATCTCCAAGGGTACTCCAAAACGACAGAAGACTTCATGAACTAGTTTATCTGCAACTGTTGAGGCTTCTTGATTTGGAATGGCGAAGACTTCCGGCCACTTAGTGAAGTAATCCATTACAACCATGAAATACTTGTTACCACTTTCACTTTCCGGAAAAGGTCCCGCAACATCTAGGGCTATCCTTTCCCATGGTGCACCGACGTTGTACAATTTTAATGCACCTCTACTGCGAGTCTGAGGTCCTTTTACAGCCGCACAACTTGTACATTTGCGACACCAGTCCTCGACATCGTCACTACAGTGGACCCAGTAAAACCGTTCTCTTATCTTCAGTAGAGTCCGTTTTACTCCCATATGGCCTCCTGAAGAACCATTATGGTACAGCTGTAGGACATTCGGTACTTTTGCTTTAGGGACAACCATTTGCAAATGACAGCTGTCTCCCCGAGCATTTTCCCATTTACGGCACAGGACTCCATCCTGAATCACTAAGCTGTCCCATTGGGCCCAATAACTTTTTGTGATCGAACTCATCGCTGAGACGTCACTCCACGTGGGCTTAGGAGCACTGGCCTTCATCCACCCCAGAATCGGCTTGATGTCCGAATCTTCCTGCTGTGCACATTGTAGGCTTTCCTTCCACTCGCTGCTGAGGTCTGTCTTGACCATTCTCACAGGTACGACTTCTTTACCCTCTTGCCTAGTACAATGCTTGCAGTCTTCAGGGCAAGGTCTTCTTGACAATGCGTCGGCGTTGCCATGAGATCTTCCGCTGCGATGTTCAATCACAAAGTCGTATTCCTGCAGTAGTTCAATCCATCTCGCAACTTGTCCTTCTGGAGTTTTGAACTGCAATAGCCATTTCAGCGCAGCATGGTCAGTACGTAAATGGAATTTCCGTCCCAGCAGATATTTGCTAAAATGCTGCAAAGACTTTACCACAGCAAGCAATTCCCGTCTCGTGACACAATAGTTCCTTTCTGGTTTCGATAATGACTTGCTGAAGTATGCTATCACAACCTCTTGATCGCCATTGCGTTGAGATAACACACCGCCAAGTCCGATATCACTTGCGTCTGTGTCAACTATAAATTCCTTGTTCGTATCAGGATACCCCAGAATAGGTGTTCTGCACAGACGTTCCTTTAGCTCCTGGAATGCGACGTCGCAACTTTCATCCCAGTAGAAATGTCGCTTTTCCTCGGTTAGTTTGTGGAGGGGTTTGGCTATGTCCGCAAAGTTCTTGACGAATCGCCTATAATAGGAGCACAAACCCAAAAATGCTCTGACCTGTGTCTTGTCTTTTGGAATTGGCCAATCCTTGACAGCGGCGATTTTCTCTGGATCTGTGCGGATGCCTTCTTCCGACACTACGTATCCCAAAAAGCTGACTTGACGTTTGAAAAGTGAACACTTCTTTGGACTCAACTTGAGATTTGCACTCTGGATCTTCATGAGCACGCGTTCCAGGTTTTGAAGATGTTCTTCAAACGTACGGCCTACGATGATGATGTCATCCAAGTAGACCAGGCAGGCATCGCCAATTAACCCGGTTAGTACAAGTTCCATCAACCTTTCAAACGTTGCCGGAGCATTGCACAATCCAAACGGCATAACTTTAAATTGCCACAGGCCCTTTCCTGTCGAGAATGCAGTTTTCTCCTTGTCCTTAGGGTCAATTTCAACTTGCCAGTAACCACTTTTTAGGTCTAGCGTGCTAAACCACTTCACTCCAGTAAGCATGTCCAGCGTGTCATCAATTCTTGGCAAAGGATAGCTGTCCTTCTTCGTGACGTCGTTTAGACGACGATAGTCAACACAAAACCGCATGCTGCCATCCTTCTTTCTTACCAGCACTACTGGTGAACACCATGGACTGGATGAAGGTTCTATAACACCATCCTTCACCATTCCTTCAATCATGGTTTCCACTTCCTTTTCACGTGCTACCGGCAATCTTCTTGGCCGCTGACGGATAGGCAATTCTTCTCCTGTGTTTATTTTGTGTTGAACTAAGCCAGTCTTCCCGATATCACCATCGTTTGAAGAGAAAACACTGGCGTACTTCTGTAACATTTTCTTTGCCTTGACCAGTTCATTTTGAGACAGAGCGCTGCGACAGTCGTCTAAAAGTGTGGTCACTTTCGTTTGTGCGTCCTTGCTGAGGGTCCCGGTCGAAAGATATTGGCATCGACGCAACCAATCCACTTCCTCGCAAGTACCAATCAGAGTGCCTTTTTCTATCATCTGTTCCTTATCACTAAGGTTCAGCACACGTACCCCTGAGATGTCGGTGGCTCTGACCAAAGTTCGTGCCACTTTCCATGGAAGGTCATTGTCTACCTTTTCCACGAGTACACAACGATGATTCTGCCCAGGATTCCGAGGAAGACTAACCGGCACAATCGTTTCCGATCTCGGAGGAAGAACAATCTTCTTTAGGCTGTACACATTTCCTGGTAACGCTCCTTCCATGAAAAGTTCCTCTTGTCCACATTTCATAACTCCTTGATTAACGTCGATCTCACAACAATTCTTCCTCATAAAGTCTAAGCCCAGGATGCAATCGTCCATTATATCAGCCACGACAACATTATGCAGGTAGATTCCGTTGCCTAGCTTCAACTCCATCTCTCTCTCTCCTCGGACGGGTATACGCTGACCAGTGGCTGTTACCAAATTTATGCGGTCTCGGTTGTGTACGGAGTCCCCAAGGAACCGACTTACAAGTTGGGAACTGACAACCGTGCGAGAAGCTCCAGTGTCTATAGTCAGCTTACAAGGCATTCCGTTGACCTCGCCCTTGATGATTAGGCTATTCCCGTCATGGGTTTGTGAGATCGAAATCCTTGGGGCTCTTTGAACATCAGCCAGCACCCGCCCCGCAGTCCTGGCTTTCACTCGTTTCCCTGCTGTTGCTGGGCGGTGCTGTTAGCCGCCCTACCCTCTGGAGATTGGCTACCTTCCCTTTCTGCAGTCCGCTTAGGGCAACTGGATCGAAGGTGGCCCCTTTCCCCACAGCCGTAGCACCTAGGGCTGTATCCTTTTAAACGGTCGCGAACTGTAGGCGCTGCAACCTCCCTGATGCGATGGGAACGATGATCCTGTCGCACAGCTTCCACCTCCAGTGCATGAGCCAAGGCGTCCTTAAGCGTCCCGTGGTGCCCGAGCCTCACAGCAGCTCTAACTTCAAGGTCGCGGATGCCATCGATGAATGCCTGCACCAGGTTCCCTTCAATGAGCGCAGGTACGGACTGGTATGCTTTTCGTACCAGCTTTTCCACTTCGAGGGCCCACTGCTGCAGGTTTTCACTGCTGCGTTGCACGCGATCCTTGAGCTTCGCACGAAACACATGTTCCAGATGAGCGTCGCCATACCTAGCTTCCAACGCCTCAAGGAGTTGCTCGTACGTCACTTCTTTACCGAGAGCTTCCAGGACAGTTAAGGCCTGGTCGCGCAGGCCGAGGGTGAGAGCAGTCATGGCCTGATCTTTAGTCCACCCATTCGCCTTCACAACAGCCTCAAACTGTATTTTGTAGGCCGACCAGGAAGATGTCCCATCGAACGGTGGCACTTTGAATCCACGTAGCGAAGGTGTAGAAGCTACGGAAGTGGCAATTCCATCCCCTACTTTAAGGTTGTCCAGCGTTTTCTTCACGTCAGCAATCACGTTGTCAACTCGATCATTCATTTGGTCGATTCGCGTTTCGGCTTCCGCCAGGCGGTTCTCATGCTGGACCACCTTTTCTTTTACAACACTTATTTCTTTGCCGAAAGTAGCGTGTAGATCCTTCATAACGAACATCTGTTCTTCCTGGCGGCGCGCCTGCTCCTCCTTGTCACGCTGGAGCTGTTCTTCCAACCGCCGGGCCTGTTCCTCCTGTCGGCGAGCCTGTTCCTCCTGTCGGCGAGCCTGTTCCTCCTGTCGGCGAGCCTGTTCCTCCTTGTCACGCTGGAGCTGTTCTTCCAACCGCCGGGCCTGTTCCTCCTGTCGGCGAGCCTGTTCCTCCTGTCGGCGAGCCTGTTCCTCCTTGTCTCGCTGTAGCTGTTCTTCCAGCCGACGGGCCTGTTCCTCTTGTCGGCGGGCCTGTTCCTGCAGCATCATCATCAGTGCAGCAAAGTCTGGTGCTGCAGATGCTGGAGCTCCTGTGGACGGACCGGCCTCCATGATCGGCAACTGGCCCTCCGAAGTCTGCGGCGTTGTACCTCCAAAACGCCTATGGTCCGTCTCCTGCTGACGTTGACTCCGGGTACGGATACCCTCCGTGTCGTCCTTTGGTAGAATCGGCATGATTTAAATATCCCACTTCTGACACCAATTGTTACGAGCTTGAGGTTCGTGACAATAAAAACAGCCGATTAAATAAACAAAATGACACTTTAATTTAAAAACACTAATTACAACTTTAAACTCACTAATTATAACACACAACTTCACCACTGATCACTTTATTCGCACTTGAAGATCGCTTCCGAAGTATTCGCTTGTATCGCAAATTCAATACTGCCTCGGTCGCGGAATACGCGCTCCTTTTATAGGTCAGTTTATTCTAGAAACTTCCATTCTCGAAACATCTGGAAAGTACTCGTAACTACCGCTGCCGACTGACCAGATACCGAGAAGTGTGGAATGTTCTGGCAAAGAAATATCTAGAAGGTACTTGACCCTACTAGTTCTGCTACTCGATACTAGATGGCGCTAGTAGTAACTAAATGTACCCGACATTAATCCTGGCGCGTAACAATACTATACCTAAATATTTCTAGCGGATTATATTTGACGATTTTGGCTGTTCTTTTCTTATCGATCCACATAACCGATCCGGGCAGCGACCGGGCAATTTCCGGCCCCGGGTTGTATATCGATTGTAGCCGTACCGTATGCGGTATGGCTTTTGTTGTAATTTGGTATAGAAGTAGATTAGACCTTGGAAAAGGACGTAAGCTACCTGTCGTCACGAGGAAATGGCTTAAAGGGGTTGCAAAAGGGGATTAATTTGTGTATGAGAGTCCGAAATTTAAAGATAAAACCATGTACAATGTATTTAGGCACTTGATAAAATATAAATAAACATTACGTTCAAGCATTTTTGAAAAATTATAGCTTAAAAATAAAAATGGCTGCCCAAAGTAACTATTTCACGCGGACGAAGTCGCGGGCAAAAGCTAGTCTTTGGATATGTCCAATTTAAATCCGAGGTAATGCTGAAGTGTTCAAACAAACAGTACTACGGCTACTTCGGTCCGTCAATATTTCTTCCGAATCAGAGACTCACGGATAACGGAGAGAAATTCATCCGGAAATCGGATGATCTAATGCGTAAACAACCAAACAAATGGCTCATGACTACTTCGGAACGTTTTTTCATGGATTCGGATTGAATGCAGTGCGTAACCGCTCTAACCCATTCGCCCATATGTGTTGTTAGAAACAAGAAGGCCTAGCTTGTAGAACATTTTTGGACCTAAAGATTTTCCAGCACCTGCCAACAAATTTCATTTTTAGGTACCCGTGATAAAACGCCAAATGAACTAATTAGATAAACATTTTTCTTTCTTTTTCTTTTCTTTTTATCGTTAAAGTGAAATAATGAAATTCGTACGTTATATCAAAATTAAAAACTCCAAAAGGGAAGGCAATGGCGTCACTTTAATAAACAACTGGCTTTGGTAAAGATATATCCATGTACGTACATCCCTGAAAACTAATTAAATGAGACTTAATTTATTGAATATTAAATTCAGAAGCTCATGAAATCGCTATTCAGTATCTTATTGTTAAATACCAAATGTAAATACCTAATACAAAACTTAAATTATTGTCCAAAGAGAAATTCGCCTACCATGAGGTACCTACCATATTCCAACTAATGAATCTGACACCTTAAATGATCATGCTAAATTATACACACGGCTTCTTGTAGTAAAACAAATCCATAAAAGCTCCCTGTTTTACAACTAAAACAATAAAAATACAGTAAAACTACTGTATTTCGACTTCACTGTAACCATCTAAAATAAGGTTTTATTGGACTTATAAAATTGCGAATGGATCAGTGATGTTAAATCTTCTAACGATCATTAAAGTAGGTATATGGTAATAAGTTCGAGTTCCTAACACAAAAGCGGTACAACCATGGGTTATTTAATTAAAATTTGGTACTGAATTATTAGGATCGTTTATAAAATAGATAGGTACATATCATTTTGAACGCATCCCTAGTTCACCATAGGCGATGTTTTTTTTTTCTATGTCAAGGCATAATCAGTGTCAAGGAAAACGTTAGAGTGTGAATGTTTTCCAGTTACCGCTTGCGAAAATTATGTATAAGTAGAAGTCGTTTTAGGAACGTATTGTCTGTAATGATCTTTAAAGGCTACTGAGAATTTTCTAGCAAAAAAATGGTCTCCCATCACGTTGGTTGACAATTCGGTTAAACAGAATATTAATACTAAGTAATTATTCTCGACCTATTTGCGAATGAACCGGAGAAAATAGGTTACTATGACGAGCATGCGCAGCGGTCCTGTCAATAGTTTAGCTATTAAAACATACATGTTACGACTACGCGTGACTTTGTCCACTTCGGCCAACGTCGGCAATTTTCGGGTCGGTATTCATAGTGCATCCCATATAGGAAATGGAACGTGACAGCTTGTACTAATGTACTAAAATAACATAAATGTGTGGTATTTTAGAATCGTTACTTACGGTTATAATTGGGCAGTTTACTTTCTTCTTCACTTAAGTAGATATTTTTTTTATTATTTTTTGGTGTACCTTACTGTTATTCAAATTTAGTAGGCATTTTACTATTTAAAACCATACTCTTATGAAACGTACATATTATCAAACTTTTTTATGGTTTTCTAAGAACTGAGGACTAAGAAACTGCTTAGCAGTGTACAGCACCATTTTACGAGTCCACAAGAAAAGAGTGCGGAAAAAATGTTACTAAGATGATTTCTAAGGTTTAAAAGCTTATCCAACATTTCGAAATAAACTTGGTGCTACAAATATTCCACGGTTTTAAAAACTTTGTATATTTTAACCGCTCAGCTCCGTATAAAATGAACGCTTGAGAAGTGCTCAAAACGTCGGAAAATGTTAAGAATTTAAATATCCAACATTTTATTTTGTGAGCTTTTAAACGCGGTGAATTAAAAACTGGTTGCAATTCAATGTTAAGCATTTGCATACGCAATAGGAAATAAAAGCTTTTATATATTATGAAATGTGACTTACCTACTTTCTTCGCTTCACAGTTTTCCATTTGAAAGGGCATTATAAACCACTGTGATTACACCCGCAGTGTAATGCACCAACCGTCATCATTTCAGCCAAAAGTCGTCTTTTGCTGGACATAAGCCTCTCCCATGCAAGCGTCGTTACATCGACCGCTCCTGCTTCTTCCATCCAGTGGTCTCGTATCCACTTTCTGGTAGATTTTCTACTTTATATCATGATGGTAGGTACTTGTTCACAGTTCATATCATTGTGGCTGTGCTGAGGTTGAGTAAGATAAACTTTTGAGAAAGAGTATTTCGGGAATAATTAAGTTTTAATGTGGGTACCTATAAGATAGACAGAATTAGGTAAACCTTCCTTACGATTACAACATCTTAGTACAAAGTAGCATAGAAACTCACCTATGCTCGGTGCAATCCAGGCTCGTGATGACCCCTGACTTGATGTCGTTAGGGATGTCCGGAATGCTTCTATACGCAACGTCGGATCTAAAATTACAGGCTGGTTAGGGAAAGGGAAGTCATGGATGAAGGTAGAAATGGTATAAGGGAACCTACATGCGATAGGTCCAACTATAGGATAGGATACAAGCAGCTTGAAGAGCCTTCGTGCCGCAGGGGATAGGACACGACAATCACTAAACCATAGAATCAGTTAGGTAAGAATGAGGATTGTGTCATATGACATAAGTGGAAAGCCATAGTTTACATAATGGTATAGTAAGTAGAAGTAAGGGCTTTATTTAATAAATGTGAGAGTGATGCCTGATCCAAGACATAGCCCAATTGTTAAATTGCCCCAAGTACCCTTTTTTCCTTTTTTTTTAGGGATGGGTTAATCATCAGAAGACTTCTTCCCCAAGTACCCTTACACCTGCAACATTGAAGACCTAATGAATGCCATCTACTAGGCACAAACTGAATAAGGATCAACATCGATTTGAAAAGAAGAGCTTAATCTCGCATACTGGCAAAATTTCCTTCATTCCTTCAAATGTTCCTTTAAAGATTCAAGCGACCTCAGACCCAACAGTGTCATTTCAATAAAACTTAAATCAGTTTATCCTCTACATTCAAAGTCCACAATGCACTACAATCGAAGCACATTAATCTGAAGAGCTGCCAATCATAGCCGGATCACTGTCCGTCGTACCGCCGTGCTGGTCGCCAGCCGGAACCGTAGCTCCGGGCGCCGTCCACGGTAGCGAGACGGACCCGACCGGACCGGACCGCATTACGGCTCATTAGCCAGGGAAACTTAGTCATTTTGCGTAACCACCGGCCAACGTAGCACTACGGACTATTTTTAAATGGCTACACATTGAAAGCGAAGGGAATTGTTTTCTGAGAATGTGCTTTCTTTTGAAACGGTTGCGGATAGATGGTTCCAATGAAATGTTGCGTCGCTTTCAGGTGAAAAGATTTAGAATTAGAAATACTCTTTAATGTACAGCATAACAAATTACGATAGGAGCCTAATAAAATAATAGGTTGTCGCTGAGACGAAAATGAAAAAATATTTCAACAACAGATTTACTGAATGTCCACTCTAACTAAACAAGGTAGGCATTTAATGGTGGATATCCACTCTGTTCGCGCACATCTTGCGCTCCGCGCCCCTGCGCATACATAGTGGATACCCACCATAATGTTTCATACTTATTTTACTTCAATAACTAAAATATCTTTCCATTAGAAAGGATAATAGGAAAAATTGTTTAATAAAATAAAGTAATGTGCCACGTACAATTATTGAGTTGCGAAGTATCCCGGTGTTACAATACTTAGATACACGAATAGCCATTTGATATCTTTTGAAAGCGAAATAAAGACCTAGCGATACTTTCATTGAAAACAAAATCATTTAGTAGTAATAAGTCGATAGTAAATAGTAGTAAGAACATTGACTGAATATTGCATTTTACACTGAGAATAATTAATGATAAAAGTTAATTATTAAACTCTCTCAGGCTCCAGGGCCACTATCTTAGGAAATGTAGGAATGTGGGAGTAGACAAAGCAAAATAGAATTCAACAACGAACACCTATCTACCACTATGACACCTTAGAGCTTATTAACTAAAGATGGAAATCGAATCTAAATATCGAATACACAAAAGGTAAATGAGAAAATGGAACCGAAGCCGGCAGACCTACACGTACAGGTAGCCGCTTTAGTTATAATTAAACAAACTTTCTAATTGTATAATCTCGATTTGTATTAATGAATAGCCAACGAAAGGGAGGCATTGCTAATCAAGCCTTGTTCAATAGTAAACATCCCACAATCGAGCAATTAACTGCTGATAGATAACAATTGTATTAACTGTAATGGTTTGGACTACAAACTTGGTTAGTTAGTTACAAACTAGTATGATAAGTTTCCAATAGATTAGGTAATCTAAAAGAAAGGATACAATCCTTGAAAACATTCATACCTATAGGGAAGTCTTCGACAGCTTGTTATGTTATAATTTTAAATTCCTATTGGTAAAAGTGACACATATTTTATGTGATTAAAGAAGAGTGGATATATAACAACACTGCCAAAAAATTCTGTAGGAATTATCAAATTACCCCATAACAAATACTTGAAGGAACAGAACTAAAGCCCAAAGCCCAAAGAACAATGTTTCACTATAATAAACTAATCTGGCACAGCACACAATAGTCTTGTACGCCACATTAACTCCAACAAAATATTCCACCTCTTTGTAGAAAACGCTAACATCTTCGTAAAATACAATAAGCTCAAAAGCCCACGCTTCACAAAAACGCATTCTTCCCCCATAAACGCCATCAACAACTTAGAAACAATTTGTAAACCATAAAGTTTTCCTTAATTTGATAGCTGCACATCAATTTGTTCCCCGGCGTGGACCGAAATAGACAAAAGCCGCTAAGGGACGGCCACTAATTGACACTATCTCTGTTTTTATAACCGTTGTATCGAACCCTTCAATTAACAGAAATTGTGGCTTAGAGCCGCAAATAACAAACAATCAAAAGAACATTCCCTGGAAGAGTACGGCTTTTACTTTTTTGTTGTTTTTCTGGACGAGGAAATGTATCTATATAAAATTTTGTAGTCATCATACCGAAAGTAAAGGAAAAGGCCCATAGAACAGGTTTGAGAGAAGTCTTCCAGATGTTATTCAAATTAAATAAACAATTAAGAACCTTCAGCATAGAAATCACGAAACATTTGTTTAATTCAACATCTTTGTCTGACACCTCATAAATAATACACGACCAATAACACAGTTCCAACGAGTATTTCATCGCCTAACATGTCAATATCGCTGCAGGAAAACATGTAAAGATGTCCCAGAAATTGCGCCCAAGTACCATAGAGTAGGTAAGTATTGACCGTAAACTGTCAAGCCGTTTGAGCGGGAAGACAGGCCGACCGACGCCATATTAGTCAGCCTATCAGTCGACCACCTGGGTAGTTACTAAAACACTATTTTCTAATTTATGGGAGTGCGATCCCCTCATCCTTATTTACTCTGACATTATCTAGTAAATCGCTGAGACCGGATTTGTGTCGAGTAATTACTTTGTAGTTTAGTAGACGGTTTGACGGACTATTTCAGTCTGTTATGCAAGAGGTTGGTTTTGTTATTATGGCTTCTTAGTCAGAGCAAGCGTCTCGGTTGCATGATTATGGCTATCATGAATCATGTATGAATCAAAACTGACAAATGGAAGTCAATCATTCGCATCCAAAGTTCCTGATTTTAGGAAACATGATTCAATCTAATATAAATATCCAAAATAATATATTTAAATTGCAAGCGGGATTAAAAAAAGCAAAGCATTTACAAGTAAAAGAAAAGTTCAAGAGTCATAATCGGTCAAATGAATCACTGCAAAGGAAAACATAAACTCCGACATAAGCCTATTAGTCACTGTTGTCCTCTGTAGTGCTTGCACGTCCAATGACTTTAACTAGAGCTTATTCAAAATACTCAATGATCTTCAAACTGTTTGTTTACAGGCAAGTTTCAATGGTTCTCAAGAGCCAAGAAGAGTGGTAGTTTATATGACCTTCCAAATGGTCAAATAAACAAGAGTATGAAATTGCGTCTATGCGCATAAACGTAAATGCAGGCCATCCAATCAAATCTGCACCTGCCAGCAACAATTCTTAAAACGATCGATTCAAAAAAAGAATGCAACAATAGTTATCAGCGAAGATTGCGGGCTTGCGGATGACCGCAGGCGCAGACGGGCAGTCGCGAGTAGCCGAGCATGTAATGGCGCTGCTTCCGCGAGGGTGTGCCGCCATTGTTCCCAGTAGCGTCGTGCGTGACCGCCGCCCCCGCTCAAACACCAGAAGCTTCCGATGATGCAGTGTTTGTTAGCGAACGTCATCCACCCAACCTTGATATTGCAACAACAAATGGAACTGAAATTTAGTAATTCCTAGTCTATATGTCGTGATTGTCAAGTAACTTCTCGGATCTAGTCTGATAATGGTGAGAATTGGAACCATATTTTGCCAATAAGTTTTGCGACTGGAGCAAGATGACACAAAAGAAACATGATACAAATGTTTAAAGTAATAGAAACACCAAAATAGTTACGGAAAAATTTGGCCTTTGGAAGCTTTCCTAAAACTGTGTGTTACCATAATAAGTCCTTAATTCCGTAGATATGTACAGTTCAATTACTAATGAACCCGTCAACCGGAAGACCCTCAACCAGCAGCAGGTGTAAACAGAATCATATTTAGCTGAAACATAATATGCACTCGTAACAGAGGGCACGTCACATGCAGCGCGTAGGTAGGCCTGCAGGGCTTCGCCCCCCCCCCCCCCCGGTGCTATCCTGTTACCGCAGTCCTGGCGCGCCGGGTCTAATCCTGTTATGATTGATCGGGGTAATAGCGTAGAATATTGTCACTTTACGCCACGCGGGTTGAATGTTGCGGGAATGTTGCTAGAGAATCATATATTCCTGTTTATATTTTTGTTTTTTTAAGTATAATTTTATTTATTTGGATGAAAAGTGGAACACGAAAATAATTTATGTCCATAAACAGACTTTTATCCCGGTTCCACGTTCAGGAAATCAATTCTGGTTACTGCAAACTGAACAGTTAAGTGTCTTTAATCATCCACAACACAATAGAACCTCAAACAGTGGATATTATACAGGAAACCCGACCTAAAATCCAGCACGAATTAGAAAGGGCCGCAAAAATTAACGCCGTACTAAAATGAAAGGACACAATTCTATTGTGGTAACTTGTTCCTTCAGCCAATTGCGAATGTGCGGGACGAATTGTCAAAGACAACAGAACTATTGTCACAGGCCGTGTGGAAACTTTAATGATACACTGGGTACACCTGGAAAGTACCTATCTACCTTTATAAGGCCTCCAGCGAACAATGCTTGCAGCATGGCGCACAATTTAATATATCTAGTCTTAGAGCTCTTCGAAAACTTCATAATTTAAAGTATTTTTCTTCTGCAAGACTCGCAATAATTAAATTAAGAAGATATGCACTTCAAACTAAAAAGTACATGACCTATAAAAATTGCATCAAAGGGGGGAAACGATACCATGTTGATTAGTAACAATTTTCGCAAGAACGAAGTTCCATCCTGCTCTGCAAAGGGTTGCCGACCTATTTGTGAAGCCCTACTCATTTCCTAAGTTTGCACATTAGCACCCATACGACTATTATACTCAAACCTACTTCAAATGCAAGTATACCTCTTCATTTAGTCATTTACTCAACCCAACCTATAATTTACTTTAACATTACGTAATGCTTTAAAATTACCATTAAGAAATACGAGCTCCTGAACTAGGACCGCACTAAACATCAGAATTACAAGGTCATGAAAACGCAAACAGCGTCTCTCTAGGTTGTACTTAACAATAATATTGCACAATAACACCTAATTTAGACAAATAAAGCACTAAAACATAAACAAGCCAGTCGTTCACCCTAATTGGGAGTCTCAAGGCGAAGCTGCGCTTGCGTCGCCCACGCAACAGAATATATCTGCAACTGCCTACACCTTCAATTAGAGCGAGTTACTCGATAAGTCTATATGGGTGCTGACTGGTGCCTAAGCTTAGCGCTAAATAAAATATAATTACTACTGATTTATCGTAATTATTACAATATCTGTTCTTTTATTTCCTTTATAATTTAGTCTCTTTCTTAGTGACATCTGTACTTTATCTATGTATGTTCATGAAATTTTCTTTATTTTTTTGAGTTAGTGTGTTGAAAAACATCATTTGGTACACGTGCACATATGTCATTGCAGTCTCTCGACATTATAACGGCCTCGCCTTCGGCCCGGGCGTCTATTCCGCCTCGACTGCAATGACAAAGTTTGTCCAATTGCATCAAAATGTACTAACTATTGAATTTGCACTGACTCATTGACTTACCTCGTATTTTAATCGGTAAAGCCTACAAACGAACTTATTTGCTACGAAGAAGCCTGAACTAAAACGAACCTCAATGAAAAGGATTTTTCTGGGGATCTCCCATGCTCTTCCAGAGTTATACAAACCGGGATCTCCCATAATATTCCTAGCAGTTTTGCAAAGTATAAAAACCATTTTGGGGACGACAACCAGAGAAGCATGTAAACGACGCAATATATATCTAAAACGGGTGATCCATTGTACGTGGAAACAATAAAAGGGTTTCTAAAACGGATTTTATGACGAACCACCGCGACTGAGGCGCTCTTCAAGCGCATAAAAGCGAAATTACGTAATAATAATGTTCAGGCGCTTTCCGCAGTTGAATAGCACTATTTGTATGAGACGACGCTTTCAGGAGTTTCACAGTTTAATGTGACATTATTAAAATATATTAATAACGCAAGCTGGAAACCTGAATAGGAAGCAGACATTCTTTAGAACAAAAATATTTAGCTGGTCTGGTCCTGCTGCTTAGCCGATAAAGGGATTTGATCAAAATCTATGATCTGCTTTGGATAATGATAGAATATGCGGGGAAGAGAATCTCTTTATGAAGAAATTATCTGATACAACCATTTTTCCTTGTTCCTGTACCTACCTAAATAAGAATTCGCGAAAAAAATCCGAACGAACAGCCCTTTCTCTTACAGTGGTGGCACCTACAGCAATGAACTTCAACCAAGTGGTTTAATCTCGACTTCGTAGCAAATTGACATTCATTGTTGCCCACCAAAAACTTCTGATTTTCCTGACATTGCTGATGTGTCAGAATTTATTTTAGAACATATCCACTTCCTTAGTTGAACAGAAACGAATTCGCACGACTTGAGCCATCGCTACAGCTGATAGAGATCATTAAAGCACCTAAATAGAGGTATTTACCTTGTGATAGAGCTTCTCGAATCTTCAGGCAACCCGACGAAAATGAGGGTGGAGGACATCAGAGCACTGCACTAAAAAACACTTAATTTTTTTTACTTTAAATTTAGCTTAATTTAGACGAAAAAACTAAAATAAAAAAATACAATAATTTCACTTTGACATATCTAATAATTATTATGAATTTGTGAAGTGTGTCAAATAATTAAATATGATTTAAGAATATATCTAGCCAGTGCTGGCGAGTTTGTACGGCAGACTGTCGTTTTGCATTTAGGTTTTATGACAAAGTAGACGTGGGTGAGAACTGTAGGTGGAAATCGACCTCGACTCCTGCATGATATTAAAGCATAATAACATTTCCTTTTCTAGAAGAATGATCTCAGGCCGAACTTATTTTAATCGGCTCCATTAACCTTTAATGTTATTTTAACACAACAATTCTGACCCTGACTTTCAACACACCTGTACCAGTGTACCTGTAGCTTGACTGTATTCCACTTGCAGTGACTCTTATTTCACCCGTTATGTAAGACCCACGGTTGTAGTAGGGGGCGAGATTGCAATAAACCGCGCACAAATCCAGACTCCAGGCGGCTACTGAAAAAATCCTGATTGAAAAGCCCAATAACATTTCTCCCGACCTGGGAATCAAACCCAAGACCTTATTTATACTTACTCAGTTACAAACCGCACCATAGTCTCTAAAGAGAAATCTCGGGAAGAGGATGATAAAATGAAATGACCTCAGCTAAGGACCATTCACTGCTAAGGAATAGAATAGAAGAGGAACGAATAAGACGGAACGGGGCATTCGTTCCGTCTTTTTGATTCCATATCCTTGCCACACCACTGCATGTTCCAGTGTTCCACTGAACACTGGAACACATAACAACAGGCTAATATTAGAGGAAGAACTCCTTACGAATCAGTAGACCATTTTGTAAGTAATTTGGAACCTACAAATTGGTCCATTCAGGATTCCAGACTCAAACTATGTCTGGTGCTAGTTTAACCAATCGATGTTTTAGTTCCTTAGGCCCTAAAAATGATATGTATTTTTAAGGTTCCGTAGGTACCCGAAGCGTATAGTAGGCGCCAGATAAATGTGGAATAAAGTATATGACCTTTCCCTAATAACTGCTCATAGGTACCTGAACAATTAAATATGAATCGTTTTTCATTATTAGACAATGTTAAGGATCACGAGAGATGATGATTCGGGACAGCTTTGTGTCATTAATTCCGTTTTTCAAATTAACAATGTCAATAAATGTAGGTGGGTCAATGACCGATATTCCACGATTATCTGGCGCCTACTATAACTAATGTTACTCATTACTAGATAAGCCTCCGCCGTCCGTCCGTCTGTCTATCAGCGGGCTGTATCTCAAGAACCGTAATAGGTAGAATTTTCAGAGAGTGTGTATTTCTATTGCCGCTTTAACAACAAATAATAAAAACTAAATAAAAAGATTTAAGGGGGCTCCCAAACAAAAAACTTGTTTTTTTTTCAGTTTATGATACGAAACCCTTCCGACCCGCACTTGGCCGGTTTTTTTAAACCTAGCCAAATCTGTCCTACAAGTCAAAGTCAATTCATTTATTTCAATAAGACCATTAGAAGGCACTTTTAGACATCAAAAAAGATTTTTTTTATTTTATCATAGCGAAAAATGTTCTTAGTTAGATTCTGCGGCTGTGTAGGTATTTTCCTTCCATCTGTCTATTTAACTTTAAGGGATAGCCGTATTTTATTAAGTTTAAAGTAAAATAATATAGTGACTCTAAGAGCGCTAACGTACTACGTCCGATCCGAAATCCGTGAAAAGACGGTCCGGGGGTAGTCGTAGAAAAATTTTTATGGTAGCTTACGCACTACACCTGATTTCCGTGATCCGATTTCTCTCCGTCATCTGAGAATCTCCAGTCCGGATAAGATTCGGTATTCGGTAGTAATTGTAAAATTTTCTGTCGTATTGAAGTAACACTGCGTGGTGATTGTAAAAAGCTCCTTTTAAACATCGCGCGGTCCAGCAAGAGAGGGTACACCCAGACTTTTTTACTTTTTCTGCGGTCTCCATACGTAGGTACAATAGCGTTGCCAGAAGTTGACACCGATTGAAAGGGCCTAGATCAAAGACGTGAACCAAAGATAAATATAATATAGTGCCGTGAACGCTCTGTAGCGGCCTCGCGTAAAATGACGTCTAAATCACGGATTTGGATCGGAGGTAGTGCGTAGGAAAGCAATATCCGAGTTCGGTCCGAGTTTTCTCAGACAGTATTTTGATGATCGGATTTGGTTTGACGTATTGCGCAACCGCTCTATTGTCCATTCGCCAAGTAGATTCTTATGGAGAGGACGGACAAGAAACTCCGTAGTTACTTTTTCCAAATTAAAGTTTTACAATATTTGCTGATCCTACAATGGTGGGAAAAAATGGGGGAGGCTTTTGCTCAACAAAGCCTCCCCCATTTTTTCCCAGACAATCTTTTTCTGAACCACCTCGAACCAGCTCCTAAGGTACGCATCTAGATCGTCTCTCCACTTCTTTCTTGGCTGACCTTGGCACGCATCCATGACTTTTTCGAGTTTTCGAGCTCAGCGTGATATTTCTTTAAGGAAAATAAAATAGTGCCACTTCTTAAAACTAGTAGGTTCCAACCTACCTTTTATTAAGCTGTCTTTAATGCTGTAAACCAGTGTTCCGCAAAGTGTGTGCCGCGACACACTGGTGTAGGTACCGTGGTTATTAGTTGGTGTGCCTCGGAAAAATACGGCTATCTCTTAAAGTTAAATAGACAGATGGAAGGAAAATACCTACACAGCCGCAGAATCTGATTAAGAACATTTTTCGCTATGATCAAAAAAATAATATCCTCAGCTTTCTAAGCATGCTATAAATTTACGTAAATAGGTATTGATTTTTCATTAATGGTGTACCTCCATAATTTTCCGATTTCCTAGATGTTCCTTGAACACAAATAGTTTGCGGAACACTGCTGTAAACTACGCAGTGGCGTAGCTAGCATGGGTGACCTCCAAGTAGAGACCATGCGATCATTTCTTTTTTGTACTTGGCGTTTGGCAGTTCAACCTATGAGGTTGTCGACTGCTTAACCGGGCTTGCCTGTGGTGGCCTTAATATAAATATTAAAGCCCCAGGGCTTATAAAAACTTACAAACTAAGCGACTACACGCTAAGAGCACGTGTGGAGTACGGGACCCGGCTTAGGGCGTCACTGGGGAGAGGACAGCTAGGGACGGGCTGGATCGAACTAGACCATGTGATCATAGCCTGTCGCAGTATATTATAATGTACTCTGTGGCCAGTCGTAACCGTTTCCCATTAGGCCGTAGTTGGGCTTAAAACGCTCTATGTTCATCGTAGCGCCATCTGGTATTAAAATACTCAAACTCGAACAAGTCAGCCATCTTTGATTTTTATAAATTCAAGTTCGCAGAACTCAAACTTCTCGTTTGCTAATCCTGTTTTCATTATTTTATACTATTTTCATATTAAAATTTGTTTTCTATTTCTGTTTATAAAATTTAAAAGACAACACTTTGCTGGAAAACACCTTACTAAAACCCGACGCCACACACAGACAAAGTGGCGTCGCGTCACTTCGAATCTTTCAAAATATTTTCATTTCAAGAAGCAATTATAACTTCTTTGATAAAAGTATAAACTAATTATTAATTACGAAATATATTACACTTAATATTTTTTTTTAGACAAAGCACAAAGTACCAAGTTAAAAAAAATAAAACAACAAAAACAAAAGTCGCTTCGTTTCTGAACGCGAAATGATGCTTGACGGGACGGCTGTTGAATGCAGCGGACTTGTTATTTGCTTTCAAAGTGATTTTATTCATTTCTCTTGTTTTATCACTATGAAAACTGTGTTCATTCTTTAACCATGTTGAATCAAACATCCACTGAAGCATTGCTTTCAGCGAGTTACGTCGAAAATTACTTAGATTGTGTTGAAAATCTTCCGAATGACCTGCAAAGACATTTATCGCGTATGCGAGAGCTTGACGTAACATACAGAGGTAATTTTCCAATTTCTACATGTCCTTTAGGCCATAATTGCTCTTACTAAGTATTAACAGTTGTATAAGTTATTAATAATTGGTACAACAGCTTGTAATTATATTGTTGACGTTCGCCTTTCAACCTCATTACGTATGCATACCTATGTATAGATTACGACTCGCGAGTACAAGTGGACCAAAATAACACCAAAACCACTGGTCTGTTGTTACTTCCAAAGATGGCTATAAAAAGATTTCATTTTGACTACATATAAGTTGATGTTTGTGTCTTGTTTTGTGTGGTAAAAAGTCCATTTATGGAGGTAACCTATCTGATTTTGTGATGCTATGTGTTAAGATTTGCTTCTTTTATTAACAGAATGTCTTCGTGAAGCTGAGAAGCATTTAGCAGTATGCATAGGAGCCAATACAGAAGAGCGTCGCCGCAGCCGGGCAGCTCTGCGGCTTCAGACGGTGCTGGTGGCGGCTCAGGAGATAGGCGACGAGAAACTACAAGTTGTGCAGATACTGCAAGACCTCATTGACAATAAACAACGGTCACTTGATGCAGATCACAAAAAATTAAGTGAGTATTTGATTATAACCTCTTTTGAAAACATAGTTTGTGATGTGCTTAAAACAAAATGTACTACATTCAAAGTACTATAATAAATTGTAAAATAATATTACAAAACTAATGTCTGTCAAAATTCCAAAAAAGAAGTTTGCTACTGTTGAACATAACAAAGCAAAGTGAAAACATATAACCAACAATTGTAAAGTATATGTTGTTAAATAATTTTCTTTATCATATCACTTATTGGCAAAAGGCCAACAATAATTATTACCAAAACTGTAAACAGTTAACTAATATAACATTTGTTGACAGTATCTTGCCTGGAGGTTAAGACAAATGGAACAGCAAAGGAAGAGCCGGCACCAGCCCCAGAGACTCTTCGTGCTGCCGAGAAGGAGGTGCCAGCTCCGGTGGTCACACCGCAGCACGCACCACCACCCCCGCCTCCTGAGCGCAGCAATGAGAAGGAAAAAGAAAAAGTGGATAGTAGAGATAAGTCTGGAGGTAAGTTGTACTTGATAATAGATTTGTTTTCTTATAAGAATAACCTTTGCACCTATTTTTCTGTCCCTTTCTGTTTATTATAATGTGTGTACATCAACTGTTGAATAAAATATAGTATTAAATAGTTACCATAGCATTGTTGTGACCAATGAATGTTTGTCAAAAACATTCTCTTTTATTCATAGTATTTTTTCCCCCCTTTTTTCGTAAAACTTTTCACCTGGCATAATATCTCCACAACCCTCGGTTGAATAGTACAGAATGCCTTAGGCATAAAATCCTTGCATGAAGAATTAAAAAATTAATTTCTTTTAGCCGAGTTTCTTTCATTACTGAGAAACCCCTTCCCCTGTCTGCTTTTGTTTTTTTATCTGCATCTACCTGTCCATCTTGTAAATAATAAGTACTAAAACTCAATATTTATCCCAGGTGAGAGATGGTCGAAACGCGCAAGACGATCACGGACCACGGCAGGAGCCGCCACAGATGGAGCAGACTCTAGTGAACGGGATAGTGAGAGGCATGCCCACAACACTACTCACAAGAAAGGTAAGCACACTCATAGTAAAGTAAACCCCAAGTAACATTATCCCTTTATGTTAACAGCACTGTACATTCTTCCTTTTTGCTAGAAGACCATACATTCTATACTTCTTTCAGTCCATCTAGTTTTTCTGATAGCTATAGCTGTCAACACGTAGACTGATATTGTATTAAGATTAAAGACCACTTCGTTCAATTTTTTCATCTTTTGCTAAACAAAATGCTAACATACCTTCTCTCCTCCCCCAGGTATAGGCAAAAAGAAAAAACGCAAAGCGCGACAAGCAGCACAACGTTCAGAAACGCCGCCAGAAGAGACAGACGCCATCGACCCCGACGAGCCGCGCTACTGCCTCTGCGACCAGATATCCTTCGGCGAGATGATCCTGTGCGACAACGATCTCTGCCCCATCGAGTGGTTCCACTTCTCCTGCGTGTCACTCACAACCAAGCCCAAAGGCAAATGGTTCTGTCCCAAGTGCCGCGGAGACCGACCCAACGTTATGAAACCTAAAGGACAATTCTTAAAAGAACTAGAACGGTATAACAGGGAGAAAGAAGAGAAAGCATAGTCTTTACTAGACGGTTAGGTTTAAGGTTCATGTGGATTTGAAATTAGTGAATACATCTGCAATTTATTGTGGTGCTTGTGGTATCAATTTGTGATATCTGAAGGACGAATGTTAAATAAAGCCCAGCGCCGGCCCTAGGGTAGAACGACTGGATCGGTCGCTCTAGGCGCCAAGCAGCAAGGGGCGCTGAAACACTTATTGTGAAAAATAATTTCCAGCTTAAAATAAAATTAATAGCGCTACTTGAGAGATGTGTGGCACTATTCCCTTAGCATAATAGAATGGAAAAGGAATTTTTGCACACCTTCCGATTCTAGTTTATATAAAATTTTAAAGAGATATAAATTTAGACGCATTCACCTTATTTTTTTTTCTGTAAAGGCTCGCTTTTGTAGCCTTTTTTCTTTATGGGAAATCATCAAATTACTTCTCTCGGTCTAGGCGGAGCGGAAGACAGTGTCAGACTCTTACTGACTAAAAAAAGGGCATATGAAAGAACATGGGTATGTTGCTTCATATGCCCTTTGCGTTCCAGGGCCACGGTGGCTCTTTAGAACGATTCCGCAACCCTGGCACACTCTGGCCCTAGCAGGCCTCGTCAATTATACCGACATCACTTTGGGGCGCGCGTGGAACAAAATGCGCCGTCGACTTATCGGTTGGCGAGCTACCCATCGCTCGCCATCCGCAGGCTTACGCCTACGATAGCCCGGAATCGCTATTAGCCTAGCTTCTCTTTTTTCCTAAACTGTTTTATTCCTGCTTCTGAATGAAGGTTCAAGAGATCGTCTAACTTATCCGTTGTGACTGGTTTGTTTTAATTTTCGAGCTCGCTCAGCTAACATTGTTTTCATATATAAGCTTTTTCCAAAAGAAAAAGAAAATTCAACGTATCCGAGAGTTACGTTTAAGTTTGAGCTCTTACAGCGTTTTTCACACGACTGCCCAAAAAAAGGAGTGTTATTTGTTTCTTAATTTTATAGAAAAGTTGACAAAACATACATTCCGGTGCCCATAAAACCACCTGCAGAAATGATTTACAAAGCTTAAAGGAAAATAAATCGAGACTGTATTTTGAGGGCCATATTCCGATCACGCTCCCCCTTAAAACTAGTATCCGGCCGGCGCTGATAAAGCCCCTCTACGTAAATGGTGAGAGTGTAAGCTGCTACAAAACAACTCTACAACACTGAAAGAATCAAGTGCCAGCTCAATTTTTATAAGTATTCACTTCTTTCCAGTCCATATAAAGGCACAAAGTTTGCCTTGAACACTTTCAAGTATTGAAATGTGATTTAAATTTTATGAATATTCAGTTCTTTCTACTGTGTCGAGTGGTTGTAACAGAAAGTTACGAGAATTATTTGAAGTATGATTAATAGAATCTCCACAACAGCACAGGACAGAAGTCATCGAATCTATGTTGTTAATTTGACTCCGCGATTTGACGAAATGTTGTAAATATATTAGTGTTACGGTCAAACTCGGAACTCTAAGTACAGTACGGCATAACTTTAGTTACGCGAAACGGCATCTATTGAATAGAGAACTGCATTCTTTATTATAGGTTGTTGCGAACACATTTAATTTCTTACATTAAATAAGTTATATTGAATATAAGGATGAATAAATAATGAATATTTGTTTGATTTTAATAACTATTAAAACATTTCCCTGTACCTACTCATTTCCAAGCATCAGCCGAAAATGCATCGATTCAAGTACGTCTATGCACTTCCTTAAACTGGCAAATATTTTTGACCGGCTTCAAAAAGGAAGAGGTTCTATGTTCGACTATTTCATTTTTTTTTATATTCCTCAATAATGACTACCTGCCTAAGTTATAATCAATGAAGAACAATCATCTTTCTTTTATCTTTACGCAAGTAGGACTTCCCAAAATGTATTTTCAATAGAAAGTGATAATTTTTGTATGGAACCGGAGCGTCGGATTTGGCTATATTTGCTTTATTTAATCGATTAGATACAAAGATACGCAGATTAGATATGATTTGGGCACGTGTAGTGCTCTGAAGCCTATCGCTAGCAAGGCCATGCACATATGGATGTCCTCGAAATATATGCGATCAATCAATCAGGCCCAATTAGATATGATATATTTTGTCTAAATGGCACCAAGATCAAAAAGTTAGGCAGCAAAATATTGATATAAATTAGGTACCTACAACAGGAAGACCTATATGTACCGGCAACATTCGTGTCTTAATATTAGCAAGCACAGATTGGACAGCTGAGATTGGAGCCTTTTTGGCATCGTACTGGTCTTAGTATAATGTTAATCGCTTAATTTTATTTTGTTGTTTGTCCTGTGCTATTCCCAAATAAACATTTCTTGTTTTTTTACCGAGCGTTCTTGAGGAATAAGTTTAAAAATTTTGTACTGCGCCGGCGCTTTACAGATATGCACATAATTGCTAGTTTACATGAAGCTCTATCTGTCAGGTTAGCTCACCGATCGCAGATCGTCATGTCACTATTTTGAAATTACATAGTACAATGTACCTATACTTAAATATCTAATCACGGTAACACAACATAATCAATGCCCATCATACAACTTAGCTTAGCCCATGGTTGTAACAGCTCTGTGGTCGGGGGGGCCCGTATCGCTGTCGAGTCCACCATGAAGTACCTGGGATTGGTGCTCGACAGCCGGTGGGATTTCGGCCCCCACTTCCGGCGGCTGGCGCCCAAGTTGTTGGGCGCGGCGGGGGCGCTGTCAACGCTGCTTCCCAATCTGGGGGACCCGAGCACCGCCTGTAGGCGGTTGTACGTGGGGATCGTGCGATCGATGGCCCTGTATGGGGCCCCGATCTGGGCGGCTGACCTGACGGCCAGCACCATCACTGTTCTGCGGAGGCCGCAGAGGGTGATGGCCGTCAGAGTCATCAGGGGATATCGCACGATCTCCTACGAGGCGGCTTGCGCACTGGCCGGATCTCCACCGTGGGACCTGGAGGCGAAAGTGCTCGCGTCACTGCATAGGTGGCGCGAGGACGCGCGGGCGCGCGGCGAAAGACTGACGCAGCAACACTTGGAGCTGCGTCGGTCGCAGCTGCGCGAGGTCCTGGTGGCGGAATGGCGGGACAGGCTTTCGAGCCCTACCGCCGGCCTCATCACCATCGAGGCCATCCGGCCAGTCTCGACCTGTGGCTCGGGGGAAGGCACGGCTCTCTGACGTTTCGTGCGACGCAGGTCCTCTCGGGGCATGGCTGCTTCGGGAGGTTCTTGTGTCGCATAGGCAAGGAGCCGGACGCTCGATGCCACCACTGCGTCGACTGTCGGGAGGACACGGTGCGGCATACGCTTGCAGAGTGTGCAGCTTGGGAGGAGCCGCGCCGTGCCCTCATCTCTGTTGTAGGCGGTGACCTCTCGCTGCCGGCCGTAGTCCATGCTATGGTCGGCGGTGAGGAGTCCTGGGACGCGGTGGTCTCCTTCTGCGAGACAGTTATCGCGCAGAAGGAGGCTGCGGAAAAGGAGAGGGAGATCACAACCGCTCTCCCTGCCCGCAGCAGGCGCATCGGGCGTCGGAGGAGGGCATACGCTGCCCTCTTCCGGCCCCCCTAACTGGGTCCAGGGGCGACGGACTTGGGGATGTCCGTCGCCCCCCATTCATCCGGACCCGAGGTGGCGGCGCGTGGTGTTCCCGTGCGCCCCTCTTTGACGTAGCGAGGGGAGTCAAACACCTCACTCCCCTCGCCGACGCGAGGTGGCCCGCAGAGGCGGGCCGGCACCAGCCGGGGATTGCGGATGTCGCATACGTTCCCGCGATCCCCGGCGTAGGTGGCAGATGGAACACCGGGGTGGTTTTAGTCAGTAAGAGTCTGACAGACCCCTCCACCCGCCCCAGGGTGGAGGATTTCCACCCGAGATCAAAAAAAAAAAAAAAAAAAAAATGGTTGCAACAGCTCTATCTCAGCTCTTATTTCCGAAGATATACAATGATTCCCGACGCGCCTACTAAGATAGATATCTAATTCATAATAAAGAAAAATAATACACAATAATTCAGTATACAATATGTCCTTTATTTCATATATGAATTATACACAAATCGTCTAGTTACAATTAGTTACCATGCAGGAAACAAAACATAGTATATTCTTCAAATAAGTCTCATAGAACTTCTCAATACGTAGTCCGTACATACATCTATTACGCTATAATAATAATAATTTGATTTGTCATAAATGCCATTATTATATTTAAAATGCTTTCTAAAATCAAGGTTAATATTTGTTTATAAAATATTGCAATGGCTTAAACTTTCGACTAGATTTATTATTATAATTAAGTATCTCTATATTGCAAATTAATCGTAGTGTAAATACTTTAAACAGGATCTTTAACAGTAATATAGGTCGTAGGGATTCTAACATAGTGAAGTACCATACTTATAAATATAAATAGTGTATAAAGAGATTGAAATGGTAAATTAAATCGTCATGTTCACTAAACTCGTACACCCATGGCGTGATAATACTTAAGAACATACTCGTTCCACAAGCTTACTCTATTACCCAAAAATGGCGTATTCACTCAGCACTCACAATTCCAAGCTAAAATACACTTCACTCCGTCAATCATAAACCGAACACAATAATAGATGGGATTAAATTACGAAACTAGATAGTCAAATGGATAACTGAATGCAAATTATTATAATCTACTGTGTTGTTAGTTTCAAACCTACGATTGCAACTCATAAAAACTCGTCACACAAAACACAACACACACAAAAAAATATACTAAATAATATCGTTAATAATTTGAATGCACTCGTTCCATCTAATTCCAATATCAATCAATATCAAAAAAACGTTAACTATACGGCAAGACACAATAATACTTTTAGTGTAATGTAAAAATATCGAGCCGATACTTTTAAGTACACATTTAAGAATCCAATACACACTTAAAATGATTAATTTGTGACAAAATAATAATTATAAATATGACACTAATTTGAACACAAATACTAATAAATTAACCGCTACCATAGGCTATAGAAGTACCACAAAATAATATCGTGCACATTGCAGTACTGACTCTAGGTTTCTAAATCAAGAATCAACCATTAGAAGATAGATGGAGTTTCTGATGAGTAAAGCTATATTTTCAGATCACACCATTGCACAAATACTTCCTAATAAGAATGTGATGACAACAGTGAAGACTTATATTAAAGAAAGCTAAAAAATTACACTTATAGAAGAAAAGGTGATTATAAAAGCAGCTGTAATTACAAACTATTTGAAACACCCACCCACCCACACACATTCGAGATTCCCGCCAATCTGATTTAGAAACCTAGCCAAAAATTATATCTAATTTGATCTAAACATTTCTTCGCTACTTAAATTAGGCCGTCGCGTATAAATAGGGGGAACTTGAATGGCCGATCTTACAGTAATCTGTCGTTGGACATTATACCCATACTCCGTGAGGATTCTTGTTGGTGGGCGCTGCGTTTTCTAGCTGTCTCGGAGACCCGATGATCCTACGAGCGCTACCTGCTTTGCATAGCCCTGTGAATGATAAAAAGCATCGTTCGTAAAATCCTACTAGCTTCCAGCCAAGCTTTCGCAGCATGGTAGTAGGATAAAACGTATAGTCTATCCTAATCCAGCACAACTACTAACAACCATTCGATTCCATCCCGAAACGAATAGGTGGATCTTTATGGTTCGTGTTGGGAGAATGCTATAAAATGATAATTTATATGGTAAATGAATTAAAAAATAGAAAACATGTTTAATTTTTATAGACATGCCTTTGTTTAGCAAAGTATAGCACTCTCTCTAAACGAAGCTTGTAAAACCAGAACCATACGTTTTGTGATGGAATCGAATGGTTGTGAATAGCTATGCAGATCGTTTTCTATCCGTGAAAAGCTGACCAACAAAGGATCCTTTTACCGCGCCTAAGGTCCCGTCAATTCATTGGTGATCAATCCAATTGGCCATCACCAATGAATTTAGCCAACGGCATTCTCTAGGATAAATAGGATCTTTTAAAAATAATTTTAAAGTATTGCATTGATAGAAAGCTTTCAAAAAAATGCAATAGCGGCAGTGTTACACCAAAGGTGCGAATATGTCAAATGTATCAGGAATTCAGGACAGATGTGCCAGATTCGGTATGCAGCAGGGAGCCAGAGGACTGGCGTCGTCGCCGAGGAAGGCCAAGGAAACGCTGGCGTGATGACTTAAGAGGCGTTCATAACGGATTGGTAGGAGAAGGCAACACACTGGGAAGAGTGGAAGGCTCTCCCCCATAGCCTTCCACTCTGTCACCTTTACCCAGCTGTGGGACATGTAGGTTTATCAAAAGTACATATATTAGTTAAGAAGACATACACACCGTCCAGAGGATGCCGCAGCTCGTCCACGCTGCCAGTCAGGCTCTGCAGGTTTGCTTCCTTCATCTCCTGCACCAGGCGTTCCACTTGACGCTTCTTCTCCATTATGGCGTTTTCTAGCACTCCCACCTGCGGACAGTGTAGCTTAAACCTGACTCATTATACTAACAGAGTAACCCCTAAAACGTGACAGATATATAAGTATTATGGATTTATCTATCTGTCTTCGAACCCGAACAGAAAGTGTTTATGGTAAGTGCCCCAAACCATCTCAAAACCAGTCAAATTCAGCAAACCCTCTCAGTATGGGCACGCTCAGCGCAATTTTACTGTCTCATTCTGTACTATTCTTTTCTTTTACTATGATGTGTTTGTTGCTGTGTGTTGTCTATGTAGAATAAATGTTTAATTCTTTTATTCTATTAATCCTAAAAAAAATCATCTAAAACTGATGTAATAGGTTGAACTTATATTCACTTTTGTCACCAGCCACAGCAGACGTTATAATATAAGGGTGGATCCCTTAATTATATTATATATATTTTTAATATATATTTTTTTATGTCAGGCGGCCCACCTGATGTTAAGCGGTCACCGCCGCACACTATGCACAATTGCATATTTACATGGTAAAATTAACACTAAAAGTAGCCATCATCTTTCTGCCCTCATCGGGTCGGCGCAATACAGTTTTTCCCTTTATTCTGCCCTGTCCACCGTCACGCTAACACTGAATGAAAAACTAGGAATGAAACTAGATTATGCGACATACCTCTCTCTTGAGATTCTCGGCGGTGAGATTGTTAATTTCCGTCGCGTGTTTGGCCTGCTGTATCTGACTCTGCAAACTCTCCATTTCAGCGAGCATTGATCGCTCCAGCGCTTGTCTGTTATGAGGGGAAAATTATCATGAGACCATATAAGGAATTATAATTTATTTTTTATGTTTGCATTTCAAATACAGGGTGTTCCACAAAAATATAAAAAAATCGGCCACAAAAAGCGACTAAAATATTCCGAAGAAATGACTTTTCAAGCAGTCTGATGCACCAAAATGCCACCAAACCCTTTTTTTTTTGTTTTGCAATTTTTCCTTAATGTAAATCAGCTACCCAACATCACCCTCAAATATGACCACGCACTTCTGGGACACCCTGTATATCTGCCTTAATGGATAGTTCGCCCTGCAAACACTTTAATTTGTGTATTATTTGGAATTCCTCTGAAATCGTTTTTTTTTTTCAGACCACTTATAACTATGATAACTTCGGAATGTAATTCCATTCCGAAGTTTATGGAATTTATTTTTTAATAAATAATAATAATATTTAAAGACTTTAATTATTTTTTCAAAACCAATTTATTTCTTTATTTATGTGGATGGCACAGGGTTATATTATTGGCACATTACCTGAGCGTAGCTGTAGACCCCTTTTAACCCTTTTGGATAAACTAAACAAGCGTGATGTTATGAAGGTTACAATACAATAATAAAATGTTTACATTCAATCTAAACAAACAAAAGACCAAGGTCGCTTAATTCCCATCACGCCTTAGCTGACTATCAAAACAGACATCTAATTTAAATTCTCACGCAAGTACTTATTACTGTAGGTACCTGCTTGTAATTATTGTTACCGTAATTACAAGTCTTCCAGACGAACTCAGAATTAGAAGTCATGAATTAGCGATCAAGAATGAGATAACAGCACAGAATCACTTTTTACGCACTATAATCTGAATGACTACAAAATAAGCGTAAATACTAGGCCAAATAAACATTATTATGTAAGATAATTAAAATATGCAGCTTACAATATCTACGCACAAATGCTAATCTATGCTCAGTTAAAAAAGAGAAAACTCATTGCAAATTACAGTATGCAATATGAGGTAGTTACGTTTTAGCATATATAGTGACGCAATACCATATAACACCTTTCAGGTATAATAACTGTTTGTCTAAGAAAATTTCTCTTCACTTCAGTTGACAAGTAGCTCAGGCGATTTCACGAGCTCGTCTATAGTTTAATTTAGAATCGACGAATTTTACGCTGACTCGGAAAACATCAAATAGTAATGGAACATTTTCCCAACTATGTTGGAATCGGGTTCGTTTCACCAGATGTACCTGAATACCAGTATATTACTTGAAGTGACTGCCAATCTTTATCTCACCCGAAAGGCCTGTCAATGATCTACGAATGACAGCCAGAACCAACGGTATAACGTACTCTCCGAGGCGAATCTCAGTATTATTTATTTATTTGCCTGCAGCAGGCAAAGTCATTGGGTTACATAGCTTTACAACAGGCTAGGCAAAGACAAAATGGTAGTGACGGGAAAGGTGGAAGGCAGAAGACCCAGAGATCAGACCAAATCTCCAAACAAATGGAGTTACGTGTCAGCGCCGTCCTTTTTACATTGACCGTCTAAAAGGAGTCACGACCCTTACACATGGGGTAACAATCAAGAAGAGAAAGAAAAAAGAAACTCACCTATTCTCCTGCTGGCGACTGTTAACAAGTCTCTGCTCATTGTGAATCTCCTCCATCAGCTTCCTTATCTTGTTCTTACATTGTAACAGTTCAGTTTCACAGTTCGCTAGTTTCGAACGCACCAACACGATCTCCGACTTTATCGTCTTCTCATTTTGTTTTACTATCTCACTTTCCTCTTCTACGTAGTTCAGTGATTGCACCTGTAGCAAACAATAATGCAAATGTGATGACAACATAAAAGGAGGTTGAGCGCGATACAAGAGCCTACTCTTCACTTATAAGCATTAATAAAAAAAAATCCGCTAGAATAGTTTAGTTGGCCTATTTTAGACATCACAAAGAGATTGTTATGTCTAAAATAGGCCAACAGAGCAACAAATGGACACACAGATTTAACCTTTTATTTAAATTTTTGGATAGGATTACAAAACTAACATTTAAACTATCAGCTATCGGAAAAACTTCACAAAGCTTTTTAATCAAGCCATATTATTATAAGATATCAATTTCAATCAGCCTGCTTCCATTATAGTAAATCTTTCCTGCTACAGACTAAACGCAAAAGAAAATAGAAACCGTGCGACTGGGATTGCGCTCAAGTCGTGATAAGACAATGTTTTGTTAGCTCGTCGTTATGTGCCAACAGATGATTGCTCTGTGCGATCTTGTGAGACTCCCCGAGTCCCAATTACCTGTTCAGTACTGATCCGCAGTTGATTGTCCGCTGAACTGATTTGTTGCTGTAATAGTTCTACTTGACGCTCTTGTTCTCGCCCTTTGTTTTCCCAGAAACCGATTTCTGCATCATACTGTAAAAATTACAGGGATTTCTATGAATAAATAATATTAGAGCATAGATTTAACTTCTAGGGAATATCTAGCTTTTAAGGCAGCATTGGAATAAGCAGCGGAGAAATAAAAGCAAATGCTTGAGTAAACTTCGACAAATAAACTCGGTGAACGCGGTGTTCGATGATCTACGAGCTATTGTCACCATCATAATGCTTTGTGCAGGTAAATGGTTCATGCTCATGTCATTGTGCTCAGTCCGTATCGAAAAAATTGAAATCTGTTTAGTTAAAACACAATTTAAATGGGAATTGCACCTACCTTTATAAGATCCACCTGCTGACTGGACAACTTCTCCCTCTGATAGTTCACTAAAGAGACCAGCTCTCTGTACTGGCTGTTATAGCTGACCGCCTCGGGGCTCCTGTTGTCCTGGGTCTCTTCAGGCAAGTTGACGGGCGACATGTGTTGGGGCCGGTTGGAGCGCATGCGGTTGGGCGACTTTCTGACGGCTTGGGATGGCGGCGGCGGAGAACGGTATGGCGGTGGTGGATCTCTGTCATGGAACGGTTAATTTAAAATAGAAGGAACGGCGGCCTCTTCCCCATCTATTAGGGAGTTTTGTTGCATAGAGATATAGTCGCAAAGTATTATTGGGTTTTTTTTATCTAGAATTTTTAGAAAGCAGTCAGGAGAATAGATCAGAGAGGAGTTAATGGCAACAAGGTTGTCCCTACTACATGAGAGTTAAACATAACTGACAGAATGTGGATGTACTATAGTTACACTACAACCCTACCTAACTTCTAGTAAAACCAAGGGTAATTATTTTGTTGAACTTATGGCAGCAGATCTCTTGGCTCTTACCCCATGCTTGGTAATGCTCTTGGTTACCAGCAGAGGTCATGCAATATTTAAAATATTCAGTGTTAATAGGTCTATTCCAGTCCACATAACTGTTAATGGTAACATGATAGGCAAGCTATAAACTGTTGGAAGCAATTAAATAAGTGGGACAAGAGATTTTGTGAATGCTGTAAGCATAAACTTTTATTTATGGTCAAATGAGAAATATCTTATGACCTTCTCAATTAAATATGATCTTTTGGCTACCTGACTGTTCTAAGTAATAGTCATAGTTAGTTGATAGTTTTTATGAATCATAGGACATTTGGGTCAGGGATCTTAAATGTGAGTGTGTGATGACTATGAGTCATTATATTTAAGATGGAATTTAAAATCATACTTCTTTCTTAGCCAATACTATAAATTTTTCCCTGTGGCTTTTCCTTATCCAACGGGAAACATGTATTTTTCCTGGATAAAAATTAACATTCCAGGACAATAGTGCATGGTGTAGATGTCGCATTATAACAGAAAGTTGTGTAGCAAAAGTTTGTGTATGATAAAGTTTATTTTATTTTTCTATCTTAAACATATAAGCTAAATAAATATCTCCGTAGTTTGGATTTATAAATAGTTTTACACAATTATCACAAATTCTTCCCTTTATTTGCCAAATGACACAGCTGACCCAAACAACTAATAACATTAAATACCTGTAAGGTGGGACATCTTTTAGAACAGGGCTATCAGACTCAGGAGTTTTAGCTTGCTGCACACCCTTTACCACCCCCACAGGGTTGCCGGGTGAGGTGTTAGTCACATTGTTATTGCTGTAAGTTGGAGTGGTCGACATTCTATTTGGAGAGTTCTGGGAGTCTAACATGTTGGCATTTGATGTGGTGTGCCCGCTAAAAGGAGAAAATGGAAATAAAATTAGATAGTGGGATTTATTTTTAAATGTTATGATGTAAAGAAAGAACTGTAAGTACAGTACAAATACAAAGTATGTTAACTAGTATGTTTTTATAACTCACCCATTTCCTATTGGAGATTTAGAACTGTTAGTAGCCTGAGGTTTCTGGTTGTTGCCAGAATCTGATCTTCTCAGTATAAACTGTATATCATTGGAGTATTCACCCCATTTCATTAGGATCTGAAAACACATTGACAACTATAAATATTGGAAAAACCAACAAAAAGGCTAGGAGTACAAATGATAGATCTATTTAAAGCTCTTAAATTAACATAAATACATTGTCTTGTTATTATTATGAACTCTGTATTTTTGCAACATATTTAATAATTGCCATCTATAAGCACAGAAATCTTCTCAAAAATAAACCACAGTCTCTTCAGTATTTGTGCAATTCATCAACTTATTTATAGAACTTGATACCTTGAGGGGATACTCTTGGGGTGCCAGCAGCCGTTCATTATTTCGCCACCGCTCTATTAGTGTGAATCTGCCCACTTTTCCAGTGGCATGAGCTAACGCGAAGACTACATCCTGTGCAAAAAATATTATGATATTGTCAAACATCGAAAGTTATTAAAAGTGAAAATGAATACACACAGCATTCTAACCGTGTCAGTAGCATAATCATGAGAATAGAAATTCTAGTAGACTGACCTGGCAGGTTGTGGTCTCTGTAACCCCACAAACAATCCTTTGTATCCCCTCGACCCAGACCTTCAGCTCCATTAATTTCGCACTGTTCACAATCAACTCTTAAACCACATATTCACCTAAGATGTCATTTTAATACTTATTCATCCTGCGCGAGACTTCTTCCTCACACAATATGAGGTAAAACGCAACACAAACATACCAAAAACACAATAAAGAAAATAAAGCTCCAAGTGGGTTATGAGAAATTTTCGTTTAGAAACACGTCGCTGACATATGCATGACAGCTTTGATTTAATTGCTTTTTATTTATTTACCTCGAAAGCAAGGCTATAGTCTTTTGACCAGATAGCCTAGTTTTTAGTTTTGCATTAGAATGCGGAGGTAGCACACATTCTAATGGTTTTTGGAGTATCTGGTAAAAAATATATCGATTCGGCCTTCTCGGTAAGTTTCGAGTGAGATAGTCAATACTACAATACAATTCTCAGCTCCACCCGAGACCGCGCCTGTTTCAATTATTCCTCATATTTTCCAGGTGCGTGGATACACTTGATACACAAAACTATACCAATTTACATCACAATATCCACTAGGAATCAATTTACGAATAAACAGCCGTTAAACTTCACTCTACAAAATCCCGCCTAAAACCATAGACTACGGAAATGGTCTATGGTTTGTAGAAAAACGTTTATTTTTTTGTGGTTCTGAAAAGTGTTCGTTCTGCCTCTACCAGGCCGGGCCAAACACTGCTTTTTCTATTTAGCTAGAACAAGGCACATTAACAGGTTTGTCTCGTTCGGCTGAGCTTCCTGATATGCAATTCGTCACTTGACGTAAATGATATCATTTTAGCAAGTGTTGTACATACGACTCTACAGATTGGAAGCGCTAAATTCAAAATTAATTCTATTGCCTGCAAGGAATCCTAAAGTATTCCTATTTCGGTGCATTGCAAAATTTATGATTTTGCTCAAAAATGCGCCGTTTCAAAGTAGAGTAAAGACTCCTTTTCTTTCATTTTTCTTTGTTTATGAAATGGCGTTTTAAAGGTACGTGCTGGCAAGTTAAAGTGTAACATTTATTTATGTTTGTCGTCATCGTTTGATCTTGAACTGCACCACTGCACAACCAAATATTGATTATTACGCTATTGAAGCAATTCAGTTTTAAAACTAAGAATGTCAGCACCACCAGCAGCAGAGGACGATGACGATGTAATTTCAAACTATATTTGAGCTGTGATTATACTGTAAAACATATTCATAAGTATACCTAGTGCACCCAGGCTGACAGTACCTCTTTCTTATCCGCAATGCGTGCACGTATGCACCTACCGTTGAAACTGAGCTGATCCGGATGAACATGGTGTTACATACCTACTTGGACTACTACCCCCAACTATAATTTGTGACAGGCCCACGTCTTACGTCCAGCAGTGGACTGTTGTGGACAGAGTCGACTGACTGATGTTTTTTTTTTAATTTAATTTATTTTGCTGCAGGATATTGTGTTCAACGTCGAGGAGATACAGAAAATTGTGAGAGATAATATAGAGATGTGTTTGGGGGGTAACACGTACAGCCATTCGCGAGCACCGCAATGGATCTCCATTATTACAGATAAAACTCTTACAAGACTAAATAAAATGAATAAACCTTTCAAATACATTTGTAAGTATCTATGGATTACAGTAAAGACGGAAAAAAATCGAAAGAATTCAGTAAGAGTTTATAAAGACGTGGAGGCAGGGCCAAATATCTACCTACCTGTCTCGTCTCACTCACCCAGAAGTTACTTGGTTGAAAATGTATCGATTAGTGCCTTGTCCATGAGCATGATAGTAAAAGAAAGCATATATCCTGCTCCTGCTGTTACTTGCCTTAACTAGTGGTCTCGTCGATGCTTTTTCAAACGTGATTAACTCTGTCGAAAAGCGGCTGTAAATCGACACGGTCAGTTGATTTTCGTCATTTTTTAAAATATTATGTAACATTATGATCCTGCCCACAGTGCGAATCACAATAACCCAGAAAAATGGAGCGGGTTTGCACACAGCCGCGGCATACTACTGGGACACCGCTACCGACGGCTCTTGCACTGTGCGCTGGGAGAACAAGTACATGTACTGCATTGTCAATATTTGGGGACTAGCCCTGCAGCTTTAAATAAATAAGTTTTATGGTTTATGGCTCTTTTACTTTTATGGAGTACTTTTGTGTAGATACTCATCTCTGTCGGTTCTTCTTACATACAAAGAATAGAAAGACCATCAATTGGTATTTCTGTTCATTTCCTTTAAATTACAGGCAACTTAAAAACAGCGACTACAGTCTTGTAGTCGCTGTTATTCTAAATGTACCTATTACCATGTAAATTCCTACTGGTATAATTTATAAAATATAGTAAGTAACTTAAGTCTAAATGAAATACAAATCAGTTCAAGCTAAACGTATGTGTATTTTGTAAATAGCTAAACTTTTATGTCCAATATATAATTCCTTAGGCCTGTTTTAAATGCACTTGAACTGGAAAACTCGGCACTAACACAGCGGTAACCTGTCTCTAATAAAGCTTCCTCCATTCTGTCCTATCACTGACTCCTACTCTCTCGAGTCACTCCACACACAATCCAAAGGTTGACTGAAAGAGAATGCCTTGATGCATTAAGTCCGCCCATGTACCACTATTGTACATTCAGTTTAAATAAAAACAAGACTATTGCCAAACTCTTCGCATCTAGCATAAGCGTGCCTACTCCATGAACGGCAACGCTGCGTATGCGCAACATTTACTCCACGACCGCGTCAGGCGTTATTTGTTTCGATATAATCACTTCTAACCCAACGCTAAACGTTAAAGCGTGCAAGGTGGTGGTCATCACATTCAGAATATGACTGTGACATCAATAAATGTTTAGAAGTAGTTCTGGTTTGTCAAAAAGGGACAGGGTTTTTTGTTCGTCGCGACATGTGTTCAGACAGACCTTCACTTTTTGTTCCGATTTCGACTTCCTGGTTCGAGTGACAAAAACGAGACCCCTTGTAACATATTTTTAACTAAGTGTTGTTTGATGAATGGGTCATGACTTCATGAGTGAGGCATCTGCTCGCATAATATTTTTGAGAGGTAGCTCTGGCATATTTCTTGCTTCCTTTTTCTTAATATATTCGAAATGTATTTACACTCAACATAGGACGATAGGTTTAAACATCACATACAGAAAACTAAATAAAACAAAATATAAAGCACATTTTAGTATTTTTATTTTTGGTAAAATTTACCACAATACAAAATAATGATAGAAATAAATAAAGTAATAAAATGTATAGACAGGTCATAGAACTATGCATTGTAAAAATTGGTGCTTTTAAAGCAATTTCTTTATAATTTATAATAACATTAGGCAAAATGGCATTGTGTACATTTAAAAATAAAAGCATTATTTTTAACACAAATAATATCAAGGGCAGATGCAATACACTTAATAATTAACGCAAAATGATTCATCACTTGGTGATTTGGTCTTTTGATTTCTAATTAATTTATTCACGAAAATGTTACCGTTAAAGTAACAAGCTGTTACCGAGCTTGTCTTAAGATTACCTGACATACCCAGTTAAAGTATGGAGTCTTATATAAACACTCGTTTTCCCTTTTGAGAACTTTTAGAAAAACATACGGAACAACACATGGCAACCCGCTAAAGTGCGGAAAGATAATTTTGACGCCTCGTTTCTATTGATTCCATACGTGCTTTTGGATCAGAACGAGAATTACAAATTAATTAGGTAGGTACTGGGGCTTTGGTTTTTGTAAGAGTTTAGAATTATTTTTTCAAACTACGTCTACGCACTTCAGCGGATCTGTCTAGTTAATCGTAATATCTCTGCGATATTTGTATGTCTAGGTAATCAGCACAATAACGGTAACATAATACATCGAGTGGCGGCGCGATTGCTAATAGGAAATTAGAAGACGGTCTCTGGGAGAAACCAGTTCATTTATTGGTTACATATTGGATTTAAAAAAAGATTACATCGAAACTCTTAAAAGCTCTCACTAAGAGGGGTGCGGCACGCTGCGCTGCGGCGGCTGGACTGTTTTACACACAAATCCCAATGATTGATTTGTATGTAAATCAGTCGACACAACGCAGTGTGGCACCCCTCTAAGCCACCAGACTCGCACCACCACTCATTACAACACTAACAAAATGCACATGTATATAATTTTAACGCATTCGTGAATCTAGCAAACAAGTCAACTTCATTATAAACCATTTACAATTGATATAGTCCACAAATTGTTTAATCGACATTACCATTTGGTCACGCCTTTAAAATAACATTACAAAAGAAATGTTGAGGAAAAAGGAAAAGAAACGCGTGTTAATCTTATGTCAAAATAATAAAAACTAAATCTTTAAAAATATCGTGTTAATCTTAATAGTCGAAAGTGATTAAAATTACCTGTACTTTTATTATCATAACTCGATGTAGGCTATAACTTCGACTAACTTTCGTATCAAATGTAAACAAAATATAACAACCTTTTTTATAAAAAGAATGGCTTATAACCGTTATGGCTACGTTCGCATCATTTCAGTTCTAAAACCGAGAGGACTAGTCGACAGATATTTCCAGACTGGCTGGACAATATCAATTTAAAACATTGATGGGAACACAGTCAATACAGTTCACATACAACAGAATGTTATTATCATTGATTTGTTTGTAATTATCTCAAATTCAGGCTGTTTGTCTACTAAAGTGGCTCAATTATTATGCAATAGAAACTACTAGATATGTCGCTCAAAAAAGATAAATCCCGCTTTGGAATTTGTATTTGTAGTAACAACTAAATAACACTAAATTATTAAGATCCGATTCACGTAATAAATTTAATTGTGACTGCTGTCTAGCTTACATACATTTGATGGCTGTACAAGAGATCACATATAATGTGAATTAATCATAATCTAATAAATAACACAGTTCACAAAAACAATTTTAAAATAATATTCTACAAGGTAGACAAACTGCCTATAACAAAACAAAACAAGGGCTCTGATTGACAAAATATATGCAACTATCAATTGATTTCCGCTAAAACAAGACACCTGTATATAACAAATTAGCACAGAATAATATATTTAAAACTCAATTGTATGCACAGCTTATTATAACACCAAAAATTACCTTAGCTATTGTATACTTAGTTTCATGATTCTTATACAATGAAATTATCTGATTCATTAAGTACTATCAGAAAAATGGAACATTTATCATTATTATGTGCATCTTGTTCTAACGTATAAATTTCAAAAAGTACTAATAGTTACCTCTTAATTCGGGCCTACGTTAATCTGTCCTATTGAATGTATCTATAAAATACTTGGGGACACATACAAGTTATTTTAATACTGCTATTGTTAGATGCAGGAACAAATCATACATAATTCAACTGTTATCCTATGGCTTGGTTTCCAAAAGTTTATTACTCACTTTGTTTCTGCATCTAATTCTATTACTAAAACAATAAAATTGTGAAGCAAATTTATTAGCAATTTGACTGATTCGTGTGATGACTGGTATTGTGTGATGCATTAAAATTCAGTCTATAAATGCTTAGGAAAAAAATGCTATAAAAATTATATTTGCCAATTAAAACAACACACAGGCAATCGATTAGAACATTAAAAAATATATATCACCTAAATTAAAACCAATTAAGCTTTGCTGAAGTAGTATTAAAGCTAACAAATGTGCATTTTTATGATAAACCGTGCTTCGTAACTGGGAGTCATCCTACTGTACAGCGTACACATCTCGATCATTATGCGTCACTTCGTGCCTCCCGGCCCGCCCCGATCGCGCGGGCCTCTCCGCACACGAAATAACTTATTATATACACCATAAAATATACTCTATAAAGTACAACCTACCACTATGACTACAATAAAACGATTTGTCGTTTAACTCATTATTATGACAGATAATTCCTCTTATTTACAATTTTACTATACAATACACGATAAAATTACTAAAAAGTAACATTGTACTTGTAACTTTGCTACCCTCCTTTCGAATGTACTAATTTTATTATTATTTATGCCTAAAGATCCCTCGATATATGTACACATACGCGCTATGTTAGTCGAGACTTAACTGATCACAAGTGAAGAGAAAATATAAGAACATAATGAGGAACAAATATACACTAGCTACACACTAACCATCTCTTACCCGAGCATACGGGGCTAGACATATCACATCAAAGTTAAGTGCACACACTTAAGCCGTTCGCGAGTCAAATCCATCTTAAAAAAACTCAACATAACTAAAATATATTTACAAAATGTATAAACCTATCTCAAAATACGATTTTTCAAATAAATCTAATTCAAAATTATTATAAAATCCAACAACTCTAACACTGGGTAGATTCAAGAAAGAGATCATAGTAAGATTCATGTAAAATTGTTTCTGTGTCCGATTAAGTAGGCTCCAAGTACGTCTAGTGTCAAGATACGAGGTGGGAGTAACGCGATATGTGAATTTGACTTATTGTCTTACATACATAATTATGTACACGTAATAATTGTGCTCGACCCAGTATTTCATCATCAAGCATTCATTTCCGCAAGCTACATTCTAAATAGGCTTACTTAGAACTCTCACGAGATCCATCGATTTATATTAGGCGGCGTACCGCTAAATAAGTCCCTCCGAATTACATGTCATCCACGTCTCACGTTATTACTAACTTACGTCTAATTCAGTTATGTACTTCTAGGATTATGCTATTTGTTAAGTAAAACATGTGAGGCTGGAAAATTTACTGATCAAAAATACTACAGGGCTATCGTAGATTTAATGTTCGACTTGTAGTATTTTTGTTCGGTTTCACAGCATTTTAAACCTCTTTGATCATAGATCAACACAAGCATAATTGACACAATCAAATCACTCACTCCATACTTGTTTATAGTTAGTTGAGGTACTTGCGGCACTTCTTGGCGCCGCACGTGCACGGTATCTTGACCTCCTCGAAGGGGAACTTGTAGTCGTACGTGAGCTCCTCGCCGATGGTGATGCGGCGGAGCGCGAAGATGAGGATGTGCTTGTGACCGTGGATGTCCACAACGCGCGAGTAACAGTTGGGCTGGAATTAAAATAAACTTATTAGTTAGGTGGCTATTAATAAAAATAATGTAGAATCTGTCTACATGGTCTTAGTTAGTATGATGTGACCATGATGAAACACCAACCTCATTTACTAAAACGGTAACAAATTAAGATACAAGTACCTCCTACTCCGCAGCCGTAAACATGGCACATCTAAGAGTTCTAGACGGCAAAAGTTTGACTTTTCAGCACCTTCTCTATTACCCGAAGTAAAGGTTAGTACAGTAGAGGCAACAGTCACTTTCCAATACCAGGGCCATATATACAGACGCCAGCACATCAAGCTTGCCGAAACTGTAAAATTTTCCCAATCAACCTTGAACCTAATGCTTTGGCGTTAAAGTTGAAAATCTATTAAAGAAATTTGACAGATTGTTGTAGCTTGATGTGCTGGCGTCTGTACGACCGGTCGTCAGTTCTATCGTATCAACTTAACTTACATCACAGGAGTGGGTCGCGTTGCCCTTGAGTTACAAATTAAGATAAGAACAAGCCATTCCCCAGCCATAAACATGGCACAACTAGACAACAAAAATGTGACTTTAGAGAACCGTCTCTGTTACCATGACTAAAGGTCTAAGTATTTTGATGCAGAGCCGAAGCAACAGTCGCCGACTCTGCGTCAATATGCATCGCATCTACAGTCATTTCCGAAACTTGTGCCATATGTACGGCTGGTCGTCTGTTCCATCGTGTCAACATAACTCACATCACAGGAGTGGTTGATGAACCGCGCCGCGTTGCCCTTGAGCGTGGCGTCCACCACGAGGTTGTCGTCGATGCGGAACATGTAGCAGCCGCCCACGCCGCGCCGCCCGCTCATCGCTTCGTAGCGCTTCTCTCGCTGGTCGGCCAGCACGGCGCGGATTACTTCTCCTGCGTATTCTATTACCATGTCACCTGGAAAACGGAATCGTATGTTACGAGGTAACTCTACAAAAACACATGGGACTTAAAAAAAAGGGCGTTATTAAGAAATGCTGTTAAATACACCTCTGCCTATTTTTAAATGGAAAATATACGTGATTTTACAGTCGTGAGTCGCTATCAAGAGTAAAATTTCAGTGAATATGGAAAAGATGATAAATAAGTCTTATTTCTATTTCATAAGCGAAACTAGTAACAAATAAAGATTATGTCTCACTTAGACTTTAGAATCGTTAAACTATAGAATCGATGTAAAACCGGATCGAAAACATGTAAACGGTTATAAAAACTTACCTTCTTCAATATCTCGTTTGCAGAATAGTCCACGTCCATGTATGTGCGATCTGTAAACGCCCACGGACGCTTTAGATGTCTCTTTTAGTTGTCTGAATCTCATCGCCGGCGGCAAAGTTGCCAGGCGCCTGAAAACGAGAAAACAAAAGTTAGCACAATAGCATTTTTATTAAATTCAAGTGGATGGTGGTAGAGAGAGATGTTTCTTTTTCAGACAGAAAATTCATTACTAGGAAATTAGAGACGGTCAACGCCCGGTTTGTGAATATAGAAGTCGAAGGTTTTCATGGTCAAGTAGTTTGACAAATTCTCATCTTCATTCAAAACTCGGGCCTATGTCGTCTAATTTAATTAATAAGTTGCAGTAGATAGTAAAATTACCTGTAACCGTGGCTACTTATTAGGCCCAAGTAGAGTAGCTATGTAGATTTACCATCGATACGAAAAGAAGAAGTAAAATTAGTTAATATATTTTTACATAGTTACCTTGAAATAGAGCTTTCTCCCTCCTGACCTCCGAACGGAGGTGGCTCCTCTCTGAAAGGCGAGGCCATCCAACTGAACATGTCATGGTTCTGCTTGCGAGAGACTGGTCCCGTGCGGGCGCTACCCCAGGGGCTCTCTTTGAAGCCTTCGCTCAAGTCCAAGTCGTTATCCCAGCTGCTTAGCTGGCGGCCTTGACGGGTCTTGTATTTTGTGCAACGACTTGCCTGTAATATGAAAATCATTAGTAATATATGCTTACAAAATTACAAATAAATGTTTTCGAATAACAGTGATCACTTACCCCAGGTAGTTGTTCGACGAGGTATCTTAATGCGTTGTTATTCAGTCCCAGAATATGCGCTCCAGACAAACTAGCCGGCAGATTGTACTGTATCGGCGGTAATCCAGATTGCTTCCGAGCATTTTGTACAGCCTCCACAACTTTAGCCCATAGGTCGGTCAGCGACGAAGACGTGTAGTTGAAACCGTCTTCCGATGTTACTTCATAAATCAGTTTCGGTCCGTCATCCTTCGCCGGCTCAGGAGCAGGCTTGGGTACTGTAGGTTTGTTCTCCTTCGAAATTTTATTCTGCTTCTTAGTCGCAACTGGTTCTACCTCCGTTTTCCTATCTCCCAAAGGTCTCTTCATTACTTTAGTAGAAGCATTCGGTACTTTTGTCGCAATTGGAGCTCTATTGGTATCTTTTTCTGTAAGTACTTTTGGAGGTTCGACTTCAATCATCTCTGCGTCCAAGCTTGGTAGAGACATCTTAGAAGTGGTTTCAATTGGTTCCATGATTCTAGCAGTATCCATTGTCGAAGCTGCCGTGCTTGTGTTAGCCTGGTGTATCTCGGCTGATAGCTGCATGGCCTGAGCAGCATCCCTTTCTTCTTTTTCCTTTTTGGCTTTTTCCAGTTCCATCATTCGCTTCGACTCGGCAATCGCCTTTTCTAGATCACTGTCAACTGTGTCATCTTTTATGTTCAAGTCTGGCATATCGTGACTTACAGCAGCCCTCTGTTTCGGCACCGTAGCAGTTTTGGTGGTCTTGGTAGATGACTTGCTTTGCCCATCTCTATGTAGTGGCAGTACTCTGTTCATAGGTCTCATTGACATTGGATTGACGACGTTAGTAGGAATGCCAGATTGCTGAGTAGGAGGAGCCTTTGGTAATGATATGCTGGAACTGGTTTGCGTTGGTAAATTGATCGTATTGTTCGCCACTGGTATGCACATCAGGTTGTTGGCGTTGTTCTGATTTTGAAGTAAGCTGGTGTTTGTCTGAAGCGGGAAGTTTATATCAGCTGCAGCCTTCGAAGCGATTTTAGGATCAACGAGATTGTTCTGAACCGTGATATTGACGGTGTTATTGCTCGAGTTAACATTAATGTTCATAGGAGCACTGTTCGGTATCGCCTGGAAAGGTACATTGATCATGGTTCCATTGTTGTCGTTATTTGGTTGGAAAGCGAGAGGATCAGCCGTGATGCCAGGCACGCTGTTGTTGGTGTTATTAGTTACCACGCGGATATTATGTTGCTGTGGCACATGCTGGTTAATATTGTTCTCAAGATTTGCGTTATTCATTCGGGCCCTCTCTGGTAAATTTATAACTCTGCTGTTATTCTGGGGGTTCATTTGCATATATCCAATTTGATTGCTCACTGAGATAGTATGGTTAGGTTTCTCGTTGCTGACCATATTTACTTTAGAACAGTCTTTGTTGTTTGGTATGTTTGGCATGGGTAAGTTGTTCGTTGGTGGAGGACCCATTAAATTCTTGCCTCGTAAAGTTTCTGGTGCGAACTTAGGTGGATCCGGCACTGGTATGGTACTTCTGTTCATCTGATTGTCCATGTTTGGTATGCTCTGACTTTGTGATGTATTATTGCTGCTCATGCTGCAGCTGTTTATATTTAGTTGCGCGGTGTTGGACACCTGGCTGTTGATCATTTGATTCGGATTGTTTGCAGCGTGTGTTTGTGAGTTATTTAACATCATGTGATTAGATGTTCCAGACATGAGGTTGTTTACATTATGATCTGAGGAGTTGGAGCAACTCATCAACATTTCGTGACCCGCCATGTTGTTCTGGGTGCTGGGTCCGTACATGTTACTGTTGTTAACATTATTCATCATCATATTGTTTGACATGCTCGAGTTATTTACATTCATGCCGTGCAGCATATTTCCTGTGCCCATATTCATGTTGTTCTGATTCGAATTCATACTCATGTTCGAGCATATCTCCATCGAGTTCTGATTGTTGGTGAATTGAGTGCTGTTATTGGAGCAGCTACCACTGCAAGAACTTTGAATATCATTCTTAATGTCCGGAATATTCGGCATATGCATCATAGAACTGTTCATGGACTGATGATTGGTGTTGACGATTTGCATAGTGCTGTTCAGATTGGTGTGCATGTTCATATTATTCATTGAATTCATCTGATGTTGCATCATTGAAGAATGTTCCATGGAACTCCTGTTGTTCTGTATTTGATTCATCGCATTGATATTTTGCAAGGAGATTGAGTTACTGTCGTATCTATTCCCGTGAATATTTGGCATAGAGCCAGAGTTGTCCATCTGGTTACCTAGATTAATATTGGGGGCACTTCCTGACATATGATGCATGTGTATGCTGTTATCCATCTGCTGTCTGTTGTGCATTTGATTGGGTACATGCTGGTGCATGTTCATTATGTTGTTGTCGACGTGAGGTTGACGATTATTTTGGATCTGCATAACATTAGACATTTGATGTTGGTGGTGAAGGCCAACTGTCTCCATTTGTCTGTTCTGTTGCATCGACATTTGCTGGTTCACATGCATGTTATTGTCCATTTGTCCTCGGGTGTTGTTAGTCGCGTGATGATTCATCTGCTGCATGTTATGCAATTGTGAGCTATGCATGTTATCTATAGATCTGTTGGAGTGCATGTTGTGACTCATATTGCCCATGCTGTGAGATTGCATGTTGTCTATCATCATCCTGTTATTTTGCATGTTCATGCTCGTCATTGGCTGTTGCATATGCATATGGTTGAGTTCACCCAAATCTGATCGATTTATATTGTGGTTGTTGGCTCCCAAATTATGCATGTTCATGGACTGATTCATAATGTTGGTGTTGTCGGGGGTACTTCGGTTAGAAACCATGGTGTTCTGATTATGATTTTGCTGTGCACTCATCATATTTTCGTGGAAGTTCCTGTTGGGTGTTTGTTGATTTAGCTGCTGTAACTGGTTGTTTTCAACTTGGCGGTTGTGTTGGATCTGTCCATTCATAATGTGGATCTGGTTAGGTGCTGGCACTTGATTGTTATCGTGCGACATCATCTGTATGTTACTGCTGTGAGACATATTTGATGAATTCATAGAAGTTGACATTTCATGCTGCTGGTTTGACTGCATGCTATTGTCACTAGAAACTGAGATGTTCATTCTGTTATTTGTAGTTTCTTGACACGACATGTTCATATTTTGCATCGAATTGTTTCCAGAGCTTAATATTTGAACTTGTCCATGAGAATTGTTGTTAGATAACGAGCACATTTGACTTTGGTTATTGGGTACAGAAATAGTATTCTGATTGTTCTGTGACTGCTGCCTCATCACGTTGTGGGGTATGATGCTGATCGCTGGTGAGTTGCTGATATTTCCACTCATCTGGCAGTTACTCATTTTATGAGTATTCATCTGACTGGACATACTGTCCGTATTATGTTTGTTGTCAGCATTTCCCATGTTCTGGAAACTCTTGTCATTGTTAGCATGTTGCTGTGAATGAGACGCCATTATTTCTTGAGAGAAATTCAATAGTCCACCTTCAGCTTTTGATAAAGCATTGATTTTGCTTAATTTCAAGGAAGTATCTGCGTCAAAGTTGCTGTTCATGACGGACGAAGGTGGGTAAATGTTTCCAGCAGTAATTTGAATAACATTGTTGGATGTAGTATGTGATGTAGAGTGGTGGCTCACGTTGAGGCTCTGCTCGAACTGGTGAGAGTGCATGTTCATGCCAGACATAGAGTTGTTAGGCATTTGTATCAAACAGTTCTGATTCATTTTATCATGATCATTGTTCAGATGGGATCGTCCGGCTATTGCATTGCTTTGAATATTCATCGAAGTGGTGTTCACAGCACTTGGTCTCACTGTAATGTTTTGATGTTGTTCCATCTTATTATCCATGGAGGTGTTGATGGGCTGACTAATTTGCCTCCACGGAGTAGGCGACTTGATGCTCTGAGTGACACTTATGGTAGGCATATTTGCGTTGTTTGAATTATCATGTAGGTTTCCACTAATTTCAATGACATGCGAATTTTCGATCTTGTAATTGTTACTCTTAGCAGGCGGCGCAATAGAGCTCGATACTATCGGCTGCGTCAGTGGGATCGACTGCATCGGGAACGATGTGGCCGGTATCGATTGAGAGATCGCCATCACGGGCTGTCCGATCGACGACACAAGTGTTACATGTGGAGACATTGACACAATGCTAGGTTTTGACATATTTCCTCTTTGTTGCATCTGTGGGGAGCTAGAAATAGTCATGCCATGTATCTGAGAAGTAATCGGATTAATGGTCTGTCTGCCCGAAATTATATTGCCCGATTGTGATCCAACAGTCAGTGGTGATGGACTCATTTGTATCACTTTGGGTGTCTGTCGGTTGCTGTTATTCGATTTATCGGGCAGCGGCTGCAGAGTCAGGTTCGGGACATTTGCCTTAACATTTTTCATTTGTGGCGACGACTGTACAGTATGTGCAGTGACCACGTTGGGTGTCGATGATACAGTGACGCTGTCGCCTACATTATTCACCACGACATATCCAGTTGGCACCTCTACTATAGGCTCTATCTTGCTCGCTTGGAACACCTGAGTGGTTGTAGCTGAGAAACTGCTGTTCTGTGCAAGCACTCCTTGCATGGCTGTAGAAACGAACTGCTGCGAAGACATCACTGTGTTCTGGACGATCGTCTCCAAGCCATAGTAAACAGGCTGCGTTGTTGTCAAGTACATACAGCCAGACGGATCTGTGACCATTTCTAAAGTCGGTGTTGAACCGAGTAGTACTTGGTCGTTGCAGAATTGTGGCAATAGAGTCCCTTGAGGTAAAATAGTGGTTCCTCCAGGACCTGAAGAGATTAGCGTATTGCCTTGTGTTTGTAATGTATTTGGTATTATAGTCGTTTGACCATTGCCGATTCCGCTTTGCGGCACAACTGTTGCTGTGTTTCCATTTGTCAATCCCTGTATTGTGCCTTGTGGTATTATTGTAGTACCATTTTGCGTATGTATAGCTTGTGGCAGAATAGTGTGGCCATTGGGACCCTGAGAAATAATGCCTTGTGTTTGGATTGCACCTTGAGGTAGAATCGTGGCACCTTGTTGTAGAGCTTGGGGCAATATTCCCACATTCCCTTGTGGTAACAAAACAGGTATTCCACCGCTTGGTACGGCGACAAGTCCTCCTGATTCTGTTTGTTGAATTTGGAATGTTTGAGGTACTAGACCACTCTGGGAGATGAATTGAGTGGGACCGGTCTTGAAGTCTCCTTGCGGCGCGATGGTCGCGATATACTGCATATTCTGATTCTGTTGTTGCGATAATGCCTCCACATAAGCAGACATTATGTTTTGGTTTGAAACTGGCTGCACAATAATCGATGGCTGGCCTGTCTGATTATTAGTTTGCAGCTGTATAACCGTGTTGCCAGGACCTAGTGGTGACTGGTTGATGGTTGTGTATGTCTTTTCCATTTTGGTTTGCCTCTTGATAGTGGTAGGCTTAGGCATAGGACGACCTCTTCCTCGGTTTGTCGCCTGGAATATTGGCTTCGGATGCACCTGCTGAGGTTGTTTTTTGGGAGACTTCTGCGTATTTCCTGGCAATATCAACTGTTGTTTTTGCGTATTAGGCGAAGACAATCTCTGTGCTGTCATTGCAGGGACAACGATAGTGTTCCCTTGTATATTTGGCCGAATCATTGGTTGAATATTTTGGATAATGGACGCGTTAGGCATTCCCTGTATTGAATTTACCGGCAATGCGATTGACGTCGCACTTGCCATATTGGGGAAATGATTTTTGCCTTGGATCATCTGGCCTTGTATCATCTGACCTTGTTGATTTTGAGGAATAGTTAGAACTTGGTTCGAATTTGATGATATCACTTGAATTCCGCCTGGTCCCGATAGCAACTGGGTCATGTCATTGCCTTGAATCTGTTGAATATTTCCATTTCCATTGCCTGGTTTCACACAGATGTTGTAGGGCAGAATGTTAGGTTGCGTTATAATTTGCGGCGCCATTATCTTCTGGCCTCCCGCGGAACTTGTCTTAGGAGGTAGTAGCATCTGTGGCGTCACGACTATTTGCGGTGAAGACATCATTTGCTGGTTAGCAGACACTTGTACGTTCGTCGTCTTACTTTGATCGAAAATCACTGTTCCTGATTTCATTTGCTCTGTTATGGTCATGGTCATTTCGTTTGATGGGCCTGGAGAAGGCGTCTCAACGATAGTCCCGTTTATTGTGATTTGTCTTGTATTGATAGAGGTTCTCCTAGCTGCAATGCCTTCTGCCTTGACAGTGTTTTCTGTACCACTGACAACGCCAGCGTGTATTATCATCGGTTGCGCAAATGCGCCTTGGAAGGCATTCTGTAGTGTCGTCAATGTCCTATTTTCTGGCGATTTAGGATTATTCTCACTCTCACTTTCGCTAGTCGAAATCAGGTCGCACGACGTCACGTGTCTGTCGTAAGATTCCTTATTTCTGTAAGTACATTGGCATCTATCACACCTCACTGGTTGCTCCATGTGATTGGAGTTGCCATCATCTAAGGGCCTCATTACAAGTTCTGGCTGGCCGCTTATTGAGTTACCGGCAAACGTTACCGTATAGCTCTCAGTTCCACTAGCTCGGTACATGAACTGATTAGTTTGTCCTCTCTGCATGTTGTCATTTCCATGGTGATTGTCTTCGGCGCCATCTAGTTGCTGTATTGGCGTGAAGTCATTGTCGTTGTCGCGCGGACTGCCCGGCCGGGAGCTACACGTGCTCTCGGAACCTGACCAGTCTGCCGCGCCATCTAACTGAGAGATGGGACTGCACTGAATCTTTGTATAAAAGTCTATCACATCAGTGTAATATCCTTCGTTTTTATCTGTCTTGGTATTGTTTAATTCATCCTTTTCTTTGGGCGAGGTTGTACGATATGTGATACCCGACGAATGTGCAGCCTCTTCGCAGATGGCGCCACTGGTGCATGTCTCTACTTTTACTTTCTTATCTGTATTGCTTTCAGCGTCCTTTATCGAATCTATTGGACTTTCCGTTAGAGACACTCTTTGGAGGACAGGGCTCAGTTTTCCAGTCACTGTGGATGATTTGCCCATTTTGCATCTCTTTATTGTGGATGATAGGATACTAGTGTCAAATTTATTATTCCAACTACTAGATCTTTGTTGCCCGCGGCCAGTCGTCAAAGTTTTCAGATTATGACTCTGCAAAAGCATTTCAGATTTGCTTCTCTTTAGTTCCTTGCTGCCTGTTTCGAATCTTGAGTTCAAGAGTTCGTCTATGAAGTCTGTCGAACGCAAATCAGATTTGTCATTGCTTTTATCATCTGTTTGGCCCATTGCGCAATAGAACTCATTTTTGAGGTCTTGGAATATGTCTTGCATGGATATGCCGTCCAAGAGATCATGATTTAAGTCTTCGAATATAGCATCCTTGACTTCAGGAGGCAACAGATCTGCTGTGTTCTGTGGTTCCTCTTCATCTTGCTGTTCTTGTTTGCAAACATTTTCCAGTAAATATTCCAGCACTTGCTTCACAGCTAGATCTTCTAATGTAACTGTATTTCCAAACTTGATGGGTGACTTATCATGTTTAAGCATCAATACAGACTTGCCAGTGCCTGCTTCAATGCTTTCATGCCAGGCTCCAATCTCGGCCATGACTCTCTCCACTACATGTACATCTAAAGTGTGATCTACTGTTATGTTCACTCCAAAATCAAATCCTGGTAATGGTTCAGCAAGTATTAGTTTAGTCTTGATGGTGTATCGCACTATTTTCGTAGGTTTCTTGCAAGACCAAAACAGTCGAGTACAAGAAAAGTCTACTGGCATTAGGAACTCTTCATAATCTGACACTGATGGGACTATTTTTCCCAGGCTGTGAACTGTTAGTGAGCCTAGTATGAATTGCACTTTGGTAATTTCACTGTATCTCTTCTTTTTCTTGTCAAGCTCTACATAGACTGGCCTAGTGAGCTCGAAGTCTGCATCCTTTTGCAAACTCTTTTTGGGCACGTCCTTGCCGTGAGACGGGCAGAATACTCTCTTATCGTCCATGAAAGCACAGGTCGCCTTCCTCGCACAAGTGTAGTGATATGTCTCGCTGCAGTTCTTAGCGCAGCAGCCAACACTAGCGCCTTTCACTTCGCACGCCGCACATTTAATCATCTTCCCTCTGGATATGGCAGAGTGGACATTCTGGAGAGATCCATCAATTTCTTCGAAAACCTCAGCAGACCACAATGCACAGTTGGAATGTATCCAGTCGTTTTGTCCGCAGTAGAGCAGACGCCCCTCCAGTGAAGGTGAACCATCACCAACTACTTTACAAAGCACACACACTCTTGAATCTACTACTGGATAAAACTCTAATAAGTCTTCTTCTAATTTCTCACTATCAGCTTCCAATTTGGGTACTATTTGGTCCATTGGGCGTTCGATAGATTGCACAGCTGCCTTGATCTTATTGTCAGCTATGGCAAGGTCTTTCATGGATTCAGTATCTTCCTGTTCACCTTCTACTTCTAAATTGGGTTGAAGGCAATTGTTTTCACAATCAAACCAGGGGAATGTCTCAGAGAATAAGTCCTTGTATATTGATGTCAGGTCATCACTGGTCGTTCTTTGGATGACTTCTTTCATATCGTGATTGAAGTCTTTGAGTGAGACATAGCCATCAGTGTTTACTCTTTTCTTGATGTCTAGTAGTGATGGCGAAATGATTCTGTCGACATCATCGCCAGTATTGTCCATATCGGTTGACTGTCGTAGTACGACTGGGCTCAAGTCCTGCTCGCTGCGAGCTTGCGGGAAACTTTTGATAGGCTCATCATCATCGGATATCGCCTCGTATTTGTCGTCGTGTACTGTTGTCGGCAACATTGTTGTTGCTTTCTCCGATTTTAGTTGTGGAGGATAATTTTCGTGCACCTCGACACATGAAGCCTCAAATTCTGTTTTGGTGCCATAAAGGCCAGTTGAGAAGCATATTTCTTTGTTCTGCATTAGTGGTTCCTGTAGGTTCACCACTTTATGGGATGTGTGTGGCATTTCCTCTTTCTCCATGTCGACATCTTGTAGCAAAGATGAGCATTGCCACACATGTGGAGTGTGTGACTCATCGAATTTGTTCTGTGGGAAATTATTATTCCGCCGCCCTCTTGCAGTGTTTCTGTACACTTTAGTCTCGGAGGTCTTCATGGAGACATCGACGACGTCGAAGTGTAGTTTTCTGATAGCTTGTGGCGACATGAGCCGGTACGGTTTGTTCGGTACCGGTGTATTTTTGTGTGGGGTCAATTTCAGTAATGCGCAAGCCTTCTTATTTTTGGCGAGCAGTTTTAGTAGATGCAGAAGTCGCCCTTTGAGATGTTCAGTGAGCATCTTCCTCCATGGCGGATCTAGTGGCATGCACTTGCAGCAGATGTACTCAATTGAGGGTGGCAAGGCTGATAGGAGTTGATATCCTTCGCCGGTGAGGTCTTCGCAACTAGCGTGCACCCATCTTCCGCACCAACCGCACTCCATCATCTGGAAGGAACAAAAGAACAGCTTATTATTTAAAGGAACATATTGCGGTTTTTGTGTAGTTGACATAACTGCTTTGAAACTGCCAACCGGCTGCCGTTAGTCTGACATTACAACTGCATGCCGACTGCACACCGACTGCAAGTGAACTGGTCAGTTTTGCAGTCAGTTTGGAGTCCTATAGCTGATAAAATCCATGCGAACCATACCTTGCTGTCGAAGTCATTATCCCGGTAGCACGCCTGGCACAGCGGGCAGTAGTTGCCCTTCTGACGCAGCTTGAAGCAAGGCCCGCAGAACGGCAGGCTTCCTACGAACTTGCTGACGCGGCTGCTGTCGCAACTCTTGCACTTCAGGCAAGCACTGCATATCTGGAAATACCGTATTAAATTAATGAACTACCGTTCGCTATATTCAGTCGACGTTTGAATTGGTGTGATTTTGGAAAATTACTTTAATGCCCACGTGATCTAGTTAAAGTAGTGATTCTAAAACCAACTTCATAGCCATCAACATAAAGTTGATAACAGTTTGGCTGGGAACCTTAGGAAACGAGGATCTGCCCTAACTTCGTACACGCAGCAGCTGTGGTTATGTATGTGCGTGGTACATATCTGGGGCCAGTCGCTGCGATGGTCGGGCGGCGGCGCGGGCAGGCAGGCGGCGTGGTAGTGCTGCGCGCAGGCGCGGCAGCGCAGGCGGGCGGCCGGGCGCGCGCACGCCGCGCACGACGCGCAGCAGCTGTGGTCATGTATGTGCGTGGTACATACCTGGGGCCAGTCGCTGCGATGGTCGGGCGGCGGCGCGGGCAGGCAGGCGGCGTGGTAGTGCTGCGCGCAGGCGCGGCAGCGCAGGCGGGCGGCCGGGCGCGCGCACGCCGCGCACGACGCGCAGCAGCTGTGGTCATGTATGTGCGTGGTACATACCTGGGGCCAGTCGCTGCGATGGTCGGGCGGCGGCGCGGGCAGGCAGGCGGCGTGGTAGTGCTGCGCGCAGGCGCGGCAGCGCAGGCGGGCGGCCGGGCGCGCGCACGCCGCGCACGACGCGCAGCAGCTGTGGTCATGTATGTGCGTGGTACATACCTGGGGCCAGTCGCTGCGATGGTCGGGCGGCGGCGCGGGCAGGCAGGCGGCGTGGTAGTGCTGCGCGCAGGCGCGGCAGCGCAGGCGGGCGGCCGGGCGCGCGCACGCCGCGCACGACACGCAGCGCGCGCACGTCCAGCCTCCCCCACCCGCTGCCTCCTCCGCGCACCAGCTGTGGTACCACTCGCAGCACACCGAACACACCAACATCTGCCGCACGAGTACATCACATTAGAACTTACTGCCTAATAGTGCGTCCACACGACACCGACTTTTGTCTGCACAGACTTTAAACTCTGGTGTCGTGTGGACGCACTTTAAGGCGTATCGTTCACTGAACACGTCAAGCGACGTACGTGGCGCGAACCCGCGATAGTGCTATGTGCAAGGACTGCAATTTGGATGTTAAATACACTGAGCCAAACATTAAAGACACGCTCAAGTGCGGAAGTGTGTCCCAGTGACAATATGTGATCCCTCTAGCAACGATCAGAGGGGTCTTCTAGGTAGCCAACCTCAAATGCACTCTGTTTATATCCGGGCTATTCCATTGCTAGGACCCTGGGTATGGGCAAATCAAAAACATGCCTAAAGTGCATGTGTATTTTTTGGAGACTGTAAATAAAAAAAAATATTTCTACCACAACATCAAAATCTTAAGAAGCATTAACTAGTTCAAAATTAACCAACCTAGCACAATGATAAAATTTCTCACATAAACAATATTATTTATAATGTTGAAGCAATAATATCAAAGAATAATTATTAATGTAAATACCAACATAATATGAGCAGAACATATAAAATCTAATCCACTGACTACATGCTACAAGTTGATTAAATCGTTAATGAGCATAACCACAAGAGGGATGCCAAGTAGTTATATAAAATATCTGTTGTGGGAAAAAAATACTTACATAAAAATATTATTAATCCATAATAATATAAGATTAGTAAATTATTCCTTGAATTTTCTTTATGAACTATAAGTAAAACAGAGTATAATTTTTTACCTTTTCCTTGCCAGCACTACCGCATAGGAAGCACAGTCTAGTAACAGTGAATGACCCAGTGCCGATGAGCCCAAAACCAGAGCTGCAGACTTCGTCAGGGTCATAGCTCTCCCAGAAATCAACACAGATTAGTTCTGGTCTATTCTGTCCACATTTCTGTGAACGACTGCGCACCTGAAAAGATACATGACAATGTTTTCATATCCTCCTTCAAATAATATATAAAATATTTTGGATGAATTTTTGTTAGTAAAGTTTAAAAAAGACTTACGTTAGTAATGTTGGTTAGTGGTTTCATGAATGTCTTCTTAGGTACAAGATCCATAATAGTTTCATCTTCACTAGATTCAGCCTTGCTTTGCATTTTGATAGGCAGCGGCTGCTCTATCTTTCGCTTTTTGTTATCTATCTGTGCCTCTACATCACTGTCTTTTGTAACCATAGCCTCTGGAACAAACTGAGGAGCCTTGTTCTCAGAATCCATCTCAGATTCACAGCTAGACAAGTCAGGTGTCTCTCTATCCTTCTCCACGATACATAGAGCACCTTCGTCATCAAGGGGAAGGTTCTTCTCCTGTTTCTCTTTCTCATCTTGAGTAGGGAATGTAGCAATAGGCTGTCCCAAAACAATAGATGCACTTCTACAAACATGTTTGACTCTTGGTCCTTTGAGTTCCACCTTTTGTCTTTTAGGATCCTCTGTTTGTTTGGCATCAGTTTTATCTTTTTTCCTGACTTTCACCCTTGTCAACTGGCGCTTTCTATTCGCGTTAATTTCTTCAGCTGATTCACCAGTGACTGGACGGTCTATAGGAGCTTTTTCCTGAAATACAGCAAAATTTTGTAAAATTCAATCACATAAAAGTTAATACATCAAACATCAAACATCTAACTAACTATCAAGCAATTTATCTAACTACAAAAATGGAAATCAAAAAGGTAATAAATAAAACAATACACATTAGCGACACATACCTCTACTTTTTCAATTTCCTCGATCTTCTTACTCGGCTTTAGAGTACCGAAGATCTTACTATTGTCATTGTCAGTATTAGTTATTGCAAACACGGGTGGGTTTGCAGTAGTGTTGCTTGCAATCCTCAGTGGGTTTGCCTGTGTCAAACAACCAGGCGTTTTAACAGCTGACCTCATGAATGGAGGCAACATTGCCGTGAGGCCAGCTCTTATGCTAGGTGGTACCTGGAATGCCTTAAGGCACATCTTGAGCCAGCATGCTGGACATCGAGCCTTGTTTGTGCACCGTAGTAGCTTCCACTGTTGTGATCGGACTATTGGTGGAACATGGCAGTTACCTAAAAATAAAGTTTTTGTTAGACATTCTACTTTTTATACTATCATTTATTTATAACTGTAACAAAAAACTGTACTAACCTTCTCCTTTCAAACACTGCATAACAACTTGGCCAGTCTTTTGAGACAGCTTTTCCTTCTTCAGCATTTTGGATATGAATTTGCGACAAGACTCGCAGGAGTAAATTCCGAATTTCCGTGCTTGTTTGACAAACCTATAAAACCTTACAGCGCCACAAACTCCACAAGTCACTGTGGTTGGTGGTACTGGAGCTGAAAAACACAAAGAGCATTTATTGAAATAGCCATAAAAGTAAAACAAAGTGACGAAAAAGTCAGTGAAGACAAATACATACATGATGAAGATGTTACAGTAGAAAATGGACCATCCAAAGCTGAAGTGGACTGTGTTGGTGGATTCAGTTGCAATCTTGCTTCTCTAAGAATGATTTTGCCTCTAAGCAGCTGAGATGCTGATGATTTGTCTTTCTCTGGGCTGGCTGGTGGTGGTTTTTCTTCCTCATCCCCACTTGCTGTTGGACTTGCACTGTCCCAGCTATCTTCAGACTCAGAGCCGCTACTAGTGCTACTTGAGCTGCTTGCATCCGATATGTCCATAAGTTTCCTCATTGCATGGCCTGTTCGGTCCTCTTTGGGAGGTTCTGGAGATTTTAACTTCTCAATACTCTCCACATTGGAGTTTTCATCCTGAGATGGCTCTTTATCATATGAGAATAAATCATGTACCTTTCTAGGGCCAACACTGAGGCTTGAGAATGAATTAGATGTTTTGTCCTTGAATAGATTTGAAGATTTCAATGGTTTTAATTGTGCATCTTTAGTTTTTTCATTTTGGTTGGTTTTGTCAGTGTCTTCCTCGTCAGGTGTGTCATCATCATTGTGCAAGTTGTTAAACACTAATCTCTTCAACTTAGGTTTCTTGAGTACTTTATTAGATGATGCTGTGCTTGTTGTTGTTTGCTCCTCACCATCTATGAACTTCTTATTAGGCTTAATAACTCTTGATGAATGTGCACTTCTAACAGGCAGAACAAACTTTGCTGAGCTCCCACTTTCTTTCTCTATTGGTGAAGCATTCCTTGGAGGTGGCGACATGCACCGGCTTTCACTAAATTGAGAAAATTTGTTCATAGGTTTTGACAGGGGGTTCAAGTTCTTCCTCAAATAACCCTCATGGTGTTCTAAACTCGATTTAGAGCTTAAATCTGTCAACTTAGCTGGTTTGAGAATACTATTGAATGTAGAGTATTCCGTTTGTTTGAGAGATGACTTTTTCTTAATGATGGGAACAAGAGGAGCATGATGTTTTAGTGGGATCTTCTTTAGCGGGAAAAATATATCTTCACAACTTTCCACTGTGCCAAAAGTAACTGTTTTCTTCACTGGTTTAGGTTTTTCTCCTTTCACTGGTTCCATTTTGTTCTGAGACCTGGTCCTAACAGGAGATTTAGACAAATCGCTACTGTTTTTGTCTTGGATATCTGGTTTGTTCTTTGTTATTTCAGTCACTTTATTTTGGCTAGCATCTGTCTCCTTCTCATTATTGTTTTCTTTCTTTTCTTCCTCCTGAAACATGTTAAAATGAAATTAAAGCAATTTCTTTTTATTTATGTGGATTCTACATTGTGACATTTTACACTAACCCTTTAAAATACATTTTACTTATGTGAAGTTAATGTAAGATGATTCTTACAAAGAAACCTACACAAATTTATCATAAAAATCGCACACCATGCTGTTTTTGTACAATCTGAGCGGTATGTAACCTTGAGGAATAGAAGTGTCAAATTCTTTCTAATGTTTTTTATCAATAAGGTAAAAAATTGTGCAAAATATATTTTATAAACACAGAATAGCCCAATTTCCATTAATAACTAACTCAAGTGATATATGAGTAAAATCAACAAAATGGACTCCCGACTTCATGTAACATACACAATGGTCAAACAGGCTCCATGTTTGTACACAAGTTGATGAATGTCTGTATATTCTCCATAGTTAACATATTAATGTTAAAACGAATAATAACTATATCACCAAGACATCATAGAATTGACAAATCATTGTTACAAGATGAGTTGTAGAGACTATGTGTGTATAATATTATAGCAGTGAAGGTTAAGTATGTCGACCATCAAATGTTTACAGTTTGTTTGTAAATAATATCGAATATGTTTCAGCAGTGTAAGTAATGCTCGTAACAACAAACATAAATACAAACGAAACAAATTCTAAACTCTAAATTTTACATTTTGTTGACATGAAATGGAACACGCAAATGTCAAAGTATGTAGAGACATACTTGACGCTCTACCTATGCGATTATCGCCTCGAATGCCACTAGTTATTACGTAAACACAACATATCCGTGTGTACACTCATATTTTAATGAAACATACGAGAAAACATGGAGCAATCACTGCAAATAAGCTTTACCTCTTGGTCCCCAGCAAAATCATTGGCCGTAGAGCCGCGCGCTGGCGGGTGATTCTCTGGAGCAGTCTCATGGTAAACAGCTCCCGATAGAACACTAATACGTTTTCTGTTTTGGAATTTGAGTGGTTTCCCTGGGAATCTCGACCTTCCCATTTTGATGTGCACGTAAACGAAGAACACTCAGTGCGTTCCTAGCGATCGCGAGGAAACTGGCGCGCATGCTCGGGCCCGCGCGCTCCGCAACGCCATTTCACTCATTTATGCAATGTGTATAACAAATTACAACGCAGTTTCATCGCATGTACGCTCAAACATAAACACTAACATCACCCTTCACATTATTCACTAAAACCATCACTTAACACTGTTTTTTGCAAAAGACGACATCATCCATCATTTTTAATGGTCGACTGGTTGTTAATGCCGTAGTCGTATCGCTTCCATTCAACTAAGCGTCAGCTACTAGTGAAACAAAAGAGAATGTAACGATACTCCCGATTCTACAACACTACGCGTCGCTATCACTGCGTTTTGTTCCATTTGATTATATGTTTTATCACTAAATAAATTTAATTATTAAAATTGAATCGCCGTAATTTGACAAAGATGGCTGTTCGCCGCGCTTTAACAATAGCGTACACGAGTGATTAACGAGACGAGGCGCGAGGCCGCGGTGTGAACGACACCTGGCTCTCGGAGGCCAGTTATGGATTTTGAACCAATCGCGACGTTAATTCGGACCGGTATGAAAACAAACATGTCGCTCGCTACAGTACACTCGTTACCTCGCTCGCTACTCTATCTATAATCTATACATAGGCGTTTCACTCATTTTTCATCAATAAAAAAGTTATGTTCTGCTTACGACTTAGGATCTATTATAAAATGCGAGAACGGTTCGGAACACAACGTTGGCATTTACTCCTTTCCAATGTTACTGGTTTTAACTATTGATTATAAAAGGCATCGATTAAAATTGTTAAGATTCCCGAAGAATCTACAAGAGTTCATTGATGTTACATTGACGATTGGTTGGTTTTGTATCATCCCATGCGATCCGAGCCTATCTATGTAGTGCGAGCTTTGAGAACATTTAGAATGGAAACATCTGCCTTGGGGCCTTTTGTTTGCGTCATTTTAATTCATGCAGTCAATTTTATAGCGCCATCGTTCCATCAAACGTTTTTGTCTCTCTTATTTACTAAGATCGATTCGTTGTGGTAGGTAACTAGATAATGTAGCGTAGGTAGTTCTACTGTAGTTGTAAATATTAAAGTTAAATGTAGAGCCAAGAATGGAGGTGTAGAGTAAATTGGATTTTACGGGTAGGGGCATGTTGTTAAGTTACCGCAGTGGTTTATAGTTGTATATTAATATGTACCTATGTATCTACAGTTCTCGGTCATTAATAAAATGGAAAGGCTATTAGTTCCACAATCCGAGACAGCTCTTTGTTATTTTTTTTACGGAATATTTTTTTTGTGAATGGAGCTTAACCAGGTTTTTGTTGTCTCGATTTTCTTTATTTTACATAGGTAGGTACCTTACTCGCAGTCTGAGCTAAAATAAATAACACATTCTCTTCTGGGAAGTTTAGCTAAGACCTAGGTGCGTATTTATTATTATCAAAATAATCTGTACTAGGTAATTTGATGTCTGTTTTGTGAAAAGTCCATTTTTCTGTTTTTAAGCAGTAGCACTAGCGGCACCTAGGTAGGTATATACCTACCTATATAATGCTAGCAGTTTATTTTTACTAATCAGAATTGAACCTGGTACCAACTACGAAACTATTTAACATCTGCACACAAACAAATTAAATAGGTAGGTAATTGATTAACTGATTTAATTGACCAATAAGATGCACAATTAAATAAGCTTCCTACTATATTAATATTTCTGCAATGATAATTAAGTTACCTACCTATTCATAACAATCACTCAGTCACTCTTGTTAAATGTTTTCACACGAGGGAATATCATACATGCACATTGGCATCCTTTATCGTAAGATTTCAACTTTCAATAGTTCAAATGCGCATTGTGCTATCGTATTATAGCTATGGGTGACTATACAAAATGTACGTACGCGTATACCCATAGTACCCGCACCCTACCCAACACCGAACGTGAACCCCAAAACTACCGGTCGATCATGCGTAAAGGGCGGAGAAGGGCTGATAAAGAGGGAAGCTTGTCGGTGTTTGAACCCTAGATAGATTGCTATACTTATAGCTACAGATAAAAGTATGGATTTTAAAGAAAATATAACAGAAAAACTTTAACTTTTAGCGGCTAAGTTGTATACTGACCTCTAGCGTAAATTATGAGAACGAAAAGTTCCTTGCTGAAATGCTTCCTGAAATAGGCACATTGAGTACGGGCGGCATTTCCTCGGACTCGGATCGAAGCGAAACAATTCACTATCACAATTCTCAGTAATTTTCACTTAAAACTCACTTTTTTTCACTTGAATTCATATTAACAACACTTTCACTATTTGTTGATGTTTTGAAAATAACAATCCGCGTGTAAATATTATGGTAGGAGTAATATTTACATCAGTTTCATTGCGCTGGTGTACGTGCGTGAAACTGTAGTAGCGAGACTGGCGGAGAGGCGACGCGCATGTCGCGAGGGACACGCTGTAAATATAAAAATGGACAAACTCCCCTTCTTGGGGGCTCACCGAATGAATCACAGTAAATCACTAATCTCACACGCACTCGGAACATTTTTTTTTGTGGACGTATTTCATCGTTGCGGTTTTTTATTTCACGATTATCGGCGGAAATGCTCCGGAGGTGATTCAAATTTGAGCGGTATTGAATTATAATGCAAACTTCCGCGTAGCATATAACAAAATATTGATCGACGCCGCCGTCGTTGCTCGACATTTTCAAAGGGCCAGCTTTGGAAAAAGATAATCGCTGTAGATCACCCGCCTGCTATCCGTATTGTGCCCAAATCTGAGACCTCTTTTGTAGCAGGTAGAATTTTTTGTATTCTTTGGGTCGCATACTAAGGAATTAAAAGTAGGTAAAAAATGACTCATGAGTTGGTTGGAAGTTATTTGTACAGGTTAATATGCAGCCGACCCGTTCGATGATATTGTTAGACAAATGTATAGGTATTCTACCTAATCAATAATATAGGAAGAGACGCTAATGGTCAAAGTATGGTAGTTTCGTTCGTTAGGTTCAGAGTATTCTTCAATTTTTGAGTTGATTAACCTTTTATCAGTTAAGATTATGTATTTTAAAATTGAAGGTTTTGTTTGTCTTTTTTGTACCTTTGTGTAATAAAAATAATATAAGGTTTTATAGTTTGTGTAAAACTCAAATATCCTCGGCTCAATATTTTTAGGATAGTGATAGATAGGTCGATGATCTTTGGCATCCTAACATAAAATATGTATAGGGGATGCCTGCATTAAATATGTATTTTCAATACTGCTAGACTTAGTTTTAATAGATATACCTATATAACTACCTATGTGGTGGTAGGTACGTATAGTGCAGGCAAATGCGAATCGATAAACTATTATAATCATAGTCTGTAGGTATAATGAACGATTGTATGACTATTAATAGGTACCTACATATATAGTATAAGTAATGCACGTAAGTACGTCAGTTACGTAGTACCTACGTAATTATGTTGCATTGTACATACCTATTTGTACTCTTGTAGTGAAATAAGTAGGTACCTACATTTTATTGATTTTAAGAACTTTTGTTTATTATACTTATACTTATTGCAGGTCACTAGGTAGGTACGTATTTTGTGGAGTAGGGTAGGTAATACCTAGAATCTTGACAAAGCTAACTCATAGTCAACAGCTGGACATACTCGTAGGTCTTCTACCGCACGAAATGTATCTTTCTTTTCTTTACTTATTTAACAACTAGCTTCTGCCTGCGGTTTCGCCCGCTTGAAGTTTGAAAATTATCCCAAGGGAACATACTACCGGGAAAAAGGTATCCTATGACCTATTCCGGGACATAGCCTACCCGTTGGCCAAGTTTCATCCAAATCCCTTCAGCCGTTAAGACGTGTAAAGGTGACAGACGGACAGAGTTTCTTTCACATTTATAATATTAATAGCTGCCGCCCGCGGCTTTGCCCGCAAAAATTATGGCAAGGGAACATACTCCCGAGATAAAAACTGTCCTATGTCCTTTACCGGGACTCAACAATCTCTATACCAAATTTCATCTAAATCGGTCCAGCCGTTTGCGCGTGAAGAAACAACAAATATACACACACACACACACAAACTTTCGCCTTTATAATATTAGTGTGATATAGTGTGATTATATTATATTATACCTATAATATTATAGTGTGATAGTACAAAGTACATATAGAAGTATAGAATTGTACACGCGGAACAGATGGTGGAGTTGATGGACAAAGATGATAAGTACTTATTTACGCAAAAATCTCTTCCAGCACACCTGCGAAAGGAGGGTCGAAAAAAAACAGATGAGGAAGAATAAAACTTTTCGTTTCTTCCTTTTCCTCTTTTTTTTCAACACTTCTACATTTACCACAATGGATTCGGTCACTTTGATTTTCTGCCGGTTCACCTCATTCCGAATTCGATCCCTCAGAGAGACTAAGTTTAGCGTACGCGGCGACTCCACGTCTCTACCTCTTAAACCGTAACAGGTGAGGCGCACTCATTGAAGACCTCAGTCTTTAGGTTCTGTGCCTCGTCATACCTCCCCTCGACAACTCTAGAAAAAAAACGAACGAGCTTCCGGAGTACCTACTTCCAGAGAACACGACAGGACTCCCGAAACTCTTACACTACAGGACAACGTCTCCCGGCTTACAGGAGCTTGTTCGTACACTCGGCCTCATCTGGGGTTTTTTCTATTCTTAAGACAAAATCGAGCATGCTCTTACCGCCTCGATTCCGTCTTTGTTAACTTCTCCAGGTGGTGGTGGGAATGTTAAGCAACCCAGCGACAGGACCGACTTTTGTTATAGCCAATCTCTCTTTCAAAGAAAAGGCCTGAGTCCCAGCAATGGGAATACTATGCTATGCTATGACAAACCCATGACAACAGGACAAACGTTCTTGCTGTCTTGCTGATAGAATATGAGTTAGTCTAGGTCCTCTGGAATCCTTAATTCCCCCTTCGACTTCAGAAAGGATCTCCGGCTTCGAAACGACGATTTTCCTAACATCTCATCTTGCTGAGCTGATGATGGAAGGTATAAGTCAGAATCTGATGCTGAGATTTGAGAGAAAAATTTTTGTTCAGCGATATTTTCGCCAGCCGATTTGGATGATTCTTTTGTTGTTTGGAAGGGTATTTTTACAAACTGGTCCCGTTTCAATTTGATGAAGATCTGATGAAGAACCTCGGAGGTAGGCAACGGAACTCTTCAATAAATGATAGCAAATCACCCGGGATTGCAGAAATCGCATGTATATTTATTTATTGTTTACACCAGTTCATAACATAACATCACGCCAGCACGCTGCGATGGGGTACGCAGATGCAAACAAGTCAATCTGAAATAACATATATTCGGGCATAACTTTATTGTTTAACCGATTTTGATGATACTTTCTGCGTTGAATTTAGTCACTTATTTGTTCAGCAGGATGCACCGGATGCAGCAGGTGACGTTGACTTGGGACACTCACAAAGATTGCGAGTGTGTCCCCTTGCATTCCCAAGTAAATTTAAGTTTCGACAACTAAAGCTTCTTTTCGAAGCATATGGACTGAGAGAAGGATACTTCGTCTACATATGTGAAACCAGTACCTAAGTATGTCGAAACTCAACTTCTACATCAGAATTCAAATAGTCGGTAAGTACTATCTCTCAATAGATAGATTAACAACTAAGTACGGAAACCATACCCAATAGGGTATGGTTTCCGTACTTAGTCCTGATGTTGGACAATTGTGCGTGAGCCATGGCGGCCGTCATTGACCAACCAACCAACCTCCCAGATCAGTCCTCCTAATTTGTTCAGGGTATCTGTGAGTGAATTCGGTGTCCCAATTATGTAAACAGGAGAATGATGACCAAATTTCGACCGAATATAGTCGAGCAAACAGCAATCTGCCCCCAGCCTGATGAACCTTCCGATATCTTTAGTCAAAGATCCTAATTTTGCTGACTTTGTTGGGTCGTTGAGAGTTGAGGCATTTAGGTGTGTCTTGGTCATTGCCTACGAGGACGGGCATCCACAGGGAAGAGGTAGGAGGTTCTTATTTTGTGATTAACACGTAGCACGTTCAAAAGACAAAGTGCTTTTAATTTTCGACATTGTGTGGCCATAAAATGTTAAAACAGCTGGCAGTGTTTTTTTATTCCACCACTTGAAAAGTTCATAAATTAAAGATATAGGGACAATTAAAGGGGAAATTTAATCTATAATTTTGTCGAGATGGACAATTATAAGTAAGTGGGTATGGGTACATTACAAGATACAGCGAATGATGTTTGATGATGATTGTTTGCTAGTGTTTACACCGCCATCAGTCTACCTATACGCAAGCATCGCTTCTCTATGCGGCCAATACGACGGGCAACATTGTTTGTTTTTGACATTTTGCTATTGGATTTCGCGCCAACAAACGTCAAATTTTGCGGCTTTTTGTAGTTATCGCACGACGCACACCGCACTTCAGATTATCTCATTCCTCTTCATAATACCCATTTTAACGTTTTTCTCTAGTTATATCAGCCTTAGCGGTTTTCAGAATTTCACGGTTTATTCAGCGAATTGTATTCACCTTATCCAAAATGTCTTCAGGCTTAGAAACTGAACTGAAATTCACACGTTTGAGCGAAAATGCGTTTCCACCATTGAAAGGTTCAGAAAAAGCTGCAGGATTTGATCTGAAGAGGTGGTTATCACTATTAGGCTGCCGTATGGTTGATGTATTCCCTATTTATAACGTTATTTCTGTTCCAGTGCCTATGACTACGTAGTACCAGCACGCGGTAAGGAACTAGTGAAGACGGATCTGCAAATCGAACTGCCATCTGGTTGCTACGGCAGAGTAGCACCTAGATCAGGACTAGCTGTTAAGAACTTCATTGATGTGGGAGGTGAGTCAGACATTACTTTTGGTTAAGATAGGTTATGCAGTCCTCAAGTCATTAATCAAATGGGAATACATACCCTTTCAAAAAAATTTTGTTTACCTGTGTACTAAGTTTCATCCAAAATTGTTAGATTCAGACTTATTAATAATAATAATATAATGTCTCTACAACTCACACACGGTCATCCAATCCCGAACTAGGCAGAGCCTGTGCTATGGCAACCAGACAACTGATAAACATACTTATATATTTCTAAATACATACATATTATAGACACATAATACCCAGACAGAACAAATAATCATGCTCATCACGCAAAGATTTGTCCACAACCTCCGGTTTAGCAGTCAGGGTCACTAACCACTCGACCAACAGGCCAGTCAGTAGGGAATAGGATTTACTTCCTGCAAGCAAAAGAACAATGGACCAAACTCTAAATTAAAGTTCCTTACCTACTTAGCATCATTGAATGTATTGCTAAATGGCTATGTCACACTTTCAATTATTTCAACAAAATAGCTCTTTTCTTAACATCAAATTTGTTCTAAAATACTTACTGCATTTTGCATATGCATGTAATTATCTTATCTGAGTTAAGGATGATTTTGGTAAAAACATAATCACAATGTCAATGCCAATCATTAAATCCGTAATCTGCTGATAAACAGCAATACAATGAATTCAATGTGACAGGTTTAGTTGCTAGAGAAACATCATGAACAAGCAACTCAATTGTTAACTAGTCTTTTGTTATTGATGTGTACATTGTTTGCACTAAACACCCAGGCGGTAGTCAGTCTTCAGCATCTTTTTTTCTGAATATTTTCAATAGTAATGATGCTCTATAATATGAATTAGTACATTTATTTATCAACTGTCATTCTGTGATACTGTGATCAGGGCAATACCTACTGATTCAGTAAAGCAATAATGGTCAATCTATCTATCTATTAGGGCATGATTTCCGCACTTGGTCCTGATGTTGGACCATTGTGCGTGAGCCATGGCGGCCATCATTCCAACCAGCCAACCTCCCTCCGGAAGCAAATCAGTCCTCTCAGTGTGTTATCTGTAAGCAAATTCGGTGTCCCTATTGCTTGCTTTCGTATTTCGGCTTTCGTATAACGCCTGTGCACTCAAAGAGCACATGAATACCCTCTCCTCCTACATGCCTGCTCTGCACAGAAGACTGTCCGTTATACCTATTGTGTGGAAATGTTTATTCAGTGAGCAGTGCCTGATGATTGTCCCCGCCACCATTCGTAGGCTGCCCTTATCCAGTTGCAGAAGGCGCCTGGTCAGTTTCCTGTCTAGGGATGGTATAGTCTCCTTGGACTGCCTGCAGCCTGGTGCCAAGGACCACCAGCGTCCTGCATGTTTGTGTGTATGTACTTGTAGCCACATGCGCAGCTGGGTGTGGTACTATAGTACTATGGGAGTGGTACTATGGGCTCAGGTCCAACAGCTCATCGGCCGCGTCATTTCCTAGGTTGGTCACTGTGACGCGTTCTAGCGCATTGTGTCATTTTTGTATAAGTTATGAGGTGGTGTAATTCTTTCCTAGGGATTGGAGAAACTGAGGCGCTGTCGGAGAGTATAAGAATATGTGTGTCCGGGACTTTCCTGTCTTCTATGGCATGGACCACGCATTCCGCCTAATAGATGGTGTTGAGCTTTCCTAGCAGTCTGGATATTTTGATATTGAGGTGACTTTGATTTACGACTTTTTTCGTCATAATTTTCTGTGTTATAGCTTGATTTCAATAAAAATAATATTTTGCATTTCACATATAAACCTAGAAATTAACTAAGTTGTTTTATGTCATGCATTGGTAAAAGTTGGCCATTTCGTGAATTAGTCTTTTTCCAAATATTTCCTTTCACTAATTGGTCCTTTTGAGAATTAGTCCGTTCGCGAATCAGTCTTTTCGAGACTCGGGTGCCATTTTACGAATTAGGTATAATGCGACGAAATGCATGATGCGTTTGATTATAGAGTCTGTTGTTAAAGTGCCAGATGTGCTGAGCCTGAAAGACGCTAGGGCCGCTTTCTCCCGCACTAATAAGGAGTAGTGGTGTTAGTCCCAGCCTATGCTGGGACTAACACCACCTGCAGGGCCGCCGTGGGTGCAGTTCTCATACTGCTATTGATTGCCACACAGGCAAGTCGTTGCAGTTTTTCGAAGTCTTTCTGTGCCGTGCTCAAGTCGGTCCTGGGCCACCAGACTAGAGAGCCATAAATGGGGGATTATTGGTCTGATAACTGTGGTGTAAAGCCAGTGGGTGGTATTGAGACTAATGCCGTAGTTCCTCTGCCCAGTATGCGTTTGCATTGCCACATGCATATATTGGCTTTTGTGGTAGTGTATTTAGTGTGCTTTGCCCAATTCTGTTGCATGTCTAGATAGATGCCCAGGTATTTGGTTTCATGTGAAAGGCTAAGGGTGGTTCCGAACAAAATCCCGACAGTGAAGCAGTTCATGAAACGACTTTCATCGAAACTGCTTCAAAACACCAAAATCCCCTTATCGCATCGGCTACCCGATACACTCCCTCACAGATCAGTAGTATCTGGCCGCCCGCGGGATACCCTCGTCGAACCCGACGACCCCATCACCCAGATTCAAGAGAGCCGTAGGGAAACCAGCACTCTTCGAAAACACACACGACACAGACCGCGTTCCGTCGCGACGTCCCAGTAATAACCCTCCCCGACCTTTGATTACCGAGTCAGCCCGCGTCGCTGAGCCAGTAGTTTTAAACTCCCCAAATAATGTTATGACCCAGCCTGTCCCTTGCTGTTCCTCCCAAAATGACGCCGCTAGCCGAGGTCCGTATCCCACAGGGGATGCCCTAGCGAGCAGTCATGTAGTTTTAATTTAGTTTTAAGCCCTGACTGGGGGCCTTAAATTCATTTGATATATCATACTATCCTTTGGTGGCCCAAAGGATAGTCCGGTTAAGCAGTAACCAGTCCTGGCGTGCTGAAATGCGAGTGGTCCCCGTCAAAAAAAAAAAGGTGGTTCCGAAGAAGCGTGGTAATTCTACTGTCGGCAACTTCCTCTTTTTGGTAAAGAGAACAAGTTCAGATTTGGTGGAGTTCACTGCTAGCTGGTATTTACACCAGTCCTCTACCATTTTCAAGGCTTTGCGCATGAGATTGCATAGCGTGTTTACTATAAAAATTATTATTATTACTGTTTATTATTATGGTAACGTCATCAGCGTAGCCAACGGAAAAGTATCCTTTATCGTTGATTCTTTTAACCAGGTTACCTGTGACGAGGTTCCATAGTATTGGCTAGAGGACGCCCCCCTTGGGGGGGCAACCATTCGCTACGATGGCTTTTGTTATATTATTTATGGTGACTTGTACAGCTCTTTGCTTGAGCATGTTTGTATTCCAGCCGCTCAGGGTTGTGTCCACACCGTGCCTTCCGAGGGCTGTGCTGATGACTCTGAAACATTGTTTTTTCAAAGGCGCCCTCGATGTCAAGGAAGACAGGTTAGGCAGCTAGTGAGGAGCATTTGTGATTCATCGCGCGTTCGATCTTTGAGACCACGCTATGCAGCACAGATTCTGATTCTGTCTGTGGAGTGGGTATATAGGTACGCAAGTGTTCATCCCTAATGTATCTGTCACAGCCTCCAGGATTTTCAGTAGGAAGGATGTTAGACTTATTGGTCTGTATTGTTTTGGTTGTGTGTAGTCTGTTTTTCTTGGTTCGGGGATGAAAATGACTTTCACTTCGCGCCATGCTAGGGGTACGTAACTGTGTGCTATGCAGGCTTGGTAGTCCCATTGTAGTAGGGCTGGGAAGATGCCATCTAGTCCTGCGGATTTAAATGGCTGGAAGGTTTTTATAGCCCATACTATTCGATCTTCTGTCACTATGTTACGGGCTGTAGACCAGTCTTGATCAGCAGGGGTCCGTCCCGATTCGTCCGCCCACGTCTTGTCCTCGAGAAGGTTACAGTCGGGGAAGTGCGTTTCCAGAAGGACCCTACTGGTCTCTTGGTCTGTTTGTGTGTATGAGTTGTCAGGTTTTTTTTCAGTGACCCAAGAGTGCGATCCTGTCTAGTTGATAGGATCATCCTTACTCGGGTGGCTTTGTTGTTTGATTCTATGGATTCACAGAATTTCCGCCAGGCAGTTCTGGCGGTTCTGATTTGTTTCTTGAAGGTGTGTTTTTGCTCTGTTAAATTGTTTGCGTAGTGTACCTCTGAGTTTATTAAGTTCAGCATTCACTTGTGGAATTGTGAACCCTGGTGGGTGATGTCTTTATTTTGCAGCAAGCAAAGCAAAGCATATGCTTCGGTTATTTAGTCGGTTAGTTTTGGTAAAGTGTTTTCTAGTACTATTGGTCATTGGATCTGTTATTGGAGTTTGGTGTATTTGGTGCCTAGCTAGCAGATAAGCTAGGAGGCGTTTAAATTCAGGTATGTCAGTTCGGCACGGATTTCGCCTGGGTGCTGATTTTTTTGTATCCACTACTTGTGTAAAGAGAATCCTCCTATGGTCGGAGCAGGAGGGTTCGTCGCAAGCCAATCTGAGATTATATTTGTCGCGTTTTCTGTGGCTAGCGTTAGATCTATGATCGTTTGTCCCCTGGCAGTGACCCAAGTGGGTTCAGAGCCACGGTTTACGATCAGTTGAGAATAAATATGTGTATAGTGCCTCACCTCTGGTGTTCGATACTTCACTGCCCCAGAGTGGGTGATAAACATTTGAGTCGGTGCAAATGATCAGGTCCAGGTTGGCAATCTCAGTGTTAAACCAAGTCAGTCATCTCGTTCGGTGGATAGTTGTCGACGTCGCCTGGCATGTAAACCGAGGCTAGTACAAGATCTGGGATATCTCTGTCGGTTTGGAGCCAAATCGCTGTCAGGTCTCCGGAATATGATTTAGTGTCGTAATAGGTACGACTTTAGGTGTGTATGTGCAGGTTCGTGGTTTGTCTCGTGTTATTTGTGTTGAGTGTTAATTTGGCTCCGATGTTTCCAAGGCCGCATATCCTGTCACTTCTAATCCACGGCTCTTGTATTAGTGCAATTGCACGTGGTTTCACCTCCAGCCCCCGGCGTAGGCTTGCTGCAGTAGGCGGATTCATAGGATAGTCTCCCTCCCTCCTTCATTCCGGGCCGGTCGCGAGTGGGCGAGGATGCGAACAGCTGCGACGTCCACCCGAGTGATGTGGGTTGGTGCAGAGTCTACCTCTGCATCGGCCATCGCTGCTCTCGCCATTTCCTCCTCCAATTTTTTTTTTTTTGTGAGTGGCTTCTCGCAGTTCAACCTATAAGGTTGTCGACTGCTTAACCGGGCTTGCCTGTGGTGGCCTTAATATAATATTAAAGCCTCCAGCTGGCTGGAGGCTTTAATATTATATTAAGGCCACCGGCTTATAAAAAACCTACAAACTAAGCGACTACATGCTAAGGGCACCCCCTGCGGGGTACGGGCCTCGGCGTAGGGCGTCGCTGGGGGGAGGACAGCTAGGGACGGGCTGGATTGAACTAGAATTATTATTAAGGGGCGAATTTAAGACTACAGGCTCAGCGGCGCGGGCTGGCTCGAGCAAGGGTCGGGGTTCCTCCTCCAATCGTGCCATTTCACGGTCGTCAGTCTGGGTCCTGACGTCAGGGGGCTGGGTCTTGGGGTAGAAACGCTCTCGCCCCCAGGACCTCATCCACTTCATCGGCCGGGTGTCAGGTCAGTCTCTGGAAGTCTTATTTGGGGCAGATTTAGGGTCAGCCAGGTCAGGGCGTTGTCGTCCTCGCACCACATCTATTCGGTGCCGTCTGCTACCCGAGGGTATCCGTGGAAGGTTTGGTCGGGTTGGTCTCCATGACAAGTCTCTCCAGTTCAGTCCGGATCTGTGTCGCTTCAGTTTGGGTCAGGTTAGGGGAGGGGGGGGGAGCAAATCGCTACGAGGCGCGCCGGAATGTCTTTTATGGCCCGCGCGTAGGTTCTCTATTCCCTTTGAGCAGCCTGTTCGGGTTTCCCTGAAGCGTCCTTGGGGAGGCCGTATCGTCCGAGCGTTCCCTTTACCGCCTGGCCCGGGTTGTGGTTCGGAGGCGCCCGAAAGAGTGCTTAACGCTGGGTCCTGTGTGGGCCTCGAAGCCGTTTCCCCCTCCCTTTTCGGTGCTGGTCGTCCTTTGTCACGTCTGTGTCGGTCTAGGTTCTGGCCTTCTGCTCCGGTGGATTTGAACGCTTCCGACTATTTCACGGCGCATTTCGCACCTTCACAATTTTAGGGCAATTGTTTTAAAAGATAACATATGTGAAGATACCAGGTTTCTGTCTACCCTATAGAAAAATGCATAAGTTTTTGTATGTATGTATTTTAAGATATTTATAGGTGTGTTATTCTATAATGGAGATAAAACCTGTCTATTTTAGAGGTCACAAGGACCTTGAGACATTAAATTAATGTAAATTACATGCCAGATACCAAAACTTGCATATAATTATGTAGGAATTTATCAATATAACCATGGTATTCATTTCATTGATAATATTTTTTACAGCTGGAGTCATTGATGAAGATTACAGGGGTAATGTGGGAGTTGTTATCTTTAATCACTCCGACAAAGACTTTGAAGTCAAGAAGGGTGATAGGATTGCACAACTAATTTGTGAAAGAATCTACTACCCTGTCCTTAAAGAAGTCACCAATCTATCAGAAACAAAGCGGGCAGAAGGTGGGTTTGGTTCAACAGGCAAATAAAAGGATTGATATTTGTTAACATAAGATTTAATAACATAATATAAGGATTAATAATAGGTGTAAAATAAGGAATGTCAACAAACAGACTCTGTTCTATTATGATTAAGGTTTGTACTATTAAGATATGGTTCTAAGGAAGCTGTCATCTGTATGCTACCAATTTTATTGAAAGTTTTTGAGCTGCTTGAATTTAGTAATATAGACTTGTTTTTTGTATTGCATTTCATGCACATAGTAGTAATATTTCTTTACAATAGTTCCAAGGATAACGCTGAGTGGGTCATATTCTTTAGATGTTAGGTTATATCATAGATCGATTAGAATTACCTCTTATAATTGTACCTAAGAATAAGTGTTGAAGCCATTAAATGTGCTTACTACTGTTTTGTTATAAGATTTAATTTTGTAATTCAATGAGCACCAAATAAAGTTCTTGATATTTTAAATTCATCATTGTTTGTTTATACTACCCACTGATTACAAATGATGATAATAAGGTAACACTATGAATAAAAAAATAATCCATGTTTCATTACAAGTTTCATAAAGTACCTACAATAGAAAGATGTAGATAAATAGTTTTTATAGCTTACAAGCACCATAATAACCCTTGAGATTACTAATAAAAAGTTACTCCACTACAATTAGCTTACATAAGTACACAAATTTAACATTTACAGGGGAAACTGAAGCTTATATATTAAATTCCACATGTATAAAAAGACATAATTACTTATAACCTAAATATTTTTAAAGTTTCACTTCTTCAAAATTGTTTAAAACAGTGTCAAAAATCAACTTCTCATATGGCTGTGTGGGAGTGTTTTGTGAAACAATTTCCTTGTTCCTTTTGAGGAATGGTTTAAGGAAACTTTTAATTTTGTTATCGTTGTTCACACCAAAATCAGCTTCTGCTTTGTCCACTTGTTTTTCAAGTTGATCAACATTGTTTTGAAGCTTCTGTATAACATGTATAAGTGTGGTGATTTTCTTAGAAAGTGCTGTTATTTCACTGCGGTATTTACTAATATCTTCGGAAACAGCTGAGCCACAATCACTGTTCTTCAGTTTTACCATTTGCAGCACACTAGTTAATTCTTCTAGTCTTGTTAGCATATTATCCACAACATCCTGGACGGTTTGGAAACCATTTAACACATCTAACTTCAAGTATGCGGAGTAATCTTTCACCAGCTCGTCCAACATCTTGCCTTTACTCAGAATAAGCAGCTTTTCCTTCAAAATCCGGATACATATATTCGATGACACTTACTAGCCTATCTACAAAATCTGACACTAGTTTTGATAACCCTCTGAACGACGACGGACACCAACGTAAAACTTTTAAAAATAACTCCATAATAGAACTTGCACTTATCCGATGATACGTGATTCACAGCTACATAAAATATCCATTATAGCGAGGAATTGAGAAATAAGTAAATACTTTACCTTGAATTTCCCACCTCTCTTGGTATTCGCAACAACAACCCTGACATAATTTTTTCAAAGGTGTACAGAGTTTGGTTTGTTTTTTTCTAATGCTCATTTTATTTTCTGTATATAAGCAAAAGAGAGATAAGATTCTTATAAAAACGTGAAATTGTATCGTGTAGAACTTCTGATACTAAATAAAACAATACTAACATTAATAAATTTTATTTCTGCTAGGCAGTAGTGTATCATCTATGAAAAAATATTTGGTATGGGACTATTATAATATTATCTGTGGTACGGGTATTATTTTTTGTTTAGGTAACATTAGGTTTAGGTCAGAGTTTGAAAACTCATAATGCCGGATCCATATACTTGCCAAAGCATTACAAAATAAAGAAATGTCGTTTGGCTTGTATGTGTGCACTTTCGCTGCATCCAATCGAATGTCAGTTTCCATTTCTGTGTACTAATCAAAGAAATATAGGTACCTAGTTCAAGCTGGTACAAGCTTTTGCGACATGCCTTCAAGAACTTTTTCAGTACTTATAGTAGGCGACATATCCGATGGTAGCGCCTCTAATTTGTCAGATATTAAAAACTCTAATAAGTATTACCACTTCTAAGTTACTACATTCTTACATATTGAATACGGTAAAACAAAAGTTATTGGACATTCAAACTAATTGAATAAACTCGTTTTTATAATTAAATATTATTTTTTTATCCCAAAAAACATTTCATGAATGAATCAGTTTGTGTCACAGACACAAGTAGGAACAAGTTTTGTTATCTGTTATATAGAGTGATTTTTGCTGGTTTTTGGTTCGCTCTTTACTACTGCTGGATTGAAAGATAAATTTTATTAGAATGCTTCCATCGACAGGGTATTTTAAAGGATACAATTGCCCTTTTTATGATAATGGTCTATGTGAAAGACCTTATTGTCATTTTCGACACGTTAAAAAAGAATCTCAGAGTACTACAAATGAAGGAATCGAAAGTGGAGCGATATTACAGAAACTAGTTTCGGCAGCAGTACAAAAGGTTCTTCAACAGAAGGAAGCCTCAGGAGCAACGCCTGCAACAAAGCCTGACAGTAATTCAGTAAATATAGTTCCAAATGTTGCCAAAGCGACATACAACCCCACACCTATATCTGAGTTGAAAAAGATCAACAGTCCTGACGCAGAGGAAAGTAATGAAGATGTGTTTGAACAAAGAAAGCGACATATTCCAGTACCATATACGCCGAGAAAACCTGCAGGTCTACCTATTCAACGGCCCATAGATACTAATGGGTCCTCCAAACCTTTTATTTACATTCCTCCCCCAGTGAAGTATACACCAGGTAGTACTGAAAATGTGCAGTGCGACAAATATACACCTACAGGATCAACTGTATCTACTGAAAAGTATTTGCCTGGCTCTGAGACAGAACTACAAAAGTATGTTCCTAATGAAGGTTCTATTAACTCTAGCAAACTTAACTATGTGCCGTCTGATAAAAATACGAGTAAGAAAAAAATACTAGAATATAAACCAACCAAAGTTAGCACAAAGAGTGAAACCCCATCAGTTACCTATCAACCAACACCAAGGTCACTTGCACCTTGTTTTTCTAGTGATGAAGATGAACCTGATACTAAAAAAATAAAATTGTCTTCAGACCTTAATGGGTTGGATGACCTAGGGCCAGAATTTGATATTTTAGGTCAAATATTAGATGAAGAAAAGTCTGAACAAGATAAAATAATAAGAAAAGATAGCTTAAAAAAGGTTGATATTAAGAATGCCACTAGCAATAACAATGACAATAAAAAAGTAGTGGAAAAAAGTGAGTCTAATAAAAAACATTCTGATAAAAATCATAATAGTAAGTCAAACCACAGAAGCAGCTCAGATAAGAGAGATAAATCTAAGTCTGAAGATAAAAAGAAACATGAAGACAAAACAAGGAATTCAGAACATAAATCAAAACACAAAAGTTCAAGTAGAGACAAGGAAAAGGACAAAAAAGAGAAAAACTCATCTGACAAGAAAAAGCATTCCAGTTCTAAAAGTTCTGATAATAGTTCAAAAGATTCAAAACATAGCTCATCTAAAAAACATGACACTAAGAAGCATAGTTCTAGTTCGAAACATAAATCTAAAACAAAAGATAAAGACCATAACAGCTCCCGTAAGAGTTCCCGAGAATCTAAAAGAGAACATGAGAGCAGCAAGCACAATGAAAGTAATAACATGTCTGATAATGATGATTTCAACGCTGAGGAATTGCTTGATGAAGAGTTTGATATGGAATCCGATGAGGATGCCATTGCATTGGAATGTAAGAAAATATTTGATGAATATGTTCCTGTAGAAAAACCTAAAATAATTGAAGATCCAACTAAGATGGAGGATACAAATGAAGAAGAGACTATCCCAGGAAAGAAAAGAATATCTAGAGCAGCTGATAAACCAATGAAAGTTGCACCAAAGGTACCCTTGAAACCAGATTTTAAAGTAAGTGCAGCCCAAGCAATGGCGCAGAGATTAGCTAAAGTTCGAGAATATCATAGTGCAAAAAATACATCTAACAGTAGTAGTGTATCATCAAACAGTGAGAATACACCTGCTAAAAGTAACTTTATTCCTCCGACTACTGGTAACAGCAAGATCCGCATAGCTCATGTGCCATATGCCTCCACTTTATTAAATGCTAAAAAAACTATTACACCCAGTCAGACTTCAGCCAGAAGTGAGCCTTCCACTAGTTCTACAATCACACAAACTGTCAAGAAAGGAGCTCAAAGAGTTGCTCATGTACCCAATGAAAAATTTATTGATAGACCAGGTGTTTTGGAACCGCTTGGTTCTAAAATTGCAGCAAATATAAGATCTACATATTTAAACATGATGATAGATGAATGTTTAAAACTGTATCTTACTGCACATGATGCCTATGCTAGAGCTCAACATGAAGAACTGACTACTAGTAAAAAATGTTCAACTGTACAAATATACAAAAATTCTGCAGTATTAGCAGTTAGCCGCTTAAGGAAAGAGTTGCAAGAATGCAAAGGTGTAAAGAAATCAGCATCTGATTGCCAAACATTACAAAAAATGCCCGGAGCTACATCCGGTAAACCAATGGGCTCCTGGAGCATTGAGGGCAAGAATAGAAAAAATGCAAATCAATCAAAAGAGTTTGTAGGTGCAAAGTTATATAATAATATTGCAAAATGGATTTTAACTGAGGAACAACTTAAACAAAATGGTTTTCCTAGGCCTCATGAGAGTGGGCAAAAAGGCAGGGCTATTATCTATGGTCAAAATAAACAGAAACCCCCAAAGGGCTTTTTCAGAACCTGTTGTAGATGTAAGAAAGAATATATGGTGAATAAGGTTGGTTTTGCAGCAACAAAAGAAGAATGCATATACCATCCTAACAACAAATATAGAGTTCGAGGTGAAGCAAGGTACCAGTGCTGCAGTCAAGATGGGACATCTGATGGCTGCTGTATAGCCCCCAGTCATGTTTATGAGTATGTTGACTTTGAGAATTTGAAAGGCTTTGTAAAGACACTACCTCCAGAAACTGATATGGATGACTATGGCATTTATGCACTGGATTGTGAGATGTGTTATACCACCCACGGTTTGGATTTAACTAGAGTAACAGTGATCAATTCTGACTGTAAAGTTGTATATGAGACATTTATTAGACCATTGCACCCTATTATAGATTACAACACTAGGTATTCTGGAATAACTGAAGAACAGTTATATGGAGTAACTACAACACTTCTGGATGTCCAAGCCACACTCCTTACAATGTTCAATAGTAAAACTATTTTAATAGGGCATAGTTTAGAATCAGACTTTAAAGTACTTAAATTAATTCACAACACTGTCATTGACACTAGTGTCCTGTATCCACATAAAATGGGTCCTCCATACAAACGAGCACTAAGAAACTTATCATCTGAATATTTGAAGAAGATAATACAAAATTCAGTTGATGGTCACGACAGTGCAGAAGATGCCATAGTCTGCATGGAATTAATACATTACAAATTAAAAGAAGACCTTAAAACGAGGTGAAAAGTAAATTGTGTTACTACACTGGGCTTCTTATATTAAATTGATTTACCTAAGGTATACTGGAATATATAAAAAGTTAAAACCAACATTGTAAAATAATTCCCAGTCCTGAGGTTTTTTCTACTCGCTAGAACTTCGCCTATTGATATAAATTATTATATCGACGAAATATTTAAGTTGTTGGATTTATTTTGATGTTATAATATTGCAATAATGGTGTAGTATATTAAGATATACTTTTGTAAGAATTCACATTTCGTATAAACTATTTTTTCTATCTCATTCGTTTTTTTTTTCCTGTCCCTTATGAGGTGAAGTAGGTATACCAATTTAGGACACTCATTTCGCTATTACAAGTAACATACGTCGATCGAATCCAGGTTCATTTCTAACCATTAATTAGAGGGGATCATCAAATATATATTTTTTTAACAGTATAATGTTTTGCATCCTCTTGGAACTAAGAGATGTTTTCTTGAAACTCTCAAGTCGTGTTTAGAGAAATTAATTTAGATTATTAAATTAGATTGTTCAATCTGAACCCACAAAAAAAAACTTAAATTAAATTTTGCATCCATGAATGAGATATGTGCAATCACCTCGACACATCTCTTCAAGATGCCTCAGGGCCAAGGGCACGCCATGCATGCAAAAATGAACCTTAAAGATATAAAAGGTAAAGTTAAATTCCTCTATCACCTGAATTATGTTATAGTACATCCTCTCGGTCGTGCTAGTGCTCCATCAAGGTGCATATTTTAGTAGGAATGATTATCACCAGGTATATTTAAAAGAAAACAAAATAAAAGACATTTTTAAAACCGAAAATAATATTTTACTAGAAGACGAAATATTACACATACTTAAAAATGTCCATGATGACAAGACATTTCAAACATTCAGCTTTATTAGAAAACAAGAAAACTGCTACACATTTCAAAAATATCCATTGGGACGCTTATAATATACACGAATGAGACTCGACCTAATTTTGTGCAGCAGAATAATAATGACAATATTATGTATTAGTAAAAAAAACACTGGAGTCAATAGATAATAATTTTGAAAATTAAAAATAAACTTGTACTATTTTAGGTAAACACTTGATAATACCACGAGGGTGTTAAATTAACAATTATAATAATTCAGCAAACAATTATAATTTCTATATTACATTATTGTATAGTTCATCAATAATAAAAATACAAGTATTCCACAAGTTACCTAGGACATTGCAACAATCAAATTAGAAAGAAAATGTTGTTTTTTGTGTATGACAAAATTGTTTTAATAATTCCCACAAAGACATTTCAATCATTCTAGATTCAAATCAAGCAAAGCTTAGTTAAGTTTTTATCATGTGCTATTACTTGATAAAGTTCATACATTTTTAGCTAATTAATTAAAACAATACAGTTCTATTGAAAAATATTTTCATTTATCAATATAACTACTGTTTTTTTTCATTAAGTGTTATAATAAATCATAATTATGCTATGGTAAGACAAAAGGATTAAAGTTCACTATGAAAAAAGTAGTTCACACAACATGAGATGATATATTTCAGTGTACCTATTGCTGACACTATTCTTACAGTTATTGGTATGTAATAAGGTTTAATATTGTCAATGATAATTAAATTGTATAAATGTGGAGCTATTTCTATCTATTACCTGCTGACTCAAATTTTGGTTCCCTATCATTATTAATTAAATTAGTTTACCAAAACCCATTCTTATTATTAATCTGGTATACTTTAGCAGTATTAGCTTGGTGTATGATCATATTGTATGTAATTATAATTTACATGGTTGTCCCAATGAAATTTGTAAGGAGGTATTGGCCGGTGCCCGGCAACACAGGTATTGTGTACACCACATTTTACTGAGATCCAGGCCGACCCCTGCTAGTCAATAAATGATTGTTCTACACATGCTTTCACCCGTTTTTCATATTCTCGCCGGTTCTCCTTATAAAGCTGTGCTGCCATGGAGTTCGCAGGTGAATTGGGGTTAGGATCACTTAGTAATGACTGAAACAAAATATTTTATTCAATATTAGGTTTATAAAATGTAAAATGATTTTGGATTATACTTTTCTTATTTTGAGATGTAGTTTAGGAGCTAGTAAATTGCTTACTGAACAAACAAAAAAGTTCTTACTAAATGGGATTCTAATAAGATTTTCAACATATTTAGCAATGTTGCAGATGAAATAAAAATTGTGATTACATGTTTAGAAATGGCACAATGCTACGAAATACTTAAGAATGCAAATGTTTTATCTGCCATTCTAGATTATTATTAGTCACACAAAAACAGTAGACAATCTTGTTATAACATGCCACCTCCTATTGTAATATTTAACATGAAATAACATCATGCCTGCACAGATTTTCTACAGGGATAGACAGATGTATAACAAATAATCTTTTGAGGATGAATGTATTACTATTTATAATATAAAGAAAGGAAGTAAGTATGGTTAGTGTAGGTACCTAGTTTCTAATTCATAAATAAATAAACAAGTCTCTTTTTGCAGTAGATACAGTTTTGATTTAAAACTTTTATATTTACCTGTATAGAAGTTAATATAGCTGAAACATCATATGTTGGGCTCCATCTGTTTTGGAGAATGTCTAAGCAGATTCCTCCATCAGCATATACATTGGGGTGAAACATTTTAGACACAAACCGAACCGTTGGAGGTTTGTTTGGGTATTCCTCTGTGAATTCTATTGTAAGCTTGAATGTGCCATCTTCAAATGGAGTGTCATGGGGTCCAAATATCACAGCATTCCAGATCATGATATTGTTGTCAGTTGGCGCTCCAGAGACTCCAGTAGGAGGGTCCTCTTGCAAGCTGGGGGCAGTAGTAAGAGTATGAGTTACTGTTCACTTATTTTAGTAGCATTAAGTTATTTATATAAACTTGTTCTAGAAACACTTTTTGTAGGATTACTTGTTTGAATGTGATCAGATAGGAAAAAGAGTTTACAAAAAATAACATTTTCTGTATCAGGATGAGAAATTTACAAAGACATTATGAACTGCAATTAACATACAAAGCTCTCAATTTCTCATGGAAACCTCTATAACATAATCAAGGTCATGAGATGACTTTTTAGGTTTCATACAGGCTAACAGTATTCAAGTAGTTAGGAATCCTAAGCGATTTTCCTCGATGACTAAACGTTTAATTTTGTCGAATAAATGAAATATTTGGATAACCTAAATATTAAGTAGCAACAAACGACGTTTATACATCGAGAGTGACGTAGCTATGTCTACTTATAGCGTATCTTACTCTCCGTGCGTGACACAAAGAGCTCTACCGACTGACGAATTCGCTGTTTACAGTGCAATCCGAAATATAGAACAGAATAGAAATCAATTAAACTGACTGTGATGTAATTTGATGAATCAGCAATACACTTTCGCACAAAGAAAATTTTGTTGAAAATGGCAACTAGGGTGCATAGAATCCATTGCCGTTTACAGATGTTTATGAGAACGTGAGAAATATTTAGATACAAACCGTTTGAAGTCTCTCATCAGGCGTCTTCTAGCTGGAGTTGACATTTTGGTATCAAGCACTTATACCACTAATTTGATAAAGGTATCGTTTCTGATTCCGATGTGTTTTTCGTATGAAACTTTTCATATGATATAATTCGTAAACTATAAACTATGTAGGTTTAGCTTGTACACAAAAGATTCCGTTTTGTCGTTGTGTAGAAATTTCTGTCGTCACGGCCAGCGAGATGGTTGTCAGATGACCATGAAATTAGCAATAAAAAACCCTGCAAGTGGTCAATACACAGATGTCAAATTTCTGAGTTTTGGTTTATGTATAACTTCGCTCCGGTGGATATTCTTGCAAACAAACTAACCGTAATGGCGAGTCTACGTATACCGAATCCAACGAATATTTTGTGCCGTCTTTAATGTGTCAGCCCACCTCTATATACAAAAAAATGTAGCTTTCTTGTCTATTAACTCAAATGTCATTGTCATGTTTTGCTTGCTCCTGCTGATGCTGTCATTACTATTTTTTTAGGTTTCACTATACCTAATCATCATCATCACATAAAATAGTGATCAGTTAACATAGTTGGCTTATTTAATTCGGTAATGGGACTTCCTTACGACTATGTTTAAATTGTATTGCCCAATGAAACGTACGTTATTGCTCACATGCTTAAATAGTTCGTAATTCTGACTGTTTCGATAGTAAACAATAATCACCTGATCAAACACAAACTTTTTCAAATAATATTGTTTTACTATAGTTTCTATTTGTATTGTAAGCAATAACATTGGATTTCTTAGCTACGGAGTTTTGTAACCATCTCTCAAGATGAATGATCCTGGCCCCAAAAAGATTCTATTCAACAAATCTACAGTGAGTACATATTCCTTTAATAATCTTATTATATTCGATTGGAGTAGATCCATGCCACAGGTTTATTTAATAGGAATCTTAACTCTAAAGACAAGAACCTCATCTAAACAATATTTGCAATTATTGTCAAATCACAGGAAGGTAGCGGCACCAAGTATAAGGTGTAACAAACCATAGTAGTGTAGATGATTATCTTTATAATATTATTCTTTTTAGGAAATTATATTTAAAATTTTAAATGATGTATTTAAAATTAAAAATATAGTTTCCAGAACTATCTTTGTGCAGGATAGCCGCATACATAGTCTTAAGTTTATACTAAATAGTTAGACACGTGTTATTTTTGAGTAATGAATACCGTTTAGATAGCAACATGTTTTTAGAAAGCAGCCAGTGTGAGGGACTCAACGACGGTCAGGAACTTTGGGGTTGCATTGTCAATATTGTTATTGCTTAGGTGATGGCCGAACCCCATAGTTAAGATCCCTTATTTTGTATGATTTTGTGAAAGTTTTATGTCGGTGTCCATTAACAGAATTGTGTAATTGTTTCTAATATTTCTAAACGGCCGGCAATAACCCTTTGTAATCCGCGCCGAAAACATTTTCTAATTTTATAAATAAACGACCGTAGCGAGTACCGTTCTACCCCCACTAAGAGGGGTGAAACTGACGCCAAGGAGCCATATAAAAGAGGCCTGCGGGTCCAAACAGATCAGTTCCGAAACAGAGTTCCTAACAGCAGCTCCTAATAGCGGTTCCTACTCGTAGTTCCTGTTGAGAGTTCCGACTCGAGATCTGCTACAAGACACAGGACTTGGCTCAGTCTGCAGGGACAGTACTCGCTACCATCGATAGTGGAAATAGTATTTTCATTTGTATACTTCCAACGTGGTAGCACCTTCTTCACAGTGACAGTACCTTGTCGCCTTTCAACCATCCAATCCTACGACCCATCGTGCAAAATCTTATTGAAAAAGGAAAAGACTTGATCTACCTATTAAATATTATTATCATGATCATTCTCCTCTTTATCCCAATAGATATGAGGTTGGTGCATCACATCTTCTGCATAATTATATTGATCCTCATAATTTTTTGTAAATTCAACATGTTTTTTTTTTCATTTATAGGCAGGCAGAAAGTACAGAATGGCACATGCTACAATCCATTACTTTAATGTTTTTTATAAATAACCATCACACTGTTCCCTATTCTTTTCAGCTCTTCAGTTTAAAGGCTGAGTTATTAAGAAAACAAGAGGAGGTCAATGAAAAAAGGCAGCAGCCGCAGCACAAGGTTGAGCACTTCAAGCCCACCCCAGCTAAAGATAAAAATCTTGAAAAAGATGCAAAAAAAGCATATAAGAAAACATTCAAAGATAGTTTGAAAGCAGTTGATACCGAAGAGTTAGAAGCTTGTAGGAAATCTAAGTAAGTTATTTATTTGGAATAGAGAAATAAAAGTTTTAATACGAAAATTCCAAGTTTTTATGGAAAACAAACACTTAAGCAACCCTTTAAGTTTTTATTGGGACTTAAATATTACCATAGAGTTCTATTGATTAAAAAAATCATTAAATAATAATCTGCACCTAAATTACTTCTTTCTGTAAGGCGCCATTCATCCACACTAATATACATATATTGTCCAACTGACTGATTTCGGTCATGGTGGCCAATCTCATAGGAGACTAGCCATCGGCACGGGACATATTATAATGCACAAGTGTGTGCGCAAACACAGGTGCACTCCCTCTTTCATCACTCTCATATAATATGAGAGTGGTCGACTGGAGAGAAATCTGGCACAGGACCAACGGCTTAACATGCTTTCTGAGGGACAGGAGTATGACACCACCAACTTCCAAACTTTGGGCTGTCACTGTAAAATTCTTATTGGAAAAACCCAATGTATGTATGTTTGGATGTATGTATGTAAATCGAGCTGGTTTCCGCAACTCAACGACTAAGCACGTATTTTGCGTGGAGGTGGGACAAATGTGTCATTCAATCTACCCCAGCTCCCCAAGGAAGGTCAGCAATGCCTTGGTGTTACTATCATACAGAGAGGGTACCTGGGTGCTGAGTACTTCGAAACCCTCCATGCAGGTTCTGCAGAGTAGGCTGTCAGTGACTTCTATGACATAGAGGTGTTTATTAAAAGACCCATGGCCAGTTGTGACAACTATGATGGTACGCAACTGCTGTTTATCCAGTCTTACGGCTTTTTTCGTAAAACGGCCATCACCCAATACCACATTTTGCCTGACCTGGGAATCGAACCCAGGACTCCATGTCGGCAGTCAGGGTTGCGACCACAAGACCAAAGGAGCAGTTAAAAGTGCGTTTCGCATTTATTAAAAAAACTAATAAGTCACATTGTCTATTTGTTACTTTTTCACGTTCACATATGTATCTCACGACCTAATCCAGGAGTAGGACATAGGGTTCTTTTAAAACCGACTTCAAAAAAGGAGGTTCGGCATTAGACCCGTATGTATGTATGTTAATATTCATGCGCGTGCAGTAGGCTACAGTAAAGGTGGGCCAGCCCATACATAATGCCCAACAAAAAAAAAAATCGCATCGTCAGTAGGTATCGTGATTTGAACCCTGAATAATGTGGTGAGTTTTTTTTTGGGCTTTATGTATCGGCTAGCCTACCCTTACTGTAGCCTACTGCATGCCCATGTTTATATTATTTGATTTTGATGGGGCTTTCCTTATATAAATGCATATTTTTCAGGGAAGATTTAAGTGATGATCTGATGAAAATCTTCGGAGATAGACAATAGAACTCTTTAATAACTTACAGCAAATGACCCGCGTCTGCTGCGTTCGTATGTCCATGTATTGTTGTCACCATGCCATAACATAATATCATGCCTGTACGCTTTGAAAGGGTAGGCAGATGTGTAGAGTACAACCTTGTATCGTCGAAAATGATGCTCCGATTCGCTTTTTGACTGCATCATTTTTGAAAACAAAGAAAATGAGACACTAAAAAGCACAAAATAATTTTATAAGTGATTGTTGATGGCGGTTCTTTTTTCTTTGAAAAATAAAATATTCCAGGTGTTTATTCCCTTGAGATGATTGCCGACTTTCAAATGGGAGCAGCCGCTAGCTGAAGCTTAAAAAATGGTAAACATTATTTTTCAGGCTAGCATTAGAGAAGAAAGCCGAGTTGTACGAGCACTTGGCAGATGGTGCCGGTAACTCTCAGCTAGCTAACAGGTTCCTCGTTGACTTCGGTACCAAGAAGCATCAAGAGCCTGAAAAACAACCAGAAGAAGAACTAATTAAAGATCAGAATGAAAGTAATGCCAGGGAAGATGATGGTGATGAATGGTAAATACATAGTCATGTTATTAAGGCATAAAATCGACATTGTACCTTTGTGCATGAACTTTAAATAAATACATACTTCTAAGGACTCCTTGGCTAGGTAATAACGGCCGCACTTGTCAAGTGCATTTGCGGATAGCTGACCATCTGTTACATATTGCCTCCATTGTACCTTGAAAACCATGTTAAGTTTTTTGTCCCGGCTGTCGTTTGTAGGTTCAATTGTTGGTTGGTATGGGTAGTTAGAAGCCCTGAATTATGTTACTTTAATGTCAAAGTCAATTCATTTATTTCAACTAGACCATTAAAAGGCACTTTGGAACGTCAAATTTACAGTTTCAAAATAAAATATTATAGTGAGTCTAGTTGTTGATGCAGGATGGTGCAGTTATGTCTAGCAGAGCCGAGAGTCCTTATAAAAAAATCGGCAAAGAGTCTTTCACACGAAGAGTTCCGTACAATAAAACGAAAAAAACACGTTTCTTGTATGGAAGCCCCCTTTAGTTTATAACTTAATCAAATTTGTATTATGTGTTGTTATAGCGGTAATAGAAATACACACTGAGAATTTCAACTGTGTACCTATTATGTTTCTTGAGATACAGCCCGCTTACAAACAGACGGACACAGGAGGCTTAGTAATAGGGTTCCGTTGGTTACTCTTCGGGTACGGAACCCTAAAAACGATGCATTAACTATCTTGATGTTTCAGGACTGAGTTCACAGATTGCCTGGGTCGGACACGGAAATGTCACAAATCAGACATCGCAATGTTCTTGAAGAGAGATATGGACCTTATGAGGGCCATAAATAAAGACAAACCGGCTCCAAATGAGGAACCAGAAGTTAAACCTGAGGTAAAAAAAAAAACTATCCAGAAAAATCCTAAAATGAGTACCAAATTCATTGGTACTCGTAGTTTAAATATTTCTATATAGTTTGAAGCCCTGAATTTAGGTATCAATTTCTTCACAGTGGTTTTCCAGTAAACTTTTCTTATACCTAGACGTAAGCGTCGTCCAAATTTAAAGCGATCATCGGGCGAATTCGCGATCGTCGCTATAATTTGTTCGGTAAAACCTGAAGGCGGCCTCTGTCGGCGCGATGTCGCGATCATGTTTGCCCTACAAATGAACGCGACGATCGTGTATTCGGGCGATAATCGCTTGCTAGAGAATGTACTGAGCAGTACCTACACAAAATTTACCACTCTATAGAAAGACGCAGACCGTGCGGCTAAACCTTTCACTTTTCTGTTGGATATAGCGACGAAGGTGCATTGATGTGCCCTATCAGCGTTCTTGAAAAAACAACTACAGCCACATGATCACTATGATCTCTCTCACAACACTATTCTGCCCGTCTTTTCCCTAAGTCTATGACTTTTCATAACCTTGCACTTTTTGATCAAAGACGTTTGCTAGTTCCATTCTTAGGGCACCCCTGCTACCACTGAGGTTTTTGTAATTTGACTGTGTCTATTCAATAGTTAGTTAATTTCTGCTTATTTCTTTTCACAGGAGCCCCCTCCGGAATTAAAGGAAAAACCTCTGTTAGTTCAAACTACAAACGACTATCTGCAATCACTACGAGACAAATGGGAAGAGAAGGAAAAAGAATTGCTGGCCAAAGATAAAGACATACATTATCAAGATCTACTGTTCGATGGTTTGTACCTTTTTTCATCAAATTTTGAGTATTGCCTAATTTTGCAAATCACGAAAGTAAATAATAAAGTAATGTGACATTTATGTTGGGTAGCATAAGGTTAAAATTACTATGATGTCGCTCTCGTGAAATTCGACGGCTATACAACTTATTAACTTTACTTAAATGTCATCGATTATAGCCAGGACCTTATTTGTAGAGTAAAAAAACAAACTAAACTAAAGAGAAGTATTGCTGTGCATGCTTCCTCTTTCTCTTTAATCAAAACACCGTAAGCAACTCGACGCTGACTCGACACTTAAGTATGTGATCGACGTCACTTAGTTTCGCTAAAAGGCAATCCATTTATCTTTTCTCAATTAGATATTAGCAAAACCCTCCCTAGATTGAATTCTAAAAATGTCATTTACAGAGGCTCGAATCCACGGCGTTGGTTACTTCTCATTCAGTACCGATGAAACGGAGCGCCAGAAGCAAATGGAAGAGCTGATAAAGCGGCGCGAGGAAACTCTCAAAGCGCAGAAAGAGGCTGAACAGGTTCGCAAGAAGAGAGATGAGATGATTGCAGCGAGAGTGGCGGCTGCGCGCGCTAGGCAGCGAGCCAGGGCAGGCCTGCCGCCCGAGGAACCTAAAGGTGAGTTTCTTCTAGTTTTTGTAAGCGGTTTTGCTCCTGTGGTCAATCCCACCGTATTTGGTCGGGCTGTGGATGATAATGATGATGTTACATCGTCATCATCCACATCTCGACTGCGCCCACTACTGGGTATAGGCATCTTTCTAGGGCCAATTTTCACGCTCCTATGAAAACCTCATCCAGGTGCTACCCGCGATGGGAAAAATGTCGTTTGTCCGTCGGACGACCACCACTTATTCTTGGTGTATTTTGGCGCCATTCGGTCACTGGCCTACTTCACCATATTCTTTACCAGGTGTCAATTGTTGTTCTCTCTGTCTAATAAAGAATCCGCTATACCTAGTATTAATTTTGATTGTTACCTTTCATTTCAGAAAACCAAAAAGACTTTACTACTTGTCTACTAGAGTTTTTGACCCAGCAAAAGAACGAAGCGGATGCCAAAGCGAATGAAAAAGAAAATAAAATTAAGGAAGAACAGGAAAAAGAGCGGCAAAAATTACGCGAGGCGTACGTTCGAGAATGGGATATTGGCAAGGAAGGAGTCAAAGGAAAAGTGAAGAAATTCAGAGAAATGAGTCAAGAAGAATATGTGGAACAACAGAGAGATAAAAGGATAAAAGAGTTTGCTCCGCCACAAGCTTCAACTTCTGGAAACTCAAGCATTTTTGATGATAAAGGTAATAAGCTGGGTAGTAGCGAGATAACTGCTACTAAAACTTGGGCGGACGTGAGACCTCGAGCCAAGACCCCACCCCCTCCCGAAATTGGTGATCTACTAGAAATTACACAAAATAAAGGACTATATTTCTCTTCATCCAAGAAAAATGATGGTAATAGTAATAACTTTAAATATAGGAATTTTGTCAAGGCTCAAGAACCAACTCCTATCGTTGATGAATTAGAAGACACTGATTCAGTGGCAGATAATACACGAAGAGAAAAAAGGCAACACGATACAGAAAGTGTGGAAGTACCGCCACCTCCTACTTTTGAGTACTATGGTCCGACCATAAAGCAAACGAAGTTTGATAAACCTTTTGAATCAGATATAAGAGAAGCATACAGCCAAGGAGCAAAAAGCTTAGAAACTAAGTCAAGCGGTCGGCAGTTGCCAAAACATTATGATTTTACCTTCGACTAAGAACTTAAATAAAACAATTAAGTTTTTCTGTGCGTATTTATTTCTTGTGCCAATGCCAATCACATCTACATAAATTCTAAAAATATTGCAGAAAATATTTACAATTTGTCTATGCTAATATCACATGAATTAGGCGCTACTAATCTACATTTAATTTCTAACAATTAAAGCTTCACTTACAGAGATCAAATTATGACAATGAATAATTCGAAAAAAAATTGACAACATTTATATTTAAATCTTATACGTAATTTAAAACTACACCTAAGGCTAGTGTAAATATGTGTGCATCGATCCGCACAGCGGTGTTATTATGTGGCTTAGCTGTAGTAGCCGCTTTCAAATTTTGTGTCGTTTTAGCTACAGTTGTGTCGTATTGTATAGCTCCTATTGTAGGCGATGGTTCACTTGGTTTCAATTTGTTTTCATTCATCTTGACTTCAGTTGGAGAAGGTTTTGTTGCTTCAGTGGTTGTTTCTGCCATGACCTTTGTCACCATTGCAGCCTGCGTTATAATTTCTGGAGTGGTCGGAACATCTGGGATATTTACATTATCAGTACTTGACATGTCAGATAGTTTGGTGTCATTTACAACTTTGGTTGTTTCGCTACTCATTACTAGAATTTCAGTTTTGAGATCGCTACTATCAATACTAGCACTGGGAATATCTATTTGTATGCTAGTTTCATTCATATGATTATCGATGGTTTTAATAACTTCGTCGGTAATAGGACTGTTTGTTGTAGCTTCACTGTTCTTAACTTCGATGCTTGCTTGAGTAGTAGTTTCAATCATTTGTGTTTCATCGTTTTCTGGTGGTGCATTAGCTACTGTTGTATCCATATGGCTATCCATGTCTTTAGCATCAGTATCCACAGCTGTAGTGATATCATTTATTGGATCTTCATTGGATTTAGTATCATCTTCATTGCCCTCACTGTTTTCTGTTAAGTTATTTTTATTTTCTTCGACAGTGGTGTTGTCTATTCGATTATTTCTGTTGGTATTCATGCTTATAAATCCAGCGGTATTTATGAGGGCTCTTCTATTTCGTGTCTGTTGCGTCCTAGCGACTAGTTTGGCTAGACCTGCGAAGGCGTCTTGTTCACGCTCGGTATTGGGTCCGTTGCAGAGGTCGCCTCGGCACGGACACGTCATGCGCCATGTTCTAGTTGAGTTGCAGTACAGCGAGTAACATTCATCTTGGTAGAGCTTGACGCAGTATCTTGATTCTATGTAAGCTGTGGGATATCGAAAAGCTTCTATTAGTATCTAGTTATTATATAATAACACTAGTTGCCGCCCGCGGCTCCGCCCGCGTGATTGTCGAAAACTATCCTAAGGGAACATATTCCCGGGATAAAAAGTATCCTATGTGTTATTCCAGACTATAATCTACCTCTGTGCCAAATTTCATCAAAATCCATTCAGTAGTTTTTACGTGAAAGAGTAACAAACATCCATACATACATCCATACTTACAAACTTTCGCCTTTATAATAGTAGTAGGATGATTTAATGTGGGTCATAGTAATCATCGGTGTATTAAAATACATACAGACGAATACAGAACTTCCCCCTTTTTTAATACGGTTAAAGAGCTCTCTACGTAAGGTCGCTATCCCATTGGCGTTTTACGAGCGTTGGCGATTCTCCAACAGGTACTATTACGCCGTCCCGCTCTGTGCGTGTGGGCGCGGACGACGTCAACGTCGTGTCTGTGCAGCGTAGTCGCTGCGCAGACGTTGGAGAAACTCCAACGCTCGTAAAACGCCAATGCGATAGTGGCCTAACTCCGTTTTAGAAGACGCCTGTGTCAAGATGTACTGAACTCATGGCTCCATATTAATAATCACTCAAAATCAGAAACACACCCTAAATGCTACCTACGCCTGATTTTCTACTCTGCTTTTAAAGTATTGGGCTAAGAAACTGCTTCCAAAAGTTAATAATAAACAGTGTCTAGCTCTTCAAAATTGTGGGTGAAGGACGTGGGATTCCGCTGGATAGGCATAGGCAGCACAGGAGCGGTGGATGTGGCGATGCAAGGTGAAAGCCACCTTGGGCCCTTACTATGACATTTTGAAGCTATTATGGTTCGAGTGAGAGAGTGATGGAGATATACAGGACGAATAGCATGTATCCAACATATATATTTTAAACAACGGAATCATGACAAGCTTTTGACAGAATAAACAATATTTTTTTACTGTTGGTAGGCACTCGTTTGACCACTATCTCACCTGTCGGTAAGCGATGATGTGGTCGAAGATCGAGCATGCTTGCCTAGAAGTAACCCATTCACTCTTCACTTAAGACTCCCAGTTTGTAGCTATCAGGAAGCACAGACTCAGGCAGGGAATTCCACTCCTTAACTGTACGCACAATTAATGTGTTTCCAATACGTTTTTTGGGTGAGGGTGGGATGTTCACCATGTATCGGCGGCGCATTGCCGTAAGTCTTGTGGTTCGATGACGACTCAAGGGCATCAAGCTGGTATCTGGCAGATCCGTCCCAAAGACGACAGCAGTACCTACTCCATACACGATCGAACTTACGCTTGATAAAGTTTGAGCAGCCGGCGTGAAGTATCGTCTTACCCTTGCCAGGATCCCAAACTTTTTGGCAGCCACTTGAGCCTTTGCCTCTATCAAAAGACCAAATTTTAGGGTAGATGTTAACGTTATTTTGAAACCAAGTGTCATACTAACGCGGAGCCGTGGCCACGACTGCGCAGTACGGGAAGCCAGAGTCACAGTCGGTGACCTGTGTGTCCGGGGCACTGCAGGGTGGAGCTCGCTGACTGCGGTGCACCTGCTCAGCCAGCGGCCCGCACCAGTAGCAGCGCCGGGTCTCCGCCGCCGTGGGGACTGGAACATTCAGAGATTCATATTAAGCGGAAGTACAGAGAACAAAAGAGGTAAGTGAACAAAAAAAGAAACAAGTAGTTACGGTGCAAGTGTGCGATTCACGGGGTGGTTTTACTCAGTAGAGAGGACATCCATAAGGATTTTCACGATATTTTTCCATTCGGTTCGGTTCCGAATGTCCGTATGAAAAAAAGGGAATCCTTACCTGTGGGATCTCGTGTGTATCTCTGTCCGTCTGTCACGACCAATTTTCTTCGAATCTAAACTCATCAAACTGCGCTGTGCAAAATTTCAAATGAAAGGGCTAAGAATGGGGCACTTTATGCTTGTTTTACCTAAGTTTACACGAGGAGATATTCAGAGAATAGGCTGGCTGATAAACCATGTTTACAGGCCATCTCAGACTTGACTTCGCAGCTTAAGCATAAGGGTACGTTTCCACTGAACCAATCACGTTAGTTCAAATACACGTCGTGTTTCGTCTCGCCTGTGTTTGGTCAAATCCTTCATTTCCTTGATTCCATCACGTATCTGCTATGATACCTAGGCGCCAAACGCAATGGCGGTCATTGACCCACCTAAACATTATTTATATATATTGTTTATCTTAATTAAAAAACGAAAACATAGACATAAAGCTGTCCTGAATGGACATTTATCGTGATCCTTTATATTTTCCAGTAGTGAAAAACGATCCACAATTATTTTTCGGGAGCCTGGAAGGGATATTAAGGTGAGGTCAATGTACTTTATTGCAAATTTATCTAGCGCCTACCATAGGTTCCTTTTCAGTGGAAATGGGGTTACCTTTGCACTGAACAACTTGTAACATTGGTTACCTACATATTTTTCAAGGACTTGATTGATCAGCAACGATAGGTAGTCGATAAATATTTTAGGCAATTAACCTAAATAGACACACAATTTTTCGTTACGCAGCTATTCAGAAAATTAAATAGATAGGTAATCGTCTGTGTTTTGTTAACAAAGAAATGTTCATAAAATATTTGGTCCGTACCTGTGCTGTTTGTTATAGTAGTCGCAAACATGACGTGAAAATGCTAAGTATGCAATCCTAGAGTGCAACCCTTATCCTGATTCTCTTACCCATAGTCCCCAAGGCAAATAGTTTTTGGAGTTTTTCAATTCCACGTATGTTACAGTCCCATAAAAGAAGGTTGAATACGTGACAGAAATCTAGAATCCAGATTGCTAAGAAAACGGAAAACCCAATAACACTCCCGACCTGGCGATGGCATCCACGACCGACGTGCCGCAGTCAAAATGAGCGGAAATGAAAAAAAAACTGAATTCATCTATCCTATTATTGAGGAATTTGAAAATTTGGAAGTACCAACCTACACTCTCAACTTGGTTCCCGCCGAGTGCGAAGTTTGTTAATTAACATTTAATTGTGTCCTCCCTTTTTAATTTACTAAAGTAGGTCTGTGCCTTGCACTCCCGGGTGTGATTTTCATATCTTTTCATTTTGATCAGAGCTTTACTTAGTCCTCATTAAATACACAGTAGGGAAATTGCATTTATCCTTCATTTTTCCTTCTGTTTATATTTTATACAAAAGGAAAAGTTACAGGAACGGTCGATGAGGCGACGCTATATTCAGCAGTGGACGTAGACTTACGTAGAAATGATGATGATAGTGATATTTTATTTAAGTAGGTATTTTTCTTCAATATATTATTTTTAAAGCGTAGAAAACGATGTAATTTCCCCGACAGAAAAAGCCCCGACTTAAAAACGACGCAAAAATATCCCACACCCCTCTTCAATATCTACAATACCAAATAGCATACCAAACTTTTCACAATTATTCAATAACAAACCGCTAGACAGTTACAGATTAATGTCCCTATTATCCAGAACTAGGACATCAATATTGTAAATTAGGTTACCGCAGCGAATTGTTCGTTGTCCGCGTGTACAATGTATGTATGTCCTCCTGCCCTGAACTGGCTCAATAGCACGTACTATATAATTCAGCCGCTGACCGGTGGATATCACATAATCATTAATTCACACGATGCAGGTACAGCTGGCTTCTGTGTTGATTACTCTTCGTGTATGCCATGTAAATGTTTGTTGTCTGTGTTTGTGGCTTTAGATCATGCAGTGCATTATAACAACTAGTAGTGAGGAACTGGGTTAAATAAATGTGTGTGGATGCGATGTAGACCAAAGAAAAGATGGATGGATTGTGCGTGAAGTGTAATGAACGACAACGGGAATCAGTTTTAGCATGACGGTTGACAGGACAGAATGTAAGAAAAAAAATTGTTGTGCCGACCCAACATGGCAACAACTAAATGGCATAAAGACAGGAAGATGATGAGTTTCGGAAGCTTGTGGCCTGGTAAAATCAGCCGAATGGGTCGATCGTCAAGGTTAAGAAAGGCTGGCCGAGGTCGATCGGTGGATGGGTGACCATTATGGATGCAGACTCTTCTGTGCCCTCTGGATCGGTAGCTTATAGCTAAGTAAATTATAGAGCAGAATGAGTCAAGCTTCAAACTTAAGAAAGGTTCGTCGAGGTCGGTCGGTGGACCGGTGACCATTACATAGGTACCGAGACCCCTCCGTGTCCCTTGAAAAGCATTTTAAGCGGTTTGCTATAATTTATAGATCTTTAGCAAGATTTTCTGGCTTCTGTAACCAACGGAAGTCAGAAAATCTGACCCAAAGTAGTTAGGAAAAGATAAAGCAGATTTATTTACTGATTGGTTTTAGATATCTGGATTGTTCTGGACTGCTTCGTTGGTGCAACAGTAGTGGTCAGATTTCCAGGTACGGCACAGTAGGTGGGGTTTTCAATTAGGAATTCTCAGTAGCAACCTCGTCTTGCGTTGTGCTCAGTTGATGGGAAATTGGCAATAAGGTTGCTCCATATTAGTTATATGGTAAAATGTGTACAGATAGTTGCGTACCTACCTATTTTTAGGTAGGCACGCCTGTGCCAATTCCTTGGCGGAATACAACAATATATGCGTGTTATCACGGTACGATTATTTTTGATGAATGATAGAGCTATAGTTGTTAAGCTGGGTACTGACCAGTGTTCCGGGCCGTAATGTAACATTCGCAGTGAGTATGTTAAGATACGCCGTGTCCTAAAATCCGTGTAAAACAAAACACATATGTATCTAAGCACATGTTCGTGCTTGTTTCCACGCACTGACTGCACGAATGTTGGTTTTGTAACATGTTACTTTACACTGCGTAACACCCACCTTTAAAGTTTGTCGTGTGGGTCTCACAGTGCCCTCGGGATATTATAGTAGAGTAGAGCTCGCTATCTAAACAGACATTCTCATTCGCTACGGGGTTACTCATTTTAGACCAAAATTATATCTTTCGTAGCACGATTTAGAAAAATTATATAATTTACTAGCGGTCGTGACAGACGTTATCTTGCCTAGACGTTGACTTAGTAAAAAAAAATGTAGAAGCTGATTGCAACAACACCTACCGGGCCCAGTTGTGAATCTAAACTAACTAGTTTTCTTTCTTTCTTTAATATTTCTATCCAGGCACCCATTCAAACATACACAAAAAAAGAACATAAAATAGGTCCAGCCGTTTAGGAGTTTAAAGTAACAAGAGCGATATACCTACTTAAAAATAATTTGAACTAATTCAAGCTAACTAATTTTAGTATCATACCTATTTCTGAAAATTGAGTCGTATCGAATGAGTCAGAGTTTCACCATATATACCTTCTGAACTCTGAAAATACAGTCTCAGTCAATTATCTACACTTACTTAAATTTGTTTTTCAATATGACTTATCAACAACGTAGACACATTTAATTTATATACATATTTTGAAAAGGTCACGTTTTTCATCATAATATTTTATTAATTTCCACCAGCTGTTACGGCCTTAAATGGTTTTTTAAATGTCAGTTTTTCTAGGAACCATTTGAGCATTATTGACTACGTAATCTAGTTATCAGACACAATAAGGTCACATTTTGTAGACTAATGGTCACAAAAAGTCAATAGGTTGGTTCGGCTAGTTAGGATGTAATAGGTAAATAACTTTGTTATTACTCATTAAGTTTCACAAAATTGAGACTGACTGGAGGTACCTAAAGAAGATTAATAGTAGATTATGCATCGAGGAGATAAAGCAGTGTATGTCACGAGCGTCATATTGAATCCCGAACGCAATAAAGGATTCGAGAGTTGCTCCCGAGCGTGACGAGGGAGTTCAGAGTAGCAAAGCGAGAGTTAATACAAGCATCCTGAATGCAGCGAGGGATTTAAGCTAGCCCAAGGCAAAAACACCTTTATCCCTGAGGAGCATACTATACTTTTCACACTTACTGCGAGAAAAATTGTGCTCAAGCCATGAAAAGAGGTGGCTGTGTGTGGTGTTCACCGTGGGCGGTGCGCGTCAGCCTCCACTGCCAAGAGCAGGTCGTGCATCCGAATGTGTGCCCCCGTCTACCGCCGGGCAATAATAGGTATTGTTCTGAATTTAATTATAACCCGCCGGGCAATTATGTGATTTGAATTTGGAACCTCGTTTTGACCGCGCGACTAGAATCTAACAGCGGAGGCGGACGGGCGCGGCTCGCGGGCTATTATGACGTACTTTAGGTTAGGTTTGCATAGCATTTAATTTTTCGTTTTCGTGCAGGTGGTGTGAAAAAATAATACCTAAAAGACTTTGTTCATTTTGGTTCAAATTCAAAGCTATCCGCCAAAAAACATGTACTTTATTCTGACACATCTTGCCCTCCTTAGAATTTGTAAGTAAGCTGTAGCACTACTGAAACTTGGTTTGATTAAGTTCAAAAAGTCGGTAGTTTTGTCTTTTAACGAAATTTGAGTGTCTGAAGTCACGGCTGAAGTGGCCAGCAGGTATGATGGCAGATATTCAGCGAGGGCGGCGTCCTTCATGACACATGCCTTCTCCCATGAACGTAACGTTCGGATAATGCCGTGTATTTTACGATGCGCTCCATTTTCCTTTGATACGAAGAAACAAACGCTTTATGTCTCCGAGTCAATAAAGTTTTTTAGATCAAATAAAATTTACTTCTTTATAATTATTTTAAAAGTTCTTATATGGTGCCAATATTTTTACATGATGGATAAAGGACATGAACTGGGTTTCACACATTTTGGTATAAACATGAAATATTCAAGACGACAGCTCATAACAGGATATTTAATTTGTTTTAGTTCTCCCTTTCGAGTCGATGGTACTAGTACTCCTTAGGTATTCTAAGATTCTAGAGCCGCTGACCTTTCTTATTTTCTCAGTTACAAAATGTGTGGGATAGAACAGTAGTAGTACCTACGCATACCTGTTAGCTTAGGCCGAAGTAGGTGAAGGTGAAGGGGCTAAAGTTACAAAAAAGAAACATTAGGTACAGGTGCTTGAAGTCAGGATTAGGAAGGGTGCCAAGCTACCTCCTTGAGTTTTTAAATATGTTCTAGACATAAACAAAATAAAAAAAGTCCGTTGTCCTGACCTAGCAGGTATGCGTTCGTTCAAAGAACAAACTAACACTACAATATCCCAAACATACTGTTACTGAGAAAATACGAATCTTAGATATAAGGAGTATTAGTACCATCGACTCAAAAAGTAGAACTAAATCAAATTAAATATCCTGTTATGACTTAGCGTCTTGAATATTTCACATTTGTGCCAAAATGTATGAACCACACACATAGGCACCATATAAGAACTCATAACATGATTATGAAGATGCAAATTTTATTTTGTCTAAAAGACATTATTGGTTCGGAGAGCAAAAGCGTCTATTTCTTCGTATCAAAGGGAAATGCAGCGTATCGTAAAATACATGTTATTGTCTGAACGTAAACGTTCATGGGAGACGGCATGTGTCGTGAAGGACGCGGCCCTCGCTGAATATCTTATGATCTACGGTAAAACAGCGATACTTCTACTTTAATTATATACTTTCTGATATTCTACCTTTACAATGACGTGTTTGTTTGAGGGGAAAATCAATAATTTCTTAAAATGAACGGAAAAAATTAAAGGATCATAGAAATGGACGAGGGAAGTTTAAGGCAGGGTTGCTTCAAACACACTTGATCCATTTGTGACCGTAAAATCTGTGGCTAATATCGTCAAAGCGTTGTTTTAGAAAATGTTGGTTTTACCGTAAGTTAAAAAAGTCAAAATTAAAGTTATGGTAACGCACTGATTAACATCCACATTGATATTAACAGCCCATATACGAGCGTTCTTAGACAATCGATTTTTATGTTAAATATCACACGTAATAATTATTATTTGACGTACGTATGTTACTGTAACTGACCGTTTGAAGCAACCCGCCCTAAATGCAGGTTTTGTCAAAATCCACTGTAGCCTGAAAACCTGTCAAACATTGGCATTAAAGCCAGGCTTCACACGTTTTAAATTGCAAGCACTCAATTCAAAAACCGGTCCTATAATACCACAAAAAGTTCAAGGCAATGTTCGCAAAAGCATCTAGACTGAAGAGAAATATCTGCAAAACGCTCTCACAGACTCATCACGTTACCGACAAATACAAACGAAATAGCTTGATCTAGAACAACAACACTCAACATTTATTGCGAAAGTTTTCACTTTATTAGAAATGCGAAAGTTAGCGAAATAATCTCTATGAGTACTCACCACATAGCGAGACGAAAACCGCACTCACGACAATCCTTGAGAGAAGGAACTTTGTTTCTGTTGGCGGCATCTGAATTCAAAACTTTCGTGCTTTATTACATTTTTTTTAACACAAACAAAATATTTTATAAAAAAGAATACCTTTCAAAAAGTATTAATTTTTTTTATTAATGTGTCTCAGTAAGAGCGAAGTCGTGTATAGAAGTGTGCAACGTCTACGCGCCGACTATTCCAAGTTCGAAGCGCTCCTCAAAGGCCTACGCGGCCACGTAAAGGTCCGGCCACACCGCCACACACGTCACACTAATCGCAGCAATCAAACATGGAACACGTATCCGATGTACATGATAACGTTTTGTTGGTAGCGTGTCACGCCTTAATGAAACTTAATGTACTTTTGATGTGATGGTTTTATCGTGTCTATTAATTTAAACTGCTGCTACTGTTATTTTCATTCATAACTTTATATATGTATTTATTATTTATTTATTTATTGTATACTTTATTGTACACCTCATAATGTATGTAGTTTATTGGGGTAACTTAGTTGCATATTAGAATTATTTTTCATGTTAGTTTTCGTCGTAATTTGTTCCACTTTAACATACGTGTCAAAATCATTATGATATCAAATTACTTATAAATAAAATGTTTTAACTGTTAGTTTTACCTTCAACTACGTGTGCTAGCTATCGTAGTACGCTTACTATGAAAACAAAAATATTTTTCTTAAACGAAAGCACGACAGTTTAATTTGACATCGAACCATACTTAGGAAAATGAAGAAGGAATTCCTTGGAGTGTTCCTAAGTTATTTGTAACATAAAAATACCGTGAAACCATTTCGCTCTGGTCTGGAAACTTTCTAACATTAGCACTTGTTTGCTGTTGGAGAAACTTCACTATTTCAGCGATTATGATTGGACGGCGTGTAGCAACAAAACCTATATTTTATCGAACTGTGCGAAGCCCGTATATTATTGTAAGACATAGCCATTTTCTCGGTTGTTTTCCCCGACATAAAGTAGCTTCTTAGAAAATAAGGTCGCTCTTTAGAAAATACGATCGAGCGGGGACAATAAATTGAGGCATGAATAAACACTTAAGAAAATAGATTACTTACATAAAGGGAGTGTTTATTACAATTCGGCAAGTTTTACAGCAACAGCAAAATGCTTGCAGTAATTGAATTATGGTCGATGATATACCGATATGTTATCGCACTTAAATCAATATTTTTGATGGAAAAGTTGCTGTTCATCGCCTATGACATGGTTGTACATAGTTTAGGTAACATTTTATTTTATTACATAAACAGTCATCTAATTAAACAAAACAAGTTCAAAGTTATTCTAGTTTCGTAATTATAAATCTGTCAACTTTTACATGAACTCGTCTAACATTACATTATTAAAAAGTGGTAACTTTCAAGTTCTTTAGATTTCTACGAAAGCTGAATAGGCTCTGTCCTTTATCCCGCTGTAAAATATTATCTGGCGAAGTGAGAAGGGTGAAAACGAGTTCTCGGAAGCTGCAGCCTTATCTTGCTTTCAGTCAGCCGCATTTTGATGGTGTTGTGGTGCACACACATCTTTGAAAATGTTTTATAGAGGAATGAATACTTTTTTGTCACGATGTGAGCCTGCCCTTTTAGTTTCCCGTTGTAAAATTGTGAATACGGATTTACGGAACGTGTGGTCTTATCAAGTGTCTGTCGAAGTGTCTACCTGTCCTGATGTCACTCCCATTTCCTCTCTCCCATTTCTCAGACCTTTCGATATAGACAGGTCATTCTCGGCTCGGTTCGGCGAGCACAGAAATAAAAGCACAAAATGTTGAACCTGAACTGATGGACTTTTAAAAGTGGTTTTAAATCCATTTAAATATAGCTAGTAATACCTTTTTCCTACGCTCGGAAATTCAAGGTGTACCTGCCTATATAAACACTCAACTTCTATTTTATGACTTTTTCTTCTTTTTTACTTGAATGTTTGATGGTAATTCCTACTGCATTAAAGGCATTGTTGTAGTGTAAGTAACAACGGTCCAGAACCTAGATCTGAAAAACAATATTAATCTCCCACCATATATCACAATACATTCATAAAATGTACATGTTTAATCCTTCGAAGAGGGATCTTCTGAGCAGTATAATACCTGCGGCAGGGTGTTAAACATTCTCGTGTTGTGTAAGTTAATCTTAAGAGCAGTTCGGCCGGCTTTGTGCGATGTAGGTCATCGGTGCAGCCTGCAATGCGACGCCACCGCTCATCATAACGAACATTCTGCTGAATTTTTTATAGCAACGACACGTTGGACCGCTCCGAGCGACATTCAAGAGTCATCGCTTCGTGTATTCTCTTCTCTAAATATTGGTGAATAAAATATGGGGTTGTGTAAGTTGGTAGCTATGCAAAGCTAGTTCGCAGCTGCGATGAATTTAGATGTAGTTGGCATGTGTTATGTTTAGTTCTGTCACGTCATCACAATACAACAGCTTCAATTCTTGAAGTGCTGTTCTTGTTCAGTCCAAATGATTGTAGCTGCACATTATTTTAAACTGGACACATTTACTACAACTTAGTTACTTGTCAGTGGTAAGCGCAGACGCAAATCTGTACAAATAGTGTCATTTATCGCGCGTCTGTTGTAACCCGACAGGCACCGGTGACGCGTCGCCCGTCGCCGCCATCAAATGAAGATGGAACACCCGCTTGGCGACCCTTGAAATAAATCTTTCTGTAAAAGTTTCACTCGACGGATTTCGTTTGAAAAAAAATCACGAGAAAACTCTGTAAAAATGTTCTCGTTACATGTTATTTCAGCTTAGAACTTTATCCAGTAAATTTTATGATGATTTTTTGTATGTTCTCTGAAATTTAATTATTTTTACTTTGCGGGTTTTATGGCTGACGCATTTTTTAAGTTTTACTATAAAAGCTAAAATAGATGAGGCATTTTATTTATGTGCTAAGTTAGTGGAAAAATCTTAACAGTCAAATAATTTTGGGAAACAAATACCTTATTTTTGTATACCCCAAGGAAATGTTCTGAAACATTCATCAAAATTTGAAGGGTACCTCTCGATACCTTTTAGGGGAGGCTTAGTTTGCCCCTTCCGTCGTTAATGGTGTGAATTTTATAGCGGTGGAGTGTCAAGCGAAGTGTGGCGAGATTTCCGATCCCGAGCTCCCGACGCCACTCGAGTGCGTGTAGACGACGCAGATTATACTGGCCATGAACTTAGGCCGGTCGCCGTGGGCCCGTGGCCCATAACTGCAGTGGCCCACTTAGTCCCCTTCTGACCCTGTCGCCAAGCTGATGTAAATATAAGTGACCCTCGCGACGTCGTTATAATTGTACCTATCTATGTAAATCGTGTATTGCATGCATGTGAATGTCTTGCTTGTGCTACCTTGATTTACATACCCACCTCGGGTATGTAAATCAAGGTAGCACAAGCAAGTTCTTTTGTTTTTCGCGGTTTTTTGTAAGACCTAGTTTAGACACGTGGCCTTTGGATTTATGGCGTTTAAGTGGTAATACCTAAATCAAGGCAATATATTTTAAGATGCTTTATTATTTAATCATATTCGGATATACGTAGTAACTGTAAAATGTCCCTGAAACAGTGATAAATGTCGTGTTAAGGCTTGAGTTGTTGGAAACTTGCCGACCCTTGGCTTCAAAGGGTGCATATTAAATCAATTGTATGGCGCGATAGGGCAGATCCTCGGCTATCTAATGTGACCATTCCGTGTTATGTAATAGCCTACGTGTTACACTATCTTGTTTTATGGGTAGACTAGTTCTAGTGTTTACGTGACAAGGCAGCTGTCCCATGAATGGGTGAGCAGTTAATTCTGCCTATTGGTTGAATAAAGGTATACAATATATGTACATCCTATCTATATAGTGGCAATCTTTGTTTCTGTTGATATGTAGCTTATTGAAAAAATACGGTTAGTAAAAAGCATCCATCACCCTGTCACCTAATGTCCTGTCCTGTAACGTTTTTTAAACTCGGTGAGCCTTAAATAACGCACAGGTCTGTATCTACCTTCCCATTTACGTTGACAAGGTGAAGTACATAAAATAAATTTGAAACACAACGTCCGAATTGAGATAGGTACCTACCTACTGTCATGAACCTACAGACCAGTGACGACACACGAAATATAGCGAAAGGCTTTATGGACAGACGGACTGACAGTGACACCTCAAATATACTCTCTTGTCCCGACAAAACCTTTGGCTTTACAAATAATTCGCCGCGTAGGTACGTAGGTACCTCAGGTTAAGTACAACTTAATTCTACAGTGTCGTAAGTAGTGGGTGGGCGGACCTTGTTGACAGACAATGTCGCACCTCGGGGATAATGAGGATGAGCTCAATTTGATAACAAGCTTATAGAGTGATTTACGAGCGACATATTGTTACTTAAATTAATTGTTTCGCTACAGTTTGTGGTTACACACTTCCATAGATTGTTCTGCGAGTTGGACAATGTGTTTGTTCTTGTAAATTTAATTGGGATTTGGCGACCGATTCTTGGGGGTTTTGGTAGCATAGAGTAATGTATTGTGTTGCTAAGTTGCTTGACGTTCTTTCCTTTTTTTCGGGCTGTGAATTCGGTCTTTGCTTAGATTTTTGTTTTGGGCACTTTTCCTATTGACATTGATGCAGACGATTTAATTTTTATGCCTAATAAGTACTTTCTGCCTTTTCATTAATTTGTTATTTTCTCCATACTTTGTTTAGATATTATTTTAGATTCGTTGCCGAGATAAATGTGGTTAAGCTAGCTAAAATGTGTGATAGCTAAAAACAATGTTTAAAATTAATAAAGCATAGGTATAATCTTTTACGGGCCCGCTGTTTAGGAATGGCCACTGTTCAAATTATACCTATTTTAAAAAGTAGATATTTTAAGATTTTCATTGGTAGTTTTGTTAAATGGTGTCAAACGGGGTTTACAAAACCTTAATAAAATTAAAAGTAGGTAATGTTTTGATACACTACGTCAAGTCGGACATGTTATATGTCCGACTTGACTTGACACATTGTGTCAAATTATCAAAATAATGGCAGCCGTTTGTTTTGAATTGCATGTAATTTTCAAATTAAAATATTTCAAAGTTCTCAATTTCATGGAAAAAGTAAAATAAATAAACTGTAAAGCCAATTTAACATTTCATTATCTGAACAGGAACAGTTCAATTATACGTTTCATTACTACACAGGCAGGACGCGAGGAATACTGACCTAAAAAGAAAAAAAAACTCCTTTATAAATTAACATAGGTACTTAATTCTACACCCTATCAAAAAAACATACAATGGGCGATTAAATAATCTGAGAGAATCAATAATAATAAAATAATTATTTGTACGTACATAATATAAATTATGCGGGCATGGAGCCTACATACAACATATTAATTACAACAAAAGCTCTGGACTTGGCACCAAACCCACATTACGAGATCCATGCATAGCGTTCCTTTGTGCGACGTGAAAATATATTATTTTCATGTGAGTGCAATTCGCAGTCGAAATGAAATGAACAAGAACTAATTGGAATTTGCATGGATGCATCTGTAATGCATTCCGCTCCAATTGTACCCCGACGGTGGAGGGGGTAGTTACACAGGGTGAATATTTCAAGTGCAAATATGCAATAATAGTGTTTCTTTTCCAAAATGGTTTGATTCCTTGCTAGGAATATAGTTTTCATCAAAATCGGGCCTTCGGGCCCGATTTTCCGATCAAAATCGGGCCCGAAGCTCATCAGTATGTATTTCGTTATTCCGCATAGTTTCGGATTTGGCCTTCCAAGCCAAGTTAAAATCTCACCCTGTACATTTGAAAACTATCTAAAGAATCAAGGTTTATTTAATCTGTAGGTCCTGCTAAACGACGGGGCCCGCTAGGGCCAAAGCCTGCCAGGGTTGCGGAATCTGTTCGAAAGAGTCACCGCGGCCCTGGAACGCAAAGGGCTTTAGAAGGAACACGGATGGGTTTTAGTCAGTAAGAGTCTGACACGCCCTTCCGCTCCACCCAGAGCGGAAGAAGTCATTTGATGATTTCCAATCCTTAAAAAAAAAAAAAAAAGGTCCTGCTAAACTTGTACCAATATTATGATATAATTTTTAAAAGAGTGTCCGTAGAATTTCTTGCACGTTCTTCTCCATAGAGGTCTACGCTTTGGAACGTGCAAATAACTTCATCTTGTTGACCGACCAACCTTGACAATTTGAATGTGCCTGTAAATGGTCTAATTGAAAAAAATTCTTTGAGTTTTGAGTTTCGAATTCTGACCTGTCTTAGGTTATGGACTACCTGTAAAGTTAGGAAAATCTTTGATTGACTTATAAGGATTGAATTTAGTATTAACTTGCTAAAAAAAAGAAAGAAAGCTACTTCTAGACTAGAAAGAGTTGGAATTTGACAAATCTAACGTATACTGTCATCTTCTTTTGAAAGTTCTCAACACCTTTGTGCCATACAAAAGTTTTCTTCAACTTTTATAAACGTAGTTTCAAACTACCGCAGACTCCACAGTGTGTTGTTAAAAATACCGTTAAAAGCTAGCAGGCTACAGCTCAGAGATTCAACACTCAAAGCTAAAAGAACTATTAATACCGGAACAGAACTCGTGTTATTTGCCAAGTCTCGGCATTTATTATTCAGCGAAGCCATTTGAAGCCAAAGAAACAAAATTAGAGACAGCTGCCCGGAACAGTGAATAATGTACTGGCTTCCCCTTCCAGGCAACTACCTCGTCCAATAATCGCGGAACATTTTGCGGATAAAAACGGTCCATATCCGTCCCGTGTCACCGCAATGTGTGGTGACCACTTGAATGTCGGTCTGATTTGTGTATTGTGGCCTTTTTTCGAGTGGCCATACTGGCCATGGGCGAATAAATCACACATGTTGTGCTGTCAGTCCCGCACACTGCATATCAGTGGGATGGAATGTCGCTTGGACGTAACAGGAAATAATAAAAGAAGGCCACTGTCAGGAGTGGATATGCCACCGGATTATTGCAATCACCGTTAGGTTGAAATAAGACTTGATTCGATTATAAACTCTCGATATTATGTAACAAATCATTTTAAATACAAATAAATCCCATCCAAATTCAATCGTTTACGATGTATCCGTGTATTATTGATTAAAAAGAGCTAACATAATCTACCTAACTACCCATACATTGACAGCTACTATAAATCCATTCTAAGTGCTGAAAATATCATGCTGTTTAACCGAAAGCTTTCTAAATAAAAGTACTAGAAAAAAAAACGGACTGTAGAATGTAAAAATATACCTATCGTCGAGTTAAAATCTGATTTCTCACGTCAAATATTTATCTTGTCTTTGAGGCGGGATGGGAGGCTTCAAATAGAAAGCGTTTAATCTCTGAAAGATTAAGTACGTGTTCTTTATAAGATGCCAGAGATTTACTAAAAGGAAGATCTTATCCATCTACCTAGAGTTAAAAAATGGTACCTATTATGATTTTCTTAAAATCTTGAAAAATAATATTTTTATTTTGTTCGGTTAGTGGTTTAGTGATTTAACTTGTTCATTTACCACTGAACCATAGGCGACGCGATAATGCATTCGCAAGAAAATGTAAGTATTGAAAATCAACTATTAAAAGAAACAGAGGCAAAATTCCCGTATTTTTAAGAAACATTCGCATTTGCATCTTCACTTATATTTTGAGAAATTTTTGACTTTCATTATTATTGAGATGCAGTTGCAACTTGAATTTTATCTTTTTTAAAGTACGAGAACTGGCCTTCTGTTGCTATGAAAATGTGTTATCGCGTTGTCACTTCGCACCCGTCTCATGTAGCATTTTTGCGAACTTTCTCATGCTTTTTGCAGTTTTATACCAGTCTAAGAAGATCCTCATTGCCAACCTTTTTGTTACAATCAACTGCTGTACGCAGTGTCATCAATGCCATAAAAATGCAATCAGCAATCGCTAAAACGAATAAAAGAGGAGCGGTTTCGTAGTTGCGTACACATACCCTTCAGGCACAGCCTACAGAGACGGCAAACAGTAGGTACTGCCGGCATGACGTGTAGAATAAGATCCCAGAGCTCCCAGACATTACTTATTGTCTCGCTAACAAAATGTGTGGGACAGAATAGTGTTAGTATTTGTACTTTGAACATACGCATACCTGCCGTGCTAAAGCTACATAAAACCATTACCCCAGTTTTTTAACTTTGAGTGCTGATTTTTATTTATGCAGAATTATTTTTTTAATTAGTAATTTAATAATGAATCGCCTAATACTACAACTAGTATGAAATAGTTTAAGAGCTGGTCGCCACCGCGAGTGAGATCCTTTATACAAGGCTGTTTGGGCATAGTTTATTTACAAGGTTTAAACAACGAAAACTAGTCTGTCAGTATTTAGGAGGATGTAAAACTACCTCCTAGACTTTTGAAACAATTTTACACAGCACTAAAAAAAAACTGACCAAGTGCGAGTCGGACTCGCGCACGAAGGGTTCCGTACCATTATCTATAACAACGGCAAAAAAATCACGTTTGTTTTATTAGAGCCCCCTTAAATATTTATTTTATTCTGTTTTTTAGTATTTATTGTTATAGCGCAACCGAAATACATCATCTGTGAAAATTTCAACTGTCTAACTATCACTGTTCATGAGATACAGCCTGGTGACAGGCGGACAGACGGACAACGAAGTTCTTTAATTCTTTATTGTACACCATAACAGCTTATATTAATTCACAGTGATTTAAATAGTTCATGTACAAAGGCGAGCTTAACTCAAAAATGAGTTTTCTACCAGCAAACCTTTGAGTGATAGAGAGAGATCATAATAGAGGGTAGGATCCAGTGCACACATTTTACAATACTACATTCTGTATCATACATAAATATACTTACATACATAAACATATAAATATATACATACATATCTATAAATATTATGTCATTTGCGAAAGGAAATGCTCTTTAACTTTCCTCTTGAAGATGTCAAGAGAAGGGCTGTCGCGTTAGGAGCGTGGGAGAGAGTTCCAGAGACGCACTGCAGTAACAGAGAAGGATCCACCATAGCGGCTGGAAGTGTGACGCGGAGTACGAAGGAGAAGAGAAGTGGCAGTACGACATGGTTTACCTCTCGGGACGAGGTACTCAAAACGTTCATGAAGGTATTGAGGAGAATTAGGAGTTTGCAGGATAGTAAAGAGAAGGGATAGGATGTGAGTATCTCGCCGACGCCGAATGTGCAGCCACTCCAGTTTGGTCCGGAACTCCGACACGTGGTCATATTTCCGGAGGCCAAAAATAAAGCGAGAAGTCTTAGTAATAGGTTCCCGTTTTACCCTTTGAGTACGGAACCCTAAAAATAGCCATCTCGTCGGCCCAAGCTAGGCGGTATGCGTACATTGAAAGTACACACACACACCCCACACTACTCTATCCAACACATTTTGTTAGTTAGAAAATCAGTAGCGTCTTGGAGCCCTGGGATCTTGGTCGATGAGTCGTGAGTCATGCCAAAGGAGCGACATCCGGCTGGGAGCCGTAAATGCAGGACGCGTGCAGCCGGGCCGACGCTCGTCCGGCCGCGCGACCTTGTCGGCACTGCACAACGCATACAATCATGGATGCATGGAGTGTTGGGAAGGATTCGCATTGGTAGTATATAGTATATACGGATTTCTATTTGAATTTCGAATGTGCATGTATTTTATGGGTCTGGTACTTTTTATTGGTTGTAGGCGAGATGCGAAGTCCCCATGTCTGCACAGTACAAGTGGTTGCGCAAGATTTACTCTTTTTCGTTTTCGTTTTTCTTCGTGTCGAAATGCACTTAGCCCACTATGGTTCTGCCTTGCTCTAAATCCTGACTGCAGGTCGAAACCTGCAGTCTGGGAAAACAAGACCAAGTCATTGAAACCAGAAATTACAGAAAGTTTATTGTTAAGAATTTAACCACTGACACTTGTAGAAAATGCAATAGTTCTCAAGGAAAGATCCAACATATTATAGGCGCGTGTAAGTCAATAGCCCAGACAGACTATAAACATAGACATGATCAAGTAGCAAACATTATTCACCAAAAACTAGCTCATCAATTCAAACTTATAGACTCTGTAGTACCATACTACAAATACAACCCCGAAACGGTGTTGGAAACCGCGACCACGAAATTATGTTTTGATCGTGCCATTCTCTTCGACCGCACAATTCATTTCAATAGACCGGACATCACAGTTATAAATAAAACAGGATATCTAATAGATATAGCTGTACCAAATACGCATAACTTACAGACAACAACAACTGGAGTACAACTGGAGTCATACCCAAACAGCTTCATCAATCCCGCAAAATGCAGTGATATTAAACACGTGCAGGCTAGTAAGAGTTCCTGTAATATTAAACCCGATTATTCGCACCAAAACATCTACACCAATACACCCTTATCTATCATACAGTCTACTGCATCTACTCTTATCCCAATTGATGAACACTTGGCTTCATCCATCAAGGGTTATCGCACGATCTCCTACGAATCGGCTTGCACACTGGCCGGATCTCCGCCTTGGGACCTGGAGGGAAAAGTCCTCGCGTCACTGCACCGGTGGCGCGAGGACGCGCGGGCGACATGATGCAGCGACACATGGAGCAGTCGCAGCTGTGCGAGGTCCTGGTGGCGGAATGGCGGGACAGGCTCTCGCGCCCTTCCGCCGGCCTCGTCACTATCGAGGTCATCGGACCGGTGCTCGACCTCTGGCTCGGGAGAAGGCACGGCTCCCTGATATTTCTTGCGACGCAGGTCCTCTCGGGGCATGGCTGCTTCGGGAGATTCCTGGGACGCGGTGGTGTCCTTCTGCGAAACAATTGTCGCGCAGGAGGAGGCTGCGGAAAGGGAGAGGGAAATCTCGACCCCTCTTCCGGCCCGCAGCAGGCGCATCGGGCGTCGGAGGAGGGCGGGCATACGCTGCCCTCTTCTGGCCCCCCGTATTGGGTCCAGGGGCGGCGGACTTGGGGATGTCCGTCGCCCCCGATTCATTCATCTGGACCGGAGGTGGCGGCGCGTGGTGTTAACGTGCGCCCCTCTTTAACGTCGCGGAGGAAGTCAAACACCTCACTCCCCGCAGAGGCGGGCCGGCACCAGCCGGGGATTACGGAAGTCGCATACGTTCCCGCGATCCCCGGCGTATGTGGGAGATAGAACACATCGGGGTAGATTTAGTCAGTAAGAGTCTGACAGACCCCTCCGCCCGCCCCAGGGCGGAGGGCATTCATGAGGATTTCTCCAAGTTAAAAAAAGGCTCGTGCCATCAATACTTCCCGGCTCGCCGAGTAAAACAAATGTAAATAAATAATAATAATCATTCATTGAAATAAATTATCTGGGTTAAATGATCTATGTTACCTAAAGTTAACAAAGACCCATAACATACATATATACCTTAAAGACTATCATACATATTTATCAAAACTACAAAAAAATATTTTTACATTATTGTACACGAAGTGGTGGCGTCGTGTTGCGCTGCGTGGTGCCAAAACTCTTCCTTGAGGAAGGTCTCAATATGATGAGTCGCAACTCGCACCACGAACAACTTGAAATTCGTGTTGTGGCACGACTCCAACTTAAACGCTCAGGTTAAAGCCTTGGACCTATAAGAGAGCTACAATTTAACACAGAGGTTTACTTTATGACGAAAATACAAGGACGATGAAAGAATATTTTGTCGAGTAAATCCCCAAGGAAATAGGATGAAAAGGTTTTTTTGGAACATTTTATTTGTGGTTAGCTCCACTTAAACCTTGATCTAATTGCTTCTGATGCCTATTTCATCATTTTCTGAAATTCAACCCTTTAAAGAGTGGACATACGATACTTTTTATCCAGGGTAAATGATTTCTTGGTACAATTTTCGAATTTTGAAGCTAGTATCATTGTAATGCAAGTAGTTAATCCAGACGAAGCAAAAGGAATATGTAAGGATCGAAGCGTAGCAGGTGGAGTTCAGTAGTTTCTGCCTACTGTCCCTACGGTAAAAGGCGTTAGTACATATGTGTGGGTAGTCCGCATTACAACGTTAACAATGCCAGTTTTTTTTTAGGGATGGGAAATCTTCAAATGTCTTCTTCCGCTCTGGGTAGAGGGTTAGACTCTTACTGACTAAAACCCATCCGTGATCCTCCTAAAGCCCTTTGCGTTCCAGGGCCGCGGTGAGTTTTTCGAACAAATTCCGCAACCCTGGCAGAACAATGCCAACTAGTTTCTAGTTTCCTACCTATGTTTAAGATATGAACGATCACCCAAGACTACTATCTAGTGTAAGACTGTCGACACCCTTGCGCCATCTGTTCAAAGTACGAAAGACTGTGCCGACGCTGCCGCTGCGGTTACTGAGGCCCTCGCGAGTGGAGCAAATGCTGTTATTTGATTGGTAAATACAGTTTTCCGAAGTCATGGACTCCAAGTACGAGTCTCCTTTTTATGGACATTTCTCGCCAACTGATCGACACTGTGTGACCAGAGGGCTGGCAAGTTATTTGCGCAAAAAATCTGGTATTTCCAGCATAGTGTCCTAAAAACTGGTTCACATTTGGTAATCGCAATGGTTGTAAAGTTAATCTTTCAATCTGGGATGCACTACACTGCTTATTTGGTTTTCAGCCCAAGAAAATGCATTACACAGGTGATTTTACATTTTCAGCTATGGTCTTATTCATATTTTTCACTTGTAGATTATTTATTCATATTGCCTCATATGAATCCACAGCCTTCATTTCGCGTAGGTTTGAAATAATAATTTTTCGCATCTCCCTCATATCGGCGGTATTTATTTTCAATCAGTTTAATGGGTATTGAAGCGCAAAACCATTAAGGCTCTTACAAATTGGATCATTTATGAATACCATAATGGGTTCGCGCCGTATTTTAAATTGAAAAATGAACAAAATGTATTTAATTTTGTAACAGGGTTGTAATTATCAATTTAATCCGCGTTGAATTGAGAGCAAAGCGGAAAATGGATTGGATAATATTGTTATCACGCTTGTGGGCTGGAATTGGCAACACAGTAATATTAATTGAACGCGGAATAATGTTATTCAGATTTTAAATAGTCTAGCTAGGCAATTTAATTTTAGTTTGCCATGGTTGAAAGAGGTAAAGTGCATTTTGTCATTGAAAGTGAAGTCACATTACTGAACTCTGAATTCGTTTTATTGAAAGCATGTTCAAAGTTATGTACCAATAGATTGTGGGACTTTAACAAACCTATCTATCTAGAGGTAACAGAGGGCCTCTAATTTCCTATCTCTTTCAGCTTGTATTTTTAGAGTTACCTACCAGATCAGTCAATCTTCTTCTTTCGGTACTTCTCAGTATAATCCTTCCACATATGTCTGTATAGTCTGTCGGGAAGGCAGATAGGCAGCTCAGCTGCCTACGCAGTCAGAAAAGTAAGACAATACACTGACGTTGACACGGCTCGATTAGTCTATTTTAGTTATTTCCATAGTGTTATGTTTTACGGTATCCTGTTGTGGGGAAAAACTGCAGACATACAAAATATGTTTGTTTTTACATAAACGGGCTGTACAAGCAATATATCAGCTGGGGTCATGAGTTTCCTTAAGAAAACTTTTCAAAGATATTGGAATTCTCACGGTAGCATCTCAATTCATTTTTGCAAACATATTAAAGATAAGGCAAAATATACAAAATTATGAATATCACTGGTTTTAGTATACAAAATACTAAAACCAGTGATATTCATAATTTTAACACAATAAAGTAGCACAAATTACATGCTCCATCCCACCGTCTTCGAAAGGTCCAAGGCTCATTTGTGGGGCTCGGTATCCGTTTTTACAATAAGCTGCCCCTTCTTTCTTATCTTGAGCTGCCTTTTAACTCGTTTAAAGCTTAAGTTAAATCTAACCTTTGTTCGGAGGCATACTATTCAATCTATGATTTTAGACGACGATAATAGTTGGTCGCAGTGTTGAACGCAAGACATACTTAGTTTTACTGTTCTTTCATGCCAGTCTATGACAGTTTATATGAGTTCATATATCTATGTAATAGTTATTTATATGACCGTAAAGGTCAATTATTTGTTATTTATATTTTTACTTTTATGTACTGACATAATACTTTCATTACAATGTTTTCAGGCTAATTTTAATAAACCACTTTTGACTTTGACTTTGATTACCATATAAGCCATGAGAATCCGCATCGGCAGCCATCCGCCTCAGTTGCTACCAATGGATGATTTAAAATGTGGTTAAAATAAAATAACACCAATATTGATCATGTTACTGTTGTGGGACGACTTCGGAAGCAATTATTGTAATTTATTTTGTGAATATCGGATAACAATGGATATCAAACGTCATAAAATGCTTCTTCACTTCCTTTTTAAAAGAAAATTATGGTAGATAACCTGCAAACGCAATTTTATTGAACGTTTATCCCCACGTCTTTATTTAAACAATAAAGCGTGTATAAGCATTGCATTTTACTCAAACGAACTTCACGACGGTGTAAAATGTAAAGGTGTTATTTTATTCGCTCTTACAACTCCCTCGAATGATTTTAAAGGCGAGAATTAAATGAATAATGAGAATGCTTTTACAAAGTCGGAGTCAAACGGTTAATTCTGCAACGTCTTTTTGGATTTTGTAATCTTTTTAGCTGACATGAATTTCCAACTAGTTTTTCTTTTAAAAGTTCAAACTTTTAGTTGTGAATATTAAAGCGTTTAATACGTATTCGGCTAAAAGCTTTATGAATAAAACAGGATGGCTATTTTGAGTGAACGGTGTTCCAACTCCGACCTATTAATAGTATCGAAATAGAACAACTTTCTATGTTTATGAAGTAAGTAAAACAGGTATGGACCTTCAATTTTAATAAGAAATTAGTTTAAGAGTAGTGGTTCGTCAAATCGTTGAGCTCGTTAAGGTTCTTAGTTGAGCTACACGATAACCAGATAAAATCTCTGTGGGTTTCTCCTCGAAAACCCACTTCAAACATTAACCTACATGATTCTCATATAATTTGACCAGTACGGATTGTATAAGCGTTAAAAAGACTAACGTCAAAAGTGTTATTTTTACACGAGTATTTACAGCTATTTTAATAAATACTAAACCAACTATATACACTAGAAATAAAAATAAAATTTCCTAAGTTAACCCAAAAAAAATGACATCAAAAACTTTATCCGCATCGTTGTCGACTTGAAGTGTGCCCAAAAGAATGGCAGCATTGCCACGTTTTATGGCAATGCTTATCCTCTGGCCAAGGTAAAAGCCAGCCCTTGGGTCACGCGAAGCGTCAACTAAGCGTCTGCAGAGATCTTTAAATAACATGAGCACTCGAACCCCCAAGTTTCAACCCCAAACGGCTCTAAAATGCAACTGCTATCCAGGTTGTTACATTTCCGCCGTTTGAGGTTCTCAGCAGCCGCAGCAGCAGCGCTAGCACAGCACGACGAGCTAAGAGGATGGAATGGCGCAAGAGTACCGACGTAAGTAATGTCCTACACTAAAGGCCTACCCATCTTCTATGGAAATAAAGACGTGCCGGAGACCGGAGTCTCTTGCCATAGTCACGTGGCAGGCCATTGGGTTCTTCTACAGCTGGAACACCGACGGTGACAAGAGCACGTCGAATGATGTCGTTGATGTCCGCGTGGCGCGCTAAGCGACGCGCACTTCGATTGCATGACAGACCGTGGTGACCGAGGCTGTTCACAACTTCGCCACAGTGACAGCGATGACGAAAACCACAGGAAGCGCCGAGGCACGTAGGTAAGCAGCGAGGCGGAAAGTAGTATCATCGAACAAGTTGCCAAAGTTCGACGACGGTAGTTCCTGAAGTCAGAGACCCGACTCAACTCACTCACAGTCAGCAGGCGCGCACGGCCGCACGCTCCGCAGTCGTAGTAGATGTGGCATAAGGTTATTCTGAACTTCTCTGCAGAGCGGCTCATCCCACCGTCTCTAGGATGAATTCGGGCAACCGAGTCTCCAGGCCTCCAAGCTACAGCCAAAGTGAACCACAGCACATCAAAATCAATCAGTGTGGAAGCTAGAATAGTCCTGACTAATTTATCAGTGCCATGAACCGTGGATATAAAAGCCGGTAAACTAAAACTGGTACTAATCCCTGGCTGGGGGCCTTAAATCCCTGGCTGGGGGCCTTAAATTCATTTGAGGCCACCACAGGATAGTCCGGTTAAGCAGTAACCAGCCTTAGTGTGCTGAACTGCGAGTGGTCATCGTCAAAAACAAAAAACTGGTACTAATTTTGTGGACGTCGAAAAAAATATTATTAAGATAAATAAATAAATACTAATAATACAATCATTATAAGATATTTAAAAAAAATCTTGTAAAGAAGTGATTCAAACAAGATTTCTTACGCACTCATATTGTCACCATTACAAAGCTTTTTGTAAGATTGAAAACGTTCGGATCTTGGGATTTTAGTTTTACGTACCGGTAAGTACCCATTTAATCACGTTTCTTTTTCGTAAATGTAAAATGTATAATAAAATGTACCTAATATTGGTTGTATATTTATTACATGGATTATAGTACACATAGGCTTTCAAAATAGTTTATTTATTTATTCAGTGCTCGTACACAAATATGTATAAAGTCGGACTTCTAGTACCTACCTACTAATAACAGTACTTTAATAAATAGTAGATTCTCGCGAAGTCATTCCGAGAAATTGTGGACTGACATAAAATGGCGACCAATCAGAGCTCAAGTCTACAATTTAACCGTTTTCATGTGATAGTAAACCTGGAAACAAGGCTCTCATTGGTCTATTCAGAGAAAACAAAGATCAATGAAGGGCCAAGTTTCCAAGTTAACTATCACACCAAAACAGATAAATTGTAGACCTGACAGCGGATTGGTCGCCAGTTAATGTCAGTCCACAATTTCTCGGAATGACTTCGCGAGGTTATAGACTATCAAATTTTGGTGCGTAAAATAGTATTCCAAACGTTCAGTTGACAATTTATCGAGAGTTTACAATCTCTCAAGATATTTTAAAATCTTACGGAGTTTGCTATTTTCCGGTGACAGATACATTAGAAATCAACATACTTAGCCCCTGCCTTAAGCATTTTCTAACTGTCAACCTTTGGGTGTTCTCGGTTTGGGTGAACTAAACAACTCTGCCTTATATCTTTCAGAAAATAATGCCGTCATTTTTATTTTGTATGTTTAAGGTGCCTTATAAAACACTCGAATTATTTCGGGAAATTATATAATCATTTTGAACAAATATGTGTAATAAAAATAAAATAATGTACCTATTATATACCGTGAATTCGTGATAACGTATTGTCTGATCGCTGCGCCCCGACTCCCGAGTGACAGCTGTCATGCGGCTATTGTAAGGAAACATTCTTCAAGAAAACAAGGAAAAGGAAGAAAATAGCGCGTTAACATAACTACAACAAAGGAAGTACTTCGTTGTAGTTATGTTTACGCGGCTTTGTATAATTCTTATCTTGTTTTTATCTATTTAATGCACAAAATTTTTTGGTTCTTCAGCGTTCTTCTAAAGATTCAATTCAATGTAGGGAGAAAGAAAGAATGACAGTCGAGTAAATTTGTTAATGATAATATTTCTCATCTAAAGTAAATTCAAAACAGGCATGCTAGGTATACTGGTAGTGACACACCCCCAGTTGTGTAGCAAAATGCAGAAAAATTAAATGTTTTTATAGATCCCTACAATTAAAAAAAATAACGGGTTGCACTCCGGGAGTGCCGGCAGAAGTGAAAACTTGAACATTAACGTTGTGCATTTTTGATATTTTGGAATGGTTAGGGAATAATTTCGCACGAATTGCTTTAGTTATCAGTATAAAAGTACTATCATTTTTATGGTAAAATACAATATTTATTTATTGCGCTATCGCACACAAACATAAAAAGTGCACAACGCCGCTAAAGAAGTTTTCACTTCAATAATCTTTTGAGTTAAAAAAAATATTACAATGTAGAATGATAACATCGGGTTCTTTACGAGTATACTTCAATAATATGTTGAAAACTACACCTTCTAACAATGAAGCATCTTCTAGGAATAAAGTGCTTGTTACGAAAATCTCGTAGATACTACCTACGTAGGTATTTATCTAGCCACATTATTGTGTCTATCAACATCATAAAACCTAACTCGAAATACATTTCCCTGGGCAAATTCCCGGCATTACCAACCTAATAGGCGACATTTCTATTATAATTCTAACATCGGAACATATATGCGTATCTGTCTACCGTCTATACCCCGCGGCATGACTGCGGCACACACGAAATTAAACCACAGGACTGCACTGCATAGCATATTTAGGTACCTAGCGTATCATACACGGACACAATTTGATATTTTCGTTGAGCTTCAAAAGTATCGCAGAACGGCGATGATGAATTTTATGAATTTGCTGTCGTTTTATTGAGTTGATGTTTTATACCTGGTTAATTTATATATATAGTAAGTAGGTATTTATTCAATCGTGTGTAGGTTTGTATCGCAGATTGTTTGTATAATCAGATGTTTTACATAACCAGCACAACAGCTCCGATATGTAAAAGTAATGCTGAGCTGAGCTGAACGATGTTTTATAATTTTTAATTTACTGAACTTGGACACGCCGAATTGTATAACCGTTATGCATTTATTAATGTTGTGTCAACAATTAGAGGTTTTTCGAAACAGCATGAAATGATATCACAACGATATATCTGCGACATATGCATAGAGTAGCACAAAAAACAATAATTACGCATATCTAAATCATTTTATTTTTCGGAAATCGCAGGATTTGGTAGTGACACGAGGAAATGTGAGTTCCCGGGAATCACGGAAATGTCAACATCCGTCTTCTTTGTCAGTTCTCATTCCGAAATATTTGCATGCTTCGAGTATGTTCTTGTTTGTTCCTTTGTCATTTGATCTCAGTTTTAAACCCATAGAAGTAAAAGATCTCTACATGAAACCGTATTTAAACTTCATAGGGGCAATTCTCGTTTTAAGGGGTTCCGAACATCCGTAAGAAACGGAACCCTAATAGGATCGTGTGTCTGTATGTCTGTCACAGTAAATTTTCTCAAAATCTACTGGACCGATTCTGTTGAAAGGACGTTGCCAATCTATATATGGTAGTTGGACCAAGTACTGCCCAGAATGAACACATAGTGCATTTGGTTCCTCATGCCAACAATACTTTTAAACCGAAATCAACTTATAATGTTAATTAATGAACTAGCTTTTGCCAGCGACTTCGTACGCGCATGTACCGTTTTTTCCTGTTCCCGTATAGCCTTACTCATAAATGTGGCTATCATATACAAAAAAAAAAAAACAAATCCGACTGGTAGTTCCAGAGATTAGCGCGTTCAAACAAACAAACGAACTCTTCAGCTTTATTATATTAAGTACAGATAGATGTACTAACTAGCTTTTGCCCGCGACTTCGTACGCGCATATCCCTTTTTTTCCAGTCCCGTAGGAATATTGCAAAATCCTATAGCCTCTATAGCCTTCCTCATGAACGTGGCTATCATCATCATCATCATCTTCCTGCCCTTATCCCATGTTACTTGGGCTCGGCGCAACACGTTTTTTTCTTCCATTCTGTCCTGTCAACCTTCACGCTATCACTAACTCCCTTTTCTTTCATATCACTCCTAATACAATCCATCCATCTTTTCTTTGGCCTCCCTCTCCCTGTCCATCCATCCACATTTATATTCATAACTCTTTTAGTTACGTGCATTTCATCCCTCCTCTTCACATGACCATACCAAGATAAGCGGTTCCCTTTCAATCTTTCCGTTATTGGCGCCACTTTTAAGCTACCTCTAACGAACTCATTCCTCACTTTATCCATTCTCGATACTCCACACATCCATCTCAACATTCTCATCTCCGCTACATGCAATCTTTTCTCATCCGTCTTTGATGATGAACGTGGCTATCATATACAAAAATAATTTTCCAATTCCGACTGGTAGTTCCAGAGATTAGCGCGGTCAAACAAAAAAACAAACAAACTTTAAGCCTTAATATAGATTGTTCTTTTAATGTGATAATTGTAAAAATAAAATCATTTACAACCCTAGGTCTGTGTCCAGGGTGTGGAGCCAGACTAAGAAATATACTAGAGATAGAGCTAAAAGAGACCTGATCTCCTGCGAAAAGTCTTGTTCTTCGTCTCCGGCTTTATTGACGAGTCGGAGTGAACATTGACAAGGATCTGAGCTCTTACCTCTCTCTTGCTTTTACTGGCCGGTATGAGTGGAGCTTCACTAGAGCAAAACGTACCCAAGAGGATGATGTAGAATATGGTTAGATACTGGTAGACTTCTTGAACGTACTTTCGGTATAGAACTGTAGTAGCAGTGATTTTTACAGTTGTAGTATAATTGACTTCAGCGTCGTCTATTATAATTCTGTCAAGGAATAAAGCACGGCGGGCGCCTTATTTATAACGTCTTTGTGCCTTGCCCACCGTAAAACCTAATCTCAGAATTACGGTCAAGAGCTAGGGCTCTTGACCGGAACTTACTGGATTACACGTCCTCCCAAGTTCTGTTGCTCTTGCAAATCTACACTCAGGCCGCCCAACTAAGGCAAGAAATTAGTGGAAGCTCTGTTCCTCATAATTTTTCACTCCAGCCGGTCAATAATGGTAAGCTGGAGACGAGGATTGGGACTTGTCCCAAGCGATCGGGTCTATGAGGTCGCTAATGCTCAACAGTTTGCCTTGAAACTGCTTTGCGGATTGTATCTCTCTTAGTTTTTACGCTTGGCTTGTTGCGGCAAAGTAAAATCTACGTTCATAGATTTAGGGTTCACTAGGGCGCGTTTTTAGCCCAGCGTGTTAAGGGATCTGTTAGACGCGGTTTTATTTATTTTGGAGAGTAAAATATCTCAAAATATGATTTAACAAAAAACTATTCAATAACAACAAAATATGTTTTTATTTATTTTTCCTGAGGCAGATATTTTTTTTACTATATTTTTAGTGTAGATATTGTAATGCTACGATCTCAATAGTGGTGGGGCCCAGATCCTGGCAATATCCTTTGGTACACATATGAACTTCTGTGAGTCCAACGCGAACTTATTACGTAAATCGATATTCTTTGAGTATGGGGAATACTTTTAGCGGAAAAACTAGCAAATAACAAAAAAAAGATTTTCAAGCTGTACCGTGTGACATATCAAATAAAAGGACTCAAAACTGTGTTTTTCATAATTTTAAAATATTCCATTTCGAAAAACAACCATTCCAATAACCAATTTTAGGCTCCGTGATGTCGGAGATAGAAGGGTTATCTCCGAAATTGCGACTGAGATGCAAACGTTGGTAAAAAGTTAGTAGAATTGGCACTCTGCATCATCTCCTAGCCTTATTCCAACTATATTGGGGTCGGCTTCCAGTCGAACCGGATTCAGCTGAATACCAGTATTTTACGTGAAGCGGCTGCCTAGCAGACCTCCACAACCCACTGCGACTTGCGACTTGAATTTAAACGCTTAGGAGCTTAGATTAAATAGTTGGTATTGCTTTAACATAATCATACAGGTATCCAATTTACACTGGTCAGCCAGCAACAAAACGTTTGTCTACCAAATTGTTTAATGTAACAACATGGTCGCTGCTATTGACAGGTGATCCATCGGGTAAAGGTTTAAATACCACTGCATCAAACAGGCACCTAGGTGTTTAACCGACTTTTAAGTATAATTTAATAGGACAAAAATCAGCCCATGACACTCGGGTGAACGTAGTTTTTATAGAATTTCTCGATCGTGTCAGTACCAACCGGGTTTGTCTTTTACAAATAAGTAGGCATAATCCATGTCCATACTTTTTAATACCTATTATAAATGCGAATGTAAGAGATGACAGTTAGTCAGACCGACAGAGAGACAGAGATACTTTCCCATTTATAATATTACTAGCTTTTGCCCGCGACTTCGTACGCGCATATCCCATTTTTCCCGTTCCCGTAGGAATTTTGGGACGAATTATACATCTAAACCTTCCTCATGAATAACCCCACCATCCATTGGTGAAAACCGAATGAAAATCGGTGCAGTAGTTTTCGAGTTTATCGCGAACAGATAGACAGACAGACAGACGCGGCGGAGGACTTTGTTTTATAATATGTAGTGAAGTAAGTAGTATGGATTCTACACATTTTAGAACAAGTTTCTTCATCTAAAAACTTTTACGAACAGTAGATACAGTCATTCACTCAATACGAACGTCCTCTACTAACACGAGTCCTCAGTTTTATTCGCAATAGAATATAGAATCGGCATCGATAAGTTACTTACAAGACGAAAACTATGTTACGTGTGGAAATAGGTTTTATTATCGCGTAGTATCGTTCGTAGTTTATTCGTGGCGTACTGGCGTACCACGTACGCCACGCTCCACGTATTATGTTTAAAGGTCGTATAGTGCACGTAGTGACATGTTCGCTGTCTTGTATTAGGAGAAACTTCTTTAATTTGTCTTCAAGTCTTCTGTTTATGGTCTGAGCTATAGTGGAGCTATACGACAAGCGATTAAACTAGAAGAGTAGGTAGTTAAACACTTACCAACACATTTCATATGAACATATGCATTAAAAGAGTAGGTACCAAAATTAATGAGTTTATGTGTTGTTAATCTATGGTTCACTAATGTTTCACCAAAACACCATTGACAAAATTTTAGTTTACAACTAACGTTTCGTATACGTATATTTATTTGACAAACAACTCGCTTTACAAACATTTGTTTTGCAAATGTTTCTCTTTACAAAGGTTTCGGATGATATTTAATTATTATACATTTTTCATTTAATATTTAGATTCTTTTGGAAAAATCACAACATGCAAACAAGCATAGTATGCATTCAGCATGCAAGCAAGCATGCAGCATGCAAACAAGCATGCAACATGCAAGCGAGCGTACAACATGCAGCAGGCATGGTCTCTGTCACGGCTCCAGCGCTGCGGGTTTCCGGCGGTCTCACGCGAGCTTATCGTCGCAGATGGTGTCAATGCGCACTCTTGCTGACGGCCGTTAAAGCCACCTGCTCCTCAGCTCGCGGGCCGCCTCGCCCCTCCGCGCCTACGCGGGTTTCAATTACACTCTAGGGGTAGGGCAGACAAGACTACGTGAACTCGGTTTTGCAGCGATTCGTTTCTGCACTAACCTTTGTAGCACAACATTATTGACTTTTTAAGACAATATTTTTATTTAAAGTTAAAAATGCTATTTTGTGTATTAGTGACTTTAAAAATCAATCCAGCGCGCATTAATAAACTGTAGGCGAGGTCCATTAGGTATTTCATACATAGTTGAAATATCCAATATCTTAAAAAAACATTAGATTAATCGTTCGTTCGTACAAATATGTAAAACGTGTTTATTCCAAATGTTGTTTTATGAGAAAAAAATAAAAAAAGATAATTGTTTGTCAAAAAATACGTTATTAAAAAAAGTCGGATAATTATTTTCTTAAGTGAATTATTTGGCGAAGTTGTGATGAAATGACAAATTATGTTTTTGCCAATCGTTGCTTGTAAAGTAAAAATTTGTAAATTAATTTTTGGTGAACTGACAGGCCACCGTTAATCTATGCTTCTATCTATACTAATATAATAAAGCTGAAGAGTTTGTTTGAACGCGCTAATCTTCGGAGCTACCAGTCGGATTTGGAAAATTATTTTGTATATGATACCCACTTTATTACATCATGAGGAAGGCTATACATATAGTATAGCTATAAACAGCAATCTGTGGGGCAATACTCCTATTTTAAGAATAACATTAACTTTTATTTTTAACATTTATTTTCGCTTACGAGACCCAATATCATCTAAGATATTGGGTCTCGAGATAAAACGCTTTTTAAGTTCGAGAATTGCCTGCTGATCTCTCGACCCTATTAATAGATACATAATATTTGAATAGGGAGAAATTAAATCAAAACTATGAAGCTAATTATAGAACTCTCGGTGCTTAGTTTAGAGAACACACGATGTTAAAATATTGACTTTACATTTTACGTGTTATCTAACTAAAGGCTTGAGACGGAAACCTCATCGTACATAATGCTAAAATATTCAATTCTATTATTATTGATGAAAGCGTTTGGAGGACTATCCAAGTCCTCCAAACCATTTCCTGTGATCCGCCACTCAGTAAATATCATAAGAGATAACGGCACCCTCGAGATACCCATCCATACGCAAGTTGGGACCACATAAAGTTACAATTAACTGGCATGGTAATTAAAGCTATGAATGAAAATTATTCCTTGTGTCGGAAAGGTATCTAAACTTATTACGAGGGGGATTAAACGTGCGATCAAATTAACCGTATAATCTAAAGTGAAGTTCAGTTAAAACTTCGTTCTACTGCGATCATTCGTTGGATTGGTTCCGCTTCTGTTGTCGACTCGTTATACCCGGCACAACTTCTGCTACTTATTTATCTTGGGACTGAAACGTTATTTTGATTTGAACTGTTAGTAGCAAAGGGCAGTGTTTTAGTTTCCGTTGCAATGAAACGTTTATTTATTAAGACGAATAGAACACCGACTGTTTAAGATAATTCGAACTGAACGACAAATTTCCTCCGTAAAAAAAGTTTTTTTTACAAAAAAGTACTTTATTTAGTTTTTTGTTCTTCCTTCGTATTTTAACACCGACTTCCGAAATTAAAGTTACTTTATACTACTTTAAAGGGGGGGGGTCTGTATGTATGCTTTTGCGGTTGTACAACGACATGCTTTGCTTTGCTTTGCTTGGTAGTATAGATGCAGGCCTGCCTTCCCGTCTCCTTCAGAGATGGGAAGGAGGCGTGGTCTTGAGGGAGAGCGCAACGGTCGTGCAGATCCTCAAGGCAAGTCCGGTGGATACACCTTCCCGAGGTTGCCACCCCGTTTTTGGTCTAATTCCATATGAAATAGACGTAACTGAAACCACCGGGCGGTTTTCCTCTCCGAACCGCAACCCCCCTGTGACGAGGGGGTTGCGGACTCGGCCGTCACTAAATAAGCTGATGGCGAGTAGGAGAACAGAGTCACCTGCGCTAGGACCTGCGCAGTCGAGCGCCGTAAGCGGGGATGAAGGAGTCCTGGGGGGTTGAGCCAATCGGCACTGGTGGTAATGTGTCCGTGTGGCAACACGCCCCCTTTGGTCTGGATTTCAAGCGAAACGATGGCCTTACCCTCTAGCCAGGGGTAGGGAAATGGCCACAGTGTCCCGTCAGAGGGTCACAGGCGAGGTGCGTGGGGTCCGTTGAGGTCGCCCTCGGGAGGCCGAAGCGGTAGGTAAAGGCCATGCTGAAGGTGTAAGTGAGGGTTGATCAGTTCGTGGGGGTAGGCCTTTCGACCTTCCGCGCCAACCCGATCAAGCACCCGATGTCGCGCTGTAAACCAGCCTTGCGCACCTATATCTCTCTGGTAATCCTAACGTTCGTACTCACAGTAGTGCGACGTTCCCAGGTGCGGGCTCCATGGAGGGTGGGAGCCAGGGAGATGAAATAAAAGATTCAAACAAGTATGGACAAATTGAGGCCTACTTCTTCAACCGTAGGAGTGGAGTCGGCGAAAGCTGGCAAAACTCCCAAGCGAGGTGCCCCTGGCACTTCGCTCGCCCCTGGAGGCCCTGCAGCTAACGCCGCAGGCTCCAGCGCGGGCGCCGGTCCGGCTGTGGCGAAAACCGCAGCTAAGACCAAAAAGTCCCTTAATATGCAAAGGGTATCGGCGCTGCCTGGGACCAGTACCGATCCCTTCAAACACAAGGCGAAAACGGCCATGGCTAACACCACTGCCGGAAGTAGCCTTCCCAAGCACCCTCCTCCTCCTCCTGTGGCTCCTCAAGCCACATCCCACGAGGCAACCGCAACCGGGCATACGGGAGCGGTCTGCAGCACCGAGGACGTTTTTGCTAGCGCCTGGCAGGTGCCAATCCGTAAAGGAAAAAAAAGGGAAGGGTAAAAACATAACTCCACAAGCCCATTGCTCTTGTTCTGACCCGTCAGGTCAAAACGCTCCTACTAGCCAGGGTAAAAGGAGGGAAAGGCAGACGCGCAAGGAGCGGCGTCATGAACGCAGACGGGGTGGCAAAGGAAAGGCCTCCCAACGCAAGCAGGGTACCGCCACTAGCAAGGTCAACACGACCAAGCAAGGTAAGCTGAGCTTCTCAGAAGGGAAGCGGTCGCAGGCTGAGGCCGGCACTAGCCGACCAACGCCCTGTCAACCGCCAACCAAATCCGCAGGAGTTCCGGCCGAGGTGGCTACCACGACACAGCAACCCGACGGGAACGATCAGGCTGCGGCCAAGCGGGCTCTCAACGAGACTTTATCACCTCGTGGAGAGCACAAGCGGCCGCGGCTTGACCAGTCCCAGCGGGTTGCTAACAAAAGCTACGCCCAAGCTGCGAGTGCGTCCCTGAACGTCGCGATAACCTGCGACCGGAGGGGCATCATCAGCCAGGGAGTATCGGATCAGGTCGTGGCTGCCATACAGAGGCAGATCATCACGGAGGCCTGCTCCCCTATGCAGGACACACCGGGGCCGACCTTCAATGCGAAGCCGCTGTTCGCTGGAGGTGTCCTCAAACTGTGGTGCGGAAACGACCACACGCTAGAGTGGCTGAAAAAAACAGTCTCCGGCCTGGCTCTCCCGGCTAACACCTCGTTAGTCGTGAAGAGTCAGTCGGAGATTCAAAAGCGGGTGCGTTGCGGCATCGCCATCCCGGACGACCAAGGAGTCTACGAGGACTCGACCTTTATTGGACGAGCCCTCTGTTACCAGAACCCATGGATCGACGTCAAAAGGTGGGTGGTGCTGCACGCCGAGAAGCAGAGTGCATGCTGGTTCGTGGTGCTGGGTATCCCCGAGGACCAGGTTCCGACCCTGTTGAGCTCCGAACGCCGACTCTCAATTGGTCTGGGATCGGTGTACGTGAAGTTCCAGGGTCCGAATGGCAGGTTCGTCGACGTCCCTCGGGGGTGGGATCCGACTACGGGACAGCAGCAGGAAGCAGGGGAGACCATCCCCCAATCAAACAACCCGGAAGCAACAGTGGCTGACCCTGCTGAAATAGCAGTGTCGGCTGCCCCTGCCGCCGCCGTGGGTGCCGTCCCTTCATCGGGTGGGGAGCTGGACGACGTTACGTTGTCCCCGGCTTCTGGCCTGATGGAGGATGGCTTCGACGAGGGCGACATGTTTGCCGGGCTGCGGCTAGAGGGTGACGAGGAGGGCCTCGCCTGCGATGGCGTCCCTTTCGTCGGCCTGTAGAGTCGTGCAGGCAAACCTCCACCACAGCCAGACTGCGACGGCTCAATTGAGGAAGTGGCTGGAGGTGCAACACACGGCCATTGCCCTCATCCAAGAGCCGTGGATTAGGGGTGGCCAAATACGAGGACTATCCAACCTTAACGGTAAGCTCCTTGTTACTACGGACCAGGATCACCCTAGATCGTGTATCTATGTCACAGGTAACCTTAAAGCACAGCTCTTAAACGACTTCTGTTGCAGAGATGTCTCTGCAGCTAGGCTGAACATACAGCGTGGCGACAAAGTCATTGCGATCGTCTTCGCCTCGGTCTATATGCCTGAGGTGGACGAACCGCCCCCTCACGACCTTGTCCGTCTCGTCACCCAGTGTGAAAGCAGCGGAGATGAGGTTGTCATCGGGACCGACGCCAATGCACACCACCCGCTGTGGGGGATGGACACGCAAAATGAAAGGGGTAAGGCATTGGTTGAATACCTTTTCACAACTAACCTATCCCTACTAAATACAGGCTCTGAACCAACTTTCGTAACGAGACGCAGTCGTACTATTATTGACCTCACTCTCGTAACGGAAGGCGCTTCAGAAATTATCTCTGGGTGGCAGGTCTCTGATGAGACTTCCTGCTCAGACCACAGGTGGATCCGCTTCGACATCCAGGTCAGTATACCACCTAAACAACCTCGGCGGAATCCGCGCAATACGGATTTAGCGGCATACAAACGCGGCCTTGATTCAAGACTTGCGCCACTAAGCGATTCGATGACTCTTGCGGACACGACACAGATCGACGCTAGAGTAACACAGCTCACCGAATCACTGATAAACAGCTACCAGACCGCGTGCCCGGAAACGTTTCCGCGCGAAACACCGGGAAAACAACCCTGGTGGGGCGCGGAACTTGAGCGCAAACGCGGTAAGGTAAGAAAGGCTCTAAACAGAGCCATGAATACATATAGAGATGAGGACTGGGACGCTTACTACGCGGCCAAATCCAGCTATAAGAAATGCATCAGATCCAGAAGTACTACTGGATGGCGAAAATTCTGTGGTAACATTGAATCGTGCCAACAAGCAAACAGGGTAAGGAAAATACTGGCGCAACAGAACACACCCGAGGTCGCCACGCTCCGGAAACCCGATAACACGCTGACCACGTCACCTGAAGAAGCGAAACGTGTCCTAATAGAAACTCACTTCCCAGGAAGCGTATTCGCGCAGGTAACCGAATGGCTAGACGTTATACAAGCACCAGCAGAAGTTGATTGGTATTATGCAGAGAGGATGATCACGCTGGAAAAAATCCAGTGGGCCATCAGAAGCTTCCAACCTTTCAAGGCACCAGGTCCTGATGGAGTGTTTCCTGCCTTACTGCAGTGGGGCGGGACTTCTGTTGCAACAAGACTGGTGCCTTTAATGAGAGCGTGCCTAGCTTTTAGATACGTGCCTAAAGGTTGGAGGGAAGTGAAAGTCATTTTCATTCCAAAGCCAGGTAAGAGTGACTATACAAACGCCAAATCCTATCGACCAATCAGTCTGACCTCCTTCTTGCTAAAGACCATGGAAAGACTGTGCGAAAGAGAACTACGAGATGGCGTTTTAAAAACATTACCACTGCATGGTAACCAACACGCATACAGCTCAGGTAAGTCGACAGAGTCTGCTCTTCACCTGGTGGTGAGCCAAATAGAGGACGCGATCCACCAGAAAGGCTCCTGTCTGGGCACTTTCATAGACATCGAAGGAGCCTTCGACAAAACAAACTTCTCCAGCATTAGTGCCGCCCTCTCCAAGCACGGAGTAGAACAGGTATTAAATGACTGGATAACTAATATGCTAAGTAAGCGAGTAGTTCGACTTGAGGAAGAGCAGCAGTTGGCCTTAATCGCCAGAGGCTGCCCGCAGGGAGGAGTGCTCTCCCCTCTTCTGTGGAATCTGGTGATAAATGACCTTATCACCAAACTCAACGCACATCGGTACTATACAATAGGCTATGCAGATGACCTCGCAATCCTTGTGCCTGGGAAGGTGACTGGTACGATTTGCAACCTAACGCAGCAAGCACTACGCATCGTGGAGAGTTGGTGCGGAGAATTTGATCTATCAGTAAACCCCACTAAAACTGAATTAGTCATGTTCACACAAAAGCGAGTTCTAGGCCACTACCGCCTACCCAAACTCTTTAACACTGAACTCCAGTTATCTAACGAGGTTAAGTACCTGGGGGTCATCCTAGACAGTAAGTTAAACTGGAGTAATCATCTAGACTACAAACTAAACAGGGCATGCATCACCTTCTGGCAATGCAGGAAAATGATAGGTAAGAAGTGGGGCCTATCTCCCAAAATAATACTATGGCTATACAGCGCAATAATTCGGCCCATGATCACCTACGGGGCCGTGGTGTGGTGGACCCGCACAAAGCTAGGTACAGCCGTAAACAAACTTCAGCGCATGCAAAGGCTAGCCTGCATGGCAACGACGGGCTGCATGAGGACTACTCCGACTGCGGCGCTGGAAGCCATACTGGGACTCCCTCCGCTCCACCTGTTCATACAACAGGAAGCGACGATGGCAGCAGTCCGTCTTAAAACACTGGATCTCTGGGGTAAGAGAGAAACACAACACACCGCTCTGCTCGAGGAGCTCAACAATGAACTCCCCATAACAAAAGCAATCAATGACCGGATACCCAAGCAATTTATCTTTGATAAAAAATACAAAATCCAATTGCATGAAGATCACCGCTGCGAAGGGCTGTGCCCCACAGAGCTGCGGGTCTTCACCGATGGATCAAAAACAGGTACTGGCACGGGTGCGGGAATCTTCTCAGAGGATCTCAACATTCATATAGCCACACCATTGGGGGTCCACAACACAGTGTTTCAAGCTGAGTGCATGGGCATTTCCCTGGCGACTTCAGCCATCATAAACAGGGAAGTTAAGGACCACTCAATACGCATACTCTCGGACAGCATGGCCGTCCTGCAAGCTCTGAACAGTCACACAGTTAACTCTGGTCTGATTCTCGAGTGTCACCAACGTCTCAACCAGGTTGGTAGATACAACAAGGTAACCATTCAATGGATCAAAGGACACAGCGAATCCCGAGGCAACGATGCAGCGGACGAACTCGCCAGAAGGGGGTCGAGTATGACAACGATAGGACCTGAACCTATTGTACCACTCCCCTTCGGTCACCTACGCAATCTGGTAAGAACACGCACTAATGATAAACATCACAAGCTATGGGTTGACCATAGTGAGTGCAGGCAGGCCAAAGAGGCACTTCCCTCTATTGATGGCCGTTTCACGAAAAAAGCCCTAAGACTTACTAAACAGCAGTTGCGTATAGTCACAGCCGTCACAACTGGCCATGGGTCTTTTAATAAACACCTCTATGTCATAGGAGTCACCGACAGCCCACTTTGCAGAGCCTGCATGGAGGAGGACGAGACAGCAGCACACCTGCTACTAAGCTGCCCGGTAGTCGCTGATTACAGGGCTAAGTACTTCGGTAACCCAGGTACCCTTTGTGAGATAGTTAGTAACACCAAGGCGTTGCTGGCCTTCCTTGGGGAGCTGGGGTGGATCGAATGACACATTTGTCCCACCTGCACGCAAAATACGCGCTTAGTCGTGGAGTTGCGGAAACCAGCCCGAGTTACATACATACATACATACATACTACTTTAAACTTTGTAGTATTTTTTTTATTTGGTAGTCGGTTGTATTTTTTTGTAAACAGATTTTAATTTTTCACTTTTACGTGGTACACACCTAACTACATCACTGGAAAGTCACAGGAAAGCAAAATACGCAATTTCGTTTACTTGGATGATTTATTTTTTCTTTAGCTATTTTTGATTTAAAAACCAAACTATACTGAACCGATTTTAATGAATTGATGATTTCTATGGGACCAATCGGTTCATAAATGACGGAGATAAGAGGTAATAAACATTAAAAAAATACAACCGAATGGAGAACCTCCTCCTTTTTTTGAAGTCGGTTAAAAAAGTTCTAATTCAAGTTGTCATCGCATGTCGTCGATAATCAATGTTAAAAACTTGTCGAAATGTAAAAAGCAAACGACCCTTTCAAAAAGAGAGTAACGCTATGTTATGTGTTATCTACCTATGTATACCTTTGTGGCGAAACCGACCTAAACCTTTTAACCGATAGATTAATGGGTAAATGGCAACTGTGCAAATCGAAAAACCTGTGTGACCCGCTGTCAAATTATGGACAGCTGACCCTACTTTATACGGCAATACATTGGGCTACGTTTGACAAACCATCCCCCGGTTGGTTCAGTGGTCACGTCAATATCTATCTATCTATAGCAGATACAGAATATCAAGTCTGACAGGACTGACCTATATTATTGGTATTCCTCAGTAAATGGGTTGCAGTCACGTCCACGTCATATTAAGATGGTAATAGTCAGCTAAATTTAGACTAGTAACTGACCCTAGTAGCTTGGGAGAAAGCTTGAGTTATAAACCTTGTAGTGATTTGCTCGCGACTTCTTACGCGTGAATTTCGAATGAAACATAATTTGACTTACATAATGATTTAAAGCTTTGATTTTTGAAGATTCTTGGGCGGTGTTTCGATTTTTAAATTAGATTTTTAATTTAGAGCATTGATAGTCGAAGCAAATTACACCGAAAATAAGGCTAACTTTGCAATAAATCTTAACTTTGATTTTTTCCCGTTAAAGTGTTTTATTAGAGTATAGGCATGGAAGTATGTCAAAAGTTAAACCTCACGTGTTCGTTTTTTAGGGTTTGTAGTCAACGAGGAATCCTCATAGTTTATCCGTCTGCGGTTTAGCTCAGAGACGCTTAGTACCTACTAGAAAGTTGTAATTTGGTATGGGTATACATATTAACAAAGTGGTAAAATAAAATCTTGAAAGCTTTTTTTAGGGTAGGTAAAAAAAACATCGCCACTTAAGAGAGGTCAATTGGCGGAGATTTTTTTTATCATATATGTCATTCCCATGGTGTGGGGTGTCGTCAGATAGGTGAAATGAGTCATTTTCTATGGCATTATTAGGTTTTTTTAAATTCGCCAGTTCCATTTTATAAGTTGGTCGATTATTACTTATTAACTCGTTAAGCCTAGGTAGCGGTGATAGTTTTCCTTCTATATTCGTTATATATTATATGCTACTACTATTTTTTTCACGTCTCCAAAAACAACCGTTTAGCTTTCAGGGGGAGCCAGTTGACTCAAACAAAAATTAGCACTAAAAAAGCTTAATATTTCGCAAACGGATCCTTGGATGGAAAAATGGTTTTCGCACACCCTGAATATTTTTAAACACGCCACACCATGGGATAGATGACAAAAAAAATGTTTCTAATTTTTATTTTACCCCTTGTCGGCGTGATTAATATGTATACCCTTACCTAATTCCAACTTTTTAGTGCTAAGCGTATGTGAGCTAAACCGCGGACACTCAGATGGACATGGCGTAATTATAAGGGTTCCTTATTGACTACGGAACCCTAAAATCAGAGTTAAGATTTTTGCAAGGTTCAAAGCTGATTTGACGGGATGCACACGCACGCACGTTTAAGCACATTTTGTTGCATGAGGGAGAAGAAAGAAATAACGACTTCCTGTTCTCATACTAAATGCCTCTTAGTTATGTAAGCTTAATTATGTTCGTTCCTCTTTTTGTATGGTTCTCACCTTATATACAATTATGACAAATTGATTAGAATAGGAAAGATGAAACATTTAAGAACACTTGCCATGTAGACGACACTAATAGACAGATTCTACACAGAGTCCATCTATTCGCAGATACGATTCGAATGAATGATGGAAGTAGATACCCATTTACGGTATGTGTGTCGGTAAATACGTTGCTAATTACGAGTACAATAGTTATTTAGTAAATAACTAAACATCACAGTACGGTGTATAACTAACAAATTATAATGTGGACAGAAGTGGAATGGAGTAAATTATACGTTCGCATCACATGGGACTCTTCTGTGAGTGTAATTGCTTTTGGTGAAATTTAGTTTGAAGATCCTTTTCATTTTATGTTGTAGAAATATCTACCTTACAGCTGCCTCGTTGGTCTAGTGGTCGTACGCCGGTTGTAAGCTGCTGAGCATGAGGTCCTGGGTTCGATTTCCGGGTCGGCCAAAGAATTATATGGCTTCTCAATAACAGAAGGTTCTTGCAATACACTTGCCCCCCATTAATAGGACTGTACGTAACTAAACGTATCCTGTGAAATGTGGACTCCCACTTGGCACAGGATCTGACTCAGCCTAACCCCATACAAACAACAAGGAAAAATGCCAATATCCAACAACATGGAAAAATATCCAATCCGAGTCTATGTAAGCCAGGTAAAAATAAAATTCTGGTTTTCTAGGTTATTGCAGTCGCAGTGCCAAAGACAAATAATAAACTACACATAAACGTTGCAACCACATTTTCGTTCCGCCAAAAGATTCCGGAAGAGAAATGCAAAGATAATATCTATGACTTATGCATTATTCTAACCCAAATCCTTTGGCACAAGTAGCTTCTGGAACCACGGCCATTCGGACAGTGGAGCGAGCGAGCCAAATGGTACACATATAAATAATATAATTGTGACGAACATACGACGTTTATTTTTATGTGTATCTGATTCAAATATTGTGATTCAAATAAATGATTATGATTCACTGACTATTTTGGCATGGGGCGAATAGGAGAGAATATCGAAACTATGGTACATATCTATGCTAATATAATAAAGCAAAAGAGTTTGTTTGTTTGAACGCGTTAATCTCTGGAACTTCTGGATTTGGAAATTCTTTTTGTATGTGATAGCCACATTCATGAGGAAGGCCAGGCTATATGGTAATGGAAAAAAAACGGGATATGCGCGTACGAAGTCGCGGGCAAAAGCTAATTTATCACAAAACCGACAAGTGACAATCCGACAATTTTGTATCTAATAAACATTTTCTGCTTTAGTAATAGCACCTGTCGCAACTCTTTTTATTCAATTTAGGTACAATTATCAGGCTTAGAGGCGTTCACGACGAATTGGCCAGACGAGGAAACGCACCGGCAATGGTGGAAGCGGGGGAACCTTTGTTAGCAGTGGAATAATTTAAGTTCATTACAAATAATCATATAGTAGGTATAGTACCTGGGTTGTGGAGGTCAAAAAGCCAATCTCCCCAAAATACTGGTATTCAGCCGAATCCAGTTTGACTGCAAGCCGACCCCAACAAAGTTGGGAAAAAGCTAGGCAGATTATGATGAATTGGTTTTGCACAATAAACTTTGATGATCCAATAATAGCGTTAATGAAATCGGAACTTTACCAATATTATGATTGGATCTACAGGAGCTCTCTGAAGTCAAACAAACTTATAATTGGCAGAGGTGAGGGATTATAATTAGAATATAAGCTTCAGTTATTTTTAATAGGTATTTTCCAGTAGACGATCATAATAGGATTAATGGAAGTAAATTTTGATTGAGGATAATCAATATTTCAAATAACCTACTTAAGTGACGTGTCCGTACCACTTCTTGGGCCCTGTTTAATAAAACTGACGATGCGAAATATTTGTCAAAATGCGTCACATTAAGCCTGTCTCTTTGTTACGTTTTCTATACGTATTCTGGTGAAACTCCATTGGAATTTTGGAAAAGTTCCCTGGGGATTATAAAACAATTTTCACGCAGACGAAACCGCGGGCAGAATTTAGTTTTATACTAATTGAGACCAGAATCTAAATGTAGAATATCATAATAGTAAATTTGATGACTCAGCATTTCTGCAACGATCCGAGAGAAACTAGTGGAAACTGGCACTAATTGATGAATTGCGTGGGTATAGGGTGGTTTGAAAAAAAGGAGCGAGAATCGTCGCAAGGTGGAAATAGATGGATGGGATGAGAGTGGCCTAGTATCGAGTTCACTTACGTATTATCAGTGTGTTCTCTGTTACAATATTTATCTGGTTTAAGTTTCTTCATCTTATTCATTCAAAAATAGACTTTACCACATCAATTGCGGTGCTCTCTGGTGGTTTGCAAAATGTACGTTTACCCTTGGTCTGTACGCGTGAGCAACATTGAGCAACATTGAGCGACTCGTGCCTTCGTGGGACACATGCAATAAGTTTGGCATATGTGACATTTGCAACACGTTCTTCGCGTGTGACACATGCGACACGTGTTACATATGCGTCACAAGTGACACATGCATGCGAGATATTCAACTGCATCAATTTTATTTATTTTTATTTTCTTTACTTGTGTCACAAAATCTCTTTTTCCTGCCATTATATTATATACTGTTTCCTTATGGTCGGTGTACAAGTACATAATAAAAAAAAGTTAATGGCGGAGATCTTGGTGTCCTAAATACAGACCTCCAGCCTTGTTTAGGCACCAGTCTCCAACAATATTAAATAAACAACAAATATGTATCTAAACAATAGTGATTGCCCTGTTTTTTGTTCTATTGTGGCGAAAAAATAAACGTTTTTATTATAATTATTCGTATCATCGCTTCCTTTGGCTCCTCTTGGTGATTTAACCACCGATACCGCCACATGTTTATCACTTATTATATCCTCAACAATAAACTTCTTAGCATTGTTGCCATCCGATTAACTGGCTAATATTCTTACCACTAAATTTTAAAAGAAGGACTCCAGTATCTATCTAAAACACTCTTAAGGAAACAAAAAACAATGATGATAATAAAATACTAAATCCCGCTTCAATGACCCCCTGCGGCCTACTAAACGATAGGCCATAAACTGTTTACTAACTCGGCGAGGATTCGCACTCTCAAGAATGTTTTCTACACCTTTAGTGCTGTACTGTATAACAGTGAGGTTTTTACGGAATAAACCGGTTTATCAGCCTTTTCCAAATTTTGTTGGGGTCGGCTTCGATTCCGAACGGATGCAGCTGAAAATTTTGAAAATAATGTTTTTTCAGCAACTGTCTCCATAACCCAGCACTTATCGGGTTAACACGACACCCTCTGGTGAGATTTTTTGGCTTTTGACTACTCATACATATCTACTCGTAACAACTGTCAATGATCTATACATTTTGGTCGTAACCAGTTGGTTACGACCATAATTTGCCTCAGAAAGCACCTTAAGCAGTTGCGATATGTAATAGATGGATAAATCTTCCAAATAGTAAAAAGGTTAATTTATTAAGCCCTTTCACGCCGACGAAGTAACGAACAAAAGCTAGCAATAGCATATAGAGTCAGTGAAAGCAATAATGGGATAATCGCTTTACTCAATAACTAAGTCGGCCATTGTAGTCTAGGCAGCTATTGTTTACAGTCTCACACTGTATTGTTTTGTAGCTAGGATAGATTGGCAACGTGTCAATACATAGCGAAGATTATGAAGAGTAAACCACAATACAGTTGTTCCGTTTTAGCTTGCTGATAGCGGTCATTGCCCTTGAAGTAATATTTCCTCTAAGAAAACCAAATAATAAACTGTTTGTTTACACTATCGTTTGTATTATCAAGTTTGTAACATCATAATGTTAAGAGGCAAACAAGTAAAATAAAATGAAGTTGCGATTGTCAAAAAGTAAAAAATGTGTGAATTTCTGTAGGATTGACATCCGCTTCTGAATTGTCACGTGGTCAAGTCCTTACACTTTGACATTTCGACAATCGCTATCTCTGATAGAATGTCAATTTTCTTTGATATAACGTCCAAGTTAAGGCTCACGAATGTGGACGATGTGATTATAGAAGTTAGCGGGTTTTATTTTCATTCTTAAAATTAAGTATGACAGATATGTTTGTGAGTCACTGACCGCTACTGGCTATGCTGAAACGCACAAACTATATGTAGTAGATATGTAGTGTGCCAAATGAGGTTTTAATGAAGGTGTCAGCAACAACGATAACTCGTTTAGCGTGATGGTTGAGTGATTAGCTCGAAAGCAAGATTCGAACGTTCAATCTCACATGACATAAATGTTTGTGAGGCTTATTGATGGAGATTCGAGATTCTGTGTTTTAGCAGAAGAACAATTTTATTGTTAAACTTGCACTTCCACTACTCTTGTACTTCAATTCCAACGCGGTGACACTCAATGTAAGAAAATTTTCAAAAATCAAAACGTGTCAAATAAGCGAATTTATCAAGAATCGAAACGTTCTTTAAAAGTGGTGTCACTTTCACTTCTTGTCACTTTTAGAGGTTGATTCGTCTTGGTAAGAGAGGCAGAAAAAATAAATTGACAGTAGAATTTTTTAAAAGAAAGGTCAACCATAACACGTCTAAATCCGAAGAAGCACTCTCTTCATAAATATAGCACAATATCTCCAATGGCTGCCTATCGGCTGTCGCCCAGGTTCAGCTTTGCTCCAGATCAGGCACTCTATTGTGATGTTATAGCCTGATGTGACATATTGAGCGATCTATTCCGTGCTCTCGGCTCACTGCTTCATTTTGTAACTTGCCAGGTCTAGGACTCGGTTTATCCAGCGGATGCGCCTGCGTGCTAGCCCAAAATATATTCGAGAATGTACTATCGGAAGAAAAAGTATCGTATGTTCAATTCCAGGTCATCGTGTACCCTTGTGCCAAGGCTGATTTTTGGTTGATTAAGAAACATCCGATTTTTTTCATTTAAAATTGCTTAATGGTATAAAACAAAGACTGCCTGTATTTTTTTTTGTGTATTCTTGGTTAAACCCAGATTTTCAGAAAGGAGCAATAAACCAGATAGGCATCTTTTTCAGTAAACCGGGGTGTGTTGCTAGTATTCATAGAAAGTATAACTAAACATTGATTCAGTCGACAACACAGTATTGTTTGATACGTAAAAGCAGGGAAAACTACGTAATATTTGTTGCTATAAGCCCGAAATGCATTTTGTAAAGTTAGCTCATGTTATGCACTGAAAACATAACGGAAACTGGACGATGCTATTAAACGATAATTTTGTTCTACACTCAGATAATAAGATTTGTAATACCTGGCATATTACAGAATTACCATTATCGATTTATCGGATGCAAAAAAATTGTCTATAAGGAATATTGCTTGCACAAGAACAGCTCTGCCCAGCCTTTTGGGGTGGTGTTTTGTTGTCCTAAGAGTGTAAGTTGCATTAAAAAAATTGTTCATTTACATGGGCCTAAGCAATTTCTAAAATATGAATGACACCCTGTATTGGTATTATGTATTCTAAGGGCCGTTTCTACAAATTTTTAAGCAACGTTCCCATTCGCATCTCATTTGAATCCTAATCGCAATCTGCCAAAAAAACTTATATATCTATATTTAATATATTTGCCAGATTGCAGCTAAGATGCAAATGTAGCTTGAAAATTAATAGAATTGGTACTCAGATTACGATGTAAATCACGATGTTTCTAATGACGTCATCAAGTCACAAACATTTCGCTAATGCGTTCCGTATGTCACTGTCAATGTTCAGACAGTTCCAACAATGTAGACAACAAACATAGGCCACGTACACACTTGAGTGATAATCGTATGTTATCCAGTTGTCGCGGCCTCCAGCCAACTAACTAATTAATTGGCTCGTGCGCACTCTATGGAAGCCTGATTGCTTTAATCCCAAATGCATTGGTAATTGTATTTTGTATCGGTATTGTTGTACTTATTGAAATGAGTGGCCTTCCCGTGGGTATTGTAGGATGTAAATGGGATTAAGGATAATGATGAATGGTAAAAAAATCTTCAATGTTTAATGTTAGCGGCTTCGCCCGCGTGAATGACAAAAACATTCCAAGGCAATTTATTCCATGTACTCCATCTATGTTCGTGTGCAAAGTTTCTTCTAAATCCGATCTGTTGTTAAAACGTAAAGAGGTAAAACAGACTTACTTATTTATAATATTAGTATGGAACTATGGACGGCTACGAATTTCATTTGACAAACGTTACGACGAAAAGTTTAAGGAGTATTTCAGTAGAAGTCCTTAAATAAATTGAGTGATTTGTTTAAAGTTTAACTATATTTATAAGGACTATTAATAATGCATCATTTTCATTATTCAGGAAACTGCAACAATATGCGAAAATTCGGGCAGCGCGGCGTGACGCCCGAGGCAGCGGTCTCGCTTTGCTACGCACGGTGCTACGGCGTAGCTTGCAGCCGCTACGACGGCGACGTAGCAAACATGTTGCTACGATATAAAATCTACATTTTTTTAAAACTTTTGTGTTATTAATTCAAGCTTATCATTATGACACCACAAAAAGTGCATCATTGGATTCTTGAAAAATGAGTATTCGTTTTCAAACACATTTTGGATCTGCTTAAAAATATGAATCGGTATAATTCAACACAACATTTTCCGTAGATTTGCTTTTTCTCCGAATTAGATGTAGTCGTATGTTTTGTACATCCTAATCTTTTACTATCCTAAATCCATACTGATTTTAAAGGATCAACCTCAACTTAAACTAATACAAAATCTCGTCAACTTATAAGGAAGGCTGAATAAAAAATCTCAGCCCACTAGTCTCCAATATCTATTAAAAATATCTGCAGAATGTTGAAGAATTCAGGCCCGAAATAGCTCTGATGCAGTCACGTCGAAATTGGATTACAGGTCAATCTTGCGCTGCGGTAACACTATCTAGATGTATGTACTGGAGCTATATGACTGATGTTATTGATTACAAGTGCAACTTGACTGGATTTGGGCTATCTTGTATTTGTAAATATTTTTTGTATCCATCATACTAACATTTGCTACGATAATTTCTTTGAAAGGTTTTTTTTAGACATTTGATTGATATATCATAATTAAACTAGCTTTTGCCCGCAACTTCGTACGCGTATATCCTGTTTTTTCCCGTTCCTGTAGAAATTTCAGAAAATCCTCTCTTACACTCTCCAAGGAACCTACTTGCCAAATTTTAGCTTTCTGCGACCAGTAGTTTTGGCTGTGCGTTGTTTGTCAGTCACACAATCACTCAGTAACACACTAACACTTAATATTATAAATGCGAAAGTTTCGATATTTGGATGGATGGATGTTTGTTTCTCAATCACGTCAGAACGGCTGAACGGATCTTATGAAATTTGGCACAAAGGTAGATTATAGTCTGGAATAACAACATTTTTATCCCGGGAGTATGTTCCCTTGAGATAATTAATGTAGTTTAATTTTATTACAAGTAGGAGTAGAGGTTACCTTTGTGTAGCAGAATGCTTCGCTTTCTTTGCTTTACTTTCTGTTTGGATTAAAGAACCAAGATACTAACTTACTCAAAGTTAAAAAAAACAACAGAAATTTAGTAGTCAGTTAAGCGCGATGCAATTTGACACAAATGTGTTTTAACTTCCACATAGCAATAATTGATGCCCTTTCTCCCCAACAAATCACTAGCGAACATAATCATCCTCACTGCAGCTCCTCTTCCGCATCCAATCTTTCTCGATCTCCCCAATCTTCTCGCGTCGCTGCAGGACGTCCGCCCATTGGTCCGCCAGCGTCTCACTGTTTGTCAGTTCCGTTTACCATTACAATATTTCTCAACGATCGCTTGCATACCAAAGAAAATATTCTAATTGTCTGTGCATAAAATGGAGTATTTATGCAGATGTTTTCTTGTGTGCTTATTCCATTCTTGTACACTTAACGACGTTAACGGCATGCCAGTATGTATTTATTGATTCAATCATTATTCTTCGAAGGGTTGGGCAGAAGAGTTTATCTACATAGAATTCACCCATACAAGTATTTCGCCAGTTTTGATAAACTTCCATAAAATAGGGGGCGATCTTATTGCCACCAACCGGGTGCAAATCTGGACAAAACTGACTACCATAGAACACTACAGGATGAGCATTTCTTAAAAGTTCCTGTTAATACGAGAGAAGAAGGATATTCTATCACGATTTAGCAGTTCTTTCGCAAACATGCACAAGGACCTTACTTGGCAGCCAAGCGAAAAGCCAAACTTTCTCACACCGCACACGTCTACAACAAATATTATTTTCCCATAGTAAATCTTTAAGAATCGCCTTGTAACATATTGCGGCGAGTCCCCACCTCGGTAATTAGCACAAGTTCGGTGTGGTTCACATTACCCCGGTGTTGGCCGCGCGCCAGGGAACGTGCCGCGGCCTCGCGCAAATACAATAGAGGCCAGCTTTTACATTTAAAATTTGGAGTTAGAAAAATAAATCCTAGCCGATCAGATTGGAGGTTTTATGCTTTTTTGCGGCCAGCTCGAATGAAGCTTGTCGAGCGACCACGCTCGACAAGCTTCATTTGCTACCAAGCAGCTTTACTTACAAGTGAAGTGTGGATGTTTTTCATTTTACAAGGGAAATAAACTCATCAGGCCATTAATGTAAATTTTATTGTTTAAAATAGTCTTAAAACAAGTAACTTATCTCTATGAGGTAATTTTTGGTGTCTTGCATGACTTTAAGTTATTCTGTGCATGTTTATTAATAATGTGTAATCCATAGGGAATCTTAAAAGCTTCCTGAAGGACAGGCCTAGTCTAGTAATCTTTATTTTCTTTTTATATTTTTTATTCTAACTTTGTAATGTATTTCAAATAATAATAATAATTTAAAAAAATAAAAAGAACATCCCAGATGCGCTACAGAAGCGAGGCAGCCCCATCAACACCCTGAAAGCATTATTGTACTGTACGCGAAGGGCACTGTACGATTTCTGCGTAAAATGTACCCACAGGCTACAGGTGTAGAATGAGGAACAGAAGGTTCTAAAAAGTGTTTTTTTAACCTCCGTAGAACGCTTAAACCTGCGGGCAATCATATTCGCTCTGACCGACAGCGCCCTCCGCTCTCTCTCAATATCGTCATCGTCCTTAAGGCTAGCGGTCAAGATATGCCCAAGGTACTTGAATGTGTGCACTCTCAATAACGGTACACCATTCATCCTTATTGGAGGTACCACTTCTGGACATTTTCCACCAGCCCCAAACACCATCACAACACTCTTTTAACAAATAATGCAGAAACCAAAAGGAACATTCGTTTTCATGGCAAAACTGAGTAATTTCTATAACAAACAAGGTGTAAGTCTTGAGCCATACTACCTCCATAACTCTAATTTACTAAGCCTAAGGTGATCCTGCCTGCTGAGATATTCAAATATCCTACGAAGACAAAATCTATTCCTAATATTTGGATATCAAGCAAGGAAGTAAATAATGCTTACCTGAATATTCCTGAATATCATTCATCGGTGGCGAGATATTTTTCTTCCTTCAAGAATAGAATCGGGCTCATAATAAATTCTAACGTGTGCAATGGCCTGGAAGGCGATAGAACGCCATCTGTGAGGCGGCGCGCGAACTAGCGCCGAATACATAAAGTGCTAAGCGTATATCAAAGTATGACCGACACCGTCAGCTCGTATATTATGTAGCTTTCGAAGACTGGCTTCGTCGCTAGCAACAGTGTTACTTGATATATAGTTAAGTATTTTGTATTCTAGCTTGTAGCGTCGTAATGAAAACTGAGGCATGTTTAGTCAGTAGACAGCAAATTACTATGATAAAAACATTTTAATATAATAGACTACCTACACAAAAAAAGTTATTACGATGGTAATAATGATCTATCTACTCAAAGTGCTACACAAAGTACGTAATAGATATAGGTTTGTCTCCTGAATATGGTCCTCAAAAATTGTATGTATCTAGGTACAACCAACCTAGCACAGCGGGTATCGTTAGCGCTAAGAAGGTCGTGGGTTCGATTTTGATTCAATTAATGCATGTAAGAGTCTATATAAGAACATAATTTTAGTTCTCATCCGATTCCTTTTAGATTCCTGAGAACTTCATCGAGTTTTGAAAAAATATTTTGATACAAAATAACAGTAACTTTGGGGAAAATATACGACACCCCCGTACATTGTAACCTGATTGGCCAGCACAACCTGATTTTCCTCGAAGACGGAGTGTGACGAATATCGATACACCTGTGTATCTGCGAAGTCATAGCTACCCACATAATAATATAGCCTCCCCGCTTTGTCGAAGCCATCACTAACGGCGGCACACAATAGCCACTGTTGGACAAACTTCACGTCGTTTGATGGATTACTCCTTCAATGGACCTCTTATGTGAGAAAACATGGAAGTTTACGTGTTTTGAAAGGGCTTTAAGGAGAAACTGGTAATGGATATTTTCAGGGTAATCGGAAAACTCTTGTTATTGGAAAATAACAAAAAAAACCGACTATCCTGAAAATATCCATTATCAATATCAGGATACACAAAAAATAAATTAACCAAATAAGTAGGAATACTTATTTAATTTTTTTTTTGTGTATCCTGAGACCTACAACCAAGAGGTCCTCTAGTCAATAGAAACACGAGAAAAAAAACATTATGTGTATCTGCAAGAACAATATAAAAATCGTAAAACAAAAGGAACAGCCTTCACTGGTAAAAGAGGCCAAGCTTCCGGTGGTTAAGGCTTTTCATACAGGAACCTTCTCACAATTTGTGTTGCGTCAAGGAAGACCACTTTCGCCTTTGACTCTGCCATACAACAAGTCAACGACAGCTTCTTAGAATTTCGGTCAAGTTTCTTGAAGTCCATGGCCTTTACAGCAACCAACATACAATAAAAGTCAAATCCATATAGCTACTTATTATTATTATTGGGTGTGAACAATAGCCTCATTTTGATAAAGCCGAATATTTGTGTGTGCCGAAGTGAAGCAGGAAGTATGGCTTGAGACCGGCTTTGTTGTTACTGAATCGTTAGTTTATCGCGAACTTTCTGTTGGATTCTGAAACTAAACGGAACTACAGTAAGTGGAAGTTTTGCCAAAACAAAAGGCACTTAATTTTGTGTGAGCGCCTAAATACAAGGATTATGATCCGTCACCTACAGGGACACAGAGATTCTAAGAGGTGTAATATTTTAGCTTTATCGTAAGACCATCAAATGAACCTAGACAGACAGAAATAGCCGCCGTTAACGTAAAAGTGATAATGATATTTGAGTCAGAAGGCTGATTAATACTACGATTTCTGTAATAAAATATATTTTTATTTTATCTAGTTTCTAGACAGTAACGGCTTACTTGGAAATACATAAATTGAACCAACCTGAAATAAACATACATGTGATATAAGTCCATTTGTTTGCTAATAAATAACTGTCCCGGTAGGTTGAACTATGAATGAGTGTCCGGTTTCAAAACCACTTATTCTACGAACAACCACTTGCTTTGAAAGCAGCCTGAAGCTTTCAAAGTAAATAAATGTAAAATGTCGATCCGTTGGGATCACTTAAAAATTTAGTGTAATCAAGTGTCTCCGTTGATAAATGTTGGCAACTCCTGCGATAAGTTTGGGCTGCGTCAAACAGGCGGAGATTAATAGTTTCAGCATGAAGGTGAGATGAAAACCAATTTTTACTCTCTTTTATTTCGTTTGATTTCAGATTTATCTAATTATATCCTGTCCCAAAAATAAACGACCCCACTCAATATCATTATCTCTTAATTACACGAACGCCCTGGCAAGGTTATCGCAGCTTTCTATCTTTATGGGGAGAATTATCTTGTTCTTACGGTGACCGCTCGCTGTACAAGGCCATGCAAGGGTGCACTTTACCCCATCGATCGTATTATTCACGTTAGAATAATTTAGTCAGCGATGTGAAAGGAAAGGAAATTTTAAATATTCTCTTAGTAGATAGAGTGTAATATTTATAATAATATTTACAGTGTAAAAGCCGGCTAAGTGGATTAGTGGAGCGGGTTCTCGGCTGGGGCCGTGTCTGCCGCATCAAATCAATGTCGCTGATTACGCCGCCTGCCGCCTGCCGCCTGCCGCCTGCCACCCAGCGCCCCAGATACAGCAGCCTCTGAAATTAACTTACATTCAAAACATGATAACGTCACACCAGTTTATGTCAAACTATATAACTGGGGAATTAGAAAAAAATAATATTTGGCTGGATATCTATTTAATTCGTCATGTTGTTTGGATCTAGGTGACCTCTGTATTCAGAACTTTGAACCGATTGACGTTAAATTTTTCAATACTCAGCTATCATGTAGCTGAGGAATAAAAATGGCGGTTTGACAGGTTTTCTAAACAAAATATGTCAAATAACCATATTTAATTTTAGTCTTCAGTAAAAAATACCTGATGTTGAAAAATGAGCCCTTAGTAATAAGCACGTTTGTGCTCTTCGCTCTGTTAATTTTCTTTTATGAGTGTATCGTACACATTAATAAATAAATGAAATATTTCTAAACGATTATAATGTAAATACACCAACTTAAAAATGCGTAATTGATTGTTGATATAAAATATTATTTGCTTTCACTGAGCATGAAAATGGATTAGTTTCAAATTACACATTAAATGAAATGTTTTTTTTGTTGGAACTTTGGGAATATATGTATGAGGGCTTAGGTAGATTTGTCAATAGTCTACTAATATATTAGTAGAAGTAAGCGATGAAATTAGAAACTTAGTTACGACATAATATTTAATTCTTATTTTTGACGCGACAACGTCTTATAATTCGATGGAGCCGGCTGCACGCACGAAAAAACATGACGCATGCGGCGTTACCTCGCTCTGAGGCGTTCCCGTTGTCACGTTCAACTATCGTCAGTAAACCGACTTTACAGACAACCGATTTTTTTTTTCAAGCATTTTCAGATCAATTATTTGATATTTCATCTCGATTGATCTCAAAACCGGTGATGTAAAAAATCGTGAGAAAATCGACATGTCAGACTGCGATTGTAATAAATCCTTACTAGATTTTAGTTCCCTGATATATTGTGAAACAATAATTTTGAACACAATTCAATAAATCCTACCCAAATTCAACAGTTTCTAATAAATCCGTGTCTTTTTAAGAACAAATAGTTTACGATGTCACGCAATCTATTACAACATTACGGCATTTGCAATCATCTGGTGACATAACCAAAGATTCGAAGACATGTGACATCCGCTAACTCACACTGGACAAGAGTGGTGCATAAAGTACCAATCCACTGAGAGGATGCTTGTTGTGACCGATTAGTGGGAAGTTTTTTTTTTATAATTATGCTTATTATGTTAATAAGTATGATATATTTATGTATATAAAGGCGAAAGTTTATTTGTTACACTTTCACGAGTTTTTTTTGGTTTCTTACCCGAATGGTAAGCAACGGAACCCTATTACGAAGCCTCCGCTGTCCTTCCGTCCGTCCGTCTGTCTGTCAGCGGGCTGTATCTCAAGAACCGTAATAGTTAGACAGTTGAATTTTCACAGAGTATGTATTTCTATTGCCGCTATAACAATAAAAAACAAAAATTTAATTAAATTAAAAATTAAAGGGGCATACAAGAAACGTGTTTTTTTCGGTTTAGGGTACGGAACCCTTCGTGTGAGAGTCGGGCTCGAACTTGGCCGGTTTTTACAGACATCGATGGAGCCTTGGAGACAGTTATAGGCTTGCAAAAAACTAGTTGTATATATTTGTGGTCAATGTAACTGGCAGTTTTAGTTAAAAATGTATGTTTTAGTATTTTATCCATAGTAGGTAAAGTTTTGTTTAGTCATACTTGATAAATCAGGTGGCGTGTAGCGTCTAAACCTATATAAAAGATTCACGGCCCTGCCAGTCACAGATTGCTGACTTTGAATTATTAATAAACCTCCATTCCAATATTGTTGTTTACTTCTCCATCTTGACTGATACGTAAATGTTGTTTTAAACTTAAGATATTGTGTTGGCGTAGGAAGCGCTGCACAGTAGATTATTTTACGACAAGTCTGTTTAATATTGATGAGTAGGTAGAGCAGCTGATCTCAAGGTCATGGGATTTGTTTCTAAGGTCAAACATTGTATTTAAGTTTCAGTGTAGGTAGTGCAAAATTCTTAGAAGCAGCTTGGTACTACTACTTGATAAGCTCGCCTTCTGCTGTCTTTGTTACACGAGACTTATATATGAATGGTATAACTGATGGAAAGAGTGAATAGGTTACTTTTAGGCAAACGTGCTCCATCGTCGACTATTCTTTAGCATCAGGTGAGATGGGCCTCATCAGAAGGCTTAAAGTACCACCAAAAGGCAATGGAAAGAGGCATGCAGAGTTCTTGAACTGAGGAGAAAATAAATTTATTGATATAGCCCGAAGCATCACCAAGTGGCAGTGGGCAGGGAAATTGCAAAATAGATAGTAAATGGGGTTGAAATGTTCTGGAGCAGTGACCGCGGAAGACGCAGCGTTGCGAGGCCTCCCACGAGATCACCACAAGATCGACCTATGTCCAGCAGCGGACTTCTTTCGGCCCGTACGATGAAGTTCAGATATTTGTCAAACGAGAGCCTAATATGAATTAATAAAAAAAACTACAACTACAAACACAGTTGGCATGACTTGTGTGTGAGCTAAAACAGAACCGAACTATCCAAACCAGAATATTTAATGTCTGTATCCCACTAAACAGCAGATTTTTTGCTTCCAACAGCTCTCGAACTTTCTTTAAAAGCGTGTCTACTCGAATTAAATTAAATGTAAAGAAAGCTACATGGCAAATAATAAATAAATCAAAATTGTATCTGCCACAGGAGCCTATCATGTGCATAAACAGAGATAATTTGTCATTTACGCGCCCCTTGGACATTGCTAATGAATTTAATAATTATTTTATTGACGAGATTGAAAAAAATGTTAACGCTGACATCAAGTTGAACAATATTAATTTAAATAACCAGACATCAAATTCACTTTTTATGCAACCAGCAACAATTGACGACGTAATAAAAATAATTACCAACCTAAAAAATACTAATACTGTAGGGTATGACGGCCTTTCTACAAAAGTAATAAAATTCACCAAAGAGATAATAGCAGGACCATTAGCTCATATAATTAACCTGTGTATTGCTAAAGGTACATTTCCAAACAATCTCAAGAAAGTCATAATAAAGCCTTTATATAAAAAAGATGACAAAACTCATTTAAAAAATTACAGACCTATAGCAAAAATTCCTATATTTTCAAAAATTTTTGAGAAATATATCTGTAACTCTCTATATGGATTTTTTGGAAAATATGATTTATTTTGCAAAGAACAAAAGGGGTTCCGAAAAAATACAACAATTAACATGGCTCTATTTGACCTATTAGCTAATGTAATGTCACCTGTAGACAGGAGAAATCCAGTGTGTGCAATCTACACTGACATGACCAAGGCATTTGATTATGTGGATCATCAAATTTTGTTACAGAAATTACACAGTTATGGTATAAGAGGGAACATACTTCAGTTACTGGAATCGTACTTAAGTAATAGGCTTCAATGCACAGAAATCTCAAGAATTTGTCCAAAAAGTAAATTAGAAACCGTTTATGTTTCAAAACCAAGGTATGTTAAATATGGCGTCCCACAAGGTAGCGTACTGGGGCCGCCACTTTTCTTAATATACATAAACGATCTTCCAAAAGTAACTGCAAACAAAATGATTCTCTTTGCAGACGACAGTACTGCTGTAATAAAGTGTACAAACCAAAATAGTTATGAGCATGACATTAATACTTGTTTACATGACATTATAAATTGGTTACATAACAATAATTTAGTTATAAACCTGAGTAAGACAAAAGTTATGCACTTTCATCAACGCAAAAAAAACCCAGACGTTAGTCTTGCCTACCAAGGTTGCTCTATTGAAGAAGCAAATACGGCTAAGTTCTTAGGTATATTGATTGACAACAAACTCACATGGAAACCTCATATTGAAGAATTATGTAATAGACTTAGTAAATCCGCATATGCTCTCTTTCAACTATCAAAGAAAGTCAACAGTCAAGCTCTTTTAACAGCGTACTATGGTTTGGTTGACTCTGTTTTACGATATGGTATTATTTTCTGGGGACAGTCTACTGATAGGGAGCTGGTATTCAGAATGCAAAAGCGATGTGTAAGGTCAATGTGTGGTCTTAAGACAACAGATAGCTGTCTTCCTTATTTTAAATCTTTAGAAATTTTAACTTTTCCGTCTTTGTATATATTGGAAACAGTTTTGTTTGTTAAAAATAATCCAGACCTATTTCAGAAATTGTCAGCAACCAGAAAAAATCCAATACGGTCTCAGTATGTCAATGAATTGTGTCAAGTGAAATGTAAAACCGCACTAATGCAAAAAAGCTTTTTTGGTATTGCCCCTCGCATTTTTAATAAAGTACCTAATAATATTAAAAATATGACTGTATTAAAATTTAAAAAGACGCTAAAAAATATTTTGATTGAAAAATGTTACTACACAATTGATGACTACCTGAATGATAAGTCACTGACAAATTGACATACTTTTAATTCCATTTGACATTGTTGCTTCAATTGAAATTATAGTTCTATTTAACATTTGTTCCATTTGACATTATTATTATTATTATTATTATTTTTTAATTTTTCATGACAATATTTAATTTATTTTTATGTGAAAGTTTTGACATAATTGTTTCATTTGACATTATTGATCTGTTTGACATTTGTTTCCATCTGACATTACTATTTTTGCATTTTTCATGTCAATATTTAATTTATTTTAATTTGAAATTTAATGTAATTTGCATGCCCATGTGACGGTAGAATATGGAGGACTTATTATAAATGAAACAACTGTATATTACCCATGTTTGCAAATGAATAAAATGATTATGATTATGATTATGATTATGTAGCTAAATAAATTTTTGCTAAATTGTCGGTAGGCATCAGGGCACTTATTCAAGTGGGTGTTTTATTAATTTGATACACATGACTCCCATCAAGACCACCTCTCGTCTGGTGTTTCGTATTTTGTCTCTTTACGTCGTTTATTACTTTTAATTATGTCGCTAGACGTTGATGAAGTGGAATGAAGGATTATGTTTACAGACGACTGTCTACTGTAACATCATTCATACTGTACGTTCCAAATAGAGAAGAGCAGAGTTATATGTAGGTACAACTTACATTCATATTTCGCTGGTTTTGGTGTTAATATGGTTACAAAGAAAAATTAAAGATCAGGAGCCGTACTACGAAGTGCCATAGCCATCATGATTTCGTTGTGAAAAAGGGATAGTACCCTTTGTCTTGTATAGTTCCGTCTCTCTCACACCAGAATCAGAAAGTTTTTAAGACATCATAGTATTGCATTATGCAATATCTAAGTTTAACATAATTTTATACTTACCTAAGGGTAGAGCAAATAACCGCTTTCAAACTAGGTAATAATTTCCCACACAATAATTTCCCTTCCCTTCCTAATTTATTCGTGAACACAATGTACACAACGCTTAAATAGTCGACCACCTAGTCAGGACGTGGAAACATCGTTACAAGGAACAAGAACTTGCTGAATTACTTTATCGTCAGCGAATACATATAAAGTGATTTTGATAGGAGTTGTGATTAGATTTGTTTACAGATAGCGAGCTCATTGAATTATTCAGTCGAGGTGGGTGTGGGTTCGCGAGCAATTTAAAATTGTTACACCAAGTTTAAACTCAGTTGAACTGAGTATGATGAATGCCAAGATATTTATGAAGCCGTCGCCTTCTACATACTTGTAATCAAGGAAGTTACAGCTTAGGGGAATAGCTTTTGTGTTTGCTTGTTAAGGACTAGGAAAGCTATTCAGAGTGGATATTAGTTTGTTATACATAAATTACGTTGATTAGTACGTGATTCGCGTTATCGCTACATAAGTAATAAAACAAGAGTACCTAGTTATGTAATAAATTAAAACTCTTTTATTATATAACCCCCAGTTTCTAGAAATAAAAAAAAATCAAAGCAAGTCAAATGTTTTAATTGGCTGTAGAAAACTCATTGAACCAATCACAGATAGTTAACGCGCATTTGACAAATTGTCGCTATAATTTTGTGATAATTTTCGTTTGATAAACTAGGCTTTAGTCTTCATTCGCCAGTTAAATCGCTATTTATGAAGGTTTTTAATTTAATTTAAAGTTCAAGCATTCAAAGAGCCGACATAAGTGGGGATACTTTGAGTACCCACCTACTTTGCTGACTGGGTAATCTTTTTTGCTAATGAAAGAGCCATTCAACGGCTCATGCAGAAGCAATAAAAGAATTTCTGATTAGTATTTAACAATGTTCCTGCTGTTGTTTTAAAACGTAATAAAGCATTAATCGAAAAGCAATGCCCGTATTTCAGAGTAAGAATAGCGAAAGGATGAATTAAAACATTCAGTTCATTGTGCTGTGAAAATTACTTGCGATGAATGAAGCTCGATTTTAAAAGGATACATTGTACAACAGCCATTGTGTCGGTTACCAAGGATCGATGTTAAACACAACCACGGTTTAAATAAAAATGAACGTTCACTGAAATTAAAATAGTTCACAAATTATTTTGTTTGATTTAACTTTTCACATTCCCTGTTTCGAGTGCGTCCTTTAAAATGAAGCGTGAATAAAGTTTTAAAGCTATGCATGTATTTTATTTATTCATTAAAACTTTATGTACAGTAATGGTAGGTACGTTGGAAGACTTGATACAACAATTATCTACCAGTCAACATCTGGTTTAAAACTGAACAGTAAACTAAATAGAAATTTGAACTTGATAATAAACATGCATTTTGTAATTTTTAACTTACCAATTCTACAATATACAACAGCCGCTTTAAAGAAGTGACTTTAAAAATACTACACTGCGGTAGGTGTTCATTATTTGTATTTAAATAGAAATAAGCGTTATATGGTTGGGTAACTACCAAAGAAAATCTCTTAAGTGACAGTGGCAAACAGGACAGTATAGGTTCTGCAACCTAACTCTGTCCAAGTTTTCTAGTCATGATTCAATGCCCAATTCTTGGAGAGGCCCTTGACCAAACTAAACTCGAACTTATTCAAACTAAATTATGATAAAATTGTAATGATTTATTGTTCTATCAGTTAAGTGAAGCCGAGTTAGTGACGGCCGCGGTGTAGTAAGCTTGTTTCCGGAACACTGGTTCCATAACACAGTTTAAACTTGAACATCTAATGGAGTCCGAAGTTCCGGCTAGTTTGATTGAAATACAGCCATCGAGAGCGCTTACACAAATTTATTGCGGTTATCGGCCATCGCTGCTTCGGTACCATCTATTAAAATATTACACATCGGTGTAATATTCTAACTCTGTTAATGACTAATAAATAGGACAGTCATTTAAAACATTGTATTAAAATGCACTGTCTTGATTTTTGGGATCTTATTAGGATAGATGCCAATAGTGTACAACCTTTTTGCAGCTTCAAAAGACCTTTTTTTTTTTTTGATATCGGGGGGATATCCTCATGGAAATCCTCCACCCTGGGGCGGGTGTAGGGTTGTCTGTCAGACTCTTACTGACTAAAACCACCCCGGTGTTCCATCTCCCACCTACGCCGGGGATCGCGGGAACGTATGCGACATCCGCAATCCCCGGTTGGTGCCGGCCCGCATCTGCGGGCCACCTCGCGTCGGCGAGGGGAGTGAGGTGTTTGACTCCCCTCGCTACGTCAAAGAGGGGTGCACGGGAACACCACGCGCCGCCACGTCGGGTCCGGATGAATGGGGGGCGACGGACATCCCCAAGTCCGCCGCCCCTGGACCCAGTTAGGGGGGCCGGAAGAGGGCAGCGTATGCCCTCCTCCGACGCCCGATGCGCCTGCTGCGGGGCGGGAGAGCGGTAGTGATCTCTCTCTCCCTTTCCGCAGCCTCCTTCTGCGCGATAACTGTCTCGCAGAAGGAGACCACCGCGTTCCAGGACTCCTCACCGCCGACCATGGACTACGGCCGGCAGCGAGAGGTCACCGCCTACCACAGAGATGAGGGCACGGCGCGGCTCCAAGCGGCACACTCTGCCAGCGTATGCCGCGCCGTGTCCTCCCGACAGTCGACGCAGTGGTGACATCGAGCGTTCGGCTCCCTGCCTATGCGACACAAGAACCTTCCGAAGCAGCCATGCCCCGAGAGGACCTGCGTCGCACGAAACGACAGGGAGCCGTGCCTTCTCCCGAGCCCTGGCCGGATGGCCTCGATGGTGATGAGGCCGGCGGAAGGGCTCGAAAGCCTGTCCCGCCATTCCGCCACCAGGACCTCGCGCAGCTGCGACCGACGCAACTCCATGTGTCGCTGCGTCAGTCGCTCGCCGCGCGCCCGCTCCTCCTCGCACCACCTGTGCAGTGACGCGAGCACTTTTGCCTCCAGGTCCCACGGCGGAGATCCGGCCAGTGCGCAAGCCGCCTCGTAGGAGATCGTGCGATATCCCCTGATGACTCTGACGGCCATCACCCTCTGCGGCTTACGCAGAACTGTGATGGTGCTGGCCGTCAAGTCAGCCGCCCAGATCGGGGCCCCATAAAGGGCCATCGATCGCACGATCCCCACGTACAAAGAATCGCTGCTTCCCCAGATTGGGAAGCAGCGATGACAGCGCCCCCGCCGCGCCCAACAACTTGGGCGCGAGCCGCCGGAAGTGGGGGCCGAAATCCCACCGGCTTTGGAGCACCAATCCCAGGTACTTCATGGTGGACTCGACAGCGATACGGGCCCCCCCAACCACAATGTGCGCCCGCCGGGGGCCATGAAAAACGATGGCCTCCGACTTATTGAGGGCCACCTCCAGGCCGAGGCGACGTATGCGGCTCACCACCTGTGAGACCGCAGCCGTCGCCAGCAACGCTGCCTCCCTGTGCGAGCTCCCCCGGGCAGTGACCAGCGTGTCGTCAGCGTAACACACCAGGTTCACTCCCGGCCGGAGCTCGCCCCTCAGCACCCAGTCGTACCCGATGTTCCACAGGAGCGGGCCCAAGACCGAATCCTGCGGAACACGTGCTAACTGCGTGGTGGTCGAAAAACTTCACAAACGGTTGTATATTGCATCCTTGAACGCGTTTAATATGTCTACGATAACTGTTCTGTAACGTGTATCCGTTGGTTCAAGAAGACATGGTTAACAATTTAAAACAATATGCTTAGATAGTTTCGTTATATTGAGAGGATGAGCGACTAAAAAAAGGTATTTACAAGGCAGACATGAGTGGAAACGCCGGCAGGGAATGCAGCCGGCGGGCAATGCTAGAAGGACAGACACACATCTTATTGGTATCTTATGGGTACTTGCGTAGTACTCTCAGCTGGCGTGCGTTTATAACCAGATGTATGAACGTTAACGAAGTAAAAGGAGTATAAGTCACCGGAAAATTGCAGACTCCGTAAGATTGTATTAAATCTTAATGAGATTATAATTTCTCGATTTAATATGAAAAAATCGTTTAGTGCGTTATAAATCCCATCCAAATTCAGTAGTTTCCAATATATCGGTGTCTTATTTAGAAAAAATAGTTTACAATTTCACGGGATATTTTACAATCTTACGTCGTTTGCCATTTTCCGGTGACATATATAAGAATGGTAGCAGGTGGCTACTTCCTGCCAACCCCCATGGGAACTAGACGTGCGTTAATGTATGTATGTATGTATCCGTTAGTTGTAGTACGAGCCGTTGTTTATGTATGTTGAATAAGATTTGAGGGAGTGCCTTCTGGTGTGGATGATGGCTGGCGTTTCAGTGAGAGGGTAAACAAATTGTGCTAGAGGGTTAATTGGGTGTTGGTAAACATTGATGTCACTCTCTGTATAGATGTAATACCAGTTTTTTTCCAACAACTTCGCCCGCGTTGTGGCCAATCATTATTCCAGTTTAATAACAAACACCCAAACAGGCTTTAACATTATGATGTATAGATCATATCAGATGAAAAATATGTACTTGTACATACTAATACAATAGAATGAGACGTTTTAGTTGTTCTTTTAATTTGAGAGAAAATTGAAGAGAAAAATTGCTAATTCAAGTAAAACTAAAACGTTTTAAAAGGAATGGCTGCGATTGAATTCGATTAATCAAAGACGTTAGCGCCTCGAGCGCGCAGAAGTCACTAAATTAATGGCTTACTAGATTAGTACCTACCCTCCAAGCCTGATGAAAAGACTTCTTCTAAACTTAGGAACATACCCTTTATTCTCGAATGTTGGTCTAAACTTTTTGGGTGATGAATCATTAAAAGAAAACCAGCCAAATGCAAGTCGGACTCGCACACGAAGGGTTCCGTAAACGATAAACCGAACAAATCATGTTTCAAATCAATTAAATATTTTTTTATTATATTTCTTGTAATAGCGGCAACATAAATACATACTAGGTGAAAATTGAATCTGTTTAGGTACTCATTACGGTTCATGAGATAAAGTCCGCTAACAGACAGATGCACCGACAGGCAGATAGATTGACGGACGGCGGCGGGCGGCGGGGTTCCGTCGATTACCTTCCTGTTACGGAGTCCTACAATTAAAGTTTATAAACTGTCTCTTTCATGACGTCAGCAATAAAGAGAGACCACCCTTTCTGGTCTTATCCCTATTATGTTGACGTGCGTCGGCTGGTCACTGATGAACATGATATCCCATAACAACAGTGGTGTCAGATTTTCTGGCTGAATTGGTTAAGAAAAAAAAAATCCTAATAAAGCCTGGATATGAAACTTTTTGAAAAAAAAATATAATTTTAAAATACCCAAGTATCCCTAACATCCAATACTATAACAATGTTTTTGTAAAATATTGAAATTCAGTCACTTGTGCAATAAACTTGACGTAGTAATAAATTCGTAAGTAAACTTTGTGCTCGTTTCTTTTTGCTTCATTTGCCTGTTCCATCTCACTAGACTTTACTTTGAGAACTTAAGCTGAATAAAGTTGACTATTACCGACTCTTACAAGACACTATAATAGACTTGAGTGCGTCCAATACAAAAGTTTTCATTGCCAGATTGTTTCGTAGAAAACCGATCAAGTGAAAGTTTGTTTGTGGTATCTACCTCCATGAGCGATACTTTTAGCTGAATCTAACTTGTCGTGCTATTCTGTTAACAAATCACAATAAAAACTTAGAAGCGCACCTGAAGTAAGCTGTCAGTCCAAACAATTAAGATCAAATGAAAGTTCACTTCAGGCTTAGGTACTATTAAATAAATAATCTACCACCGAGAAACCTACAAACTTATTATTACCTACATAATACACAGTCATTTAAAATATCTTAGATCGCAGCAGGTGTTGTTAGGATAGACATTTTTGAGTGAAATGATCACTTGCATTCAGTGACACAAAATCGCAGCGCGCAATCCCTGACGCGTCATTCAACTCTCGACTCGACTTAATCTCGATTTATTTAATTTGATGTAATTTTAGTTTTTTTTTCTAATCTATCCAATTATTCAAGGACGTGAAAAGAGGATAGTAAAAAGCGGCTCTTACCCTTCCTGGGCTGGGTATGAAACATTTTCGAACTCGCTTCGCTCGCTCTTACACTCTTTTTATTTTTTAAGGAAATCATCAAATACTTCTTCCGCTCTGGGTGGAGCGGAAGGGCGTGTCAGACTCTTACTGACTAAAACCCATTCGTGTTCCTTCTAAAGCCCTTTGCGTTCCAGTGCCGCAGTCACTCTTTCGATGAAATTCCGCAACCACTCTTACATCCTTAGTAATCTTTAAACGACTTTACTTTCATCTATCATAGTTCTACCTGTAGCATTATCCAAGATTGATTATTCTATTGTCCCAATTTGATTTTTTGAACAAAGATTTATTTTTATTATTATTATATCTGTATGGATAGCAAAAAGTGGATCTCATCCATCCGGGGCGGGGTATAAACATTTTCGAAGAACTAATCTAACCCAGATTCCAGGTGGGATGCTACAACTTTTTGAGGTCGCTTCGCTCGCTCTAGCATTCTTGTGTCAGCAAAGACACATCTGTTTGTGTGATAAAACACAAAAATCTAACTTATCTGAGACAAATTTTTAAAAAATTTCGAGCTCGCTTTGCTCGCTCATACATTTACCATTTTCTTCAGGTTAAGCTTTTCAGCAAAAGTCACCACCGTAACCCGCGCGGTTTTAGCTGCGAGAACTCAAAGGTATTGTTGTCATATTTTTTGTAAAGGTCTCCTTTGTAGTAATGCTGTGGTATCCATTACTATCGATCGATCGTGAGCTAGTCCATAGTCCTATTTTCTCAATATTATATTATAGGAAATTAAAACCCAACTGTTCACATACCGGAACTTGTATAAAGAGCAGCCTATAAATTAAGTACTATATTTTGTGTACAAATGTTGCTTTGTGTCCAATAAATTTACTGGACACAAAGCAACATTTCAATATTCAGAATATAAACAACTAATACCTAAGTTGTTTTCTAAAATCTGAATATTGAAGCTAAAAACAGTTAAACATTTTCTAGTAGACGCTTCAGGCTATAACCTGAACTGGATCCACGTCCATATTATCTAACATCCTGAGTTTGAACTTGAACTCATAACTAGCACGTGTAAACAATTAACCCTTTAATACCCACGATTTTGATAAACGGTTTCAGTCAGCTGAGTCAGGTTTGGTTACAGATGAGTAAATTACGAGCCACAAGTAAATTTCGGATGGATTTACAATAGAAACCTAGGTGTTAAATTTGGCACATCGGTCTTTGAAAGAGACTGTCAAAAATTCTCGGAAAGGTGCGACTGACGGAGACGATATAAAGCTTAGGCTAAACTTCAGCTGAAACTCTGTGTCCCATATATATGTTTACGTACGACAGGGTTCTGTAGACCGTTCCGAGGCAAGCCTCATTTACTGGGACGTTATTACAGCCAAATAAAGTCCAAACATACATACACGCCATGTAGCGCCGAATCCCTCGGCGGTAAAGCGCGAAAATCGCTTTATTTCGATTTCGACAAACTCTACAGCGGACATCGAGTGAAATGGACGGCAGCACTGGGATCGCTCGAATTTCTGCTCCATTTCCAATTCAGGCATAAACTTATAGATGCAAGTAACATTTCCGTAGGTATAGAACTTATCTACTTCATTAGTAGGAGCTACTCAAAGCTTTGATAAACTGAATGTATCAGTTTTAATGAGTAAAGTTAGTTTTGTTGCGTGTAAACGTATGCAAGAAACTGTTGAACTCGCGTCGGCTATTTCCGAGCCGTTGGCGCATCGGAACGGCAAAGCAGCCGATACTGAAACAATTTCAGGCTATCCGCTCCCTATCTACATAGTACCACAGCGGAAACATTGTAGCTTTTGCTTTTCCTTTAGGACACTACTTGTTATGGAACGGTGATACAAAAGCACATGTGATTCTGTATGTGTGTGTGACTTTCATTGCTTACAGCTTTGAAAAGCATGCATTCCACTCTTTACTTATTTTATCAAAAACCATGATAAAAAACTCATTCCCAACGGATATATTTACTCATTTCGGCCCAAGGCTGATTCAATCCCCTAAAAGGTTATTTGAAAAGATGAGAAATTTCCCCACAGCAACTTCAAGATTTTATGTACGATAGGTATGAGATAGACAACATACAATATGCATATTTAAACAGGCACTTACTTTGTTCCGGGCCGAACATGTTTACTGAGCTATCTCATTATGAGCTAACGTATTCCGTCGTCGCGTCCTTGATGTCAGGTAAAATTAATTCGTAGCACCTTTTAACGGAGAGTCACCGGAGCCTACGGTCCTCGAGGGGCGAGAGAAATTTATACGCCACATTGCCTATTCAAAAAGGTCTCTTGGCAACAAAATAAATTGAGAAGACCGAGTAAAATAAATGTAGCTGAAGAGAAGCATAAATAAACGGACCAGTGTTCCGGCGCTTGTCACACTCGTTACCGATGCGCCACGTATCGATTGCCATCCAAACGGAATTTCTGAGCATTTATCAGATTCGAAATTATTCAACGTGCTCTCGGCATATTGAAACCACAGCGCGCGACAGCCGCACTGCCGAGGAGGAGACAGCTCGCTAGTACAGCGCAACACAAAACACATCGTGTTTAGCCGACGCGCGACGCGGGGGCTACTCATTCATTATCTCGACATGAGAGGCTGGTTAATAAATCTGGCAACTGTTTCAGCTACTATGTTATGCGGGATTAGTGTGGCACCTCGGGCGGCAGAGCCTTTAAATTAAGGGTGTTTGCGCGGCTTCGCTGTGGTTTATGTATTACACGGGTCAAACTTAATAAGAGCGGGAGGTGCCAGCGTCGCCGCAAACAGCTGCCAAGCGCGCTACGCTACAATTGACCCATAATTCTGGACGACATCTTCAGCTAATGTCTAATAACAATATGGCTGCTCGTTGTGGCGGGACATGTGCTCTTCATTGTTCCGTCGCGCTCCATATTTCTGTGAACACTTTAATTAAAACTATTTATTAGGACGCGGAAGTAGCATGTAGTTCTAGGAAGTTTTAAATCTAGTTTTTGTAGTTGAAAAGTCGTACTCAAGTAGCCTACAATGCAATTGTTCCCGATGATTATATTAGGTGTCTCATAAACCTAGGCTAGTTTTGGTTTGACATTGATATTAAACGCATTGAATAAAATCTCAGCATTTGAAATGTTAATTTTTATCTTCAGTATAATTTTTCATCGAGGCTACTAAAGTATCTATTTTGACGTCAAATATGGTTATTTCGTTATTTTATTTATAATTATACCAACGTCCTTTATCAGCATTTAACTAAGAACACTTTTCACAAAGGCTCCCGTTGTCTGTTTAATAAAGACTGTAACAGAAATTGAAAACTATCCTGAGAAGTCATATCGTTTTTCTTTACAACAAACTGGAAAGATTATTGTAGAGAAAAGTAATATTCTCGGAATTTTCCACACTAAATGAAGGTACGTATATAACATTTAACTATTTCATATTGGTTTTTAATTTGAAAATCTTGCTGTTTTTTTTTCGCATTTCTGTTATCGCCACAAACATAATCATACCTACCAGAAAAAATAAACAATCCAAATGAGAGAAACACACTGACTTTTCAATACAGATCCAAACAAAAAACAACAGCAACATCAGTCAAACCGATTTCCAATTGAAACCGCGATTATCTCCGAATGAATAGCTCGGGATGGCGGCGACTAAGGTTGCGAGCGTCATTGGCGCCGGTTATTGTTTGTCGACAGATTAATCTGTGTGCAGGACACCTGCTCCGGGCAGCCGTAGCCTCTAGCCCACCTCGGAGCAATGCAGGGCTATATTTCACGAGTCACCGACTGCACCCAACTCCCGCCTTCACTTATTCAGCCGGGCTTTTTGCGGAATTGCTCCGGCATAACTTGCCGCGGAACACTCTTTGTACAATTCCCTGTATGTATGTTATTACATCAGAAATGATTAATATTAATGAATTCGTTGAACAGATTGCCGAGTGCAGACTGTGAAGACTTATGTACAAACAATTCGTTACCTAAATGAAATGAATGTGGCGCGCGAATAGGCAGCTGATTCAATATGCATGTGTCTGCATGCTCATTCGGTTTCGATATTTATTCACTGTTTTGTTTAGGAAATCTGACACTGTATTTTTATGGTAATCGGGCCTATTTGTACTGGCAAAAGCTAAACAAACTAAAAATCGTGTTGAATAAATTGGGTAACCAGAGCGCGATAAATGAATATCAGAGTAGGTAGGTAATAAATATGAGGCTGGGCCGGTGTTGGTGCAGCGCGGCTAGTTTTATCAGGAATACATAAACGCTCGCAGTTTTCTGTTTGCGATCGTGCGCCGGCACCGCGCGCATGACTTATTCAGCAATCAGCGAGGCCGCCGCTGGATTACCACCGCGCGTCCGCACCGCGCCATCGCTTGTTTGTCCGCAATAATAGCGATGCGATGGTTGCGATTGCGATGGCCAGTTATGTCATAACTCTCTTTGTTTACACTATGAAACGGTTGTGACCCAGTTTGGTTGAGAGTATCCAATAAAAACGCACTGTGTTTTTATGGGTAATTCAGGTTTTGATAAATGCTTTTTGTTTGTCATATTAAAAGTCTGAAAGTTTTGTAGTACGAATATAAGCTAAAAGATAATCCTGAAACATGTCTGAAATGAGTAGATAATACAAACAAACATTGTTAATGTAAAGCTAAAATATACATATTTCAGAACGGTTTAAACATTCCCCTTCACACACAGGTGAACTTTAAATTCGAGCCAACAATCTAAATAAAACGGTTATGAAAATAAAGTCATGAAACTGTTACATTTTAATTAATATTTCGTCGTAATTTCGGATGGTTTCATCGACAACAAACAAGTAAGACAACGAGGGGCAACAGACGACAAGATAACAATACCAGTACAATATTCTTCCCCGGTTATTATGTCTCACGCCAAAACAATTTCGTAATAAAGGATGCCAAAACAATTTTCAGTAATTTCATAAGCCTACTTTGTGTTAATATAACCGAGGTTATCTAAATAAAGAAAAGTTTTAAAATGATTATTTTTCCAAGCAAATTGCGTTGCTACCGAACGGCGATGACTTGAATTTTGGAGGGTAACCGGAAAGTTCGTCGGCCCTCGGCGCCTAAACAAAAAAATATTCAAGAATTTTTCTTCCGAGGTTCAGCGGCATATTGAACTATTTCGGTGTATTTAACTTCTAAACGTGCTTAACGAGGATAAATTGGTAAAGAATGTCCATTAATATTGAAGTTTGATGCACTTATTCCACAACTAGCTTTTGCCCGTGGCTTCACTCGCGTTATTATAGATTTTCGCTAAAGAAGAAAAAGAGCATATACCTGTCTCCAAGGTCCCTGCTATCTCTGTACGAAAATTCACCAAAATGGGTTAAGCAATGTGGGCGTGAAAGCGTAACAAATAAACAAACAAATCACTTTCGCATTTATAATATTATTAAATGGCTAGTTTACATAGTGCGAGCTAGCGTGCGAGTCAGCCTGTCGAATAGCTGCAGTTAAGTAACTCGCATCGTTTGGACGACATCGAGTTGGATAGTAGCTCGCATCCGAGTTACTTCAACTTTTTTTGTTTTCACTCGTCTGGCCGCCTACAGTAACTCGCATATGACAGCAGCTCGGACATCACTCGCATCGTTAGGACGCGTTCGGCAGTAGCTCACCAGTGTGATCCAGGCAGTTGCGAGTGGGACCTGTAGTTTTTGTGTGCTGCGAGTCGCAAGAGAATGGGCAGCTAATATAACAGTGTAGACAGCTAAGGCGAGCCGAGTTACTGGCAAACGAGTAGACGATCCAAGTAACTGTCTAGTCAGCAGCTCGCACTGTGTAAACTAGCCATTAGTTCGGAAAACTAATTTACTGTGCCAACAATCATCAGTTCGATTTCTACAATACTATTTACCACATTTATATACATTCAAAGTTAATTAACCTATGCAGAATATCAAATTATCTAGCAAATTCCGATACAGGAAGTGTATTGCTCATCGTACACTGATCTGCCACTAAACTATACCGTTACTCAGAGGTATCTCCGCACATATAATACTGTAATTGAGTCGATGGCTTCAAACGGAATTTCCTTAATAATGTTATAGCACAATAGACGAGACTATTAATATAATGTACAACATTATAGAGCAGTGTTTGTCAAGCTTTTTTGTCTGGGGACCACTTTCATTTAGGTATTTGTTTAATACGAAAGATCAGAAGATTTATCTATGTTATTCCTAAAACAAAGTTAAATCATATGTGTAATTTCAGAACTTATAGCATATAAAGAAAATTTTGTACGAGCTTCTGCCCGCGTGAAAGTTGAAAATTATCTCGAGGGAGCATACTCCCGGGATGTAAAGGATCCTTTGAGTGTTATCCTATTTTAGGACATGGTCTATGATTGTGTCGAGTTTCAACCAAATACGTTCAGCCGTTAAAACTTGAAGAGGTTACAATCAGACAGAGTTATTACTTTCGTATTATAAGTATGGATACTACAAATGTTGAAATTATGATTTTAGTAAGTTTCTTTCAAATCAAACGTAACGAATATTGTTATAGAAAACCATAGATTAAGGGTAATGTAGAAAACACAACATTTATGACACAAAAAACTTAAAATCATTTTGCATCAATTTTTGAGTTGAATAGTTTTACAATATGTACTCGTAAACCTTTCGCGGATGATATTTTAGCTCTTGCGAACTACCAGTGATCGGCGGACTACGGTTGAGAACCAATGTTCAGTATAGAGCAGCGCTGTCGCCGGATTAATGAATCTCCTACCTTTGTTTATTATCCATGAATGCTTCGCGGAGAGGATTCCATAAATTATGTTGAGTTTCAGCGAGCGGTACCTACTCGGTAGCTTCTAATACAGTACTTGGGCCATTCTACTCTTCGACGGACAAAAAATCTGTCTTAAAATTATATGAAAAACATAGGTATCTAATACTTATTTAATGCATAATTCGTTAACCCGCGGTTTCTGGAATAAAATTATTGTCTAGTTTAGTTAAAAACTCATTCAACCAAGAACATCTAGACAATGCGCGTTTGTAAATCTGTCAAAATAATTTAGTTATATTTTTTGATCCCGAAACTGGACCCCAATAATTTATTAACCGACTTCAAAAAAAGGAGGAGGTTCTCAATTCGGTTGATTTTTTTATGAACCTATTGTTGTATAAATTACGAGCTAATTGATTTATAAAACAAATAGTGAAGAGGTAAGAAAGTTGTATTCCTTTGGTAAATTCATGTCATTGCAAATTACCCCCCGGAAAGTAGAATGGCTCTCCTTTCATGAATGTTTACGTGAATGAATTATTACGTATGTGTGTTAAACATTGTGTTCGTTGTTCTTGTATTTTTAAAAGCGAGACAGCTTTTTGCTTTTCCTGTAGTAAGAGTAATTCCCACTTATTGTTGCACAATTTTCAGCGGGAAGCGTGACACACGTGCCGTGCCGAGGTTCCTGTTTTACAAGAACACCGAGCGACCGCCGGGAAATCTATGTATGTGCCATGTGTTAGCATGTTTTGATTATTTTCTTTTAGGTTAGTTGTTCTGAGACGACGAGAGCGACGGCGAAATCATCTTAGAAGTGGAACTAGAATATACATTTGTATTCTCCTTTCTATAATCTTTTGAGAATTTTCCTATTCCTATATAAAATAATCACTTAAGATTTCTAAGAATAGACCTACTTTGGAACCCTATTGGAATTCGTGTAATCTTTATTCTAGTGGTTAAATATTTAACAGATATGAGAACCAATTCGTATAAAAAGTTGTAAGATGCTGTAAAAGTAATCCCGCATAGTGACAGATGACAGTTGTTATCACGTCGGGTAAGAGCTCCGTGGAAACTCTTTTCCCTCATTAAACTTTCACAACTTTAGCGTGATAATTTCCTGGACACTCGCTATTTTTCTTTGGTCTCAAGATTGCGATGTTAAACGGTGTGTTTTGAATAATTAAATCAAAAGAATTTATGTCTTGAAACACTTCCTGTTTTAATCTTATTTTGTGTTAGAACATGAGTGTTTACATAACAAGCAGATTTTTTTTACGTTGCCCCACACTTGGAGTTTCTCCTGTATCGTGGGTGCGTATACAAACATACAAACTCACATACACAAACAGCCAGATCCGGAACAACTATCTGTAGGTCATACAAATATTTGTGCCGTTCAGTCAATCGCTCAACCACTGCGCCAACCGTGTCGTCAAACAAATTACGACATGAATAATTATATTCTATGGGTCTTTCCAACCTCACTCAACCCATCCTATTATGTTACAAGTACGTAAGAAAGAGCATCTGTAAATGTATGTAGGACACAATGAGCAAATAACACATATTTTTGAAAGCCCTGACTGAAGTGATGCATAACAATATAACTCCGCACAGAGCATTAACATTACGTCTTTACGAGTACCAGTAATGTACTGCCTACTTATGGAAATCTAACATCATTACATGAATCTTACACTCCAGCATACGGATACATAAAAGCTCGTTCGTGCTCATCTGTTAAAGTACAATAAATCGAAAGGGCACGACGTTTGCTCGCGTTATCACACTCGATCGTAATGAGCGAATTCTGGCGGCCGAATTGTTTCGAATCCCTCGCCTGTCACGCGGCTGATGAGGGAGAGCTATCACAAAAAAGGGTATCTAACCTCTTCGGAAATGTTCACAATATATCTGCGAGAAGTGACAATCAGTTTGCGAGTAGAATCCGAAATATTTGGGATGTTAATGCCGTAAACTTGCGATTGAAAGGGTACTTCGAAAGGTCATGTTCGCCGAGTCATATTACTATATCAGAATATTGTCGCAGTGTAAAGTACACTATCGTATTTGGTTTGAGCTTATTACAGCGATAACATGTATAGGGGTACGTGAAAACTACTCCGTACCGTATTGCCTTTTTTCATGTTTAGTAACGTGGAAATTAGAAAAGTTATCTTGTTTTAGCAAATTCAAGAAGTTATCATAGTTTCGAGAAATATTTTTTTTTTTGTATGTAGGTACAGATTGCTCAGGAATTTGTTCAAGGAAAATGTAGGAAGTAATGCGAACAATGTCTTGATTTATTAATTAATGGCGTTATTTAACATCTTAGCGGAGAAGAGAGTAAGGAATTCTTCTCAAATGCTTCAGAAGGTTCATACTTATTTATTTGTTTCAAAGCTGTGCTCTTTGAAAGATATGATTACGTTAAGGAGCCGTTTAAATAGTTACAACATAGTTACAACAACTGAATAGCCTTTTTTTATACCGGGGGGAAATCCTCATGAATATCCTGTGGCGGAGGGGTCTGTCAGACTCTTACTGACTAAAACCATCCCGGTGTTCCATCTCACCTCCGAATAGCCTTTTTTTTATTTCCGGGGGAAATCCACGTGGATGTCCTCCGCCCTGGGGCGGGCAGAGGGGTCTGTCAGACTCTTACTGACTAAAACCACCCCGGTGTTCCATCTCCCACCTAACCTAACTATTCACCGAATAAATTCGAAAATGGAACATAATTTGTAAGGAATTATCTGCCAAGTAAAAGAACGGGAACTTAATCATAAGTGGTGAAACAGACAAACCTCACGCCCCAGCCGCCGCAACAGAAGAAGACGCCTCCTTTTTTTTTTAGGATGGGAAATCATCAGATGACTTCTTCCGCTCTGGGTGGAGTGTCAGACTCTTACTGACTAAAACCCATCCGTGTTCTTTCTAAAGCCCTTTGCGTTCCAGGGCCGCGGTGACTAAGAAGACGCCCCTGGCGTCGGGAGTCGTAGGGTGATTCCCGGCCTCCGTAGGCGCGGGCCTGCAGCCGGCGAGCGTTGGGTGGCTCGGTGTCCGATCACAATCAAGCCCGGGTCCCAGGCGCGTTGTGTTCCACGCGCGCCTCATAGAAATGTAAGCGTAGAAAACGGGGCCCGTTAGGGCCAGAGCCTGCTGGGGTTGCGGAATTTGTTCAAAAGCCTCACCGCGCCCCCGGAACACAAAGGGCTTCAGGAGGAACACGGATGGGTTTCAATCAGAAAGAGCCTAAGACGCCCTTCCGCTCTCAGAGCGGAAGAAGTCATTTGATCCCATCCTTAAAAGAAAAGGGGGTGGAACAGGCCAATAACATTTCCAAAGAACAAGAATAAATACCAACATATGTAAGTACATAAATATTCGTCTGAATTAAACAGTGTAAATAATTCCACATTGCCAGACCTGTGGAGCTTAAAAATACACTCATTAAAATACCGACCATAGTTAAATTAAATACAAACTGTTTTTAAAGTGATTCCGTATGATTACAATCCATATTGGTAGAAAACATAATTAACTTCATTCAGCCCGTATTCAACGTCGCGATTTATTTACACATCCTTCTCTTGCAATATTGATAGCGTTATTATTTATTAACTCTGTGGAATGTGCTGGTTTATTTAATTATACAATTAAATTGTAAAAGCAGCCGATGTGACAGAGATTTATATGTTTATGAAACCAACATTTTTCGATACTGTGTGGTGTATGTGGTTGGTCCGGGTAGGTAGAATTATGCCTACCTTAGATCGTCAAGTTGTCAGATTTAGATACATGCTTTTGGTGAATATAACCCAATTAAATTGCTAGTCGGGAACTGATTCTATCAGTCTTGCAGTATTTGGGTCCCGCGCTAATAGGTATAATGCTCGACCGAATTTAGATCACGGTGACCGATCTCAACGGCGAATAGCCAAGTACGCGTGAGATATTATAGAGCACAAGTGTGTGCGAACATAGTTGTACTCTCTGTTCCTTTACTTTCATATACCGATCGGACTGAATTCGGCAATCCTACACGACTGGGAAAAGATCAGGCGCTGGACCAACGACTTTACGTACTTCCCGAAGTCCCATCCCTCGGAAAGTACGTATAGCTTTAAGTCACGCCACCAACTTTCAAACTCCGGGCTGCTTCTAAGAAATGCCTAAACGAAAAGTCAATATCACGATTTGTGCGACCTGGGAATGCAACCCAGGGCCGCATGCTCATTAGTCGCGCTTGCGACTACGAGACCAATCAAAGTTTATATAGGGAACCAGCTTTTGCCCGTGACTTCGTACGCGCATATTCCGTTTTTTCCCGTTCCCGTAGGAATTTAGGGAAATACTCTCTTAGTCCCCTACACTCCCCAAGGAACCTACATGCGAAATTTCAGCTTTCTACGACCATTAGTTTCGGCTGTGTGTTGTCTGTCAGTCAGTCACTCAGTCAGGGCGAGGCCAAAGAACGTAATTTTGTGAGACGTGAGTCGCGTATTTTCAGTTGCGCAATTTACGTTCAACTGAAATCCGGTTAGGCTGCCACACAGACGGGTGTAACTTCAGTTACCATCCAACGTTTGTATGGGGTGTTTATGTCGTGCAATGGATCTATTTAAAAAAACCAACCGAATTAAGAACCTCTTCCTTTTTTGGAAGTCGGTTAAAAACATTGAGCATTTACGAAGCATTAGAAGATGTCAGAAAGAGCCATCACAATTTTAATAGGGAAAAACTGATGTGTGAACAATTCCATACCTTATATGGACGACTCACCCCGAACGTAGTTCGGTTGATATAATGCGCATGAGTCAGCAGACATTTTGCGTCGCCGTGTTGCACAAACAGGACTTGTATGAAACCGCGCAACGTAAATTCCGCATCTCATTTTACGCGACTCACACAACCAATAACGAAATAATAAATAAATGTATTCTTGATGTCGAGCTCGTATTTCTGTCTCTAATTCTATCTACTCCATAAAAAAAATGTTTTAGTTGTTAGTACCAAAAATTTTGTTTATTAACTCACTGTATTTTCACATTATTTAGTTAAGTCGGTTAGTGCTACGTACGCTGACGTGAGTTTATACAGAAACCGTATGTCAGTCACAGAGTCGACATGAGTGGTTGAATTTAATTTAATATTAGCCAGAGTGAGCTTGGAGCGAGGTTGGAGCGAGGTTGGCGCCACTCGCGGTCTTCTGATTGATGTGAAAAGATGACGTTTCGTTCACGCATTTACTTATTAAATTCCCTTCTCAAGCAGGATTGATGGTCTTGTAAAAATGTTTATTTAATCTCGCCAGCTGTTGTTTACAATCTTATTTATGTTATCCATTCCTGTATAAATAACTAACTGAATAATTATTCATATTTTAGAAGAGCAGAAAAAGTAATAGGCTTGAAACAATGTATAGGTACCAAGTAGACAGAGAGATGAAAAAAAAAACCACGATTATTAAATATTGGCCTTTTTAGAACTGTGTGGTGTGTGTTGTGTGGCTCTCTGTCACAAAATGTTTGTAACAAATTGTTAAACATGCTAAGCTGTGTTTGGTTCAGTCAGTTTTCAACAGCCAATGGAATCACTTGACTTGCGTTTAATTTGTAGCAGGTCGCTTTTTTTTTCAGAAACCCGAGTGTAATCTATAATAAATTAAGGATTGTGACTATGACGATAGTAATTAATCAACTTATTATTTTTAATCGCATAATTATAGCTGTAAAAAATTGATACAGCTGAAAAATTAATTAAATACCGAAGAATAGATCACGAATCCTCATAAGCAAAATACCAATTCTACTTAAACAAGCTCATACAAAAACTTTACCGAAATTTTTAATTAAGTCACAACAAGGTAACCCATAGGTCTTCCGAACTCACGTCGTAAACATCAAAGTCAAATGCTTCCCCTAACAAGAGCCGGTTACGGATCCGTTTCTACTGGAATCACGGAGCCCGACCGAAGCAATCAAATGAAAACTTATTGAGATTGAAAATTTGCCCGATCTGTCTTTGTTAGCGGCCATTGTGTGGCTGCAGACTGAGTGTTTGAGAGATAGTGTAATTAAACACGTGATCACCGAGAATGGTTTTACAGACTGGAAAGGTTGCCGAAATTCTGAAAATGTAATTAAGTGTATGTTTGCACCGGACACTTTTTTAGGAATAACTTCTGTCCGAAATCGCTGATGTAAAGATATCTCTAGGAACAATATTGATGATGTGTTGGCATCGCAGTATTTAACTTGATATTGTCTAGACTTAATATTGATCTAATACGAATCTTTATCGCCTGGTGGATTTCCAAAAAAAAAAGAAATGTAAAATCTATCCTGACAATTACAACACAAAAAATATCAGCCTAATCACTCAAACCGTTCTCAAATGATGTTCGCCATAAATACGCCAATTGGTTTTTATTTGTAAAGAAATATAGGCAGATTCTCTAAAATTTAACAATTTCCCATGTAAATGCACCTTTATACACTTAAAATGTTTTGAATTTCCTAAAATCTGAGTAACGTGGTCAAATAGTAGAGCTTTACAACTCGCTCGTCTGTTGTTTTTGTACATTTTAGGGAAGGCTCTGCAGTAATCACGTATGTAGTAGCGAAAATAGCATTAGCTCGGCACCTGTTTCTTTTTATACAAGCTTTAGCTTTACTCACGTTAAAATAGTTGGCGGATTTTTCCGTAAAAGGATGCAGAGTTGAAGTTTATCACTTACATGTTTTTCTTATTCTGCTGCTAAGTAATGCAGACTTAAAAAAGAACATTGCTAATAGGTTTTAGGGATCATTACAGATACGTGTTAATGTATTTTATTTTTGTCGGTGCAGGGCCGTATTGTCCGATGTGGGTTCCTGGGCACACCTCAGTCCGGGGCCCTTTTGGAAAGCTGAAAACCGGCCAAGAAAGTACCGGAGGACAGGTTGTTGAGTTCCGTAGGTATGACCAAGGAGCGTACTACTCAGTGGCGTATTTAAATATTTTGATAATCAATTATCGTGTTATGTTTTGATGGTGAATTACCAAAAAGCAAAGAATATTGAAAATTATGAATTCAAGAGCGAGCGAAGCGAGTTCGGAATATTTTGCACCCATGATCAGATAGGTAAATTTTCTTTTTACAAAATTATTATTACGCAGAAAAAGTCGAGACTTAAAAGTTTCCTTTTGCGAGCGTAGCAGACTTGGAAATTTTTACTCCTAGGGTAGCTTAATTCTGTCGAAGCAAAGAATATTAAAAATTATGGATCCAAGAGCGAGCGAAACGAATTCGAAATATTTTGCACCCTTTCTCGGATAGATATATTTTCTTTTTGCCATTCAAACAAACAGGAAGTTACTGTGCTGAATTATGCAGAAAAACTTGAAAATTAAATATTTCATTTTGCGAGCGAAGTGAGCTCGGAAATTATATTCCTCGGATAGCTTACGCTGTCCAAACGAAGTATACTGTAAAAAACATCTGAGAGCGGATGAAGCGTGTTCGGAAAAAAAATCAGCCACTCTCGGATAACTTAAATTAATGTTCTTTTAACTATTCAAACAAACGGGACTTTTTTGAACTATAAGGAAAACTTTTCTCAAAAAAACGATTTGATATTGCGAGCGAAGCGAGTTCAATTTTTTTTACATCCAACCTGGGATAGGTTCGACAGAAGTTCGTCAGAAGTTATTGCACGGTTCGAATTGGTTGTTTCCTATGAAAAATAACTTATTATGTAGTTTGGGGCCCCCCTCAATGAAGCGGGGCCCTGGGCACGTACCCCTTGTGCCCTTATGATAAAGACGGAAGTTTTTCGGTGGTTACATATTTTATGTTTTTTAGTTTCCTTTGTTCTATTTAATTAGCAGCAGTAATTCATGTATAATTTCATAACATAGATCTTCGCTATTGCTGGCATAACATAGGCCCTACGACGGGCGTCATGGATTCCATGTTGATTGCTATGCAGCCTATTTTAGAAACCACAGGACCCACGTTGGGAGCCATGGAGTCCACATTTGGATATAGGGTCTCATATTGTGTTACATGGCTTTCACATTGAGTGGCATGAGTCCTAAGTTGGGCGCCAAGGGTCCCACGTTGGGCGCCATGTAGCCCACGTAGAGACCCATGGGTCCCATTTTGGGTGTCATATGTTTTACCTTTAACAAATAAAAAACGATTGATTCGTTTTCGTAATTGTGCAACCTGGAAACTGGGCACAATACCCCGGCATTGGCAGGTTGCAACTCTATGCTTGCAAACAATAGACTGTCCGGTATGTACATAATAGGAGCCGTTTAATAGAACCACAACGAGAAATCCAATGAATACCGAGCTACGACACACAGTTCCTTTTCTTTTGTGCCGCTCTAAGAATAAAGAATTCAAAGAGTTTCTATAAGTTTATTTTAATTTCCTCGCCATAAGTTTCCTAGTAGGAATGCGGTCATTCGAATTGTCGTTAGCTTCTAGAAAGATCGTTCGTAATGCCGAGTAGCGCACTTGGATTCTCGTTTTCGTAAGTGGTCGGGAACCTTGCGTTCGGTCACAGTTGGTCTTTGTGAAAGAATGTTCTTTTTTAGCACAAAAGAGGTTTGCTATGCTTTTAGGAATATCGAAGTGTTGTTATTGAAACGTGATTAATATTTTATTTCATTTAATATCCTATATTCGTTCTCCGCTACTATAATGTGGACATAGAAAAATATTGCACTGTAAAATTGTTATGGCGGTTTTAAAACAATATCTACCTCGAATGATATCTATAAAAGTTGTGGCTGTGAGTCCACTACAAATGTTGCAAAAGTTGAAAAGGTCTCCGGATTGATAAATATTTGAATGTCTTGCAGATATTGTTTCAAGGCTCAATATTTTCGAGCTACCTCTGAAGGCTTTGGTATTCTAGTAACAGCGGTAGTTTTCACACACCCAGTAGTTTTGCAAACAGATACGTAGAAGGATACGTCATTCTTATTTAATGTATGTTTAATAAACTCTGACCTGCTGCAATCTTTACACTCAAAAGCTGTAACAACTTGGAACCAGGTGCTCAGGTGGTTTCGGTCGAATTATGTAATATTTAGGTAGTCACCTATGTACCTACTAAATCATAAGTTTCAGACAGTTGCAAGTAAATATTTAACAGAAGCGGAGCTTCCAGAAATTATAGACCTGGTAACTACTTGTACCTAGAATACTTAGGATAAGTAAGTACCTACCTAAAACGGTAATTGTAACGGTGTACAACCCCAAGGTAGCATAAGAAATGTTGCGTAGGTACGTATGTATATTAAAATTAAGCACGTCCTGAGGCCTGTCTGCGGATTTCGGGATTATAGCTTTGTGTTCGGCTATGCATCATAATATCTGCTAAATTTAATCTCAGATGGAACAGGTTTCACTTATAACTAATTGGTCACGAAGGCAGAGTAAAGCAATTAAATGACGAATATAAGTAGTGTCAGTGTTATAAATGTTCATGAACTCTAGTTTCTGGTCACTGTCCTGAATACCGTTGTTTGCTTAAAAGAATCTAACTATAAACGTCTAAAGAACAAAGTAGACCCATAATCAATAATATCAAATTCGAGTAACGTAACAGAACTCTAATTATAAGAAGAAAAAAGGTTAAGATGAAATACGGTATGAAAGCGAAGCAATAAAAAAGGCAATCAGAGAGGGGGCGTGTGGAGCCGCGAGCACCCAGAAGGGGGCCCGAGGATCCCCGAGGTTCCCCGATCGGCCCCGAGGCAGATTTCTGCGGATGCGACACATCACAAGGTAATGTATTTACACACAGCCGCTAAATTGTTGATTGGATGATGCGGTGTTCGAAATCGAATATTTTTCTCTCCTGTATATTTGGTTTCGACAACCTATGAGCAAATGAGTTTCGGCAAAACGTTTAAGGTCCATAATGTTGTTTGCAAAAGTAAATGTCAATTCCATAACGCCAAGTTATTTGTAGGTATTAATATGTTCACTTCATAGGTGCATTATGTACCATTTACGCAGACACACCACTCGAAGTACGAGTTGCTACCATTTTCAGCACAACAGCGTAAAAGAGAAACTATCACATTTACAAAGCATTAAAAACGAGATAACCATAAACATTTAATGGAGCGTCTGTCAGTCTACCCATCAGGGTACAATAATTCAAGTCGCGCACGATGCTACGTATTGCTTTCACAGAGCACTTTACATGTTTCAACTTTTATTATTAACGTACGGTTTCCGCGCGACATTTTTCTTCAATTGCTCGAATGCGATGGCAGTTTAAATTTGAATTTAATCCAGTCCCCCGATATAAGAGAGCTATCCGAGTCGTCTACTGAATTATAGATGAGACTTGAATATTATTTGTGTAAGAATAATGTAGGTTTTACCTTACCTAAAAGTATTTGAGCTTTACAATACAATGTACGAGAAAATCAAAGAATATATGTACATCCACCATTGCAATTCTTACTCCTAAGTTGATTTGTTTGGAAAGCGCAGCTTTTCATACACGAACGACTTTCATCAGTTCATGTAACAGGCAGAAAATTGGCAAAATATTGTAAAGAAGATGCGAAGTCGAGTTGAGTTTGTACTTAGTGGACTGTTGCTACGGAAAATGAAGTTTAAACGGACGCGGCTGGCCGCATCGCCGCTACGCCGGTGAAATGCTGTCAACACCGTTTTGAGGCGGGAAATCATGGAGTCACTACACCATGTTGCTCGACATTAACTCACTTGCGGATGGCGTTACTATAATAATAATAATAAATCTTTATTCATACGAAAACCTTTAACATTGCTTAAGACTAGGATACATAACTTGGATAACTAAAGGTATTACGGATAAGATAAACCCTGGCTCCTAAACTAGGTGATCCTGTGACTTAGGAGTCAGTGTTCTGCTGTTGCTGTGATACCAAAAACCTTTTATGCTGTGTTCTAACATTATAGAAAATAGTCATTGACAATGCAGGATACAAAGTATGGATATTAAAATAAACAAGAAGGAAATTAGGGGGTTATTGGATACGACTTTTGAGGTGTATATGTGTATGTATGATAAGTAATACCTATGTATGTATAAGTGGTAGGGTGTGTATGTTAGAATGAGGGTATGTATGTGATAGTGTGTGTGAGGAAGTGTCTGTAGGTAGTAGTGTTTGGAGTTCGCGTGAGGGTGTGTTGAAGTGTTTGAGATTGTGTAGTATAAATGTGCTGGTGATATGTTCCACATAAGTTTGTATTTTATATACCTACTGCTGGACCTGCAGGAGTTCTTCTGTTAGAGCGTAGTCTTGATCCATAAGCCAACCTTGGACCTTAGTCTTAACTTGGTGGTGATTCAGCCCGGCTATCTGAATGGCTTTGCATATATTTCTGTAAACTAACGTACTTAGAACGTAAAACTGGCGCCTAGCGAATGAAGTTTTGTGACGTACTGTCGGGCATACATTTTTTGCTTTGCGCTTAGTAGGATCTAATGGGGGAATTTGTTTATGCTTTCTGAGAGTGGCTCGAAGGACAAAGATCTGTCCCACAGTAAGTACTTTGCAGTCCGTATATAATTAATAATTATAGTTTTACAACAAAAAAACTGTAGACTGGAAAAGGAAAATCTCGACTAAAACTAGTTATGTGGTTTACGAACTTAATAGTCTACGTTGAATAAAAGTGAAAGTCTTAACGGCTAAAGGATTTAGATGAACCTTGGCACACGGGAACATCATGTTTGAATTAGGACGTAGGATTCTTATGCCGGGAGTAGGTTCCCTTCAGATTATTTCCGACTTTCACAAGAGCGAAACCGCTTGTAGAAGCAAGTATCTGATAAAGAATTAACACTAAACAGGAAACTACATATTGAGGTCAAGTATTTATGAGCGAATAGAAGCGTAGGCGGTTATAAAATAGAAAATCAGCTATAATCACCAAGTTATTTTAATTTCAATTATCTTCGTAATTCTCTTCGATTGAGGTCACCTCTGAGACAAAAAAAGGATAATGATTCGACGTGAATTTTCTAAATTATACGCTAAGAATTTTAAAAGTAAAAAGGAATAAATATTTTAGTTGTTGCTAAACTGTGAGTTCAATTCAAGTTAAATTTAGAACTAGCTTTACATATAATACGCTGTTCGGTTACCTACATCAAAGCCGCGTTTCTACCTGCAAGTCAACCGCATGCAAGTAGTTAAAATTTAATTTGTGCAGAATAAGATGAAGTGGTTTTTATTCAGCTGGCAAGATTGAACCTAAACAAACTAACAAACATTGCAAGATAAATAAAAGCTTGTTAAAAGCTATAGAGTGATGTGCTGTACTTTATGTTCGTCTGCCGGTCGATTCTATTAACAAGTCGAAGTTGAAGGCTTGGGTGAAATAATCACGGAATGAACTGTCATTCCATCTTGATTACATGGATTGACAACTCACTTAATGATCACTTCACTGCTGAACCTATTATTTTAAGTGAAGTGCCTACCCACTTTCTCAACATATTGCAAAGTTCATGTAGGCGTTGAAAGTGGCTCGAGCCCCAATTGGCTACAAAAATAACGTTACCATTTTTATCAAAGAGCCTCTTGTCTAATTAATGTAATAACAGTAAGAGCGAAATACCCGTGGTGAATAAATAAACTGTCTATAGATAAACGATTAATGTTAGTCTCGATAAGGTAAAGTAGGTATGTAGGAACACTTAAGCTAAATTGTTGACCTCCTTTTATCAAGAGTGTACGATATTAATTTCTATATATTGGTACCCGCACCTGTTTTCTAAGAACTATCTAATAAAGCTTTCATGAAACGTTCGGAGGATGTACGTCATAAGCAGAATAAACAATTATAGCTTGCTCAGCTAACAATAGACTGACCTCGTGTTATTAATAAGGCAGCATCAAGAATCTACGGCCAGTCTCGTCTCTTTAGAAAAAGTTATAATTTATTAGTCCTAGATATTCTCATTTCGTTACTACAATAGACCAAAAATATTCTTAACCAGCTTTTGCTACAGAAAAGTACTATTGGGATAAAAAATAGCCTATGATGTTAGTCCATGACCCATGTTCTTAGTTTCAATGAAATGCGTTCAGCACTTGTGGCGTTACATATTTACACTCACATTTAGTGATAATTATAAAAAAAAAATTAAAAAAATAACTTTAATTCAGACCTTGATCCATATTTTGTTAGTATTATACAAACTTATGAGCTATGTTAGTACAAAAATATTAAAAGTTCTTTTTTTTATTTTTTTATTATGAAATCACCAGCATTTGCCCGCCAATTCGTCTGTGTGAAAATCGAAAGTTATCCACAGTCGATGGAATTTAGCAACACATCCAAAAATCCAGGCTTACATATTATGTATAATATTGAAAGGAAGTAGAATAGGACAGTGGTATGTAATAGGATTTAGTGCTAGTACTCGGCAAGTAGTACTCGCTCAAACTAATATCAAAAACAAAACTGAACTCCAAAGACACATACCTTCAATTTAAAAACTACGTGTTTTTATTTATCGGTTGCCATAGTTATAATAACACAATAACGAGAGCTCTAACGTAGTCCAGTGTTGCAATAAAAACAATTTCCTATTTAAAATGTAATTATTGTGTGTTGCCAGGTGCTGCAATGCGGTGTTGCCTGACCCGACCCGAGCTGGGACCGCACATGGTGCAATGTTGTCTTACGTCACACATTTTTTATTGTCCTTTTGGGAGCAAAAAGGTGAAGGATTTATTATAAGTTGGCGAAGAAAGGACCGTTTTGTTTGAAGAGGCTGTGGTATGTAAATGTATGTGTAAAGTTATATTAGTTGGTACCTACTTGCTTACTTACCTTTGAGAGAAGGTTTTGCTATAAAGTTGAATCAAATACGTTGGGTGGTTTTGGTTTGTATGTTGAACGGCGCCTTTACTGATTTCTCGCCTAGCGTAGTTTTGGTAGGGATTTACAAAATTATCAAATTATTAGTACAAAAATTCTATGCACAGAAACACGAATATTTTTGTACAAATAAAACACATTCCTATGAAAATGCCAGCCGGTCGATTCTGTAAACATTAACATAATACATCATCAAAATACATTATTTTCCGGGTATTTAAACTAGTTTTTGCTCTATATCGCGGAAACGTTGTTACAAAGAAGTTCCGGGGAAAAACAAGTGTCCCCTGGGCGGGGTTTTGTCGGCAACATGATATTGTGTTATCACAACAATGTTTCGTGTGGCGCGTTATCAAGTTTATAACATATTGCGCACCACTGTTGTGAATCGGGTGCTTTTCCTTTTTATTTTCCCGCCATAACACAATGTTGTGGCTTGCGGGAAAACTCATTTCTCTCGCTGCAACATTTATACAGCAATATTTTGAAAAATTGAGATATTTCGTGTTTTGCTATTAGTGCAAACTCGTGTGATTTCAATCCTTTATTTTATTGCGGTTCACACTCAGAATAGAAATAGAAAATATACTGAAAAGTTTATGACATAAATAAATACTAACACTTCTCAAACATTTTTTTTTGAGTATTTGTAACTGCTTTCTTATAGATTAGGTAAGTTTAGTATCGGGCTATAGTCATAAGTAGTTCAAGTTGGGAAACTATTTGGGTCGTTCAAGATTGTTAAGCCGAGGTGCTCACATAGTCTTAAAGTTCCCTAAATTTGGAAACAATATCTCTTCAGTTACACCAGCTTAGCTATCACGTTTAATATGTTTTATGCTGTTGTTCGGAAAATAATAATTGTGCCTGTTATTTATGAAACAATATTGAAACTGGCATAGAAACATGCATGCATACACTTTTATGGTGTCGAACGTAAAAGAATGGCACCATTCCATCACTTCCCGTCTGTCGTATGAGACGAAAATAGGAATATAATATGTAATATATTTTCAACACATTTGCTCACAAAATGCATTTACGAAGCCTGTATACATTGTTCGAAAGTTAAAAATTACGCACCGTACAGTGGAACGTGCGGTAAAATAGGTACTCTCCTCTAAGTACCTATTTAACACACTCCTAATTTTCAAAAAAAAAGTAAGAATTCCACCAAGGAGTTTGTCGGTAATTCGTCAATTCGTCGGTATCAAAACTAACTTACCGCACTAGTATCATAAATAACTATTATTGTCACAGAGACAAAATCATACAAAATTATAATCACACTAATCATCACATCACACTAATATTATAAAGGCGTAAGTTTGTGAGTGTTTGTTTATGTTTGTTACTTCTACACGCGCAAACGGCTGGACCAATTTTGATAAAATTTGGTATGCAGTAAGCTGACACCGTGGATACATAGGCTACTTTTTACTACTTTTTATACTAGCTGCGCAGGTAACACCGCGGGGCGCAGCTAGTATTAAATAATCCTAAACTAAATTGGTTGCATGTTGCATGATCAACTCTCTTCATTAACCAGACGAATCTGCAATCCAATCGCATCTGTACCAATCCTCTTCATTCCCACTTCGAAGAAATAATCTTCCTTCCTAACGACTAACTTTAAACTGATCCTTTGAATCTCAGATCCTAAATTCTATCTAAGTAAGATTTTGATGAATGCGGCTCCTGAATTTATTATGTGAAATTAATGTAAGTTATACCTTAATCAATTCGCAAGACGTACAAGAAGCCAGACTAATCAGTCGAGTTGAAAACTTTACCTGCGCCACTGAATGGTTAAGAGCTAGTTTTACTGTACTATAAGTCTTCAGGAACTAACTTTACTATATATTTTCGTTGTATGTTGCACTTTTTTATGTAAGTATTGCATAACAAATGCTGATTTTCAATATAGTTGTTTGACAGCTTTTGTGTAGAAAATATAATAATATCAAACCGCTCTATTACTTATTCATGTAAAAGTTATCTGACAATTGAAAAGGTACTCGTAACTCTTAAGCATTTTATTATTTCATTTGTCACTGTGTTTGTATGATACTACGATACTTAGGTTTCCCTAATAAAAAAAAATAAAATAAAATAATCTTTATTTCGGACAAGGACATCCATAGGGGTTAGTAAAAAAGATATCTTAAAAAAACTATGTTAGTATTTTACAACGTTACAAGCCTATTGTTGGAGATACATCTCTGCACAATATCATACAATATAGGTGAATCGTATCTCCCTGCAATGGTTTTCAGGATGGAGTTGGAACTGGCCCGCACTCTGCAGAGCAGCGAGGCAGACTTCTGTCTAATGATGGCATGGAAGTCATTAACGTGTGCTTGTGCGAACATGCCAGAAGCACTACAGAACCGGGGCAGTCCCATCAACATCCTGAACCCATTATTATATTGGACTCGCAGGGCGCTGATAGTCCGCAAAGTATAGTTGGTCCACAGGCTGCACGTGTAAAACACTTGACAATACGCTTTAAAAAGCGTTACCTTAACTTGTTTAACCTTCATTATATACAGCATAACAGTTTTTGTAAAAACATCTGTTTCAATTTAATAGCCAGTTTCAAATGGAAGGAAAACAAAGCATTTGATAATATAATGTGTTTTCCATTAATCAAATCATAATTTGTAACTGAAATATTAATACCTAAACATTTCAATTATCTAAATTGAACTTCACTTAGCAGCTTCCCATACTATTGACTATACATACAAATCATAAATCAGTTTAATTGATCTTTCAGCAGTAGTTAATATCAGTAGTATCAGTACCACCAGTAACATTTGCGGATATCAGCACACAGTAAGGGAACTAATTAGCTAGATATTGATACAAGCTCTGTTCCTGTCAGCTCATTCAACAAGCAATCACATAACATACTGTTTTCCCCGAGGGTCGGGCAGAGAGAGGTGTGTACTGTTTAGTGAACTCACAATTCGATAGGTACGAGTATGTGTAGTTCTAAGTTAAGGGGGAGGCAGGCTCCCTTGGAGATGGTGGAATGATCTGAGACTCTAACCAAGTATCATTCTGTCAGCGGTAGCGTGGCGAAAGCGATGGTCAAAACGCCAAAAATGTATGGGATTAACAAACGCTGTCGAAATGTCGCTTGATCAATCTTTTATATTTTGGGATGTCGACAATTGCATTCGCTAATAGAATAGTACTTTGTCTAGTGCAGCTTCTTAAAGACTGGTTTCAAACAGCCCTAGAAGGGAGGAGTCGAAGTCGAGGAGAACCCTGTGCCCTGAGGTAGAAAAATCCAGGCTTATCAAAATATGGAGGCAAGCAAGACTTCGGAATGACACTGAGAAATTCTTGATGGAAAATTCTATAACACTTTGATCCACACCGAATTAAAGCAAGGACCTCATGTTCCACGGCAGCGCTTGCAATTCTAGTCCTAAAAGGATATCAGGTAAAAAAATAGTCAGATAGAGAGATATGTTAATCTAACAGGTTTTATAAATACTTGATATTGTACCTATAGTTTTGGCATTTCTTCTACTAATCCAAAGATTAGATTGATTGTGCTTTCCATTTTGCATTAAAGTACAAATAAATAAACAGAAGCTCTGCTTCTGTCTGCTCATTCAACAAGCAATTACAATACAACGAGCAGAATAAACGTTAACGACAGTTCGGTACGGCTAATGGTATTTATTTGTGAAAATGTGCTCCTCCATGTTTGTTGTTTGTAATCTCACTAACTAAGTAATCAGGTTAACTACACACATTATTCTTTTATCGCGATCACTTCCAACAAGTGCTCAACGAATAAGGTTTCTGTTTTTAGAACAAATAACAAGTTAAAGTGGAAATGTCGAGGAAAAACGTCGTAAGCGACAATTAGAACTTTTTTAACAGAAGAGTGGTTTTTCTTACCCTATTAAAAAGTATTGATGACTTCCTTATAAAAATGTTTGGGACTAGTTATGCATATAGTTCCTGATCTATTTAGAATAGCACATATATTAAAAAAAAAGAACAGAAATACTTTTATATAGGATAGCAAAACTCTTTCCTGTAAAAAGTGCAAAATTGTCGCTTACGATGTTTTCCTGGAAGTCTCAATATTTTATGTTTACTCACAAAATAAGCAGGAACGATTTACGATCACTTTATAACTAGGCATATAACTGTTGCTATAAATAGTGATATGATTTAGGTCTTAGGTACATTTTGGAGTTTTTCTTATTGTACTTACGTGAACTAAAATGGAAGAGTTAAACAAACTTTCAGACTACTTCAGTCTATTTTAAGACTTAGGACGACATTTAGTACATGAAATACATATATTAAAGCATGTATTTTTTCCAGTCTGAAGAAACTAGAACACATATTGCTGCCTATTATTTAATATTGTACGTCTAACTACCATTATCGCGAGCATTTTTACAGAAAAAATGTAGCCCGAAAAAATGGAGGCTACGTGTTGCCAACGTGTGGGCGGCAATAATCGTTTATTATCCAATGAACCGTGTCATGTGCTCTTAACCGAACTTTTAATTTAATGCCTATACAGTCCGCCCTGCGCACTCAACCGGGGCTTAGAGACCACTAACTAGCTACACAAAGTAGGAAAAACTATTTGATTACGACCTATTTGGATAGTTGGCTGTATTACAAACACCAATAATGTATTCGATTTTAAGTACCATCGAAAACAACATGTAAATTGTTCAGCTTGTATTTTCAAACAGGTAGATATACAAAGTTTAGTTAGATATACAGTAGATATGCAAACCCGAGCAATGCAAATCCGAACTGAAAATTCAAAAGTTCATCGAGGTAACCGAGTTGCGGTGTGAATATTTTATTTGAAAACGTGTGAGCGAGGGCTAACAACTGTGAGTAAAGGTCTTTTCATATTGCAGTATTAAATTATCCAGCGCCGCCCGTCGCGAAAACACACGAAAATAATAAAAAAGTGCATTTCGCGGCGCTTTTTGCTCATATCAGCAAGCATTTGGCAACAGCCGTTACTAAAATGAGATTCCTGAGATATTCAGAGAAGGAAGATGCAAAGTTATATAATGAGAAAATAATCACTGTGCCAACAAGTAGCCAATATCGAGAACAAACTATTGCATGAATTTCATTGTTGTTGCAAAACGGTTTGTCATAGTTACTTATAATAGTGGTTTTGTTTCAAAACACAGGCTTAATATTCAATTTCGACGCCAAGGCGAAGTTGAAATATTGCTAAGACCTATAACAGAGATATATTACAGAGTGCTTGCAGAAAATTATTGGACTAAAAAAAGTGACAGCAATGAATTCTGTTAATAAAGCTACAACTTCGGGCTACATGATTTTTATAGCCACTAGGACCCCAAAGGACTCCTAAACATCATGTAGCATCAATCTATCTTCGTCAAAATCCAGTCAGTTTACAGTGAAATGATTCCATCAGTCAGTCCCATTCGCAGACGGCCAGGGGGCACAGAATCTGTCTACGGCTTGTAACAGTTTTATTGCCGGCAGACAGGGAGCAAACACCCCGACACACCCGCCACCCCCCGACACCCTGTCGAATACGACTGCAAAATATTTTCTACTAATAACTGTGTTGGTGTGAAATATTTTTCATAATTATTACAGTTTTTGTTGGTTGTTTTCGGTTCGTGGGAGTAGTTCGGATCAGATTGGTGGTTTTAGGTTTCACTGGATTTTTGTTTGTGGCTATATGAAATAATATAAAAGTACTTAGAGAATGATAGACGTAGTCAAGATAACATGAACTAACCTATTTCTATTTTCTTCTGATCTTTCACAGGTTTTCGCATTGCAATTAAAATATGGGGGAGGCCTTTGCCCAGCAGTGGGACAACACGTTGTTTAGCTTACAAAAAGAAACAAACTAATCATGTGAAACTTGTGAAAACGGCTCGGTACAAGTTCCATACATTATACTTCTGTACAAATAAATAAAATTAAAGTATCTGTTTATAATGATAAAATTTTGATGCAACTAAAAATATGTAATTTACGAGTTTTAGCGAACGAAGTCGTGGGCAACAGTTAGTATATAGATAATGTCCGTAGTTACTATAATAAATGCATTCCATTAGCCATCATGTTAATTGTTTTTAAAATAAAATACTGGATTAGTTCAAAATATTTTTATTGAATTGAAAGACTTTTTTGCTAGCCAGATTCTATACGTATGCTATTTTTTTGTGCTGTTCGTACCAAACATGAAATTTGTGAAAACATTCGCAGAGGAATCAGCCTCTGCGAATTTTTTAACCCATTTCATGTTGAAATGAACAAATAAAAACATACGTTTTTAGTTGTTTTGTTGGTGTACGGGTTGCTGACCTGATATAATCTCTTTAACGCCTTTGGTTTAGCCTATTCTTACTAAGCCAGGATTACAGCGGGATTACGAATGATCTAGCCAACATTTAATATAGTGTTATCTTACTTAATTATTCTTAGCTACACAGCTAAAGCCACAGAGTTAAACGAAAAATACGACTATCTTTATACTTTTATTCCACTTTCCGTCATTCACTGCGCATTTCCCTGAATCGGAAACGGCGTAATATATTAATCATACTCCGATTCAAATAAAAGAAGAATGAATGGCGAATTTCAAGTGAAAATATTATAAAGTGGCGGCGCATGGCGGGTCGGTGCGAACAGCAGATATAAAGAGTTCAGTGATGCGGGGAAACAAGTTTTCGTTAGGGTGTTCCACTCCGCAATTCACCTATATTAAGGTTCGTTTTCATTGGTCGATAACTCTGTCTATAGAAAGCATGCGGGGACTCTGTACGCGGGCAGCATGGTATTCCCCATAGTGCGCGTTGCGAACAATGCAATACATCTGTCGGTATAAAGCGTGCCGAAGACACCTTTGACCAAATTCGGGCCCTATGGCACGAGTTAGAGAAATCTCCCGCACCACGCATGCGAGCCACGAAAGGTGTATTTATCGTAGCTAACCAACTCAAAATCGACTTTAAAAAACTAACGTAAAGTAACATTAAATTCTTTTAGTTTCCACGTGATTAATTCCGGTTTGTTGTCAGAGTCTCGCCGCGGCTCTATTTATCTCTATCTATCTTCTTAGCCACGAACTATTACCGCTAATTCTTCGACGCCATTATTTTTGTGCTGACACAATTACTGGAGCGTAAAATGTTTATACCTCGGTCATATAATTGCCTGTGTGCTGATCGTGGTTTGTTTTTGCGGGACAAACTATACTATATTGCGTTTTTTAGGACGGACTATTTTACAGGGCGTCATAAGACACTATGTAGAAGCTGAACTGACTTATGTATATAGTACCAATGATAAGTAATAATGAAAATGCTTGTACTTTTTCATTAATCGAACAAAACCCGCTTTAATTAGTAAGTTGTCATTTGCATTTGTATGTCAGATTTTTGCAACAGTTAACTGTATAATTATGTGTCAATTTATCTAACTAAATAAGCAAAATCTTTTTTATAACTGCATTTCCTACTCCTATGTTTATTGCATGCCGTGGCAGCCTTTAATTAAGGCTACACTATAATATATTAAAATAAATATTATGAGAACTGTAACATGTATTTTGGTGTAGGCCTTATTGGTGGTCCTAAATAAATAAATAAAAAATCCATAGATGCGATACCCGTACTAAAAAATGGCAAGATAAAATAAAAGCAACTGCTGCGATTCTGTACCTCGCGTACGGACACGTTGCTATCTTGTTACCGATGAGGTTTGTGCTTGCGCTGTTTTTTAAGAGCTGTGATGTTGGTGCCATGACGCGTTTATATATGGTACGTACGTATATATGGTACGGCATTGGTAATGGTACAGGGTGAACCGCGCGATTTTCTGACATCATACTTGGTCTGACATAGGTTATAGTGACCTAAACGAACTTGCCATGCGGTCCGCAATGTTCGAGAGCAGTCTGGTGCGCGAGACATGAAAAATGCCGTGTTTCTTGTATGGTGAACGTGTATAAGCAAACGTTCGGACGGCCTTATTTAAATGTATGAGAAGCTGCGAAAGCATTTTGTGTGTTAAACAAAGAAGCAACTATTTCTACTGCAGTAATTTTTCAATGTCTCAGTAACCCCGCAGTGTGTTAAGAAACAAAGTTAATTATAATTGGGTCGGTTGCTTATCGTAGTACTTAGTGTAACGAGCTACAGTTGCGGCGTAATCCCGGCATTGTCTCCCATTTACCGATGACAGCCAGATCTCTGCTTAGAATAGTACCTTAGATGCTTGGAACAGTGTTCCTTGATAATGTGCCAAAGTGCTTTGTATACACGTGTCGGGAATAAAGGTTGGTTCGCACTGCGGGACGTATTATACGTGTCGACGTGTATTGAGGCACATTTCTGTGCCATTTAACCGGAGCGTAATCCTAGGGTAGTGGTTCATTGTGAAATGTCGAGAATTTCTTGACGGTTGTATGTAGGTATGTGGATTTTGGGTTCCTGGAACTAACTTGCATATGTTACTTTAGTTGAAAACGCAGATGTTGTATTGTTCGATTGAGGAGGGGATGAACAACTATTCGCAGATATTGATGACTGAGCGTGCAATCCAAATACGTCGCATTTCGATCAAGAAACAAAACATGAATAGGTAGTCTTTATGAGTGCCTTAGCTATATCAAATAATTAATGTTGGGGCTGTCCACTTCAGTTTTTGAACTAGTTAGTAATGATAATGTTCTGGAAGACATATTTCATTTTGTTTGCCTTATTTAAATAAGTCTTACAACTTGAGCATATGCTGTGTACTATATTTCTCTGTATTTCCATGTAAATGACAAAAGACAATAAAAATGAACGTCCTTCTAAAGCACTAGTGCTCAGTAATAAGGACAGAATAACATAAGTACGAGGTAGTGATGTAACTGGAGGGTTTTTCTATTTGCCCGCTCACAAATAAGTCGGTTCGAGTACGAGCCAATTGTATTTGAATCCTCTCGAACCCGGGTTGACTAGCCTTTTGCCGGTCCTTTGTGATTTTGTATTTTGGGATTTCAGTGCCTACTAGCCTAGCTTGTTGGGCTGCTTGTAAGGACCAGATTACAATATGTGTCTGGTCCTTTGGTAGGTACATGTAACATGTTTTTAACATGTTTTAGGTTTTATTCTTTTGTGTGCTGTAATCTGGTTTTCTTTTGTCGTTTCGATATTAAGATTCTACAATATTTATCCATCAAGTCTGTGCTTAGTTTGGAGCCCACGGCTAGTAACTTCTGTTTTCTTTTTCCATTGTGTCAATACCTACTATTTCTTTGTGTCATAATTTTATTTACTTTTTTCAGAACAGTAACTAGCTAATTTAGCTATGCGACCATGAGCATATGGTTCACGAGTGTTGTTATCTTATATTGTCTACAATAAGTAAGCCCACCGTCTATTCTTTGCCAAAAATCTCAGAGACCCGTTCTTAAGACTGATTTAAGATTAAAGCCTAAAGAAAATCCAGAAACAATAGACTGAGGCATTCAACAATGCGATAATCCGTTTAGTAGCGCCCGTGAATGTTGGTTATATATCATCATGACCATTTATTGTAGCATTCGATGCTGAGCACCAGACGTTTACGATCTCATAAGACAATGGAGATGAATAGGTGTACACAATGAATCTATGTGTACCAAATCAATACACTTAGTCAGCGACGAAAATCGATTGACAATGCTATGTATTTTAACATTCTGCTTAGACTTTTTCCAACTATGTTGGGGTCGGCTTCCAGTATTTTACATGGAGGGACTACCTCCGACCACCACAAACATGGTAGTAACTGGGTAGTATGATACCCAAGAGCGCAAGAGTGGTGTTAGATTTTCTGGCTTCTGATTACCCGTAACGACATTGCTACTTTTACAAGTCATCTAAATGGACATGCAATGATTCGACAGCTACTTTTTGGTATATCACATAGTAGCGAAACGGTTAATAAGTTTAAATGTTACTTCTGTTCCGATTTGAACTAGATTATGCTCAAAATATAGCTTAGAAAACCAAAGCGTTAAACGCTTCTCGTCTCTGATTGTACATAAGCATAAACAGGCGTGTCAAGCTGTGTACTTGCGTACGAGTATTGATGTCAATTTGCCAACTTAGTTGATCTAATCAAGTGGTACTCGATAATTAAGGCCTCCACACGGTCCGACCGATTGGGTGACGTCATTATCGATGCAGCCCTTCAGAATCAGATTACTAACGAACATGTATCACACGTAATTGGGCAACCCTTTTAACTTAATAAATATGCTGATAGATTTTATGTTCCGTGTTTAACTTTTAAGATTGGCTAACCAGAGGTTTAGCCCTGTGGTTTGTATCGGACAGCCCTTTTCTTCATGTCTGTTCTCCCGTGACTGGTATTGGCTATTGCTATATACTTATACCTGTAGTTATAATGAATGCAATACCAAGTGGTTTGCCGATCTGTTGCCTACCTTACAGTCAGAATGACAGAGACAGATGCCTTTAGTGTTATCAGCATTCAGCAAGCTTGGTTTGGAGAACTGCTGTATTTTACTTGACGTCAAAAATAGTTTCGATAACAGTAAAACAGCCCTTTCATAATCGTTCTCAAATGCGTATCCCTAACTTAAATATTTTCTAAAATTACCAATATAATTTTCCTGTTCCCTAATTTCAAAATTCAATAGCCAAAGCTGTTCCATGTCGTGCAATTAAGAGTATTTACGTAAAACGTTTATTTGAAGCCCCCTCTAAGTACATCGTAACGACGTAAATACCTGATTTGATTACGAAGGTTCTCGCGATCGGGACGATAAGTACCTTGAAATTACGCCCTTTCATTTTTAGGCCGCACGTGTAGATACAGGAAATATTAATTGCACATGGTTTATGTGACTTATTATGTTAATGTTTAGAAAATACGGAGACTTTTCAAGTTTGTAAACAATTTTCTTAGAAATCGATGAATTATACATCTATTAGTGGCCCGCCCCGACTTCGCCCGGATGTTATTTTATTCAAAAATTTCTTTCATAAGAACCTTCTCCTGACAACAACAAAAAAGAATTAGCGAAATTGGTCCAGCCGTTTACGCGTGATGCCGTGACCAAGGTAAATAGGTATTCATTATTAGGTTTCCATACCCAAAGGGTAAAACGGGACCTTATTACCTTGTCACCAGGCTGCATCTCATGAACCGTGATAGTTAGACAGTTGACATTTTCACAGATGATGTATTCCTGTTGCCGCTATAACAACAAACACTAAAAAACAGAATAAAATAAATATTTAAGGGGGCTCCCATACAACAGACATGATTTTTTTGCCGTTTTTTATACATAATAGTAGGGAAACCTTCGTGCGCGGATCCGACTCGCACTTGGCCGATTTTTTTTTTCATTTTTTATAAATATATGTACATATATAGCCCCATCAGAATACCAGCAGCGCACCGTTATTTTTTTTTTACGCCGCAAATGCTGAGGTAGGAACCTTTTGGCCTCTCACAGGTCTTTCTAGTTTCTAATCACTGAATTTTATTTTTGTCTTGTAGGAGTCCCAAATAAAACTGTTTCTTTCTTCATTTATAGGTATAATTTAACGGCAGCCTTACAAAGATAAGTAAAACCCGCGTCTGCACGATATATCCGCGAATAGCAAATGATATTGTACCCAAATCATTAGAAAGAAAATAAAAGAGGCCCGTTGAGTCTTTCGTTAGCGAATTGCTCGCTCCTCTCGTTTTTAAAGCCTTTCGTCCTACGAAAGTATCAAATGTCTCTTTATAGCGCGCTCTTAAAGGGCGCTATTTTAAATTACAATTTCAAGACAAGCACGTCGATCCGGACAAGTGGCTTTAAACAAAATGAACATCGTTTTTAATCATGGAGTTTAAAATTAGTTCTCTTTGAAGCACTGCGTGTTTCGCTCGAGCGCTTTCAAAAAGAAAACCGACGAAAAAATCTTTAACAATTACTCTTAACAAAAAGAAGCGTAACAATATTAGTGAAGCCAAAATCATACCTTTGAAGGAACAAAACAGTCGCGGATCTGCGCTATGAACAACGGAACACTTTATGGTTTCATGAATTTAATTTGAAGCTAATGCGGCTTTTGTCCAAGCTTATAAAGGGATTTTAGGTATAAAAATAATTTGCCAACTTCACCGCCCCACATTAATTATGTTGATAACTTGCAAATACGAGGTCGTGTTGCCATTGTTCTGAGCACATTGTTATGGAAACGTTTTTCGGGAGTACAAGTGTGCCAGTAAAAAAAAACATACCTAACTTACCAAGATACAACAAGAGTCATAAAAACAATAATGTAGTACTTAGTACTGAATAATAAACGTTCTTCTTACCATACATAAAACAATCCATACATGTATGACGCATCCCTATCAACTTATACTATAAGGTATAGGTATACCTATATTAATTGTACTTATGCAATTCGTTTTTACAAAGTAGGCACATTTTTGAATAGACCAGAATATTTCAGTACGCCTGTATTAAAACGCACGGTGCTGTAAACCTTTTTACAGTTTTTACCCGCGTATTGTCTTTGATTCTCATTACACTAAGAATCACGCCACATAACGTCCGTTTTAAATGCATACCTAGTTCTTTTGAATTCAAAAAAGGTACTCCAGGTGCCTTTTTTTAAATGGGTCCAGTAGATTTGTAGTTCATACAGGGTGACAGTAATCGGGTGCATTTCTTGAAATTGGATGTTCTAGTTGGTTCCATAGTAAGAGTTGCTCATAATGATGAGTACAATTACTTCTTTTCTGGTCCAAATCAGAAGGCGGTAAGGAAAGGAAAATTCGCTGTCCCAAAACTTAACGAGACGCAATCCATCTTTGGCTTTGAATAGTACGTCTCGTTATAATTTTAAACATATTCTTTGAAAATAGAAAATGTACATGAGAGAAGCCACATGGCAAGGTTTTTCAGGTAAAATAGGGCGAAAATTTGCTTAAAATCAAGCGCCAAAGAACTTCCGAGGGACTACAGAAATTCAGTCGTTTTGTTTCAGTGGAACAAATCGCAGAAACGAAGCCTTGTTTCATTGTTAATTTCCTAATTGCGAAACAGCTCAGTGAATATATTCAGTGAGTTCCGACTCGAATGACTCTTGGGATGTCTGTGAATAGATAATATCACATAATATGTTGTTTCGCTTTAACGCGCAGCGGCATCTTTGCAATTCATTTGTGATACGTAACGTACGTAACTCTGTAGTGCAGTCTAAATTCAAACATTGTGTAGCAGATAGTTGTGTGTCCAGTAGTTGGAAAATAGGATGCAGGTATGGGTATGTAGCTATGTAACTGCATTCTGTATTGTAGCTACCGACATAATATGCCGGGTGCTTACAAAATATGTCAGCTGTGTTAGCGTTCAGAATTTTCATACCGTATTCCAACTAATCTTGGATCAAGGTGCATAACGTTGATTGGACTGCATCCTTAGTTTAGTGATACAAAGCGCTACTTCTGAAAATGGGATCAATTCTCGGGTCTTCGGGTATACTGGAGTTTTCATCCTAATTTTTAGGGTTCCATAGTCAACAAGGAACCCTTATAGTTTCACCATGTCCGTCTGTCCCTAGTTTAGCTCAGAGACGCTAAGCACTAGAAAGTTGAAATTTGGTATACTAGAAAGTTAAAAAGTGTCGTTGGATAGGTCGTTTAAAAATATTGAGGGTGGGTGTGCGAAAACCATTTTTTCATCCAAGGATCTGTTTACTAAATATTAAGCTTTACATTGCTAATTTTTGTTACAGTCAAGTGTGTGCCCGGGCCTCTGCCAGCTAAACGGTTGTTTTTAGAGACGTGAAAAAAATCATGTTAGTAGCATATACTGCTAAGTAGGCTTGACAAGCAACAAAAATGACTTAAGACTAAGAGCGTTTGTAACTTTGCAATCTTATTATAAAATTAGCTATTTATTTTTGGTCATGGCTTACGACACGTATTACTACGGAACCCTTCACTGTGCGTGGCCTGACACGCACTTGGCCGCAGCTTGGATTTGAGCCCGGTTTATGGAAAATGGCTTGCCCCCTTTAACATAGGTACCTATCAAACATAACTGGTAAAAGTGGCTGGTATTATAGGTTCAGTATCTCTGCCTAACTCTTCAGGCAATAATGGCGTAATGTTTTGTCATGAAGCTGAAGAAAACTGCACCTCAAAATCGGCATAATTTGCAAGGAAAACAACTACTTAGCATACCCCAACCTTAGCTAATCCTAAAAAATCCCAATAATGTAGTGTTGCTACATTTTGGTTCTTATAGCTGCACGTGACAGCCTGAACATAGAGTGTCCTCTGAGCCGCAGAGGACGCCTTTGTTTAAAGTTGAAAGAGGTGTCGGCCTTTGACTCGCCTTCCATATATGTATTTTTCATCGGCACACTTCAATATGCTGTGTTGTTGTGTGAGACTGTGTCAAAGCTTTGATACCCTTTAGAGCTTATATCCGAGCGGAAAGTTACACCTTATTATTTAGTGTTATCTCGATAATTTCAGATCTATTGAGAATGAGATAAATATGAATTTGCTTGCGATTAAGCTTGAGGTGAATGATACTTATGTAGGTTAATTAAAATGAGTCATAAATTAACTACACTATAGCTAATACTCAAACTTTTTGCAAGTTTTCATGCTTCCGTAGAGTATGGAAACCTTAAATTCCCAATTCAGAGACCGGGATTTACTCTTGTTTTGGCACCTACTTACAAATAAAGGTACACAATGTCTCCAGAAAATAATGCTGGCGACCTGCAAAGATAATTCTGTACATAGACGATGGATAGACAACCGCGGCGGTGGCGGCGAAGCGACGAGAGTCCTTGGGCACGTGCTGGAGGACTATTCTGGCATCTTTGATCTCACCACAATAAGGCGCCGACACACTTCTCGATGCAGAGTTAGTTTTGCGCTTTTTGTGGCACTAGCTACTCTATTTGTTCACTTACTGTCGAGTCTGTGTAAAAATAATATTTATAAAATAGCTTTTTTCTTTTTCATTTTTTTGTGTGACGTTTGGTACATTTTACATGACCTTAATAATAAATAATTAGTTCCTCAAAAATCTACTTGTTTGTCGGCAGTGTTCCCGTGGATACAGTTTTATGATATCCAAGTACTTATTGACTACCTTATACTACGGGTACACATAGACGCAAAATCTAAAACAAAAATAAAAAGGTGTACACAAATATCTAATGACTGTAAACATCTCACCATGAAAACTTATTTCATGGTGAGATGTTTACAGAATAACCTACATCTATAATTCAAGCACTTAAACGTGTAAGATGCTATAGTTGCCGCGATTTAGCATGAAATCGGCAATACAGAGCCATAAAAAGCCGTCCTTAAAACTCCCGGTAAGACCACCTACGTGAAACGATGACAGTGTTCTGTTTTCATTCCATTTTACACATTTTCATAATTCTGGGAAAAACGTGATTTAAGTACTGAGAATATTGGTGTGGCTTCAGCAAAGCCTTTCGGCTTATTTTTATTGACTTTTTCTATCTGTAATATCCGCAATAGTCTGTATTTTATCTTTCGTTACAATTTTTAACCGACTTAAGAAAGGAGGTTCGCAATTCGGTTGTATCTTTTTTGTTTGTTAACTCATAACTCCGCCACTTATAAACTTATTTTTTCATGTGAAAGGATATACGTTCCGATTGGTTCCAAATTTCATCAAAATCGGTTCAGAAGTATAGTTTTTAAATCAAAATACTTAACGGGGCAAAATATATCATCCACGTAACAAAATTGTGTGTTTTGCTTTCCTGTGACTTTCCAGTGGTGTTGTTAGGTGTGGGGTGCCACTAAATTAAAACATAAAATACTTTTTTACAAAAAAATACAACCGACTTCCAAATAAAAATCTCCGAACGCTACATCCCTACTTTTCCAGGGAATCGAACCCACTCGAACACTAATTGGACTCGTCATTCTACACAAGTCCTGCATCGTTAAACGTTTATATTTATAAGACATGTTGATAAGTAGGGTAGAAACATAAATTGCATCAGCTGCGCCATGTTGTTCACATCTGGACATGTTCCAATTAAGGTGAACGGGCGACAGTGCAGTATTAGAAGCTGTACTGACCAGCTGCTTTCATGTTTGTACTAAAGGGACCTATTAAAATTGTAGACGTGTGTATAATAAGAAACTAGTAGCCTATATGCTAAATCCTCTCAAAGGAAACTTTCTCCACTCCACTCGAGTAATTCTCCATGAACAAGGAAAAGAAACCCTTGATCAATTACAATAAATAACAATGTAGAACTGTCAATTCGATTGATCGAGTCTAGTGAAGGGAATGGCTTGAGTGGAGGGGGAATAAGCTCCAAAAAATCTTGAGTCCTTTTATTTTTCATAGCAAAGATTTTAGTTCTAAAGGCAATATTGCTTTCCAGTTGCCAGAAAAAAACTTGTTGAAAACTTAAGGAGGGGCATTGCCTCTCCACAACTTTAGCGGGTAGCTTTACAATGTCATATTAAATGTTTTTGTTGAGAACATGGTATTAAAAAGCATGTGTTTAGATAGTATTATAATCAAGAAAATAAAACAAGGGTGTCATAAAGTGTTTAAAGAAAAATAAAGTAGAAGTTGCTATTTTCATTTATTTATTTATTTAATAAATCACAACAACATTTTTTTAACCAATAGATCGATGGTGATATTAATTGACGCTATATCTAGAGGTATGTAGAAAGATGAGCGTATCGACAAAAAATCACCCTAAAATTCCTGACCATATAGGATGTTCAAATTCCCTAAAAGTACCCGTACTCGGAATCTATCTATTATATATCAGGTATCGGTCTACAACTAAATCCTCACAGGTCGATTTTAGTCATCCATTTATAAATGCTTGAACACCCTAATAAAATTTCATTTTATTAAGTTCTTTATATCATAAAGTCGACCCGTGAGTACCAGACAGCGAAATTTCCGTAATATGAGTTCATAAACTACGATCTAAGTCTGTACAATCAAATCCTGAGTCAGTACAGCCAACACGAGAGATAAGTAACTAGCACGGGAGTTTACATCTTTGCTATAAATGTTAAGGTTTACGTAGGGCACATTCATTATTATTATATGTGTTATACAAATACCTATATTTTTAGAATAAGACACAATGAGACGAACTATGTAAACTTTTATTTGTCAACATAACCTGCAGGCATCGCATGGTTTAGGTATTAAGTACATGGTTGTACAGTTGTAGTTTACAGCCTGGTTACAAATCTCTGTTGTTGACTGTACATTTACACGTTTGTGTTGGGAATTGTGAATTTTCGATACAATTTAATTATCCTACTGAAATATGTTTGTGATTGTTCAAAAGATTACGTTCTCGACCCTAATTTGTTGAACACGAAACTCTATATCGAATAACCTCATTAGTATTTACAATATTATTTTTGGCACGAGGGTTCTAACATATCACAAATTACAAAATATGAAGGCGATGGGTAAGTACAGGTAGGATGGACTGCTTTGAAATCATACGAATGGGGAAAACTAAATTAAATATTTTTGGAGTCATAATTGTTTACGATGAAAGTGCATATTGCTAGTTGTCAGATTTCCTATAATTATGACTGTGTGAATAGTATAGCAAGTAGATTTTTTATTTCTTTAAAAAGGGACGAGAGGCGTTGATTTCTTTCTATCAATGGTGTTTTATTTTTGAGTTTTCATATTTATAAAAGTCAAAATGGCAGGACAACATAATTCTAAATGGCACTTTAACCTTAAATAGTGTACTCACTAAAAAGTCTAAACGTTTATCGCTTCATAAATCAAAAAGGCGGTTTAAACATGTGAAATTACAAAACGTACTTATTTGTTCCCAACAGGTCAACGCTAATATCAGTTAAATTCTCTGGGTATAATTCATAAATTACTCTCTTAATATTATTGTACTTAGTTGAGAAAATTTTGAATACGCCTAGGGTACTTGTGTCGCGGGCATTCGCATCTAGACTAGGTATATGAGTAGCGTGGTGAGGACTACGTCTATGTATAAGGGAGAGGCGCTGTTTTCGTTGGCAGGGAGAAAGGAGCTGGGCGCGGCCGGGGCCGACACCGCGTGGTTGTGCACGCGCGACTCCTCGTACGCTCCGCTGCCCTCGCCCTCGTCCTCGTCATCATCAGACGGCGCTGTCGGCTCCTGTTTCAAAGCCTCCGCCCTCGGCTTCTCCGAATCTCTCAGTATCGACTGAACGTTTATTGTCCCTGGAACCGTTATCACTGTCGTCGCCTGAGTCAAATTCCTCACAGCTGTCGTAGTCGCTTCAGTAACTTCAATTGTTATCGCTTTGTAAAGATTCTCGCTCGTGACGTTCGCATATTTTGTTGATTGGAAGAATATCTGCGCTATGTCGGTGCTAGTGTTCGTGGGCGTGAATGTGAAGTTGAGAAGTTCGTTCCGTAGTTCAGGTGAGAACGGTGCGTTGCAGAGGTGGGTGTTGCAGACACACGTCAGTTCGAGTGAGTGGTTCGCGGCGGATCGGCTTCGGATCGAGCACGGCGACGCGGAGGAGGCCGCGCACGCCAGCGATGACACGAACTCTGCACAGAATATTAAAACCCTATTAATATTCCGCCCGATAATACCTTAAACGGTTTCAATCTAAAAATATTATAAGTCTAAGTCGGGCGTCGGCTATAAAGAAATATGATAATTTCCATCCAATTTCGCTCACCGCTTATTCAACTCACAATAACATTACCATTCCTCGCTGAAAGAGCAATTTTTCTTTGACAGAGCAATAACATACTAGAGTGTAATGAAATTACGCCTTTAGGCGCTCACCGGGGTTCATTTTCAGTTCCTTTAACCCGCATGCATTCTCTGAAAGCTTCATTACAAGCTTTTATTTAACTTGCACTGTTCGTATGTTTGTAAATTGTCTAGCTAAAATTTTGCATACACCTTTAGTTCTGGTGACAATACAATGTGTAATACTGAATGTTGTAATAATTTTAATATGCCTGCGCTCCAAGATGGTAGATTACATAATGGTATCGAAGGAAAGGGCTTGAAGAGTCGAAAATGATAAAGTTAGTAACATCACACTAAATGACATAATATGCATTTAAAATATTTTTTTTTTAAACATTATTTTAGATATGTTTAACCTTTTCATACATTTAGTTCGTACGTGAGTTTACAGACAGCAAATAAAGCCGGCAGGTATTTATTTTCCTTGATTGTTTTAGCATAGGAAATATACTGAAAGAATTTACGAAAAATAAAGACGACGGCGACGGCTCGGCTGCCTGCGGAACCAGCTGTTTTTCTTTAATTTACACAAAATGCTGCTTTTGTTTTCGTTAACGTGGAGCTCATACTTGGGGATAGAAAACTACCACATTGAAAATATATACCTTGTATTTTCAGTTTCAATTAGGTACCTACAGGGACCAAAGTCGAATAACACTGCTACTTTTGCCAACATCTAAAATGTCATAAAATGATTTTAATCTGCACTTCCTCTAGTTAATTTCATATTTAATTCAACAATGTTGGTGAAAACTGAATATTTATAAAAGTAGTGGTTACCGATTTAACTTGTAGTTTGCAACCTAGCTAATACTACGTATGAGTCCAATCTGTATGCCGTATTCGTTGCAGAATTTGTTCGAAAGAGTCACCGCAGCCCTGGAACGCAAAGGGCATTAGGGTGCGTTTCCACCAGAGATGGGCGAGGTAGCTAAGTGGCGCGAGGATGCGTAGCGACGCTGTAAAACGGTGCGCAGATGACCGATGCGAAGATGTGTAGCGGACTCTTTTTAGTTTCTCGCTCGCGTCCATCGTTAAGTGATTCTATTGGTTCTTAACAAACACATCCCTCGCTACACCGCGCACGTCTCTGGTGGAAACGCACCCTTAGGAGGAACACGGATGAGTTTTTGTCAGTAAGAGTCTGACATCCTCTTCCGCTCCGCAGAGCGGAAGGAATCATTTGACCTATCCATAAAAAAAATGTCGATACTCACCAGGTCCCACGGCGACGGTGGCACAAAGCGGCCGCTCCTCCGGGCAGGTCACAGCCGGCCAGCTGCCGTCGCAGGCCGTGCCGTTGCCGCACGCGTGGCACCGCCCCGGAAGGATGTCTGCAAATACACGCGCATTACTAATGTATGCTCAGAGTGCGAACAATCTGCATATGTCAAACACACCCTCTGTACCCTTTTATATTGTGACGAAGCTGTGACAGCAGACAGATGAGGAGTTGAACCTGTACTAATGTTTGAGTTTGGTCAAAGGTAAATTTGGCTACATTTTCCGTATGCCTGGGTAAGGACCAGTAGTAGCAGGGCAATCTGCGAATGCTTGAGCCACAAGTTTCCTAGAAGACTGACTTTAAATGATGAGGATCAGGTCAACAGTTACAGTTCCTGTTTAATATTTTGTTAATAGCAAACCAATAATCCACTTACAGTACCCATAAATAACGAAGGAACATCTCCACTTAATTAACTCGCAACACGAATTAGATATGACAAGCGCCCTCAACCTCATTTTAGTTAATCACTGTTTTAAATACTAAAACAGTTTAGAAATGTTTTCCTCTTAAAATAAAGTGAAACTAAGCTCGGGCGGCTTTTAACTAAGTAATTAGCATTTGCACTAAGTACTCCTTTATGCAATTACTATTTGACCGGGACTCTAGCCAGAAGCTAGAATATACAAACATGAGCTAAAATTCAAGTAAAAACTGTCCTGTATTTTTCCAGTGCAAATGTAATTCCAAACGACAAATATCTTACTACGGGGTGAAGTGCACATATCGAGCAAATTCGATTAGGCTTTGTCGGGGACTTGGAGTCGCGCCAAAGACAATAAAAAAAACGAGAAGCTTTTGTAAGCACAGGTGATATACACTATGATAAACAAAGCAGGTCAAGAACCAGGTAAGGTAATACATGTGTAGATGCGAGTAGGTGTTAGTGAAGCACTCTCGTTTATTTGTCCAATATTTCTGTCAATATGGTTCAGACTCATACCGGTACGAATTACTTGAGGATAGCTCAGCACCACTATTCCCAACAGCTGCAACTACTGGAAGCCAGAATCATCAGTGAGTAGAAACAGAAACCAAAAAAGCTCGACGCGTCCCGGAGAAACGATACAACTGTCTTGGGTCCCAAAACGAAATTAGGAAAATAGTAGAGGAGTAAGAAAAACAAATTTTCCACTTTCCTTCATAACAAGAGACAGAACAGAGCTAGGCCAATGGGCGCAAAGGAACATTTTCAACTGAGTTGCCATATAGGTTCTGAAACATGCCAGTCATCGTGACGACTGACTGTCCAACAGTGTCCAAGGTATGCCAGACGAGTTAAAATTAGCCTCCCTTTGAGGCTATGTTTATGTACTACCTACCAAAATGTAATCAATATTTAAGGTACATTCGTTCTTCTTGTTTTTGTTTTTATTTTCATCTGGAATTTCTGAGTAACCAACCCAGTCTGCATATGGGCTCGGTAGACAGCAATAAGCTCGCCCCTATAATAATATCAGTGTAATAAGTACGTATTCATAGTCGTGTCTTCGGTGAGTTTCTTTAAAAAAGAAACTTTAATGAGTAAGAACCAATTGAATTGAATAGGAAACGTGTGGCTCATGGGGTTATGAAATAGAATTGAGCTTGAACTCGAGTACCTTTGGTTAGGGAATCTTTAACACTTGAGACAAGACACTTATGCCGTTGTCACACTGTCGCGATAACACTCAGATTTGCGCCGTCGCGACAAGGGATGGCCAAGCGATTCGTTGAATCGCGATGTATTTGGGCGAACAAGAATGCTATTGCGACACCGTGACACGAATATTCGCGAAATAATGTAGCCCCACCATAAGAAGCGTGAAATCACACGTCTCAAATATTTATGGAACATGCAAAGCTGGATAAACAGTACCAACACCGCTGCCTAACCCTTCGAGAAATACAGGCGTGATGTTATATAAAATCAATATTCGCCCTCCAAAACAGCAGTATACAAAACCGAAGTCAGTAACAAACTCAAATAATATTAGTTGTAAGTAATTGCTGAGAGGCAGTCGTATCATAAGTCAGGCGAAGTCACAAGTTCGGCTGACACGCGCCCACGCGGCCGTAACAACAAACTATGAGGGTTTGTGCGCTGCGGTGTGCACAACCCTTCCAACTTTGATCACGACTAGCTGCCACACAACTAGGTACATAACTACATATGTAGTGTATGTAGTGTACAGGGTGAAGGGAACACGTGCACAGACACATGGTAATAGATGAGATGTATATTATTTAAGGGAACGCAATCAGTCAACAACAAACCAGTCGACAGCGTTGCGGGGGAATTTTTTGACGCTATATTGTAAGGCCTACTACTTAGATGGAGTTTTTTGTTTTAAGTGCATAAATAGTTTGTTAAGAATTTTGTACACTGTATAATATTAATTATACGAGTACCTATTTACTAAAATAAATATAAATATTACACTAATTTCAAATATTATAGAGGTAAAGTCATTGTTAGTGCATAATTTATTTGTGGGAAGTAACTTCCGGAAATACTGATCCGATCTGAGAAATTATTTCATTGATAGAGGTTACACTATTGCTTTTTTGCAAAGACTGCCTTTCAACCGGAAAATATAAAGAGAACCGGGTTCCTGGGGCAAAGACCAAGCTGAAGGCGAAGCCGCGAGAAAAGTGTAAATGAAACCGCTTCTCAACTTCGCTAAGTGTTTTTCATTTTCATTCACAAGTACAAAGACCGTGTCCCCATTCAACGATAAACTTATTTATTTTTAAAGGTTACAAAAATAAGGTCATATTCGTTTCACGTATTAGGAATCGAGGATCCCTTAACATGCCCTTTGTCTAAAATGTCACCCTGTATGTAGAGCGTAGTGGTGCAAATAAACGCGACGGTCATGACCCGGCTGTACGAAGGCGTTACAAGTATGTTCCGAGAATCTTTGGTTTATACAACGTGAAGTATAGTATACATGAATATGTTCGACACCACAATTTGATTTTATCTTAAACTGTGCATAGTTGTTGAAGTTTTTTTGCGCTTTTTTACCTCCAACAACCAAAGCTAAATCGTTTGGTAGAGTGTTGGTGCTGTTACAAAGGTATTAAGTTTCACAGTCAGTGTAAAAAGTAGGTAACTTTACTTTGAACAAAGTGATACTGAAAAATCGACCAATTAAAACGACTAGCCACAGGATTTTTCGTTCGAAAATTACTAGAAACGTAACTAAATAATTAAATTTAATTTAAAAAATTTAATACACAACCATATTAGATATACAGAGATAGATTTCGTGAAAGTCGCAAATATATGCAATGTTTTTGAATGCTGTGCGGTTGAGCTAACGGATCAGAAAATTATAATATTATGTATATATAGAGTGCCAGGACTACACAAAATGGACATATTCTTTGACAATTTAACGTATATATTAGGACAAATCTGCTATAGAAATAAACATAAAATTATAATTTGCGGTGACTTTAACATTGATATGCTACAAAAAACTAAGCATTCCTCTCTATTTAAACGTCTCTTAAAAGAGTTTAATCTTAAAATCGAAATACAGCAACCCACTAGACCCAGTAGTGGCACCTGCCTAGATAATATTTTTCACAATATACGGGGCTGTAATAGTGAGATACTAGAATTAGGGGTATCTGATCATTTAGCGCAATTGATGCAGTTTCCGGTACAACAAACGTGTGCATTGAAATATTATTATGTTCAAAAACGCGATTACAGCAAGGAAAACATGCATCGGTTTAGGCAATGCATGGGCAGTTTGAGTTTTTCAGATATTTTTGAAGAAAATGACTCTAATGACAAGTTTAATGCGTTTTTTAACTTATTCAAGCTTTTCTACGACCTATGTTTCCCAATAGTAAGATGCAAAATATCTACAACTTATAGACCAAAGTGGATTACACCGGGCATTAAAGTCTGCAGCAAAAAGAGACGGTCTTTGCTCTGGCAATATAGGTTAAACCCAAACAAAGACACAAAAACTGCTTTATCGACATTTAGCGCCAGGTACCGCCGCGTTATCAAGCAGACACAAAAAGCACAAAATAGCTGCTACATAGAAAACAGTTACAATAAGTCTAAAGCTACCTGGAAAGTAATAAATAATTTGAAAAGCAACGTAACAAAAACACATATCAATGCTATTGAGGTAAATAACAAATCTATCACAAACCCTCAAAGTATTGCTTAATGATTATTTCATAGACCTAGTGCAATCCAATGTAGATTGTCAAATTTATAATAATAGAAATGTTTTAAAATCTCACAAATCTATGTTTATGGAACCAATAGTCCCAAAAGAAATGGTAACTATAATAAATAACCTCAAAAATACAAATAGTACCGGGTATGATGACATCAAGACTAGCGTGATCAAATCAGTAGGACCCATTGTAGCACCAGTGTTATGTGAAATAGTAAATGCTTGTATACACAAGGGAGTTTTTCCAGAAGCTCTAAAAATCTCGATTATCAAGCCACTACACAAAAAGGATGAAAAAACAAAAATGTGCAATTATAGACCTGTAGCCTTGATTCCAATATTTTCAAAAAATTTTGAGAAAGTAATTTATAATAGACTCAATAATTATTATGAAAAAAACAACATTTTTTGTCAGGAACAAATGGGATTTAGACAGAACAAAACTATTAATATGGCAGTGTACAATTTCCTTAAAAAGATACATCACAACATGGACAACAGAAAACCGGTTGCTGCAATGTATATGGACATGACGCGCGCTTTTGACTACGTTGACCATAAAATACTACTGGAAAAGCTCTATAGCTACGGGATTAGAGGTAATGTACTTAAGCTCATACAATCGTATTTAGAAGGTAGAAAACAGTTTACTCAGATCAGCCAAGTCAACATTAAGACAAAAACTGAAACAATATACTCCTCAAGTACTAGAAAAATTTTGTATAGTGTTCCACAGGGGTCTGTGTTGGGTCCATTACTTTTCATCTGCTATATAAACGATTTCCCCAATGTAACAAGTCATCAGATGTGCTTATTTGCAGATGATAGCACTATTGTTTTTGACAAGGGTAATTTTAAAGAAATAGAATTAGACATAAATACAAACCTGGTGTCAATCATAGAATGGCTTAATGCCAACAATCTAAAAATTAATTTGACAAAGACTAAAATAATGGACTTCAAACTTCGACAAAGAACACCGACACAATACCAAATCAGGTACAAAGGAGACGCAGTACTAGAATCCAAAACCACAAAGTTTTTAGGATTGCACATTGACAATGATATGTCATGGAAATCTCAAATTGATAGTGTTTGTTTAAGACTTTACCGATTCTCTTATGCCCTATACATTTTAGGTAAAATTGCAAACAAAACTGCCCTCCTAACGGCATACCACGGGTATGTAGCCTCAACACTAAGGTATGGACTTATATTTTGGGGTAATGCTGCAAATATATCGTCCGTACTTTTGGCACAAAAAAGATGCATTCGAGCCATCTGTAAATTAAAAACAACAGATACATGTAAGCCGCACTTTAGGGATTTAAATATTCTGACAGTACCGTCGCTGTATATCTATGAGGTTCTGATGTTTGTAAAAAACAATATGCACTTGTTTAGTCATGTGGAAAGTAAACGTCGCTCAGATAATGTAAAAACAATAGTTACTAAGACTGCTTTTGCTTATAAAAGTGTCTATGCAATGGCACCTAAATTGTACAACAAATTACCTTGTGATATTAGAAATAGTAAGAATAATAATGAATTCAAAAATAAGCTCTTTAAGCTACTAAATGACAAGGTATATTATTCAGTCAAAGAGTATTTGGATGACAAATTCTGATGAATATTTATAATTTGACATGCATATACTCGTACTTTTGACATTATTATTAACATTTTTATATTTTTTTATACTTTCATGACATTTTCCCTATGTTATTGACACAATTTTGATAATTTGACATGCATATACTCGTACATTTTATGTTATTAATATTCTAAAACTGATTTTGTATGCCTATCGGCGGGACATGGTCTGTACATTAATCTATTGAAAAACACCTGTAATCAGTTAATCACCTATGTTCACAAAATGAATAAATGAATTTGAATTTGAATTTAAAAAAATTATAATTGTTTATTAATCTGTTTTCTTTGTTTAAGATCACAACAATTGATAAATTTCACACGATGAAATCTTACATAATTATTATGCTGAAAATAAGTTTTTCAACTTATTTTATCGTAGTTACATACCTATATATCAATTACCTATACAATACTTCTAATTAACTAATGACAGATATACTTTGACTGCACAGATGTGTAGAAGTTAATCCTTAAAGTATGTAGTCAACGTAGACATTTTGATTTCATGAAAGAAGCACTGATACCTACGTAACAATAGTTTTATTCTACAGTACTAAAATATATCACTTTTGTACTCCTACTCATCTTTCTCCAAATCGAATTACGCGCCATAGAGACAGTAAGTGTAAAAGATCTGAGCTCCAGCTCCGAGCCTCCAGGCGAACTAAGATTGAGCCGAGTTACCACCCGCCCTGCGGCGTCGATCAGGGTTTTATCACTGCGTTTATATCTTAAGTTATTATTTCATTAAAAGCCCTATTCTTATGACTGTGCCCTGTTTACGACCGCGTGGTCAGGCTGCGTTTAAAGATGTTTATGACATGTTTAGCTATCATAAAAGAGCCGCAGTATTGCTTGCCTTTGTTACACGTAGTTTAGAATGGCAGTAACGTCTGGCAATAAAAGCTGTTCTTACCCAGTGACGGATTATACCTATATAATTATATAGACGCGTAATGCACTAAAAGCTCTAAAAAACAGCGCAAACACCATCAGTGCTAATCAGTAGCACGATAGCTATACGCGCGCGGGGTGTAGGATCGCGGTAGTAACCTTCTTTTCACGTTGCCATTCCTTTCACTAGCTTTGCCAGCGGCTTTGCCCGCGTGGTTGCAGGAAATGTTCCCAAAGGAACATACTCTCTGGATAAAAGTAGCCTATGTGCTAATCCAGACTATAAACTAACCGTGTTCCAAATTTCATTCAGATCCCTACAGCAGTTCTGGCGTGATTACAAAGAAATGAAAAAGGGTTTATTGTCACAGAACTGGTACGCATATATCACCGGAAAATTGCAGACTCCGTAAGATTGTAACAAATCTTTATTAGATGATAATTTTTCAATATATTATGAAAAAAATATTTTATATACAATAAATCCCATCCAAATTTAACAGTTTCCCTGTCTTATTAAAAAAAATAGTTTACAATTTCACGCGATATTTAACAATCTTACGGCGTTTGCATTTTTTCGGTGACACATACATACAAACATTAATTGAGTAATAAACATCCTTCCATCCAAATTTTCACATTTACCTCTATAATAGTAATAGTAATATTGTTCTTACCAAAGGACAAGTGACCTACTTCTTCAGTGAATCTATAGAAGAGACTGCCTCAGAAATAAACTGGCAAGGATGAAACAAGGGAACCGGAGAATTTAATTTTATGAAAACTGTTTTAAAATATGAAGATGCGCGTAGAAACTATGTCATTCATTGTAGGTAGTGTATAGCGATCCGTTATGAGGCAGACAGCTCGAGTGGTGACTGAGCGATTCGTTTGTGAACTGTGGGTCGCGGGTTCGATCCTCAATCGTATAAATAGTTTCGAACGAATTCAGTGTTTTGTCACAAAAAACAAATGTCACTTGCAGATAGCTAGTGACATTTGTTTCTTGTAAACTATGTATTGCTTGCACGCCTATAGAGGTATGCGGTACAGAGAGTAAAGTCCCGCACACCTCCATTGATAAGGGAGGATCCTCCGACCAGACGGTTGTTGTGTCTGTTAGGCAACTGCCCGATAGTTGATATTCGGACTGTTTTATATGTTCAAATTGTACGGAGAACTTTGCTTGCGCGATGCAGGATTTCGTTGGTAGTTCATCGCTGACAGTATAGGTGGCGTTGCGGTTCTTTTTGTTGCCGCACAAATTTCGTTTCTTAGTTTTTCATGTGGCGACATTGATGCCGCTGCACGCCTTTGGGAAAATTTAACAAAAATATACAATCCAGTTCAATAGTTTGAAAAAACACGGACCTACAGCAACTGACTTTATTAAAAGTTCGCTTTCGATGTGTACTCATTGCACTTGATTTTTTACCGTAGTAAAAAATGGAATTTAGAACAATATTTTTATATAGTTTTAGGAATCCAATCTGCTCCAAATCTAGGATTTTAAGACCACTTTGACCAGATTCATCAATAAAGAAAGTGCTTTGTTTTCAAAAGATTAATTTAAAGGCGTACACTTGATCATCTTGAGGTCCTGCCTGATAACCAAGTGAGCATCAAGACTGATATGCAGCAAAGTAGCCGAGCAGATTACCTACTCGACCTTGATAACATCGACATCTCAGATATTTAAAACCAGGCAAGCGACTTCATAATACAAGTTTGTTTTCACTTTCATTACGGGAAAGTATTTCGCATTTACTTTATGGATACTCGTATATCGTTTCCATTTGTATTATAAGAAAACAGTGTATTCAAAACTTTACAAAAGGCTCGAGCTTCTTTACCTAAAAAAAATATTGTTGCTAACCAGTCGTAAAACATTTTCTCTCAAGGCTTTGAATAAAATAATATGGATATACCTCCACCAAAACTTACACCAAGTAACTAAATCAATGCTGAACTTACAAGCAAGTATAGCTCAACATATGAATAGTTTTTGCCCTCGGCGTCGTCTGCGCGAACTTTGAAATTGGTCCCTTACTCAAACAGGGTATAAAACATCAGCTACCAGACAGACATACACTGGTCCCCTTGCCCTATTCAATAACCCATTTGATTCCCGGAAATTGTAACATTGGAACTCCTATTACAATGTGTTCAGTTATTTTGAGTAACTTCCGAAGGGGAAAGCAATTTTGAACGTGTCTTTCATACATGCGTTGAAACAACTTATTTATTTTCGGACGTGTTCGACTGAAAACGTTTACCTGCGGTGAAAATAAGATTAGACGTTTTCATGACATGATTTAAAAATATATTTAAGGTTGATAAAAATAAATTGCGCAAAAGACCTGTAAAAAACTGGCTTTGATGTTGTTTACCAAACACGATACACCACGCACAGTTCAAACCTACGACTTTAGCTAAAAATATACACACTAGAAAACTCAATAACTCTTGTCTTTGAATCTTGAAAACAAATCCAGAGCCTCCTGATCGGCAGTATCGGTTACAAGAAATGCTGTGTAGATTCGAGGCAAAGTCTTTTGAAGCATAAATTCTCCCATTCACTTCAGAAAAGTTAGAAAATCGACTTCCCTCTCGACAAAGAGAAAAATTAATCGATTAACGATCAACATTTCAAATAAAACGTCCCAATCAGGTAGTAAAAGAAAGGGAAACTTTGTAAAACGTCGTAAAACGACATTTTGTTTTAATTCCTCTTCTGATTCAAACTCGAGTTGAATAAAATTTTCAACGAAGTGCGTCCTTTGAAGTGGGTTGGTCGGTTTGTTCCCCCCTCGCCCCGCATGCCGCATCGCAAACCAGGTAACGTTCGCTCGTACAATTCCCCCATGCGGTGCGGCATCGACATGGAAATTTTTGAAATAAATAAACAACGGAGGAGTTCGTTATAGAAACTTGTTTTCTAAACCGCTGCCGCGCCGGCATGACACGTAGTTTGATGCATCGTTAGTTCTGAACACAAACCATCCTGCTCCCGTTTTTGTTCTTTCCCTTTATTTTAAACCAAACTGATTCAGGATTTAATCAAATGCGGTTCAGTTGCATCATCCGTATTTATAGAGGGCGACGGGATTCGAACTCCATTGAATAGTCTTTGAACGTTCAGTCGTATCGTATTCCTAACCTCGTTGCCATCATTGTGGTACCTGGCACTGGTACAATAAGCAAAGTAGGTACGCCACCCTATCTATTAATAATTAGATCAAAATAGACGTGTTTTAAAGAAAAATAAACGACAGCAAGAATGATGGATGCAAAAATAACATTTTATAAATCTAGGCTCAATTTAGAACTTGCTCAGTTATACGCTGGATTAGGTCTGAGAGTAAATGGAAAAGCAGATTCAGAACTAGACTGATTGCTAGAATTTGCTTGAGATAAATTCTTCAAGCAAAGACAAACGTTGCCAAATTAATAAACTTATTCATTCCCAGTTACAATAACACCTTGGAATCGATACAGCAACAAATAATGGCGAAGTTTCCTCTCACTTAATAGTTAGCAGTCAAGTCAGCGAGTTCTCTTAGCCGTCGTGATAGAACTCTCGTTAGTATGTATAGACCGGACCAGGAAACCCGAGGCGCGCTTGAGAGCGGGGATTATTGGCCTCACTTCGCTCGACTATAGATAAAGGCAGAATACCTTCCGCGGGATGTGCACTGAATTGCTTTAAAACTAAAAGTGGATCGAATGAACGAAATTGCAGGCGCCCGGTATTGCAGGAAACGGCAATATAGTGCTCGACCATTGTTTGGTTTGGTAGGTAATTAAAGTAGTAATCTTGTAATAGAAGAAATAGGTGTAACATTACGCCAGGTTAGCGTATACCAAAGAGTGAGATAGAGGTTACCTATAGAAAACCGTCATTCCGACCATTAGGTTTAAGGCCTATTGTTATCAACCGAGGATGTATCCAGACTCCAGGTTGCCAGTGGGAAATTCCAGATGGAAAATCCCATAACAATTTGGCCGAATAGATCCTAAGACCATATTAGTCAGAAAAAGCGCTTGTGACCGCAAAACCAGCTAGGAATTTAGAAATAGGTAAACTTTATTCAGTGATAAAGCCACAAACCTACTAAAATAACTTACTCCTAGAATATGTAACGCTTTCAAACTAAAACCATGAGGGCGTAATAGATTTTATCTGCAAACTAAAGTTGAGTAGTTTGATTGGAAGATGGCTACGTTTCAGATCTGCAAACATTTCAGCCCGGAATCGGAATGATTGCTGAATATTGGTAGATTGATTTAGCGGCTGTTCCACAAAACCGTAGTCGTACAAACAATTGCTGAACCGCGAACCAAGACCGCGAGATTATAAAATGCGGTGGTGAACATAATTGGTTTTCCTGCCAAAACTTTGAATGCTTTAATGAACGGGAAGAACAAACAAACCATCACCTATCCCCTTTTATGGCATTTTGCTTCGTTTCTGTCCAGTGGCCGCAAACCGCGAATCTTGGCTTCGATTCCCGGGAAGGGCAAAGTGTAATTTGGTCCTCCACCTGAACTTCCCCGATCGTGTTGGATTGCCCTCCCATCGGACAATGCGAGTTCAGTAACAGAGAGCAACTGTATTTGCGCAGACACTTGTGTGCTGTAGTATTTCCTGCATCGTGGCCGAAATTCGGTCACGAGTTTTTTTATCTCGCATCCTTAGTTATCATTTAAACAAATGTAGATAACTATATAATACTAAGCATCTCCTCGTTACTTGGCCAACTTCTTAATCGACAACAATTAACATACAAAGTATCATAGTTAGTATGTGGTCACCGCCACCTAAGGATAATGGACATATGCAATACAATTTACGCTAGAAACTAAAGTTGATAAATTCCAAGTGCCACTGCAGTAGTGTGCAAGTGAGACATTTCAACTTTACTTTGAATACAGAGGTTCATAATAATGATACAAGCTCGAGGTTTTCCAGCGAGCCATGGAGCGCAGTATCCTTGGGTTTCAAATTTCAGACCGTGTAAGGAATATAATACTGCGCGCCAAAATAAAAATCTGGGACTGCTGGACTTATGTGGGATAGGGCCCGACATATCTATCGCAACCTCGCAGGTCAAATGAACTGTGAGCTAAAATAACTTCTTATTGGGTCCCATTCAATGCCATTATAGGCGAGACATCGGGGCAGACCAAGTCCAAGGTGGAAAGATGAGCTTGACTCTTACTGGAAATTATCCCAAGGGATAATACTACCTACCTAAAAATCGTACGTATATGTGTTCAATGTTTTAATCCAGGAGATACAACAGTAACATCCAAACTTACACATTTATAATTGCGGGCCTAGGTTGGCCGCAGTAGAAACAATCCAGCCAAATGAAATATCTTAAACCCATCCCAAACATAGTGCCAATGTGAATCACCCACTTTCATGACCTTTAGTCCCAACTACCTGCACTTTTCAGGATTGATTTATTGATCTGATAAAATTTTAAATCTAAAAGAAGAATATTTAGATTCTTAATGTTCGTCTTCTGCCTGATTAATATTCTAAATTTTAGAATATTAATCAGGCAGTACAATGGTAGTGGTAAGAAGATTAGGTAAGATGTCCCACTGCAGGGCAGGTCTTCATGGCTACTGGCTGAAATAGGTACCTACCTAAGTGTTTAATTAAGATTTAGCCTCGTTGTTTAAAATTAATTTTCCACCGTCCGACACTGGGCCAGCTTCGCAGTTATGGCCCCCACACAGAGTGGATAAACTAATGACTATGATTGACTTGTCCTGCTGTAATATTATTTATTAAATATGGAGGCATAATTATACTGGTTATTTAAGGAAGCTTTTGGCCTCGCACAGGTCTTTTTAACCGACTTCTAAAAAGGAGAAAAGAAACATTCAGTCGAATTGAGAACCTCTTGTTCTCAATTCGACTGAATGTTTCTTTTATGTGGTTAGTTTTAATGACTTTATTTGTTTATTTTGTTGGACTCGCACATTTGTCCTTTTCTTCTTTTTTTCTTCTTACCTCCTTCCTGCAGCGCCCCGGTCCTGACATCCACCACCAACAGAGCCACAATGCTCATGAACCACATCGAGGAGCACATTGTCTCTGAACCACTACTAACAGCCTACTGGAGATTGTTCACTGATTCTCACTGGACCACTCTTTTTATCAACACTTGTATGGTCCTTTGAGAGCCTTGCAATCAATTCATTTGTCTTTCAAATTACCTAGTAAGAAATAATAAATAATCAAGATGACCTTCGGCAGTATATTTATTTATGTTCAACTTAAAATAAACTTACTGACAATTAGGCATAGTATAGCTTAACGTTTTCAAATTAAGGTTAAGATCTAGCATAGCATAGGATAGCCAAAAAATATTTTAAACGGCCTTCTTCAATTAGTTTAATATTGTTAGGTTTGAAGACTCATCTCATGTAATATTAATCATTCTACTTTTTATTAGACGTCTGTCTGTGGCAGACACGGAAAATATTTATGAAATGTGGTGAGGCATAAAGTTCACCACATACGATTAATTTACTCAGTAATGTTTAGTGCTTCAATCTTTTTTTAAACCTTGTTAAGTGAGCCATTTTGAAATAACATACCATACCTTAACTTTGTGTTTATTCATAGTTCATAGTATGTTATATGAAGTTAACGCTGGAATACAGACAGAAACCTATATTTTTTTAATAATTATTACGTTTCTTACAAACAAGATAAACTATCAAATACAAATGAATATTATAGTACAAACAGATTAAAAATCATTCAAACTTTTCACTCAAAATGCAATACAGATCAAAATAAATACGAGTCGACGCACGTGTTTACCCAACCGCGAGTTCGTAGCACGGCGTAGCGGCTGCGTAGCACCGGCTCTACGGCTCGTAGCCAACTGCCGTAGCCGTAGCGAGCAGATTCGCGCATCCCCCGGGGCGGTTGCACTGAGCCACGTGAATTATTCCCTCCAATGTTCACAATACCATGTTTCGGTACTATCTCCGCTTGTCTATACAATATTCGACATTATTCTCTAACGTTAACAGATATGTATGGTGTTCTGGATCACTGAGACACATGCAGCTGTGTGCGAAACAGAATAAAACAAGAGTATCATGTTAAAAGCGGCTGTCGGCTGGCGGATTACCTGGCTATTGTGTGTAGATAATATTTCTATTTGCTTGTGTTTGGTAATACCCTATTTATATCACTTATCTCTATTGTTGTTCGCTCGCTGTAGGCTGGCTAAATGATTTACTCGTAAATATTGTTTTTGGTTTTTATTATGAGCATCGCTGGTAATAGAAAATAAATATTGTGTTTGAAGGTTTTAGCTATGTATACTCGTATGCGGTCTCCAAATCCTGACTAATATTATGAATGCGAAAGTGAGGTTGTTTGTTTGTTTGTTATCTACGCTTTAACGTTGAACCCAGTTTGATTAATTTTGGCAAAAAGATAGGCTAGACCACGGAGACGGTTATAAGATACTTAAACGCAACCAAAGTCGAGGGTAAAAGCTAGGATTATACATTAAACGACACGTATTCAGAATTGTGCATTCATTCACCGAAATGGTCCACAAACGTTCACACAAACTCTCACTGAATAGTGACTGGCACTCCTCGTAAAAAACCTTTCAAAGTAAAAGCAACTAACTAGTCGCCTGCCATTCATCCCAACCTATTTTTACAGACCTGCCGCCCGACACTCAAACAAAATCCTCTCATTTGATCCTTAACACTAAAAATACATGTAACATAATCACATGAAGTAAAGCAGTCACGACCTTAATCTCTGAGGGACGAACCGACGAACGAAGTAATTATTTACAAATAAGAATAATGTATTCAGAGAAGAAAAAAGAATCGAATAAATCTCGACTCTCGAAGAAAGGTATCTGGGGGGTTAAGCCTCGGACACACTACATGCCGACGGAATTACCGCCATAAAATGTGCCGACGACTTGTTAACTCATAAAAATAAGCGCCTGACTAATGTTTTTCGTAATTTTGCTTGGGGTGTTGTAAACCTGCCCTTTGGACAGTTTCGTTTTTGCCGAATGTGCTGTAGAAACAAGGAGGGCCAGTAAAATGTTTCCTTTTGATTTTTATTTATTATTAGCTTGTGCCAGTGGTTTTGCCCGCGTTAAGTTAGCCTATGACCGTTTCCAAGGTCCCTTATATCTCTGTTTCAAAATTCATCAAAATCGGTTCAGCAATTTAGGCGTCAAAGCGGAACAAACACACGCACTCTCGCATTTGTAAAAAAATATTGTCAGGATATGATAACTTTAAATTAAAATTTCTAGAAGTACGAAGTTTTTTGTTTCTATCCCATACCATGTATGTCTATTTGTACTACGTTGGCTTTCTGGAAACTGTAACAGCTCCAAGAATAAATAGTTACACTAGTCAACGCTTGCTGTATCCCCATCTTAAAATAGCTATGGGGGAGAATATCGGGCGCAGTCGGCGGACACATTAATTGGCAATTTCCTCGGCTGGCTGCCCCCGAGCCGACCTCTCCACCCCCCCCCCCCCCCCCCCGGAGCAGCTCCGTGCATTACTCATCGGCACAAATATCTGATAATGATGTTCATTAGCAGCCAGCTTTGATTATCCATGTGGCGACACCTCACTATAGAACAGAATGTTATGGCACGGCACTCGTTTTCTACAAGAAAATTGATGCCTTATTGCTGAAATGATCGTAAGCGAGAAGGTAATTTCAGTAAAATAAAATTGGAATTTTCTGTTTAAAAACTCAATCATTCTCAGATGAATTTGCACCCGATAAATGACAATAAGCTCTCGCTTACATATGACACGTCATGTCGTCGGCACTGCGACAGTAAACCTCGTCCTTCACCGCCGGAGCTCGCTGACAGTTTTGAAATCCGTTTCATAACCGCCTCTTTTCCAGAGTTGCGATGTCGTGACGTGTGTCAACGCCTTAATGCTGTGTTATCAACAACTGAGCTTAAATTCCATTAGATCTTTTTGCAACTCAAAATGGCGACTCGTCGGCAACTTTGAAAATATTCGTCCCTTGAGGCAAGAGTTTCGGTTCAACGTTTCCAGAGGCAACAATGTTATGCGAAAATTGTATAGAAGTAAAATGTTCAGCGATCAACTTGACATGGGAAAGTTTATGCTGCACAAAGTAACCGAAGACTGCACAGAATATACAATATTCAATGCAGCTTATAAAGTCAGGCGTTAATTTCAATAAAATAAAACACTTTCTGTAGTAACCATACATAACCTGTGCCGACTTTCAACTCGACGTTTAACCCTAGGGAATAAAACTGTGAACGATAGTAACGTGTTTTGGTCAGAAAGCTATAATTATGCAAAAATATTCAGCCGCAGTTAACAGTAACAGTAAACACGAATAGAAATACAGAGTTGTATTTTTTGGTAAATGTGAATTTAAACGACTTGATTATACAGCAGTTTTGTACAAATTGGATTGGTGCAGGGGTTCCCAACACTGGGTCCCAAGTACGAATGTGCCGTACGACGTACGTCTGACCCGCTTGTTGGCTTTCCAACATACAATTTACGAAAAGATTATATTTGACGTAGAATATCATCTTTTTAAAGTACGTCATTTGGAAAGGATCCAAACCTTAGATGGAAAGAGCGAGCCTTAATGTTAGTTAAAAGCTTCAAAAGTATTAATTTATTCGAGACGTTTTTCTCAGAACGTTGTTAAGTAAATTGATTTCGTAATGTTTCCTTTTTATGTTTTATTGATACCAATTTGCTGACTTATAGCATAATTTCATTTAACTTCGTGAATTCATGAAAATTATTTGGTAAACTAGAATTCATGACTATTTCGTGGTAGACACTGTCATGTATAATTTTAGTAACCAAAAATGCCCAAAGGCGTTATATCCACAAATATTCTAGACAAAAGTTAAATAAAACGTACATACGCAAACGTTTTGACGAAATTGAACAGCAGGGTAGGCCGTTCTGCCGCACTTAGTGAAAGGATAACTTATTCCGTGAGCAGAGTCGCGTGGCTTCTGTGAAACAACAAACAATTTACGTAGCTCCACGAAAAAGGTCGCTCTGATTGAATTTTATGAAAAATTTTACTTTCCTCATAAATATTTATTAGATATTTTTCACCTACATTTAACATTTTATTAGAAATTATTTCCATCAAGGTGAGACTTGACGAAATCCTTTGAACTTGAATTTCACGACGGAATAGTTTTATTACTTATATGAGCCTTTTTTTTGTTAAAAGAAGAGAATCTCGTTTTCGTTTTAGATATCAAATAATATTGTTGTTCTCCAGAGAGCAAGAAGTATCTACGTACGTGACTGTGTGTAAAGCCATCAGAAAAACTTTTCAATTTCATCATTAAGTACCTACTTCGCACCCAATACATACTTAGTCACAAAGCCAATCAGCATACACAAAATAATATTAATATTGTTAAAAGTTTTCCGCCCACAATTTCATAAAATAATGAGAGTCAAAAACTGTTTCATCGGTTCAATTAAAAGTTTATCGTGAAGCCGGCGGCGTCAGGGGCGCATAATTACGGGTGTCAGTTACAACGGGTAGGCAGACAAGCAGGCAGGGCAGGCAGGCAAAGGCAGGCACGGGCAGGCAGCCGCAGGGCCCAGGCAAGCTGCCAGCTTTGACGACGTCACTAGACTAGAATACAAATAAATTACAAACAAAATAAACACCCTGACTGTTGTCTTCACTACGCGAGTAGTTTTAATTGGGAATATGCTTCGATACTCTTTTTCTTTTAGTTTAAATACAACTTTCGAATTAATTCGTATTTTCATTAGTTACTGTCGAAGGTATTTAGTAGAAAAAAAAAGTCCAATCAATCGCAAACAAGAACTGCTAGACGGTGTGCGAAGAAAATTGTAAACGTACTAGTTCATTCAGAGATTCATAAATTTACTAATCAAAAGAATTTTCAATAATTAACAGAAAGCAATTAGGCATCGAAATCACTTGTAGCTACATTTACAAAGTAAAGCGTAAAACAAACTAACAACCCAATTCCGCGCGGTTAAATCCAAGAAACAGGGACCAGCTCCTCGTTTGTTTTCACTTAATTGTATTTGGAGGATCGCAAGTAACTGTTAATCTCCATTTCCAATGATGGGCCGACAAGGCTTGTGTATATCGGGTACACGGGTACGTAAGCCCCGTACCGCCCGGGCCAATCCCTGCGGTGGCCCCCCACATGTTCGATAACGGGCATAGATTGTATTTCATTTACTATTAGGAGTCTGAGTCTAGTTACTAGGCTATTATTATCGGCCGACGGTGTAGTTTAGTTATTAGTAAGTAAATACATGACGATGTAGTGATTCACAAAGTCTATTCATGGATTAAATTACACCGTCGTGCATTTAATTATGTGAGGCGTGGAAAGGCAACGATTTTAGCTACATAATATGGTTGTAGAATTAAGAGAAGATTTTATTATGTACTAAATTAAGTACACAAAACCTATCCTACACCAATCACGCTATAACGATTCGTGACGACGTTACGTGATCGCCCTCCAATAATTTATAGAAGCAATATACAAAGTATTATAAAGATCAAAGGATGCGTAAATGAGATACTTTAAAGGACTAAGCGTCATTTAGGGCAGTAACGCAAGATACAGTACCTCCGTCAGTGTTTTACTACAAATTATAATAAATGGCGAGTACGCAGGGTATATAAACTGCTATCATATATCTTGGTAAATACGCCAAATGTGCGAGTAAACCCGTTATGTCTGGAGCTAAGTTTTGTCTCAATATTTCGACGGTGATGCCATTCATTCGCTTCACATCGTCACCCGACAGACTGCTTAACTTGATGCAATGAAAAGGCTTAATTTGGAACTTGTTAAGCGTATATTGTGTGCTTGTAACTTAGTAATAAATTCTTCGGTATTGTAGTATGTAGATATGTATAATCACGTATTGAATGGACCTGTCGAGCAGTTTCTGCATTAACGGTAGAACGTGCTGTAATAGATTTTATAATTACCCGTCCGCTGCATTGTTTCCGGTTCAGAATTCGTATTGTATATTCTAACAAGCTTCAGCTGTTATTGTATGTACCACGCTTTGGTGCAAAATAGTAGATCATTTGAATCTTTTAGAACGCTGATTTGAAGTTAATTAATTCGGCATAAAAAAGCTGATTGATTTGAATGTTACTCGGAAAAACGTTTAACAACATAATAAAACTTACATAGGCAAGTACTTAAAAAAGTACTCTACTTTTATTGCGATAATCATGTTATTCGATATCATGAAATGAAAGTTAAAATAAATACTCGTAATATACAAACTCAAGATCAATAAACATTCACAGGAGGAAAATTACACAATTTCTTTAACATAATCATTAATATGAATGAATCAATTACGTAAAGCAATCAAATATCGTGCGGCAATAACGTTATTAAGCGTTATAACAGTTATTATGAAAATTTAAAGCCCACGTAATTTGTATTTATAATGAAAACCAAAATAACTTGCGGCGAATTTACAGTATTACAAACCTTCGTTCTCGTGATGAATTTATGTAGGTATGTTTACTAGACATACTCGTTGTTGAGGCTATGTATACCAGAATAAGTTATTAGCTTTTGGTCTGTGATAAGTACCTGGTATAAATACTCATTTAAGTTAAGTTTTCTTCATCCCTTTTTGCGTTTCATCAAAAAGAAAATGTTACTGATTTTACTCGAAAAGGATATTCTACGTTTACTTTACTAATAGCTTCTGCCACCACTGGCAGAAGCTTTGCCCGCGTTCGTTCTAAGAGAATATTCTGTCGGAATGAAAAGTACCCATCTTATGTCCTTTTTCACGTTTCATCCAACTCTGTTTAGCCGTTAGGAAGTGAAGAGGTATCAAACAGACGATTAATTTCGCATTTATAATATTAAGTATGGATGGGTTTACGGCGTTATGGACTACAATTCGAATGACATTCTCGATACCTGCCACATGTAGTAATGTGCCGTACTATTGGCATAATAATCAAACATTGAGCCTGATGATTGAACGCCAAACAATTCAAACTGCAAACACATCACGATCACTGTCTATTTACAAATTAGTCCCCGGGGAACACAATGGCGCAACACTACGATAATGCGAGGTAAGTTCGTTAAGCTGCATCCTATAATGAGGCTATATCCGACTATAAGTATCACGATATTAGGATAGAGTAAATTTTTAAACTGAAAGCTTCATAGAGAACTTAAATTATTCATATCACGATCCCGAAATAAAGTGCCTGCATGTTGCAGCCATTAACGCAAAGGCACGTCACTGAAACGTATAGTATTGACGTCGGTCGAACACGTGACTGTTTAATCGCCTTTGCCTCGACACTCCCTGTTTCATACGTTTACATAACACTGAAACTAACGAGTATACAATGTACACTTTTTAAACTTTTGTGCGAGAACTTTACTATAGTAGGCGCCAGATAATCGTGGAATAACGGTCATTGACCCACCTACAATTATTGACATTTTTAATTTGATAAACGGAATTAATGACACAAAGCTGTCCCGAATCATCATCTCTCGTGATCCTTAACATTGTCTGATGAAAAACGATTCATATTTAATTGTTCAGGTACCTATGAACAGTTATTAGGGAAAGGTCAATGTACTTTATTCCACATTTATCTGGCGCCTACTATACCTACGTATGAAAACGTCCTCTTTATAGTATTCCATCAGCAACGTTTCTCATCGCTTTTTCATTTTATCGTGCAAAAAGCACCCCTTATTTTCTTTTCATTCGAAATCAAAGCCCAGTAGAGCGTCGAAAAATTGGTAGATTTACGTATGAAAGTTATACACATGTACCTATTTAACATATACAATTCAGTTCATATGAATGGGGTATTTAAAATGTAATAGAGTCGTTATCAGGCAAGCAGTTTAATCAGGCGACGTACGTAGGTACACGGCGCCACCGACTCCTTCGACTAACGCCATTACTGACACCGACACGGAATATACACAGCATAGCGAATAGATATTTTTTCTAGAGGGAACGGACATTGAGACAAGAGTGGGCTCTTCACTAAAAAATAAAGACCTGAATGCTACTCACTAATGTTACCCAACATTAGTGAGTAGGATTTTAGAATATGAATCTGAGACTTTTGCATTGAACTGTCAAACACCTTGATACGCAGTGTTTTATCAAGATGCTGTTGCTCATTATCATGACGTCATCCATCTTCCCCTTCGACGATAGAATTTATTTACTAAAGCTTTTTTGAAAGGCAGAATTTCTGAAAGTACTTCCGGTAAACGATAAAAATATGTAGAAAAAAAACTTAAAAGAATAATAAAATGTCGTCGTACACACTCCCCATTTTCTTTTGTGTTTTCTTATAATAACTTGCTGAAAGGGCCGTCTTATGATGTATCCGGCCTTTTAAGGGCCATGATATATTGCTAGGAAAATAAGACACAATTATATTTCAAGTACCATTATCATACTATTAAATTAACTGACTCGGTCGCGATGGTAGCTCGTTAAGGCACATTTAGCTATTCTCACCCGATTGTGGGCACCATTTCTAATAAGTCCCTCCTTAATGAGTTTTTAGTATAATGGGAGGTATGTAAGATGGAGATATTAATTTGGTGACTGCTCTTCATAATATTATTCAGTAAGTATTTCAGTATATATTGACTTTGACTTTGTTTTGTGTACAATTTTTTTCTGATTAAAACACGTTATGCAACTGATATTCTTACGCTGTGCCAAATTTTCCTTAGATGTTCACAATTTTCGCGTGCGGCAGTCAAGCTCCATATTAACCGTTTAACCACAGTGCCCCAGCAATCACAAAATTCATCCGGTTCCCCGCCACATCTCGCAGAACAGATGAATAAATAAAACATTAATCATCATTGCCACCTTCTTTTTAATTTTTGCAGGCACGGCACTGCATTCGATTGTAACTACATAATGTAAAATATTACACTTCATTAGCCATAATTCGGTATCTAACGTCTTATCAACAAACTACTTCTGTCGTTAGATATAATATACCATGCACATATACCGATCGATGCTGCGATTAACTTAGCCACCTACCAGGCCCCAACAGCGCAAGAGTAACCATTGATTCGAAAACAAGAAGAAGACGAACTTCATAATAATGTTTGTTTCGTTAATTTGTACTACCTCTTACTTTGCATTTATTTCTCGGTGTATATCTAGCCACTGCACAAAACTACCGAACCCTCTTCTAATTAACATGCTCTAATAAGCCAACGTATAAGCCCTACGTAGGAATAACATCACTTCAATACAAATTACCTACATTGTTCTCTTTCAAAGTACTTTTTGTTATTGTTGCCTCGACAAAAGCCATATCGCACTCACACAATAAAACTGTGAAGAGCTATTACTTTTAACGCTTTTTCCCATTTTATTGGGAGTATTTTAAAAATGTTTTGACTCTGTGAAACGATTAAACGTTGCCTGATTGATGCCACTGAAAAAATTGTATTATATAGTGTAGTTCAATGCAACAATACTACAGGTTGACTGCCCGCGTGTAATCTTTTTTTTTTTATGAGTGTCTTCTCGCAGTTCAACCTATAAGGTTGTCGACTGCTTAATCGGGCTTGCCTGTGGTGGCCTTAATATAATATTAAAGCCTCCAGCCATACGAAATCAAAATAACCACTGCTATAATTTCATTAAGTTTTTTTATAGTTGTTTTCACAAAATTGTTCAATCCCGGGAAGCCGGGATTACTTATTTATTCAGAAAGAAATGTCTATATTATTCTTTCAAGGGAAGAAGTTTAGGTATATAAGCGCCCGATTATCCGATCACAGGTTATGTGTTAGTTAGCTATATTACTGTAAAGTTTCATCAAAATCCGTTAAAAAGGTTTTTCATGAAAGAGTAACAATCACCGATCCATCCATACATATTTCACATTTATAATATAAGTAGGAACTCGAATATTAGTCGGAAGTATCTAACACAGTAGGTAGGTAGGGCAAAACGAAATGGATAGGAAGTCTGAAGTAGGATAGGATGTAAAATAAATGTAAAATATAATCTCGGTTGGCCACCCAGCCACCCGAAATTATATTTTATAGACATCATCGTCATCCACATAAAGTAGTGCCTTACCTATTACTCAAACTTCTTTGCTTGCCAATAGGCGAGCTTGCGGTCAAACACGTAAATAAATAAAATATCTTTTGATTTTTCCTTTGTGGCCTACTTGTGTAGATCCTCCAAGATACGTCTATAAACTAAAGGTAGCGAAAATATTTTTAAGCTAAAAATTAGATTCGACATCTTATTCTTAGAAAGCTGTCCTCAATTTAAACGAAAAAATATCTTAAAGTCAGCCGACTGTTGAAGCTTCGTCGTAAAAACTGGGTAATAAAGAGAGTAATAAAAGTAAACATTATGATAACTTTTACTGTGGGTTACGTTCTTTTTAACTGTTATCGTATTGTACGGAGGATGTTTATTTTATGAATTATGTTGTTTTATTTATATTTCATGACGATGAATACAGCGACGGGTCGTTTCAATGCGAAATGTGTGACAAGACAATTGAGTTTGATACTTGTGAAGCGGATGCGGGTCAGGCTTTTATGCCGATATATGGGGGCAGAGTGGAACGGGGAGATGTAAAAGTTAGCGCTGCGATATCGTGTAATTTCACGATAAATTGCCCAAATTTATCAGTCGGTTGAACGTGGTAAATTCGCACGCTGCGCCCGCTAGCTGCCGACCACTCTAATGTCGCTCATCTAGTCGCGTAACGTGTTCGTCATCGGCAACACATCAATAACTGCTGAACTTTATTGCAGCTTCATTTCATACTAAATGAATCGTTCGTTTAATTAATGGGGAGCAATTACGCAAAGTATCGTACCGAAATAATAGCAATGTAATTTGTTTGGAGCTTAAATTATATATACATAGGAGCAAAGATTAGATATCATGAATGTTAATTTCTTGCATATTTGCCTCATGCATAAGAGGCCGTGAATTTCATCATTTTCTAATAAAAGTCATAACTTTTAGCCATGAAGTGAAACATTTCTAATTAAATTACAATCGTTAATCCGTCTCCTTTGAATGAATTAAAACGCTTACTGAAACTGAGCTTTTGTCTTAACAAATATCCGTGGAAACCGCCTACTTAACGATCAAGAGATTCCAACTTCCAACACTTAATCAAACTTCCGAACGACAAACAATCGGGAAGCATTATTTCTTGTCATCCTAATTATTGTAGAAAGAGAACGATTTATCCGTAAACCCTTAGAAAGACAGAGATAAAATATGCTTTAAATAAACCCATTAAGGAGTTTATTTACTTGTGAGAATAATGCGGCCTGTGCAGTTTATGAAGTGGTGGCGATGCCATCGTTATGAATATCTGATATAGTACGCAGATAGACCCATTCTGTCGAAAGAAGTGCGATGTAAAATGCATTGCACTAAATAATAACATGAAAAGGGTCTTTTGGGCACCTTATACGGAAGTACAGGTACCTATTAAATATTTCGCGTAATACCGACTACATCTTTTGCCCGTGTGTTCTATTGAGTTTTTATCTGACATAAATCGAAAGGGTAACTTAATAAATCCATTAACCTTGATTGCTCCAGAAACTGACTTGAATGTAGAAGCTGCTGAAGCCAGCGACCGCTGGAGAGCAATTTAAGAGAGGCGTGAGAGGCAACCGTTGGTTATCTCAACTGAAAATGTACCATATGTGTGTAGATAGGTAGGCAGGTGCTGTAGAGATACTCTTCCATCGGAACCTCTTTAGAAGCCTATAGGAATTTGACGGCATATTATTAAGATTAAATTAGAATTTTAGAAGATTGACGAAAAAGGGACGTAATATTATGCTACATATTAAAATATTCCCTTTTTATTGGTTCCAAATTCACAGCGATATCATTGGCTTCGTTTCACCGAATATCCCGCTCACATTTACTAGCGTCCACATTCGATAAAATGCAACATCACGTGAGCATCGCTTTCATCGCGTTAAGCGTTATAAACCAGCTGCGGATCTGTCGCCGGGTATCAATAAATAATGCACCGGACGTCACATGACTATAACTCTATGGTATAGCGAAGAGACATCCCTAACTTCAGAACTGTTGATAGAAATCGAACTTACCGTTGCGATAATAACTAGTAGGAACGTTACTCAGTACAAGTCATATCGAAGATCCATGTTTGCTTGCAACTATCGCAATATCGCTCGCTGGAAGTTTTGATTCAAAATCGCATCCCCACTTCCCGATCAATTTTGACTTAACAACTAATAATTATCGTGCGATTCCATCTACGTGTGGATCCTACGGTACGGCGTCTTGCATCCCTAGTCATAGAGTAGCGAGCGAGCCGTCCGCGGGTCACGCGAGCACGTTTAATTGATTCGACGAGTTCGTCCCGCGAGATAAGCGCACGCTCCACGGGACGGACCCCTTTGTTTTAAAAATGAAGACTTCACCCGGTTTACTGGGACTCCGTAAACAAGCGACCCTTTTTTTGGCAATAAAGCTTTTAGGAATGTGAATATTTCACCCCACCGGAAATTTTGTGAATTTAATAAACGGGTATATAGAATTTATTTGTTTTACCCTTGATATTATGTAAACATTGTCGTGTTTATGTTTATTTTTTGTTTTTAAATTGATATTTTGAGTCAAATAAAATTCTTGATTTAAAAAAGAAACGATACGGCTTATGTGTAACGTATAACAATCAATATTCCATTCTGCCTAGTATTTTTCCAACTGAGTTGGTATCGGCATCCAGTTTAACCGAATTCAGATAACTAGTGGAGCGAATCCTTATTTCCTTTCTTTTTCCACAAAACACTATGTACATAAATGATACAACATGATGCCCCTTGGCGAAACTGATGACTTAACTAATTACTGTAAACTGTTGATAGGAACGGACTTTATTTCGTCTTCTCATATCATTAACGTAGGACATATCGCTTATTCAGGTCTCTTTATACAACGTCTACATTGAATGGATCACAATTGATGTCCCTACACTGTGGTACCCTACCTATTGACTGTCAAGTGTTTTTGTTTACCACTAAATACTACAATCGCCATTCATCAACAAAATACACAAGCTGGACATTTATTTGGAACACGTCCCGTCACGCTACCGCGACGTGACCCATTTTATTTATTCGACAGCCATAGTTATACATAAACAATTTCCAATTCCAAAGGGCAAAATTCGATTATGGCGGGATAAAACGACAAGCCGCTCGAAGTAAATAGAACGTGGAGTGTCACGCTACACTTATTAATACAGTTGCTACGTGCATGTTTGAATATAATACTCGTAGCTCGTAGCAGGCGTAGCTTCATTTTCGTAGCTCATAGACTCGTTGTAGCTATTTCGTAGCCGCCTATGCAGGCCTAATGGAGTAATCTATCATAATAATGAAAGCTAAGTCTAGATTACTTAAGGGTATTATAAAACGACGACTCCCACTAAATCCTCGTCTAAATCATCCCATAATCCATAAGTACAACTTTACGTACCGAAACTGTATATAATACTTACGAAATCCTAATGAGGAGATTAAGTTCGAAGCAAAATGCTTGAGTTTTTCGTTGAAACCTTTCTTTTTTCAATCTTCTAAGGAAAATCTCTTGGTCTATTTTGTGATAGATAAGGTTGCGTTGTCTTTATAGCGCCATAAAGTAGTTATTGCTCGGCGGCGATAACAGGCGATTTATAACACTTTAGCGCGCGCTGGGTGGCCCGCTGAGGGTTCGGCCCTACGCTTACACAGTTTATTTTCACACATTTATATTGTGCACTCTTACCAAGTTTTTGTCTATTGCGGTGGTTGAAAAAGTACGTAATTCCAGATAACTTTTAACATGAAAACAGAAAATGTTTGCCTTACACAATAGCCTTTTTCTTTTTTGTCTCCGGGCACTTCTTGAGCCAAACTACCTACAAAGTGTAGATAGTTTGTGACTTTCCTTTATACCCCACAGAAAAATAATATAGTATTTGTATTCAAATTAATAGAGACCTAATTCAAGCTTGGGAATTTTATTAGATTATAACGACGGTATGAAATATTCTGTAATCGACAGCTGAAATGAATATTTTACCGAAACGAAAATATAATAAAACGTTACGTAATTCACAGAAGGTTTTCCATTTCAGAATACAGTCGTCGCAAATGAACGCAAATGTCGTTATTTTTTCCATTTTACCATAATTACGTGGGCTCTGTTGGCTAGGGCCTGCGCCGCTTCAGCTTCTATATCAATTAAGTCGTTTAGCTGCTCCTAATGTCAGAGTGGGTGAAAATACCGACAACCGGCAATAATTGCCGAAGCCGGGGACGGACGTAAAGTTAAATTGTATTGCCGTGTGACGACGGAAATATAAATCGCTGGGAAATTATTACGAGCTTCTATCTGGACTTAATTAATAAATAGACTCTGTCCTGTAGGTAGTATTTTGTTTGAATTTACAATTTGGTTTGCTAATTAACGGAATGGTTCCTGAGAGCTTTTATAGAAGTCTAGGTAGGTACAAGATACCTGCCGACATTTATATGCATCAACTGCTACAATAAAAATATACCTATCTATTCACCAATACAGATAAGCACTAAACAATTAAAAAAAAACAGTCTCAATAAAATGCAGTAGGTATTTTCGACCAGAATACCTAGGACCCAATGATCAAGTAAATGTATTAAAGTCAACATGAATTGAACAACGTACTTACACTCTCAATGTTATTAGGACGGAAAATAAATAAAATTGACAGCTTTTGCAAAACAAGTTTTAATTGAATGTAAACCTTATGTTTTTTTAACCTTAACCTTAAGTATTTTTATATAACAACAAATCATATGTCATAATCATCTATTTTTTTTTCATTATATATATCTAAGCTTCACTGGATATAACACTTAAACTAACGATTAAAAGTTATAATGTTCATATTACATTTGTTTGATCTAATGATAAGTTTATATAGTTTTGTTAAAATGCATTCAGCTTAAATTACGATCGTGACCAAGGAAAGTCGACGACGTCTCGCTGCGGGGCTCATATTTCTGTCTGCAGGGTTTAAAGGAACCTACCATGAATGGGATAACGGAAGCTATGTTCGCTCGCTCCATTCGAACCTAATTTAAAAAAAAATTGTACAAAATGATAATTAGATCAAAAGAACATTATACTAAATGAAAATTTACTAAACAAACGTTAGACAAAGTGTTGTTTAAACATATGTGGTTATACAAACTGAACGTTATATCAACTGGAAATTATGTTAAATGTCGTTAGATGACGTAAGTCGTAAACGTTATGTGATTTGAGCATTATAGTTTTTGAAAATAGATCGAATATTCTTATACTAAATGAGCGGAACTCGTTTTAATTCACTCTATTCAGGTAAGCAATCTCTATAATTACTCGGGTTCACCTACCTACAGGCGGTAATATAATCTCACCTCCCAGCAATTATTCGCTAGCACCCAAGTTCTAACATAAGCTTAATGGCCACGTGATATCCAACTGCAATTACTTTCATTATTATATGTGTAGCAGTTATAAAGTTCCAGCCTACAAATATGGGTTTATTGCTCTTGTTAAGCTGTTTAGTTTTGGGTGCAAACATTGTGCTTTCCCGAAATGTTGTTTAAACAAACATAAAACAATTTAAGATGGATGCTACGGTATTTTAAATGTTTAGGTACTGAAAATGCTGTCATTTGACCCACTTTAAGTTTCGTCGATATATACTCTCGATTTGGGAGAATTTAATATGTTAGGTGTTATAATAGGGGTAAGTAATAGATGATATAACAACAAAATCTCTAATATTTACAACATATAACAACGGAAGCTATAATTTTATTTAATATAACGATTAGTTAATATAATAATCGATTGATATAATTTTTAAAGTAACTAATTTTTATAAGCATAACATAAATTAAATATAAAATCGTTTGACATACCACTCAAAAGATATAAAAACAATAACTTGTAACTGATTACCACCTGCGCTAAGATAGTTCGACGGGGCCCCGCTTTGCGGGGCTCCTATTTCTGGGTGGTTTAAAAAAAAATAACCACGAAGGCTAACCTAACCTATCCGAGTCGGGGTACTCTGAGTCGGGGTGTTCCATTAACCATAATGACGTTTTTTAATATATATTAAACTTTAGACCAAATGATTTTCGATTAAGTACATAAACGTTATATGTAAAGAAATTATATCAACAGTTGGTATATCTCACGTTGATTATATCTTATGAACGATATTAAAATGAAATTGGACCAAATGAGTTTATACGTTATGAAACGACGGCAAAAGGCCGAGTTCATCGAGTTGACCTGTGATCGCGTTTGCGTAGGTAGGTAGTTAACAAATTGGTAAACCTACGTTCCCGAACAGGTAGACACTTACCTAGGGCCGATCCAAATCTAATATCGTAACATCTCACACAGTGTTGTACCTGACACTACCTATGTGCAATCAACATTAAACCTTCTATACATACATATGTATATGTACAAGAAAACAAGGAAATAAATAAAATTGAAGTGTCTGTTTGTGATATCAAAATAACAGAGTTTCACTAAAATTCATGAAAAATTATGCGATACACTATAGCTAAAAACAATTTTTATTTTTTTGTCTGTCTGTGTGTCGAAACGGCCGGATAGATTATGACGGGATTATCACTGGCAGGTAGCTGGTGTTACAAAGAGTAACTTAAGCTACTTTTATTTAGAAAAATTAGGATTCCGCGAAAAATAAAATTAAACCGGCCAAGTTAAACGGGCCACGAGTAGTGAAGGATTCCGTGGTTACTCGTCCCGTAAATCATGACTAAATAATCAGTACGAATATCACTGTAAATTTCGCAAACGGGTCCTTGGATGAAAAAATGGTTTTTGCACACCCTCAATATTTTGAAACGACGATGGAATACACGATAAAAAAAACATCACAATTGGCGTGCAGGGGTAGCCTAATTTTTTGTTTTACCACTTTGTCGGCGTGATTAATAGGTATACCCATACCGAATCCCAACTTTCTAGTGCTAGATAAACCGCGTACAAGATAGACAGACAGACTGACGGACATCGCGAAACTATAAGGGTTCCTTGTTGACTACAGAATCCTAAAAACTCATTGAAATACTTTTCACGTGTGATCTCCGAAACGGCTGGACATATAATATCAAATTTCTGTTAATTAAACTGGACTGGCAGAAATTTGATATTATATGCGTAATTTAGGATTAGGGTTACGTGCAAAAATAATCTAATTCACGCGGGCGAAGTCGCGGGCAGAAGCTAGTACCTACTAAACTACCTAGTACCTAGGTACTACTAAATACGACGTATGATGTCTAATCAAATTCTGATTAACATTCTAATATCTACTCCTTGCTGTAAAATACCTACTTAGGTACAATATTAATATGTTTAGAACGTCGTAAAGTAGCTGCATGCTGTGTAATGCAATCCGCTTTGAATTTTTTATAAGTTTAAATCCAGCGTCCGGTAGGTAATCTTGGTCGGGATCAAATTAATTAAAACAAGCGCCCCTTACAGAATGTTAAGCAGGAGCCGTTTCCCATAGAATCTGTCTATGCACATTATGCGTCGGTATCGACTAAACTTGAACGCTGAATTAAATTCCTTCTTTTTTTAGCCGTAGTTGAACTTGGCTTGCGTGGACAAAATGCGTGGGTTTGATTCTGAGGTCGGGAGGTGTTTTTGGGTTTTCCATCAGAACTTTCGCACAGGGTACTAGCCCGTGCCTACTCCGGATTTGTGTCATACCTAACACTGACAAATACTTGCACTGACTCGACAGTTCCACTCAATTCTGTGTGGTTTTTTCTTCTAAATACCATCTCAGACACTCATCTGCAGGGTTCGTAAATGACGTATTGTAAATTTGAGGACTATGTATAGGTCTTTATTTTACGGGTTCATTGTCTGGCAGTTTGAGTGTCCCCAATTTTTTCCTTAGTTTGGAATTGTTCGTCTGATTGTTGAGCTCCTCAAAGTTCTGATCGAGTTGAGCTGCACGATGACTGTCAAATGCTTGCACTGTCTGGACAGTACTACTCAAATCATTGAGTCCCTTTCCTTAAAAGACCACCTCAGGCATTAACCTACATGGTTCTTTCACGGCTTGACATTTGCATTGTAGGTACCTATACCTAAGTCACCAGAAAATGTCGAACGCCGTAAGGTTGTAAAATATCGCGTGAAATTGTATAGATACTATTATACATTCTATCTCTTCAGTATTATAAACATACTTTTAATATATTAGATTTTTTTCTCTATCTTAAATCCTTAAATATCACAAAAAAGGGGTTAATTTTATTGATTTGACGATGTTATTCAGCATGTTATTTGAAGTATTCTGGCTGGAAAGCATATCTACGTCCCAAATTAAAAAAAAACATCAACAAAGAAAACGAATGTTTTGGAAATGTTGAAACTTATGCTAATTAATTCATTTAATTGTTATTTTTACATTCCTCTTTTTAGTAGGTATAGTTGATAAAGCGATAAGAGCGGAAAAATTATAGCGCTACTTGAAGAAGGTCGTTAGCAAACTTACGCAGCGGCCAAATGTGTCAACCGACCGAGAACGAAATCGACGGGATCGAGAGACCGGCTAGGACAAAAGAAGACCAGGGTTCCGGAAGAAAGCGATGCACTTAGCCGCAAGATGACCGGTTTTTGGTAAGTCAGGCGTTACGGAACCGTAAGGTGTCAAGTGTTGATCTAAAGAAGAGCCGAGCTTCCGGTCTGGGGCCCTAATTCAGTTGAATCGAAATTGTGCATCATGGACTCTGGATGCAGTCATCCAGAGTCCATGATGCACAATTTCGATTATAGTTCTAGCTCCATCTGAAAACAACACCTACTTTGTTCCAGTGAACAAAGTAGGTGTTGTTTTCAGATGGAGCTAGAACTATAATCTCTTTTGTTGCGGATCGACGCCGACGAATGCTGCGTAGACCAAAGGAACGCTATTCGAAAGTATGGTTTGAAGAAATCTCTCCTTATGGCGGAGGCTCCGTTATATTTTGGGCAGCAATGAATTCGACGGAACGTACCTACGGAGTTGATTTTCATAGAAAATGGAACATTAAATGCACACCGGTACATAACGGAAGTCCTATTTCCACATGCACAACCCGCAACTACTCTTGTCGCTCTTGAAGAAGATTCCATTTTATGGACGACAATGCTCGCGCACACTGTACTGATGACGTGGAAGCGTAGGTAGGTATATGCAAGAAGTTTGGATCCGTCGTTTTGCCTTTTTTTTAATAATAAAATTACCCTTCACTGGAAAAAACAGCACAGCAGCATTGATTGTTAGACCACAGGTTTGAACCCAGTATTATAAACTAATAAATTGTCACTTGCTGAAAACGGTGAAAAAAAAACCGTAAGGAAACCTGCATTTTGCATAGCATATAATTTGACGTTTTCATGCAGGTGGTGTCATAAATTCCTTTTTTTTGGGGGCCCATTTTTTTTGCAAATGAGTGTATGAAAGCATATAGTTTTTAGGCATTCCTCACAGCGCGGCGTCGCCAAATAAACACTTTGTTGGATAGGTACCTATCTAAATTTTAGTCAAGGTTTAGATCTAAGTATAACTATATTAGAGCTAGGATAATGTTTCGCAACAGAAGAGTTCATTTCACAGCAGACCTGTGGCGCCATCTAGTCGGGTAATCGTAAAACTTGAATGTGAAAAGCTTACTGCGCGACGCGAAGAAGGGTAACGCATTTATAGGACTATTATCTCTAATACAATCATAGATAACCCCAAATACAAAAGAATGGAAGAAGACATGATGCACCAACAAGTAAATAAGTTTCATCAGTAGATGCTGTGGTTAAATTTAGAAATAAATTGGTTATTACTATAAAAGTGTACCTACCTACTATTAAGCCATTGACTGCAGGTAAATAGCAACTTGTTACAATCAAATTATTCTATAATTAAATTGGCATTGTTTCTGGACTGATAGGATGATGTTGCAAATTTGATTTTTTTTCAAAAGTGTTGGTCGCGAACCAACACTTTTGATTCGCATTTATTTCTACAATAAAATAGATAGGTGTTGTGTGTGTGTAGGGGTGAACACAGTCCCTCACACATCCATCATTTTCAAATTCTATATAATCTAACTGAAAACCTAGCCTTAAGCTCTATCCAGACATAAACATGTCTACAGAAAGATAAGGCATAAAGCCGCAAAGTAGGAATTAAATGTAGTTTTCCCCTTCCGGGTTTTTTGTTAAGTGTTGCCACCATTAGAGGCGCGGTTTTTTACAGTTGTTTCGGGAAACAAACCCCAAATAGTAAATAGGTTCACACACGGATAAATTCACTAGTTTCGTTGTAAAAAACTTGAATTGAGGGCCTCATTACGATAAAGTAGTGTTGTACGATAATACAATTTAAAACATAGAATTGGTAGTCATGTGCAAGAAATAATTGAAATATAGTGCAAATAGTTTCCTAAAACCGCTAACTGCCGTGTTAATAATTTATTATGCGTCTACATTTATCCCTGGTAAGCAAACATCCCTAACCCTAATCTATCCCGAAGACAGCAAGCGAACAAGAAGGAAGAACAGTTTAGGTTCAAGTATGGGAACCTATAGAACAGGTACAGGACATCAGTGCATCTGGACACAGTCGGGTTGGTCAGTCTAAGGAATTAAAGAAGGAGAGAGTACCCCAAACACTATCTGTTCCAGTTGGTCACACCCGTCCGGTAAAAAAGTGAAAAATAACAATAACCACAACAATATTCATAAACAAGTTTTATTGTATATAACATACATATGTACAAATTTAATAAATATCTCTTGGTGGTGGTCCTCCAAACATGAGGTTCCATGATACTGGATGGATTAGTTGTGAGTAAATGTCTGGGTTGTCAAACAGTGGCACAATGGTGTTTAAGTACTGTACCATTTCATAAGCATCCGGTATGTTATCTCCTTCAGAGGCAAATTTGTATAGAACTAAGCATGGGACCGCCTTCTCCTTGATGATTTCATACAGTAAAGATGCAAAGCCTCCCCCAAGTATTTTAACAGTCTCGCCTTTTGACTCATGTTCTACCCAATCTAAGGTTCTCAGTTTACTTGTGTGTGGACATAACTCATTCACAACAAATCGGAATGGAGAAGTCATTATATGCTTCCTCTCATGAGCAAAACTACTTGTTAAAATTATAATATCCTTTACATTTTCATTCTTGAATTTATCCACCACTTCTGTCAGGAATTTCTGTCCATACTTATAAACTAGTGGTGCTCTTAGAAGCAGAATTACAACTTTTCTTTCCGCACATTCATAAAGTTCACAGCAACCAGATAAATTGTTTGAACCAATTTTATAAGGATCGTATCCCAATATAGGTATAAGTGCAGGACTATAAACTAATCCAATCTTTCTCATGTGTAAAGAAGAAATAACTAAATCACAAGCTAGTTGTCCAACATTTCCAACCGCCACACTTGGGATAACAAGAGTATATCCACTCAAATCACAGTTTGTTAGCATCTTCCAATGGTTAATTTGAGCCATTATCACGAACACTTAAAATTTTCTGTTGCTCTGGTAAAAAACTGTATCGAATTGAAATCCAAGAATGAAATGAAATCTCAACAAAACAAAAATTACTACTCATCTAGAGAGGATCTGACATTTTGATTTTATATCGATTATTTCGATAATTTTCCTGTGATGGGTTTAGATGCTTTGTGGTTAAAAATAAATAAGTGCTTAGAAATTCAATAATTATTTTACATACTCACATCAATTTGAAGCATTCCAATATTATTATTTCTATGATTTTTGTTCCCCAGTTCCCAAACTATTATGTACATAAAATAGCCACTTACATGTGCTTTATGATTTATTCTATTGTTAATTGTGCACCGAAATAACTAGAACACATATTATGTTCAATAGGTATCCTTATCGCATGCTTTGGTGGTTTTATTTGTGTATGGGGTACTAGACTAAACTATTAAAAATAAGTATTCCTTATGTTTTGAATATAATTTATTCATAAGTTTCTGACATATTTCATTGCTCTATTTGGAAATATTTCCTCCTCTGGCCTAATAACACACACTATCCTTTTGTTCATTGAATTATCAGCTTTCTTATTTTTGACTGTGGTATATTGTCCCTTTCCTCAACAAGAGCTGTTTTGAGCTCCGCCAAATATGCCTGCGTATATGCCTGTAGGTATATATAAAAAACTTTGTAATGACTTTGTAATCCTTCTTGACTGCGTTATTATTACCTACGAATAAATACAACTAAATAAAGAATAGTGAATGGTCAAACGTTCATCGATAAACTGCTGCCTTGCTGTAGTGCAAAACTATCCCAACTCTATGGATGTAGATCCACCGGCACATCTGTCATAATGACAAACAAAATAGCAAGCATGGCTGTAGTGAACTGCCTGTACCACAGACTACATAATTACATTGTGCTCAAAACAAACTCTAACGCGTAAACTAGAAATGAGATTTGCAATTTTGCATTTAACAATTGTTCTCAAGTAAGTGAAATCTTTGTATTTCTTATTGAGAAATAAAATTCTTCAACTATTTATAAGTTCCTTTTATACTTGTTAAAACTACATTTACGAAAATACTACGAATTTTCATTCATTGCGAAATAGTTTATTATGGTCCTGATGAATCGTGGAATAATAATTTATTATATTTAGCACAAAAAGGAAAAGATTATAAGTATGACAGTAATATTCAATCCATCAGTCATTGAATAAAATTTAAAAAAAAATGTAGCTTGGCAAAATGGCAATACTAAACTATGTGTTGTTCACGTTTCTCATCGTAAAAATATGAAAATATTTTTTTCTCTGTTCTCAGATACCAAACTCCTGCATTGTTACATTATTTTTTAAGAAAATAGTAAAAGACATAGTTTCTGTTTGTGTAAAAGTGCCACTATTTTATTGTCTTATCCACTGATTATGGTTGAAACACAATTAGAGAAGGATCCACAGTTAGAAAAATTCATTCTCTCCGAAACGCAGAAGCAACGTTTCCAGGTGAATGTTACATTATTCATTGTTGTGTTACTAGCAAGATGCTAACTGTCAAATACTAACGCTAATGAGAAGTTGGCCTCAACACCAGGCTTGTAGCCATGATCACAGACTCACAGTTACCCTAGTAACACAGGTCGTCATCGACCTTTGACCAAACCTCGCTCAGTTTTACCTAATTAATATGCTCTATTGTTTTATTATTTTACTAATACTTTTGTGAGAAAGTCGAAAGCAATGCTTTTCTGTGCAATGTGCCTTCAATATCATTATCTCCTTGTCCATAAACCTTGAATTTAGAATGATATCAACTATTGATAAAAACTCGAAATTTGTCATAGAATTTGTCTTGTGTAAGCAATAGTATGTTTAAGAATTAATAGCCATCAAATTTACAAATGTGCATAATAAAACAGTACAAATAATTATATTTCTGATGGAATAAAATAATTGTAATAATAATACTCAATTATATTGTATTCTACCTTGCAGGTTCTCGTTCACGGACTGACTGACACATGCTGGGACACTTGCATGGGTAGTCCTTCTAACCGTATGGACTCCAAAACTGAGGTATGCATCATGAACTGTGTGGAAAGGTTCATTGATGCTACAACATTCATCACCAAGCGTCTTATGAACACAACTAAATACCGTGCCGACGCTCCTCTTATATTCCAATAAATTAAGTATACAGTTTAGTAAGCAACATGTTAGAGGGCATAAAGGACTTCTTGCGCCGTCACAAGAGGAAGTTTATTGTGACGGGTGCTGTTTTTGGTGGACTTTACCTATTAACAGGCTATGCTCAAAGAAAATTGCGAGAATGGCAGGAAAAAGAAGCAAAACGATTCTTTGAGATGACTCGTAAGAAACAACACTTTGAGAGTACAGAGAGAACATGCAACCAAACCATTCTCTCACTTTCAAAAATTGTGACAGAAAGTATTTTAAGTGTTTTAAACACAGAAGAAATAGTTCAAAAATTGCAAGAAAATCCAGACAACAAACTAGCATTGTGGGAACAGTTGAAACTTATGATATTCACAAGAATATGTGTCCTTGTGTATGCACTAAGCATACTACAGGTGATACTGCGAGTGCAACTTAACATTATTGGTGGTTATCTATACAGAGATTCAGTCCACGATGAAGATTCCTTGATAGATGGAGACTTACAGGCCAAGTATTTGTCTTTATGTCATCACTTTGTTGATGGAGGTGTTGAAGACTTGGTAAAGCAGATAGAGACTGTTGTGAAGAAGGTTGTTGAACCTGTATCTTTGAAAAAGAAGATGACACTGCAGGAGGTAGAGCAAATATTCTGGTCCATACAAACTGCTTTGTGCACAGACACAGAGGGTGACCCTGTGAAAAAGATGGTGCACTACTTAATAGGCCATGCAGAGGTCAGTGGAGCAAAGTTAGACACCATTGTAAAGGAGACCATGGATATTTTGGAAAGTGACGAAGTCATGTCTATCGCTATGTCATCAGTGAGTCGTAGCTTCTCTTCTGTTACTGATGAAGTGGCCAACTTATTTGTAACTAAATCTGCACCAATAACTAAGAATCATTTGGAATTAAATGTTGATCATGTAATCACAAATGGAGCTTTAAAACTAGGAGCAACTCCTGACACTTTTGTAGATGTTAATAAGGTAGAGATACACTTTGTCAAACTGTTGCCTGTTATAAATGAACTCATCACAAAGAACACATGTAAGGGTAACACAAACATTCCAGACTTAGTGACTCAGCAACTCACTCTCAATGACAAATTAAAACTTCTAGGTGCAAACATTTATGAAGTATTCAGTAGTGCTTAGGCTTAAGGTATATGTATAAATATAAATTACCAATATAAAAAAGGTATGTAAATAATTTGGTAATGTCTTAGCCAGCCACTAAACACTTGCACCTTATAATAATGAGGAAGAAATAGTGTCACAATTATTTATTTCAAGTCTAGGTACTGCGGTAGATAAGCTTTTTGTATTTCTTGCATTTTGGGGACAGTAATAAAAGTCTTAATTAATTATAATCTTGTTTAATTGTTTTACCCCGTGGCTAAGTAATAACAGTCGCGCGGGTCGATCCTCAACAAGCGTAGTCCTCCGACCTCGGCAAGCATTGCAAGACTAAGCTACGCTTGCCGAGTTCGGAACGTGCACGGGTAACGATTGTAACATAGGTAGGTACCTACCGAGATTTCATCTTGCCTGGGAAATCACGTAAAGCTGTTGGTCCCGACTGTCATTAGTCGATCTTTGTCAGTTGTAAAAGGTACCTAAGGTCTTGCCAAATTATATTGTGCTACCCAGTTACTGGATTGTCTTGGTCAGGTAGGCACTCGCTCCATGTAAAATACTGGTAAACTGCATGCACTTACACTGGAAGCCGACCAGATACTTGAAAAAGGCTAGGCGTTCAATATCAGATTCCAAGTTAATAAATCGCACAACCAAGGAATGTAGTTATCCCACATTACCTTAGTTCTTAGTAAATACTAACCGTGCTTGGGCACATTTATCAGTGTTAGATTGCTGTCCTACTCAAAAGGCGAAACGATTGGTGGTACATACCTACTTATACATAATCTTTTTAACCTGACCAAAGAGGGGTGTTTCCTTTTGCTTATGTGAATGAGGGGTGAGCGACGACCTGACAGCAGTGATGGGCGTAACTAGTTATTTATGTAATCTAATTAATAATTGAATTACATAATAATTTGATTAAAATGAAATTTAATTACATATTATTCAATTACATTGTAATTAGATTACTTTGGATGTGCTATGAAATTAATTACAATGTATTTAATTACGAAATAATTTGATTACAATGTAACCTAATTACATAGTATTTAATTATATTATAATTATAATTGCTTTGAATATGAAATGTCGCATGCTTGCATCGCACAGTTGCGATATAGGTACGGCAAGTGCGACCCGTACGACGTCATCGGGAAGTAGTAAGTATAATGTGCGGGGGAGCGGGGGGGTTCTACGCATTGTGCTCGTGCGTCGCCGCTCCTAGCCACCCCGCTTCACCCGCCTCCTTCAGTTACTTCTAATCTTTTGTATTGTAAGCACGTAACATTTTCTTAAGATTACAAGTCGTATGTATTTTGGTGATTAGTGTAAAAACTTTTGTGTTACGTACAATGAATGAAAGTGCAAGACTACTTTTAGAAGATGACAGTTCAGTGGACGAATCTGTGTCTGCAGGTCAATCGACATTACCGTCACCTAGCAATATTTCTGCAGTGCAACCCACTATACTTGACGGTAAATTCTTTGAGATACTTCATGATTCATCAGGAACTGATAAAATAGTCGCCACTTGCAAGAAATGTCTGCCTAATAAAGTAGAAATAAAAGGCTCGAGATTGTGTACATCCAATTTCAAAACACATTTAAAACGGAAACATGGACAAGAAACCATACAAGAATACCAAGAATATATTAAAACTAAAAGATCGAAAAACGTTCGTACTTCCAGTTTGTCAAACGAACTATCACCACGAAAGTCGTCAAATGTACCCTCATATTCTCAAGCTGAATTCGATCGAGATATTGTTAAGTATTTTGTCAACTCAATGATTTCTCTAAAGTGCACTGAAGACCCTTACTTCCGACAAATTTTACGTCGATTAAATATAGGTGCGAATAATCTAAGAATCATGAGCCGACGGACACTTGGAAGAATGATTACGGAATTCTTTGATGAAGAGTCTACTTTAGTGAAACAAGAACTAAATCAAGTGAAACACGTTTGTACGACAGTTGATATTTGGTCTGGACGTCGAAGAAGCTTTTTAGGTGTAACAGCACACTGGATTGATTCACATAGTTTAAAGCGTGTCTCAAGGGCATTAGCATGTCAACGTTTTAAAGGCACTCATAGTTATGACAAAATATACGAATTGTTGCAAGAAATTAATTCAAGATATGGCTTAACTGGCACAAACGTTGTGGCTTGTGTTACAGACAACGGCAGCAATTTTGTGAAAGCGTTTAAAAGTTTCGGTGTACATCGTATCAATGTTTCAAACGAACAAAACACTATTGATTCTTGTGATGAAGACTCCGATACTGATAGTACAGACGACGAATTAACGTATCTTAATGACCTTTCTTCAACAATTACCCATTTAGAGACTCGTTTGCCATTACACCTAAGATGCGCTTCACATACTTTGAGTCTTTGTGCCACCGACGCTAACAAAATACTAGAAAACCAGGAAACGGAGCTATCGAAAATGCATGACCAAACAATCAAAAAATGTAACACATTATGGAAAGCAGCAAATAGACCAAAATCGGCTGAAATTTTACAAAATATTCTCGGCCATACTCTAAATAGGCCAGTAGAGACAAGGTGGAATAGCCTTTATGATGCCTTGAAAAAAATCGCAACCATAAAAGATAAATCTGCAACACTTCACAGAGCTTTAAACATAAAAAATCCACTTCGTGAATCTGAATTTACCTATATAAAAGAATACCTGTCATGTACTCAACCTGTCGCTGATGCGCTTGACATTCTTCAAGGTGAAAACGCCACTTATTATGGAATATTTTTGCCAACTATACTCTCGTTGAAGAAAAAGTTGACAAATTTAACTGAAACAAGAGACTATGAGTACTGCAACACTCTGACTGAAACTTACCTCAAAAGTGTGGAAACAAGGTTTAAAGATTTTCTGAAAATTTCGGGACCTGAAGCTGAAAATGCTGCTTTAGCTGCCGTTTCTCATCCTAAATATAAAAAATTGAAATGGACATCATTAATTGGCCAGGTTGAATATAGTAAAATGAAAAATTTACTCGTAAAAGAAGTCGTAAAGATAATACCAAATCAATTATCTCGAGAAAGACCATCAACGAAGTCGAGGGAGGATGACTATTTTGAAATAGATTCAAGTTCGGATTCAGACAACCAGAGCAGTGAACCAAGATCCAAAGCTGAACTTATAGTCACTCATTTTTTGGCAGAAGACAGCAGAGAACTTCAAATATTAAATAATCATAAGGAAATTAAAGAAATATTTTTAAAATTTAATACCCCTCTACCTTCTTCTGCACCTGTGGAACGTATGTTTTCGTACGCGACAATGATCAATTGTCCGAAAGCAAACCGTTTGTCAGACGAAATGTTTGAAAAAAGAGTCATATTAAAGGTTAATTTAAATTATAAATCAGAAAACTAATTTTTTTTTTTTTTATCAGCCAATGGTGAAAATTATAACTAATAAAAGATTTAAAACTAAACAATAATTGACAGATGATTACATTTTTTTTTTGTATAATATGTGTTTTATTTTCGTATATTTCAAAACTTTATTAAATAGGGCATTTTTGTAAGAGGTGTCCCAATACTTATATAAATGTGTAATTACATTTAATCAGATTACTTATGTAATCTATTATAATGTAATTAGATTAACTTGCAATTCAATTACTTTGTATTGAATTACAGTATGTACTCATTGCAATTTGTTACTTAAGTAATCTGTTACAAAGTATTTCAATTACTAATTACAATGTAACTGTAATTTGTAATTATTAATCTAAATACTTTTTGCCCATCACTGCCTGACAGAAGGCCAATAAAAAATTTTAGAAGTTTTGCGTAGGAAGCGAGGTCAAAAAGTTGACGGGAACCTACATCAATAAGTTGTAAATGAATGAGCCACACTGGAATATTGACGTGGCAATATTATCATTGTAAATTATTTGTACCCAACAGGTACCTATGCGGGCCGATTGCCGCCCGCTGTGTAATGAACGATTAGAGTTCAACCGTGACTCGCCTAGATTTCAATAATGACAAACACTAAGCTACGATTTAGGTAGGTACGCCGACTAAATAAATCCAGGGTAATAGGAAAAATATTCGAGGGGGATACAAAACAGAAAAGATGGAAGAATGATTATTCCTAGGAATCAATCAGTATCTATACGATTTTCGACGATCGTTATGGTCGTTTTCGTTCGATATGCTGTGTTTTTGACCATCGAGAACATTTTGTTAGCTTCAAGTTTCAGAGAACACGACATCGCCACCCCATGGCACTAATGGCGGCTCGGAAAACTCCGCGAGTCGTCGCAGGAGCGAATTCATGCGACAATGGGGTAGGAGTGGGGAACTACGCAGTGAAAAGTGGATTTCACAGACGTCATTAACAGGACCTACTCGATTTTGTTTTGATGAAACGTTGATCAAGTGTTGATTGTCAGAAATAGAGCAAATTTGTAGGCACCCTAAAGCTTTCAAGATATCTTACAGGTTGCAAGGAAGAGATAGGTACTTACTTAAATTATATTTTCTGCGAAAGACCCCAAGTAACATGGGCGGCGGGCAGGCAGAAGGTCTTCTAATAATTAGGTATACTTACCTAATTAGGACTGGAGCGTAATACTTAAGTAGGTATTGCTAAGTCGACTAGAAGATACCGAGAGTGGCTTCTTATGAAAGGGCACCGTTGACCGTGAGGTTTTATCAGTTGCTGCAAATAAGTACCTACCAAATTCAAGGATTGATAAGGATAACTTTCAATGTAAAAGTTTATTGAAAACTGTTTTATCAGCACATTGAAGCGATAAGTAAACGAGCAGTGTGTAGTATTGTGTAGGTGGGTATTTTCATGCTATTTACGTTACAGGCTTGATTAAAGCATGTTAACGACTTGCATGACGACAACGAAATCAAGAGAGACAAGGTGCTTTCGGAAATAAGGTAGGTTCCTGTTTGATTAGGTAATAGGTTGGTACCTATCTAATTTCTTTAAAATTACTAACCCTTAGGCTGTAGACAGATCCACCGTCCACACAATACGACCAGTGTTGCCTGGTGAAGTAAGTAGGCATAGGTAGCGGCGGCCTTTACCGTTGCGAGTCCCCGTGCGGCAGATGACAGGCCCGGAGAGGCAGATCTGCAAGGCCAATGGCGGCCGAACTTTGCGAGGCGCCGAGTGGCACCACACCTTTGATAGGCCCCGAGTAGCAGATCTGCTAGGCCACTAGCGGCAGACCTTTGTGAGGCGCTTGGCGGCAGATCTTCGCGAGGCGCCGGGTGGCAGACCTTTTACAGGCCCCGAGTGGCAGATCTGCGAGACCACTGGCAGCAGATCTTTGCGAGGCGCTGGGCGGCAGATCTTCGCGAGGCGCCGGGCGGCAGACCTTTGACAGGCCCCGACTGACAGATCTGCGAGGCCACTGGCGGCAGATCTTTGCGAGGCGCCGGGCGGCAGCCCAGGTTGTTCTTTTTCAAATTTATTTTAATCGAAAATATGTAGAACGACTGGCTTTTTAAATGAAACCACAATGAGCTACGAAAATTCCAATTGAAAAAATTGCAAAGCTGAAAACCGAACATGCGCCATCGAATTTCTCAAATTCGATAAATTTTATTACTAAGTAGATATTATAAGTGTTAGGTACCTATTCTGTAATTTATGAGACTTGCTTTTAGTTGGGACTTAGTTAGCGATTCGTTTGATTGTAGAGGTACCACAATTTGTTTGGTTGATCTTTATTTGTTTTTCTGTTCTGTTCAATTTAAGTAGAAGATCCTGATAAAAGTTTATGTAGGTACCTAAGTATCGTTTGTAAATTTATTTTTAACCGGGTCATTTGGATTATTTTTAGCTTATGTGGCCTTATGCACAGAACATTTTTGATGTAACCAGGAGTCATCCATGGTTTGAGACAAAAACTACGTTTGCTTATTTGTATGGCTTTTGAGTTATGGTCTATAATAAATGACAAACTAGATATAGTAGGCGCCAGATAATCGTGGAATATCGGTCATTGACCCACCTACATTTATTGACATTGTTAATTTGAAAAACGGAATTAATGACACAAAACTGTCCCGAATCATCATCTCTCGTGATCCTTAACATGGTCTAATAATGAAAAACGATTCATATTTAATTGTTCAGGTACCTATGAGCAGTTATTAGGGAAAGGTCAATATACTTTATTCCACATTTATCTGGCGCCTACTATAGTAAAGCAAGAGCTGCAGCGTTCGGACATGATTCTTATATTCAAATAGATCTATCTAAATAAGTGCGAAACCGTGTTTACTCCCAAATAATCTAATGTCAGATAACTGCATAGGTAGAAGATTATAAGTATTCAAGTGTACTTAGTATGCACAAGTAGGTAATCTCTTAAAATGTCCATACCCCAAGTTTCATAAGTGCATCAACTTGACTGAAAATTTATCAATGCTCAGTAAAAATATATAAGTTGTTAACTTAACAGTATGTTAACAACGAACTAATTTCGGATCAACGTCTAATAAAATGCATTTGGATCGGTTGTGGCTTGTGGCCGTCTAAATGAGTGACAGTAAGTAGAGCGGCCCCTTGTATTCCGTTAAAAATAAATGCAGCCGATACAACAATATTACGAGATTGCGACATAAATCCAGCGCGTCTTATGCAACCGCCAAGATATTTTGATGAATGCGGGATACACCCCGAGCACATGTTCCCATATGTTATCTAGGAATTTAACTAAGTACCTAGCTGATATTGGAACTGCCGGCCGGAACACATCGTCTAAATTACGAGACATTTGTGACATACCTACCTAGTTATTAACTCGGAGTCGGCGCGTAGGTAGGTATATTATTACATTTATAACGAACTAAGTTTACCTATTTACGTAGTTACGTAGGTATAGGTACCTACTTATTGCATGATGCTTGCGGTGTACGGGATCGAACCCAAGACTAGTGCAGTTACGACTCCCAAATGCGCCCAATTTTCACGTAAAAGTCGTACATTTAGGTAGGTAGGTTCAATTAAGGTAGAGTCCCTATTTAGTGCCTCTACACGGTTGATCTGATTGAAACATAGTAAGGTAGGTAGACCACGCAGACCAGTCGCGGAAAATTTAGGACGTGTCTGAGCGACCTACCTACTCTTTTAGCACTAATTAACTAATTTGTCTAGTAACACTAATTATTTAATTATCTATCTACATCTATATACACGACCGGAATAGTTACCATAAAAAAGGAAATGTGTAGGAGGAACGCAAAGGTCAGGAAATGAGGATAATCTAAATCAAATGTAGCTAAGTAGGTAAAGGTACCTACCGATTGGTTGTCAACCTCAGCAGCATAAGAAGACAAACGATTTTTAACGTACCTAGCAAAAACAAAATACTGACGTCTGAAACTAGCCTAGCTAACTATGTTGAGAGGCTAGTACATAGGGGTATCGTATGAGCGATCGATAATAGTGCAAGCCAGTTTATTTCTGGATCCCTCACTATTTAATGAACCATCATGGTGTCTTGAAAGCGAATAAACACTCGGGTCGATAGGTACTTGTAAATAATTCAATGTTCCTTCCTACCTACCTACTGTTCGCACAAGCCGTACCATCCAAATCGGATCAATCCACAACGGTGATAATTTATGGCATCTACCGACTGCAAATTCGAGAAAATATTTTCAATTATTTGCCAACTTTTGTGATTTCCTGAATTAATATTCTTTGGTAAATATGCTGATTTGTCGATTTGTTATCAGACTACGTTGTTTATTTAAAGACGCAGAGTTTCAGTGGTACATACAGATAGGTCTTACACAGTTCTTTCATTCAGTAGGTACCTAGTGTTTCTATCCCACATACATTCACCTTGCAAGAACAGAAGTAGTGTCGTCAAAGACGCCATGAATGCCATCCACCTAGCCGATGGGTGTGTGCAGCGTGTTTGCCTGTCAATGCGGAGTGGATATGCGGCAAGCGGCGTGACGCGGGCTGCGCGCGCAGCCCCGGCCCGCCGTTGCCAATAACCCGCTAGTAGCCGTACCGCGCGCGCCTCTCGTCCTGAACAAAATATCGACGCGTAAACCTTACAACCACCCTGTTAACTCACTCTGAAAACTGTGCCATAGTTTTAGTGCAAACACTCACTGGATTTAAAAAAAAAACAAGTCTCTTGTTGAAAGCGGTCGATCAGTGCACGACGTTATCAGTTTATCAGTGAACTGTACAATTGTTTTTCATGTAAGTCTTGTACAATGTTTATTATACTTGTATATTTATTTTCCGAAATCTGTTTATTCCATGCAATTCGTTATCTTGTTGTATAAATAATATTGAGTTCCCGCGACTGATTCTCACGGTTGATATTAAATTAAATTATTTATTTCCACGTTACTTATAATTCTTCAAATATTTACATATTAACATTACAGAAGGTACATAAGCAAGTCATATCAGTTGATCTTAGATATTAATGAGTAAATAGAAAATATTATAATTTACCTAAATGCGATGAGATAGGGTTTACAAGTAAGGGACAATAACTTAGCTATGAATGCCTAATGCCTAGATAAACCTACCGGGAGGGTCGAGGGGCTACGTATAGTCACTTTAGATTATGTAAGAATTTTCGCAACAAAGGCTTTCCAAAACTTTTCATTATTAAATTCGAAAATAGATGCGACGAAGGAGCTGAAGTAAAATACCTTAATTCAGTAAGCAGTCCACTCAGTAGTCAAAATCTAGGTAATATAAAGTATTTTCGGAAAATGCTCGCAAATATTCGTTTTCAGAATTTCTTCTCAACTGGCCTTTGAAATTCTAGTTTATTTTATCATAGTTTTTATTCATAATTGAAATATAAAATGCCCCTATACTCGTTTATTAAAAAAAAATTTCAGATGGCTTTTCTATTTTATACACGATAAGAATTTACAGTTTAGTAATTACAACTGGCCAACAAAACCTATAGCAAAGGAAATTATTTTATAACATTTTAAGAAACGAAAGTGGAGATGAAACTACGTGCCTGTAAGATGAAGTATTGTAAGCATGATTTAATGTACCTAGCTATTTATTTATTTTCCTAAGTAAACAGTACCTACTATGTATTTTAATGCCAATATTATTTTAAATTAAAACTATAATACCAACCTTATTGAAAAGTCTTTCAAATAGTATGTCATCTAAATTGTAGACAATTAACTAATTTCAAACAGCAAGCCTTTTATCTTCTTAACTAGCTTTTGCCCGCTACTTCGTACAGGCATATCCCATTTTTTCCCGTTCCCGTTTAGCCGTATAGCATTCCTCATGAATGTGGCTATATACAAAAATAATTTTCCAAATCCGTCTTACTAGTCGAATCTGGAAAATTATTTAGGTAGGTACTCCTGGTTCCAGAGATTAGCGCGTTCAAACCAACAAACAAACAAACTCTTTAGCATTATAATATTAGTATAGATAAGTACAGCCGGTCGATTCTGTTAACAACTCGAAGTGAAGGCTTGGGTGAAGTGATCACGAGGTGAGCTGTCATTCCATCTAAATTAAGTACTTATATGGATTGACAGCTCACCTCGTGATCACTTCACCCAAGCCTTCACTTCGATATGTTTACATAATCAACCGGCAGATTTCCGAGTCATATATCTGTTAGTTTTGCCTACATAGGTAGTTAAACTAAAGGTTAGTTTTTAGAGATCGTTCCATGAGATTTTCAAACGCCACACGGTCTACAGTCGTCGCTATTTAGTCTGCGAAGGCTCTGGTCCTTGAGTTTTGCCTATTTGTTAGTTTTAAGGTTTTGCTATCGATGATTTGTAGATGCGCAATATTCCTCTATTTTAGATTCCGAGAAATATACGTTTTAAAATTCTTCAAGAAGGAGGACCTTCTTATGACAAGCTACGACTTTGCGCCAGAAAGATCAATTTGTGCTGATGTTGAACCGTTGAACCTTATTTAATTGAATACTCCAACGTAATAATATTATACAATATTCTAGCTATTGTTTAAAACATGTTCATTGTTTAAAGAAGGTACAATATAAAAAAAAAAACTAAGCAACAAACTACAATTGCCTGGTGATGCGAATCGAAATCGAGATAGTTACTAATAAGGTAGGTAGGTACATTCAATGTATGAAGTTCCTCTAACTGTATAATATTGATGTTTTAATTCCTATCAATTTTGTCTGTAGGTACCCATATTATTTCCTACTTTCTGCTACTAACTCACACGTGTTAATCATTTTTGAGAATGCGTAACAAAGAACAATCGTACCATCTGCTGGTATATGTTTGTTATTATTAAACGGATGTATAGTATCCATATACCTACCTTTAATACGCTCAAGGACGATGTATCACAAAACCTGTAAACATGTCGAAGTGAAGGCTTGGGTGAAGTGATCACGAAGTGAGCTGTCACAGTCATCATGTTACCAAGATGGAATCACAGGAGTGCGATTCTGTTGTTACTCACCGCGTAATGTAAGCTTAGGTGAAATGAGCTGTCAATCCATATAAACAAGATGGAATAACAATTCACTTCATGCTCACTCCACCTAAGTTTACACGGTGAGACGTTGACAGAATAGACGGGCTGTAAACATGTCGAAGTGAAGCCTTGGGTTAAGTGATCTATCACGAAGTGAGCTGTCAATTCATGTAGGTACCTAATCAAGATGGAATGACAGTTCACTTCGCGCTCACTCCACCTGAGTTTACACGGTGAGTGGTTTACAGAATCGATCGACAGGATATCTACTTACCATATTTTTTTATGCGCAGCTGCGACAGATTAAAAAAAAAATGCCAAGAAACTAGACGACAGACTGACGTACAAATAATAAATTTTAAAAGGGTTATGTATGTTCCATAAGGTAAATGAATTTTGTCTTTTTAATACCTAGCGACTATTTAAGCAGAACATACTATGGTTCTACTAAAATAATCGTTTTCTTAGGCTCTATAGAAACCAGCTTAATTTCTACTATTGGTTATAGAATTTTAACGAGTGTAGCAATCCGTAATGAATGATATACAAGCACATTTTAATATTTCTTAGGAGTACCTAACTATGGAGTCACTTGAAAAGTATTTCTAAGTGACTCCATAGTTAGCGCCACAGTTTACAAAATATGTAAGGTTAATTCCAAATTTATAACAGGTGAAGTACGATGAAAATTACTAAATTGTAGTTTTCGGTAAAACGCCATTTAAGCTGGTGGGAATATTATTGTGACAGCAAATGCTGTATTAATATTTCGGAATTTTCAATATTTTTTCGATCGTTTCTTAATTTGTATTAGGTAGCATAATAAGTTGTACGAAAATTAGTAGATAAGTACCTACACATAAAACAGTAGGTAAATTTCATATTTTGAGTACCTATGCTCATATTTTCATTTTTTCGGAGCTTTTATTACTACCCGTATTAAACTAAGCATATTAAATGTTATATAGGTTAAAAAGTTTTTTTTTTTATAAATAGAAGATGGGTAGATAATAATTCACCTGTCTCGTTAGCCTAATGGTCGCAAACGAAACACTACTGCGAAACTTTTTTTTTTTTTATGAGTGGCTTCTCGCAGTTCAACCTATAAGGTTGTCGACTGCTTAACCGGGCTTGCCTGTGGTGGCCTTAATATAATATTAAAGCCTCCAGCCAGGGCTTATAAAAAACTTACAAACTAAGCGACTACACGCTAAGGGCACCCCCTGTGTGGTACGGGCCTCGGCTTAGGGCGTCGCTGGGGAGAGGACAGCTAGGGACGGGCTGGATCGAACTGGACTACTGCGAAACTACTGCTGACCAAGTTTTTAAGCACCGTTCGCATTCATCTCAGTCGCAATCTGTCAAAAGTGGGGAGGGGGCTAAAAGACAGAGAGAGCAGCAGCGACACGTTGTCTGCTGCTGCTGTCTGCGGTCGGCTACGGTGTTGCCGTGGTGGTGGTAGTGGTTTTGATGGTTTACGACTAGGTATATATAAAGGTACGGTTACAAATAATTGGAGCGGGGAATAATTCATTATAGGGAATTCATTTGTATTACTCACTAGAACATAATCGTGACAAACACTCGTGTTTCTTGTCGATTACTTAAAGTATTGAATTATGTCTAATCTCGCTGAAGGGTTATTGTAGAGCACTAGACGAAGCCAATGCCAAATTGCCAATCTACATACACACAAAAATACAAATTTCTCCTCTTTATAATATCTACACTAATATTATAAAGAGGAGAAATTTGTATTTTTGTGTGTGTGTATGTTTGTAATGAATAAACTCAAAAACTACAGTGCCGATTTCACAAATTCTTTCACCATTGGATAGCTACATTTTCAGCGAGTAACATGGTTACATTTTATCCCCGTATTCCCACGGGAACGGGAACTACGCAGGTGAAACCGCGTGACGTCCGCTAGTAGCAAGTTACTTAGATAACTACAAAGATTCACATTGCACAGGAATCAATAGATGGTTTATAACCTTTCACCATTAGGCAGGCAAATTTTTTAAGTAGGTAAGAGTTTTGTGCGTTTCCCCAAACGCAAAGGCCCTAAACCCCTGTTTAGATCTTTTTTTAAGCCGTTTCCAGTACTTAGAATTTTTTTTGAAAATCTGTCTTCCTAGTTTTACCTGAAAGTTTCTGAATGCAGTTATTGGTGTTATGTCGAATCTATTCACTTATTTACCTCTGTCTTATGGCCGGTCGTTATAACTTATAACGTAGTACTTTGAGTAGCTGACACGTCATGTTTGAAAGGCAAACATGACGTTTCAGCTACTGTTGGTATAGTAGGCGCCAGATAAATATGGAATAAAGTACATTGACCTTTCCCTAATAACTGTTCATAGGTACCTGAACAATTAAATATGAATCGTTTTTCATTATTAGACAATGTTAAGGATCACGAGAGATGATGATTCGGGACAGCTTTGTGTCATTAATTCCGTTTTTCAAATTAAAAATGTCAATAATTGTAGGTGGGTCAATGACCGTTATTCCACGATTATCTGGCGCCTACTATAGTTAATTTGACTCCACCAGTCAAATTAGCTACCAAAGGTGTAAATGTGTCTTCCCTACCTACATTATATTTGTACATCACACGTGGCCGAATGTGATGACACCATTGTTTTAATTTCAAACCATGTAACGTACCATATTCTGGCGAATAAATGATTATGACCTGAAAGGACTAAGTAATAAGTAGGTAATGCTTTATAAACTTATCTGTTAGTCGTATAGGTACCTAACTACAATTTTTTATGAAAGCATCAGAACATGCATGTGTAACGATAAGAAATCGATAAACTTGTAGGTAACCATATCGGTGCCACAGCCACAGCAGTGTTACTCCAACACTTCTTAAGTTTTGACTTGAGTCGTTTTTCCTTCCCTATCCCCTTTTTATGTGAGTTTGTACATATTTTTTTATTGTTATCATATTACAACGTAAAACCACAAACTATGACTTGTTAATTTAATCAAGATAATATTTTTTCTTCCTTATAAAACTTGAAACAACCTTAGTACTTACCACAAATCCGGCCTAGTACCTACTCACCTATGTCTAGCCTAGTATCCTGACTCAATTTAAACCATAGACTTCAAAGCTTTTCTTTTCAGGAAAACATTGAACTTAGGCCTTCTTCTGCATTACTGCATAATGCAGTATTTTACAAAGACTTCTTTCTAAGCTTAACATAGTCTACCAGTGTGCCTTGCTGGGTTTAACTTCCACCGCTGAGTAGGTAATTAGATATTGACCTGACCTTCGGTAAAATAAGGTACTTAAATTTTTTATGGCTGAAAATGCCACAGGTTTTCCGATATTCGATCTTTGATGTGTATTTGTAATCGTTCTTAAATTCTTATTCGCATTTATGTTGAGTGAAGAGTTTTGCTAGAACCACAGAACGTTTTGGACGAAAGTTCGAACGTTTTGTCTATGCCCAGAATTGATCGTCTTTCGGCTGAAATAATGATAACGCTTGCTGTGGGTCTCGTCGTGTTGGCGATTTTGTATGGTTGCCATTGGTGTTTCGATTTCAGGAGTTACAGTGGTAGGGAATGGAGAGGAGGAGTATAACGACTTTTGACCTTCGAACTACCGAAACCAAAGATCACCAAAGTATTTTAAGAGGTTTTAATAATAATTTGGTGACTTTTGGTGGTTCTATACAAACATTCCATCCAAATCCAAACATAAAAAAAACAGTTTCCAATATTATCGATGTCTTATAGTTTACAATTACCCGCGATATTTTACAATCTTACGGCGTTTGCAATTTTCCGCTGACATATAGGTACTTACAAAACGATATGCTACAAACATTCATGTGTGTTTAATATTTATTAATGAATGGCAGGTACCTAAGAGGTGCGACGTTGAAGAGAAATGTGCATTATCGTTTATTGAGCACGCTAATCAAAACATTACCGACGGCTTATTTCCAAACATCACGTGGGTTAAAGAAAACATTTCACATTATATAGGTACTACGGGAATGCTGTAACTCAGTAGATAGGTCATACAGATAGAGCTCTACAGGGTATTCCAGAAGAATGTACGTACTCGGTTTTAAGTCATGTTTTGTATCTGATATTCTGTAAAGAAAGAATTGCAAAAAATTACCTTTGTATTTTATCAAAAATTGCAACCGCAAAAAGCGTGCATTGCACTTTTTATTTAAGGTGTCTAATGCAGTTGGTGGCACCGACGACGAAGTCGTCACAGATTTCATCAGCAGTCTGACGAGTTTTGGTTTGACAAACAGAAAAACAATTTCAGTCAAATTTTCAGAAGGAAAACACAATCCTATGATTTATTTTTGTTTTCATACTACCCAGATAGGTACTTGTTGTAACTGCGACTCTTGCTATATTATTCGAAGTTAACTGTTACATTAATTTAAAAAAACTAATAAGTAGATAAATAGAGGATTGACCGTACTATATTATAAGAAACTACCTAACTAACTTTTACACTAAATATTCTTTATCTAAACTCGCCTTTAACCTAACCTTGCAACTTGCAAAGGTAGTTAGAGCAATAGGGACCTCCTGACTGGGAGCGTGGCGTCTCCTGTAATCCGGCTTCTCGGAGGTCTAGCACGGGGGATGGGTTGAAGTGGGGAGTCCTGTTGCTGAGTGGCCTATGTTGACTGGACGGGGTTGATATGGATCCCCCGGAGGAGTCTGGGGGATGCTGGTAGTTAACCAGCATCCCCCAGACTCCTCCGGGGTCGCCTTTACGCACTGCGTTATTGCAATGTTTGTTAACTTATCATATTTTATTAGAAGAAACTAAACATGAATCTTGGTCTTATGATTTTTTATCTTTTTGAAGGTGTTTGTGTGCAATCCAAATAAGGTGTTTATCGAATGAATCACAATAATTGTGCTAAGCAATGCTTTCATAACTAAGTAGCTATGAAAAACTAGCTTCTACTTTTCGAATTGTAATTCTAAATTTTCATCTACTCACTCGTGGTTTCAAATCTAAGCCCCAGTTGTTTTTTTAATGGTTTTACATTTATGTAAAACTTAAGTTTGGCATGTTTATTTACACTAAAAAAATAATTCAGAAAGCTAGAAAATTCATAAAGCTTTATTTAGTAAATTGTAACAACAGATCGCGTCAGCAAAAGTTTGGAACAACCAAGCCACTAATATTTAACAGCATCCACTACCGGTCCCGGGATGTTCGCGTAACTCCAGTTAGATGTGGGTCTGTCCTAAGAACGGAACCGGTTCCGTGAGTTTCGGGACCAGCTCGTATATAGCCCGCTGTCTGAGACTCGTAACTTTGATTGTATAATTCTAAGGCTTCTTTATGGGTATCATTTTGTAAAGATGGCCAGAAGGAGGGGCGAATCGGGCCCCGTGGAAACTCAGCAGTCCAATTTAAGGGCAGTAGGTACCGTACCTGCCTTCTATCTATTGGGGTATGGTTTCCGCACTTAGTCCTGATGTTGGACCATTGTGCGTGGGCCATGGCGGCCGTCATTCCAACCAGCCGACCTCCCTCCAGAAGCAGATCAGTCCTCCTAAAGAGTTCAGGGTGTCTGTGAGTGAATTTGGTGTTCCTATCGTTTGTCTACGTATATCGGCGACGCCTGTGCACTCAAGGAGCACGTGCGACACCGTTTCCTCCTCCTCCATGCATGCTCTGCACAGAGGACTGTCTGTTATACCTAGTGTGTGGAAATGCTTATTCAGTGAGCAGTGTCCGGTGATGGTCCCTGCCACCATTCGCAGGCTGCCCCTATCCAGTCGCAGAAGGCGCTTGGTAAGTTTACTGTTTAGGAGTGGCATAGCCTCCTTGGACTGCCTGCAGCCTGGTGCCGAGGTCCACCAGCGTTCTGCTTGTGTGTGGGTATGTTCTTGTAGCCACGTGCGTAGCTGGGTGAAAGGGAGTGGCACTATGGGTTCGGGTCCAACAGCCATCGTACCAGACCCCCTCCTGGCCAGTTCATCGGCCGCGTCATTTCCTAGTGATCCGCTGTGACCTTTTATCCACTGCAGCGTCACGGTGTTGCGGTTTGTCACCGTGACGCGTTCTAGTGCATCGTGGCATTCTTGTATTTGTTTCGAGGTGGTGTAGTTTCTATTTAGGGATTGGAGAACTGAGGCGCTGTCGGAGAGTATACGAATATGAGTGTCCGTGACTCCCCTGGCTTCTATGGCATGGATCGCTAGGATAATGCCCACGCATTCCGCCTGGTAAACGGTATTGAGCTTTCCTAGTGGTCTGGATATTCTAATGTTGAGGTCGCTGGAGTAAACTCCAACTCCGGTTCCGGTACTTGTCTTTGATCCATCAGTGTAGATTCTCAGCTCTTTGGGACCTGAGTGGTCATCCGATTCTTGTGTTAGCACTATGTTATAGTGCTTTTGGAAATGGTGCATCTTTTGAGCTTTGTCATTGGGTGATGACATCATGGGTTGTCGTTTTACAGCATCTTCCATGATGCGTGTATGTTTGATTCTAGAGTCTTTACCTAAAGTGCCAGCTGTGCTGAGCCTGAAGGCCGCTAGGGCCGCTTCCTCCTGCACTATAAGGTGCAGTGGTGGCAGTCCCAGCATAGCCTGAAGGGCCGCAGTGGGTGCCGTCCTCATGCTGCCAGTGATTGCCACACAGGCGAGCCGTTGCAGCTTCTCAAGGTCTTTCTGTGCTGTGCTCAAGTCGGTCCTGGGCCACCAGACTAAGGCGCCATACGTGATTATCGGTCTGATAACTGTGGTGTATAACCAGTGGGTTGTATTGGGGCTAATACCCCAGTTCCTACCTAGCATGCGTTTGCATTGCCACATGCATATACTGGCTTTTGTGGTGGTGTATTCAGTGTGCTTCGCCCAATTCAACTGCTTGTCCAGATATATACCCAGGTATTTGTACGTACCTGCCTTTGTAAGGTAAACGCTCAAACAAAACCTTAAGAATAAAAAAACTTAAGTCGGTCAATTTAAAACTAGTTCCAATTAATTAGAAACAAATGAACAATGGGTTAATACGGTTAAAGAGATATGTAACAAAATGAAGGGAAGGAAAAGTTATTTCGTTTAAATTATTAAGTAGGTAACTATCTATTGAAAAAAAAAAACGATAGTGGCAAAAGTAGGTACCTCATTACTTAGTTCGATAGATTGAATATAAGTTAGTACTTTATTGTGAATACACCAAAAACGTTGCACACCACTGTTAATCACGAAATCTCGAAAACTACTAAGCTTATGAAGATGAAATTTGGCATGGAGGTAGATTATGAGCAGGAGACGTCAGCTAAGAAAGGAATTTAGGAAACTCCCTCGTAAAGGGTGAAATAGGGGGTTGAAGTTTGTATGGAAAATCTTATTCCTTAGGCCAATTTACTTGAAACTTGGTGCGAATACTGACCTTATTGAATTTTAAGTTTGTCAGCATTCGTTTTTCAGAACTACCCCCAAAAAACGATTTAGAGGGTGTTGAAGTTTGTATGAAAGAATCTTATTTCTCGGGTTTATAAACTTGAAACTTGGCACGAATACTGACCTAAATTAATAATAAATAATGTCATAATTCAATTTTAAAAACTACTCACCATTGGGTTTTAGGGAGTGTTAAAGTTTGTATGGAAGAATCTTAACGCTTGGTCCGATACAGTTGAAACTCGGCATTAACAATCTTGATAAAAAATGAGATATACGTGTATTTGGATTTTTATAAAATCAACCCCTGATTGTGAGTAGGTATATGGCTAAAACGGATTTTTTTCATAATCAACCCCCAACGGGATGAAGGGTGCAACAGTTGCACTGACTGATCATGTGGTCTCAGCAGCAGGTCTACTTTATCCGCGCGGACGAAGTGCTAGTATTTTAATAAAAAGAACTAGGTACTTTGCTTGCATTTCTCAACGATGGGATGTTTTGAAAAACAGATGACACGTTTACGAACAAACTTCCAATCGCACAAGAACACTATTGTGTTAAGACAAATGGCGCATACGCACATGTCAGGCGATTGTCTTGGAAGATATGTAATACCTACTCATTATTAAGATCTGATATAGTCCGGTAGATAAATACCGATACTTTATTATGCACCAACACCATAAAAGAGCCGGAAAATATAGATGAACAACAGGGTAAGTAATTCCTGGGTAAGTAAAGTAAGTATTTTGACCGCAAAAATCTTTTTTATCGGGTTCGGAAAATGCGCGGAAAATCAAATGAACAAACAAATCCACAGCTGAAATCAGTCTATTGGCTGGAAATCGGCCCAGCAGACTTTAACTACAAATTATTTCAAAAATATACGTAACATTAACGTATGGAACTGCTACAGGGTATTAATTAAGATGTCGTCTTTGGAATGTTAGTCTTCCCAAATGTTTTTAACAATCTTGTTAAATAATAATAGGGCTCAGTTGGTTGAATGAAAATGGGTTATTAAACCCACCAAATTCATTAAAGCTTTTATTAGTTTGTACTACTTAACAAAAGCGTCCTCTTTTTTTAAAAGAAAATAAACATCGTCTAACAAAAAAGATGAGCCGAGTTGTTTATAGACGTAAGAATAAAACAGTGTTCATCGGAGTGCGGATCATTTGCAAGCGACGCACCGGAGACAATGGCAAACGTGAGCCGCTCACACGGATTTGCTCCAGTTTCCCGCCACTAGCGGTGCATCAATAGGTAGTAAAAAGACACAGCCATAGGCAACCTAGACCACGATCTTTCTGCCTGACTTCGACCTATAGGCCTACTTTTAGGATGTCAATGCCACTGCAGTCAAGTGGCAGTTGCGCAGAACCGAATGCCTAGTAACTTTAGTTTCGGTTTTGTGCCTTGCTTTCTACTTTTATAAAGACAAAGATGGTTGGTGTCGCAATGTCAATATCCATTTTTATGGTAAATGTCATTGTGACGAAAATTATTAATAATTACCTCATGATTTGGTAAATGTGAATATAAAATGGAAATTCATCACTTTGAGCAGTTATTATTATTATTATCTAATAATTCACTACTCTCGTCGATAAAAGTAATAGAATAATATTCGTGGTTATTTTTTTAAACCACACTGAACCCTGGCCTTCGTCGACTACGATCACGTTGAGTGGCATAGGGGGGGGGGGGAGGGTATCGTCTTAATCGGTACTAAGGTTACATTATTAATAATCACCGATAAAAGTGATTAATATCTTACTTTTACCTCGACTTTTGGTACCTAATTATTAATAATTTTCAATTAATCACACTTACCGTGACATAAATATTATCTAGTTCTAGTTTATTTACTGTAGGTATTATACCTGGAGCTGTTTACGAACAAAATTACGGGCAGATTATCTCCTTCCAAATTGCACTGATATAGTCATACGATTTGATCTCTCTGAAAATAAAGACAGTCAGAAAATATCTTAATTTGTAGTTATAAAAAGATATGTGCGTAATATAAACTCGAAGGAGTAGTACATAAAAGTTAGTAAATAAAAAAGTAGACTTTTTCAATGAAACAAGGGCAATAAAATACTTCATTAGACCTTGACTAGACTACGATTTCTTTATCTATCTATTGTCATTATAATAATATAGTTCTTTAGCTACCTTTTGTTTATAATACCATTCTAGCACGTATCAGAGCACTTACCAGGCATTTCTCACTGAACTTAGACAGTGGTATGGACAGATTCTTATACAATGTATCAGTCCATTTGAAGCAAATATTCTTGTGAACATAGACACGCATAGCTGAAGTATCCAAGAACTAGTGTTCTTGGAGCTATGTGTGTAACCCCATCATTCTCTCCCCCCGACTGGTAGATCTCAAGAGGGTATGAAATCCCTTGTGGTGGGTCCCCAGCTTTTCGTAGCATCGTCTTTACACTACTTACGTAAAATTTTCTATTGTACAGTTTTTCTCGCTACTTGGCTCTCAGGTATGATAGAATACGCTATACGCTATACGGGGGTCACTCTGTAAGTTTTTAGAATAGGCCAGTAAGAAAAGCAGCCGATGAAAAATTTATTTAAATTTCGAATTAGGAACTCTTCGGGAATCTGTAGATGTGTAATGAATGGAATTCATGTCATTTGTTTTTACACATTGGCGGCAATTTAAAAAGTGAATGTCGTGCGTCGAAATGGATTTGACTAGAGAAAATTTTCGCTTAATGATTTATTACGACTGTCGTTACAATAGACTTTGATTAGTATTTCATGACGAAGTCCCATCCCGTGCCACTGTTTCCAACTACAACTGGTTTAATGAGTTCAAACGTGATCGAAGCAAACTCACTGATGATTCACGAGAAGGACGTCCTTTTACAGCAACTATTGAAGATAGCGTGAGTGTTGTGCGGCTAATGATAGAAGCTGATAGAAAGGGGACAATATCAACCGATTTCGGTCAGCTTTAGGCATTGGTATGAGTCAAGTAAAAAAAGTCTCACATGATTATTTAGGCGTCAGAAAGCTTTATACTAGATGGATACCTCATAATTTGACGGAAGATCAAAAACACCGTCGTTGTAATGGTGCCGCTCAATGCTTGAAAAGTATGACGGAGGTGACTCGAATGCTGGACATTGTCACAGGTGATGAAAGCTGGATAATATGTTGTTTCGAATCGTAAACCAAAAGACAATCTATGCAATTAAATGTCGTCATTTGGTCCGAAATAAAGAGGTTCCTGGAAAGTTTTCCGGGAGTTTTGAAATATGGTAATTTTATAGATTTCGATGTTCTCTTTCCGAATTTCAACTTTCGCCACCTCGTATCTTTGCCACTCGCCCCGCCATATTGGAAAATAGCGTCTAATAGCAGTTTTTTGAGAATATCTCCTTTCCAATTAATTTTAAGATAAAACATAGGTAAATGCAAAATTAAAGTAGAGAAAGTTTCCTGCAATTTATTTGGAAACAATATTTTTGTGTTTTAGCGTACCTACGAGTGCCGCAAAGTATATACTTCAACATGCATTTTTGCTAAATAACTTATTCCACACTTTTTTTTCTACTAGGCAGGCCGCTCTATCTATATACGCAAGTATGTATACAGAGCGTCCGACTTTGCCACATGGAGGGAAAGTATCTTTAATACTGTAGATAGAAAGAATACTGAATGATGACTTCATTTTTATTTTAAAAACACTACGAACTGCATTCAAAGAATTTTAAATAATCGCCTGTCTGAACCGGGAATTGAACCCGCTAAATGTAAAAAAAACCTGTAATTTTACTGTAGGACCGATGGAAAGGCACAAGTTATTTCTTCTAAATAACATAGTATCTAAAATAAAAGGAAGGCCATGAAATTTTACATTTAATTCAAAATTTTGTCGATGGGAATCCGCTCGTATCCAGCCGGACTGAAAATGACGCCGGATTGCAATCCCTATTTATGATAATTTCAAAGTATAATTAGTACCTACACACTACACACTTGAGAAATTATAATTTCTCTATTATAAGTGTATGGTAAAATAATAATATCTTTAAACTTTATTCTCAACGTACTCTTATTATTATTAGAGCAATGGCTTCTAATGCAGAAAATTGTTTTATTTGTCCATGGGAATCCATTACAAAAAAGTGAATGAAGCCGGCACACCATTTATGCCTGGAGGCTTAATTAGTTTGATTAACTTGTTAATGCTTGAGTCTGTTTGTTTTTGATGGCATAATGGAGTGTGCTAGCTAACAAATGTCAATTAATTTCATTTAAAATTTGATTTACATATTAGACATTATTTTTCTATGTCATGTTTCGTAAACTTACTTTGCATACTACTGTATAAATTGAAGTTTTTAAAACTTAACAGACGGATGTTTTGCTGTTGAGTATGTTGCGCCCCTTCCTCCCAGCTAACTAGGCAGTGGTGACGGGCGGGCGTTTTGGGGGACTGTCTTTATGTAGAACTTTGACGTTCAAAAAGTGCTGGAACTCAGCCTAATTTGAATAAATGACTTTTGTTTTTGCATGCGACGACGGTGCTTATATAGAAAGGAACGAGAGACGAGACTACCTCGAAAAGCAGTTAAAATATTAACAGGTTTTTTATTTTCTAAAAACTTTCAGGCTAATCTATATTTATATACTAATAATAATCTATATATGTATACTAATATAATAAAGCTGAAAATTTTTATTTGAACGCGCTAATCCCTGGAACTACCAGTCGGATTTGGAAAATTCTTTTTGTCCACATTCATGAGGAAGGCTATAATACGGGAACGGGAAATAAACGGGATATGCGCGTACGAAGTCGCGGGCAAAAACTAGACGTAGATAGTCCGCTCCACAGACAACAGCTATTAGCCTGTTTAAACGCATGCGTCGCTCGATAAACACACGTTGTCAAACTATCTAATGACTTCACACTTGCCTGTTGCGAAATACTACAATACAACAATAACTGTGCACATTCGTCGCCAGCCACAATCACAGTAATTGCTTGTTAAATCGACGAATCTAGATAGCCGTACAAAATACCGTGTGTTGAATTTAAATATTATTATGCGGCATTTTGCACCGGACGTGAAAAACGCGTTAGAATATACCAACATATTCTCTACTATCTATTGTCTGCACGGTCATCGCTTGTTGTAATTTTGTGCCGGTTTCTAAAATAAGTCACAATTGTGGGAATACACCGAAACTACGACACCGCATATCATATGAAATGTTGCAATCTCCAATTCTCTAAACTGAAATAAACAGCAATCTCCCTAACTAACTAACAAATTAAAGGATTTCCAACGAAAGGTACCCGTCACATTTGCGAAGCTTCAACACAATGAAACAAAAGAAATAACAAAATCGGCTGAATAAAAATAACTCATGTGGCTCAAACATTCGAAACAAAACAATATCAATAAAATAAGTAAAAAAACACATTCAATTAATCGAATTGATTTTGACGTCGGTAACATAATATACCTACCTGCCTGAAGACAGTCTCAGGTTATTTTCAGTTTCACACACATTACAAAAGCATGCTGCGTCAAATTGATTCTACATTTTTAATTCAGTTCCTACTCTTTAATATGTCGATTGACCATCTCTAGATTGATTGACCTACCTAGATCTGTAGACTTCTCTCATCTACACATTTTGCTGAGTGATAGTAATTCTTTTATTATTCCACTTTTCCTTTGAACTTTTTCACCCATCTTACACTATAAACTTCTAGTCATATAGACATTGAAGTTTGTAGAATTTGATACAGTACCCGGCCTGGCGGCAGTTATATGGCTCATGCAGCAAAAATACCGGCCAAGTGCATGTCGGGCCACGCGCAGACGGCGCAGAGTACGGTTGTAGTCGGCAATTGTGACGTAGTTCCATGAGAATGGTGCATTTTGTTTGAGTTTACGGTTTAACGGTTAAAAACTTTAAAAAACGGGCCCACATAGGAATTTGTACGAAATTTTCCTTCTCCAAGTACCTACATTTTATAGGTTGGTCGACTATTCCTCGTCAACTTGGAAAGCCGACTTAACTGTGATAGTTTCCCTTTTAAATCCTTACGAATTTCACTAATATATATAAATATTATTTATTACATATTTTTATATACTTACCATAATAAATTTTATATTATGATTTTATTATTATCCTTACTTATTTAATATTATAAATGCGAAAGTAACTCTGTCTGTCTGTCGCGCTTTCACGCCAAGACTACTGAACCGATTTAAATGAAATTTGGTACACACATAGTCTAGAGCCTGAGAAAGGTCATAGGCGAAAAAAGGGTTGTAAGGGGTTGAAAGGGGGGAATCAAAAGTTGTATGGAAGTATCGTCATTTTTAGAGCTAGAAGCTTGAAACTTATTTTTTAGGCTGTTGATTCGGTATAAATAAATATGACATTCAAAGTTTGTAAAAGTTTTACCCTCAAGGGTGTAAAATAACAATAGGGAATAGAGGATGAAATTTTGTATGGAAATATGTAAGGTTTATGTGAAAAAATGCTTCCCAAAGACAATTCCACGCGGACGAAGTCGCGGGCACAGCTGCTGCTAGTTCAATATATTATGCTAGTACCATGAATTTATTCACGTCCCCAAAAACTACTGTTTAGCTGGCAGAGGGGGGATAACACTTAACTCTAACAAAAATTAGTACTTTAAAGCTTAATATTTCGCAAACGGATTCATGGATGGAAAAATGGTTTTCGCACACCCTCAATTCCCATGTTTTAACGATCTATCCAACGACACTCCACGCCATGGGATAGACGATAAAAAAACCACTTTGTCGGCGTGATAAATAAATATACCCATACCAAATTCCAACTTTATAGTGCTAAGCTTCTCTGAGCTATACCGCGGACAGACGGACATGGCGAAACTATAAGGGTTCTTTGTTGACTACGGAACCCTAAAAAGCGTCGATACTATCAGTATCATCATCATTTCAGCCGAAAGACGTCTACTTCATAGGCCCCCTCAAGTCGTTAAGCACAAAGACCGATAGATGACAAAACATCTGTAATATTCAAAAAGAAAAGACACTCTACAGACAATCTTTTACGACGGCCTATCCTTGGTACTGAGTCGTAGGTAAGTGTGTAACGATTAGCGAGTTAAAACATTCGTGCATATGTAGTGTATGCAAATGTGCTGTCTGGCTTTCACCCAGTTTATCATTTAGCAGCACACGCCGCGTGACATTATCTCTGCATCACAGTGACACAGTCATGACGTGTGGCCAATGCTAAGCACACACCCAGCGCGCCGGCGGCGGCGTAACAAACTGAATCAAGTAATGGTACTCACGCACATGGTTATTCATATTTCGGCTATTACAATAACCTATTACAACTAAATGGCTAATAACAATAAAATTTTCAAAGCTTTTCTTCTGAGAAAGCTTTCAGCTTTAATTCGTATAATACTGTCTACTTAACTACCTACCTGTTTTAATTGCATAATTCGAATTCGAATTACCCACCGTCCAGTCACCTGACGATACATTGCGTTGGAAACACGCGTTACATCATTACGATCGCGATGTTACAATTTTTACCAGCGACGTAACGTCACGCGTGAAACACAACGCGCCTCAAAGAGATGTCAGCATAGAGGACGGGGCCCGCTAGGGCCAGAGCCTGCCAGGGTTGCGGAATTTGTTCGAAAGAGTCACCGCGGCCCTGGAACGCAAAGGGCTTTAGAAGGAACACGGATGGGTTTTACTATGATGTCTTGAAACGATCATGATTCCACTCTAAGAGAGAGACGGAGCTATACATAGCGAATAGCACTATCCATTTTACATCATCGGAATTGGATGGCATTAGCATGTCATAGTAGTAGGCACCTGTATCGTATAAAAAGAAAAAATACGTGTCCAATATTTTTAAAAATCTATCTGCCGGACTCAGTCATTTTTTTCAGTTAAATACCCTATCCCCTGACTTAAACTTCGTTTTCTAATAGCTGTAAATAAATAAGTGAATAATATAACTTCTAGGTGAGCGTACCTCGTCGTCGACTACACCATTGCTAACCATCAGGAGAGATAGAGGGGATAAACCTATAAAAATATGTTTATATACATAAATAGTACCTAATCAATATTTAAGTCAACGGAAAAATGCAAACGCTGTAGTATTGTAAAATTGTTTATTTATTTATTTAAACTTTATGTACAATAGTGGTACATGAGCGGACTTAAATGCATCAAGGCATTCTCTACCAGAGTACCAGTCAACCTTTGGGTTATAAAGACTATACTGTGGTAGGTGTCCAATAAATAAAATAAGATTCAAAATCGAATTTTAACATTTCGGAAAGAATATACAGTTAAAATTAAAATTAAATTGTAACTTTTTTTCTTAATAAAACATGGATGTATTGGAGGAAACTATTGAATTTGGATGGAATTTATTGTAAAGAAAAAACTATTTTTTTTCATGACATATCGATTATTTTTAAAGATTTATTATTAAAATCTTACGGAGTCTGCAATTTTCCGGTGACATTAATACATAAATAATCTTTATTAATAAGTAATATATTTCTTAAATACCATTAACGGATCTTGTTAACTTTCATCAAGTCGGATTTGAACATGTTTAATATTCATAGCTTCATGACAAAATCCTTATAATCCAATGCAAAAAAGACAATTAGATAATAATAATTAACAGTTCTATTTAATTAACGCTTAACTTAGAACAAAAGACAGCACCGTAAAACTATTCGAAAAATTAAAGTAACTAAATAAAGGGACAATAAGATATCTAAGAGAGGTTACAAAATATATTATTAGTGCCAAGAATATGCACGTCACTGATATCCTGTGTGAGTTCGCCGACTTTTAATAGGAGACGTTTGATGTTGAATGTGTCAAACGAATACAACACAACACCTGTGACATTGTTCGTGTTGTCTATACTAATATTATAAAGAGGTAAAGTTTGTGAGGTTGTAGGGCCCGGGCGTAATCTCTGGATCTACTGAATCGATTTTGAAAATTCTTTTTGTATATGAGAAGATAGCCACATTCATGAGGAATGCTAAGGCTATATTGGAATGGAAAATTCTTACGGGAACGGGAAAAAACGGAATAAGTCGCGGACAAAAGCAAGTCTTCGATAAATTAGAGAATCTGGTTGGTACACGACTTTCCTTGCCTGATGCCAACCACCAGTCCAACCAGTACCAACCAGTCGTGTATCGAACCAAATCATAATATGTTCAATAAATCATAAATAGTTCGATTTTTCGTAAGGTGGTTTTGTAAAACATGTTTATTATTCATAACTTGAAACATGAATGAATGAATGCATTCTTATAATCCATACCACAAAAGTCGTTTAGATTATAAACGAAGATATTTCACAGTTCTATTTAATCAACGCTTAAATTAGTACAAACGTGAGACTCGTAAAACTATTCGAGAATTAAGGTACCTAAATAGGCTATAAAAGATATCTCGAACTACGGTAATATACGAGCTGATAGCACTTGAAGTCGCCATAAAGTAAGGCTTAAAACACGTGTGTTAATAAGATCGCAAATACTGAATTTTTTCCTACAGGCTGTTACAGAAGTGGGTGGTCATAATTATTAAAGGGTCAATCACCCTTTAATAATAAAATAAAATAATAAAAACTATATTTTGCTGTATGTCTAAGAAGCCAGCAATTTTTTAAAGTTCTCAAAACGAAATGAACAAGTAGGTACATGTAATATGATAGTTATTTTTAACCGACTTCAAAAAAAGGTGGAGGTTCCCTATTCGTTGGATTTTTTTAAGTATGTTCCCCGATTACTCGAAGATGGCTGGACCGATTTGGATTTTTTTTTTGTTTGAAATAGTATACTTCCAATGTGGTCCTATGATCATCAAGTCAGGATCTGATGGTGGGTACCTGGAGAAATAGAGAGAACTGACACCTGAAGCGATTTGGGTAGTTTTTGGAAGAGTACTTTCTCGGAGTGGTCCCATTTCAATTTGGTGAAGATCTGATGGACTGGATTTGAGGAAATCTCATGTCTGTCTATTTTTTACACTAGTTCATAGCATAACATCACGCCGGTACGCTGTGAAGGGGTAAGCACATGTGAACCACTAAAAAGTGAAAAAAAAAAAGTGTTTTAGTTACTTAGTGTTTTTTATTTGGAAGTCGGTTGTAATTTTTTTAAAGATATTTTTATGTTTTAAATCATAAATGTATATGCATTGATGTTTTCATAAGTCAACAAAATGTCTCAACAGCTTGTTTTTTCATAATTTTTATCATTTGTGGTAACATGGCACCAAAAATACACACTCTGTGGATATGTCTTAATACCAACTACGGTACATGAGATAAGCCCGGCCGCTTACAGACAGACGGTCGGACAGCAGATGATTAGTAATTGGGTTCCGTTTGTTACCTTTGGGGTACGAAACCCTAAAAAGCGCTAAAAGTAACCAGTGGTAGTTTCAAAAAGTCACATGTTAATACCGTACAATAATAATGTCTAATAACTGTGCCGGTCATAAAATTGTATCAAGTGTCAAAGTGGGCGAGTGGGCCACTGTGACTGCTTTTGTCCCGTTCCATAATGACCACAATGAGTTGCCCATGTTTTGTAAAACAATGCGACACTTTTGTTTTAGTTTTCGTCATTATTTTATAACGGGTATTGTAGTATTTGTAGCAAGTACAAGTACGTATTATGTACCTAGGTAAGTAGATAGTTATATCCCCACATCATGGAATGGTATTCATATAATTGTATGTTAATAAACATCTTAGGAAACTTGTGCATCTTCTGATCTTCTCAAAAATGTAAGTTAAGTTTCTCTTTTAAGGTTTTCTTAGCACCACTCGCCTTCCACGTAAATGTTGTAGATTTTAAATCAAACTAGCTCACCCGCGCATTTCGCCTGCGTCACATATTGCAATATTTTTCATTGATGCTCCGCTCCTATTAGCCGTATCGTAGTGTTATAGCTGCTTATTGCCTTCCTCGATAAATGGGCTATCCAACACTAAAATATTTTTTAAATTCGAACCAGTTGTTCCTGAGATTAGCGCTTTCAACGAAACAAACAAACTCTTCAGCTATATAATTTTAGTATAGACAGGGAACTACGTACTTCTAGAGATAATAAATCATCGAGAACAAGAATTAGAAAAAGTATTTCTTATGAAAAATAAAAATCTTATAGGGAAATATGTTTTTTTCTGAATATTTATTAGAAAATCATTTTTTCTTTGGAGATTTTGTCATACATCGCAGTTTTCCGCATACAAATCATAAACCTCAGAAGTCGGGTAAAGAAAACGTGTTGTAATACCTAATGGCAATCTCAGCGATGAAAAATTGTAATTTTTCTGTTCTGCGTTTCGATTACAAGAGCCCCTTAACATATCTTTCAAACTGGAAACGTATTGAGATATTATAGGAATATAGGATATCTATGGTGAAGGAAGACCAATTTATGTTCTGCACTGCAATACAGTCATATGTATCTACTTGCAGTCGAAGGGAACCAGATCTCGGCACCAGATGACCATTATAAGGCCTTATCGCGTGACAACATTTATATTCCATCATAATTTCATTTCATGCTGACGAACGTCTAATGGGTATCGCTCTTTAATTAACTCTTGTTCCTTATCGAAATAGGTAATAGAATACCTATTTCGTGCTAACATGAACCGATTGGAGAATTCTGGGTTTCCTTTTTTCAATAATTACTTTTATTTTACACTGCATAAACAAACATGAAACTTGTCTAAAACCTCCAAAGGTTTATGTGACAAAATGGACTAAGCAAACTCGTTACGCAAATACATAATTAGATACTTGTTCAATTCACGGGCGAGCGAGCGTATTTGAATTTATAATAATTATATTTTACGAGTATATATGTCGCCGGAAAAACAAACTCCGTAAGATTATAAAATAACTTGAGAGATACGATGAGAGGAATACTTTTTTACGCATCAAAATTTGATAGTCTATAATCTCTCGAAGTCATTCCGAGAAATTTTGGACTGACATAAAATGGCCACCAATCAGAGCACAAGTCTAAAATTTATCAGTTTTAGTGTGATACCTGGAAACAAGGCTCTCATTGGTCTGTTCAGATGTGAACTTTTAACCATCACATCAAAACAGATAAATTGTAGACTTGTGCTCTGATTGGTCGCCATTTTATGTCAGTCCACAATTTCTCCGAATCACTTCGAGAGATGAGTGTGAGAGAGAGTGAGAGATTAGTGAAAAAGTGTTCCTTAAACTGAAGATATGATGTGAAGCTTATTTTCCTAAAATCTCAATCATTAAAACCTTTAACATTAGCTTCTTAGGTACATACCTAGTTGGAAGTACTGCAAGGCAATCCCATATCTACGTAGGCTTGTAAAAAAGTACGGGAATGAAGAAAACACAATAGGTCACCTATTCTATTAGCGGCATCCAAAAATAGTGGAACTAAGTAGTTTTTTTTCTTTTTCAATGCAGTACTGTTTTTTTTACTTTACTTACCAATGCAGTCATTCCAATAAGTATACCTAGTTAGGTATTAAAGTATTATGTAAGTCAAGAAGTGAAATAAAAAATATGTTTCATTGTTTATTGTTGACCCACCTGTTTAACCCGAATCCCCAGTCCTTATCGCTATCTTTCTATGGGGGCGTTTAACGCATATTATCGATACAAAACAAATCTATCGGTATATGGATGGTATGTAAATTAATTATCATTCGTCGACGTCGGTATTACGTAGATACATAGGTATTATATTTCAGTGATAATAAGTGAACTGGCTAACTGGTTAATACAAAGGGTCTAATCAATTTACACCTACTTACTTCAGATAACAGTTATTTATATTTTGCGTACAAATAAGTATTTCCAACATGATAAAAGGTCTACAGTCGTTGACCGAAGATTTTCCAGATACAACGTTACTTTTTAACATGTACCTACGGTCAACCGCAACGTGAGTTTACGCTAATCGACCTTACAACCATTATAAATGCTAAGTTTTGGATATGTGATACTTGATCACGCCCGAACGGCTGAATGAATCTGGATGAGATTTTTCATAGAGATAGATTATAAGACTATGTTCCCTTGGGTTAATTTCCGACATTCACGCGGGCGAAGCCGCTGATAGAACCTAGTACAAGATAAAGATGCTGTTAAAGTGTAGTTGTTTCGATGGGATGTGGCTGACCGTACGCGCACCGGCGTCATCGCAGACGCATTATGAATAGTGACAGAACGGTATCAAATTAGCATCGTTCAAATAACCACGAGTTATAATAAATAGAGTCAAGTTCAACAAACCTTGCCCGAAATAATATTAAACATAACAATTAAGAAGTACCTAGGCACTTCATAGATTTTTTTTCTAACAGTTAAGACAATTTTCTGCACACCAAAAAATATATGAAGAAGGAATAAAGAAATGCTTACGTTTAACAGTTAGGTACCTATTTTGGCAGAAATAACATACCTACCGAAATATTATTTAGTACTATTAGAGTGACTTGCAGACAATATAAGGTGTAAAAATACACAAAACAATTAAAATATGTAACTCGAAAACAAAAAGGGCGTTTCAAACGTCATGTAGGGTCATATAGGGTGCTTTTAACACAAGTTTTAAATTTTCCTTCATTAAGTTCTACTTTGTCACAAGGTATTTTGTTGTAACATAGTAGGTCACCTATTCTATTAGCCGGCATCCAAAAATAGTGGAACTAAGTAGTTTTTTTTCTTTTTCAATGCAGTACTGTTTTTTTTACTTTACTTACCAATGCAGTCATTCCAATAAGTATACCTAGTTAGGTATTAAAGTATTATGTAAGTCAAGAAGTGAAATAAAAAATATGTTTCATTGTTTATTGTTGACCCACCTGTTTAACCCGAATCCCCAGTCCTTATCGCTATCTTTCTATGGGGGCGTTTAACGCATATTATCGATACAAAACAAATCTATCGGTATATGGATGGTATGTAAATTAATTATCATTCGTCGACGTCGGTATTACGTAGATACATAGGTATTATATTTCAGTGATAATAAGAGAACTGGCTAACTGGTTAATACAAAGGGTCTAATCAATTTACACCTACTTACTTCAGATAACAGTTATTTATATTTTGCGTACAAATAAGTATTTCCAACATGATAAAAGGTCTACAGTCGTTGACCGAAGATTTTCCAGATACAACGTTACTTTTTAACATGTAGGTACGGTCAACCGCAACGTGAGTTTACGCTAATCGACCTTACTGCTATATCTTACAACCATTATAAATGCTAAAGTTTGGATATTTGATACTTGATCACGCCCGAACGGCTGAATGAATCTGGATGAGATTTGGCATGGAGATAGATTATAAGACTATGTTCCCTTGGGTTCATTTCCGACATTCACGCGGGCGAAGCCGCTGATAGAACCTAGTACAAAATAAAGATGCTGTTAAAGTGTAGTTGTTACGATGGGATGTGGCTGACCGTACGCGCACCGGCGTCATCCCAGACGCATTATGAATAGTGACAGAACGGTATCAAATTAGCATCGTTCAAGTAACCACGAGTTATAATAAATAGAGTCAAGTTCAACAAACCTTGCCCCGAAATAATATTAAACATAACAATTAAGAAGTAGACACTTCTTAGATTTTTTTTCTAACAGTTAAGACAATTTTCTGCACACCGAAAAATATATGAAGAAGGAATAAAGAAATGCTTACGTTTAACAGTTAGGTACCTACTTTGGCAGAAATAACATACCTACCGAAATATTATTTAGTACTATTAGAGTGATTCGCAGACAATATAAGGTGTAGAAATACACAAAACAATTAAAATATATAACTTGAAAACAAAAAGGGCGTTTCAAACGTCATATAGGGTGCTTTTAACACAAGTTTTAAATTTTCCTTCATTAAGTTCTAATTTGTCACAAGGTATTTTGTTGGAACATTTAACACAGTACCCCATGAAAGATGTGTGAACTTTAGCTAATCTATAAAATGGTTGATATAATTTGTCTTTATTTCTAGTTTTAATTATGTCCATCACTAATTTTACTAAAAAGATATGGATTTTCCCGTACATTCATTTATTTTCATAAATTAATTGGCAAGGGACTGTCATAATATTAATCTTTTTAAAAAGTTCCCTAAGAGAAACACGGCGACGCAGATTATAAAGGGCAGTTTTCTTTTGTAAAATAAATACGAATTCAATGTCAGCAGCCCGACCCCATAGCAAAATACAGTACGACATAATGCTGACCGCAGCTGTCTTTGCTTCCGCTGTGGCCAGCCCGGTCACAGGGCCGGCAGATGTAACTCCACGCCACTCTGCGTCGTATGTGTGCCAGCTGGTAAGCCGGCCGATCACTGAGCTGGGGCAAAGCCTGCGCTCCACCCGCCAAGGCCGGGAGCAAAAAAAAGCCTTCCAGCACCGCCGTCTTTGCCACAGTCGTCGCCACTATCGCAGCCACAGTCGCCGCCGCTGCCGCCACCGCCGCTACCACCGCCGCCGCTGCCACTGCGACTACCGCGGTGAAGCCCTCATAGGGGATCAGGAGGGAGCTGAAATGGAGAGCCAATAACGGCCCCATTACGCCTACCTCCAGGCGAACATCAGCCACTTCGCCGGCGCTTAGGATTTGTTGCTCCAGAGCGCAGTGGTTGCGCAGCGTTGGATGGCTCGGCGTCCGATCAGAACCAGGCCCGGGTCGACGGTGCGTTCCACGCGCGCCTGGTGTTGATGTCAGCATAGAAGACGGGGCCCGCTAGGGCCAGAGCCTAGCAGGGTTACGGATTTTTTTTTAACGATTCACCACTGCCCTGGAACGCAAAGGGCATTTGGAGGAATATGGATGGATTTTAGCCAGTAAGAGTCTGATACTCCCTTCCGCTCCCAGAGCGGTAGGAGTCATTTGATGATTTTCCATTCTTAAAAAAGGCCATGCAAGATAACTCCTTTCTTCGTAAACAATCTTTTTAGCAGGAGATCTTTTTGAGACGTTTTGAAAATAAATATTCTGACTTGACATTTCACTTTCTTTCCCAATCTATATTACTATACTCTATGCTTTCTGGCAGACGTTTTGTATTATCATGACTTGTTGATCATAATATTATTTTTTTTACTCATTTAGTATTATTGTATGATAGCGTAACGGATTCTGCATAAAAGTGATTTTACAACGTAAATCCATATGTGATTACTGATCACCAGTCAACCTTAAAATTTTCAATATAAGACAGAAGCATGTTTAAATTTTTTAAGTTAATATACATCTGATTTTATACAACAAATGATTTATTCTACAAGGAGAAGCTTCAAATTCTTAGCGTAATTCATTCTAAACATCCATTCTGATTGAAAACAAACCACATGAATACAGTCTTCGATGATCGATTAATTATTTATCTAAATAATTATTATTTCATTATCATATCAATCTGGCAGTTCATTGTTATAGTACCTTTGGTAAGTGCTAAACTACGGCAAACATCCCAACCGAGCCTAGTGGCAAAGGGCACTGTACTGTACACCGGGCGCTATTTGTATACCCACATTTCGCCAGTTATGTTTGAGTACAAACTACGAACCTACCTACCTTCTGCACCTAGACGGACATACCTAGGTAAGGTAATCCGTGTAGGTACACTAGGCGCACTTGCAGCCATGCACAGCGAGGTTTAGGGGGACCCCTTTACAGTCTTCCACAGGGATGTTCACAGGCGTTGCACTGAGCAGGTACCTACTGGAGTGATCTTGTTTAAAAAAAAAAAGATACAGTAAGCCGCATAGTGGTACGGATTTTCAATATAATACCATACCAAGTAGGTTTTAGCGGTCGGGTTTTTTTTTTCATCAAAAAACCAAGTTTTTCTAATGAGGCAATTAATTCTTTACTGCATATCAGAACATCACCTTTTAATTTGACTACGCGCTTCAGAATTACCTTGTATAATGTACTTACTTTTTTCCTCTTTTCCAGATGTCAAACCTAAGCAGAACACGATAGTGCGGGGGGCGGGGATGCTGGCGGCGGCAGACGCGCTCAGTCGGGCCCGCGCGGGATAGCCTTGTGAAGTGTGCACTTCACGGCTAGCATGTGGGTACGGGCGGCGCGAGCTATGCGGGCACTGCGCCGCGCCGCGCTGCTGCTGCCGCTGGCACTGACGGCACTGGCGCTGCTGCTGCTGCCGCGCCCGCAGGCCCTCGCCCCCGCGCCACGGAGCTCCTCCTCCCAGGCGCAGCAGCGCCTAGACCTCCACACAGACACAGAGGTGGGTGCTCCCTTTGTTGACTGGTAGTGTCTAGTGTCTAGTGGAGTGCCTAAGGCATTGAGTTCACTTTTGTACCTATCAGTTGCATGAAGTTTTAATAAATAAATATTGACATTTAGACATGCTAAACCACCATACTTTCATCTTCTTCTACAATCCACACACAATAACAAATATTTGTAAGGCCTAAGTACAGATAGTTGTTCGAGTCTGGCTGTTTGTGTGTGACTTTGTATCTTTGAAAACTTATCGTGTGTTGTTGACGGCGAATCTCACAATATACCTATCCTATCCTACCTACGTTATTATGGGGTCGATAATGCTCGGGACGAGAATGTCTTAGGAGGGGCAGTGTTGCGCGCCACAATTTAATCCGGTTACATAGCGTTACCACTAGCGCCATCTAGTGTCGAGTAGCAGAACTGACTGACGCCCCATGAAAGGCCTGCATAGTCCGCGACCGAGTCAGGGGCGCTACTCTCTAAGACCGAAGTCCGTAGTTTCGAGCTTAGTTGCGGGCGTATTCTACTCCGTATCCCCCCAGTATACAGAGAGTAGCCCCCCAGCATTGGATTCGCGATACGAGCGATAACTTCGAGAGCGATCTTCAACTGCGAATTAAAGTGATCAGTCGTGTTATTGTGTTTTAAGTGTAGTGTTTGATGATGATGAGTTGAGATGCTCCAAGAGTAGGCCCGCTGACAGGCGAACAGGCCCTCCGTTAGGAGGAACAGGCCCGTCGGTTGAAAGAACAGCTGCAGCGTGACAAGAAGGAACAGGCTCGCTGACAGGAGGAACAGGCCCACCGTTAGGAGGAACAGGCCCGACAGTTGGAAGAACAGCTGCAGTGGAAGCTGAAACACAAATCGACCAAATTAATATTCGGGTTGAAAACGTGATTGCTGAAGTGAAGAAATCGCTGGACAACCTTTAAGTAGGAGATGGAATTGCAACTTCCCGATACGTGGGTTCAAAGTGCCGCCGTTCGATGGGACACCTTCCTGTTCGGCCTAAATAATTCTGTTTGAGGCTGATATGATGGTGATTGGATGGATTAAAAATCAGGCCATTACTGCCCCTCACACTAGGCCTGCGCGACCAGGCCTTAACTTTCCTGGAAGCTCTCGGTAAGGAAATGACTTACAAGCAGCTCCTTAAGGCGTTGGAAGCTAGATATGATGACGCTCATCTGGAACACGTGGTTCGTGCGCAGCTCAAAGATCGTGTGCAACGCAGCAGTGAAAACCTGCAACAGTGGACCGTTGAAATTGAGAAGCTGGTTCGAAAAGCATACACGTCTATACCTACTCTCATTGAAGGGAATCTGGTGTAAGCATTCGTCGACGGCATCCGCGACCTTGAGGTTAGAGCTGCTGATCGTTGATCATCGTTCCCACCGCGTTAGGGAGGTTGAAGCATCTACAGTTCGCGACCGTTTTAAGGTACAATTCCGTGCATCGCGGCCGATAGCAGCCGCGCGATCTATCGCATGCTACACACATGGTGCCATACATTTTCATACTCTATCTATTATCGCATCAGCCGCGCCGCGCGCGACAGCCGCATACGACAGATCGCTCGGCTGCGATAGGCCGCGATGCACGGAAAGGATACAGGCCTAGGAGCTACGGCTGCACGGTGGTTCCGATCTCAAAGAAGACCGGTCATAACCTCATAAACCTGTTATTAGAGATTCTTTCTTGTTTTGATCGTGTAAAATATCAATAAGAGACGTACTTGATTAAATAAAAACTAATTAATTAAAATAAAATTACTATTAATGGTGCACAAGCATCAGAAAAACTCGAAAAAATAATATTTAAATCGTATGCCGTATTGTTATAAAAATGTGTTTTGTATTACCCTTGGAAATTCACAGCGATCAAGGAAGGAATTTTGAGTTCCAAATATTCCAGGTAACTTGCCGAGTCATGAGGAGGTACTCATTAAACGATAACAAATTCTTACCACCCACAATCGGATGGAGCCAATGGTGTAAAGATTTAATCAAACATTGGAGAGATACCTGGCAAAAGTTGTGGAAAACCGGCAACGGGATTGTCCCCCAAGTGTCGGCTCAACAACCGGTCCTGTGAGTCTCGCATCCATCGGCTACCCACGACTCTCACCACTCCACATTGTGGGAGGCCTTCCAACGATACGTCTTCCGGTACGCGGTCGCCATCTATTCTGCGAGCAATGTGCCTTGACCACTGCCACTTCAGTTTGGAGATCCTTCGGGCTATGTCAGTAACCTTGGTTCTCTTGAGGATATCATCATTGATATCGAAGTGCTGTTCACGAAAGCACATGGGTGACACCAGCTTTCGCAAACTTTGGTAGAGAATTACGGCTGTCTGCAGACCTGATCACCGGCATACCACCTGATGTCCCATGCTGTATAACCGATTATGCGAATGACTTGCGGAACAAAATGAATGACATTTATGAGCACGTCAGAAAATTCGCCAGTAAATGCCTGAAAAGATGAAAACTCGTTTAGACCGCAAAGTGAACAACAAAGGGTTCAACGAAAGTGTGGTTACACAATCCAGTTCGCAGCGAAGGGAAATCTCTTAAGCTTCAAGCTATATGGGACGGACCGTACCGGATTGTGACAAAAATCATTGACGTGCCCTACCGTTTACAGAAAGGTACAAGAAGTGCTCCAAACAAAGATCGTCCTTGTCAATCGACTGGCGCGTTATTATGGGGTCGATAATGCTCGAGGCGAGCATTTCTTAGGTTAGCAGTGTTACATAGCGTTAGCATTAGTTACCACTAGCGTCATCTAGTGTCGAGCAACAGAACTAGTAGAGTCATGAACCTTCAAGACTTTTCTATACTAGATAATTTTAGACTTTTCTGCAATGGAAGGTTCTGGAATTGACTGTCGCCCTATGTAAGGCACCCGTTACACGCTCAATCTAGAATGTGATCCTTGATCATGATCATTGATCTCAATCCAGATTGACTGTGTAATGTATTTGATTGACGGATCGTAAAATCTGATCAGAAAATATCTAGATATTTTTAAATCAACGATCTCGATCCATTGATCGAGATCCAGATTGATTGTGTAATGTAACATGCTGTCAAATTACGTCAGTCTGCGTTCGGAGCGCGATGGAGTCGGACGACAACAACGACGACATTCCGGCCCGGCCGCAAGTGCCATCAACGTCGAAAACGCCGGATATTTCTCCAGATGAAGATTTCATCTTAACTCTCGAAACTTTGCCAGAATTGTGGGATAAGAAATGCAGTGATTACATGATTAAGTACAAACGAAGAACTGGATATGAGAAGCTCCTAAAAATTTTGATTAAAATAAAACCAAGTGCCACTATCGACGACGTAAAGAAAAAAATTAATAGTCTGCGGTCAAATTATAGAAGAGAATTAAAAAAGATAATCACTTCGAAAAGGTCAGGTGCTGGTACGAGTGAAGTTTATGTTCCAAAATCGTGGACATTTAAGTACCTTGCGTTTTTAAACTGTGTGTTACTCCTTCACTCAAAAACTACTGTATACAATAATTATTGCTGCACAAGCTTTGTTCTTATTCAGATCCATTTAGTGGTTGTGAACGCGTGTGCATTTGACAATGTCGAACAGTGGACTGATATGATCTGGATTGACCATCTAATGTCGCGACGATCCACATAAAGATTCGTCAATCCGTCACCTGACTTCCCAAGTAGCACGACAGGCTGTAAAGAAGCTGTATTTTAGTTTATTTGTATGCCACAGGCTGTATAGTGAGGCTGTACAAGGGCTGTATAAGCGCTTATACAACCTCTATAAGTAAAAATTGGGCCCATTGTTATACAGCCTAATGCGTTATTATAGCTGTATAGTAGCTGTATAGCTAAAAAATAGGCTGTACTATAGCTGGAGAAGAGCTGTAGTATGTTGTTGAAGAAAACCATAGGCGTATAGTTATTCTCTTATAAGTTTCTTAAAAAGATAATAGTTCTTCATAGGTTTCTTATGAGAATTACAATGTGAAATTTATGAAACAACCGCTTATTCTTTTTAGTTATGATGATAATGGTGGGCCGCCAATTTACTGTGAAGTTATAAGTCAAGAATAAATGTTGGACTTTAGGTAGTGATAGGTGTAGATTCAACGTGCCGATTCACTTTTACTGTGAAATAGTGCATGGTTTTGTGGAAAAATATTCACGCGCCCGCGAAATACTGAAAAAATCACGATGAATATTACCAAAACAAGTAACTAAGTTCATGCTTTTGAGGTTAGAATCATAAGATTGTTAAATAATACTATAGAACAGGTACCACTTATGATTTATTTATCTGAAAATCATAACTATAACTTCAGCAATACTCATAATAATGTAAGAAGTCATATTTTCTTTTGTTGTTATTTGTTCGAAAATGGCGACAGATTTTATACAGCGTAAAAGATATCTGGAGAGTATTATAGATTCCGTGGTTTTACTACGCACTTTCTGGATTCCATTACACAGCTTTTACCCTTTAATAGCCGTTATAATAGAATATTTTTATTATAGCTGTATTACAGAATTCATTTATTATTATAGTTCTATAAAATCATATTTGACAGAAGTTAAAAAACTATTACACTGACAAGAGTGTACAGTTACGCATTAATAATAAGCTTTAGAAATACCATTATACAGAAACAAGTATAAAGTGATACCATTTTAAAACTTATAGCTGTAGTAAGTAAGTGATCACATGTAAAATACAGCCTCTATGCAGCTTGAAGGATTACATCAGATTGAAGTGTCAAAAAATGCTTAGAGTTTTAAAGTGGAGTTCAAATATTCTGTTTTAAAGCCTTAAGTTGACACGGAGTATTTTATAAAAACTTAGTACAGCTTTAGCTGTATAAAAACGGTTTAATCACTTTTATAAGTAAATAATCTTTTCTTGACACCTTTATGGGTCACCAATAGAACTCTAAGTTCTATTAGTGCTGTATATTTGATGTCGGCAACTCTTGCGTGCTGCTTGGGTTGGATCGTGATCTGGATTGAGCGTGTAACGGGTGCCTAAGGCCTGCATAGTCCGCGACCGAGTCAGTATTGGATTTGTGATAACATCGAGAGCGATCTTCACTGTGAATTAAAGTGATCACTCGTGCAATTGTGTTTTATAATTAGGAGTGTTTAAAAGTTGTAAGTAGTGTAGTTTAATTAAAGTGTCATTTTTGGTTATTTAATCGACCGTTTTATTGTCACGAACTCCAAGCTCGTAACAATATGTTCAATGCTTTACTGTCACAAAGCATCTGACACATTGGTACCTATTCCATGGGAAACACCTGTTTCCAGATTCAACTACTTCTTCTCTACCCAAAACTAATACCTAATAATGTTCTGTTTCTACACAACCGAGAGAAGAGAACGTGACCCGTGACAGCCTCTTTCTAAAACTACTTCGAACAACTAAATAACGTAGCCTTGTTACAACTTCAGAACGCGATCACGGTGACGGACTATGCAGTGGCTCACGAGGATGAGTCGGCTCGCCTGCCGTGGTTCCTGCGAGGAGGCGAACAGCGTCCCTGGCAGCACGACCCTGATGCGAAACTGTTCCCAGAAGACTCACCAGGAGACGACAGGTGAGGTTTCCTTCGCAAAATAAGGTGTTAAAGTTTGAAACCAAGACCTGTGTTGTTTTGATATTTTAGGTATTTATTTTTTATCAATTTATTGTTCAGTCTATGTTCCCTGAGTGTGTCCTGACATCACAGGCCCTATCAGAATGCCCTCGCAGTATACGCTGAGATAAGAGTATTTTTGGCCTCGCACGGGTCTTTTTATGTTGTTATCTTTTAGTACTAAGTACCTAAGTTGTCAGTGTTAGTTATTTCATTATTTTGTTATTTGTCCTGTTCGAGACCCAAATAAACAAATTTTCTTCCGTTATTATGAATCTCGACGATAAGTTAATGTCAATAAAATTGCTGCTACCCTGCTACTTTTTAAGGGTATGTTTTCTGCCCTTACAGAGTCGTCAACCAATTAATGTATACGCTACCAAAAGATGAAGATGTGCCTATTAAGAAGATTCTACTCGCCAACGGTTTCGGAGCGTGGGGCGTGTCCGGCGGACGGACGGAGTTCGTCCGGAACAGGTGTCCGGTAGACCGTTGCTCTCTGACTGCTGATGCTAGGGATGCCGCCACGGCTGATGCTATTCTCTACAAAGATCACCACACACCCTTCAATGTCAAACGTTCCCCTAAACAGGTAAGTTCAAGTAGATATTAGACTTTTACCATTTCATGTTACCAAACGGCTCATGAAGTCATGGTACCGCACCATGAGCCATTTCGTGGTGACAAGAGAAGAATTATCCGATCCGATGTAGTGTTGTTTTCTGCAATCAGTCTTGAAAGCCATTTTGTTGTTTTCGCTGTTCCTACTATGTCGTCGTCGCCTACGTCTCAATGTTTAAAAATCGGCCAAGTCCGTGTCGGGCTTCGTGCAGTGTAGGGTTCCGCAGTTGCACGTGACATTGCCAACATAAAATAGTGCTTTTTGTTTGATTCTATGGGACTTGATATGCAAAGCGAACAGGGCACGTGGACAGGGCGTCGTGCCCTGTCGTGCTGAAATCTCATGTCTGTCACATGAGATTTCAGCAATCCCAGTCCATTTGCTATAATTTATTGAGGAGTTCCGTTGCCTATCTCCGAAGTTCTTCATCAGATCTTCACCAAATTGAAATGAAACCACTCCGAGAAAGTACTCTTCCAGAAACTACCCAAATCGCTTCTAGTGTGCCTATAAAATTTGAAAAATTCTCTCTATTTCTCCAGGATCCCATCATTAGATCCTGACTTGATGATCATGGGACCACCTGGGAAGTATACCATTTCAAATAAAAAAAAAATCCAAATCCGTCCAGCCATCTTCGAGTAATCGGGGAACATACATAAAAAAAAAAAAAGGTTCCGACGAATTGAGAACTTCCTCCTTTTTTTGAAGTCGGTTAAAAAGCCATCTCGCGAGTTGTTGAGCAAAGTGAAAAACTGACATAATTCTTAACTGTACCTACGTACATTCTAGGTATCTATTGCGACACATTTTTTCCGACATTCACGCGAACGAAGTCGCGGGCACAGCTAGTAGGTACCCAAATAAAACTGTTTACGTAATATTGATCGTCTCATTCCTTTCCTTCAGCGAAATTCTTACCTACTTTTTCATATTTCAGATCTGGATCCTGTACTACCTGGAGTGTCCGTACCACACAGCTTCGCTGCGGCCGTCGTCGGTGGACGTCTTCAACTGGACGTCCACCTACCGGCGGGACTCTGACATCGTCGCACCGTACGAACACTGGGTCTACTATGATCCCCTCATCACTGAAAAAGATCTCGACAGGAATTTCGCTGCTAATAAGACTAAAAAGGTAGGAGGTAGAACTTACAAGAAGCGAAAATTTTATCTACCATTTATTATTGGATGACGATAACTATGGATTACCTATTGGATAAAGTCCTTGTAAGGTATAACTCGCTGCAAAACCTTTCTTATTACTTCCCACTCTCTATCACCCTAATCACTTCTCGAAAGAGGTAATCTCCCTCGGGGTCGAAATCGGTTTCCTAGGGGTCGACATAAAGAGCAAGGAGACTTGGGACGCGGTCACCTCATTCTGCAAAGCAGTAATGCTAGCGAAGGAGGAGGCGGGCCGCGCGAGGGAAAGGCAAGGCCTTCGCCCCTACCGCCGCTACAGATGAAGACGAACCGGGCGTCGGGAGTCGCAGGGCGATCCCCGGCCACCGTAGGCGCGGGCTTGCGGACGGCGAGCGTTTGGTGGCTCGCTGTCCGGACACAACCAGGCCCGGGTCGATAGCGCTTTGTGTTCCACGCGCGCCTCAAAGAGATGTCAGCATAGGAGACGGGGCCCGCTAAGGCCAGTGCCTACCAGGATTGCGGAATTTGTTCGAAAGAGTCACCGCGGCCCCGGAACGCAAAGGGCTTTAGAAGGAACACGGATGGGTTTTAGTCAGTATTAGAGTCTGACACGCCCTTCCGGTCCACCCAGAGCGGAAGAAGTTATTTGATGATTTCCCATCCTTAAAAAAAAGAAAGGTTTCAACATAAACGAATACTGATTTTGGGGCCCGGCTCGACGAGGTGTAAAAATCGACCCCTATTAATTATCACAAGTTCTTTTTTGAAACTTTCAAGGTACCTACTGTATAAGTTGCGTTACCTACGTGAACCAACTCGTTATAAGAATGACTAATATTTTAGTAGAAAGTATCATTGTTGTACTTTTAAAAACTCAACAAGTCGATAAGCGTGCACAAGTTTGTACCTACAAGATGAAAAACTTGGTTTTTAAATTGGTGGGTATCATGTATCAATAGGAAAAAAAACTAGAGACAGGATTTTTTAATAATTTAGCTATAGGGGTCTGAGGTATCAATTCATATAAATAGTTTGGGAATCCCGGCTCTAAACAGTCAAGCTGCCATTGTTTTACAATTCTAACGAGCGGATTGTGCTGACCGTTTCGATGCAATTATTTCAACGGCACAAAAATTAAATCCACACTGCAAGTTTGCAGCTGGTATGCAGCTCCAATGCAGTCCGTCTATTTATACCAGCCGTACTACACCTTTTTTCTTCTTGAGTCACATAACGCTTCTACTACCTACCTATTAACATAGCTGCCCGCGGGCCGCAGGCTTAATGTGGCTAGTTTAGACCCAAACTTAACCTAACCCTTGCAGGTGGCGTGGTTCGTATCGAACTGTCACGCTCGCAACCGCCGGCTTCAGTACGCACGGCGGCTCAGCAAATACATCCAGGTCGACATCTACGGAGCCTGCGGCGTGCACCACTGCCCCCGCAACGACCCCAACTGTCTCGAGATGCTGGATAAAGACTACAAGTTCTACCTAGCTTTTGAAAACTCCAACTGCCGAGATTACGTCACCGAGAAATTCTTTGTCAATGGACTGCAGTAAGTGTGATATGGTGCATATTTGTCTTTTAAATAAACAACACAATGACAAAACTCATAGTCGCCAACTTGGTTGTGAAAGCCGACGAAGTCTTCTAAGTACCTACATGGCATCATCATATGGCCTACCCTATGGGATACCTAATGCTGTTTATCTTTGTTTCATTTTATAACTCCACAAACACTTGACGTATTACAGACACAACGTCCTGCCAATAGTGATGGGTGCCCGCGCGTCCGAGTACGCAGCCCTGGCGCCGCACAACTCGTACATCCACGTCGAAGAGTTCGCTAGCCCGGAAGAGCTCGCCTCGTATCTGCGGCGTATTGACGAAGACGATAATTTGTATAATTCCTACTTCAAGTGGAAGGTACGAATTAATGCTCTCAATGGCCTACATCCATATTTTTCACTTTCTATAGTAGGTAGATGCATTCCAAGCATAAATGACGCCCAACATGGGACTCGTCAATAAATTTTCATAAATGTCTAATTTAACTTGTCAGGGTACCGGCGAGTTCATAAACACGTACTTCTTCTGCCGCGTCTGCGCCATGGTGCACGCGAACGAGCGGCGCCAGCGCAGCGCGCACTACAGGAACGTGCAAGCCTGGTGGCGCGACGGCGCCTGCACGCGCTCAGAGTGGCGGACGGAGGGCCACGAAACGCGCGACACGCACGACACGCGCGACAACGGCTAGCGATACAAGCGCGCGACACGACACTAATTATAGGTTCATCGCTTCGAGCCCGCCTCGCACAAGAGGTTCGACTCATTTTTACAGAGTCGCTGAGCCCCGGCGCTACGCATGTTAGTCAATATTTGTATCGTATTACCAGCCGAGTCGAAAGTAATCGCGTCCATGTAGCATAGCGTACACCATGGTGGTAGTGGTTCTGTTGTTCTTATTAGATTGCCGGTGTTCGGTGTTCGAGTTTTCCCCACAATATTTTTGTAACATGAACTAGTGAGGCGCATAGAAAGCGCGCATTAGATTAAGAAATAAATATAAATTCTATGTTATTGGCGCCCGACGTGGGTATAGAAACCTGAGGAAAATCAATGTGAACGAGACCTGATTTCCCCTTTGAATTAAAAGCCATAGTCGATTCGCTTTTGCATTTAATTAGAACGATTAGAAAATCATAGAAATCATGTGTTTTTAGAATCACCAACATTCCAGTAGTTTTAATTTATTTACCTACTGTTAAAATATTTTTATTGACTTTAATAACGAATTTTATTAGATTTAAGACAAGTTTGTTTGATATATTTGCTGTTTTACCCTTAATTATTTTTGTAAATTATTTGAATTTTGTAAATATTTTGACTTACATACCTAATACTTACATTATTTATTAGATAGGTACTTAATATTTCATGTTTGAAATGTTAACCAAGACCAACATCAACATAGTAATCTGACCATCATTTGAAAATAAGAAAAATCTTTTAAATGTAATAGATATTGTATAGTTTATGAATATGATGCAGTTATTTTATACACAGTATTTGGGCTAGACTTAACAGCACCTTTTCTTATTGTATCAACTGATTTAATATTTTTGTGTTGACTTGTGTTATAAACAAGTACTTATTATTGATATTAACATAGGGTCATTGCATTTTGAAACGAAATAACTACTAGCACAGCCCGACTTGAAGTAAGTCTAGTCATGAAGCCATTGTAAAAAAAACAACCAAAAAGAAACTTACTTGTTTTTTACGCACAATTTGCACAAAGTTGTAACAATACTTTACTAAAGATTTTATATTTTATAGTAGGTACTAAATCATTGGTTTTTCATCACTTCTCTAAGGAGTTAAATGTTTTATATCTTTGTGTCTACTCTTTTTACTAATATAACGTTTTTCTTGTTCATGTAAGTATTTGATTGATAAGAATGTTTTGTACATTAATACCTATTGTTGTGTTGTGTTATTTTATTTTAGAATGTTATTCTCTTCAGTAGAATTTAAATCAATCTTAGATAAGAAAAAAAAAACCCCTTGTAACTCCCCTAAAATTGCTGCAAATTAATTATAACTTGTATATCAGGAAACAAAACATTGCAGAACATTTTTAAGAAGATTACAGTAGGGGGGAGACTTAAATTTTACTGGCTGTTACAACAGAGACTGAAGAATCTTAAATGATTTAAAATATGTTTTACTTTACATTTGAGTTAATTGTGGCTGAGAACTGTAATTAGGTGAAATGAGTTCCTTGCCTTAAATTAAGTGTATCAGAGACAAGCATTATGTGTGTTATTAGTTTGTTTATATGGTATTATATTCTCAATATCTTAACATGGCTAGTTTTTAAAGTAACGAAATTTAAATGTATTTAAAAATATTCTGAATGTTTAAAGTAAAGATCTCAAAATAAGATGCCAAAGAGCAAGTACCCGGTTTGAAAACATTATAAAAGTAATAATTGTTTTTCATTAAAGTATCTCAAGTGAAATTATATAAAGAAAGACCGTATTCTCTACAGGAATTATGTTGCATTTACTGGGATCATTGTTAATTATTATCTCCAGGAGAACATTTAATTTCTGTTGTTGGTATGTACCTCAAATAAAACAATATGTAGTGAAATATTATATATATATAGACAATTCTTTGTTTAACATAATGCTATTAGGAAAAAATTGTCATTACCAACTATTATTTGATGTTGAAAAGAGCAATTAGGTATGATTATTAAATTGATATTATAACAATGTCACACCAATCAAATTATATAAATAATGTTATCAATATGAAATAATCTACTTGTTCATCAGTGTAAAATGAAAGTGCCATTCATTGTAAAAATCTAAGAAAAAACATGAAGTAGACAACCTGACATTAAACCAAGGCCTTTCAATTGTTGTGAATATACCAATAAATAAATAAACAAATGCTTATTGCAGTATGATTAAGCCACAATATGACACCTAGTGTTCATTTCACAAATAAAAACAAATAAATGACAATTGAAACATGATTTGTTTTATTTCCCCATGTCAACAACATTATCAGAAACTTAAGCTATTATCACAAAATAAATAAGATGAATAACTTGAATTTATTCAATTCTTGCATACTGGTGCTCAAATTAACTCAGGCAGCTGTTACCTTTTCCGAATTAATGTATTGTTTCAGCATATCAATAAGTTTTAGATTACTCTGCAGCTGTATTTGAACATTTACACATTCAACAACAAAGTTGATAGCATTTTGAAATATACTTTGAGCTTTATGCATATTCTGTGGAACTAAAACACCAAACCAGCGAAGAGGATTGACTGTATTCTCTGCTTCATTCTCAACTACTTTCATTAATTTGAGTCCATCTTCCTCTGTAGTTTCGCATTTTGTAGATGCTGAAAAATCTGAGCTGCTCTCAGTAGGCAGCCGGGTTGTGCTCACAGAGCTCTGACCCATAATATAACGAGACTTTGCTAAATGAATGCTTCCATTCTTGATACTGGACTCAATGTTTAATTCACAATGCATCTTTTCCTCCATCAAATGTAATTGTTTTACAATAATCTTGTCAAGCAATTCACATGCTACAGCCTCAGACGGAACACCTGTGACTAAAAGAAAGGGCTCGTTAATATTTATTATTGCAATGGATACCGTATGAACTTTACTATAACTTTGCTAACCTTGATTCTGTCCGGTCATAACTGACGACTTTTATAATCTGCCTGTGTTGATTTGAAACGCAAAGAATCGGGAAATTGCTTTCAAATTATTTCTAGACTCTCGAAACAAACCACTAGCTCATCTAAAAACTTGAAGGCTTGAAGGACTATTGACACTTCTTGACTGACAGTGACAGTAACGATCAAGTGTCATGTCGTCATGTGATCAGGATCATGGTCGGATTGGCGATACAAAGAATACGCATGCGCTTCTAGCGGCGACATTTATAAGTTGCATAACATCGACACTTGCAACGTTGTCAACATTAATTATAAAAAATCTAAGTCAAACTCCCCAATTTGGGGACGAAAAATCTACTGATGCCCCTCAAAGTCCCCTAATTTTTTTTTAAATGAAACAAATTTTCCGTAAATTTTATAAGATTTACATTTTTAATCGGTACTGATCCGAGCAGGCAAAATAGACCCATGTTAACTTATGCGCGAACACATACTAGATACAGGTTGAGACATGTCGGTACGGACTACCTGCATCGGGTCATATGGTATAAGCATTTGCCCATGTAGGACGTCCATAATTCATAACTATGTCAATTGATAACGAAGTATTGATAGCGTTGGTGTTTGATAAACCAGCTTTGTGCGATAACGATAAAAGACATTAGTTCCACAGCAACAGATAATATGTCTTCGGGTAAAATTGATTGAAGGTGGCAGTTAAAAGCAACTTGCGATTTCTAATTTTTTTTGTATTGCGTTACTTAGCTACCCTTATTGATTTTTATTTATTTGTTTACATTTCGAGCACTTTCGAGAAGTAAAAAAACATTATCCGACGAACCTGGATGTCATGATGGCCACAGAGCCACTACGGGTAGATTTGCCGGTTTCTGTATACAAGTTTTACCGTACCGACCTGTCTGTACCGAAAACCTGCTTCTTTATGACCGCACCCTATGAAATGATTGTTATTTACTCTATGGTCGTGGTCCTCCCATGGCATGGGTCCTCCTGCCTACTAAACATGTAACATTTTAGTGATCTGTGGTTCTGAACGCCGCCTCCTCCGCCATTTTATCCTTTTCGTCATTCGTGTGGGATATTCGTTTCGCATAGATTACTGAAAATATATAACAAGGCAAAGTGAGTTATTATTAGTAACATTCCTAAAATAAAACCGTGCGATGTCGGACAAGAAGCGTTTGCTGAACGACCTTAGAGTTATAGACTTACGCGCTGAGTGTGAAAAACGCAACCTAGATAAAAGCGGCGTTCGCGGTGTGCTCATACAGCGATTATCCAAGGTAATTATGTGACGTGTAATAATTAGAATAGGCATGACGCTCAACCGCATTGTATTCAATACGTTATTGATTATATCTTTCTAGCATTTGGAAGAAGAGGGGCATGACCCAGTGACGTTCTCTTTTGAGTTGGCCACTGTAGAGACAAAAACTCCTTCAAAAAGGACCAGGCGTTCAGAGAGCACGAATCCTATAGAACAGGAGTCGGAGGAGACTCCGGCTATGGAAGATATGATCGTACAAGACGACGCTGGAGAAGAAGAAGAAATTGAGCAAACTGATAAGAAACAAAACAAAGCTAGTCCCAAGGCTGAAATAAAAATGGATGTTGAGGAAACTGAGAAACTGAACATAAAAAGAAAGATAAAAGAAGAACCTGAAGCAACACAGCCTAAAAAGCCGTGTCTTGACAAGGATACCAAATCTGAAGATGATATCAAAGTCGAAAACAATACTGATGCCGAAGACAGCATCAATTTGGATCTGGGTGATGATGAGCTACTCAATGAAGAGGTACGTTTCTATTTCTTCAGTGTAACAGTTAAACTGCCACCAGTCAACTCCAAAATATCCAACGGGTTTATGATGGAAATAGATTAGAATGTGCATATTAAAAAAACACATGATTTTTAAATGTATTTCCAAATGATTATGTATGTAGTATATTTATGTTGTTAAAATATACTTGTATTGTTTTAAGTATCTTATTTTTTTTAATAATCAGTCTTTCTAACATTTCTTCAAATACTGCTTTATCAACCCAAAATATATGTCACATCTGGTTTCAGATATTATTTATAGTATCAAACTGGATTGACGCCAAATACTTGACATAACTAATATCAAATATTCATTAAACATGCAATTATGTCCAACCTAACCATTATTTAATCTCTTTCAGGCTGACAACAATTCTAAAACAGACAAAAAAGGTAAGCTTAGATATTTTTTAAGTTTTATGTGTACATACAAAGTCTAAACATGTTAATGATTAGTGAATTCAGTTTGTAGTCAATAATAAATAGTCAATTATAATCCTAATCAGATGAACTAAAATATTGTGCTTGAAAAAGTACATAAACCTTCAGTATGTGAATAAATTAATTATAATGAATTACTTATGTTGCAATTTTTGTCATCATACTAAAATAAACTGAAATAGTTGCGGTAAACAAGAGCGGAAAGATATATACAGCAGAAGAAAATTTATAGTAAGACCTGCAAGCATCGTACTAGAACAGCTGCAACACAGAATACATCCAAAAAGTAACAGAAAGAGAACAGATGACATTATTTATCACTCGGAGGATTACCACTGAAATGAGCACAGACTGAAGTGGCTCTACAAATGATGTGGTGTTTTATGTAATTTAAGTGGCAGGGCATTTCCACACCAGCGTTCCAGTGTCCTACAGTTATGTATGCTTTACTATGGACATAGTGGCTCATAGCTGCTATGCTGCTCCATATCCAGATGGTGGTGCTAATGTCCAATCAAGTTTTCAGGTCAGGATTTTTTGTGTAAACAACAAACAAGTGTGAAAAACATCAAGATACTCTCAACACTCTGCGGCAAGATTGAGGAGAGGCAGGGTGGGCCGCTCCCGACTATCGGCGAGCGACCTGCGCTGGCTCAGCTGATAAATGCGACTGACGTAGATGAGGCGGCGGAAGAGGAGGAGGAAGACGCTGGCGAGCCGACGAGCGACAAGTCTGCGCCGGCCGACTCGGCAGCCAACGACGACGAGGCAGCCGACGACCAACAAGTAACCTCCGAAGTCCCCGCCACTAGGTTGGTGAACGTCAACGGCCGCCGTGTCGCCGCCCACGCGCATCAATAACTACTCCGATTATTCCGTCATCCAATACTTTCTTTTCGTTATCACTACAAAGTTTTGCACCAAACGTTTTGGAGTCCTGGCTGTTCTACGGATCCGACGACGACAGCCTGCCATCAAAACTCGGTGATGTCTTCATCTGCGGTCTTCGGCGCCGGGCTGATGTATACTGTCTACACCTGATCACTGTTGGAAGGACCATCTGCTTTGGTGGTGACGTCAGCGTTTGCTGAGCGGCGTTCTACGGGTATAAGGCGACTCATGCAACTTTGCGGACCTGTCCTCAACATCCTGGCCTAATGCAGTGGAGTAATGGTGCAAAACTTTGTAGGTGATGAGTGTCACTACGGAAAATTCTAAAATGATTACTGTCACGAAAGTGCACATTTAATGGAGCTTGTGCTAGTAATAAAACATTAAAATTCCAATCTTCATGTATTGTTATTACTTGAAATATGTTATTTTATTGTAAAAATAATGCTCCGATTATTTTTTCAGCAATGAGGATGAAAAACATGACAAGGAGTCCAAAGGTATTTATTTTTCAACAATGTAATCTTCTGTACATGTCAATGATGAATCAAACGGTGTTAATAGTACATTTTACTATTTAAGATGATAAAGACAAAGAAGGTGATGGTGACAAGAAAGAGAAGAAGGATGACACTAAAGAAGGTGGTGCAAGGAACTTGTGGGTTAGCGGGCTGTCTGGCGACACTCGCGCTAAAGACCTGAAGCAGTTGTGCAGCAAACATGGCAAAGTAAACTACTCAAATCATATTTTTCCAAGTATCTGAGTCTTAATAATGGGTATCACAGAATACCTAGTAACTCAGTTGAGGAATGTGGATACATGAATAAGAATCTGGTTTTCAGCTACATCTGGTTAGACTGGAAACCAAACCCAATATCATTAAGGAAAGGCAAGGCACATGGATGGTGTCAAATTATTATGATTTCGTTTATTCATTTTTTTAACTTACTTTTTATTTTTTTAAATATGTCTTAAAAAATACAAAAAAAACATTTGAAAATATAAAAAATAGTAGCCCACCGGATCGGGAACAAGGTCTAAGCTAACGGCGGTCAGGGCTCCAGAGAGAGGAACCTCCTAACAAAGCGAGCCGTGTCCAGAAGTACTGCTTTCCGAATCAAGCCCTTGATCCAGCTGCCTAACAAGAGCTTCTGGTGGTGTTGGTCGAGGTTCGTGGCTATTAAGCCGTTGGCTGACACAACTATCGGTACAATGATTGCCGAGTTCACATATGATCATTATTATGATCATCATTTATTATTATATGAAAAGCAACTCAAAACCAAATCAAATACATTTTGACATAAGTTGATTTTTATTTGTTATTTATAAACATTTTATTGCAGGTAATCGGAGCAAAGGTTGTAACCAATGCTAGAACACCTGGTTCTCGTTGTTATGGCTATGTCACAATGGCTAGTGCTCAAGATGCTGAGAACTGTATTAAGAACTTACATAGGACAGGTAAAAATATAATAACAGATTTAGAGTTATCCTATCCTACTTCCTACTAATATTATAAACGCGAAAGTTTGTAAGAATGTATGTATGGATGTATGTTTGTTACTCTTTCACGCAAAAACTACTGAATGGATTTTGATGAAATTTGGCACAGAGGAAAATTATAGTCTGGAATAACACAGGATACTTTTCATCCCGGGAGTATGTTCCCTTGGGATCATTTTCGACATTAACGCGGGCGGTAGCTAGTAACACAATAAAATCCCCGTTCATGTAAAATAAAGTTTGGGAATCATTGTTATTGCTTTGTTTTTGTATTATATACTTATTCGAATATTTTTCTCAGAATTACATGGACGTATGATTTCCGTGGAGAAGGCTAAGTCAGAGTCGGAATCATCGTCGCGTCGGCAGCCATCCGCTCGCTCTGAACGTCGCTCCAGCAAAGAACGAAAGGATGAAGCTAAAGAGACTGAGGTAATCTTCTATTTCATGTAGTGCCATATAAACAAGGTCTCAGTTACTGGGCATCGGAGATCCAGGTAGAGGAACATTCTATAGCTACTTAAAATAAATCTCACCTAAATTAACAAAACAAGTTTTGAGTATGTTTCCACAAAGGCCTCTCGATTGCCAGGTCGTTACTTACGTACTTAATATTGTGCAACTGTTTTTAGGAGAACAAAGAAGGCGCTGAAAAGACAGGTGAAGCAAAATCGAAGAAAGATGGTGAAGTTTCAGGAGCAGAAAGTAACAGGTCCACGTCACGTACCCGTGAAAAGTCTGCCCGCTCTGATAAGGTAAGTTACTACTACCGACACAACTATTGTCATCTTTCATAGGGCTGTATTTTTAACCTTTTGAACGCCAGAGCATAAACGCATCGGCGTGCCCCCGACGCCAAGCCACAAGTTCGTACTTTTTTTCACATATTTGTGACGTTTGGCGAGTAGGGCACACACTTGCTTGTCATGTATATGTGACAATGGGGTTCAAAAGGTTAAAGTAAAAGGATCAATATGTATTATTTTTTACTTTGTGTTTTTTGTTGGGGGTTTTTAAAACAAATATTTTATTTTAATACTTTTTGCACTACTAGAAACGCTACGATTTACACTCACTTAAACGGCACCACTTCGTACACCAAAATATGTCGATTGGACGAGTGAAAGAAGCTTAGCATCTCACACCATTGCAGCATTTGATGACACGGTTGGCGCAGTGGTTGAGCGATTGGCTGCTGCGCTGCGTGTTATGGGTTCTGGGTTCGATTCCCGCACGGAACAAATATTTGTATGGCCTACAGGTAGTTGTTCCGGGTCTGGCTGTTTGTGTGTGATTTTGTAAACGCACCCACGACACGTTTAAAAAAAAAACCTTTTAAATGAGCCCAAGCACAAAACGTCTGCTGTAAGTAAGTGGTGAGTTGGGTATCCTGCAGATTCCAGGTCATGCTGCAGCATCAGGTCAAAATTAGTGATCTACCTATAATATGTTCATTGAAACCATTCCAGGGAGCCCAAACACGACACCTCTACTGTAACATAGTGAGGAGTTGGGTATTCTATAGACCTTAGCTCATGCTACAGCATCAGGTCAAGGTTACCATGTTCTTGAAATATCATTGAAGTAACAGAGTACCAAATTTGGAATCGATCAAACCTATAAAAGTTGCTCAAATCCCATTATCATCAGTTCAGCCCTTTAGGGGTTGTGATGCCACAGACAGACACACAGATACACACGTCAATATAACACCACTCTTTTTGGTCGGGGGTTAAAAATAATAGTTTATGAAAGGAAATAAATATGGGATAAAATATTCAGATTTTCGCCGTGCCGAGCGGGAAGAGAGTCGCACAGTCACTTGGACGTGGCGTCGCGTCGCCGCCTCGACACTCACTCTGACCCGCCGCATTACATGTTTCACATCAAAAGAGGAGTGCTCGATGTGGTGACTCTGAGGGAGGTCTATTTAACTTTCCGCTCAAATGACTATGATGCTTTTCTACCAGTACTAATGGCTACGTAACATTACAGGATCGTGCCAAGCGGAGCACCAGGAGTCGTGAGCGAAAGCGGTCGCCACGCGAGGTTCTGTCCTTTTCCAAGATTTGGGTGAGCATGCAATTATGGGACTTAGTGGTGATGGGTGTAGCCAGAGTGTCCTTATTTGTTTACAAGGAGTGTTGCCGACCAAAGTTTGAAAGCAAATGTTATAATACAAGGTCAAATTAGATTAAATAGAGAACTACGTATTTTCCACAGTTAATTACAATTTTACCTTGTGTAATTTGCTAGACCTAAAAGACACCAAAAGGCAAAAAAATAAACTGTGCTTTGAGATTGGATTTTTTATGGTATGGGTGTAACTAGAGTGCGCATGCGCATTATCAGACGACACGACGTACAGTCGCTAGTCGCTAGTCGCTAGTCGCGTGAAGTGAGTGTGTGTTGTGGTGTACAGAAGGAGCGCGACATGGCGCGCGCGCGCGAGCGCTCGCGGGCGGCGCGCGAGGAGGAGCGCCGGCGCCGCGCCGCCGAGGACGCGCTGCGGGAGCGCGAGCGGCGCCAGCGCCAGGAGAAGCACCGCCTCGCGCTCGAGCGGGAGAAGCTGCGCGCCGAGAGGTACCCTATCTGGAGGCTTTACATTATAACCTATACTCTGATGCTTTTTCTCTTATAGAGGTTTCTCACTATCCCGAGTTTTTAGCTTACTGCGGTTCATAAGAGGCCTGTCTCTCTAATAGGGGTCATATAATTTATTAGAATAGAAGCTGGACATTAATGTTTACAAAAAAAGTTACATGACAATTTACTTTAAAAAATCCGTTAATTTCCTTTGCGTTTCTGTTTTTACGTTTTGTGTGTGTTTTTCCAGTTCGTATATTTTATCAAATATGGTTTGATCAAATCACGCCGCATATTCATAAAAATTGTGAACTGTCTCCAATGCTTCTCGTTTTTTTGGAATTTTCTCTGTTTGCACATCCGAAATGTGTGATTCATCTTCACTGATATTTACATCAATACACGTGTTTACATAATTGAGCTTGACAAATAAGTTAGTACGCACATTTGGCTGTTTTAATGAGTTGCACTCGCACATTTGGTCATTAGAATTTGCCAAATGTGCGACTGTTTTCTTTTATATTTAGGAACTTGCTACTGTACTGACTCATCATAATAGAAGAGTTCCTTAAATTTATGAATGAGCCATAAACAAATGTTTAAATACGTTTAACTGTCGTATAAAGAGGTTTAGACAAGTAGTAATCTCATTCATAGAGGTCAACGATTGAATAAATGAACTTATACAGGTTTATATTTCTCACTTATTATTTAGATGGATAAAATGACAGGACCTGGTATGTCCTCTCGCTAATAGATTTTCCTCGCTTACCCAGTTCTCACTTATTCAGGTTTAACTGTATATTATCCGATACAACAATTTCGTGGGTTACGATAACTTACGTGGGAGGCATCGATTTATAACACACACTGTTGACTACTTCTCACACTTTCATGTCAAGAAAACGAACTTAATTGCTTTCACAAGCAATTAATTTTAAATCATAATGATGAAGTGGATTAGGAATTTTCTCCTAAATCCTTTGTATTGTGATGTAGCGCTGAGGTGGTGTGTAGTAATAATACTTCAGATGTCACGACAAAGGTATATTTAACCGTCCACGAGGAATATGCAAAATGGAATGTTCCTACAAAACACGTACGCTATGACTCCTCCGCAGTACAAGGAGTGCTCTATTTAACTTAGAGGATTCTAGTTACAATATAAATAAGTTCCTAAAGAAATCGTGTGGAGCGCGCAGGTCGCCGTCATCTTATTGGACGATAATGCAGGCCGCGTCGACGGCTGCGCGGGCGGCGCGGCGGGCGAGCGCGGGAATTTGCAACGCAAACAAATATTGCGAGTCGGCGTGGGAACCCTAGTATTCCGAGCGTAGTGGCGAACGGATGTTTTGATGTATTGCAGCATTTGCAGCTACAGTGATTAGGATGCATTCGAATGTGTCGACATGTTGGGTACGCGGAAACAGTTTGGCTCGACCTAAGACATAACATTCTACTGTACCTGTATTCCATAAAGGAGAAAGCAGAAGTACACCTCTACCCCAGTACAACGGAGGGCGAATGGTAAAGGCTTATGTTGAGACCGAGACTATTTAGATACAAATCCGGACTCGATATCTTGCTTGCAATTCCTGATGGAAGAACTCACACATAAACGAGGCCAAACCTGAAAAATCTAGATCTTTCATGACTAGACAATGTTCACTAATTTTACTTTAACAAACACGTCATGTAAAAATTTGAATTTTCACTAAATAAAATTTTCTTTACAGAGAAAAGATTGAGCGCGAAAAGAACGAGCTGCTTCGTCTGGAACGCGAGCGTCACAGAATAGAGCGAGAGAAGCTGGAGTTAGAGAGGCTGGAACTAAAGAGAGCTCAACTCAGGTATGTTATTTATAAACTTATGTGCTTGTTTCATAATGATCTTAATGAAACGTTTTCAATTTCTTATTCTCAGTGCTCTTGATTTTGTTTCAAAAACCGCGGAATAATTGTAATGGTTAAAAGTATTGTAGAAAAACTAACAGAGAGCCTATTATATTTTCTAACGTACTGAATTACGTTCTTTTATGTCCAGTTCATAATATAAAAGAGATTTTTCGATAATGTCACCAGGCCGCGTTCATAAAGTTTTAGTACAAATTGACGCTAACGCGATCGATTACTTTAAAACTCGCACTAAGGCCAAGCGTTTGGAAAATCGCCACCATAAGTCAGCTTACAACTAAATTCCGGTGAAACATATATGTAGTTGAGAGAGTCCTGTCACTGTAGTGGTCGCAGAACATAAATATAAACCGTTCATGTTGCGCAGATTGGAAGAGGAGCGGCGCAAGCGCGGCTACGAAGGAAGCGCGTCGTACCGCAAGGCCGCCAGCCCGCCGCCCGAGCCCGCCTACGAGCGCGACGCGCGCCACAAGCGCGTGCCGCCGCAGCCCATCGTACGTACTGCTAACTACTACTGTACTATATACCGTGCCTCACTTGCGCAAGCGCGGCTACGAAGGAAGCGCGTCGTACCGCAAGGCCGCCAGCCCGCCGCCCGAGCCCGCCTACGAGCGCGACGCGCGCCACAAGCGCGTGCCGCCGCAGCCCATCGTACGTACTGCTAACTACTACTGTACTATATACCGTGCCTCACTTGCGCAAGCGCGGCTACGAAGGAAGCGCGTCGTACCGCAAGGCCGCCAGCCCGCCGCCCGAGCCCGCCTACGAGCGCGACGCGCGCCACAAGCGCGTGCCGCCGCAGCCCATCGTACGTACTGCTAACTACTACTGTACTATATACCGTGCCTCACTTGCGCAAGCGCGGCTACGAAGGAAGCGCGTCGTACCGCAAGGCCGCCAGCCCGCCGCCCGAGCCCGCCTACGAGCGCGACGCGCGCCACAAGCGCGTGCCGCCGCAGCCCATCGTACGTACTGCTAACTACTACTGTACTATATACCGTGCCTCACTTGCGCAAGCGCGGCTACGAAGGAAGCGCGTCGTACCGCAAGGCCGCCAGCCCGCCGCCCGAGCCCGCCTACGAGCGCGACGCGCGCCACAAGCGCGTGCCGCCGCAGCCCATCGTACGTACTGCTAACTACTACTGTACTATATACCGTGCCTCACTTGCGCAAGCGCGGCTACGAAGGAAGCGCGTCGTACCGCAAGGCCGCCAGCCCGCCGCCCGAGCCCGCCTACGAGCGCGACGCGCGCCACAAGCGCGTGCCGCCGCAGCCCATCGTACGTACTGCTAACTACTACTGTACTATATACCGTGCCTCACTTGCGCAAGCGCGGCTACGAAGGAAGCGCGTCGTACCGCAAGGCCGCCAGCCCGCCGCCCGAGCCCGCCTACGAGCGCGACGCGCGCCACAAGCGCGTGCCGCCGCAGCCCATCGTACGTACTGCTAACTACTACTGTACTATATACCGTGCCTCACTTGCGCAAGCGCGGCTACGAAGGAAGCGCGTCGTACCGCAAGGCCGCCAGCCCGCCGCCCGAGCCCGCCTACGAGCGCGACGCGCGCCACAAGCGCGTGCCGCCGCAGCCCATCGTACGTACTGCTAACTACTACTGTACTATATACCGTGCCTCACTTGCGCAAGCGCGGCTACGAAGGAAGCGCGTCGTACCGCAAGGCCGCCAGCCCGCCGCCCGAGCCCGCCTACGAGCGCGACGCGCGCCACAAGCGCGTGCCGCCGCAGCCCATCGTACGTACTGCTAACTACTACTGTACTATATACCGTGCCTCACTTGCGCAAGCGCGGCTACGAAGGAAGCGCGTCGTACCGCAAGGCCGCCAGCCCGCCGCCCGAGCCCGCCTACGAGCGCGACGCGCGCCACAAGCGCGTGCCGCCGCAGCCCATCGTACGTACTGCTAACTACTACTGTACTATATACCGTGCCTCACTTGCGCAAGCGCGGCTACGAAGGAAGCGCGTCGTACCGCAAGGCCGCCAGCCCGCCGCCCGAGCCCGCCTACGAGCGCGACGCGCGCCACAAGCGCGTGCCGCCGCAGCCCATCGTACGTACTGCTAACTACTACTGTACTATATACCGTGCCTCACTTGCGCAAGCGCGGCTACGAAGGAAGCGCGTCGTACCGCAAGGCCGCCAGCCCGCCGCCCGAGCCCGCCTACGAGCGCGACGCGAAAAGTATATGCAGAATACTAGTTCGAGCCATTCGAGCTCGAAAATGTATGCACCCAACCTTGGAAAGGTTCTATTTTTTATCATTCATACTTAAATAGAAGAAATTTTGTTTTTGCACCCCACCTAATTTTAGACAGGTTTTATAGGTTGGTAGGTTGGTTTTATACACGACCGTGACAAAAAAGAACAACAAGGAAATTTTTGCACTCTAACTCTGAAAGGTTTAATTTTCTTTTGATCATTCATTATTTTGTCCATTTATACAGAATAGCTCAAGAAGCTGTTACTTCTTGAGCTTTTCTGTATAAATCGACAAAATGATTTTTCATTACTAAGTACATATTTTCAGGCTTCCTATTGTATAAATGCCTTCGCACGCCACTGCTCATCATTATGAATAACAACAACAAATTTAAAAGTTGCAGCGACGCCTTTTCAGATATTGCGTTAATTATTTCACGTTATATAAATGAATGTATTGTTTCCGCCAGTCGTCAAGCCGCAGCCAGTTCGAGGCTCCGCCGCCGCCACGTTTCGAGATGGCGGCCAGCTACGAGCGCGGCGCCGACAAGCGCGACCGCGACCGCGACTACAAGCGAGACTATCCGCGACACGTCTCATGTCAGTGTACAAACATATTTTATTACTTATACTTGGCCCAGGCTTTTGTCTGCATTGCTTTGCTGCACAGACAAATTTATGGAAGTCTGTATAGTGTGGACCCACTATTAAGGTCCGATTACCCCCAGCTGGAGCAGAGGGAGTCCACAGTGGTTCTCCATGGCGAGCGGTATTGAGCTTCACGCTTAACTTCACCGCACGTCATAACGATGCTTGTCGCTTCGGCCAACACGGTGCGTCGCCAGGTTTACGGAAACGCCTCCTTTTCCCTCGACGTTTCCAAACATATAGCAAGCAGTTGTACTCAAGAATTTACTGTACTTAAGTGTGTTTACATGTTATAACGCGGGATGCACCATTCAAACTATCTGTTTAAACCAACTTCAAAAGGCTCCACAACACATCGCAATAATGCATTAATTAATTAATAAATCAGTTAATTCCAAACCTTCTTTTATGAACATTTTAATAATGTTTCCAGCTGGAAACATGAAGTACGCTAGCAACGGTGGCGCCAGCGAAGACTCACGACAACCAATGCCGCCAGGCACCAGGCCCAAAGAGCCCAGGTATGTTTCCTAACACAATTAAATTAATCATTGAAATAGTTAGATAATCAAAATGTTTGATGGGCTAGTCTTTATTTGCTGTTGTACCAAACAGAATCACACAAGTTTTTCTTGTTAAGTACCAACTTAGCAAGAAAAACTTATGTGATTCTGTTCTTGTCTGAAGTACCAACTTCAACATGTTTGTACTAAAATTAAGCTGTTACATAAAAAACTAATGTCAAGACTAGTGCCTAAACTGTTTGAAACCTTGTAAGTAAAACGAAGTACGCTCTTTGTTCTTGTCATACGCGCACGTATTTTGTTGGAAGTGGTAAGGTGTAGATAGTACAGTGTGCCCCCCCCCAGCCGCTCGTACGAGTCCCGCGAGGCGCGCTCGTACCGGCCGTCGCCGCCCGGCAAGCCCGAGCCGCGCAGCTGGAACGCTTCCAGCCGCTACCCGGACGCCGCCGCGCCTTCTAAAGGTAAACTTTACTTATAAACTTATATTATAAAGAGGAAAGATTTGTTTGTTTGTTACGATTTGGCTCGAAAACTACTCAACCGATTTTAAAAATCCTTTCGCCATTAGAAAGCCACATTATTTTAATCAAACAAACAGTTAACAATTTTAATAAAACCCTTGCAAACTCAACGATACAATAACCCAACCCAAATCATAATGGTAACCGTTTGAAAGACAGACTAATCATTTTTGTAGGGAGAATCCCTGTCAAAAGCGTTTTAGAAACACTTTAGCCTCTGGCTGACCACGCGCGCATTCGTATTACGTCGTTATACGCGCACGGTCCGATAACAAAAGACGCGCCGCCGCGCGCCAGATGGCCGAGCACACAAAATCATTTTTTGTTGACTTGTGGGTAACATGAGTCACCTCAAGTAATGTTTTTGTGCAATCTTATGAATGACTCTTTCTAGTCGTGTCAAGTGTTTGTTAACATTTAGTTTCTAATTTGTTATATTAAGCGGTAAACATTGACTATAGTTGAAAAATACAATATGTGAACTTTAAAAAGGATTATTTCGAAAAGTAAATCGTTGACATATATATTTTATGACTTTATATGGTGGGTGGGTTCTATCTACATGCGATAAAGTAAAAATAAACATACTTCACGTTAAAAATATTTATTTATAGGCGTATAACTACCTCGAAACATTTGCTGACGGTGAAAATTTTTTCACACAAATTAAATAATTTAGTACAACTATACCATAGCACTTATATTAAAAATATTGTTACCATCTGAAAGCTTAGTTCATATTGTAACTTATGTGCAAATGTTATGTTGATAGGTTTATCTAATACAGAAAAATATGGGATTGATTGAAGGTATTCCCATTTACGTAAAAATGCACTTAACATTTCTTGCGTTTTTTTGTGCAGTGAAGTTTGGGTAAAGAAAGTACATCATATGTAACTATTTTCTACAAGAAATGCCCTTTCCAGTGATGTATCACACTTGTTATTTAATAGCCATTAACAAAAAATACAAGTAACAAACTTTCCGTGTAGCACGAGAACTAACGGCTGACGTTTGACATTATTTTTTAAATCCGAATGAGCAATTGTGGAACGATTGTCGTATTTTTAGCATGCAAAAATGCATAAAGGTTCGAGTAGAAAAGAGAAAAATAATCTATAACATCCTGGAGTAGAAACAAATAGATATATTTGAGAACGGATTATCGTAAAGCTCAAAAAGGGACATTTGTCACTTTGTGCACGCGACTGGAAAATCGAAAAAGTGACTTTTGTCACTATTGCGCCTTCGAGAGGTTAATGCCCAACAGGCAAATTTCACATAACGTGCAAAATTGTGTATTAGATTTCACTACAGAGATTGTGACGTACCTAGAAGCTGTTAAAACAAAACAAAACCTTGGCATTACAATACACAACAATCTCAACTTTAAATAACACACTAACTCCCTCTGTGGTAAGACTCTCCGACACCTCGGCACTAACAGCACGGGGGATCACCTAAATCCACCATAAAATCCGTTTAAGTTGCTCGGCGAGTCAAAATTGAAGATTTGCACCTTCAAAACACGTTTGTTCACCACCTCGCTGCTTTACGAAGTTTCTGGAGTCCAAACCGTAAGGCAGCTCTATCTGAAGCAGTAATGCTAGCGAAGGAGGAGGCGGGCCGCGCGAGGGAGAGAAGGCCTTCGCCCCAACCGCCGCTACAGAAGACGCCCCGGGAGCTGGAGTCGCAGGGCGATCCCGGGCCACCGTATGCGCGGGCCTACGGACGGCCCGGGTCGATGGTGCGTTGTGTTCCACGCGCGCCTCAAAGAGATGTCAGCATAGAAGACGGGGCCCGCTAGGGCCAGAGCTTGCCAGGGTACAGGAATTTGTTCGAAAGAGTCACCGCGGCCCTGGAACGCAAAGGGCTTAAGAAAGAACACGGATGGGTTTTAGTCAGTAATAGTCTGACACGCCCTTCCGCTCCACCCAGAGCGCCAGAAGTCATTTGATGATTTCCCATCCTTCTACTAACTTTTATATTGATGCAACATAGGAAACTGAATTACGACCCACTCATATAAAATAGACGCACAAACATTTTGTTTGCCCACAATTGATCGCTTTCAATACTAAATTCAGCACCCGATTTGTTGGCTTGGTTGTCCGTTTATCGGACCCTACATCTTAAAAAATATGGCTGTTTGTGTATGCGAGTTTATATGTTTGTAAACGTACCCACGATACAGGAGAAATTTCTAGTGTGGGGCAAAGTTTTAAAAACAAAACATCTATTAATTATTTACTATTGTTTTAATTTTTAAAAAAAACCACACTCATTTTTCCGCAATCTCACACACTCACCCATCTCACACACTCACCCATCTCACAGAAAGAGAGGACTGACTTAACTTGTAAGTTTTTTCTTAATTCCTTTTTTTTTTCTTCTCTATTTATAAAACACGTACATTTTAACATGGGTTCATTAAAATACATAACTTGAATGTAACTTAGGGGGATCGGCGTTGAGGGCTGAAATACAGGCTATGCCTAGTTCGGCCCCAAATGCTAATGATTTTGTGAACAGTAACTGTAGACTAATATAAGCACTTTATGTGTGTATTAATGTACAATTTTTTCTGTGAATAAACAGTATTATTAGTCTTTTGTCAACCTCGAGACCCCGGGGGTCCCGGTCTTTTGGTAGGCGTTCGAGGGGCTGAAGCCAACTCGCAGAGGCCCCGTTAGACATTATACCCAAGGTCAATCCCCGATTGGTGCAGGACTTATTGCAGAATTTTCCATATTCTCTCAAAAGATATTATTAACAATGCCAGTCTATGTATAGAAGTTGTTGCCGTTGGAACTTAATATTAACAAAAAGACACAACCACTATTAAATAATATTGACAGTGTAAATACTTTAATTAAATCGTTGATGAATAAATTACATTAATACATTTTTATTATAATATTAAATATTTCTTGTACTTTTTATGTATTAATTGAAAAATAACATCATTTACCAACCATAAGGATGTGTCTAGGGTGAGAGGCCGGACTAAGAGAGATAAAACCAACACTAAAAGAGAACCGATCTCCCGGGTGAAGTCTTCTCGTCGTTCTTCGTCTCTGACTTTATTAACGAATTGGAGTGAACACTGACAAGGATCAGAACCCTCTCTTGCTTTTATTGCCCATGAGTGGTGATTCGCTAGAGCAAACGTGCCCTGGAGGTGGATGCAGAATCCGGTAAGATCGGCCTTATAAACATATTTGTGCCTTGCTTATCCTGAAACCCAAACTATCAACAATCTCAGAATTACGGTCAAGAGCCCTATCAGCATCTTACTATATTACACATCCTTCTCCCGAGCACTGTTGCTCGTCATTTTTTACTCCAGCAGATCAGTAAAAAGGCAAGCTGGAGACGGGGAACAGGACTGGTCCCTGGAGATCGGGTCTGTGGGATTGCTTCCGCTCAACAGTTTGCCATAAAACTGCTTCGTGGATTGTATCTTGCTTAGTCTGGTCTGCTTAGCATTTTGCGGCAAAGTAAAATCTACCTTCATAGTTCTAGGGTTCAGTAGGGCGCGTTTTTTAAGCCCACCGTGCTACTGGGTGATGTCATGGGATCAGTCTGTTAGGCGCGGATTGATTTATTTTGGAGAGTAAGACATCTACAAATATGATTTAACAAAAAAAAAAACAATTAACTAAACATGATTTTATTTATTTTTCCTGGGGCCCATTTTTTTAAAACTTTTCTTAGTATATTTAATGCTACGATCTCAATAGTGGTGTATTCAATCCTGGGCAGCACTTGGTCCAGATCCTGGCAATGTCCTTTGCAATTTATCGTTGGCCATCCTGATGTTTTATTAAAGTAGAGTAGTATCTTTTCGTTTTTCTTCATTTTTGATTTAGAACCTATTTTCGTTATTAGCCCTTGATTGTTAGGGAATCAAAACAATGTCCAAGGGAACACATATAAATAAAATGTACTCTACTCGTTGCAACGTATTAAGTGCAAAATTTCATGTTGTGCATTAAATAAACGCTTAATTTGAGCCGTCATACTACAGTGCCAACAGCGGCGGTGGCTGTTTCCAAAAAACGCAACGTTAAAGTCGTGTTAACGCGACGTTAAAGTTTGCCATTAGAGGCTCGTGACGTCAGAGAAACGCCACCGCTGATAAAACGCCAGTGGGATAGCGGCCTTATAACGTGAGCGACTTGGTACCTATTTAATTTGTGACCTCAAGACTTATTTTTCCTACACCTCCCTTCTGGACATACGAGAGGCCGCATTTGATAGGGTCTCGAGGTCCGTGCAAGCATACTGTGCCCCGCGGCTACACGATGTGATGTCGCGATGCGTTTCACAGCACCGCGCTGCGCAGAGCGAAGCAACTGACCTCGTCAAGCTCCCGTCGTCGCGTATCGGTGTGAGCTAACTATAATACTGAGCTGCACAGCGTCATCGAATAGGAGTTTATTTATTAAACTGTTGTTTTATTTTAGGAAGCAACGGCAGTGGAGGGGGCGAGGCCTGGTCTAGCAGCGACGCGCGCTACAGCAACTACGAAGCGCGCTACGTACAGTACCAGCCGCCGCCGCCCGGCGCGCCCTACCCCGACCGCTACGCGCCGCCTCCACGCGACTACCCGCGCAAGTACTAGCGGTGAGTACACACTACTAGCACTGAGTACAGTACCAGCCGCCGCCGCCCGGCGCGCCCTACCCCGACCGCTACGCGCCGCCTCCACGCGACTACCCGCGCAAGTACTAGCGGTGAGTACACACTACTAGCACTGAGTACAGTACCAGCCGCCGCCGCCCGGCGCGCCCTACCCCGACCGCTACGCGCCGCCTCCACGCGACTACCCGCGCAAGTACTAGCGGTGAGTACACACTACTAGCACTGAGTACAGTACCAGCCGCCGCCGCCCGGCGCGCCCTACCCCGACCGCTACGCGCCGCCTCCACGCGACTACCCGCGCAAGTACTAGCGGTGAGTACACACTACTAGCACTGAGTACAGTACCAGCCGCCGCCGCCCGGCGCGCCCTACCCCGACCGCTACGCGCCGCCTCCACGCGACTACCCGCGCAAGTACTAGCGGTGAGTACACACTACTAGCACTGAGTACAGTACCAGCCGCCGCCGCCCGGCGCGCCCTACCCCGACCGCTACGCGCCGCCTCCACGCGACTACCCGCGCAAGTACTAGCGGTGAGTACACACTACTAGCACTGAGTACAGTACCAGCCGCCGCCGCCCGGCGCGCCCTACCCCGACCGCTACGCGCCGCCTCCGCGCGACGACCTACCCCTGCCACGTCTAAGAGGGTCGCGCGTGGAACAATACGCGCCTTGATGCGCCGTCCCTGAACCCATTTAGGGGGGCCGGAGGAGGGCATTATCTGTCCTCTGCCGACGCCCGGTGCGCCTGCTGCGGGCCGGGAGAGCGCTCGCAATCTCCCTCTCCCGTTTCGCTGCCTCCTTCCGCGACATGTCATATTTGCAGAAGGAGATCACCGCGTCCCACGACGCTGCACTGCCAACCATTGAACGTATCAGAACGGGACAGAACTTGAAACGCTACGGTGTAAAGATTATTGTTGGCCTGAGGAACCAAATGCACTATGTGTTCATTCTAGGCAGCGCTTGGTCCAACTTCCGTACATAGATAGGCATTGTCCTTTCCCCATTAAATAAAAACATTGATAAGGATTAAAATGATTACTTATCAAATAAAAAGCAATATAATGTCATAACATAATGTATTGATTTTTCCTGTTCGAAAGCTGATTAAGTTGTTATCTACAGGTATTATCTATGTGCATGCCATGTCATGATTTTATTGCCTTTCAAAATCTGGAACTCATGTTGTATTTTTTTCTTTATAGAATTCGACGAGCCACGGCGATCTAAGTTCACGCGTTTATTTCGTATGTTAGAGTGAATGCTGTTATTTTAGGATGTTGTAAACTTTCTTATGTAGCTTAGAGGGATAGTATCTATCTCTGAATGATTGCACGTGGTATTACTTTGTGTAATATTAGGGACACTACAAAGGTACATGTCCTTTGTGTTTGAGTAGGTTTTATAATATGAGAGACCTTTAAGACTACCCTTTGCCCGCGGATTCTCTCACGGGTTTTCTGAATGCGATAAGAGTTTATTTTAATATTCCTCATTCCTTACTAGGCGAGTGTGATGGGAATTACATTTATGTTTATTTTTTTATTTAATCTGAGCCTTTATCTTCAATATTATTTTGCAAATATTACCTTAATATAAAGACCATATCTTCAGACTAGCTATTATGTGCAAATATTATATTCGTGTACGCACGTGTCTCGTTTTTATCACGTACTTGACCAAAATGAACTTGAAAGTATTTTAAAAATGTACAGTCAACGTAAATTAAATACATATTATGATACTTAAATGTTTGTACAAAGTTACATTGGGTATAATTAGACTAGTGCGAATATATTTTATTGTGTTGTGTATAGCTTATAATGCGATAAGTAATAAATAATTATAAAGGGTGCATTGTTTTATTGTTCACCTCTAATTTTTTAAAGTAATTAAAAATAAGTGTATTAATCTTCTCAAAGCTATAGGAAAAGAAGGAAGAAAGGGTAAGAACAGCCTAAAAATAAAATAAGTAAATTTAATAAAATAATCAAAGTAAAGAAATCTTATTTATTTTATCCACTTTGTCTGTCACACAAAATGTATTATTATAGCTAGCCTGTACCATCCCGCTGCCGGGAAAATGCCTACGACAAACTTTTCTTCAGTGCCGGTTCTGTGCCTCTTCTTCGCTAATTCCTAAGCCTGAACGAGGGTGAGGATATATCGCGGTGGCGACGTCTAGCAGATTAGCTAGTTATTTTCAAAAACTTCAAAGACGGGTTACTGAAGCTTGTGGTGTAGTAGTCGGAACTGTAAAGAAAGTAAAATGAAAAAACCGGCAAAGTGCGTGTCAGCCCACGCACAATGTAGGGTTCCGTAGTTCCCCGGCTCCGCGGACGGACAGCCAGGCGGGCATGGCGAAACTATAAGGGTTCCTTGTTGACTACGGAACCCTAAAAAATGATAAATCAGCTCCCGAAACCACGAATTGTTTGGTCTTTTTAACTCTCTTTGATGACCTATTCGTCGCCACGGACTTCAATGAAGTTCCATATTTTTGTGCCACCAGCGCCACAACTTTATTGGAAGCTCTTCATTTTAACTATCATATAAATATAAATTTAATGTATTTAAAAGTTTTGTTTCCGCCCCCCCCCCCCCCCCGCCAAGACGAGACAAGCGAAGCGCAAAGGCACTACCTATTTTTTCTCGAAGCGCTTCGTCGTTTTTTGGAGCCCTTATACGGGTTTGGATTATACCAGATAAACAAAATTCTCGGGATATGTTATCAAAAGCGGACTTATTAAAAATATAAAGTTTTAATTGCATAGTTCTTATGCTTTAGATTTTATTAATATCTAAAACCCTGATTTAGGGTATTTCTTAATGTCCTAGAAAGCTGACATTTTGTTTGTAAGCTAGTATTAGTACACACTTGTTACTTTTATCACCCAACCCCTTAAACTAGGGGATGGAATGTGGAAGGTGGTAGGGGATGGTTTGTATGAGACTTCCGCAATTTTCAGAACTTTAGCGTAGCGTAGCGTAGTAGCCTATATTATATGCAACTTACAAAAAGAAATGAAATCCCACCAGAAACATTTTCCAAGGCAAGAAGCGGAAGCCGCTGTGTCCACCGTGAACCGTGACCTGAGGTTAATTGCTGAGTGGTCGCGGTCGTTTGGGCTGCAAATCAATCCCAAGAAGTCTCAAGCCTTGGTTATTGGCGGCAGGTATATGCGGAACAGGCTGGATATTGCGACGCTGTCTCCACTCTGGCTGAATGGAGTATAGATTGAATACGCAAATACAGCTAAAAACCTGGGGGTGATCATGGACTCCTATTTATTGTGGACTAACCATACACATTCCATTCACTGAAGTGCCTTCAGAGCTTTTTGTCCTTGAACACCAAGTTTTGCCTTGCCCAAACTCTTATTCTGCCCATCATAGACTACGCTGATGCCTGTTATTTGGATGCCATCGAGGAGCTTTTAAACTTGAGCGTTTGCATATTTGTATTCGACTTCGTAGGAACTCTCAAATGTTGTGTTTGCTATTTATCATCCTTCACAACTCTTAACGCCATCCTACCTTCGGGAACGTTTCTCCTACTCCCGTCCTTCTGATACGCCTTGCAGGTCGCATCTTAAAAATCTCCTTAAATCCCCTCCCTACTCTACCGACTTTTACTCCTACTCCTTTACCGCGCACGCGGTACATTTGTGGAATGAAGGATGGGAAATCATCAAATGACTTCTTCCGCTCTGGGTGGAGCGGAAGGGCGTGTCAGACTCTTACTGACTAAAACCCATCCGTGTTCCTTCTAAAGCCCTTTGCGTTCCAGGGCCGCGGTGACTCTTTCGAACAGATTCCGCAACCCTGGCAGGCTTTGGCCCTAGCGGGCCCCGTCTTTTATGCTGACATCTCTTTGAGGCGCGCGTGAAACACAACGCGCCATCGACCCGGGCCTGGTGGTGATCGGACAGCGAGCCACCCAATGCTCGCCGTCCGCAGGCCCGCGCCTACGGTGGCCGGGGATCGCCCTGCGACTCCCGGGGCGTCTTCTCCTGTTGCGGCGGTTGGGGCGAAGGCCTTGCCTTTCCCTCGCGCGGGCCTCCTCCTTTGCTAGCATTACTGCTTCGCAGAAGGAGGTGACCGCTTCCCAAGCCTCCTCGCTCCGGACCATGGATTCAACCAGGGCCGGACGCGAGAGGTCGCCGCCGCCGATCGCCTCGACGAGGACACGGCGGTGCTCAGCCCAAGCAGGGCAGACCTCCACCGCGTCGGAATGCAGGGACTGCAAAACGCTTTTAGTTTTTTAAAAGAGTGAAAGAACACTATCTTTCCTTCCCGTCATAGTTGCATATAAGTACCTATGTTTGATTATTTATCTTATAATATTATGATATTATTATATTGTATGTTATATTTAAAATATATTGTTTTAACTTTATCTACGCATAACTTTTACACACGATGTCTACATCTCTTTTACTCGACTATCCTTTCGCAGGTATGCTGGAAGAGATTTCTATAGAAATGAGTACCTATCACCTTTATACCTATTTTTCTGTTTCCTTCTTATCTTTTATATTAATTGTGTGTACATAAATTGTTAAATATATCAAATAAATAAATAGATAACCTATTTAACTATGAGCTGGACTGAACTTGGACTGTGAAGGCACTCAAAAGTAATTCCTTAACGGCAAATAGTGCAACCACTCATGAAAATGGTCACTTAGTTGTGGGGTATCACCACTAAAAAGTGGAAAATAAAACTTAACTACAAAAAAAATGCAACCGACTTCCAAATAAAAACACTACAAAGTATTAAATAACTTTAATTTCGGAAGTCGTTGTCAAAAAACGATAAACACTGACTTCCGAAATTAAATTCGGGTAAAAAAGCCTCCCCAAAAAGGTACACGGCAATCAGTGGCGTAGTATGTCCAAAGGGGCGCATGTTCTTGGGACATGCTACGCCACTGATTGGCACAAAAATGTTTAGGAGATCAGTTGTACTAGATTAGAATGAAACACTGCTAAATTATAACTTGTATACTTAATTTATTTAATTACATATCACTGATTATAAGTAAACACTGAAGCTGTAACTTCGTCTCAGTTTGGATAGTTACACAAAATATAGAATTTTGTTTCACCATTTTTGGGGTACAATCGCAAATAAATTGAAGTAAACAAGACAATTCGATAAACAACAAACAAGGAAGTCTTATTGTTGTCCGAGTATCCCTTTACAAATAGGCGGATATTTTTTGGGAAGCTTTAATTCAAAACTTAGAAATCGAAAATAAGGTGTAGGTACCAACATTTAATTTAAACATGGAACAACACCACATTACTTTTTCGGGGACTTTAGAATAATTTGGCAAGCTCTAGAGGATTGATAGCACTGCAAGGTTTTATTCGTGGTTGACTTTCAACCGAGATCACTTTTGATACTTGAGCACGTCTGATATAGGTACCCTGGGCAACAGCCCGGCGACCCAGACGGCTGGCTAACTTAATCGATCTTTTCTTAAAAGCTGCATGAGCTATTCCTGTGCCGGCGTTAGAGAAGAAGAAAAAGTTAAGCACCAATAGTGTTAGGTTAGCAGTTAGTAACATTAAATTTAAAAATCGACCAATAGCATAACATGTTTACAAGTAGTTATTATAATCAATAATAATGACTAGCTAGCACCATGAGATAATCAGGAAATGGGGTATTGTTATTGGGTGCTTTTAGAAAAAGATAAATCGATTGCTTAGTGGTGCATCTCTTATAAACATAAGTACAAGTTTTTTTTATAAGTAGGTACATTTCAAATTTTAATGTTTTTGTAGGTACTTGTTTCGAGTTACGTGGTGTTGTTCCATAAGCTAAATTTGTGATGCAGATTTTTTGGCATACCACAGGGCAGCATTGGCTACCTGGCCGGTGCGCGGTAGGAGCACAAGGAGCAGAAGTTCATGTGACTTAACGTTTGTAAAGTCATAATGACCCATTACAAAAGAAAGTACCTATCCTAATTTTGAACATACATTTTGTTTGGAGAACTTCGAGCGGTACATTATTCTTTACATCCCTTTATGTGCAACTTATCTAATAAGTGAACTGTAAAAGTTTTTACGGTGTTAAAATATAATTTTACTCATTGCTTACGATTTTAAGTTGATTCTATCCATTTAAAAAAAAATGAAGATAAAAGCAATATACAAAATAATAGAAATGAAAAAAAAGATAAGCACTCCATCATTTAAAAAATCAGAATCACCTTTGAAGGGACCATATAATTATATTACATGGCATATTCACACGCTTTGCGCGTTTTGTAGCTTAGCGACTATTTCAAGGTGCATCAACCACCACCATCTTATAATATAAAAAAATGCCACTCACTAGTAGCTTCAAACTCTAGCCTGCAGAAAGTTTACATTGTCGATAAACAGTTTGCTTTGCGTAGGAACAATATTGTGACTCGAAGAAAATTGTGTTTGTTCTTGATAAGTCCAGGAGTTGACGTCTTTGTGCCTAGGTTCAGAGATGCTCACGTCGAGGTATTTTAGAGCGTCAATAGCATCCTGTTGTCCCTGTACGGCGGCGAGGCGCAGCAGTCGGACCGCAGTCTCCTGGTCAGCCTTAAGCCCGCCTCGGCCCTGGCCGTAGAAAATGCCGAGGTTGTAAAGGGCCTCAGGGTGATCCAATGCAGCTGCAGACTTGTATAACTCCATGGCCTGGAAATTTTCACATTTTGATTTAATTGAATGCTGCTGCAAAAACTGAGGCTGCATGTGAGTAACCATGGAAATGTGAACAAGTGTGTAACCCAAGCGTGGTTGATCTAAAACTGGATATAGATTCTAAGTAACCTTGACGTTAAAAATATTTTTTTATAAAACTAATTATCATTATTTTGCAGTGTCTCTGACTCAGACTGTTGAACTTTGGATAAGAAAATCTTGGGATAAGATAATTTAGCGCGATATCTCTTACATAAAAAAAACAATGCATTATTTTGCTACAGATTCTTGTTCTACATGATATTTTTAATCATACTTATATTTAGGAAACAACAGATCAATAAAAATAATTAAAACTACTGGATGCTCCTAAAATATTATGGTTTACTTACAGTCTTTTCATTAGCAGTTACTCCTAAGCCCTTTTCATAGCACAACCCTAAGTTATAAATGGCTGGTGCATGATTCCGTTCTGCTGCAGACCTAGAAAGCAATACAAATCAGTTTAATAACATTAATATAATTTTGAATACCTTATATTTGTGTGTTAAATATTTCCATAAACTGTTACCTTAGTAAACTAAGTCCATCTTGGTACTGTCCATTCTCAATGGAAGCTAGACCAAGTCTGTTTTCAATAGAATTCAACACCCCTCCCAAGTCATCATCTGAGGTGTCAATGCTTGGCGAGATTGTAGGACTATGGGGGTGAGTTTGTGCACTGTGTCCAGATCTACCAGATGTATTACCAGTGATATGTTCAGACACATTGCTGGACAAATTTCCAGTAACATTGCTAGACAAATCAGTTACAGTACTAGACAATTTTCCAGTTACATTGTTTTTGACTTTTAGACTCTCACTTTGATCATTCGCCATCAAATATACAGTAGGAGTAAAATCAGAAAACATTTTTCCAATTTTGGAAATTGAATCAACGTAAAAATCATTTTTATTCATGTCTGTTATGTATGGGTAGATGGATGTAAGTAAGTTGTTTACTGGAAGACATTTTGTCTCATGGAGTTTGCAATGCTGTTTCAGTTTAAAATGAATGAGTTGACTAGTGTACCATCCCAAAACTGCTACACCACTCTGTAAAAGGATGCACAAATCATTGAATAAATGGATAATTCAGTAGGATCATATCACTGGCAACTTAATCCCGAAAAATAGAAACATACCCATGTAATGGCATCCATCCAGGTCCGGTTCAGGTGTTGAAAGCTCCATTTCTTGCCATTTGTACCATCATTGTTATGGTATGACTTACAGTATTTGCGGATCCACATACTCGGTTGTTTGGCATTTTTATCATCTTTATGTTTATTCACACAATTATACTAAAACAAAACATTTTTTATAGTATTTTATTCATTTATGAGTTATAAGTAAGAAGTTAAAAGAACCAATACAAACATACCGATGATTTATCTTCCATCCAAGCCCTGTGTCTCTCTTGGACTCCCCATTTCTTGTCATTTGTGCCATTGTCATTCTCCAATGATTTACAGCGACGAAATGAATGAAACTTACATGGTGGGCCAGCTTTTCTTTCAGTATTTTCAAATCGTTTCTTCATGCAATGACCCTAGAAATATTAAATTTATTTATTTCAATGAGGTTTACAAGCACTTCATCAATCATAGGATGAAAATTTGAAACATAGTTGAGACGCCATGAATATGATTTGATACATTTTAAAACTTTTGCATGACATATCTCAGCAAATATCCCTTCTAAAATAATGATTGACTTTATCTTTCCATTATTATGATGTACGTTATAATGAATAATGCCATATACAAACATACCCATGGTTTGCCATCCATCCAAGTTCTTTCTCTGCATTCAATGCTCCATTCCCGGCTATTTTCGCCGTTTTCAGAACATTGGCTAAGAGAAAGCCACTTACTGGGTGGTCTGGCATTTTTCTCAGTGTTTTCATTAAAATTTTTAATGCCATTTTCCTACAAAATAACAAATAAGATTTTATACAAGCAAGGGAATAAATATGTGTTATGATAACTTATATATGTTATGGCCAAAGATTGGTGTAGAAATAATCTTAATATTAGCTAGCTAAATTTGAGCTTATTTTCAAGGAGAGGCTAATGCAACTGAGGCAAATTTTTTATTTTATTTATTTATTAATATTTAAGACATATCATTATCATTAGGAACAACTTCATTTTCCAATTATTATGAAAAATTATATTGCCAAACATACCCATGGTTTGGCATTCATCCAAGTTTCGTCTTGGTGGTCATCAAAACTCCATTTCATATCATTTGTGCCACTTTCATTCTGCTGCAATTCAGAGCCTTTGTGAAAAAGCCACTTACAAGGAGGACCGCCATTCTTCTCATTGCTTTCATGCAATTTATTAAAGCCATTTTCCTAGAAAGAAAATATTAAGTTAATATGCTACTTATTTTGATTATTTATTTATTTGCTTTCATGCACAGCACATATTTTAGAAAATTAGGATTATCAGTTTCTATAAGTAATCTCAGTGAAGACACTGTTAATTACTCTTTTGGTTTGTTGCTGAGTCTGTAGCATATTAATCAAAACCTAGCCTTTGAAAAGCAATCATTCCCCTCCCCGGCTCTTAATCATCTTTACCTTATGCTCTCAGCCCTCTAAAAAGCTTATCATAACCCTCTATTAGCACAATTAGAGCCTATGCAGATAACAGTGGTAATAGAGTATTGATGTTTTACAATCAATAAATCATCTTGTTCTATCTACCCCCATGCTGTTTTGCATGGAATTTTTACAAAACTCCCATGCTGTTTTACATGGGAGTTTAACACAAAAATTAAAATAGTTAAAAGTTAGTTAAAACAACAATTAAAATCACTTAAATGTTTGTAAACTAACTCTGCAATATTTTCAAGGTATTTTATTTGATTTCATAGCATTTTGATTGAGTTTTTATGAATCTCATTCACACAGCACTCAGCTGTGACACTACCAATGTGTAGGACCCTGTGCAAATGTTTATCTATTATTGCATGATATTGCAAACCCATGTGCATAACCATTTCAAAATACCATACTAACTTTTGGGTTCACCTAATAATGGCATAGAAGGACTAAGAAACAACCCAAAAAAGTATACTATCATACCAAATTGTCAAACGTATTGTTCAAGATAATAGTATTATGTCAGTGATAAAAATAAATCTGCCAAATACAAACATACCCATGTTATGGCACCCATCCAATTTCTGTCTCGGTGCTCGAAGCTCCATTTCGGAGCATTTGTGCCGTTGTCGTTCTGGTGCGATTTAGTTTTGCGCAATGAAAGCCACTTACAAGGTGGACCAGGTAGGCCTTCATTTTTTTCGTCAATGGTGACGGCACCATTGTTGACTACGGTGGAACTGCACCGACCAAAATCATTTGCACCCCGTTCCAAAGTATCCCGAAAACGTCGTGTAACATATTTCCACATATTTTCGAAAAAAATAGAAGGATATCGACACTCCATGAGAACTTATTCACTAAAGAATTCCATGATCGGAATGTTCATGTCAATATTTTTAATTTTTACACTAAATGCTTGAAGGTAAGAAAAGTTCGACTGTCTTAGACTAAAAGCTTATTCTTATTTTGTTTTCTGAAGAATAGATATCTAAAATCCAATCCACACCAAAACCTACCACAATTTTTTGTGATAACGATTACCACAGATATTTCTTGCGAGATTACGTCAAGTCAAATAAACCATAGACAAATCATCCTTAGACCTTACCCAAAATACCTCGGCATCACTTTGGACGTCCCTTAACTACAGGAAAAACTGCGAAAATATGAAACAAAAAGTTCACACACGAAACAACTTGCTTCGCCGCCTAACGTCCACTAGATGGGGGCGTCTCCTCAAGTCCTGCGAACAACTGGAATGGCGCTTTGTTTCTTCGCTGGTGTATATGCAAGTCCAGTATGGAGCCGCTCTGTCCACACCAAATTAGTGGGTACAGTTCTAAATGAGACGTGCCGGATAACCACTGGTTGCCTTAAACGGACTCTAGTACGAATACTGTATCCATTAATCAGCATTCCACCCCCAGAAATTCGCAGGACTATAGCAAGCTGAATGGAAAGGGCGAAATTAAAAAAACGACTCACGCCACCCAATGCACAATTACAGCTTAGTGCCCCAAAGACTAAAAAGCCAAGCAAAAGTGATGTAAATTGGTGTAGTTTTGTGCCTCAAATGTCCACGCACCTGGAAAATATGTGGAATAATTAAAACAGGCGTGATCTCGGTAAAGTTGAGCTGAGAATTTTATTGTAGTACTGACTACCTCACTCGAAACTTGCCGAGAAGGCCGAATCGATATATTTGTTACCAGACACTCCAAAAAATATTAAAATATGTTACATCCGCATTCTAATGCAAAACACAAGAAAAGGACTCTTACGTCCATGCAATATGGTCAAAAGCCTTCTCTTCGGGGTAATTAAAAAATAAAATATTGTGCTTCGAACTGTCAACGTCGTCGTCGCTGTCAGGTCACGGCAAAAATTACATTACTGTTTTTTGATTGTTTACCAATAGGTTGTTTCTATTGTAGTGTTTACCAACAAAACAATTATTTAAAATAGGTCGAAGAAAAATACTAATTTACTTTATAATCTCATAGTATTGTCATATAATGTGTGGCCGTACTGGATTGTGCGTAGAACCTATTTTATTCTATAATAATTACTAAAAAACTATGATTTTTCGTGGAAGAATGCATGATAGCTGTTGTAAATGTTTTTCAGGTCATTAAACAAAGAAAAAGTTCAATGCGCTTGTAGTTACAAGTCGAGAGATGATAATTTCTACACCAAACCCGACTGGCTGCCAGAATTCAACGCGGGCAAGGACTATACACCTTCGTACAACATCGCCCCAACAGATGTGACTCCCGTGATCATTTCTTCCAGCAGATTCCGAAACGTCGCTCAATCCGATAGAGTTCTTAAACCAATGATGTGGGGAATTATTCCACCATGGCACAAGGTACTATTAAGTTATTTGAAATGACTTTTTCATACAGAAAAAAAAACCGAAATTCATATTGAAATTAATCAATCTATTTTTTGCAGGGTGACTACAAAACTCACAATTTAAGTACCAACAACTGCCATATCGAAAATATAAATAGTTCGAAACTATACAGTCCTATATTAAATAATGGAGGTAGATGTGTAATAGTTGCTGAGGGATTCTATGAGTGGCAGACAACCAACAAGATGTCTAAAGTCAAACAGCCATATTACATTTATGCTCCACAAGATGATGGTATTAAGGTATATATAATCTTTTGACCGCCACGGTCTGCTATAGCCGACAAATAAAAAGTGCCTAGCACGCCACTTTCGGCGAGAGCCGACGAATTTGTGGTTTGGCCTCGGGGGCACACCAATGCGTTTATGCTCTGGCGTTATTATATTATAGCATAGCGGACCGTGGCATGCAAAAGATTAAATAACATACAATAAATATAAATAACACTACATTAAAATTTGTTCTGACACTAACAGAGTCTTATATATATAGTGATATTACAATAGCTTGCTTTTTTGCTGCGTGAGGGTAACTCACTCTCTAGTCTAAGCAATAATTTTGTCTGAGTAGATGAGGAACTGAGTAATGTGTGGTGCTAACGCACACTTTCACTTACTCATACCACATTTATTTTTATACCTAAACTAATATTATAAAAAGGAAAGATTTGTTTGTTTGTTTGTTACGATTTGGCTCAAAAACTACTGAACCGATTTTAAAATTCTTTCACCGTTAGAAAGCTACATCTTCATGAAGTAACATAGGCTATATTTAATTCCAGAAATAATTAGACATCCCTACTAAAACTTGAATAGGGTTACATTATTCAAGTTTTAGTAGGGATGTTTAATTATTTGGTATAAGGTGTAAAAAAAATGTCATAAAATGTCTTTCATCGCTTGGGCTGCAAAAACTATTGATGATACATAAAAATAATGTACTACATAATTAAAGTACTCATTATTACCTAGAAAAAAGTCCGCGAGGCTGTATGGTGTAACTATTAATAATAATATAATAACTTGGGACAACTCACACACGGTCATCCGATCCCAAACTAGGCAGAGCCTGTATTATGGCAACCAGACAACTGATAAACATACTTATATATTTCTAAATAACATACATATTATACAAATTACACCCAGACACAGAACAAATGATCATGCTCATCACACAAAGATTTGTCCTGGGTGGGAATCGAACCCACGACCTCCGGTTTAGACGTCAGGGTCACTAACCACTCGACCAACAGGTCAAGTGGTTAAGTCACAATGAATCGAATTAACAAAAAGTAAAAATTATTCAATTAAAGCCCAGTTGGAAAGAAAAAGTGATGTTTTTGGAATCAAGATATTGATCCTTATTCATTTAAATGGTTTGATAATTAAGTTTGATTATGTACATGTAAATCACACTTTAAATTATTCAAATCGGACCTTTCATTTCAAAGTTATGACTGGTATAAAAATGCTCTAAGTAAGAAAAATGTTGCGGTTTGAGCGAACTGGGGAGAATCTTAATGCTGGGTCTGATGAAGTTTTTTTTTTTTTTTTTATTTATTTAAACATTACGTTCTGTCACACACTGGGACATTTAGTAGCTGGTTGGTCGGGGTCTGTAATGGCGTGCTCGGAATATGACCTGGGTCACATCCTACTTTACTTTATTGTGATTTAAGTAAGTCCTGGGGCATTTTTCGTTTTAGTCTATGAGGTGCGTGGTTTTCCTTCATCAAGACTTTTGCTAAGCGGTTTGGGTGGTTTGTGATCCTCTCTTTGTAGGTTTTTGTATGTCGTAGAATTTCTTGTTTGACAGTATGTACTTGAAGGTCGTGATGCAGCTGTTCATTTGTCACAGCTGTTCGGTTATCATTCGCAGCATTTTGTTCTGGAATCTTTGTACTATTTCAATGTTGGAGTGAGAGGCTGTCCCCCATAATTGGATACCATAGGTCCAGAATTCCAGATTGGTTTTAGTATTGCTTTGTACAAAAGAAGTTTATTGCACATTGATAGTTGTGACCGGCGCCCTATTAACCAATAGTATTTCCGTATTTGCAATCCCAATTGTTTTCGTTTGGTGAAGATATGTTTTTGCCAAGTTAGTCGTTTGTCCAGGTGTAAGCCTAAATACCTCACATGGTCTGCTCGGGGAATCTCGAGATTGTTGAGCGTTACCGGTGGACATGTACCTTTTTTCAAAGTGAAGGTAACATTTACGGACTTAGTTTCGTTTGCCTTTATTCGCCACTTCTTGAGCCAGTTTGAGATGTTATCTATTCCTTTCTGTAGAATTTTCGAGGCAATTGTTGGGTCCTCATGAGAGGACAAAATTGCTGTGTCATCTGCGAAGGTTCTAGTTGTTATGGAGTCTGATGTTGGTAGGTCTGAGGTATAGATCAAGTAGAGTATCGGTCCTAAGACGCTACCTTGAGGGACTCCAGCATTGGTATTATAAAGGCCTGAGAAAGCCTCACCATGGCTGACCAGGAAATATCTGTTTTCTAAGAAGAATTTCAATATGTTATAGACGTAGTTGGGGAACAAATATTTTGTCTTGAATAGTAATCCTTCATGCCATACTCTATCAAAGGCTTGTGATATGTCAAGAAAGACACTCGCGCAATACTTTTTATCTTCAAAGGACTTGTCTATTTCGTTTATTAACCTGTGCACTTGGTCTATGGTGGCGTGCTTTTGACGAAAACCGAATTGGTGGTATCAGTCCTTGTTGTTCAACTAAAGGCATAATATGTTGTAGTATCAGCGTTTCGAGTATCTTTGACGGTATGGGTAACAAACTTATTGGCCGATATGACTTTGGATCTTCAGCTTTTTTATCTGGTTTTAGCAACATGATTATTTGTACAACTTTCCACTGCGGAGGAATATATTGAAGTCCAGCTATGGCGTTATAAATTTCAGTAATCATTGCTATCCTAGAGTCAGGTAGTTCTTGTAGGATTTTATTGGTAATAAGGTCGTACCCTGGACTTTTGTTTGAGTTGGCTTTTTCTATTACTTTTTTGACCTCTTTCGTTGTAAATCTCATAGGCGAATGTTCATCTGTTTTTGAGGCTTTCAGGTATTCTGTTACTGTCTTCTCGTGTTCAGGTGGGCCTTCATAGGGATGAGGTTGGAAAACATTTGATAGGTGCTCAGCAAACGTATTGGCTTTCTCTTGGTCACTACGTGCCCAATAATTATCTACCTTTCTCAGGGGTGGGAAGTGTGGGAACGTTGATGCCGGTCGCTTAATGTTTCTTGTTGTTTTCCAGAGAGAATAATCAGTATCTGAGGTGGCATCAAGATCCTCAAGGTATGCTTGGAATCCAGCGTTTTGATCTTGATCAAGGATGTGCTTAAGTTCTTTTATTTTGTGGTTTAATTGTTTTTTTTTGTGTCAGGGCATCTGTTTTGTTGCCACAATTTGCGAAGTTTTCTTTTTTCACTAATTTTTTCAAGTATGTTTGGCGGTACGTATTGCTCTGTTGATTTATGTTGAACTGTTGGAGTCGAATTCCAAGCCGCACTCTGAATGCTCATGGTAAAAAATTCAATAGCATTTGCAATGTCGTTTTTCGTTTGGAGTGCAATTGGTGGGTCGAGAGCTTCATCTATGAGAGTACGGAACAGGTCCCAGTTAGTCCTTTTATTGTGCAATGTACACTTTTTGGTTGTTTCTGTAACATTCGCCCCAATTTCCACAAAAATAGGAGAGTGATCCGATGATAGATCCCAGCAACTATAGCAAGAAATTTTGTTTTTTGCTATACCTTTGGTGATACAAAAGTCAATGATGTCTGGTATTTTACTTTTGTCAGAAGGCCAGTATGTGGTATGTCCTGTTGTGATTACGTTCGTAGTGCCTGCCTGTACGCTCTTGAAAAGTTCGCGGCCTCTTGGTAGGATTAATCTGGAGCCCCAGAACGTGTGTTTGGCATTGTAATCGCCCCCTGCTATGAAACGATTGCCAAGAGATTTGAAGTAATAATTGAATTTTTCTTCTTTAATAGTGTGTCTTGGTGGGCAGTAAAGCGCTGATATTGTAACAGTACTTATCCAGTTGTACACAACTATACTCGTGGCTTGAATATAGTCCTTTTGGTATGATTCTGATTGGTCATGTTTTATGTTGGATCTGATGAGAATAGCTGATCCACCGTGTGCTTTACCATCTGGGTGCATCGTATGGTATAATGTGTAGTTGGGGATTTTGAAGTAACTCTTAGTTGTAAAGTGAGTTTCCGAAATTAGCATAATGTCTACTTTATGTTTATAAGAAATTTTTTAACTCATTTGAGTGGTTTGACAGGCCGGCCGTTGGCATTCCAAACATATATTTTTATGGATGAGAATGTGTTGAAATCTTCGACATGAGTTCTGCTAGCATCTGAGTTATTGTGAGCATTTGGTTCATAAGGGTCTGTATTGAGCTATTAAAGGTATGAAGAATATCCGTCAGTTCGGTAGTATTATCTTTGTTTGAATCTGGTTTTTGACCATTTTTTACTGCTGTTGCATATGACTTTCCTGTATTAGGCACAGCGTTTCTTTGACTTACTTTGATTGCATTTTCTGAGATTTTGGACTTTCGGTTGTTGAATTGCAAGACGGGATATTTTATTTTTTGTAACTCTTTGTAGACAATGCAGCCCTTGTAGTTGGCAGGATGGTTGCCTTCGCAAAGAATGCATTTCACTTTGTCGGAACGTTCTTTTCTCGGACAGTTTATAGTGTGGTGTTGTCCAGCACATTTCACACAACTTGGTTGTCTGTGGCAGTACTTTTGCGTATGACCATATTGTTGGCAGTTGGAGCATTGAGGAATCGTTCGTTTAGGTCTTGGTGGTTCAATTTCTATACGACAGTTAAGGAGTGATCTAATGCTATAGATATCCTTATTGTTAGCACTTGGTTGCAAGTCTAGGAAAAACATTGGTAGGGATTTTTTTGTTCTGCTGTTTTTGACGTTCCAAATGTTGTTTGGTTTATGGTGTAGTTCCTCTAAGGCTTGTTTTATTTGTTCTATGTCAGTTGAAGGATGCATGCGTTTTAGGACTACTCTGAAGTTTTTCTCGCGATTAGGTTGGTATGTGAAGAACTCAGTGTTCCTGCTTTTGAGTTCTTTGTAGATAGTCGAGTATGACTCTGAGGTTTTAGCCTGGATTTTGACTTTTTCACCTTGTAAAACTTTAATTTCGTAATCTTCGTGAGCCACGTCTTCTAGCATTTTTGTTAGGGGCTGGATATTGCTGACCTTGTCAACAAAGAAAGGTGGTGGTTTTATTGCTTGGCGTGTTACTTGGTCTACAGCTTTTGGTTCTTCAGTGGTTTCTAGTTCCGCAAACATATTTGATGTTGGTATTGGTGTCGCCAGCCAATAGCTCAGTTTGGTTTGTTTTTGGCTTCGTGACGTTATTTCGGGGCTGGTTCTCAGTCTCTTGCGGCTGTTCTCTTCTTGCCATTTTTGTGTGTCGTTTATTTGAGTATGTTCCATGTCCGAAGCCTTTAAGGTTTGTGTGTCAGTTGCAGGGGCCTTCGACGGCATGCCACTGTAGGAGTTGGATCTAGGTCTGTTTATGAATATTCCCTTATGGAAGATCTGTTGCGTGAGATTAGGTTTAGAGCGAAATTTGCCCCCCCCAGAATCCGAGGGGCTGCCTGAGCTCTGCTCAAGGGAGCAGTGTTCAGGGAGGGATTCTCCACGATTTGTGGTACCCTCCTGGGGTAGATATGTTATAGATTCCGCCATTTCATAGATTTTCGCTGATCCACAGCTTAGTCTTTTCTGTCGGGGTGAGATCCCTTAGGCCTCGTCAGGAAGACTAAGGCACGCCCATGCCTACTGGTTTGGGTCTGATGAAGTTGAAACATTAATGATTTCAAAAAAAAATAGAATAACAAATATTTGGATTTTTCTAAAATAAACCCCTTAAAAGAAAAGGAGTTTTTTTTTTGTGAGTGGCGTCTCGCAGTTCAACCTATAAAGTTGTCGACTGTGGGCTTGCCTGTGGTGGCCTTAATATAAAATTAAAGTCTCCAGCCAGGGCTTAAAAAAAAAACTTACAAACAAAGCGACTAAACGCTAAGGGCACCCCCTGTGGGGTACGGGCCTCGGCTTAGGGCGTCCCTGGGGGATGACAGCTAGGGATGGGCCGGATCGAACTAGGCGAAAAGGAGTGATGAAGTTTTTAGGGGAGGACATTATTACTTACTTCAATTTACGTGGAAATTGGAATGAATAAACTAAAAGTTGGATATTTGAAACAGATCTAACAATTTTTACATAATCAACCCTTGACGGGTTGAATAGTAGGCTGATCCTGAGACCGTTGAATGGATAGTGGTTAATTTTCCAAAACTTGAAGTTTGTGGAGTACCTACTAAATCCGAGCGAAGTCGCGGGCGAAGTGCTTGTCATAGATAATATTAACATTTAACCAAATTAATTTCAGATTGATGAACCTGATACATGGAACAATAACTTTAATGAAGATACTGGTTGGAAAGGAATACGCCTCCTACAGATGGCAGGTTTGTATCATGTCTGGCAGAATGAAGAAACAATAATTTATTCATACTCAGTCATTACAATGGAGTCTAATAGCACTATGGATTGGCTACATCACAGAATGCCTGCAATACTAGACAGTGATGAGCAGATAAAGGTATGTTATTATACTAACTTCTAGATATTTTATTTATACTATTGTCAATTATTAAAATATATTTTTATTACAGGCATGGCTTGATATTGATAATGTTAAACCAGACATGGCCCTGGCTTATCTCAAACCTATAAAATTGTTATCATGGCACCAAGTTTCAATAGCAGTTAACAATTCCAGAAATAAATCTACAAATTGTAATAAAAGATTAGCTGAAGAAGATAAAAATAAGAAAAACACGCAAAAAACATTAAACTCCTGGTTTGTTAAAGTTGAAAAACGAAAGTCAACTGAAACAAGTGATTCCGGATCTAAAAGGCAGAAAAAGTGATAAGTGAATAATTTAATTAGCTTTATAAATAAAACAGTTTTTAATAGATACACAATCATTTTAATTTTGAACTCCTTGAGTGAAACAGTAACAGTCTTAAGCACTTTAGTGCTGATACTCACACATCTTAATACTATTTGGACATAAATAGGCCACACAAACCCTGTTCTACAGAGTATACATACATACACACTTAGATATTCTCAATTCTGAATTCTTTGAAGTCAGCCTCACACCTAATTGTTCTGTGGTTTTTCAGGAAATCAGACACAAAACTGGTCACTTCATATTCCTCTGTAATTTAAATAATATTATATTAGGAAAATAAGACAGAATGTTAAATATGACTTATTTCGAAAATTACACATACTTGGATATTGACTACACTGGTATATCAGTCTGATCAGATGTTTGGCTAAAGCTTTAAATATTCCTTTGCCCTTTATATGCCCTTTGATGTAATAGGGCGTCAGCAGCTTCACAACCCATGGCGCAATTCGCTCTTTGCAACTGACTATAAATTCTGGTGTCTCATCCAAAGGTGACAAAATCCCTTCATCATCACTGTCATAATCAAACAGTTGCACGAATTTTTCTTTAATCTGCAAATAAAATACAGCCAAAAAAATTATATTAACTGAGCATAAAAATCAAACCATTTATGTGACTTGTTTTATGGTTATATGGCATTTTTTATTGAGTTTCATATTTATTTTTAGTTTTTTGTAAGCAGGGAGGCAGCGGCATACCGCCGAGAGTTACTTTATAATTATGTATGCAACCGTTGCCTTTGTTTGCCCCACTTGCCACTATATAGTGGTTGTGTGTGGTTGATAAAAGTCAATGCAGTTCAATAGGTTTCCTATTGAGCACATGCACATAAAATTATTATATGAGTAAACCGTTAACATTATGTTACAGGGTTTTGGAAAGCATGAGATGTGTATTTTTATATTGTAAATGCACTAACTGAAATATGTATAAAATTTCTACACACCTTTTCTAGTTTTTTTCTATCAGTGTCTCCAATTTGGTCCAGCAATTCATACAACTTTTGCTTCAAAAAATATTCCTCACATAACCATTTACTTGAACCAGTTTTTCTGTTCTTAGGAATTTCAGTCTTCTGTGGTACATTTTCGTTACTCACTAATAACCCTGCTAAGCTAGCTAGTCGCTCATCTAATAATTTAATCTGAGCAGAATGATTTTCTATAACAGAATCCTGTTTTGAATTATTCATATTGCTTTCCGCAATGTGGTTATTTTTCTTCAGCTGATCATCTGGAACTGAATCCATTTTGTCACAAAGAACACCTTCAAATAAGTCATCATCATTGGCTTCCCCTTGAAAGAGTTTCTCTAATTGCATCATTAGTTCATCAGAGTCTTGGGATTCAACAGACATCCTTTTAATGGGCATTGGTGAAGGTTTTTTGGCTGGAGTCATCATTTGAACCGCTGACTGCATTTGCATTGGTGGTAAGGTATCACAAGTTAAAGGTGGGTATGGAGTATTGTAGTTGTAGTGCAAGTCAACTGCTGTTGGGATATGATTGCTGCTCAGATTATCACTTAAGTTAGACAGTTGCCTGTCAACCTGCCTTGGTGATTCAGGCACTGTGTGTCTCTTACGTTTGTTAAGGCCACATTGACAAATACTATCTTTGAATTTGTTTGGTGTTTGGGTTTTTTTACTGTTTTGTGGAGGTTTATTTAAACACTCATACAGTTTCCTATTTAATTTTCCTTTTTTTGTATCTTTCTTCAACTCATTTACCTGAAATATATGTAAGTAAAATTGTAACCTGTTTTAAAACAAGCATTATATTTAATACTTCATACAATAAGTAAATTACCACAGAGATAATATTCTTTCTGTAAATCTGTGCTACCATGCAAGCTTGAGCTGCAGACATTTCTATATTTTTAGCACATGTCCAGATGGCACTGGGAAGATATATATTTTTGTTGACAAGCCTCTGGTGCGTTTCATAGTTACTGGACAGCAATTTGATCACGTATTCCATGTAGTGTCTACGAACCTAAAACAAAATTAATCAGTATTTTAACAGAACGAGCAACGAGTACGAGAACGAGCAGCAAGAAAATGTAACTTGATATACCCGTTATCAAGTTACATTTTAGATTTAACCTTTGATATGAGGAGATGAGGTTCTGATCCAAAATCAGGTAGAGGCATTGTAATTCCATCGTCTTCGAATAGTGATTGATCTAGCAGATCACACTCCAAAGTTTGAACGTCATCCATGTTTAATAATGATCACTTGTAGGACATTTATTTCCCTGAATACTTTTATATTAATTAACTACTTTTCTCTTTAATATGTACCGGGTACAAGTACATTTATAAACAAACAATTTTTGGACAATAACAGAACCAGCGGTGGTACATACAGAACTGCACAAACAAGCCCCTTGTCAAACTTGTCAACGTCATTGTCAAATTTTGTTTGTTAGGCTGGGAGCACACTTTTTTTTTCTTGGGAATTTTTTTGAAGGGCGTGTCAGCCTCTTACTGATTAAAACCCATCCGTGTTTCTTCTAAAGCCCTTTGCGTTCCAGGGCCGCGATGACTCTTTCGAACAAATTCCGCAACCTTGGCAGGCTCTGGCCCTAGCGGGCCCCGTCTTCTATGCTGACATCTCTGAATCGGCTCTCATAAATTGGCGGGGGGACAACAATTTTTTTCGTTCCCTTTTGCTGCACAGAACTCTACCTCTCATCCCCGCTGGTGCATGAATTTGCTAAACTCCGCGAGTCGCTAATGTTCCGAGCCGCCATTCGGTTTGGTTTTACCTGTTGTAAAAAATATATTTTTCTCCCCTATTTTTGCGCTTGCGAAGAGTGATGATGATCGGAGAACGGATGAATAAGTGGGCCACCCTTTGATATGAATATAACGAATATTTTCCCCAACCTTATTTTTTTTATTATTTTATGAGTAGGTAAACTAATAAACGAAATATTTTTTTTTGATACAACAATAAAGAACAGTCGACGACCAATTTGAAATAGCAAAAAAAAATTCATTCCTTCCGCCCCCCGGATTAAGAAACTAAACAAATAAAAGTTTGAACCAATAAAGAACAAACGACGAACAATTTGATTGAAATAACAAAAAAAAGTCCCCCCCTCTTAACTTATGAGTGCTTTTGGAATCCGAGGTGGAGGAACAGTCTCCCTAACCAAAAGTGTTGTTTTAGGGCTTCTCTATGTTTAGGTGTTAGTAGGTAAGTAAAACAATACTGGGCGATTCTTTGTTCAGAATCAGGCTTTAAGCCGTATATGCTGTGCAAAAAACTACAATTTCGTGCACTTGCATTTGAAAATCTTGCATCAGGGATACATAAATCGAAAGGATTAAGAAGATACTGATTCGGGACCATCCACAAAGTACGTCACACGTTTAGGGGGGAGGGGGTCGATGAAGTGTGACATTGTGTGACAAGGGGTGGGAGTTTGTTATTTGTGTTTGTTTGTTAGTGGGAGTAAGTTTCGTGTCGCCACATTTCAAAATCTTAGACATTTAAGTGTTAAAATGCCAAATTTGAACTATTAACTAAAACCTTAAAATATTTTCAACTCTTATCTGTAGGTATGTTCATAAGATTTTTCTTTTTTGTTGGCGAGTTCACATTCGCTCTACTATTGTCACGCGCCGGTCGCCTATGATCTTGGACAATTGCATAAATGACACGCACCTCGCCGTGATGTCATTGTTTGAAAAATATTTCTAACTCTACCCATATTAATATAAAGTTTAAATTGTTTTTCGTTCCCATATAGCCTTTCCTCATGAATGTGGCTATCATATTAGCCACATTCATTAAGAAAGGCTATATGGGATTAAATAAGTCGGATTTGCAAAAATAATTTTCCAAATCCGACTGGTAGTTCCAGAGATTAGCACGCTCAAACAAACAAACAAACTCTTCAGCTTTATTATAAGTAGTACCTAGATAGTACATATAGATTGACTTTCGCCGAGTGAACAACTTCGTTTTTAGTTTTGCTACTTTGAAATGTTCAACTACGAAATAAGTTTTAAAATGAACACGAGTGATTTAGAGGAATCTTTACCGTAAACTGTATTAAGCATACAGTGCAGCTTATCTGCTGATAAAAAAAGCAAAATACAGACGCCAGCACATCAAGCTACAACTTTCAGACAGTGTTTTTAAATAGATTTTCAACTTTATCGCTGAAGCACAAGGTTCAACGTTAATTGGGAAAATGTTACAGTTCCGCAGCTTGATGTGCTGGCGTCTGTACAAGAAGTTAACACTATATGGAAAAGAATAGAGAGTTTTACATAAAATAAATCTTACCTATTATTTTTTCATCAATATCCGGAATCCATCTTGAGTGATTTGTTTGTTATCACCCTGGGTGCGCTTAACCCAAAAACGCTATAATGTGTGTATGAATGTAAAATAAAAATTGGGTTAGTAAAATTTAATAATGTATAATAATTATGTAAATGTATTACGATAATAAATCAAGTATGACATACTGCTTGCAGCCACAGTAAATAACAAAATAAATAACGAAAAATAATGGTAAGCTTGCAATGATCCTGGATCAAAATCAAGATGTTTCAAGCCTCCATCCAGACTGCCTATGGTTATGGTTTTCTGTTTTAGAACCAAATGCTGACCACAATACAATAGAGGTATTTTCAACAACTAAACTAGTGCTATCAATTCGCAACAATGTAAGATCGTAAACCCTGCGGCCTGATGCTAGCAGTAAAAGAGTACCCACATGTCTCGAGACTTCATGTCTCGAGACATGTGGGCACATGTCATTTTCGTTAAAATTATAAATACTCATGGGCAAAACTTTTGGGCTCCAAATAAGTGGTTTAGCAGATTTCTCTCGTGTAACAGAAATAGCTTTCAATATTTATTTTTTAAAGAAATTTGACGACAAATAAATATTTGATGTTACTCAACATCAAATAATGATTTGTCGTCAAATTTCACAATTTTGTGAAAGTTGAAATATCAGATTTCTGTACCAAAATAGTTCTATAAGCAAGACCTATATCACAATGTAAATGATCTAAATATCGAGCTACTTGATCCGTATTAGGGTATCTGTAATTAATTGAATGCGCCTCACACGATCGCTTCCATCTGCGCCACGCTGGTCTGTAGGTATTGATGGCGGAGCCTCTCCAGCTTGACAAAAGGAGATTTTGATCTTGATCTGGTCCGTCAAAATATCTGGCCACCTGAAATCTGTCAAGCCTCCAAATATTGGTCTTGCACCTGCGGTGGATGCGTCCCTGTTCTGAAGTCTATCAGAGTGTGGGCTAGATCTGAAATGAAAAAAAGGGGATGTCGCGCTCGCCGTTGAACATCTGCCTGCCAAAATATCTTGTTGCACTTCGGGGCAATCAATATGTAGTCTCCGCTGGCTTTGTTTAGGTGTCTGAGAACCTAGGTTGTGGTGCCACTGATGACAAAATGCGTTGTGAAGTTGTGCTTCTTAACTCTTAACCGTCCACGTCCAATGATGCGTACTTTGGTACTACGTGAGCTGTTCTCGATGCAAAGAGGTCTATCTCTGGCGTGCCCCATAATTGAAAGATTTGTCTCGTTGCTGTCCTCGTGAGGTGCCACTCTGGGAAAGCTTTTTTCCGAGAAAGAGCACCCACCTCCGCATTGAATCTGCACGGAAATAATGTGCTGTCAGATGAATGGTCTGCTTGTCTAGAACAGTAAGAAGTTGTCGGGTTTGTTGGAGCAGTTTCTTGGATTTTGTGCCGCCCTCCTTGTTTATATATGAGACAACTGTCCGATTGTCGGTTTGCAGCAGTATCTGTGCATTTTGGAGTTGCTGTTGGTACTGACTTATAGCTGCGTAAACAGCGAACATCTCGTTTTTGTTGGCATGCCATGTGCTTTGTGAATTTGTCCAGGTTCCCACAATATTTGTATCGCTAAGTTGTGCCCCCCATCTGATGTCTGATGCGTCTGTAGTCAATAGGTGCGTCACTGAGCTCAAGTGGATCGGCATCGATTTTCCTATAGCTTAACACTACCACTCCATCTCTGACCGAGCTGGTTGAGGGACAGGTATCAGCCGGTATGGGTGTTTCACTGACAGCTGTCGTATTAGCTGTAGTATTGTAGAGTGCGACAGTAAAGGCGACCTCTCAGAGTCACGGACGTTGCAAAGTTGAGTCTCCTCATTAGAGTTTGGTACCTAATGGTGTGACTCTTCAAGAATTCCGCCACCCAAACGTTCTGGGTGCCGATGAAAGACAAGAGGCAAACAAGTCATTTGAAATAGCTGATGCTGATGTGGATCTTGATGATAATTTAATCTCAGGAACCTGCGAAGCTGATGGCCACAAGAAAATATGCTTGACTCAGATCTAGTTTGGCCATCCAATTTTGTTGTTTAAATATCCGACAGTCATTCGCAACGCTTGTTTTTAGTGAAGGCCTGCGATTGCGATTTCTTACCCCTAGGTTTGGCTCGATGGTTGCTTACTCGGTTTGTGTTATGTTGTGAAGCGTGTGAGCCATGTTTTAGTCTTTTATTGACGTTGTCTTAACTTTAGAATTAGTTTGAGGTACTGATTTTGTTGCTAGTCAGTTTATCCACCCAATTTTTTGAAGATAGGTTTGAAGTGCCTCGTCATTAAAAAGTAATTCTGTACTAGGAGGAATTTTATGTAATACATCGCGATGAAAGCCTTTGGTTATCTGGTGCAACATAGCCTCTCGACGTATATTTATTAATCGGCTCTACGACCGCACACTATAAGTAACAAGTCAACAGTAACCTTACTATACGCGAATTCTTTCAAAAATAAAATACTCTTTTTTGAAAAACGTGTTGGATGTCAACGTTTCTCTAGACTCATTTGACCAATCCACAAATGATTGTAATGTTTTATGCAATTCGTCTTTTTGAGAAAGTAAAGCATTCGTTAATCCAGCAAAAGAACGTTCTGGTGGATCTTCTTTTAAATAACGCTAACAACTGAACGGTACGAAAACCACGCTATAATGACGGTGAAACGTGTTATCACCCGATGTGCGCTTACAATACTAGTACCAACGATAAGTACAGAGGGCGCCACCAGTGTAGAGGCAAAAGAAACACTGACAACAGGTTGAAAGACGGGTGCACAAAATACATATACCCTAAAGGGTACTTGTGCGTGCAAGGAAAAAATCACGAAATTAGTGTGACATACTTTATGGATGACCCCTTACTAAATAACTTTATTACCTATTGTCTGAAGCGAAAAACGTTCCTGTCAAATCTCACTCATAAACTGTTGTCTGTCACTCTACTCCGATTGTCTGTGGTTGCCGCCTTGCCGTACGCATATAAACATTTTATTTGGTTAACATTTTCTGCAATATTTGTCATCGTAATGGCAGATTCTACCGTGACCGATGTGACCAAAATGAAAGTGGTAGATTTACGCAAAGAATTGAAATCACGTGGACTAACATATACAGGAGATAAAGCGGAATTAGTGTCTCGACTACAGGCGGCTATGTCTCAAGACGACCACGGTGACATCAACTTGGATTCCGATGAAATTGACTCCGACGGCGTTTTAGAAGATGAAGATGATAAAAGCCAAGCTGACATACTTGATGATGCCGCAGTCGACACATTGAATGAAGAATTGGCGCTTTCTGAACAGCCATCTCCGGTTAAACCCACTACTGAGTCCAAGCCGCCGCGAACTCTCAAAAGAAGAATAACATCGACAGAGAAAGACAAATCAGAAGAAGCCAAGTCTTCAGATAACAAAGAGTCTGCTTCTAAAAAAATTGTATTGAACAGAGCTATATCCATAACCTCTACTCCTGCAGTAACTGCTGAAGATAAAGAAGACACTGTGCCAACTGAGACAAACCCTGCCTCAAGTAATAAAATTAAAATTACTGCAGATATTGATAGTAAAACAAGACTGGAATTAAGAGCTAAGAGATTTGGTTTGCCAGTAAAAATGAGTGAAGATGAGCGGAAAGAAGCGAGGAAGCAAAGATTTGGCCAGAATGTGTCTACAAAGAGTTCAGTCATCACTAGTACTGATACTGGTACTCTATCTGAGAACATGGAGAAGCTCAAGAAGAGAGCTGAGAGATTTGGAGAGTCTGTCTCAAAAATAATGACTGATATTGAAAAAAAAGAAAAATTGGAAAAACGCAAAGCCAAATTTGGTGAGTTGGCTTAACAACAATAGCAAATGCAAATTGTAAATACGTTTTTGTAAATTGTTAAGTTACATTTTTTTTCTCCAATTCCATAGTAATAAATAAATAACTGACATGATTTAGCCACTTGTTGTAAGCAAACTATTTAGGCTAAGAAGAATAAACCTTTATGTTTGTTATATGAGAAGTTGTTAAAACAAAACAATGCAGTTGTATTTAAATCAGTTGTGACATTAGTAATTAGTCTTCTAAGATACATTTAGGTTAACATCTAGTTAAATATAATTGTGTATTTTAAGGGTTTCTATTCAATAAAAATTTACCAACCAATTTATGTTTTATTAATTTAATGTCAAACAATCATGTGTTCATGTTTGCTAAAGGGCAGTTCTAGAAAATCATCAGCCACAGAGTTCTTGTCAATAGGTGTAACAAAAACTTCTTCTGTAATGTTGAAATCTTGAGGTATGTGAATAGAATAATTCATGTAAGATTCTTTATACAACAATGCCCATCGTTTAGCTATATCTTTATTCAATGATTTTCTAAATGCCATACAGTGCATGAACTTTGCTTTTTCATACTTAATTCTATTATAGCCTATATGAGCCAAAGTATACCTCCAACACTTCATGATCTTACTATTTGCACCAACATGTTTGGAATCTGGTGTGTTGATTATCAAAAGTCCACCGGGCTTCAGCAGTCTGTAAGCTTTCTTACAAGCAAAGATTCTTAACTCTGATGAAGGTATGTATTCTAGGAGGAAACAAAATGTAACAACATCGAAGGACTCCTCCTGCAATTGTGTTGTTATTGATTCCTTTATAACATTGCAAGTACCAATATTTACATTTAGAAAGTCACATTGTAACACAGAAGTATTGGCAGGGCATAGGTCAATTGCTAAGACATCAAAAATATCATACACTTTGAAAGGATTATAGCAACTGCCAACATCTAACAACTTAATGGGTTCAGGAAATGACTCTCCAACATCTACAGGTAGTTCTATTTTCTGAGAAATGAGTAGCTCTTTTTCTCTATACTTCATGAATGTACTATTAATGAAATAATCATAGCAGAACTCAACTACCCATTTAATCCTTGATGTGGCTTCACTTGTTTCACTTTTACAATTAGTTTCCCAGTGTGTAGTCGCCAGTTTCTGCATGTATTGGGCATATTTCGACAATATCTCTCCATTGTTACAATGGTTCTGCCATGCAGTATCAGCTCCAAGTTTCAAGGTTGATTTCCTTAGTGACAAATGAACATCCTTTATGTACTGGGAAAGTAACTTGTGTTCTTCACTTGCCATAGTGTAACTTTCCATTTATTATTGTGTTTATTAATAAATAACTCACTGGGCCACTGGCATATAGTTATAGGTGGTAGAGTAAGTATTAATATTTATGATTTAAAACAGATGTTTTATGGACCCCAGGGCTGCAACAAAATCACAAGACTCTAATACACTGTACTCTTTGGCTGGAATGGAACAAACAGGCTGGAATAATAATTATAAGAATATCATCTTGCTATGGCAACAAGGAATATAATAATTACCCTATATAAAAATGTACCTACTCTGAGATAATAATTTCGCTTATTTCATTGAGCACAGCGCCATCTCTATCCAAGATAGCCGAAAGAAAAATACTGTGTTGCACTATTAAAATATAAAATGATTAGGTACATGATTATAATGAAAAAAACACCAACATTGTACAATAAATGACAAAAAATAAAAATAACCTAAACCAAGTAGGTATTATGGATTTGTCAAACGGTTCTGGAATGTGAAACAGAATAGTTTTTCGTTGCAATGCAACTTTTTTGCAAATGTCTGTCTGCGATACCGGTTTCTTCTTTTCTCGTTAGGATTTTGTATATGCAATTAAATTCTGGTTGTTTTGCAAGAGGATTTGCTATTTGCAAACCACCTTGAGTTGAGCATCTGTTCCACCGTGTCACCGTGCCGCGTTATAATCATTTTCATCCACGTTGACTTGAGTCTCTTTCGTGTCGGGGTGGATTTACAATGCCGTCAAAAAATCACGTTGAGGGTTTAAAAAATAAATATTGCTCAAGTATCGTAACTTTTTTACATTTACAGGGTGTATACAGCCTTGTTTTATAATGTGCTTCAACCCAAATATACTCATACTCAATAGATTTTTAATAATAAAATGAATCGAATGAATGATATCGAGAAAAGAAAAAAACGGAAGCAAAAGCGAAGCCGAAGAAGAAGAAGAAGAATTCCGATGATAGTGACGAAACAAATACAAACAATCGTTTAGATCAGGATCATCAAGACCCATTAACAACACCCACCATCTTCCAATAATAATAAATAAATACCTAATAAATTATTTATTGAGAGCAACGAAGACTCATATAGTGTTATCTAGTACCTAACAATAAATAAACTTATAACTATGTTAGTGATACTCTCAAAACATCAATTAGAAAAACACACACAACAAATAAAATCATGACTTCAGCATTCCACATGAGATACTGGAGCAACGATTTACAATTCGGCAGTCCAGCCTGCCAGCAATCATGCCCAGTATGCTGTTGGAACTAGCTCGCACCCTGCGCACCAAGGACGCACATCTTTTACGCATTAATGCATAAAAGCAATGAATATGCATCTCCGCGAACATCCCAGATGCGCTACAGAAGCGAGGCAGCCCCATCAACACCCTGAAAGCATTATTGTACTGTACGCGAAGGGCGCTGTACGATTTCTGCGTAAAATGTACCCACAGGCTACAGGTGTAGAATGAGGAACAGAACGCCGAACGCCCTCCGCTCTCTCTCAATATCGTCATCGTCCTTAAGGCTAGCCGTCAAGGTCAAGATATGCCCAAGGTACTTGAACGTGTGCACTCTCAATAACGGTAGGTACACCATTCACCCTTATTGGAGGTACCACTTCTGGACATTTTCCACCAGCCCCAAACACCATCACAACACTCTTTTTCACGTTGTACAACAGACCATGAGCACTCGCGTACCTCTCACACACACTCACCAGTTTCCTCAAACCACAGACTGAGGCACTGAGCAGCACCATGTCATCTGCATAGCTAATGTTGTTGACACATATGCCATCAATATAGCATCCGACTCTGGTGCTAGGTACTCAGCTCCCCAATCAACTGGTCCATGTACAGGTTAAAGAATGTAGGAGAACTCAGACCCCCCCTCCTCACACCTGACTCAAGACCATATGGACTCGAGAATTTCCTGTACCAAAACTTAAAAATATTTATGATCTCAGGTGGTAGCTTTGCATCATTAAGTTTTTTCCAGAGAGTGTCGTACGAAACCAGATCAAAAGCACTCGATAGGTCGAGGAAACAGGCGTAAACCGCGGTGCTACGGCGCACGGTGGGCTGAAAATCGGCTTTCATAGACTTAGGGATTTCAATTTGCAAGTGCTTGTTTTTATGTCGGATATCGCTTCTATTAGTCATTACTATGTACAAAAATGACACCCGAGTTAATTCTGCCCAAAAACGAAGGAAATATAATTTTTTTACGAAAAATTTGTATGAAGCTAGTATGAAAAATCGAATTATCTCCTAAACGGCATGTTTAACCGTATTATCCTTGGAGGTGGTCATAGAGCTAATTATTTATGATTTTTTGGTTGGCGATCGGACGAAAAATTTAATGCCGTTTTTTTTTTAAAAATCGTCAAAATATTTTTATTTGTTTTTACGTATGAAACGATTCCTTTTGGTGTTTATGTTGAAGAACACGGACTTTTAACTACACATAACATAAAATAGCATCACTCCTATATTTTCGAAGGAGTTGGCAGAGGTTTATAGTACACCCACACGTAGACAACTATGTTTGAGCTAGATAATTATCAACACAAAATGAGTTTTAAAACTTTTCATACAACCAAATGACCAATTGTTTACTCTTCTAATGAGTCCAAAAAGAAGTAATTAAGTAACTACACTGATTAGGTCTTCTAATGAGTCTTAATAGGTGATTTAATGATTTTCAATATCTCACGACAATGCCAACTATGGATTACATTCAACATTTCCTGATAAGTAAGCTAATTTGTTAATTAGCAGTGCTATGAGTTCTAAGAATAGTTAGTGACAATTATAGATTTTCATTAGCTAATGAGGAGATAACTAATGAGGGTAGTTAAATAATTATTGGCGTTTTGCAATAAAAGGGCTAAAGTTTTGTTTTATAATTTAATTTGTTCACAACTGTGTAACTGCTAACACTAAATCAGCGACAATAAAATCTTAGAATGGAAAGTTTAATCACCAATTTAGACTTGTTTGTTCTTCTACGAAGTGAGAGTACTTCATTTGATCATGAAGTATTGTTCAGTGCAGTTGTATCCCGCACAGGCAATTGCCTGTCTGACGAAGATCGTGTTGTTCTCAAAGAATTTTGTCGGAGATTTACGCGAGCCGCTTTACAAAGGTGGCAGAAATCCAACCGATTCCTTGATAATTTCAGGAGAAAGTACGAGAATTGGTTGGGAGCAAATATTGATTGGCCGAGTTTTGTGCAAACTTTAGTTAATCAAGAACCAAGTGTTGATAAGGCACCAAGAGCGCCCTCAGTCTCTCCAGAACCGTCGACATCAACGTCCATTGGAACAATGACGAAAAGATCCCGTAAACCATTCGAAGATCTGGGAAGTAAACAAAAAAAGAGAAGATCTGATGAACACACAGGCGAAGATTCCAGTGAATTGGCATTTGCAGCTGCAGCACGTTTAAAAGAAGAAGGGCATGGAGATATCGCCTCTGTCATCGAATACATGATGAAAAATCCTGAAGTAGCCGCTAAATTAAATGAAACGCTTAAGAAACCAGCGAAAACAATCATATTTACGCCAGAAAAGGCACTTGGATTGCTTCTTTCGCTAAAACTCTCAAAGTGGCAATATATTACGTTGCGTGAGGCTGCCATTTGGGAAGGTGCTAAGGATATTTATCCATCTTACTATAAAGTGCAACAAACTAAGCTTGATTGCTACCCTCCGAAGCAATCAGTGACAGTTACTGATTCATCGGCTAGGATTACACTTCAAGCTTTACGGTTACAAGAATCCTTCAAAGCCTTTCTAACGAAGAGCATAACAAGCAGTTGAAGCTGATATCCAAGTGGGGATTTGATGGTGCTTCTAACCAAAGCCGATACAAGCAGAAAATTGAGGGTGAGGAAGATGACTCGAGCATTTTCATGACCTCCTTGGTGCCACTAAAACTCATAGATGGAGACAACATTTTATGGACGAACCCAAAACCATGCTCAGTTTTGTATTGTCGTCCAGTTCAGTTTACTTTTGTAAAGGAGAGTGAAGCAGTTGTCCTTGAGCTGAAAAAACAAATTGATGAAGAAATTGAGGCCCTTATCCCCACAGAGTGCAATAATAATAATAAGGTGACTCATCAACTAATGATGACGATGATCGACGCTAAAGTCTGCACTTACCTTTCTGAAGCTAGATCAAATGCATCGTGCTACCTGTGCTTAGCAAAGCCTACAGAAATGAACCGCTTAGATGCTGTAACATCAAAAATTGTGTGTTCGGACCTGTATGAGTTTGGCTTGTCATCCCAACACGCCCGTATAAATTGTATGGAATGTCTGTTACACATTGCATACAGGCTCGACTTCAAACGGTGGGCAGCGAGAAGTGATGAGCACAAAGAAATGCTACAGACAAGAAAGAAAATAATTCAAAATAAATTCAAAGATGAGCTCAATCTGTTGATTGATATAGTAAAACAAGGCTCGGGAACCACCAATGACGGGAATACTGCAAGAAAATTCTTTGAGTTTCCTAATAAAACCGCAGCTATAACCGGTTTGGATGAAGACCTCATCAAAAGATTTGCTGTAATTTTACAAGCAATTACATCTAGAGAGCAGGTCGATATAATAAAATTTAGAGATTATGCTCGCAAAACAGCAGAAAAGTACGTATTATTATACGACTGGTACTACATGTCGTCAACCGTTCATAAGTTATTAATCCATGGGGCTGACATAATCGAGAAAAATAATATTGTGCCGATTGGGACTCTCTCGGAAGAAGCCTCAGAGTCTCGAAACAAAGATTTTAGGAGGTTTCGAGAACATCATTCGCGGAAAAGAAGCAGGCAGGATTCTAATCAAGACATTTTAAATATGCTTGTTGTTTCTTCGGATCCTTTGCTAAGTGCACAAAGGCCTAAGTTAGATGCCAAGAAAAAGCAGAGCTTTTTTGCTGAAACTCTCGACTTAATTCAATTTCAGGAAACTGAGTTCGAGTTTTTGGATATATCCAATCTGGATGCTGACTCAGAATTGGAGTCTGATAACGAGAGTGATAAGGAAAATTTGTAAAAAAAATATATATATGTACATATTTGTAAATTTGTATTTGAATGTGTTTGGGTTTTTTTGTAATATTTAATGATATTTTTTTTTTTTATTTATTTTACTTTATTTTACAAATGCGTAGTGTTAATTCCTTAAATTAAATTATTTTGCATATAATAGAACTTTATATGTTACTTTAATAATAATTTGATAATCATTTTTTATTTAAATTAATATAAATGTGTCAAAAACAGCAATTTTTTTATTTCATTTTTCTTGATTCGTGTGTTCTTAATATTTGGGTTAATAACATATCGAACTTTTTAACTTGGACACTAAAAGGAATCGTTTTACATGTAAAAATAAATAAAAATATTTTGACGATTTTTTAAAAAAAAACGGCATTAAATTTTTCGTCCGATCGCCAACAAAAAAATCATAAATAATTAGCACTATGACCACCTCCAAGGATAGTACGGTTAAACATGCCGTTTAGGAGATAATTCGATTTTTCATACTAGCTTCATACAAATTTTTCGTAAAAAAATTATATTTCCTTCGTTTTTGGGCAGAATTAACTCGGGTGTCATTTTTGTACATAGTAATGACTAATAGAAGCGATATCCGACATAAAAACAAGCACTTGCAAATTGAAATCCCTAAGTCTATGAAAGCCGATTTTCAGCCCACCGTGCGGCGTGTGTAATACTCCACAGCGTGCTTAAAGCCCAATATAGCACTATCGATAGACAACCCAGGCCGAAACCCAAACTGGTTGTCATGTAATTTAACATGCTTATTTAATTGCGCATTAAGCACGCTGTCCAATACCTTAGACACAACAGTAGCCAGTGAAATAGGTCTATTGTTATTCCTATCAGTCAATAGTCCAGTCTTATTTTTAGCTACGGGCATAACAACTGTTTTTAACATATCCGGGGGTAGATACGCATGACTCAGACAAAGGTTGTACAATAAAGCCAAAACACGCGTCAAGTGAGGGCCCGCATACCGAAGATGCTCGATGCTGAGCCCATCATGGCCAGGCGACTTCTCCCTTGACATTGACTGTATGATAGACGCAATGTCTCTGGCAGTGACCCTGATTCCTAATTCCCCTTTGGGATCAACATTGATCACCGCCTGCGACGGCCCTAACGACGACTTCACCTCAAATTTAGCTTTAAACAGTTCAGCTATTCCCTGCGCATCACTCACACCGTCGACGCACACAGGCACGCTAGACTTATGATTGAGTTTTCATTTGCAATGCAACTGCTTGCAAATGCAATGTTAAAGTTAAAAGGATTCGTTATTTAAAATGCAAGAAACGAAGACAATAAATTGTTGAAATTAATTATGGATTAAAAAAAAACAAATACACTACTGAAACAAAAACTTTATAGGCAAAAAATTATTGAAACTGCAGAAGAAGCGTCACTGTAATAGGTTAAAGTTGAGAACAACAAGTTGTTTGAAATGCTCATGTGGGCAGATATGTGATCATGGAAAACATTTAGGTTTTATACAAATACCACGTTCATCCGCAATTACCACGAATCAAATCTCATAAAATCAAAGATCATGTCACTCAGTTAGCAGCGACAAGGCATTCGACTCTTTGTGATGTCACAAATTTGCCAATACGATCCAAAGTAATTGTAGCTGGGCCCTCAGACATAAAAATACTCTCCAACAAATTAATCAAGATACATAAAAAATAATCAGAAGTTACCTCTTTGATTGCAAAAAATGTGTTGATTAGAAAGAGAATCTTGTAAAATTATGAAAATGAAAAAAAAAATGAATTTGGTCAGTTATTTGGTAATTTAATCAATCGTAGAAGTAATAACTACCTAATAAAAAGTAGTCGATAACCAAAAAACTGACCAAATTGCAAATAACAAAAATAATAATGATGATGATTATATGTTAATTAATTAAGAGAAAAATTACTAGTAATTAAAAAGAAGAACAGAACTTAAGTACCCAGAAGTAGTAAGTTTATACTACTTGTAAGTACTTAATTTCAGACAGATCTCAATTAAAGTATTAATTTTAGATAAGAGAAAAATGTTGATTTTCATGTATTTTGTTGTTTTTAATTTGACATTCATGTATAAAGCGTCATCACCATACATACGAAATCATCACTATCCAGAGATAAATCATTGCCATATCACTGTCGTCATCACCATCTCACCTCTTTTTATTGGAATGCCGATATCTTCTGATCTACGCTTAAAATCTTGGTCTAAACACAATGTAGGAACATTATAGTTTTACTACAATGACTTCATCTAGTTTTACTAGCATTCTAATGTTTTAAATTTTTAGAATCTTTTGTTCGGAAAAAATTTTGTTGGGTAAATTCAGCCGTCGGCGTTTCGGAATAAACTTTTATAAATAAATGGAATAGATTTTGTGAAGTTTCTGTTCTGTGAACTACAGCTCAAGCACTCTTTAGCGTTTGGATCCATACTTGCGAAAAGTGAAGAAAACTTTCTAATTACACGTGAATTCACTGTAACTTGTGTAAAAACCGCTATGCCTATTTTTAAAGTATGTATAAGTGACAGCTAAGTTATGTTGAAAGATGCATAGGTACCTAGTGTTTCATAATTATTATTTACAAATATTGAAACTGTAGACGACCGCTCCTTAAATTTTTAACTTTCATTTAGTTCTAATATTATTATAGGTACCTATCACAAGGAATTTTTTTGGAACACTTATATTATACAGAACCATAGATGTTTGTGAGACATTGTAAAATATGGTTAACAGTTTTTAGAAATACCCAGTTACTTTCATTCATACTCCTACAGGTGAAAATCTGGAATTTTTACTTTGGCGTAGGTATAAACAATAATTTGTACTCTAATGTAAAAAAAAATAGTTTAAAAAAACTAAAAAAACACGCTTTTAGGTATAGAAAAATCCAACTAAAAAACAGAAAATAAAATTTAATAAATTTGATTAAGAATAGTGTAAAAAAGGTACATTACAAATAATGTACCTAGGTACATTCATTACATTATTGTAAAACAGCGTGCATAGTGTCAATAGTTATAAACATTTTATTGACAGATAATGAGTAGAAGAATTATCACTTTGATAATATCTTAAAAAGCACTTTAAATGCACCCCACGCTTTTTAACAATAATGTACATTCATTCCTTTTTTACACTATTCTTAATCAAATATATTAAATTTTATTTTCTGTTTTTTAGTTGGAATTTTCTATAAAAGCGTGTTTTTTTAGTTTTTTTAAACAATTTTTGTTACATTATTCTTAATCAAATTTATTAAATTTTATTTTCTGTTTTTTAGTTGTATTTTTCTATAAAAGCTTGTTTTTTTAAACTATTTTTTTTGTCAAAGGTTATTTAAATAGAATATGTGTGTTTTTGTGAACAATAAAAAAGTGTATATTTATGGATAATGTTTTGCTTTGTTAGAATATTTTTTAATTTTAATTAATTAATCCTGGCGAATCTAATTAGGATAATCGGATATTTTAATTGAATTCTTGCATTGTCATCGATCCTTGACAGGTGTGCAAAGTCTGAACTAAATCTGATCGTTCAAAGTAGGGCAAAATCGAGCTCAAAAGGGTCGGTTACATACATACATACATACATACAGGTGAAGCTAATAAAAGCGTGTTAAAAATACAACTCCTTGACATCTACTATTGCTACCTATCAATATCCACCCATAGCTATAGCTACATAAATCTATATCCATAGCATAGCTATAGGTAGGTAATAGTTTTGGTTATCTGTTAACTAGATGGCGCATTGTACTGTCGATAAAAAGAGTACCTACCTATACATTTAGAAATAATTTATATCTAAATCAACAATAAAGAAACAAAAAGTGAACGATTGCTCGGCCATAACTTCCAAGGTGTAGGTATATTTAGTAAAATATTGTTATAGAGCTTGATTCTTTTTTCGTAAATTTTTGACAAATTCAGTCTTCAAATTGACAAAAAGAATTTGATCTCTAACCAATTATGAAGTTGCTGAGATCTCCATGGCCACGCAATCCTCTAAGTTACGGTTGCGCGGCCAACATAAAGCCCTTATATCTTCTTTATTTCTACTTTGACAATTTTTTGGTTTATTCCCTTCGATTTTGACAAATTCTGATAGTTTTTTTGGCGGAGTTTTTTTCTGAATGGATAACTTGGCGGAGCAATCGTAACGCATACCCGCGGCCTGCCTGCTGCACATTACCGTTGCCGAACGTTTTCGCGTATTACAAACGCATCTGGCGTATTGTGACATAAACATGTGACGTATCCGAGACATACCTAAACGTGCGCTACACTTCACGTTCGGCTCAAACTGATCTGTGTGTTTAGTGCGAGTTTTTTAACGTCCTCTATCGCGTAGGTAAGCGTAAACGTCAATTTGTATTGAAACTAAGTAAGCGCTGTCTGGTGACACTCACGGAAAACCTTTTTTTTTCATACAATTTGACATAAGCGAACGCTAACGCGATCGAGAACGTTATAAAACTCGCACTAAGGCCAGATGCTAATAAATTAGTATCGGTTTTTCGTCATGGCTAATTATTTCTTTATTTCAAAATTAACAAGGAGATAGGCCTCTGGTGTGGACGCAACCTGTGTCGTGTACGATCTCATGTTCCTAGTACGACAGACTGTGCTGACTATTCTGCGGCGTTTAAAATCTGGAATAACACTCGACCCTTTAAATGACAAGGATTACCGGAGACTGGCGAAAGAAGAAGTTCGGGGACTGGCTGGAATCATGAGTGGACTGACATCATAAATTACCTATAGAGGGTAAGCGGAACAGAGTGTAAAGTCCCGCAAACCTCCATTGGGAAAAGGGAAGATTCTTCGACCAGACGGTTATTGTGTCTGCTGGGCAACTGCCCCTAGCTGATATTCGGACTGTTGTACATGGTAATTTCGCACGTAGAACTTTGCTTGCGCGATGCAAGATTTCGTTGAGTTAGTTCGCAGCTGGCGAGATAGATGGCGTTACGGTATTTCGCATCTGGCGGGATAGATGGCAACGCGGTACTTTTTGTTGCGATGTAGATTTTGTTACGTTGGTTTTTGTGGCGGCATTGATCCCGCTACATACCTACCAGAAAACCAGAATCATGAAGTAGTATAATCCGAGCTAGAAACGAGCGGAAATAACTACCAAGTGACCAGAAAAATGCAGAACAAAAATAAAAGTAAAAAAAAATTGGTACAACTCTGTGAACTGTGTTGTTTGATAGATACTTAGTTGATTGTTTCATGGGATGTGTTTACAAATTAGCCGATAGCTACAAATATTCAAGAAAGTTCAAATCGTTGAATATAACGACTATTAACGACCGTATTTGAACTGATCGTGAAACAAAATTAGTAGAAACTTTAGATACTTACCTACATTTATGCGCGGTACGAGGGTGGGTCAAAATGTTTGCGGAATGGAGGGGTTTAGTGTGGGGATGGGAGGACTTCTTTCGCCTGACATTACAAAACAACTAAGTATAAAAAATACTAACTTTCAGCCCGGTCGGTTCATTAACGTAAACTTTTGAGATATCGCTGGATACACAAGTAAATCGGGAAGAGAACACTGACTGGTTAAAATTGAGTTTTCTGCCGTGATAAAGTTCCTTACTAAGTAAGAAAAAACGCTTGATCGCAGAGATGACTAGAGCATCGTATACGATCTTGGCATGTTGCACCTTGGAGCGGCCATATTGAATTTAGTGTGATGTTACAAACTTAATCGTTTTCTAATCTTCAAGCCCTTTCATTTGATACCCATATTAAGGGGGTTGAATTTTATATATAATCCGACATCTTGGAGCGGCGGCCATATTGAAGTTATTACAATGCACATTGTATTTTCACTAGAACAAAAGGTCGAAAAATGGTTTGTAAATGTTTACGAACAACTTACATACCTACATACGAATGGTGCAAGTTATATGAAAAGGCCCAGCACCGCCTATGAAGTTCAAGGTGTCACAATCGGCCGGAAAAATTATGGCTACAGTTTTTTTGATTCAGAGGGGATTTCGTTGATCGATATAAAGATGAAGGCCAATATCACGGGGCAATACCTACTAAGCTACGTTACTAGAAAAAATAAAAAAATGCAATTTAAGAAAAAGAAGGGGAAAGTGGTCTCGAGGTGTGCTCCTTTTGCACGAAAACGCACCCGTTCACAAGAATCATGTTGCGATGGCTGCCTCAGAGGCAGATTATCCTTAAGGCAAACTAGGCCTAGGGGCGCGAGATTAAGAAGGGGCGTTCGCAGAAGACATAAAACGTAAATAAAATAAGTAGGTACCTAAGTGCTACTTACTTACATAAATGAAAATTCATACATTGTATAGAGCGACCGAAGTAAGCCCCCACTACCAATCATCTGCCAACTGTAACGGCATTGCTTCTTTGGCTGCTGAATCACGGCTGCTGAGTGTGAGGTCTTGGACTCGATTTTCGGGTCGGGCAGTGTCATTCAGTATTTTTATTAGTGTTTCTCAATAGCAGCCTGGAGTTTGAAAGTTGGTGGTGTCTTGCTGGCCACAGTGGCCACTCTATAAGACTTGTTATATAGTAATACGTTGTTCCTTATCTAGGTAGGTACCCAAGGTTAACATTTCTAGCTCGCTTCGCTCGTTCTTTCACCATTGTTTCTCAGGTTTTTAGGCATAAGTTTACAAATAAACTGCTACATACAGAAGTATAAGAGAAAATCTCATCTGATCAGAGGTGGGAGGGGAGGGGGGGGTACCTACAAAAATTTATGAGCTGAATCAGTCAACTCAGTCGATTAAGAGCGGTTGCGCACTACGCCCAACCCAACCTGTCAAAATACTGTCCGAGAAAACTCGGATATTGCATACGTACTACCTCCGATCTAAATCCGTGATTAGTACTCCTTTCTAGGCATACAGATGATATGGCTTCACATAATCCATCCTTCATTTCTTTGAGTCTCTTATACTTTCATTGTGTTTATCAGTGTTACCGTGTTAACCAAAAATTAACTTCTAGTCTTAAGAACAATTTAAATGGCCATCCGTCCCAGCCATGATTACATTTTTGCAGTAAATCCAACCAAGTAGGTACTAACAGGGCCCAGTCACGTCAACCCCCGCCCCCCGGCCCTCTGCGTCTTTTCTCGGACGCAGCTCGCATTCGGTTCGGACATAGCAGAGTGTTTTGTGAAGTCCATTTTTCGGACATCACATTTTTAAAAGAAAAACTGATAGAAATAATAATTTTAATACGAGATTTCGTATCGCCATTTAGCAACCAAGTCTAGTTTTTGAGTATATTTTTTTTGAAAATCGACCAATTTACATCTCAACATTTAGAAAAAAAAATTAAGTACACTTAAACTAAGCATGATATGAAATATTTTGTTAGGTACATTGATAGCATCTCATATGCTGAGTATTTTAAAGCACAAATGAACCTCGTGACATATTTAGATCCAGATATATACCTACGAGATTTTTGGTTTTTAGTTTTTCTTTTTTTTCTCAAAAATTCCGCCATATTGGGAAAAGTTTACTGACATAATTCTGTTTACTTCCCCAACACACCACATAATTATGACATCCCAAATCTAGGGCTGGTTTCCGCAACTCCACGACTCACGACTAAGCGCGTATTTTGCGTGGAAGTGGGACAAATGTGTCATTCGATCCACCCCAGCTCCCCAAGGAAGGCCAGCAACGCCTTGGTGTTACTTACTATCTCACAGAGGGTACTTGGGTTTCCGAAGTACTTAGCCCTGTATGTGTGTAATCCGCGGCTACCGGGCAGCTTAGAAGCAGACGTGCTGCTGTCTCGCCTTCCTCCATGCAGGCTCTGGTGCGCTGTCAGTGACTCCTATGACATAGAGGTGTTTATTAAAACACCCATGGCCAGTTGTGACGGCTGTGACCGTACGCAACTGTTGTTTAGCCAGTCTTAGGCTTTTCATCAATCATCAATCAAGGGAAGTGCCTCTTTGGCCTGCCTACACTCACTGTGGTTAACCCACAGCTTGTGATGTTTGTCTCAGGTGCTTTCCTTACCAGGTTGCGTAGATACCCGAAGGGGAGTGGAAGGATGGGCAGGTTCCTTCGTTGCTATACTCGAACCCCTTCTGGCGAGTTCGTCCGCTGCATCGTTGCCTCGGGATTAGCTGTGTCCCTTGATCCATTGAATGGTTACTTTGTTGTATCTACCAAACCAACCTGGTTCAGACGTTGGTGACACTCGAGGATCAGCCCAGAGTCAACTGTGTGGCTGTCCAGAGCTTACAGGACGGCCATGCTGTCCGATAGTATGCGTATTGAGTGGTCCTTAACTTCCCTGTGTATGATGGCTGAAGTCGCCAGGGAAATGCCCATGCACTCAGCTTGAAACACTGTGTTGTGGACCCCCAATGGTGTGGCTACATGAATGTTGAGATCCTCTGAGAAGATTCCCGCACCCGTGCCAGTACCTGTCTTTGATCCATCGGTGAAGCATCAGCACCTCAGCGGGGCACAGCCCCTCGCAGTGGTGATCATCATGCAGTTGGATTTTGTATTTTTCATCAAAGATAAATTGTTTGGGTACCCGGTCATTTATTGCCGTCGTTTTGAGGAATTCAATATTGAGCTCCTCGAGCAGAGCGGTGTGTTGTGTCCATCCAGTGTTTAAAGGCGGACTGCTGACATCGTCGCTTCCTGTTGAATGAACAAGTGGAGCGGAGGGAGTCCCAGTATGGCTTCCAGCGCCGCAGTCAGAGTAGTCCTCATGCAGCCCGTTGTCGCACTGCAGGCCAGCCTTTGCATGTGTTGTAGTTTGTTTACGGCTGTAGCTAGCTCTGTGCGGGTCCACCACACCACGGCCCCGTACGTAGGTGATCATGGGCCGAATTACTGCGCTGTACAACCATAGTAGTATTTTGGGAGATAAGTCCCACTTCTTACCTATTATTTTCCTGCATTGCCAGATAGTAATGCATGCCCTGTTTAGTTTGTAGTCTAGTTGACAATTTTAGAATTTGCATTCCAGTGAGCCAAAATTTTGCGCAAGACTTCTTACCGTAATCTAAAATGGGCTCTAGTAATTTGAAGCAAAAGCCTAAATTGTCCATTGTGAAAAGAAACATTTTCCATGCTTGCTCTGGGTTCAAATGAGCAACATGCAGAGCACGCCGCGAGTCGAACTTGTCTGAAATAAGCTTCGAGAATTGCTTCGGAGTCTCGAGGCTTATTTCACGTTTGTATTTTTTTTAGGATGTACCTATCACAAAGTTAAATGATATTACACTTGCTATGCCCGACCCGATGAATTGCGAGAGGCATAGCAGACTTATTGTCCAAGCCATCACAGAACAGAACACTAATATCCTTACGGTTCATAATGCACAAAAATGCTTGAATTCGGAACCTTTGTTAAGTCAAGTTCTGTAGTTTCTCTCTTCTGTCGCGTCTCGCGCATAACGTTATGTAGTATGTTTTGCAATAAGGCGTCGGAAGTAACCTTGATTGTTTCGATTTTAACTGACTTTATTGTAAGAACTACATTAATTAATTAATTAATTATAAATAAAACTTATGACCCGCGATCACACTTTCGGCAGAATCCTCGACATTTCCCGAATATAAACATTGTTTGATGTTTCACTAGCCTCAGCTGAAGTCAATAATCAGTCGTTCTGCAACATGGAAGAAATAAAACAAATTATGGGCATGGTTGCTATTAATTTAGTAAATGAAATACATTTTTAATATTATAGAATTTAATTAGGGTACATACAAACATTTTGTAATGTTGGAGTATAATAATCAAACTAATAAGCACTTTGTTTGAGTAGCTAGTGAAAATTTGTGGGTAAGTATGGTTTCAACTGTTTTTTAAAAATAATAACTTTAGAGAGGAGTCAGTGTTTACCGTGAAATATTTTACGTTGCTGAATAAATTAACACAATACTTATACTTTATATAAGATAAATACAATCATTATTTTATAGCAATCCTAAACGACGTCAAACTTTAATGACTGACCCGTCAATATTATAATTAATTTTGAATAATCTGCGAATTATTTAAACTTATCTAATCTTAATGCAAATGCAATTCGATAGGACTCCTCTCGTACAATAATAATTTAATAACGACGCCCTATGCATATCATTATTCTTTTAAATTTAATCGTAGTTAAATCGATTAAAACATTCCATCACTATTAATTCTCTACTATAAAGGAAATCACACGGATATTTCGAAAGCCAACAAAACAAACAAAAGCGTCCACTAATAAGTGTTAGCGTAAAACAAAGAAACGAGTCCAGGTAACGGAGCGTCTCCGGCCGGCCGACCGGGAGCGCCCGCGACTCCATATTTACAACGGATAAACACTAACAACATCGACGGCCACAAACTTTACCCTCGAGTGCGATCGCCACCGGCCGCGCGATCGTGGACTACCGTAACATCTAACGAGTAAACATCGAATAGTTTCATCCACCGACGTCCTTCCGCGCCGGGCTCGGGCGCGGCCCGCCGCCGGCGCCGCGCGGGCCGGGCCGCAGCTGGCGCGGCCGCGGCGGGCCGGCCGGGCCGCGGGCCGGGCCCTGCGCGCGGGCCGCTCGGGGCCGGCCGGGCCGCGGGCCGGTCCTACCTGCCCTCGGGCAGCTGCCGCGCCGCCGCGTGCGCGCGCGCCGCCGCCTCCTGCGGGGAACAGCTCGTCACTATCACACGCTCTGGCGCTCGGCGCTGACGGAGCGGCACGGTACCTTGGTGCGCGGCTGCGGCTTGACGCGCAGCATGGCGGCCGGCGGCGTGGGCGCGGGCGCGGCGCGGGGCGCGGGGGGCGCGGGCGGCGCGGCGGGCGCGGGGGGCGCGCGCAGCGGGGGCGCGCGGCCCAGCGACGCCAGCACCAGCCCGCGCAGCAGCGCCGCGCGGCTCTCCGCCTCGGGGCCCGCCTGGCTGTCGCTGGCGCCTGCGGACACACGGCTCCGGTCAGTTGGAGGCACGGAGCGGGCGGACGCGGCGAGGGAGGGTCGGCACTCACCCAGAAAGCCGGAGAGGAGAAACTGCGAGTCGCTGGGTTCGGGTTGCGGCATGGGCTGCGCGGCGGCGGGCTGCGGCGCGGGCGGCGGCGCGGCGCCGGCCGAGCCCGCCGCGCCTCCTCCGCGCCGCGGCAGCCGCTCCAGCTGTTGCCGAGCCGCCTGTCGGTGATTAAACTATAATTAATAAAATTGGATTACACGTTAATTGATACAATTTTCAGAGTAAAATAAAATACATTTATTAGAATTGAATAGAAAGCTAAACAAGAGGAATAGATAGCACCATCAGCACAGCCAGTAAATAAACGTTTAATGGTTTGTGTGTTTGAAAAATAACTGAGAGAGGGCCATTAGTGGTGTAATTTGGCAGTATTCTCTCCTTTGGACCCGTGCACGCGGCTTTGGTAAGTACGATATTGTATTGTGTGAACTTTGTGTGTACTTGTATGGGTGTACTTTAGAATAACATGGCTTTTTCATATTGCATTGGTTATTAACCATATTAATAATGGGCATTGACATGCACCAGCATGTAATTGCCGTGTCTCGAGACGGCAGTAATAATAAAACGCACAACTTCACGACAGCCATTCAAACCAATAAATTTCTATAAGTCATTTTTCTCGTAGTGCGAATGTTCTCTAGCAAAAGTGGGATTGGGCCAGACACGTCTGCCGCAAATGAGAATTGGGCGAAAACAATCACCATTAATTTGTTGTCACACTAAAAGTTGTTACATTTGTTGATGGCGGGTCGAGCGCGGCTCTTGCCTTAAGGACTCGCCCACACTAGCAGAAGAAAGAATTGTGCGGAAAAGGGAGAGGTCTATGCCTTGCAATGCGAGAAACTAGGGTAGATAAATAGAATGGTGGTTCTAACCGTGGCCTGTTGTCGTTCGAGCTGCAGCTGCATCTGGAGCTGCTGCAGCTGGCTGGGCGTGCCGGGCTGGCCGGCGCCGCGCCGCACGCCCGACAGCTGCGACAGCAGCTCGGCGATGGGGTCCACCACGGCGTCGCGCGACGACGGCGACAGCGACGAGATGCCGCCGCCCGTGCTGCAACACGACGTGCGTTATTAACATTCAGAATTAACTTCATGTACTCATTGGCTCACTCACAGACACTAGCGAGAGAATGAAAGAGAGAGCATGCTGTGTGCGTATTTACCTGCTTATAGAAAGACACGAATTTTACGTAACGTTACACTTTCTCCCGAATCATATTTATGTATGTTACCGGAAAATTGCAAACGCCGTAAGATTGTAAAATATCGCGTTAAATTGTAAACAATTTTTTTCTTAATAAGACAGGGATATGTTGGAACCCATTGAATTTGGATTGGATTTATTGTATACAAAACGATTTTTTCATAATTTATCGAGAAATATTTATCTAATAACGATTGATAACAATTTTACGGAGTCTGCAATTTTCCGGTGACATATATACAGCAAGCCACGTTAAAGAATTTCGTTGCAAAAACTCAAGAAACAATATTTGTAACGGACATTTAAGCTAGTAGAACATGGCTGTACTGGAGCCCTATTGTGACGTATTGATGTCTTTGTCTTCATGATTCCGAAGCAGAGATGGGATGATTCTATTTAACATGTATGGCTTCGCCTCTTTCTTATGACATTTTTTTATGGCCTCTGTAGTAACTTATCATTTATCAATAAATGGCATTTAATTAAAATGATGAATTTTTTATAATTAAAATGATTCAAAAGCAGCAAGTAAATCTTCATAAAAGTAATGTGTTTGTAAATTGCATATTGGGAACATATTCAATGCTGTTTCGGGAACGAAATGCGCCTTAAATCAAAGCAGTTAAAATGAAAGAATATGAGTTACCTAAATTGCATATTGGTTCGTCTCGCGCGACTCACGCCGCGGCCTGAGTGCGGCATGCGTCGGACGCCGCCGTGCCTGATACCGCTCGGTTCATCGTGCAGCGTGGTTAAGGAATCCATTCGTTAATCAGACAACACAATATAGAACAACAAACCTAACATTATTCAGTAAAAATATGTTATGCATCAGTGTATTAGACCTTGAAATTCTTTCACAATACTACTAGCTTTCACCTGCGACTTCGCACGCGCATATCCCGTTTTTCCCCGTTCCCGTATAGCCTATAACATTCCTCATGAAAGTGGCTATCATATGCAAACAGAATTTTCCAAATCCGACTCGGACTTCCAGAGATTAGCGCGTTCAAACAAACAACCTCTTCAGCTTTATTATTAGTATAAATAAGATAGATTATTATTTATTATATTTATATATATTAGATTTTATATGATTATATGAATAATAAAAGCGATGCTAAGACTAGGAGTCTAAAGATTGCTTTTATCCCATTTATCCAGTTGATTTGAGTATGTTTAGAAATAGAAGAGTATTAAGAATATAGCTTTTCTCACAGGCTGTAAAAAAATATTATGATATTGAAAAGGATATCAGAAATGAAATGAGATCTCTTGGACCAGTCCTATGTTCCAGTGTAAGATGTCCGGCAAAGTCATCCGTCACGAAATTGGGTTCCCCACCAGGCATCGAAGCACATACTGGACACACCACCTGTACACATAAACAAAGGGTACGATTTAAGGTATCGCCAATTTAAAACGGAATACCTCTTAAGGGGTCATGGTACTCATCATTATGAACTACTTTTACTATGGGACCAACGAAAACGCGAAAAAAAGAATCTGCTGTTCAGTACATTTTGTCGAGTTATGAGCATAGAAATGTATGGGGGAGTCACACAGAAATGTAGAGGGAATTATAGTTATGTTACTTATATCTAATTATTGTAATAACTGGTTATGTTACAAATCATCAATCTTATTAGTTTTGAGTGAATAGGCATGTATCAAGCATGTGTTACTTCAAATACTTGTGTCTTGATAAATAATTTAAATGGTGTAATGTAATGTTATAAAATAAAAAAAGCGTTTTATTGTACTACTGTTCAACAATCAAATTGTACATCAATTTATTTTTCAATTATAGTTTACGCCTACAAATATTACTTTTATAACAATCGCACATAATATATATATCGTAGCAGGTGGCGTCCTGTAGTTCTGCCTACCCTACAGAAAAATGAAAAAACATATTTTTTCATTCACGCCATCTAGTGTTCAATCTTCGTAAACGTACTCACCTTCGACTGTGTGTGTGAACGACACTATATTCAATCAAATGGCAAATGCTATTTTTGAGCTTTGTGCGAATTGGGTGTATTTTGAGGCCATGATATGACCCAGTTCAATAAAGCGTAATGTCAGAGTGCCGCGTCAGCTACTCCTACGACTTAATAATGTTCCAATCACACAAAAAACCAAAATAAACTAAAAATTTTGACTTCAGCGCCATCTCACGGGAAAATGGCTGAGAGCAGACCGTATGTTGCGCCTTAAGAGGTATTGCGTTTATCCTGTTACACGTTGTATTATCAAGTATCAAATAAATAGGATATTATTGGATTTGTCCTGATAAATGTATAATCAAAATAATTGAAAAGGATAATTCGACGAAGCCCCGCTGCTCGGGGCTCCCATTTCTGTCTGCAAGGTTGAAAGGAACCTAACATGTTGGGGTGCCCTAAGCTCCCTGTGCCTTAATTTCGAATATTTGATGATAGATATACCATTCTGAGTACGAAGCTATTATTTAAGGCATAAACCTATAATTTTGAGAACAAACTTTTTATCCAAGGAATGAATTACGATTTTATTGATACAAACAGATACAGAAGTACTCAAAAACAACAATGGAGAACAAGAAAATAAATAGTTTCTTTTAAATTAGGTTGGTACAGTCAACCAAGCATGTATAACTATACAACCCATAAGTACGGTCCTTAACGCTGCGTCCTACGGGAGCGATCTGGAAGCGAACGCGAAGCGCCGCGATAACAATAAACAGTTGACACCTTTTGAAGTGGCCTGACCAAACGCACTCAGGGAGCGATGCGACGCTGCGCGAACTAAAGCGAACGCGATAAGTTGGCTTGATATTTTCGCGCGAACTCTGTACGGTGCCGTCGTTCTTTTGTTCATGTCGGTAGTTCGGGACGATTCAAGCAAACGTAGGACAGATTCGCCGCGTCGCACCGCATTGCATTAAATTCGCGTGTCATCAAATAAAATCGCTTCGCGATCGCGTTCGTACTTTATACGTAACGTAGAACGCAGCGTAATAGACCACGATTATCGCGCGAATACGCGAATGTCGCATTAATTTGTAAGGTAAAACCGAAAGGCGCCCCCTGCCGGCGCGACGACGCGTTCGGGCTCGCCGTATGAATGACAATCGCGTTTTCACGCGATGATCGCTACGTATTACGACGATGTCATAGCTATGTCACCGGAAAATGGCAAACGCAGTTAGATTGTAAAATATCGCGTGAAATTGTAAACTATTTTTTCTAAATAGGACAGATATATTGGAAACTATTGAATTTGGATGGAATTTATTGAATAGAAAGCAATTTTTTCATAATATATCGAGTAATTATAATCTAATCAAGATTTATTTCAATATTACGGAGTCTGCAATTTTCCGGTGACAGCTATAAATCAAAATCATATGATACGAAGTCGTGTCGCGATACGATGTCATGTCGCGGAAATCGTGCATCGTAAAAGTTAAGTTAGACGAAAAAATGGGTCCATTTCTGACGATAAATGTCGTAGGTTTCCACAATATGATGTCGTATCGAGACGAACAAAACACAAATAGTGTTTTGTTCCTGACGAAATAAAGACACCACGGATGTGAAATTGATACCACGGGTATGCAAGCAAAAATATACCCTCAGGAAACAAAATATGAAAGCATGACAAATGTATATGAATGGGTATGATTCCAAAATAATTGAATAACACGAATTTTTTTACTTGGACACACCACCATGCACTCCAGCAAGTTGGACAGACATAACTAAGAAGGCAGTTGGAAGCAGCATTTACAGAGCGGTACATATTGCGGACAACAACATGATTTGGAGACAAATTGTATTTGGTTGCAATCCTCAGCAATGAGTGAACAACAAAGAAGAAGATGAAATGGTACTTACAGCCAGCGTAGTATCTGCATGCTCTGCTGTAACATGCTCCATGAGCGATGTGTCAGTGAAGCCCATCCGATTGCAGAATGGACATGTGTATGCCTGAGGCTGTTCCAATGTTAATGCCTCTCCACCATAGTACAGATCTGAAGGTGATATGAAATGATATTAAATAAGTATATATAGAAGTAACTGATCACATTATCAAACATCATGCCTATATTTCCTGGAAAGTAAGGCATAGATGAAGTACACATATTTACCACTAACTAGCACATTTTTTAAAATAATATACAAGGTGTAACAGATTATACTTAAAATCGGAACATGATGAGTGACAATGACCCCATTGTATTAATTTTTGTTTTGTGTTAAATCTGTTACACCCTCATTTCTGTGATTTAACATCCATGCACTGATAAATTATAGCTTCATTGTATCTTGTTTTTAAATAATTAATTAATTTAGTTCATATTTGAATCCTTTTCATGAAATGTTTATTGGCTAAGCAAGGCTGAAACATTTTAAAACAAGATTATCTTTGTTGGTTGAACCATTAAAAAATGAAATCAACAATGACTCAGGCTTTTGAGAAAGCAAGAATGAAGTTTTTTACAAATGCTATGAATGATGAGATAAGTACAAGTTTCTTATAGGAATATTATTGGTATTAAAGAGGATTTGTAAGTGATTTACAATGTTTTCTTTCATAAATCATCATAGAGAACATTTTTTTTTATCATGATTCATGTTCAAATGGTAATCTATGGTAATGCTTGAAATGAAATTCCAATGAAATGTCTTTGTCTGATTATAATACAATGTCATTTATTATTGTATTGTTTATAAACAAAGGCATATGGACTACATTTTCTAAAATCTCTTACCACTGGTATATCTATTTTGAATAAGACTCGAGGCTTTCTTATGAGATATGGAAAACAACTTTTTTTTATGATCTAAAATTGTATGTCATACAAAATGATGACAATATTTCAGTTATTTGTTGTGATGTTAGAAGTTTCAAAGTATTCTATGTTTTAAATCTTGCAGAGGTATGTATATGTACAAGCATTTGGCATATAAGATGCAGTCTAATATACAAAGCACTGTAAATAGGTCTTACCAAAGTCACTTCTAGATAGAATGCATTGCATGGGATGCTCTGTAGTGTGTTGGTTAGTGGTAGCGCCGGTCTCATAGCAGGCTGCGCACAAGTCATAGTCGATGCAAATCAAACATTTGTATCGTCGTCCTCTGAAGTTATTTTTCAAACAAGAATCACAGCTGACTCCTGAAAATTTGTCAATACACAAAATACAACAACAATTCGTTACTTTCCTTTATATTTATGTCAATGACATGAAAATTGAATGCATAAAACGTTTAATTACGCTATGATGACAATATTTTCATATTTTTTTGCAATGAAATTCGCAGTGACAATAGCATCGAACAAATTTTGATTATCATTACCCACCTTCATGGCGATTCATTTTCGCCAGAAAATGTCGTCGAAACAGACACTTCTTGGCACCAGGATTACCGGTACTATATGAGGTATTTATATTACTAATCTAAAATAAGTAGCACAACATATAATATATTAAAATACAAGATTGTTAACAAAAATTTCCAAGCAAACCTAACCCAACCAGGCCATAATGACGTCACATAAAGTCATAAATGAATGAACCATCGATACGGCTTTTTTCTTTTCATTATTAGGCAACGGCATAGCTTACTCGGCTTATACTGTCACACTTTGCTGCGAATTATCGATTAAATGTTTGTCGACAGTCAATCTAAACAGAATTTAAATGAAGTAATTTATTAATTAAATAGAATTGCATTTTTAGCAAAATCAGATAGTCAAAAAAACGTTGTGAAGTAATTCGTGTTTGTGACATGCCAGGCCTTCGATGAAAAGAAATAATAACGAACAGCTTCTCATATTATCGGCAAACTTCACAACATTGTTTAAAACCACATAGGTACCACAATATTGATTGATAAAACCGTTCCGCGTTCTTACTTCTTAGAAATTCCCAAAATATCACAAGCCTGCTACCGCAAATTAATTGGTTCGAATATTTTTTGATCATTTATCTTCCAAACTGACTGACTGACATATCAACGCACAGCCAAAAATACTGGGACTAGGAACATGGCACAAGGCATCATTTATGATTGAGATAAGCACTAAGTAGAGCTTTTTGGAAATTCAACCTTAAAGGGGGCAGAAAGGGGGAATACCGTTTGTACTAAATCTGCGGAAACGCGGTCGAAGTGCTAGTTACCCACATTATGACTTTTTCTTTGTACTCAAAATGTGGCGCGTAAACTGCAATATTTTGAGGGTCCATCTTCAAGGTAAAGCTTGTCGCCGTCGGTCCGTGGATGGGTGACCATCTTAACACAAAGCACGTTAACCTGTTAGTCCGGATCCGAGCTATCATTTAAAGATCTTTGACAGTCGTTACGGGAAGTTAGAAGCCAATAAATCTCAACCCAGTCTTGCCAAGTGGCACCGTGTTCCGAAGACCTAGCTACTGGGTTGTGGAGGTCAGTCAGCAGTGACTCCATGTAAAATACTGATACTCAGCTGCACCCGGTTAGACTGGAAGCCAACCCCAACGTAGTTGGGAAACGGCTAGGCTGATTGAGCCTTGAATTCGATTCTGTCTTCAGAGAATCAGACGCCAGCACATCAACCTACAACAATCTGTTTCTTTAATAGATTTTCAACTTTATCGCTAAAGCATCTGGTTCAATGTTGATTGGGAAAATTTGACAGTTTCGGGTAGCTTGATGTGCTGGCGTCTGTACAGGTAGATTAAAACTTAATGGTAGTTCTTAATAAGAGGCAGGAGCGAATTCATATGACAGCGGGGGTAAGAGGTGGGGTACAGCGTTTTTGATATGACACTCTGCCTTAGGGTGCAGAGTAGGTAGACCTCTGTGTGGAGTAGGTATGTAGGTACTATTTTCGCTAGGTATTTACTAGGTATTGATATGATTAGATATTTTTATCGACAGCAAATCGCTGATGACTAAACTTAGTCACCAGCCATTTCCTGACGATAAAAATATCTCACGTGCACGTGTAAAACACACAGATTTTGACGCTTACGTATAATCTGATGTCACTGGCAAGAAACCAGCGAACAACCAGCGCCTGAGTTGAACCTATTAGCGGGCTTTATACAGTCGCTCTTCGCGCATGAAACAGTAATCGTGTGCGAAAGAGCGTGCGTGTAAAGATGTTGAAAGGGGACGAGAAAACTCACGAGTTTGCACGCGTTCTGCGTTTGTTTCGCGCGCGCAATCGTGTATTATGTTATGATATGAGGACGCTGAGCAACAGCAGTATCGAAGAGTTGCTGCTAGACGTGCTTCTGCACTAATCCTCTCTCTCATTACAGTGTCTTGCTTGGATATTATGTTTCATTTTATTCAACAATGTATTGAATAATTCATAATCCATACGCAAATAATTATTGAAATCTTCTGGATCTGGACCAGCGAAAGCGATAGCTTGCGCCAAGATATATCGTCTATCCATTTTTTACCTCAACACTACTAATAAAACTTCGTCCCTTCAATAAAACTGCATGCGGAATGCAACACGCGCCAGTTTCGCGCGGGCTATCCTGCGCGATTACCATTTACACGGACGCTCTTTACGCTATGATAAAACAAACTCAAGTAATCACGCGTGAAAGAACGTAAGCTTAAAAAACTTCAAAAAGGTAATCGCACGCGATTGTACGTGCAGGCATTCCCACGCGCAATCCTGTACGCTCCTGAGAACGCGCGATAAAGTGGCTGTGTAAAGGGGGCTATTGCTCGGGTTAGTCGAATCGATTTGTTATCTCTTTGATACCATAGACAACAGCACTATTGAAAAAAACATCGTTTGGCAGGTCTATACATGACACCCACCGTTCAGGACACTTTTGACAGCTATTTTAAAAAGTAACTTTCGTTTCCCTCATTTTTGCGTTTTTGTTGAGTCCAGTCTGTAAATTTTGTTATGTGTTTTTGCTAGTGCATCGGCAAGTTAACAAACCGAAGCAGTGGAGAAAACTAAATAAACACAGTTAATTACATGTTTCGTCTTTCAGTGTTTTTAGTACCCCATCTTTTTGCGCGGGAATCGCGGGGTTATAGGGTGTAATGAAATTGGATTTTTATTATTATAGAAAATGACTGATGCACTGTGCCATTTAGTAGTTGATGGAAACGAGGTTTTGGAATTTAAACTGGGTAAGAATTTAATATTCAGAACCAAAATTATAATTGGTCTCAAGCATCTTGGTGCCTGTTGTACTTTTCTGCTGTACCATGTCGTGCCAATATATTACGATGTAATTGTATAGTTTTATATATTCTTTTCGAGGGTCAAAGGACCTGTCTTAACAAGTTGGCAACAGAAGTCACCATTTTGTTTAGCCCTTTCAATTTAAATTTTCAGTGAGATCTGTAGATGATCTGGAAAATGACGACACAAGTTTCGGTCCAGAGATGTGCCACCAGGTTTTCGGGGAAAACGAAAACATATTTGGCTATACAGACTTGCACATTAGACTTTATTATAGTGCAGGAAGTCTTCAGACATATCTTGGAATTGAATACACAGAAAAGGTAGGTACTTATTTGAATGTATAGTTTTTCATTATAAGTTTTTCTCTGGATTATAAAAACTAGTCTTGGTTTTTCTTCTAAATCTCTCAACAAGCTTGTACATTGTCACCAATGTGTTCATTTGTGTTCTGGTTTTGCTAGTTTATGTTTGTTGTTATATGATAGTATAAGTTTGTTATTATTATGTGAGTGTGCAAAAATGCATCACTTATTCAGAAATATTAATACTTGTAAAACAATATACATCAGTACTAACAGTACTTTAATGTAGTACTGAAGTCAAAGTCAAAAGTCAAGTTTTGGTGTTATTCATAGGTTATATTAGTAATAGTTAATAACTTAAGGATCTTATGTATTTACAGATTGAACCAAATAAATCTGAAGGGATGAAACCAGATGATGTGGAAGGTGCCTTGACTAAAGTGTTGGCACCAGGATATGTCACCAATTTGGACCACTTTGTGTCTATACTAAAGAAAGATGAGTCATTTGTACCGCATGGGGAGTTGATACATGCATTCTCAGTGGAGCCCTGTAAGTAAACAAGTTGAATCTAATTATATTTAAGTCCATCCTACATTGCTATTGATTTTAAAGCTGGTCATTCATGCATGATAAGAAGTTATATCAGTTGATTGTTACTTATTGTAAATTGTCAGTGTATTGAGTGTCACTGGTCTTTCTTACTTAGGTCAATGAACTTTGCTATGAGTTTGTTGACCAACATGCAGAGTAAATATAACTTGCAATAAAATAGCAGGGTAGGTGGTATGATCAATGTAACAGTAACAGGTAAATGGAATTCATACATTCTTGGAATTGTTATCTTGTTTACATAAATGTATTTTTTGTAAAATTGTATTGGTTGGCACTAAATTAATGAGGATAAGTTGCGATAATATAACATGTTCAAGTTTATCCATGATGGTTGTGAACAGAAGTTGTGAGACATAAGTTCTTTACTTTCCTATGTCAGCATGGCTTCAATGGTTCATCAAATGCACTGTCCGGACTATTCTATCTGTACATTTTTTCTAATTGACGTTTACTGTGTCAATCCATGACATGGGTACTTGTCATCCATTCTTGGTGCCATTCATCTACAGAACACATGTGAGTTCTGTTCACAGAACATCTTTATTCACATTATTTATCCTGAGTTTCTACTTAAAAATCAATATTGGATTAGTAGAGCCAGAATCAAGTGGCAACCACCAGAAAAATCCTGAGTCAATGAAGCCTGACAAGTCCAGGAGGAATGATTCAACAAACCAATCAATCCAACTAATAAGTGATATGCTTATTTTACAGTTGATGGTGGTGACAAGCGGTCGTTTGAAGTATATTACTGTGAAACATCTACGCCTGGCTTCCTTTCATTCCATGAGAGGCTACAGACCTTTTTGCTGTGGTATGTGGATGCAGCATCCTTCATTGATGTGGATGATGACCAGTGGACATTCTTTACAGTGTAAGTATTATTTGGATAAATCTTTATAATTGTACAAAGGATGTTCATTTCTTACATGACAAGTGAAGGTAAATTGCACAAAACGTTTTGACTTATTTTTTTTTTGTGTTTTTAAATTTAGGATTTCTCTCCCACCTTTAAAACTAACCCCTAGTTTAAAAGGTGGAAAAAAAATTTCAACAAAACTTTTTCCTCGTCGGGAAGGAATATGTTAATTTAATTAAAAGGTCCTAAGTCGTTGAGACTATTCCAGAAACCATCCTTTGCCATGTCTACATCATCGACTATCCTTATCCCATTTTTTGTGGTCAGTGCAGCATGTCGTCCTTTTTATCTGAAGTTATCGCCAACATTCTGGCCATGTTCTTTCAACCAGATTTATACCCCCTTATTGAAAAATCAAAACATTTATTGCAAACTAATTCTACATGTTGAGTCTGATGTTAGAAAAGTACTTATGATTTGCAGTCATTCTATCAGGCTTTCTTTCACATCAACCACTTATGGTTCCAGATTCGAGAAGTTCCAGTCGAGCGAAGGCGCCGCGCGCTACGCGTCGGCGGCGTACGCCACCGTGTACCGCTACTACGCCTACCCGCGCCACTCGCGCCCGCGCATCTCGCAGGTGCTCACGCTGCCGCCCTTCAGGAAGCTTGGCATCTGCGCGCAACTCTTGCAGGTCACTATGTTTATCTTATACAGGTGAATTTTTAAAGTATGCGTGGATGGCCAAATCCGAAACTTACCGAGTAACATGATGTAGTTTTAGTTTTCATCAAAATCGGGCTTGAGACTCCTTCCAATGTTTTTCGATTTCTCAAAGTTTTAGGATTTGGCCATCCATGCGCACTTTATAAATTCACCCTGTATACATATTTCTTCCATAAGTGTGGAGTAGTAAGTTGTTGACTGACTGATAATGCATATTCATCAGTCGCTCTGTTGATGGATTTTGCTGGTTGGCTGTTGTGGGGTGTTTAAAGTGCTGGGAATTTAAAGCTTTTGAGAAATTCGACCCTAAAGTGGGTTCAACGAGGAACCATTGAATAAAGTTTATGTAAAAGGAATCATAGAATAAGTGTGTGAAAAAGAGTCATGTAACTGTTTTTTTATGTACTATTTAGTATGTTCTATCTATCATACCCATGTAGGTGACGAAAAAAAATTTCACAAACTCAAAGTCTTTATTTCAATAAGGTTAATTTAATAGTGTGAATAGGTTACTTCTAAGCGAGCATGCTCCATCTTCGACCACATCATCCCTTACCACCAGATGAGCTGGTGGTCAAACGCGTGCCTATAAATATTTAAAAAAAAATTAGGCTATTAAAAGGCACTTTTGAATGTCATCAACTCATCATTTACAGTTAAAAAATAGTAATATAAAAATAATAAAGTGACTATACTGTCCATTCGCAAAGGTAGATTCTTATGGAGAAGAACGGACAAGAAACAGTAACTCTTTAGTAACTCTTTTCAAATAATGGTTTTACAATAATTCGTATACAAAAATTGACACACATGTATGGACGGCGACGACGACTCTTATGCTGCACTGTTTCTGATACTCGTTACGTTCTAGCCGAACTATGGGTCTGGCCATAAGAAGTGGAATAATAGTGAAGCTTGCGGCACGTAAATACAGTATTACACATTTGCGTGGGTTCCGCCGCGATGCTGTAATGAGGCATGTAATTGATACGTATGGCTTGTTTTGTTGGCCCAATGCCATCTTCGTTAAACCAAAATGATTACCGCAGTATTTCCAAAGATACCTGAATTATGAAATTTATATTCAGTTGGAAATAATTTTGTGGCTACCCATATTATAATATATTATAGTTTGTTATTTTCAGGCTGTTTATTCCCACTTCATGATACAACCAGAAGTAGTAGATATCACAGTGGAAGATCCATCACAAGACTTCCAGAGAATTAGAGATTATGTTGATGCCAAGAACTGCAGTGATTTACCAGCTTATCACCCTGCCAAACTACTTCAAGGGTAACTATCAAGAATTATTACTATATTCTTATAACTGTTTCTTGCTTCCAGTCGTCGCCTATGGCTGTCTCGACCTTGCTTACTAGAAAGCAATGGGTGGCTTCGACTGCGTGAATAGTATTTTCATGGGTTTTCATTTTTCTTGCACATAACCCTAAACCTTTTCCTGAACTTTAATAAGTACACCTTATAACATCAGCTATCTGCCAGTGAAGTCCCGTCAAAATCGGTCTAGCCGTTCCAGAGACTAGCCGGAACAGTCTGTCCGTCTCGAATTTTCTCCGAATGTACTGGACTTGAAATTTAGTACACATATGAACTCCCGTGAACCAAACACGGACGAGTAACGCAATTTGAGTATTGGGGTCTAATAACAAGACTTATTGTGAGGGTTTGAATGATATTTTTCCGTAATTTTAAAATTACTTTGTATTTATTTAAGAAATTAGATGTAAAATTACCCCCCCCCCTTGTCTCCGAAACAACTGAACCGAAAATTTTGGAAAAAAATGCAAGTAATAGTTCTTTACCTATAGATTACAGGAAAACCTATAGGAAATTTATAGTGTTAAAGATGTAACAAAAATGAGATTCTTTCGGTGAAATGAGATGAGTGAGAGTGATGAATGAGAGTCTGACTCGCACTTGGCCAGTTTTTTTCTGCCTATATTTTCCCATAGCTGGGCAAAGGTCTCCCCCATAGTCTTCCACTCTTCCCAGTGTGTTGCCTTCTCCGACCAATCCGTCATGAACGCCTAGCGCCTCTTTGTTGTCACGCTAGTGTTTCCTAGCCCTTTCTCGACGATAATGCCCGCCTTCTGGCTCCCACTGCGTAACGACTTTAGGCCATCTGTCATGATGCTGTGCTTTGTAAAGCACAGCATCATGACAGATGATTTGACAGATGATGATGATTTTATATTATTCTCATGTATAAGAATAATATAAAAAAAAATCAAAGAAAGTTTTTTACTTTATGCCTCTGAAATGCAACGCGCCGGCGCGCCTCAGCCGCTGTGGAAAATTTCACTCTGCGCCGCCGCTGTCAAAAATTGCAACGGCGCTCATATCTACTACATATAATTAAAAACATTTTTAATCGTTTCAGGTTCTCTCAAGACATGGCGAACCAAGCCAGTAGCAAGTTCAAGATCAACAAGAAGCAATCGCGGCGCGTGTACGAGATCCTGCGCCTGAAGAACACCAACACTTCCGATAAGACTGCCTACTTGAACTACCGCCTTGACGTCAAAAACAGACTCAATGCGCCTTTCCAGGTATGTTCCATTGAGTTTTATCATGTCCATCTATTTTTAGATTACATCTATTGCCTCTCTTATCAGCGTATGTATTAGTGTAGACAATGGGGTTATACCTTGTACTTATTTGACGCCAGGCATTATCTCTGAAGTTGTTCTGACTTCTGAGTATGTCGTATTTATCAATGTACAAAACAACTGCAATAGTTGCAGTGGATATTGGCCAAGAATTTTGGCCTTTGCCATGCTGTTGGACCACATAGGTTAGTTATATTGGAGACTAGAGGTTGCCCGTGACTTGGTACGGAACCCTATTTTTTTTTTTAAATGATAGCTCAAATTATTCCTTATAAAATCAGCTATCTCCCAGTTAAATTTCCGTCAAAATCAGCTCAGCCGTTTTGGAGATTAGTGGGAACAAATAGATAGACAGTTAAAATTGTTGTATTTTTGTTGTTATAAACGTCGTATAATTATTATTATACTTTTAAATGCATTTTCTAAAAAAAACGTTATTTTGATATAACCAACAGACTATTTTTATTTATTTATAAAGATTTTATAAATGGCATATTGTTCACAGAAAAAGAAATTAGAAATGAAAAAATTGCAAAAAGTATTAAAGCCTGAAGAATACGCAGCCACAGTGAGTGCCACGGGAATGAGCGAGACACACGGCCGCCTAGCCAACCAATACCTCGCGTTGGAGCAGGAGTACCGGCGCGTCATACACAGAATGGATCAGGATTAATCACTCTCTGCATGATATTATGATCCATTGTTTAATGGCGCCATACACCTGATTAAGCACCAAGACTCGTGGCGGTTGTCGTTATGAAAAGTGCGAGTAGGATGGTAAATATTGAGTACGGCCATCCCGCTTTCGCGTGTTATGGCCACAGTTGCCATAAACCTTGGTGACAGTTGCCACAAACCTTGGTGCATCCATTCTCTGTCTCACACTCGGCTGCCGAGTGATTTGGGCTGGGTCTGAAAGGTGAAATGTAAAGCGGGGCAATGAGGGTTTCCAGAAATGACGTGCACCAGGTGATATCACTAAGGCGCCAGGTCCAAGCACCTGTCAAAACGCTTGTTTTCTGAAATAAGTTAAATTGACGTTATCGTCATGTTTACGCCAGTTTCATTTTCTAAGAACCCGACCTCTCGCATCAGTGGCGCCAACTGGTGGCATGAATTTTCCTGGAAACCCTCATTGTCCAGCTTTACATTTCACCTTTCAGACCCAGCGTTCTCCTGCGTATACTTGGAACCAATTGGGCGTCAACCAAAACTTTTAATTAGGAAGTAATTCGGAACTCCAACTAGTTGAACCCATCAACAACTTGTTGGTCGTGTGTATATCGGTGTATAGCGCCCTTAACAAGTGAATAACAATAACCATAGGTTCCATTGCACATACTACAATTACGTTTGTTTCATATTACTTAGAATTTTGAAAAATTGTAAAGATTACATTATTGGTGATAAAAACCTGGTCTTGCTCAGTTTACGATTCCAGTTTTCATGTATTTTTTCCATTATTTCAATTTACTTTTAAACAATAATTATTGATATTTCACTACTTTTGGCAGTTTACCATGTTGAGCCGTTTTATACCAGAACCAACCTGATCTTCATACCTATTGATAGTTAGTATTTAAAATTGAAAAATGTGTTAATGTTAAACAAACATTCTCAAATGATGGTGGCTAAGCTATGGTGACTCCTGGTTACAAACCAATTATTATAAATAAGGTGTTTTGTTCAAAGTAGAAAACATTATGTTTGGTAAAACAATTTAATGTTTCTTGTGTGCCTTATGAACACAACACGCCTTAAATGTAATTTTGTTGTTAAGGTGAATTATGTCTTATTACTTTTAGTTTTCAATACGACCTAAATATCTCAAAACAGATTGTGTTATTGAAGTTTGATTGTAATTTTTCATAATAAAACACTATTTGAAATAATATTTTATTTCCTTTTTTGGTTGTCCACTAAAATAAAATGCAGTATTATTAATTAATATGCGGATTAAATATTGTGTGTTGCGTAATTCTATGATTAATAAAATGTCACTCATGTGTAAGAATCAATCACTAATAAATGTCAGAAATTACATTATTATAATTATTGAATTACGCTGGCTATTTTTCTAATGTCAAACTACACTGTACTTATTATAATAATCATATTATGATGTCAATATCTACATATCCAAATCTTGGATCAGTGCAAACGTTCGAACGACGGCACTGATCGAAGATTCGTAAAGGAACTACTTGAAATAAATATTGATAGTTTGTAATAGTGTCCAAGTTGCGTCGGAATGACAGCCCGTAACTTCTAAGCGCTAGATCAATCGGCTTTCTGCAAAATGCGCAACACAACGCGCACGGTAAATTAGACTAATTAATTAGCTGAAATAGTACTTCAACTATTGCCGTACTGTGAATACTACTAATCTGTATCTATTCCATACAGTTGTTCATTGCCGTTGATATAACTTTCTAACCATTAAATAGCCCGCATTCTTATGATAACTAGTTATCACTCGAACACAACTCCGCCTCGACTATTATGATCATAAAATGACAAGAAAGATGGCTGGTTATATGGATAGGCAGATCTCCGACTATTGCTAAAAGATGCAGCACAAAGTTGAAAGATAAAATGTAGGCTAGTCCAACTATCATGACTATACCCTACTTATTTAGAATAATCATACCGGGTTCCCTATTGTGCATTGATAGGCCAGTGCTAATAATGAACAAGGTCCCAATTACAACCACTACATAATACTGACAAACGTTTCCTACAAGAAAATAGTACCCTACTTACTCTTTAACCCGTACACCACTTGTGAACAGTTATACATTTTTATACAAAAATGTCACAATAACCCACGGGCCTGGCAGTTTCTTCCGAAAATCTCATAATTTTTACGGTACTCTGAGTTATAAAATCTTTCCTTCCCCTTTGGTGGTCCCATAAGCAGAATCCCCTGTTCAGAAGTGGTGTCCGAGTCAAGGTGTGTATTCAACATGAGAACTTTGAAATACATTATTTCAACAATATGTCTCCTAATGAAGGCTTTACAATAAGTCACTCGTTTACAATATTGATTGTTCTCTAGTAATCTCAAAATATTACTAGCAGATAGTCAAATTAAGCTGCTATATTATCAAAATACGTATAATTAAAAAGAGATTCAAGAGGAAAGCGTGTTCGTATTTTTGTTAATATAGCAGCTATTCTTAAACACCGCTGACATATTATGTGTTTTGTTCAATTTTGGACGGTGGCGAATAAACAATTTGTTTTGAATTAATTTCGAGTCGTAAAAATATTCAGCGATAAGTTTTTAACATTTTGGAATGTAAAGAATCTCAATAGAGAGCTAGTTGTCGTGGTGAGTATCCGTGTCCGTTAATAGTTTAATGCGAGCGAGACATGTTGTCAGCGACGTAGTACACTTCGCCGAACCATTCGCTATGCTCGTCCAAGTACCTGTGAAGTAAATAATAATATATTGTAGTACAACTTGATTCTGGAAGAAATTGTTTTGCAAACTTTGAATAGCATAATGTTATTCACTTACTGCACGAACATATCGATGTGCTTGAGAATCAGCTTCAGTTTGAAGTCGGGCATCTGAGTTGCGTTCAAAAAGTCTGGCAATTTAACTGGAATTTAGAAAATACATATTATTTTCATGTTTTTGGTTGACTTGACAATAAAGTACCTACTGCGATAAAATAACAAGATATACAAATACAGTACCGAAGAGTCGGGCAAGATGAATGGCACCATACACGCGGCATGGCAAATGTTCTGTTCCCTCGCGGGGAATAATCTGCCACTTCGCCACCTTAGTAAAAAAATAAAATGTAAAAACCTGTACCTGCCTGTATGTACCGAAATAAAAGAGCTTAATATAGGATCAAATACAAAATGAGAGCTAACAGTAAGTAGCGTTCACTTTAAGGTCCTAGTTTACCTTATCAAGCAGCTGCGACAGTGGCGTGCGCGTGGAAGTGGGTGCGGCCGAGGCCTGCGTGGGCCGCGCCCAGCACTCGCTTAGCGACGAGGCGCTGCTGCCGACGCTGGAACATGCATATCGGCCAATGACTTGCCAGCCAGGATGCGAAGTCGAGAAAACAAGCTCAGGGCCGATTTTACAATCGTCGGATAACATTTAAGCACAATTTTGTGACTATTGAAAAATCACATACTAGTTAAACTTAAAATAAATGGGCATTGTTGCGGACAACGACGGGATGTTGAATTTATTATGATCTGTTATGTCGTCATAACACAATTTGTTGCTCAGAACGTTTCCGAGGCTCTTCTAGGTCTGTTCCCAACTTCCCAAACTACTTTTTACCTGGATGACATGGTTTCGAACAGCCTCGGCTCTCCAGTGGAAGTAGACGGGGCCGGCTCTTCGTTCTCCGACTGGGACACGACCGACTTGTGAGAGCGGAGCCTGAAAACAACGCACGTGTTAGCAAAATGTGACTATTGTCACACTGATAGGATTACTACAACCTACTAGTGCTATGTGAAAGTGAGCTAAGGTGACAGCTAGCTATAAGTTTATAAGGTTACCTCCTTGCCACATTGCCGCTGCGCGTAGCAGAGCGACTTTCGCGAGTCTTGGCGGAGCCACCGACGTTGTTGTCATCGGTGGTCGAGTCGCTGATAGCAGCCGTCTTATCATTGGAGTCGCTCTTGGATGCGATTATATCATCGTGGTTGTTGGATTCACCTGATGAATAGAGAAGTATGATCTTTTTTACGTTCTACATTTGAATTAAAACTTCGATGTTTTCGTTGTGTACCTATTATATAAGTCAAATTGTGGCCTACAAAAGAGAAATAGTATGTAGCTTTTGCTTGCTGTGGAATAGTACGAACTGTTAAAATAGCAATAACCGTAATCATTTTCATGTGAATTATTATTTTTCCTTTAAAAAATCTTTTCTACGTAACGACGACGTATCAGACTCAGAATCCGGCCGGTCAGCAGTTGCCTTTTGACCATTAAATCAATGAGGCAGTCTAGCTCATTTAGGCTCAGAGTGGTGGGATTCGTAAAAAAAAATGTCTTTCAGTTTTTTCTTTTGTTTTTTACCTTCGCTCTTTATTTCAGCATCCATCGGATCAGGCGGCAGGTGCGAGTACTCCGGTATCTTGGGGCTCTTGAGGTCCTCCTCGGCCGCAGTCAGCACTTCCTCCTCAGTGCCCATAGGTTCGTCCTCGTACTCCTCGTCTGCTTCCATCTCCAACTTAATCTTCTTGCATTCTTCTTGCCTAGAGGTTTGTAAGTTCCTTGATATTTTATTAAATTGTTACATAATTATGTTATTTCATGGTAGAACTAGTTGTAGTAACCACCTTTTTTAGATATTTGCAATACCAGATGTGGGGCATATGTTTTGTCATCCAAGAGTTATAACTGACATGTCTCATGCGGTATCAAAGACCTTTCCTTCCTTTTTTTAATTGGACCATTGTTACGCCGCTTGACGGTGACAATAAATGGTTCCCCTCAAAAGGTTCTTCACAAAGAGATTTACTGCAAACTACTTCCTAATACGAAGGAAGTCGCTGGATGCACAAGGCTGGCCCATATGGCGACATTTGGGGGGAAGCCGATGACCAGCGTCTTTCGGCTGAAATTATGACTATAAGTGAACAAGTAACTCACTCATCGATGAATTGTCCGCAGATCTCATGGTACTGGTTCAGTTCTTGCTTGTACAGCAGGTGGCCGCGTAAGATAAAGTCGAAGTACACGCGGAGCCCGTCTGCCACCTCACGGACTAAGTTCAACCTGTGAAAAGATAATCAATAAGTTTCGAGGTAGTAGTAGTCCGATTAAAATATCTAGGACACTGCTGAAAATAACTTCTTTGAATAATTATGATGCATGGCTGGAGCAACGTGGGTGGCGATCGATAGAATAAGGGGTTAACTTTTATAACATGAAACCTGTGAGATCGTCTTTTTATGAAAGAAACATTGGGTTGGATGCTATTTTCGTTTATTAAATTTGGTTTTGCGATTCACATCGTAGAGATTGTTTTCTGTTACTTATACGAGTACCTAAGTACTTATAAATTCAACATTTATATAAAACAATTTTTTTAGACTTTCCAACCAATGCTGTGGAGTGAAATGGCAGGTGGTGTCAACGTAATCGTACCTGCAAGACACATCAAGCATGTCAGGCTTCTGTGGCGGATCATGGCGAGCGCGAGTGGGATGCCAGGCGCCGGCGCGCGCGAACCACTTCACGAACGACTCCAGGATCTGAGCCGCGCACGGAGTGGCCGGCAGCTGCGACAGGCGACCGCGCTTCACCACCAGGTGGTAATCGAATGTCAGGCGATCGCTGCAATATGTAGCCAAGGAAATGCAAAACATGAAATGAAGACAGTGGTGTTGGACGCCCAGACCAGCATCTGCGTTGACTTGATTGGCTTATCGTTTTGGTGTTGTAACATTTGAGAAGCTCGTGGTTAAATATGAACAGCCGCACGGGTCGATCTTCAAGTACAGCGACGCTAGCCGAGGTCGGTCTGTGGATGGGTGACTTAACTTAACATAACGAATTTCTTCCATGACTCGGAAAGCCCGTTAAGCTGTTGGGCCCGGTTGTCATTTGTAAATCTTTGACAGTCGTTGCGGTTAGTCAGAAAACAAAAAAATTGACACTTGTCTTGCAGTAGCATCGTGTTACGCAGTTACTGGGTCATGGAGGTCAGATAGGCAGCCGCTTCATGTAAAATACTGGTACTCGGCTGCATCCGGGTGGACTTGATGCCGATCCCAACATAGTTGGGAAATGGCTCGGTAGATGTATTGACCGTGTTGTATCCATTTCAGTTAGACGCAAATACCATCAAACGCCTAGATGAAAACAATCACGATATTCTACAAATAGGTACACCGTCATTTTTATTTACCGTAAAGCAGAGGGCAGTGTGATATGCGCCCGTCCCACACTCACGTTGGGCGGCGGCGAGCGCGGCTGCGAGTTTCCGGACCCAGACGCCGATGACGAGTCCGTGTCGGCCGTCTCCACCCCTTCCTCGATGTTATCTGATGAAGAACAGCTACTAAGTAATACCTATGTTTTTGTCACCGCAAAATAGCAAACTCCGTAAGATTATAAAATAACTTGAGAGATTGTAAACTCTCGATAAATTGTCAACTGAACATTTGGAATAGGTACTTTTTTACGCATCAAAATTTGATAGTCTATAATCTCTTGAAGTCATTTCTAGAAATTGACTGACGTAAAATGACGACCAATCAGAGCACAAGTCTACAATTGATCCGTTTTCATGTGATGGTAAACCTGGACACAAGGCTCTCATTGGTCTGTTCAGTTCAGATATGAGCTCACACCAACAAATACCAATGAAGGGTCAAGTTTCCAATGTAACTATCACACCAAAACAGATACATTATAGACTAGATTGCTGATTGGTTGCCAGTGTAGAACAAAATATTCATTTTACAATATATCAAAAGTTTACAATCTCTCAAGATATTTATCCGGTGACATATATAAACTATAGTAGGCGCCAGATAAATGTGGAATAAAGTACATTGACCTTTCCCTAATAACTGTTCATAGGTACCTGAACAATTAAATATGAATCGTTTTTCATTATTAGACAATGTTAAGGATCACGAGAGATGATGATTCGGGACAGCTTTGTGTCATTAATTCCGTTTTTCAAATTAAAAATGTCAATAATTGTAGGTGGGTCAATGACCGTTATTCCACGATTATCTGGCGCCTACTATAATAGCTATAATACTCAAACACAAAGATACATGTAACAAGATAACTATTATATGTTTGCTAGTTGCAACTACACTGCAGTGTTACGGATATGCCCTGAATACTCCACTATTCAGTGCGTGGCCCACATGCCATGTATGAGAATAGGTTCTGCCTATCTTACAAAGTTACATTTGGATAAAACGAAGCTAAAGAACTCGAAATGCTTGCTAAGAAATTAAAGAACGTTGACCGGCTTTAACTGCTTCGCACATTTCCGGTGTAGCAGCCGCGCGCGATCCAACAATGGAAAATTGCATTGAAGTAGGGTACCTAACTATGTCGCTCTCGTTCGACGTGTTCGTATCTCTATACTACGGCATTTTATATCTGGTACCTATTGTAGACGCCCTTTATTGAAGTGCGACCGAGACTAAGTAAAGTTTTATTCATCTACAGAAATATAATACCGGCAACGGAATATTCTCAATCAAATAGGTACTTATTATGTAATAGATTATTTTAGAATTTTCAGCTGAAAATAATACTAGCAGAATGATAATAGGGTGGTCATTTTAGTTTCAAGTAGGTAGTAGGTATTATCTTCTACTTCAGCTAGAGCAAAAGTTAAAACTTTTCAGTATTCAATATAATTATGTATTTATAAACACGATAACAAAGAAAAGCGGCAATGCGAAAGGGGTGAGGTGCGCAGTGCGCATGTCTGGGCGTTACCGCGTAAACGCGGCCATCTTTGACGTACTTTGGGTGTGTCGGTGGCGCGCTTTTCGAAACTATAGCCACGTGTATAACTTATTTTGTATGTACGGATATGTACCCAATGCGATCTTTGACTTGTTTTATGATCCCGCACTAATTTATCGTCACACAAAATTTAGGAAAATGAGTAATGAAATCGCACATATTATAGAAATAGCAATAGCTGTAAAAATGCGCTTCGAAAAATATTTCCATGCAGTTTTTTTTGGGTTGTTGCTAAGGGGATGGCGCCTGATTTCTGAATGAATAATTACTACTTTTCTGCACTTTAACACGATCGGTCATGAAAATCACGATAAACTAAAAAAATGCTTAAGTGAGACTTACCATCTGGCTGTGTGCTGCTAGAAGAGCCATCGTCAGAGAAGCCATGTCGTGCACGCTTGGCGGGGCCCGCACCCGCGTTCGACGTGCTGCCGCCCTTCTTGCGCTCCCGGCGATACAGATATGCACCCCTATATAGAACAGATCAATAAACAAGAAAATGGAACTAGTATTTAGCGCAACAGCAGTAAATTGTCATTTTTAGAGGACATTTTACAGGACTTCATCATGGTCATTGTGAAGAGAACTGTTTTCAGTTCTCTTCCTAATGACCCTTATCAAACACAAATAGTTTAAACAAGTAAATAAAATCTTACAGTTGTAGTTGAGATTTCTCAGCGAGATCTCTTTGCAGCTGTCTATTTTCTTCGGTATCTTTCAACACAAAATCCTCACTGACGCAGCGGTCCCAGGAAGAGTTCCACCCTTGGAAGTGAATCAAGTATTCCACAGTCCGACGCCCTCGTTTGTCCTTACTCTCTATCACTTCCAACACCTGTTTAAAATTAATTGACGAAGTTGAATGGCTTTGTAATTTTTTTTTACTTCTAATTATTTTTGGGGTTTGTTTTGCTCAAGGAGCCTCAAAATTGTATGATTGCTATGAAGAATAAAGCACTAGACGTCCTAATTAACTTATAATCACCCCTTTTGCTCTACCCTAGTTATACCTTTTGTATGGCTTCAGTATTTTAAACTTGGTTTATTTTTAAAATTGGTGATGATAGTGCTCCACTTAAAATATTCTACCAGTAGCAGCATCAGTGCATGGGAGGATGATATAATAATAGGCATCAATTTAATAAGAATTATTATTTACAAGTAACAAAGCCAACATGAGGTCTTGCCCCACCCTAACAGCCTATACCAAGTGCTAAAATTTACCACAAATTTTATTTGACTAATAAGTAAAATGGGGATTACAACAAACAAAATATAACTGGAAGTAGCAGAAAGACTACCAACTTTTAAAATTATCTAAAATATGTATTATATTCTAACATCCAAAAATTTGTTTTGTGGAATATTTTAAAAATAATTAGGAATAGTATTTTGTAAACTTAGCTATGTAGAAGATCTAAAAGTTCATATGGAAGTTAATTAATGTAAAGAAGTGTAGATTCACTTTTGAACAATTTTCTATCAAAAAAGTTGCAAAAAGCTGGCAAAAAAGTTTTATATAATTATAACCTAACTGTTGTTTAGTAGTTGTTGCAGTTGTATTTGGGCTATTAAAGTAACTAAAGCTGGTAAACTTGAGTTGGTTCAGGGCGTGGTTAGACCTAGCACTGCGGTCCTTACCTTGGAGTCGTAGAGCACCTTGGCTTTTGTTGGATCCGGTTCATAACACAAAACGCGCTCGCCTTCGCTGAATTTATAACGAACCCCCCTTGTTGACACCATTGCCGGTTTTTCTTCACCGATGGCACGATTGAATCAATATTCCGATAATCAAAGTTATGTAATTGAATAAGAATGATTAAAAATTTAATTTAATTGAAGAAAACACAAAATCACTGAGTAATATTTTGCGCACCGATAGCTTGATTATTGAAAAGACCGACTGATATAATATTTAAAGTATTTCTTATAAAGCGTCAGCGGAGACTGCAGCCGGGTGTGTGCGACACGCCTAGTCCACAAAAATAATGTTTTGTTTGGGCGTCGGCCGATGTTTATTTTGATTTCAGCTGTCAAACATAAAAATATACAATAGTACCTTTTTAATTTTGCCACTGGCAACCCAGAGTCAACAATGGCGCTAGTAGTACGATGGTTTTCAAAGGATTTAAAATAATGAAATAGCCCGAAATTGCAACCTGCTTGTGATTTATATTGGTGTATTTCAATTAAAAACAGTGCTTTTACTATTAGATTATTGAAAAAGTAGCTGAAACGAAAGAAATATTGAAAAAGTTGAGTGAAATGCGGCTGAATGGTGAAAAAATCAATTGGTCGACCATCTATGGGTTAAATTATTAATTTTATGACAAACAAACTTACATACAACCATTTTTATATAATTTTAAATACAGAAGAAATGTGCTGAAACTGATAATTTTTCATTTCAGCATGGCGCGTTTAATCTGGCAAGGGCGTTGACGTATTCCCAGACGTGTTCTATACGCAGTGCTATTTACATAAGGACTTGGGCGTAGGCAGGGTGTGGCGAACGGGGGCCGGGGCAGTGTGGGGGACATATCCAAGGGCGTTGGCAAGGAAGAGGAACAAAGCCTAGTACTAACACATTTCTGTGTATGCCTAGTGACTTTCATCATTTATATTGAAAACGGTTTTCAGTGCAGATAGTGAATTGGCCCCTTTTTGAAAATTAACTCTTTGTGGTTTTCGTTTGTTGTTGGTGTTTTTTGTTATTTTTTACATTACATAATATATATTTTTTTATTTCGATCCAAACGAATCTAGATTTTTTTTTCCAAAATATAAATCAATAAAGGAAAGCCAAAGCGTCATCACTTCATCAGCAACAGGGATAGTGTAAAAAACTTTGTCTGGTTAATATATTACCAAGGCCTTGATCAGCAGAGAATTCTGACTAAGCATAAACATACAGTACAATAATATTGCGGAGATGTCGACCGACCAGGCATCAACTGGATTGAAACATGATAGTAACAGTGCTCGATAGACCTTTCACTATGTGATTTTTGTCAGGCACCGTAAAACATCAACTTCGATTTTTCGGGAACAAAAGCCAAAGGGGTGCCATTGACCTTTGCTCCCGGTTCCCTAGCTACGCCCTTGGTTAGGGGAGGTTAGGGGACTTCACTGTAAACGTGAGAGTTATGGTCACATGGCCGATTGAAATGCTTGTTTATGAATGCTGTGATTTGTTTCATTTGAAAATTTATTATAATAGCACCGGTGCAGTTTCAATAGCACGCTTACGTTTTGTTTTTTTTTTGAGAGTCCCGTAGTCAAAGGATTTTGTGCACTATAAACCAACAATTCAAAGATATGTGCGTTAGCCGTCAGAATACACGTGCCCTCTTACAAAGAGGTGACCTGTTTCAATCAATCAATCAATCAGTTTATTTGTGAAACATAGGTTTTTACATAAATAGGGGGTGCGCTATGTTTTGTCATAATTAAGACAAACAAATTTATTACACATTAGGAGTAATTAGATTATGTAACTTAGATAAAATATTTTTTTAGATTAAATAGATTGAACAGGAACAAAAAGAACAAAAAAACACAAATACAACAAAATCAACAAATAGTCACAGTATCTACTTATTATCTAAAGGTAAAATTGCATCATTATAATAATTGGACGTTCAAAAATTCGTCTACAGTATAATAACATTTGTCAATTAATAATTTGGTAAGAGCTTTTTTAAACTCATATATTGTCATGTTTCCCAGCAGTGGTGGTTTCCACTTATATGCTGATTATTGCTGATATTGGATTAGAACTTCATAATATTTTTGGGGGTTTATTTCTCTTGATAAGTGTAGGTATTAAGACAGGATTTTTTAAAATTCAGTCCCTAGGCGAGTAAAAATTGGTCAAAACGTATGTATGAAAAATGTTATGGCTTGTTTTTGACATTATACACAGCAACAACAAGTACAAACGAGTCTGTACCTAAGAACAAACCGATGAAAGTCTGATGAAAAATACGAATTTTTGGAGTTTTCGTAAATCGACCTCGAAAGGGTGAAAAGGGATGATCAAGTTTTTAGGGCAGGATTTTACTGCTTGCTTCAATCAACTCGAAAATCGATGTCAACAAAGTAAAAGTGAAAAAAAGGGTTGAAAATGGGACATCCAGTTTTTGTATGACAAATTTTGGACGAAGTGCTATTAATTATCCTATAACTAATGAATATTATTCCAAGGACAGCGGTGTGCATCTGTGCCCTATCTCACAACATCAGGGCTTTTTTCCAAGATTAAAAGTGGCCTATGACACATTGCTTTGTATAATCGCATCAGAGGGTACTTCTAGACTACTAAACAGCAAAAAATAACTTCTAGCGTGTCGATGGCAAATGATTACATTTTATGTTTGGTCCAGTATCATTCGATAACATACTTGTAGACCGATGACTAAACGTGTTTTTTTATGAATTAGGTAAATCGAGTTAATTTGATAGCAATTTAATGTCATACTTGATCCATTTTCTCTTGCTGTTCTCCATGACCTACACTAGATGGTAACGACCATATTCTTGATTATATCAAACTTCAAGGATGTTTATGGATAGGTTCACATCCTGCCAGGTCCTCACTTAGCATAGGTATCAAGTAGGTAGGTGCCTTCTCGAAAATGTCAGTAGGATAATTTCAGTCGCAGGCCATTTGAGCGTGAACTTTATAACCCGCAGAGACGTGATTAAATGTTTAATTTAACATGATATTTGCATGGTATAATGCTCCTAATAAATGTCTTCCAATTGCGTGGCTTGAAAAGGTGAAATAATAGAAAAAGTTTCATAAAAATATTAATTTAATTAAATAGGTATGTCCTAATGAACGTAAAACATACTACTAAAAAACATATTGAAAATAATACGTTATTAGTACTGAACAATTGGATTCCTAGGTTTTGGCATCAATTTAGTGGTGGTAGAGGGGAGAGGAGTAGGCGATGGGAGCAGCGAACTTGGCGACCGGGGTGGCGTGGACCACCGGAGTGGCGGCATACGCCAGCTTGGCTACGGGCCCGGAGTGGTACACGGGAGAGGAGTGGTACACTGGGGCGGACTGGTACGCCACAGGGGCAGCCTGGTATGCTACAGGGGCGACCTGGGCGACCTTGGCGACTGGGGCGACGACCTTAGCGACGTGGCCGAGGGCCTCCTTGCGCACGACGGCGTTGAAGCCGTTGTGAGGGTCGGCGGTGTAGTCCACGGTGCGCTTGGTGCCGTCGGGGTCCACCACGGAGTAGGAGCCCTGCACGACGTCACCGTCGCGGCTCTCGTGCTGGCTCTTGGAGTCGCCGGTGAGACCGTCCTGCACGTCATATGCGAAGCTGTATTGGGGGTGCGCGTCGTATTCCTCGACGGCGACCTTAGCGACGGGAGCGGAGTGGACGACCGGGGCAGCGGCGTAAGCCTGGTGGGCGACGTAGGCGGGGGCCGCGGCATACGCCTGGTGGCCGGCGTATGCCGGGGCGGCGGCGTAAGCCACTTGAGCAGCTGGGTAGACTCCAGCGCTGGCCGCGGCCACCAAGCAGGCGAACACTACGAACTGTAAACAACAAATAGGTTAATTTTAGATTCACTGTTGTCACTATTTCAATCACAGAGTTAGATTTTTGTTTCAGAAACTTGCACGTTTAATTCTCATGTAAATTTGGAGTTTCTACCTTGAATGCCATGGTGTGGTATGTGAGTTGATCGAGGATGTTGAATGATGTCTGTCGAGGAGTGCTTGGAGCTTTTATATGGCTGGCGGGGGCGCACCCTTTCACCGCGCTGTCGTGCGTAGTCACACGGCCGTGAGTTAGAGCCCCGGGGCGCTCTTAATGATCCCTAATTTTTTCGGAAGCTGATCTTGTGATAACGATTTGGTATTCTAATTAAAAGTATCGATGTTGCTAGGGTAAACAGACGTTTTTTCACGCGCACTTTTTTATTAGCTACGAACAGTGATGCAGTTTAATTCAAAAGGCTCTTTTCTTTAACTTTACATGTACCTGTTGAAATATGTTATGGATGTGACCACGATATACAGTATTTCAGTGACAGCAAGCTCCAGAAGACTAGGTAGGATTAAAATTAACTCAAATCACTCAATATTTAGAATTAGATAAGAATTAGATTATGAATTTTGATGGTTTATAGAGTCACAAATTTAAATACAGTCAGACTTGAAAATATCCCAGGTTTCACCCTCGATTATCTACTGAATTATGAATTTGAGGTTAAAAATTTTCAAACTCTAGAGGTACTTTAGCCTGAAACCAATAATACCATATTACCTGAAACCTGTCTACTTTGGGCATAAAATTAGGCTCGTAATACTTAATTCAGACAACGGCCAGAGCAGAAATATAATAAGTTCAGTCAATTGAATTAAACGAAAGTAAATTATAGTGTGACTGTTTAACCCTTCGGAGATACAGGCGTAGGCGTGGTATGTTGTTTCATATCAATGAAAATGTAATGCAAAAGATATATTGATTGAAATTAATTTGTCCAGTTCTAATTTTTTTCCCACTACTTGAAACTGGCAAATTATTCCGCGTAGTGTAAATTTTCAATTAGTTCCTTTTGGTGCAACCATGAGGCTCACACTATTTTTTTCTGTTTTAATTGTCACGTTTAATAAAATTTTATGCGTGCCTAATGGATTGGTTAGATAAATTGCTTTCTGGGAGAGGTATATGGGTCTATCTGTTAACTGTAACTCCCTGTTGGGAACGATGGAGTAACATAGCCACTTCTAAACCAACGCAACGCCTGGGCTTTAGCGCTCCACGAGGAGCTTATCTCTCCGATAAGAAAACGTAGAGCGACAAAATCATGTTTGTTGGTTGGTTTTGGGTATTTAATATTATGCTTCACCAGCTGATATAGTTAGTAGTATAGTTTGTAGAGTTTTCTTTCTCGTTTGGACAAATATCCATTAAATAACAATTTAACAGCGTTTGTTTCTTACGATATTTCATACAAACTCGTGAGGCCGTGTTCTTGGAAATGAATAGCTTAGGTACTTAATCAAACCTAAAAGACATAGATACGTAAAATAAGCTCTTATATAGGTAAGCTGCATACCGATTATAACTTTACTCAAGCAGCATACAGTAGATATCCCACAACTGGGCAATGAACTCTCTCCCCGTGACTTTTAGATTTTTCGATCCCGGGCTAATGTTGATCACTAAAGCTCGTCCCGTCATTATAGTCAAACACACATCTTAAATTGTGCTCAGTAACAGACTGGGACGTGCGTCCTTCAGATGAATAAAAGATCGCGTATTTTTAGGGTGCGCTAAATTTTATTCAACGGTCTTTAACGGCTCGGCGGAACCAGTTCCGCCCTTTTCACATGGGTCTATACAAATTCTCGCACAAGTATAATTTCCTGTAGGGAGACACGCAGCCCTCTGGCGGCCGACACAGATCAAGGTCGATGTAACCGGAGCAGCTGGCCGCAGCCGCTGGGTCTCTCTGGTAGTTCTGGTACACTTGCTTTCCAGTTTCCATGGCGACCACGCACGCTGGGAATTTTACCTTTTCTAAGGCAAGGAGAATATTTTACAGCACATAAATCAATACTTTTTTTTTTGGATGGGAAATCATCAAATGACATCTTTCGCTCTGGGTGGAGTGGAAGGGCAAGTCAGACTTTTACTGACTAAAACCCATCCGTGTTCCTTCTAAATCCCTTTGAGTTCCAGGGCCGCGGTGACTCTTTCGAACAAATTCCGCAACAAATCAATAAGTATTGATTACGTTACAATTAGATATTATATTGTTTTAGAATGGCTATACACTTTGTAATTAATTAATTATTGATGAAATCATTCATAACAAATTCAGGCTTATGTTTCCCATTTCCACTTTGGAATGCCTGTTTTTAAGGCACGTGCGGTGGTAAGTCTGATGCGGTTTGGTCTTGCGTCCTTTGTTTTATTTTTATTGATAGGCTCACGTTAGGCCACTAGGCTATCCTATCTCACCTGACGGCGAAGCAGCATGTTTGCCTAACCTATGCGTTCTGGGCTTACAAACCTAGCTTGTAACTACCAGAAAACTGGTAGTTACTCAAGGAAAGTTTATTGGGTAAGTATAGTCTAGATTCGTGTTTGCTAAATGTGAATAAGTACAATTAGCGAAAAGTGGGAGTACTATAAACTTCTACCCACTTCTACATGTAATACAGGCTAGGTTAGGATAGGTATCTGTATTACGTAAGCTTGCTTCATTCATTATCAAAACGATTAACTAAATAAAAAGTAAATCGTCTCAAGTCTCTAGTTCACGTAGTATCACTCACTCCTCGTGAATCACATAATCTAATTTGCAGACGTTACAAAATAATAAGTAGGTACTCCATTCATTTGTTTCTCTGACTAAAGATGTGCTACTTACTATACATACATATTTATTATTTATGTAGACTGCTACATAACACGTAGATGCACTTATCAGAATGGATTATTAAGGCATATTAAGATTTTTTTAACACTGAATTAAAATAAGTCATGATTAAAGTGACGCACACTATTCAATATAGATGTCGGATAAAGTACTAAAATGTTTGTAGCGTTATAAATTATGATATCTCGATTTTATTCAAAATTCGACAAGATAATGAAATCTCTCGATAATTATAACAGATTCAAAGCACAGGTCAGAACCGCAGCTTTTCTGTATGACCTACACGTGCTGCATAGATTTCAACTAGACGCATATCAACACTAAGTATACCACAAACTGCTAACTTAGTACAGAAAGGAAGAAATGAGTCGACCATAAACAGCTGGGGCGACATTTACAACTAGTACGTGTGCTCTTGTTACCGTCTGTAATGTTAGTATTATATTATCTGTGGTAATGTGTTGTGTTGCGCAAGAGTCTCCGCCCGCGCACTCAAGGATGGCTCGCCCACTACGGCCACACAATGTTATTACATTTTAATCGTCTCGTTTTAGATATTTGACAAGGCTACTTGATTTGTTTGTTTTATAAAACCGTAATTATAAAAAAATCTTAGAGATAACACGGGGTGATTGGTAATTTATTTTAATTTTATTTTGATAAGTACAGTGACAGACTACAGACTAAAAACACTTCATCATAGCCATGACAACATACATTATGTGAATCTGGGGTCCAATTATTACTGCACACAGCGTTTTTAGCAAATAGCATATCTAATAATAATTTTAGCTAAGTACTTAGATCACTAACCCATCTCCTTTTCTCAAGACTCTTCATGTGAAAGTGTGTGAGTCGCTGATAGTAATTGGGTAGCGTACGTCTGAGGCCATATTTCGCACTTAAAAATCTGACAAATAAGCGAAATAAGCGTCATAAAGTTCAAACTACGAAAATTTCAATTATTTAGGTTCGTGATCGTGACGAGCCGGCGTTTAACGGCCGGTTTCATGTTACAAAGGCAAACATGACGTTTCAGCTACTGTTGGTAGCTAATTTGACAGTTGGTTAAAGGTAGATACGTTATTGAAACCGGCCGTTAGGGGACTGTCTGTATGTAGAACTTGACGTTCAAAAAGTGTTGGCTCTCAGCCAAATTTGAATAAATGACATTTGATTTTGACTCGAAAAGCATCCAATTTAGTTCTGAAGTTATCGTGTTCAAAATCGTTGCAAATTAGCTCTAGAACATCCCATTTGAACAATCATCCTGTATAGACAGCGAATAGGACGTCATAGCAACGTGTAGGTAGGTGTCTACCTAACCAATGTGTATAATCTTCTGAGAAAATCATCAAATCTTACTTGGACTAGAAAATATAGTTTAAACAATCAACAATAAAAAAAAACATTGACACGATATTCCTATTATAATATAAACAAACACTGTTAAGTGTGCATCGTGAGAAATTAAAGTGTAGTCGAGTTCAGATTGAGTATGGCAGTATGTTAAACGTTCGTAACTGGGAATCCTAACTACTTTATTAAATACCAAATAGTTAATGATTTAAAAGAAAAAAAAACAGTCATTCGGTTAGATTCAGGTAGGTATTGTAGTAAGATGGTACAATCGGGTATTTTACTAAAAAATAAAATTAGATCGTGTTTTGAACGCACTATAGGTATATCGTCTTCAGTTTGTCTTTAGTAATTATTTTTTTGTAAAATTTTAATACCCTATTCAGTACCCCGCGAAATATACTTAGGGCAATTTTTTTAATAGTTTATTTTACTTTTATCATTAATTACTGAAGAATAAAAATGACCGTTTGACATACCTAGGACTTTTAAACAAAATCTGTCGAACCAACTCAAACCATGGTCATGGTCGTTTTTTACCCGACTGCTCCAGAAGGAGAGTAATGTTTTATTTCTCAGGTAAAAGTTATCTGACCATTGAAAAATCGGTCCGAACCAAATTAAGCAGATTATAGGCCAGTTTTGCGGCCAATTTTGCGACGAGTCGCAAAATTCCTAACTGAGATTTTTTTCTTGAATCGTGTATTTGATCTTACGAGTAGCTCTTCTCATCATCATCTTCCTGCCCTTATCCCAAGTTATTAGGGGTCAGCGCAACACGTTTTTTTCTTCCATTCTGTCCTGTCAGCCGTCACGCTATCACTAACTTCCTTTTCTTCATATCACTCCTAACACAATCCATCCATCTTTTCTTTGGCCTCCCTCTCCCTCTTCATCCATCCAATATTCATAATCATAACTCTTTTAGTTACATGCATTTCATCCCTCCTCTTCACATGACCACACTAGTATGTACCTCTTCCAATAAAATTATACATTATCCATAACCGGGTCATGGTAAAAAAAACGAAAACGCGTTTATTTCAATAAAAGCTAGGAAAATAAAGTTTTCTCTAATTTTTTTACACAATATTTAAAAAATTGGTTAAATTAGTTTATTTTATCAAAATTCATTATTATCACCCTCCGAAACGGCGTATTAAAAATATATTTTGAAAAATTGGTTCAATGTGTTTAATTTTTTTTTAAAAGTCAGACATGGCATATCTATAGGTACCTACACTAAAATGATTAGGTACTAAGTATTTTTCAAATAAAGCAGCTGGAAACACAAAATCAAAAAAATACATTAAAAAAAGGATAGTTTTTTTTTTTTTTTTATAATAACTTGGGACAACTCACATACAGTCATCCGATCCCAAACTAGGCAGAGCCTGTGCTATGGCAACCAGACAACTGATAAACATACTTATATATTTCTAAATACATACATATTATACACAAATCACACCCAGACACAAAACAAATGATCATGCTCATCACACAAAGATTCGTCCTGGGTGGGAATCGAACCCACAACCTCCGGTTTCGCAGTCAGGGTCACTAACCACTAGACCAACAGGCCAGTCAAAAAGTTGCCCGGTTTTAAAATGTTTCATTTACTTACAAACTTGTTAAATTCAATCTCTTCTACATATTATGTTCTAAACAAAAATGCCAGTTAATATCTTTTTTCCATCGAGTTATTATTTAAATTAAAAGTTTTAGTAAAAAAAAAACGAATACACGGGGGTTAACTTTGTGCGGGATACATATTAACATACTTCCCTGCCTATACCCTACACGTTAAAGGAAAAAATTATTACTCAGTTAGCATAATTTTCAGCGTAATTTGCCTTAACTAATTAATAGATAAACCTGATATGTATTTCTGAGATTAATTAGTGGAGGTCAGCGGCCATGGCCGTCGATGTTGAGGAAACAAAAGAAGTTGGACGGGCGCGGACGGGTGCGGCCGATGACTGACAGTGACGACGGTGATGTGTTGGCTATCGTGATACCATCTGTTTCTCGTCATCATTCATGTTCCTGTCAAGCTTGAAGGTTGTCCGTGGCCATAGTATATATTTGTGGACCATCCATAACCAAATCATAGATTTGTACAGGTTTTGATTTACATTTAGGACATGCTCAGTTCTTTTCAAGCGTTTTTCTTCCTGTTGTAGGTTGATCTCAAATCCAAGCATGGAAGTTGAAGTGACAATGAGCAAGGTGAAAAAAAGATTTAAAACAATAACGTTTTTATGGAACAGGAAAAGAGATCGGTAGATAGACATAGGTAGGTATATTGCAGAAATAAGTTTTGCAGTTCATATCCCAAATGAATAGACAAGATGCGATATAAACTCAATTGAACGTAAGATACGTTCAATTGAGAACTAAGACAGAAAGAATTTAATTATAGAACGTCTTATACTGAAGCTTCTCAAATCATGTTATCGCATGCTAATTTGTTAGCTGGTCCTTTTAAGCTGATTTGCGTACACACATTTAACTACTCTACATATGGCACATGACTTGTAGGCATACATTGTTGTCCTTGTTCTGAATAAGCTACTGATATTTTCATTTAGAGGCCTGTGAGTGCTTGTTGTAGACTTAAAGTTCATCGCCGCAATCTGCGAACATCTGTTACTCTGTAACCATTCCTACATCACTTCGAGTTCGTAATTACCGGTATTTTGCGCCACGTAACACTAAGTGCCAACTTGTTTTCTTCATAATTTGGTCCAAGGTTAAGATTATTCGATTACTTTGACTGTTTTACGATATCACGTAACGAAATGGTAGCGTGTCGTTGCGTTGACGAGTTTAATCTTTAGTTATCACTCAATAAACGTCACTAAGAATCGGTAAACGATCATTATAGGAAAATGAGACTCGATAAAAGGTCTTTCATCGATATTTATGCAGCAATATATATTTTACACGTTGCGGATCTTCGATTTGCAAATACTGATGCCAAGATGACTCAATTATACAGATCTTGTAAAATAAAGAAATGGGCAATAAATCTGTAAAGTCGATGAGTTGCAGGTTGTCGAACGAATATTAATTCAAAATCAGAGCAAGAAATTACTAATGTGTTTTAGCACTTTCATCATCACATCACTTTCATCAAGTTCCTATAATGATGGATTCTTTAAAGTTTGCCAAATCAGTTCGACACATTTTTCAGAACTCTGATGGGTAAATTGTGGTCCATGAATCCTTTTAAGATTTGGCACCTCTTGAAATAATTGCTGCGTTTTTTATCTCCCCCGAACTATTATACCCAATAACGATGTACATACACAATACCCACATTCAATAAAAATGCACATATATTTAAACGATCACGCCCAGCGCCGTAATCTTTCACAGCTATCGACAGGGCGATGAATGGCTATTCATTATTTGTTACTTACGATTCGCGCTCCGTATCGCTCGAGCCAGAGACAATAGTAGAGTTTCACCTTGACATTATGGCCGACGTGTAAGGCGATGGTTATCCGCCCCTGACTGCTGGCCAAGCTTTGGGCTTCGGCAATGATAGACGATGTTATCGGCAGGGTTAGCTGACGAAATAATCTGTAAACGGTGATTAAGTACCTACCTATAGGATTATGGGTGTTGCAGGCCGGTTTATTTGAGCAGGTAATTGCAGGGGAAGTGCATCAGTGTTTATTATATTAAGAAAGGTTATTGTTCTAATGCAATGAGCTAGAAGCGTTTCGAGTTTTCGCGTTTTGATGAATATGAATAACGACACGCCGGTGATTAACTATTTACGTAAAAGCTATACTTATTGTGAAAGTTTAACATACTCATTAGATGACATTTGTACTAGTAAGCAATTAATCGTAAGCTCAGTCAAACATAAAGTTTGTTTCAAAACTTGACCAGCTTACAATTTCAAGCCGGGAAATGAATGGAGCAAAAAGAGAAATTAAGCTTTAAAATGCTGAATGCATCTAGAAGCAGAGTCAAGTGTTTCAAAACATTGCATCAGAAAAAAGTCTGTACCTATTTGTTTCAAACAGCGAATCACTTAAAATGCGATTTCGATTTAATAGCTGCGGTTTATTTAAATACTTGCTTTTCCTGCGATTTGCTCAAGTCAATGTAGCCCATAACCGTTTCCACGGTTCCAGCTATCTCTGTCCCAAATTCATTGAAAACAGTTCTGCGATTTAGGAGTGAGAGCGTAACAAACAAACAAACTCACTTTCGCATTTATAATGTTAAAGTTAGGATTAGTTACCTACTCAGACTCGCATTTTTTATCCTAGCTAATCTAATAACTACAGAGTGATCGGCATCATATTAGCTACAACTTCGTGATACACATAGCTGCATGGCTGCGCCGGTACTCGACTGTACTTATGTCATTCCTCGGGCTTTGTCGGGCATGTCTCGAATGTGATGCAATGTCCGGAGCACGACCCCAGCAGCATGTTGTAGTGATATCTTTATGAGCTTAATTATGACTTAGTGTCTAGTAATTTAGCATTGCAGCATTAAATCAGGAGCGGATCCAGGATTGTCGTTTGGGGGGGCGCTGCTGATGGTGGGTTCACCAGTGATGTTTAAGTCTCATGTATTAGGGGGAGCCTATTAGCATTAAACAGGGACAAGCCCTGACTCTGGAATGCTACTGAGGAATTTCAGATAGGAAAACGTAATACATTTTTTTCAACTCAGGAATTTGGGACATATGGACATCATGCTAAACAAGGGATCAAATCATATTAGATAAAATTAAGTCACATGAAAAAATACTCCAGAAAGAGTTGAAACGAGCTGCTCATCCAATATTTTCCTCCATACCTTCTCGTACATCTCTATTTGCCGTCATCTCAACAGTCAACTCGTATCTAGCCATATCAACTTTCACACAATCGTTTCTTTGGTCCTTCTGTACTCGTATGAGTATTACCATACAAAGTAAGTAATCAAAATAAAAACGTATCTCAGATAATTAAACGGTTAAACATGATTGAGAAAGCTTAATTAATAAGTAAAGAGACAACTTTAATTTAGTAGGTTGTTTAACGCTAATCTGCAGTCCATATTTCTGAGTTAAAAGGTCAGTAAAACTTAATCGATTCTAAGAAGAGATATCCTACTACGAAACGTTTGAAGTGAGTTGAGAATAAGAGGAGCTTTAGTTAATATAATATTATAATAATATTATTTTAAATAGTTACTATAATATTTAAATAATATAATAATATGATGTGCATAGGCGTATATTCTCGGGTGGGCCGTACCCACCCCAGAATCGTCTGATGCCCACCCCAGGATGTTTGGGGACCAATTCCAAATTCTAGGCTGGACACTTATATAACTTACACACTTATCTAATAAATAATCTACCACCGAGAAACCTACAAACTTATCTACCTACATAATACACAATTACACGGTCATTTTAAATATCGTAGATCGCAATAAATTGCACTGTCCTGATTTTTTGGGTTGTTAATAGTTGCCAATAGTGGAGTAATTGTGCTCGTCAGATTGACAAACCTTCGAAAAATTGACAAAATATTTTTGAGTGAATTATCTCTTGCATTCAGAGCTACAAAATCGCAGTGTGCAATCCCTCGACTTCCATTCTTATTTTCTTTTGTACTTAATATAAATAAACTTACGTTTAGTATTTTTTTGTAATCAACCCAAATATGCAAGGACGTGGACAGGGTGAACAAGAGGATAGTAAAAGTAGATCTTACCCATTCGAGGGCGGGTTACAAAAATTTTCGAGCTCGCTCTACTCGCTATTATAGCCTTCGGTATCAAAATTTTATATTACTTTTATGGCTGTATGAATATTAGAGCTCGTTTTTGCATTTAAAGTCTCGAACTTTCCTTTAAGCCGAAAAAGTGACTTTTATATCTGTAGTTGGTAAAAAAGAACTAATCTAACTCAGATTATCAGGTGGGATGCTAAATATGTTCGAGCTCACTTCGCCCGCTCTAGCATTCTTGGGTCAGCAGAAAAACATCTGTTTGTGTGAATAAAAAAAAATCTAATTTACCAAGACAAGGTTTTTAGAAAACTTTGAGCTCGCTTAGTTCGCTCATACATTTCCAATTTTCTTCAGGCTAAAGCTTTTCAACAAAATCCACCACCGTCACCCACGCGTTTTGCCCGCGGCGGCATAATTAGGGTTCCGTACCTCATAAGGTAAAAAAACTCTTATAAGATTACTCTCTTGTCCGTCTTTCGTCCGTATGTCACCACCGATTTTTTTTGTGAAGGTCTCCTTTGTAGGAATGCAATGGTATCCATTACTACCCATCGATTGTAAGCTAGTCCGATTTTCTCGACTTATTTTATAATTTGAACCCCATTATTAAAATGAACCCCCCCCACCCCTAGATACGCCAATGTTCAATTTCTTCTCGCTTTCCTGCAACCTATGGGAGTGATTTCGTGAAATGGGACAGAAGTGTGTAACAGGAAGCCGAGGAAGCGCGCGCTATTTGATTTGGCCAATGAGCGCGCGCAGTGGTCGAGTTGGCTGTCAGTTGGTACTTTTAATGTTAATGTTGCTTTTACCAAGGTGAGACGTCAGATGTTACACATTCTATGCGACTACTGTAAGACTCGCTCTTTTTTTTTTAAATTACATATTTGCGAATGGTCTCATAGGTTTTCCCTAGCAGGTGTTTAGCTCCAAGTGAGATGTATGCTCGGCGCGTCTGTTGTATATTATGGCACGTATCGTATCTGTAACAGTAGTGCGTTGCATTCAAAGACAAGTGCGTAAGAGAAAGCTTATTAGCTATTCTCTTACCACGACAGATAGGGATTAACACTCGCAACAAGTGATTAACTGGAAGATAGACTCTTTGTAGGTTTCCATTTAAATGAATATTACACTATGTTTAAAATTTCATCTCGATTATAATATTAAATTAACTCGTTTTTTTGCATACACGACGTATGCAAAGGAACGGGATTATGGTTTTAATTAAATTGATTTACGACCTATTTTGTAATTGTAACGAATTTTTAAGTGCATTTGCCGCACAAACATCGAGCTAAGTTTATTTCAATTTGTTATTTTGGTGAAATAAATCAAGCTTGCGAATTCATGTGTCTAAGTAGGTATATGAAAGCAATGCATTAGATTTAATTTAGTTTCGTTGGGTTCTGAAGCCCTCGTTAGATGTTAAGATGATGTTATTGCTGGGTAACTTTTTGAGCCACTTCTTCCCAGCTTACACATTAGGAAGTGGTGACGGCTTTTTGGGGGACAGTTTTTTTGTAAACGTTGACGTTCAAGAAGTGGCACTCAGCTTAATTTGAATAAATGACTTTTTTATTTAAAGTAAGATGCATGGGCTTTTTGTATGTATCTAGTAATTGACAGCTTTGAGTGAGTAACAGCACAGTGACACAACTGCGCATCATTGTCGGCAATGCCGGGGATATCTTTTCGTATTGTGTCCACGCTTTAAATGGTGCAATTGTCGCTACAGCGCTTACATACGTAAAGCGGTACAGCAAAAGTCGTTTGTCGCGTGGCTGATCACTGAACACATGTGCAAACTGCTCTATTTGTAATTGGTATCAGTCTGTGACAGCAGCGGCGAGGTGATCTCATCAGAGTAAAGAGATTTGTTTATGAGAGAATATTCTCACGTACCTCGGCAAGACTCTACGACAACAAGACTACAATATTAATCAGCTTGAAGTAGATTTAAGACTAGGAAGTTTTAGTATCATTAACAACGTGCTAGCAAGTTTAATTGATGCAGTTGCTGAATGCCCACTTCTAGTTCACGAGTCGTTTAAACATCGTTACTGCAAGTGGAAGATTAAAGATTCAATCTTCCTGCCTCTAACTTAGTATGCCATGTAAATTTTCGTAAGTTCTTCTGCTAACACCAATCGAGCAAGTTATCACTAAATAGCAAGGGACCAGTTTATAATCTAACTGGTCAGGGATCCTATAAAGCCAAGAACTTATTGAGTGATCTTAGATAGCGAAATTGAATTAGGTTTTTTATTGAGATCACTATCTTGAAACTAGTTTATGTGTGAAGTAATGGATGCAGGTTATAGATTAGTCAATATCTCGATTAATAGAAACGTAGGTATGCGTGCTTCTATAGTCATTTTCCTTTTATAAATCCGTTAGTATATCACTGATTTAATGATGATTTCTTGGTAATAGACCTTTTCTGTGGTCGACTACATTAGGGAATCTAGTCGTAGTTAGAAGTACTCAAACATTTGACTGTAAACCTAAACTTATGCATCATAAAAATACTTTAAAAACCTACAATTTACTCACAGTTACAATCGTGTTCTCAAAAATGACTTAACAAATAATCATAATTGTAATAGTCCCATTTACAGACCTTTAAAACGGTAGCAGCAGCTTTATAGACACGTTTATTTTACTAACAAGTACCTACTATGCTTAGTATTGTGCTAATCACAAAAATGTTAGATGTATCAGCATATTATCAGTGTACGTAAAATACATGATACGGCCCTAAGTAGTCACTTACTTTCTTCATCACGTAGCGTAAAGTGTCAGCTGTCAACCTTTAGGCGTATGTTATGGTAATGTGTCTTGTAGTTGTAACATAACCTTGAATTTAGTGCCTACAACAGTGTCCCAGTATAGTACACTTGTGACGGACTTCTAGTGAAATTATTATGCAATTTCATTGATCTATTTGTACCAAACTATCTTTTTGAGGCAGGTTCGCTCTTTTCACCTAAGCATCCTATACGAATATTACTTTTTTTCAGAATAAAAAAAGCTGTAGCAATCGGCTTTAGCTTATCTTAGTAGCTTGCTATAAGTAACAGACATTACGAAATCAGATTCGTACTCGCTGAGGTTACTTCCTACCAACAACGACCAACCATGTTATAATTTTACATTTAGTTTAAATAAATAAACAGATATATCTCTAGGTACCTATTTAAAATGCTTTGTCCAGATGGATCAACGCACAGATGTAGGAATGTTGAGATTTGGATGACGTATTCCTTTAAATATGAGAAGGAAGGATTTTTGGAAGAAATAGGAGATGAAAGTTTGTATGAAAAATCTTACTACTCCTTGGGCCAATTATACTTGAAACTTGGTCCGAATACTAGCCAAAGTAAATAATGAAGATCGTCATTATTCGTTTTTCACAACTACCCCCCAAAGTCAGTTTAGGGGGTGCTAAAGTTTGTATGGAAGAATCTTATTCCTTCGGCTAATTTACTTGAAACTTTCTAAAAATACTGGTCCAAATAATTAATAATAGCTGTCATTATTCGTTTTTCACAACCTCCCCCAGCAGACAATAAAGGCAGTGTTAATGTTTCGATGGAAGATTCGTATTCCTTGGGTCAATAAACTTATGCAATTAAACACGGAGATTTACTTTTTGACGAAAATACAAGGATATGAAAGAATATTTAGTCAAGTCGACCTAAGGAAATGGGATGGAAAAGTTTGTATGGAACATTTTTGTTTGTAGTTAGCTCTACTTAAAACTTGATCCAAATGCTTCGAAAAGCCTATTTCAGCATTTTCTGACATTCAACCCTTTAAAAGTGAAAAGGTTGGCATAGTATGATGAAGACCACGTCAATAGGACCCAGGACACTTTTTATCCCTTTTAATACATGTTCGAATTTCACGCGGGCGGAGCGTGTGTGCTCTCAAAAATGTGTCTGTGTCGGGGACCAGTGTAGTTACCGAAATAAACCAGAGTGCCAATTTTTCTAATTTTTAAGCCACGCACTCATGTCAGCCACAATCTGTCAAAAATGTATCGTATGGGATAGTATCTGGGCAGACTTGGTTTCACAAAACCTTGCCACTGATCAACACGGTAGATTAACATTACGTATGTTAATGTATGTAGATCCAAGTTTAAGCTAGGGGTACACCTCTAGCATTGTTTCTCAGAATTATTGTCAAGGAAAGCGTTTAGGTTCGTCGCTAGTTTGGCGACGGAATATAAAGCAGAGCTGTGCCAGCCTGACGCAAGTTGCGCACTATGACTGTGACGCATTCCTAACAGCAATGAGGTCAATAATTTGAGTCAAGGTATGTGCACTACTTTTTAGGTACGAGTGAATTTTGTGCTGCATTTGAATTTCAGATTTGGACGTGAAATGTTAAGTAAGTCGCAACGGCGAGTGACGATATGAATGAACGTTTAAGTTGTGTTGTGCACTTTGTAGCCGTTTTTGTGTAGTGAAGTCTATGCTAGGTTGCAGAAATAAAAACAATGTTATCTGTAGACCATTTTGTTCAGTGTGAGTGCGGTGCCCCTGAACAATATGAACATAGGTTGGAGTGCACACCTGCACTTTGGGGGACTTAATGTAGCCATCTACTGGGTCCAAACAATCCAAGAAGTTAACCGTTGACTCGAAAAGAAGAAGAAAATCTGTAGACAAAATTAAATTAAACATTAAAATTCAGCGCAAGCAGTAAAGAGATTTATTCCCATGTGATTAGCTACAAAACTAATCTGGCTGCCAATTACCTCAGCAAATACTGAGCAATTCGTAAATTGCAGTGATTTAACGAGCACTTTTTGCACAGCCTTAACCCGTTCAACTTTAATAAAATTAACTTCAATAATTATAGGAGAGCGGTCGTTTCCTGTCCGATACGAAGGGTCGAATAACACTGACCTTGCCTTTTGTTTTATTTAGTCTATTTTTGCGGAACAACGCCTTAAGGCTAAGTGGCTCGCCACACATACGTGACGCCATGCCGACCCAAGGACTTCTCTTTCACACTTCTAAGAACTATGGGGTTACATCAGAAAAAAATCAAAAGACACATGAATGCTTCTCTTTAAACGGCTCTTGCAGAACGAACGCTTCCAACATTTTAAATAGCCGATCGAGGTCAACATTTTAATAAAACCTCGTAAAAGAGTGTAATGACAATTTGTAGGTTGCCCATTAAATTAAGATTTCTGGATTGATACCGGTTTCCCTAAGGTTGGAGTGACCACCAGTGAGGTCGATACCGAAACAAAATAAATGCAGATCAATGCAACATTTCTGTAATTAATCAAAACTAAAAGTTAATTTGTAAAAATCAAGAGCAGTATCAGTGGAAAGTAGCTCTTAAAAATATATGCAAATGGATATAGAATTGAATTGAATTCGAATTCAAAAGTGTCAGCAGAACTTTTTCATTGAATATTTTCCTGTTGTTTGTGCGTTGAAAAGATATCAACGAGCATTGAGACTCATAAATCTATTTTTTATTAAATAATATTTTTTGCTTTTCTTCGATAGCTGTTCTATAGGTACAGATCCATTTTAGAGTACACATCAAAAATCTGATCAATCTCTCAAATGATACCGATATTTGCTCCAGAGGCTATCTCCAGAGTGGAACTTTCATTACAACACTATCACCGGTCATTAAATTCTGAGTCATCATCAACAAAATACAGTTGTAAAACATGTCACAATATTAGTATACGTACGTGTGTTTATATGACAGTACTAGTAAAAGGTCACGTATATTCCACACACGCGCTGAAAAGGTCAGACGCAAGGAGTCTCACACAGCGAGAACAAATCGAATTAATTATAATAAATGAACGCAGTGTCGAACCTTATTGCTTCAGACGACTTATTTAAGATGACTGCTTATCTTATAATTTACGTAATAACTGTAATACCAAAGGTGTAAATTATATTTGTATGCCAAAAACCACTTAAAGGTTGTCCTCGTAAGTTTTTAGGGCCACATGAGTACTGCAATAGTAGTTAATGTGTGATCAGACTATAGGGCACTTGTTAAACTTATTCTGCTTAAATGTAGAACAAGCTGTATATGTAGCTTCTAAAACATTTTCTTCTGGCTTCTCGAAATAACTTTATTACGTTCTAGTTTTGGACGTGTAAAAATAGCACTGGGTGCTATGGTGTTGCGGAATTTGTTCGAAAGAGTCACCGCAGCCCTGGAACGCAAAGGGCTTTAGGAGGAACACGGATGGACTTTAGTCAGTAAGAGTCTGACACGTCCTTCCGCTCCACTCAGAGCGAAAATAGTCGTAATAAAAAAATAACGGGGTGCTAAACGCATGACGGACTATAGTGACCACATGGTAAATCAGGATCACCAATCATACAATGGGTGTTATGTTACCACATCGAAAATGGTAAAATGGATCAATCGACGTCGACTGTTTCTAATACACCCAAACCACACTAATCGACCGACGGCGACACCGACGTCTATCGAGGATCGATCGATTGGTGGTATCACCCTGTAATTTCCAGAAAAAAAGTTGGATATATAGGGATTTCCCAAGTTTCACCACAGCTGGGTATGGATGGGGTTTTTTATAACTGTGATCTTGAAACGTATCGTGTATCTACGTGCGGTGCTTAGAAATACGTGTTTAGTTTTGGTTCGTTTAGAATCCACCTTGGAAGTAGTCCAAGTAACCGAGAAGCTTATAATTATTATGGTCCAACTTCGTAGTTCCTACAATTGTACAACACATTTCTGTCAATTAAACAACTTTCTGTTTGGAGTACAAATAATGATGTTTTACAAAAACTCCTCATGCTTTCGAGGTACATTAACTTTTAAACCTCAGTCGGTAAAGACTGAACCCGAACGCGTGGAGGAATGAAGCTGAATTTTAATGAAATACTTGTCTGAAAAAGGGGAATTTGTAGTTTTATCATAGAAAATAAATCATTTTTTGCGCAAGAATTGACCGTGACGTAAATTGATGTACCTATGAGAGAACATTTTTTCAACAGCAAAGTTAAGTTTGTCCTTCAATCTTACTTGCTATATTTTTGTCAGAGTAATGAGAGTGCTTTCACAGTTTATAAACTACCGGAGGTAATGTATACTTGAAAAAATGACTCGATCGGGACCCTCGGTGCGCGAGTCAGACTCGCACTTGTTCGGTTTTTATGAAGTGAAAACTTCTTTAGCGGCGTTGTGGACTTTTTGGGATGGGTAAAAAATGTTAAACTCGCGTCAGGACACGTGACCTGGCCGAAAATTCGTAAGACGGAGGGAAAGTTCTGAAGTGTTAAATTTTTAATGTAATATAAATTGTCATGTTTGTGTACGATAGCGCAATAAATGAATATTGTATTTTACCACATAAATGATAGCACTTTTATACTGACAATTAAAGCTATTCGTGTGAAATCATTCCCTAACCATTCCAAAATATCAAAAATGCACAACGTTAATGTTCAAGTTTTCACTTCCGCCGGCACTCCCGAAGTGCAACCCGTTGTTATTTTTATTCTTAAACAGTTCATGATGCATTGCATACTTGCCCATAGCCATCACAGTCATTCGAGACTTGAAAACTCCCAGGAAACAGTTTTCCGGAAACACAAATCTGGCGAGGTGTTACCAAAACTATATTTATTTTTGGTTTGCCAATTTATCATTTTGACGCACACATATCCTGCGTCACCACACAGCCTGATTTGGTGGCTGATGATTAATTAAAAATAAAACGGATTCATATAATAAATATTATATTTCGTTAGAAATAAACTGTTCCTTTGTACTCATAATTATAATGTTAAATATACTGTTTCTCTGTTTGTACATAAATAATAAAATAATGTTATTATTAATATTGAAAACTCTATGAACTGGACATGTTGGTACGCAGAAAGGTTGGAGGAAATAACTGTTTTTTTTTTGGAATTAATTGTTTTGCATGCATCAACCAATACTATATACTAAGGGCCAACAATTCCGTCTAGTTATACACAATTCGTCATCTCTCACCCACTATCCACTCATGAGTGTGGAACGTTGGTAGGCCGCGTCGCACGCGCACCGTGTTGCGCAACATTTGGCAACCTTGTGAAGGACGCGCGTGCGCTCGCCAGGAAAATGGACGCCGTCGCCGTCGCGCGCATTTTCATGAGCTTGCTGCCAGGCCGAGGGTAGTTCAAGGGTGGACGATTGAGGTTGCCTTCGGTTTGTGCAGAAGTGAAATAATGCGTAGATATTACATAATGTTTATATATCGAAAAGGCGTTTAAGTTATCGCAGAATAACAATTGTCTTTATGACGTAGTTAACGAAAATCATAAAACGGATTAGCAATTTGTGACACTCGATGTAAGTTCGTCAGAAAACTACTTATATCAAAAATGTACAATTACACATACATTTGCCACAATCAAATATTTACGAGTCTCTTCAATTGGTGTAGGTGATCCGCACATTAAATTAGGTATAACGTTTAAATAGATTTTTTATTATATATATAATATTATATATATAATATTATATATATATATATTATATATATATAATAAAAAATCTATTTAAATAACGAAATATATTTCGTTCATCATACGTGTTTTACAGGAAAAATTCAGACAAGCTTGGTTCTGTGTGCAGTTTTTGTCTTTTATTTTTCGGTACATTACGTCATTGATATATGGATAGATGGTAGATCTAGAATGGTCGAATGTTTAACGTTTGTTTACCGAAAATACTGAAATCTTAAAATTTTCGTTCAAACTTTTTTCACAACATGTTAACGTAATGCAGACGATTGCCAATGTCTACCGAGGCAGACAGACAGCAAGCCACGCTCATAAAATATATTTCGTTGGTACAATCTCGTTACAGGCACAAAACAAAGATTAATACGGTGTGCCACACTTTGTCGCGGGCTAACGAGGTATAATTAGCCGTCAGTCAAAATAGTGCGCGACCTCCGTCCTTGGCTTGCGAATGCATTCACCTGAGAAAACTATTCTTTGTCATGTAAATAAGATAGACACAGCCGAATAGAAGATAATGGGGAAGTCTTACAAACCGTTGCAGTTGCAAGAAGCTAACGGAATAGGTGTCTGTCTGACTGTCTTCGTTTTCAATTGCCTGAAAACAGTTTGAAAACTTGAAAGCTTTAAAGAAATCTTTGTATGTTTGACAGTTTTTTAAAGCTTTGTAAAAACACAATATTTCATAGTTTCCAAAACGGAGTAATATGTCAGGGAACCATGAAAGTACAGACGCCGCCAGCACGTCAAGCTACCCGAAACTGTCAAATTTTCCGAATCAACCACCAACCTAACCAACCAACCAGCAACCTAATATTCTAGCGATAAAGTTGCAAATCTATGTACTAAAGAAACTTGACAGATTCTTGTAGCTTGATGTGCTGGCGTCTGTACCTAGGAACAATTTAAGGCTCGCAGAAGTAGTGACATTAGATCAAGCTTCTAGACAAGTTTTTTCAATGCAAAGGATGCAATTTCTTTGTGTACACATGTTGTTTCGTAATTGTAACAAGTTTTACGGCGGACAAGCCTGTTTGAAATGTCGGCGACTCTCCACGAGTGTGCCGAACTAAACTAGACCATTATTGCTGTTTAGACTGATTTGTAACGAGTGACGAAATAACGACACGTTTGTTCATTTGCAAAAAGGTGCAGGTATTGCTTATTTTGAAAAATAAATCTTTATTAGATTATAATTTCTCGATATATTATGAAAAAATCGTTTTATATTCAATAAATCCCATCCAAATTCAATTGTTTCCAATTTATCCGTATCTTATTAAGAAAATATAGTCCAATTTCACACGATATTTTACAACCTTACGGCGCGCGGCGTTTGCAATTTTCCGGTGACATCAACAAAGATGTCCGACTGTGGTCCAATCGACAAATTCATTGTCCATTTGCTAAATTCACAATCATAATGATGTCAATAACAAGGACAATGTTAGCAAGATCTGCGAGTGAAATTTCCTGAACGAATTCAACACTGAAACCGTTAATCACGGTTACTGTCGTCACCACACATCGTGACTAATTACCGACAATGAGCAAGTGTCAATACATGTTCAATATACATTAGAAGCCTTGAGCCGCGTGGATCACTTCATTCACGCGAAAATATTCAAATCACCCATTGTTATGCAATCCTTGTTTCCACTTCACAAATATGATCTCTTTTAGCGGCGTTCTAACCGTGAAGATCGGCAAACACAAATCCTGAAAAACACGTTATTTCGTGAATTGTGCGGAGAATCGCTGTGACCGAGATGTTTCATAGGCCAAGTGTGTTGCAAGTAGCCACATTGTTTACGTGGCATTGTCCAGTCGTCCCATCGGCCGCTCGTACGTGCGTACTTGAATATATTTAAATTCGGAGATGCCACCAGGATGAGGCAAGCGCTCCACCAACTACTATAAATGCCGTTAGTGTCAAACTAAGGGTACAGTTCACAGCTCAAAGCATCCCTGAACACATCTCAAATAACAGCAGATATGGCATTCAAGGTACGGAACGCAGTGCGACCTGTGAAGTGCTTTAACAGTGATTGTGAAAAAAGTGATATCAATCCTAATAAGTGATAAAAACATAGTAATTATAATATAGAAGCAACAATAGTGATAAACAAATAATCATGTGTAAAAAGGAAATAGGATTTCTCATAATATATCATTCCTTTCTATTTCAGTTGGTGGTCCTCTCCTGCCTCCTGGCTATCGCTTACGGAAGCGCAGTGCCAGCGGTCGCGTACGCGGCACCCGCGCCCGTCGCCGCCAGGCTCGAGGAGTTCGACCCCTTCCCGCAATACAACTTCGGTTACAATGTGGCGGACTCTCTCACCGGTGACTACAAGAGTCAGACGGAGCAGCGCAACGGCGACCTGGTGCAGGGACAGTACTCGCTGGTGGAGCCTGACGGCACGCGCCGCGTCGTGGACTACTCCGCCGACTCCGTGAACGGGTTCAACGCGGTGGTGCGCAAGGAGCCGCTGGTGGCGGCCGCGCCCGCCGTCGTCGCCGAGCCCGCCGTGGTGCCCGCGCGCTACGCTGCCGCGCCCGTGGCCGTCGCCCAGCCCGCTTCCGTCGTCACCGCTGCGAGGTACGCGGCTGGTCCCGTCGCCGCTCCAGCCCCGGTCTTCGCCCGCTACGCTGCTCCTCCCGTCGCCGCCGCGGTCGCCGCTCCTGCCCCAGTCTACGCCCGCTATACCGCTGCTCCCGTAGCTGCGGCTCCCCTAGCAGCTGCCCCTGTAGCCGCCGCTCCAGCCCCAGTGTTCGCTCGCTACGCGGCTGCTCCCGTCGTAGCACAACGCTACGCTACTCCTGCTGTCTCGGCTGCCTACACAGCGGCGTTCACTGCTCCATTCGCCACATACTCCGCGCCGTATGCCGCGTACACTGCTCCATTTGCCGCCTACTCCGCTCCCTACCCCACCCAAGTAGCTGCTGCGTATACAGCGCCGGTGGCATACAGCGCCCCCGTGGCTGCTCCTGTAGCCGCCGCGTACAGGGCGCCCGCTCCCACGGCGGTAGCCCCCGTGGTCACCACGGTGCGCGCCGCTCCCGCCAAGCTCCAACAAGAGCCCGCCGCCGCCGGATACCGCTACCCTTGAATGCCATACTCTGACCAAAAGATGCCTGTTTACCTCGAAAGACTTGATTTGTAAATACGAATAGTTCTATGTTTTTTTACGACATGAAATAAATGAATGAGATTTAAACGTTTGTTTTTTTATGCCAATATTGCGTGTTGCTGACCCTTTAAAATCCTGGAAATATAAGTATTTTGTTATGTATTATTTTACAGGGTGTTCCAGAAGTGCGGATATATTTAAGAAACAATATAAAAAAAATTAGACTATTTTAAAAAAACCGACTTCGTCAAACGACCAAAAATCTTAAATAAAAACACTTTTTAAGCAGTCTGATACAGACAGTGGCATCGAATCTGTGATTGAACTAAAATAAACACCACCAACTGACAGCTCTAAAAATGATTTTTACTTAGGTATTTTGAAAAAAGGTCAATATTTTGATATTTTTTCCTAATTGTAGAAATAGAACTGGCGCACTTCTGGAACACTCTGTATATTATGTGCTTATACCACAAGGAAGGACACCATCTCAACTACCACTGTGTCTTGCTAATTCGCTAATTACGCCAAGTAATATCTAAAAGAAACTGTTTTGACCATTAGGCAATTATTGACGATGATGATCTCGATAATTCCTTTATATCTGAATCCTAATAAATATTCTTAAGCCGTAATGTGCCTGTATAAAACATGCTAGGAACTTTTCTCGTTATCAGAGAGTTTAGGTTCTTAACGTTTCTTTATCAATAAAATAATAAATGATGATGTGTATTGCAATGGGGTTAATCTAGGGACTGAATTTGATAAGGACTTATAATATTTTTAGTTAAGAGAGTACATGAAAAGTACAGTGGGTATTATCTCCGGCCCAGCGAAGGGTAATAATCAATATATATGAAATTCTTCCGTTATTGGTGCGCTACTATGATGTGGTAATGCCATCCAATTCCGATGATATAAAAGGAAAAGTGCCATTCGCTATGTATAGCTCCATGTCCCTCTTAGAGCGGAATCATGATCGTTTTAAGACTTCATAGTAGACCCAGAGCTGAGTGACTGATAGATAACGCACAGTCGAAACTACTGGTTGTAGCAAATATTTGGCATGTAGTTTCCTTGGGGAGTGTAAGGGAGCATTAAGAGACGATTTCCTAGAAGAATTCTTATGGGAACGGGGAAAAATGGGATATGCGCGTACGAAGTCACGGGCAAAAGCTAGCGACTTATGTGAGGTTAAGTTGCATGACAACATTTACCTAAGTTTTCGTTTACGAGCAGGTGGAAGAAAAATATGTAACTGATAGAAAGCTCGACTCCGCTGAGCGACATATGCTAATTTTTCTCCAGGAAAATCCCGTGTCACGGGAATCAAGCAAGCTGTTTATATTTTGACCTACAGTGATTTTTATTGTCTCACTGAACATTAGGTATTTCGTGTATGTCTGTGTCCACTAAACCTCTGTATATATAAAGGGCATTGCCTAAAACCGCGACCGCTCTGGAATGCAGCTGTGGCAGCTCACTAAGCAAACCCCTTTAGCTAATGGCCGCGAAACCATCGCCAATCTAGCGTACTAAATTAATTTGTTCTGAGGCATGCCACGCTAATGCAACCCAACACATACACACATTGACATTTTTTCAACTGATCTTTGACTAGAAATATTTAGGCTAACTCATTCATCAGCCGAGATAACCTCAATCAGCTGTAGGTAAATATAATTAAAGACATGGTACCATCAGGTAGTCCCTCGGCTTGGGTGAGTAATAGATGATATAACAACAAAATCTCTAATATTTACAACATATAACAACGGAAGCTATAATTTTATTCAATATAACGATTATTTAATATAATAAACGATTGATATAATTTTAAAATAACTATTTTTTATAAGCATAACATACATTAAATATAAAATCGTTTGACATACCACTCAAAAGATATAAAAACATAACTGATTACCACCTGCGCTAAGATAGTTCAACGGAGCTCCGCTTTGCGGGGCTCCTATTACTGGGTGGTTTTAAAAAAAATAACCACGAAGACTAAGGCGAGAGCTCCGCTCCGCTTCGCTCAATCACACTGCAGTTCACCCTGGTGCATCCTCACCTCACCAGTTATGTTAAATTTCCATGTTTTGGGGTAATCTATTCGGGCATAATTTTTTTGTTTATGAACCAATCCTCATTATTCTTTTTGCATTGGGTTAATTTGTGTTGAGTTTAACTTCAAAAAGTTCAACTTTATCGAGATACCGGAAAGAAGCAATTTGTACAAGAACAGACAATTGGGGGTCCTAAAATACCAAGGCGCAATCTGGCACTTTTTCTTTCAATCTTTTGGCCACAAAATATCTCATGTACTAACCACACGAAACTAATCTGTTGAGATAGAGAGCGATAAAGCAGAACTAAATACTGCCACGGCCCATGTTAGCGGGTCCCGCTGGCAGACCAACATTAGGAGACAGTGGAGAGGCCCATTTTACGTCATCGATTTAACGAATGAAACCCACTTCTTATGATTGGTCAGACTAAACTGTCCACTTATATTTTGGTCTGCCAGCATACCGCCTGGCAGTTTATTGTGTACTAGCTTTTGCCCGCGACTTCGTACGCGCACAATCCGTTTTAGTGGTCTAAAACCATCTTTGCTTTATTGCTTTTCCAATGAAACTGGTTTGGGGCACATAGGTTGGATGGTTTCAAAGACAGACATAGGCAGAATTGTGTTTTATACATTTATATCCTGACCATATCATAAAATAACTAAAACCACCCCGGTGTTCCATCTCCCACCTACGCCGGGGATCGCGGGAACGTATGCGACTTTCGTAATCCCCGGCTGGTTCCGGCTCGCCTCTGCGGGCCACCTCGCGTCAGTGGGGGGAGTGAGGTGTTTGACTACCCCCGCTACGTCAAAGAGGAAGAACTGACTACGGCCGGCAGCGAGAGGTCACCGCCTACATCCGTGTCGGGCTGCCCTAAGTTCCCTCAAACCTAACCTGAACTAACCTCGGCCACATCATAAAATAGCTTTTTTTCTTAAACTGACGCAGTATTATTAGTTTTTTTATGCAAAAATAGAACGATCAGCGCCTCTAACGATGGATAATGTAATTTTGCAGAATAGGTACAGCGATCTTTTCTGTAATCAGACAGTACCATGTATTTTTGTAATGTAATAGCGGGCTAGCAACTAGCTAGTGACCCAATGTACTTATCTTTAATTCAACGCTATCCGTTGCTACATGGCTTTGTTGGTGCCAACGCGATTGTATAGGTAAATTCTTCTTTGATCAGTGAGTGTTGGCAAAATGTGGTCTTTACACAAAAAAAACCTTTAAAAGTAAATGACCATATATGTACGTAACTTAAATAATTGTATCGTATTATATGTATGTAGGTACCTACCTAACTACGTACATATATGCAAAAAAATATATAATAAAGGAGTCGAAGTACTCCTCCACATCACTGTCATCCAGAAACGTACCCAGGAGACTTGGAGCATTGCCACGTTGAATGGCAGTGCTAATGAATTATTTGGGCTAATAATGAGTCAGCCCATACTTAAGGTTTTTAATAATCCCTAAACCAATGGCCGCCAGCTTTGAAAACTATCTTTTTTTTGCCGATTTTCGACGACTAAACCTAACCATTGTTTTATTTATAGTCTACACACACATCTACAAGAAACAATGCGAAATAATCTTCCCTAAAACACAATTTATAGAACTATCTAATCAAAAAAGGCGTGGTGGTTCTAAATAATAACAATTCTTAACATAGATTTTATAAATTTTGTGAAAAAACGATAATGAAAGTTAGAGTTTGTAATACATTCATAGTTCTTGGCAATTTGCCACCATTGTTTATGTTTGTGCATTTTTAATTTGCGGACGTGGAGTAAATTTATGAATATAAATGATTGAAAATGTTCCATAACTAAACGAGTCCGCTACATTATTTAGCTTTTATTTACTGAGCTAGGAAACTTAGCAAACTACTTATGATACGAGCTCATGGCTATAGCCAAGAGGTGCTGTCCTAGGGAAGGGTAGTTAGTTATAAAAAAAACAGTTTCTGTTTGTAGGCCATTCAAAAAGTTCGTTATAGACTGTTTGTATTTAGATTTGCGAAAATTGCTCTACGTTGCGCCTTTGCCTACTCGGGTAGCACTTTGTACCGTACACAGCTCGTAAAGCTGTTAGATGTCATAGTGATGTTGCAAATTGCGTCGAGAAAATAATTCCACAATTGACTAACAGGTGATTACATGTTACAGCAACAGTCACTCTGTCTGGATTCACTGAAACATAGAGCAAATAGTTTTTCAATTTTCCTTCACATTACGTGGCATTGTTCCACCATCGTCGTCCCCGCATCGCGCGCACTAACTACGGCGCGCGGCCGCTCGTACGTGCGTACTTGAATATATTCAAATTTGGAGATGCCACCAGGATGAGGCAAGCGCTCCACCAACTACTATAAATGCCGTTAGTGTCAAACTAAGGGTACAGTTCACAGCTCTAAGCATCCCTGAACACATCTCAACACACAGCAGCAATGGCATTCAAGGTACGGAGCGCAGTGCGACTTGTGAAGTGTTACAGTGATTGTGAAACAGTGATATAATAGTAAACAGTGATAAAATGTGAAAAAATCTTCGAATAGCTTATGAATGTAGAATTAACTCATTTTCCTAACGTTTTTGTGTTAAAAAGAATTTATTGAACGTAAGAGCAATAGGAATAGTATGACTTAAGGGAGATGTCAATGTCTCCAGACACGTGTAGGCGTACGTAACTTTACAAGTAACTAATGGTTTTCCGTTTTCTTTTCAGTTTGTAGTTCTGTCTTGCCTCCTGGCCTTCGCTCACGGCAGCGCAGTGCCCGCGGCCATCGCCGCTGCCCCCGTCGCTTACGCGGCCGGCCCCGTCGCCGCCCGGCTGGAAGAGTTTGACCCTCTGCCACAGTACAACTTCGGCTACAACGTGGCGGACTCTCTTACCGGTGACTACAAAAGCCAGAATGAACAGCGCAACGGCGACCTGGTGCAGGGACAGTACTCGCTGGTGGAGCCTGACGGCACGCGCCGCGTCGTGGACTACTCCGCCGACTCCGTGAACGGGTTCAACGCGGTGGTGCGCAAGGAGCCGCTGGTGGCGGCTGCGCCCGCTGTTGTCGCCGAGCCCGCCGTGGTGCCCGCACGCTACGCAGCCGCGCCCGTAGCCGTCGCTCAGCCCGCTCCCGTCATCACTGCTGCTAGGTACGCAGCTGCTCCCGTCGCCGCTCCTGCCCCAGTTTACGCACGTTACGCCACTGCCGCTGTGGCAGCTCCTGCTCCGGTGTACGCCCGCTACGCCGCCGCTCCCGTGGCTGCCCCTGCCCCAGTCTACGCCCGCTACGCTGCCGCTCCCGTAGCCGCCCCCGTCGTAGCTGCCCGCTACGCAGCTGCCCCGGTTGCCGCTGCCCCCGTGGTAGCTGCCCGCTACGCTGCCGCCCCTGTACCGGCTGCGTACAGAGCCGCTTACACCGCTCCCGTGGCGGCCGCATACTCTACCTACCCCGCGCCGGTGGCTGCCGCATACTCTGCCTACCCCGCGCCGGTGGCTGCCGCATACAGTGCTTACCCCGCCGCCGCGCCAGCAGCATACACCGCTGCCTGGTAGACCCCCACGTCATGCCTAACTCTGACAAACGGACGCCAGCAAACCACTAAAGACTTGATTTGTACATACTACTAGTTTTAGTTAGTTTTGTTACTTTTTACAAAATGGAATAAATGTTTGAGATTTAAATATTTTATTTTTCTTAACCACTATCTATTTCATTTTCACATAATCTCAGAAAATTTTAAGATTGTCACTTGTGGGTACCTAATACAGACAACAACTCGTTATTTTTTAATACGAATATACCGAAACGGAAAACACTGTGTGATTATAGCTCTGAGCTTGATACCGATTACTATACGTCAATACGTGAGCGACAAAATACAATAACATTTATTTCAAATGTATCACGCTTATAAAAAAAACAAGCCAACTACATGAAAATAAATAATGTTTCTGAAAAGAAAACAAACAAACTGAGCAAGGTGGCTCTCTTGAAGGTAGCACTTTCAGCTGTTAATATCTGAAACAACCGACTACGTTCGCCGACTTTCACTCCTAAAAATCAAAGTTAGGCTAAGAGCTGCTGAAAATCAGTACTTCAAGCACGGCGATATGTCGTTTAATATTTAACTATGTAGATTTTCTTTTGCCGTGAATTGTCGGCTTAACCCATCACCTATTTTATTACTTATTATAGTCTACATGCACATCTGCAATGGAATGTGGCTTATAATATTCCCCACAAACACAATTTAGACACAGAAATATCAAATCAACCAAGGAGCGGAGGTTTGGCATAGCTATTCGCAAGCACTCGATTACATCCATCCCGAAACGAATGATTGTGGTTCTGTAAGGTTCGTGTGCTAAAAAGAAGAGGAATTGTCATAGGCGTATATAGGTCACGTGCCCACCCCAGAATGGTCTGGTGCAACCCCAGGATGTTCAGGGACCGATTCGAAATTCTACGCTTGACACTTATAGCAAACTTTAACACTTTCGATATTTCTTCAGATTTTGTCTGTATTTGGCAAGATATAACTTCTAAATGGTGCATTTACATCAAAAGTCAATCCTTTTGGTACTGATTTAAAGCGGCAGTTGTATATTTTAGAACTAGCTGTTGCCCGCGACTTCGTTCGCGTGTATGTTGGAAAATAAAAAGCTGTCGCTAAGATAAGATAAACTAACAGTCAAAATCCTGCATTAGGTACCTGACCCCTCTGAGAATTAAGAATTTGGAAGAGTGTTATGCTAGACTATGATGGTATCACCTCTTCCGTTTAAAATGCTGGACCAGTTTAGGTATTATTTGGAAATGATAAACTTTTGTGAGTGCAACATAGCTCTGTAGGTTTAATAGGCATTGAGTAGTGTATCAAATCAGGGTCGGACTGGCCATACATTCGAGGTGGTGTTTGTCAGCCGAGCCCAAGCCTTCGCGGGTTTCCAAGGTCCTGTCTTGCGGGGGTTGCCGCAAGCCGGGCGTTAGGTAGGGTAGGAAGCCCGTGCAGCATTGGGCCAGGCTCTAGCAGGGCTATCGAAGACTTTTACTTACGTCCCTGGATGAACTATCGGCTTCATATGTATAAAGCAGATAGTTCATCCAGGGGTCAAAAATTTGCGTGCTCGCTTCGCTCGCTCTTGCATTTTTCACTCTCTGAGTTTTTTAAAGTTTTCCTGCATTAGTCAAACAAGTTCATTATTTGATTTAAGTAGGTAAAAGAAAATTGACTTCTGTTAAAGTATGAATGGTTAATAGAAAATCAAACCTTACCGAGATGGGGTGCAGAAAATGGGGTTAAAGTTATTTGTACTTTGTAGTAGTGGATTTATTTGGAAGTTAAGTTTAAGTTTTTGTAAAAAAGTTTGTTTCTTTCACTTTCTAGTGCTAGCCCCCAAAAATATCAACCAATCCATATCTATTTAGCTATCTATCTCCGAAGTCTTTCATCAAATCTTAACGAAATTTAAATGGGACCATTTCGCAATAAACATTTTTTCGCATAAAAAATAATTTTGCAAGTCCTATATATGACGAAGTTATGCTCGAACATACTTACATAAAAAAAATACGGCGGATAAGTTCCGGACCCGAACTAAGAATGAATGACACCAAGATTTGACAGTAACGGTCAAATCGTGTTGTTATTCATTCTTAGTGGTTAGTAGCTCCCCTCACACGAAGGGTTCCGTACCATAAACCGAAAAAACACGTTTATTGTATGGAAGCCCCCTTTAATTCATAATTTAATTTTTATTATTAGTTGTTATAGCGGCAATAGAAATACACACTGCGAAAATTTCAGTTGTCTACCTATTACGGTTCTTGAAATCTTGAGATACAGCCCACTGACAGACAGACGGACAGCGGAGGCTTAGTAATAGGGTACCGTTGCTTACCCATATTTGAACTTTGCTTTATTTTCATACTTACGTAGCTGCAAATTTGCTTTCACACTACAACCTATCCCAACGACATCAACTACAGCCTAAGAGTGCTGTCTAAGGAAAGGGTTGTTATAAAGGGATGCAGCACTAGCTACAGCTGGTATTTGTTCGGATTGACAGCTCCCTTCATGTTCACTTCACCTAAGCTTACACGGTGAGAAATTAACAGAATCGCACTGCTGTTAACGCTCACTCCACCAAGTTTTCTCGGTAAGGTGTTTACAGAATCATCCGGCTGCTTCTATAACACAGTACCTGCATACAGCGACCTGATTGTCCAATATAACAATGCACAGTTGGGGCTGCCGTGGCGATGCAGTGCGTCAGGGATGTTTGCTGAGGCGCGGGTTGATGGCTTGCCGCCATAATCAGGAAAAGATGCGCCTCCCTACTCACTTGCGTTCGTGGCAGCACCAACACTGAACTGAGTGTTTTGCAGATAGGTGGGAGTCCTCCATGCTGCAAAGATGGGTGCGCCTTCGTGCCATAGTGTAGTAGTGCTGTCAATACTAACATTAGTTTTTAAGTATATAGTTACTAACAAAATATGGACCTAGTCTGAAAGAAATGTTTATTAATTATTGTAACCTACTAATTGCCGCCCGCGGCTTCGCCCGCGTTAATGTCGAAAATTATCCCAAGGGAACATACTCCCGAGATGAAAAGTATCCTATATGTTAATCAAAACCATAATCTACCTCTGTGGCAAATTTCATCAAGATCCGTCCAGCTGTTTGCGCGTGAAGAAGTAGCAAACATACACACCCACTCACAAACTTTCGCCTTTATTATATTAGTGTGATTAAGTTAAAAAACTGTTCTTGTTTAGATGAGCGAAAATGTTTTAACATTGTGGCTGGCCCGTGTAGCTCACTGTACCGTATATGACTTGTAAAGTTGTAAGATGCCACGATATGATGTTGCACAATGCATCAAGATAACAATTCAATTAATTGACTTGCAGGTGATTATGTGTTGGGCATTATAACTCTCCATTCGATCTTCAAGGTTAAGCAACGCTTACCAATTTCTGTCTGTGGATGGATCTTAACATAACGGAGACTCCTCCGTGCCTCGGAAAGCACGTTAAGCCGTTGATTTCGGCTGTCATTTGAACATCTTTGACAGTCGTTACGGTTTGCCAAGAAGTACCGTGTTATCCAGTTAATGGGTTCTGATAGGCAGCCGCTCCACGTAAAATATTCAGCTGAATCCGGTTTGACTGGAAGCCGAACCCAATATAGTTAGGAAAAGACAAGGCAAGGCAGATGTACAACTCTCCATTACAACACTCTGGCAAGATATACTGAAACGTAGACCTTTATTTTTCAATTTTTCCTTCACGTTACGTGGCATTCTCCCACCATCATCTTCCCCGCGCCGCGCGCACTAACTACGTCGTGTGGCCGCTTGTACGTGCGTACTTGAATATATTCAAATTTTGAGATGCCACCAGGATGAGGCAAGCGCTCCACCAAGTGCTATAAATGCTGTTAGTGTCAAACTAAGGATACAGTTCACAGCTCTAAGCATCCCTGAACACATCTCAACACACAGCAGAAATGGCATTCAAGGTACGGAGCGCAGTGCGACCTGTGAAGTGTTACAGTGATCGTGAAACAGTGATATATAATTATTAACAGTGATAAAAAGTGAAAAAAATTATAGATTGCTTATTTAGCAATAGAATGCGGATTTAATTAGATTACTAAACGTTTTTGTGATAAAAAGTAATTATTGAACCGTGAAACAATGGGGATAGTATGCAATGGATATGTCTCCAGACACGTGTAGGCGTTTTCTTGAACATAATTTTACATGCGACTAATGCTTTTCCGTTTTTTTTTCAGTTGGTAGTTCTGTCTTGCCTCCTGGCCTTCGCTCACGGCAGCGCAGTGCCCGCGGCCATCGCCGCTGCCCCCGTCGCTTACGCGGCCGGCCCCGTCGCCGCCCGGCTGGAAGAGTTTGACCCTCTGCCACAGTACAACTTCGGCTACAACGTGGCGGACTCTCTTACCGGTGACTACAAAAGCCAGAATGAACAGCGCAACGGCGACCTGGTGCAGGGACAGTACTCGCTGGTGGAGCCTGACGGCACGCGCCGCGTCGTGGACTACTCCGCCGACTCCGTGAACGGGTTCAACGCGGTGGTGCGCAAGGAGCCGCTGGTGGCGGCTGCGCCCGCCGTCGTCGCCGAGCCCGCCGTAGTGCCCGCGCGCTACGAAGCCGCGCCCGTAGCCATCGCTCAGCCCGCTCCCGTCATCACTGCTGCAAGGTACGCAGCTGCTCCCGTCGCCGCTCCTGCCCCAGTTTACGCACGTTACGCCACTGCCGCTGTGGCAGCTCCTGCTCCTGTGTACGCCCGCTACGCCGCCGCTCCCGTGGCTGCGCCTACCCCAGTCTACGACCGCTACGCTGCCGCTCCCGTAGCCGCCCCCGTCGTAGCTGCCCGCTACGCTGCCGCCCCTGTACCGGCTGCGTACAGAGCCGCCTACACCGCTCCCGTGGCGGCCGCATACTCTGCCTACCCCGCGCCGGTGGCTGCAGCATACTCTGCCTACCCCGCGCCGGTGGCTGCCGCATTCAGTGCTTACCCCGCCGCCGCGCCAGCAGCATACACCTCTGCCTGGTAGACCCCCACGTCATGCCTTACTCTGCCTAACGGACGCCAGCAAACCACTAAAGACTTGATTTGTACATACTACTAGTTTTAGATAGTTTTGTTACTTTTTACAAAATGGAATAAATGTTTGAGATTTAAATATTTTATTTTTCATAATCACCATCTATTTTATCACATAATCTCAGAAGTTTTTTTTTTAATTGCCACCTATGGATACCTCATATGTAGCAAATGAGTGTTGTTCAACGAAGGGGTTATACAACAGTACGTGAATAGGGCTCTGGGCCCGGCATTACCATACGTGTGCGATAAAATAGGATTACTTATATTTCTAATGAGTCATCAAAACAAACAAACTTTATGGAAGTAAATATAGTTAATAAAAAAACATGAGTTCCTAGCAAGGTGGCTCTTAAAGTTAAGCAGCCCTTTTAGCTATTGAGATCTGAAACATCGGAGTAGGTAGTTACAACTTATAATTACACTCTTATAATATGTGGTGAAAATCAGTATTTCAAACAACTGGAAATGTAAAATTTAGTTACTTAACAGTTTATGTACACACATTTAATAAATAGATAAGAAGAAGGGAACAGAAAAATAGGTACAAAGGTGATGCTTATTTCTAAATAAATCTCTTCCAACATACCTGCGAAAGGTGAGTCGAATAAAAGCGATGTAGACATCGTGTGTAAAAGATTAGTTCGATCCAGCCCGTGCCTAGCTGTCCTCCCGCCAGCGACGCCCTAAGCCGAGGCCTGTAACCCACAGGGGGTGCCCTTAGCGTTTACTCGCTTAGTTTGTAAGTTTTTTATTAGTTCTGGCTAGAGGCTTTAATATTACATTAAGGCCATCACAGGCAAGCCCGGTTAAGCAGTTGACAACCTGATAGGTTGAACTGCGAGATGCCACTCAAAAAAAAAAAAAAAAGTGTGTAAAAGTTATGCTTACATAAAAAAAGACAAAAAACTTTAAATATAACATACTATAGGTACATAAATATGACTAAAATTAAAATTAAAATTTATCATACTAATATGTAATACTTAAATTATAATATAAGATAAATAATAAAATATACTTTAAATATGCAACTATGATTGTACCGAAAGGTTCTTTCACTCTTCTTTTAAAAACTGGAAGAGTTTTATGCTACTAAGACTGGCTGAGATGTTTAGGTTCCATAACATGTCGCTGAAGTTTGCGCATAACGCAGAAGTATGCGCTGTTATATTAGGTACATTTTTGTATGCGATTTATTGAAGGAATGATAACGTATTTATTAGCTGTTTGTGCACTACCTGCTAGTAAAAATCTCCTCCAGTTTTCATAATTTTTCGTTTCAGCATCAACATCACGCACTTGTAAGGTTTGTATGTCACTTTTAACGTGCTATTATGTTAAAACTGAACTATCCAGTAATAACCGAATCGATAAATTATTATTTTTTCCTATGGCAGTAATTATGATGTCATTTTCTATAAATCCATTAAACAACGGGATTTTTTTTCGCATTTTATTAAAAATACTTTGATAACGGCCGCGACTCGAGTTGTTGGTCGGGGGTTAGTTATAAACACAAACACAAAGTACTTCTGCTCTGTGTCTTCATCAATGACTGCTTTCGAAAGGCAAAGGAAACATCGTGAGGAAACATGCTGACATGTTCTGAAACCAATAAAACGAAAATATATGACATCCACCACCCCTCAATGGGCTCGCATGGTGTGTAACATCCCGCTCCCTTTATTTTTTTATTTTATTTGAGATGAGTTTGCTCTTGGCTCTAGTCTAGGTCATAGATGATAGATACAAAGTCGACGATGGAGCGAGCTTACCCAGAAGAAGCCTGTTCACTCTAATTTTGAAGAGATTAGGGTGCGGAGTATGCGTGCGGAAACACAGACGAGGCCTGTCTGTAAGTATCCCAACTGTGGGAACATTAAAGGTTGATTATGCAAAATGGCTCTTTCTTAACTGCCTTACCAGAGTGGCGACTGCATTTCGCTATTCTAAAAAGCTGAATATTTTGTTGAACGGTTGTTGGTCATTTAATAAGCTCTACATGCTGTAAGTATACCGAAAGAACAAAACTTTTGCGACGTGACTACGTGTTAATTACTACGTACACAGTAATACCATTTTTTTTAACCAAGAAACCAGCTCGCAATAAACATAAACATGTTTCTTGCGAGCTGGTTTCCTGTTTTCACATTCAGAAATGACGATCGAGTACCTTTTAATAGTAGAAAGAATCGCACACGCCACACTAACAACAATTATGTAAGGTGTCACATTTGGATTTTCCTTTTGTTAGGTATTCAATTTGTCAAAGGTCATTAATCATGTCGACAATTTGGTATCGATCGATGATCAGTGGTGCGCCATTAATATTAATAGTGTTTACATTACGTCCGCGACTATAAGTATGTACCCCTTGACCTAATTTCTGAAGAAAACTGTTTCATTCTTTGAAAAAATATATGTACGATACAAGTCTTACTAGTGTCCAAGTTATTTGCATGCTATTATATAAATTTATTTTGCAATATATGATAGATACTCTACATACAGCGAGCTGCATATTTTTTATTTTATTTTATTTATTTTATATAAATTTAAAGCACTTCCAACTTAAAAAAGAAAACAGATGTGTTGCTGGGGAGTTAATGCGCCACTTTTTCCTTCTTACTTCCTCCCAGCAAATCACTAAGAAGTAGTTAGTGGCAGGCGGGCGGTCCGGGTACTGTCTTTATGCGAAACATTGACGTTCAAAAATGCTGCATCTGATACTTATTTGATTAAATGACATATTTATTTATATTTACTTAAATATGTTAAAAAACTCCGCATAGCTTGAGATGCATACATTGTGATTCACAGCAGTGAGGGAACGATGGGAATGAGAAACACGACTAGACCATTGTAATCCACATTAACATAAAGTAGGTCATTATTACATCACTGTATTTCAAATAGATTCCACATTTCAGACTTCTCAGAATTCCTTTTGAAATAAACTATGCATAGGGATCAAACTATTAATTTCAACCCCAGCAGTCACCCTTTGTTTTTTTTAGGGATGGGAAATCATCAAATGACTTCTTCCGCTCTGGATAGTGCAGGAGGGCGTGTCAGACTCTTACTAACTGAAACCTTCCTTCTAAAGCCCTTTGCGTTCCAGGGACGCCGTGACTCCTTCGAACAAATTCCGCAACCCTGGCAGGCTCTGGCCCTAACGGGCCCCGTCTCTTATGCTGACATCTCTTTGAGGCGCGCGTGGAACACAACGCACCATCGACCCGGGCCTGGTTGTGACCGGACAGCAGTCACCCTTGCGGTCAGTAGACTAACGACTTCACGAGACATGTCAACCACAGTTAATCTGAAACCGCACCCCCAAGAACAAAACGCATCAGATTTCTTGGGAAAATGACGTAGATTTGGATAGAATCACCTTTGATTATCCTATTCTTTACCAAGGGTGTTGTTAGAAGCAAGCTATGGGACTTTTGTAAAAGAAGATGAATAACAGAACTTTTCCACTGGCATCACCAAACCATGGGTGCTGTACCTATTTCAGTAGCATTCCATTACTATTGCGATTCTCAAACACAATTTATTTGCTGGATTTGTTGATGTCTGAACCAGAAGAAATCTACGAATTCCGTCATTTCTATCACGAAATAGAAATGACGGAATTCGTAGATTTCTTCGGGAATTCACCCGCAAGCTCAGCTATTCGACTGCTAAGGCGACGACAAAGCCTGATCAAATTCAAACGCCAAAACGCCAAAACAGGAAAACTATAAAATTTTCGTCAATGACTAACAAATTCGAACCCGGAAGCCTGTAGATGTCGAATCAATGAAAGCATAGAGTTCGTGAAACGTAACATGTATCGCAAGAGTCATCGCTGTCGCGTAATTGAAGCACTTTCTTGAGTGAGCCGTGCGTATGGACCTCACGTCCCGATTGCGTGGCGATCGATATATAACGCGGGGGCGACCGACGGGAACCACATTCCACATCGAGGACTGTGACCATCCTATCCCACACAAACAGACATGGACTCCAAGGTGAGGTTTCAAATATTTTTAATAATATATTTTTTACGTTTTCTTCTTCATTCTTCTTAGATGAGCCCCAAAAACAATTGATTGATTTTTTCCTTTAGGATGCATTGTTTGCCAACTCAAAATAATATAATTGATTTGTCTATAATTGATTGATTTTAGCTTTTAATTTAAGCTTTTGAAATTCTAGAACAATTAATTCACCTATAAAAATGTCGCTGGTTTAACATTCTGTTTCCATCTAACTTGAATCCAATTGCATTATTACCACACAAAAGCTCTGGCAACTTATCTGCTCTTCTCTCAAAAAGACTTTTGTAATAAACTAAGACAGTAATAGCATTTTGTCTATCACGTTGTCATCCCCCACGATATCATCTAACTGCGATAGTCGTGCAGGCGCGTGCGCATTGACCAACGCGATCCATATCGGGACTCCTTGCGACATGCCTTCGTTCTGGTGCTTTCGATTCGACTCGCCCCTGCACATAACAATGAATTCGTCCACTCCAAAATATTTATAAAAGGTCCAATTTCATGGAATTTAACTTCATGGTAAAGTACGAATATAAAAATATCCTTTTAAACAAATCAAGTTATTTTATTTTTGTGGCATTGAAGGCTCGGAAATGATTTTACTGATGACTAATAATAACGTTCATTTGTAATTTCGACCTTTACTTTCATTAAGAATTAGGACACCGATCATTGTATGTTAATGTAAAGGTTTTACTGATTAGATATTATGAAACACTTGGGTAGCAATACTGATCCCTGGGGATTTAATCAGCTAGAGGCTGAGTCAAATTGGCCCCAGTCGAGCAGTCTAGCCCATCGCGCCCTCAATAATAGTTTCAATTGAAAAGACATCAACGCGCGCATTTCTTCTAAAAATATACTGAATGGAGCGCATATAAAAAAAACCGTTTATAAAAGAGAATTTGTAGCATTTCTTATTACAGATACGAATATATATAACAATTTACGAATTTCAGGATCCGAAATTGTTTATTTTTTTTTATGTTAAGGAATGAATTAGTCCACTATTACGCGTGTTGCAGAAATCAGTGTTTGTTTCTATTACCAAAAACTGATACTTAAACTTGTTGGTTCGCAGCACTTAATTAAAATTCAATCGAACCAAATGCAAGCGTACGGCGGCGCGGGCGCATGCATCGATCCTATTGTCATTCCCGTCGCGTTTGGTTACGAAGAAAGGGTTTAAAGCATGTCGCAAGGCGGTGGACACACTTGCGAACAATGTGACACTGTTATAATGTTGCAACCTTATTATTATTGTGTAATGGATTTATTGCGTTATTAATACGTCATATTTTATTCTATGGACGTCTTGTTTAGGAGAAATTGTTCTGGTGCTGTCATTTGATGTGAAAATCAAGTGATTGATTTGAAATACCTAATGCTTACCGTTTGATTACTTGGCAGATTTTTTTGGCAGCCTGATTTGTGTCCCACTGCTGGGCAAAGGCCCCTCTTTCTTTTCTTGGCAGTTAGAAATAAGTTTAAGTTTATTAAGTTTTAGACAGCTTACACGTAGTTACAAATTAAATATTAGATTTATAGCTTAACTAAATGGGCTACAAAAAAATAATTGTAACTTACAAAATCAGGCAGCATTCATATTTTCTCCAACTTTTATGACCGTCTCATCATTTATAACATGCTAAGCCAATCAACGGAAGCAGTCTTGAGTTTATGTGTGTCACACCGACTTCAACACCTTCATCCTTTGTTCCAGATTGTAGTATTCATCTGCGTAGTAGGCGTGGCGAGCGCGAGCATACTAGCCCCCGCACCCCTCGCCCGATTGGACCCCCTGCCACAGTACTCCTACGGCTATGACGTGCAAGATGCGCTCACTGGCGACTACAAAGGCCACCAGGAACATAGGAACGGGGACCTGGTCACTGGTTCATACTCTGTCGTAGACCCTGACGGTACAAGGAGGATTGTGGACTACACTGCTGACCCCCTCAACGGCTTTAACGCGGTCGTGCGCCGCGAGCCGCTAGTCGTCGCAGCTCCAGCTAGAGTAGTCGCTCCAGCCCCAGTGGTCGCCCCCGCCCCGATCCTCGCGAGGGGGCCTGCTCCAGTCTTCGCCCCTGCGCCTGCGCCGCTCTTCGCCCCCAGGCTACCACACCCATACTATTTCTAGATGAATTATTACAATTTTGTTGTTGATATGTTTATGATTACTATTAGGACCTTTTTATACTATTGTTATTTATGTAAATAAACGCTTTTTGATACATTTTTTGCTGTTTTTTTTGTGGTCTGTTAAGAAATTTGTTATTTTCAAGCAAGATATTCGTGTCAAACTAAAGAAAATGAAGCGCATACAGAACGATAGGCTTAATAGGTACTTGTTATAAATGTTGACTGATGGCTAACTTCAAGTAGGTATATACAAATCGATCTTTAAAACCCGAACTTAGAAAAATGAAAATTTTATCAGCCTAGGATAGTTTAGGAACAATACCATAAAGAATTAGGATAACAAGTTGTCTAACAAAACGTATAAACACAAAACTAGATTCAATTCCATTAACCTTAAATCAAGGACCCATATTTTTTGCATGATATCAAAATCAGCAAAATTGTTCAAACGAATTTTATTTCACACAGCATCGTAATTCGTAATCACTGTAATCTACTAATGTACAGGAAAGGTCAATACACGCTTTACGATTTGATTGCACTTATTTCACTTAGTTTTGCGCACCTGGAAGCTCACACTTCGGCCTTAGTCTTTAAGAACAACGAAATATCTGTGCCTGCCTACAGTCGAAAAAACTTCAGTGATAACGCTTGATCCTCGAAACCCGCCCTTACTGGTCCGGAATAAGGGCCCTATCGAATCATGTACGTGATTGCGGTACGTCGTGCAACGGCTCGTTGCGTCGGCGCAGGACGCGGGCGCTCGCATTCCAGTGAAGATCGCGACCTTGCCTTGGTTAACCACCTCAATTAAAAGCGAAAGTTTCAATAAACTGTCATATGTTGTACGAGGCTCGATGACCCGATCGGGCTCGTGACGTCACATAAATCTGAGCATGAGTGGACGCGCGCTGAATATAAAACGAGAGCGTGCACTGTAAGCGGCAGTTCTATCCCACTGTTGAACATTATCACTACCAAAATGGCATTCAAGGTACTTTAAAAATCTATAATAACTTATAATTTTACAGTAATTATTTAAGTTAAATAAATTCTTGTGATTGAAAGTGTGCACCAATCTAAAACTTCATGTATTCAAAAAAAATATTTCATGTGTAAATCTTTTCTTGGAGGTCCTTTATTGATAAATAAACGTGTTTTACAGTTTGTCGTCCTGTCTTGCCTGGTCGCCGTAGCGAGCGCTGGTCTCCTGCCGGCCGCGCAGGTGTCCTACTCAGCCCCTCTTGCTTACACCAGCCATGCCGTCCAAGCCGCTCCTGCCTACTACGCTGCAGCCCCCGTAGCCAAGATCACTGCCCCTGTAGCGTACGCCGCCCCCGTCGCCAAGGTCGAAGCGTACGACACCAACCCCCAGTACAGCTTCTCGTACGACGTGCAGGACGGACACTCTGGTGACTCCAAGAGCCAACACGAGACCCGCGACGGCGATGCTGTGCACGGCTCCTACTCCGTAGTGGACCCCGACGGCTTCAAGCGTACTGTTGAGTACACCGCCGACCCCCACAACGGTTTCAACGCCGTCGTGCACAGGGAGCCTCTCAGTCACGTCGCTAAGGTCGCCGCCCCCGTCAAGTACGCCACCGCGCCTGTAGCCTACCACTCCGCTCCCGTCTCATACGCTGCCCCCGTCAAGTACGCCGCCGCCCCTGTGGCCTACCACTCCGCCCCCGTGGTGCACGCTGCCCCGGTAGCTTACTCATCTGCTCCCTACTACCACCATTAAGTGAAATTATTATTAATGTCAATCCTGAATGCTATAATGTAAATAAATTATGTATTTATTGTACCTAACTGGTTTAATTGCCCCCATGTAACATTCTAGGTACCATCAGACAAAACAAATGTTTTGGCCTGTACAAATAACATATTTTAATATAATTTATCAAATGATTATTTTTTAACAATTTATGAAATAAATGTATAAGAATTGTGCGTTTTTTTGTGCGCCACAAATGAATTAAATAATATTTAAACCATTAAAGTGAAAATAAGACTTGTGTAAATCAAATATTAAACAGTTGTAATCCAGCGACGCCAGACTTGGGCGGCGCAGGCAGCTCCTGCTCGGGCCCGGGGATGACGGAGAGGCCGCGCTGGCGCCGGCGCTTGCGCTCGTAGTAGGCGTCGCTCTGGGTGGCGTCCGCCTTACGTGGCAGCACGGAGAAGCGGCGGCCCGGTGGCACCGTGGACATGCGCTTGAACAGCACCTGTGTCTCCACGCGCGTCTCCGGGTCCATCACGCCAATGATCTGTCGCTCGCGTGTCAACACCGCCTTACGATCGTCTCCAGTTACCGTTTCTGATGACATCTCTGCACACTTGTTCAAGAAGGCCTGCACTCTCTCGGGGTCCTGTAATTTCTTCAACCACTCCATAGCTTCTTCCACTTCTATGCGAACTTCGTTTGCGTTGCCTTGTTGCATATCGCCACTCATAAGTACAAAGCAGCCGTTCATCCACCATGTGATATTTCCCAATTCTTGAGCCTCTCTCTGACATCGTTTCGCATAGAACTTAGCAAGAGCGTAATTCTTCTGCGTGGAAAGTAACCGAGCCAATTCATACATTAGCCAGCACTTCATAGTTGAATTTTCACACATTTCGAGAGTCTGCTTCACTTTTTGCGTGGCATATTCGATATCAATAAACTTGTACGGATAATTTGCCATAACAGAATCGAAAGAGGTTGGGCGCCCAACAGGCAAACCCATGAGGAAAGCGATGCGACGTCGATTGCCGCGCTCGCTAAGGGTGTAAGACAGACGATGCTGAGACAGGTATCCTTCTCCAACCGCTCTGTATAACCGGTCTAAGTACAGCTCTTTGTCAGGTAGCGTTCTTGGAGTCTTTCCATCAAGGAACATCTGCATACGCTCAGCCTGTGCCATCAGATCCATCACACGCAGCTCCCGCATGCTCTTCTCAATCTGTTTCAATAAGCGCTCTGCGGTCCTAGCTCCGATTTCACGTTCCCTCAACAGAACAGCCTCCTTGTACTTAGTCTGGTGTTTGGATTCTGCTTTTTCGGCTAATTTGATTGTGTAGTATGGTCTCTGTGCGCGCAGCATCTCCTGCCTTTCACTTAGAGATCGTAGTGCTTCTTTCACAATTCCTACCAATTCCTTACTTCCAGCCGAATTAGCAGATTTAATTCGTGGGTCTTCCAACAGCTCTTGAAGAAAAAATTTATCGTAAGCCATTGGCCCAAGATATTTCATAGCAAGTACGCGAGATAATGTGCTGAGTTTCCGTGCCTCCATTTGGGTCAGTTTGTCTTTTATTTTCTCTTTGGGAATCCTACTCACATGTAATTTTCTTTGAGGCTCATGGTCGTCAGTTCCAGTTCGTGCAGCTTCTAGTTGTTTGATGAGCGGTAGAAAGTCTAACATAACATTGCCAGCATTGACCCCGATACAGTCCTGGATGGTCTCGACTCCCTGGTTGATGCCCTCCATGAAGTAAGGCGGCTGGCGGCGCTGGCGCAGGCCGCGGAAGTTCATGACGACGGAGCGCTCGAAGTCGGTCATGGTGTACATGGCGCGCGCCTGCATGTTGCGTGCGTTCATATTGCCGGGCGAAAGCGTGAGCGCCAGCTCGGCGTCGGCGTAGGCCTGCACGGGCCGCACTGCGTCGGCACACACCTGGCTGCGCCCCGTCAGCGTGCGCACGTCCTCCGAGTTGCTATTGAACGCCTCGTCGTACGATGCCTTCGCCTTCTCGAACTGCTCCAGGCGCCGCAGATATGCTCCTCTCTCCCGGTACACTGTGAGGGCGCCATACAGCTGTTTTTCCTCCATTTTGGTGGTGTTTTATTAAACCTCTACAAATTAAAAACACAACACTTCCGACGACAGAGTGACAGACTAAAAACGTCACTCTGCTTCCTATTTCTTGTTTCTGCCCAATTTTCTATGATGTTGTCAATGTATTTTCCTTATGAAGGCCTCGAACTGTTTCACTTATTTTGTCAAGCATAAAACGTATTATAAAGTGTTATCATTATTAATGAAATTAGCTTCTGCCAACTGTATCGCCCGTCCAAATTTTGGTATCTATCCCAAAGGTAAGCAAGTATGAGTACTACCTGAATCCTAAGTCCTAGGCCTACTTTAGTTAAATGGTCAACCCAGTTTTAACAAAACCGTTTTGCCATATACATATATTTATAATATTATAAGTAAGATAATCATATTTTTTAATGTGTCTTTGACGCCAATTTATTCGGCAAACCCGAATGCCTTGTCGCGTCGTCGCGTCTCACGGGTAACGCTGTGAGAACGGCATAAAGTTGGTTTTTCTCAATTTTGTGCGATATTAAATATTAACAAGACTCTTTAAATAATTATTTTTTGGATAAAATAGTAATAGAATATATTCTCTGTAGCACTAACAAGTTGTAGTCCGCAGCGCAAAGTTATATTCCAAGTCATACTCGTTCAGCGATGCTTGCTTGGCGGTCGGAAGTCAGAACTCGATCACCCCGAGAGCCAACCAGCCGGTCATTTGTACCTATAGTGCGGGCCGGAGCGAGTGGTGCGAGTAATCGCCCTTCGCACAAGGGCGCAAGTGCTTATAGCCGAGCGACAACAACAATAGGAACTGCACACTCGCTTCTCGCTGCTCGCCAACTCGTATCTAGTTTCTAGCTTTACTCGTTTCTCGCTGATCGTCGGTCGTGTCAGGTGCCACCTATTGAAGCCTTGAACTCGTGTCTGAACAAATAAAAGTTTTCTTCTTTGCATGTCGCCCCATCTAGATGGATTCGGCCGAATCCGACGATGAGTTTGGCGGCATCGGAAGAGAACATAAATCTTTTACGGCTCGCTGTTTAGGAATGACTTTTGCTCAAATTATACCCAAAAAAAGTTTTATATAGATAAAACAGATTAACTGTTTTATATTATAGTACCTGGATGACCGAGCTTTGCTTGTATCGATTTATCGCCCCCCAAACCCACTTTTTTTTTTTTTCAAATGACTTCTTCCGCTCTGAGTGGAGCGGAAGTGGAAGTGGAAGTGTGAAGTGTTAGAATCTTACTGACTAAAACCCATCCGTGTTCTTTCTAAAGCCCTTTGCGTTCCACGACCGCGGTGACTCTTTCAAACAAATTCCGCTTTCCTGCTGACATCTCTTTGAGGCGCGCGTGAAACACAACGCGCCATCGACCCGGGCCTGGTGGTGATAGGACAGCGAGCCACCCAAACTCGCCGTCCGCAGGCCCGCGCCTACGGTGGCCGGGGATCGCCCTACGACTCCCGACGCCCGGGGCGTCTTCTCCTGTAGCGGCGGTTGGGGCGAAGGCCTTGCCTTTCCCTCGCGCGGCCCGCCTCCTCCTTCGCTAGCATTACTGCTTCGCAGAAGGAGGTGACCGCTTCCCAAGCCTCATCGCTCCGGACCATGGATTCAACCAGGACCGGTCGCGAGAGGTCGCCGCCGCTGATCGCCTCGACAAGAACACGGCGGTGCTCAGCCCAAGCAGGGCAGACCTCCACCGTATGCTCCACCGTGTCCTCCAGGCAATCATCACAGTGCTGACACCCGGGCGTGTCCTCCCGCTTAATCCGAAACAGGTACCTTCCGAAACAGCCATGTCCGGTGAGTACCTGCGTCAGGCGGAAGGTGAGGACGCCGTGGCGCCTCTCCAGCCACTCCTCAAAGAGGGGTCTTACCGCCGCAATTGTGGCGTGCCCATCTCTTCGTGCCCTGGGCCCATAACCTGGTGAGGTTAGATTAAAAATAAAACGCAGTGTTGCGAGGAAGACGTAAAAGTATATTTAACTTAGTCAAAATATTAACATGCCTACTTACATCTAAAACGCCATACTTCACAGAGGGGCTGACAATCAGAGACAGCAACAAGTAAATGAAGCACAGATTATTTAAAGGCAGTGGTGTGAGATAGGACATGATGCGGTACGTAGTATTACAAAAACTACATGCTACTTTTAAAACCCACTTTTAAAATACCAATTATTTATATTTACTCTACAATCGAGATAATTGATAGTTGATTGTTTAATTAGGTAAGTATCGATTTAACGGATCACACAAGCTCATCCCTATCTGACACACTGATTGACGGACATGTGTTAAGTCATTTAAATAATGACAGCCGTTTGTTTTGAATTGTATAATATTGTAAGTTATTTCGATTTTCTGTGTTTATTTAAAGGACGAAGTTAGTGAATATGGCATTACCAAGGAAAACACTTAACCCAGAAAGATGTGGCATGAACTGTAATTGCCTTCAATGAAAACTGTTGCGTATCAACATGCGTTCCTCGCGTATTGCCTGTGTAGTAATACGCGAGGGATATTGTGTGTTCAATAAAGGAGTTATTTTTTTGCTTTTGAGGTCAGTTTTAAAGCAAAAAAATAACTCCTTAATTGAACACACAAGAGGATCCTCAGATACGGTGCAATATTCTGGGGAAACAGTACAGACAAAATAATCATTGCTCAAAAACGTTGCATCAGGGCTATATTTAAGTTATGCGAAACTGAAACCAATAAGCCATTTTTGAAAAAGATGATTTTATTATTACTGCCATATGTCTATATATTATATTTGAGGCCGCAGTATTTGTAAAAAATAATATTGACATGTGTAAGTATACAATTACTACACGCGTAAACGGCGTAAGGACAATTTGTGCTCAGTAGCTAGCAAGACACACCTGCCAGGGTTGCGGAATTTGATCGAAAGAGTCACCGCGGCCCTGGAACGCAAAGGGCTTTAGAAGGAACACGGATGGGTTTTAGTCAGTAAGAGTCTGACATGCCCTTCCGCTCCACCCAGAGCGGAGGAAGTCATTTGATGATTTCCCACCATTAAAAAAAAAAACACATGTAATGCATGAGAGTATCTTGGTACAGCTTCACGTATCTTAATACAGTGAAACAAGGGAGCTGCAAATTTGTCTTACTTAAAGAGGTAGAGGCACTTTCCAGGGTCTCAGATATCCAGGTATAAATAAATATCTGTCTCATTTACGGAGGGTTCCATTAATAGAGGTGTGAATAGAGGTAATTTATCTATACTAATATTATAAAGAGGAAAGATTGTATGTAACGAATAAACTTAAAAACTGCTGGACCGATTTGAAAAAATCTTTCAGCAATGGATAGCTACATTATCACCGAGTAACATAGGCCATATTTTATTCCCGTACTCCCACGGAAACGGGAACTATGCGGGTGAAACCGCGTGACATCCTTTAGTCTACAATAAAGTATAGTACAATAAATTGAAGTTATCTCAGTTCCAGAGGTAATTCCTATAAAATTCAAAGAATTTTTTTTAGCAAATGTATTCTTTAAAATATGATCTCAGTAAATGAGGTAAAATATACTCGCTGTCTCAATTATAGAGGTAATTATGTTGATAAAATCAAAAGAACTAATCCCAGATATAGAGGTTTTACAGATACATAGGACTAACAGAGGTAAATCAGTGCTAAAGTGTCGGGACCCCACCATCGGTTCCAGCTATGAAGGTATCACTTAGTTATACAGGTCCCACTTAACCAAGTTTTACTGTATATTCCGGAGCCTATTAGAATAATTACGGTAATTTAAAAGAATCTCCAGGATCTGTTAGTAAACAAGTGGTACTACTCTATAAAAGACTTCTTATCAGACAAATCACTGCTCCAATATAGTAGTAGTTATGATAAGTTCAGTGGCCCACTGACGTGTACCTAACTTAATTCGTCTCGTTTTTTAGGGTTCCGTAGCCAAATGGCAAAAAACGAAACCCTTGGATGAAATTCGTCACGTCTGTCTGTCTGTCCGTCCGTATGTCACAGCCACTTTTTTCCGAAACTATAAAAACTATACTGTTGAAACTTGGTAAGTAGATGTATTCTGTGAACCGCATTAAGATTTTCACACAAAAATAGAAAAAAACAATAAATTTTGGGGGTTCCTTATACTTAGAACTGAAACTCAAAAATATTTTTCATCAAACCCATACGTGTGGGGTATCTATGGATAGGTCTTCAAAAATGATATTGAAGTTGAAGTTGATCATCGGCAATAATAGGCTCGTCGAGTCGAAGCTCCAAAGTCTTGAGCGACGCCAAGTTGCTAGCCTGTCGGTTGCATTTTGAGTAGTTTGCGACGGAATTGCATAGTTTAATTCCGCCAAGCCCATTCCATCATCGGACCACAAGAAGTTTGGGGATGTGCCACCGGTACATGGCGGACAAGGCATCCCACCCACACGCACAAAACGTTTTGAAAACACATTCATTGTGCGTACATTTAAGGAGTGGAATTCCCTGCCAGGGTCTGTATTTCCTGATAGCTACAACCTGGAGAGATCAGATGCCCTGTTGAGTTGCAAGGTTGCAATGCTTTATTTTCTTTGGTACCTATTTCTTAGAAATAAATAAAATGAAATTTTGATGTCGTGTCGTATAAAATTTAATTAGCCATAGTTGTCAGTCGTCAGGAACCAGAATATAGATGTTTAGACAGCCACAACGGGAGCAGCGGCGGGATAGGCGAAGGGAGCCGCCGCGTACCGCGCAAATGGAGCCGTGTAGGCGGCGGCCAGCGGTGCTGAGTACGCGAACCTGGCCGCGGGAGCTGTGTAAGCTGCTGAGTATGCTACGGGAGCGGTGTATCTGGCGGCGACGACGGGGGCGGCGGCGACGGGAGCGGCGGCGTAGCGCGCGGGCACCACGGCGGGCTCGGCGACGACGGCGGGCGCAGCCGCCACCAGCGGCTCCTTGCGCACCACCGCGTTGAACCCGTTCACGGAGTCGGCGGAGTAGTCCACGACGCGGCGCGTGCCGTCAGGCTCCACCAGCGAGTACTGTCCCTGCACCAGGTCGCCGTTGCGCTGCTCCGTCTGACTCTTGTAGTCGCCGGTGAGAGAATCCGCTATATTGTAGCCAAAGTTGTACTGCGGGAGGGGGTCAAATTCTTCAAGACGGGCGGCGACAGGCGCGGCGGCTACTACCGGCTGCGCGACTAGAGGGGCGGCGACGGCGGGGGCCACGCTGCTGCGCGCCACAGCAACCAGGCATGCCAGAATGACGAACTGGAACAAATCGATTCGTTAAACTCCACCAACGGTCATCACTAAAGGCACTCATCTCATTTAACGTGCGACACATAAGTTGTACTTGAAACAGTGACACGGTTTTACGAGGGCGAGACTAGTGCAGTTGCGTAAGCGCATGCGCGGAGAAATTACTAACAAGCCGAGGATAGCTCGTTCGTCAAGGACACGCAAGGTGTCGCCTCCCGCATTACAATGAGCGTCAAGTAGCGGTGAGGCACACCACCTTTGTTGAGTACCTACTATTTTAATTGATGGTAACTTAGACAAACATTATAACACTAACTAGTTATGGTTATAATTGGTCTACGTTAAAAAATATTGGGATCGAAAAGTTAACAGACCTAATTAGTTTGACTCTTTCATATCGCAATATTTAATCATTAATTTTAAAGGAAATATAGTTTACTACATTCTCTTTAATGCATAACAACAAAAAAACTTACAAAAGCTAAACAATTAACACTATTTATTATATTGGTATGAAAATATAAGTCAAAAAAGTTTTGGAAAAGTGGAAAATTTCGCTTCTTGCAACATCAAAGAAATATCTAATTTAATTAGTTCAGAAGAAAAATTACCTTAAAGGCCATTTTAGTGGTTGAGAAGGAGTTGTGGATCGAAGACTTGTCCGACTATGCTCCCGTTGTCTCCGGCGAGGTATATATAGCAGCCGTGGGTTGTGACATCCCGGCTCAAGTTCGCGCTTTGTATTATGTGTGCGCATCACTATGGATGTGCACGCAATTGGAAATGAGCTACAATTTGTCAATGGCGGAAAATTCGAGCGCGTTCTTGACTTTTGGCCAACTATTATGAAATATAATAATGTAGAGATCTTATTCCTCTTAAAGAAAAACTGACAACAACTGAGGGGCTCTCTACGATTCCCGGCAATGAAAGGTTGGGAGAGTCTCTTTAGTCACGGTTCCCAGCCACTTCACTTATAACACCAACCCTTTTGACCAAACGAAAATTCAAACACAAATTATATTTACGACTAGTTCTATAAGAATAAGATGATTCTATGCGTGGGCCATTCGCCATTGAATATTATGCCCATATTATAACTGATTTATTGACCAATACAGTCAATGGGAGACTCATCAAGCCCTGGAATCCAGTGATATCGGATCTAAATATGACCAACGTAAACACTTTTCAATATACTCCAGGTCCAAGTATCCAGCAATGTATTTGAATAGAGCAACCGACCGATCCAGGGTTACCGAATTCCAGAGCTAGATTGAAATACTGTTTTATTATAAAATAGCTTTTGCCCGCGACTTCGTACACGCACTCCCCAAGGAACCTACATGCCAAATGTTAGTTTTCTACGACCAGTAGTTTGCTGTGCGTTGTCTGTCAGTCACTCAATCACTCACTCAGTATCGGAAGAGTTTTAAATATACTACTTCAGACATTAACCTACATGGTTCTCATATGATTTGACTAGTACGATTGTATGGAATTTAAAAGAGACTTTGACCTCTGAGTTTGTTTCGATGTTGCTTCTCGGAAACACCGGCCTCATCTAGTTAATAAATACCCAAAAAGATTGAAGTGTAAAAGCGTTATATTTAACCTTCTTACAAAATAAATATCATTTATCAGTATCATTTAGTTTACCTAGATAATTATTTCTACTTCGTTTGTATATTTAAGGAATGTGATTATTATTCATACAAACTTGGTATACCCCTGTGTACGTTCTTCTTTCTTTTACGTTTTAGTTTGTTTATCGAGTCTATTAAAGCAAGAAGTAAAATCTCCCCTCGAAACTTGATTACTCATTTTGATTTCATTCATTAATTTTCAGTACCTGGATGACTGGGCTTTGCTCGGTACTTCTTTTTGGTAAACGTTTTCTAAAAGTGAAACCTAGCTACCTGCATACTAAATTTCATAAAAATCATTGTAGCCGTTTCCGAGATTCAGATTATATATATATATATATATGACTTTCTCGTTTAAAGGTATTCGATTTCAGAAAATTTAAAAACACGTTATGTATTATTTTATTTTACAAAGTTTTTTTTAGAAGGTTCAAATTCGCATACTCTGATGACTGCGTTTAGATTTTTAGCATACAAACTTCAACACCCTTAAAAGCCCCATTTATGTTTAGAAGAATATTTATGTCAAACTTTTTATTTACGTTGTAAATAAAACTTTGACTCTAATCAGGACGAACACGTATCAAATACGAGTACGTAAGTAAATTAAAAAAAAAAATCGATTAAGAAACTTTATACTTAATACAGAAAGTTCTACATATAACAAAGATTATTGAAATTCTGCAAGTTTACCCGTAGGAACAGTTCAGTTTTCAAACTTGGCACGAATAAACCTAATCTTTCAAAGGGGTTGGATAGGTGAAGTTTGTAAAGGAAAGTACTAAATCCACATGAACGAAGTCGCGAACGCGAGCGAAGTGATTTATAAGATTGTCACATAGGAGATCAAAAATAAATATTATTTTCAATAAATAGTTGTTTATTTCAGTTCATAATAATATCGGTCACATAAGGTTTAATGGTGGTAGACGGGAGCGGAGTAGGCGACAGGGGCGGAGTGGTAGACGGGGGCGGCGGCGTGCACCACAGGGGCGGAGTGGTAGACGGGGGCGGCGGCGTGCAATACAGGGGCGGCATGGTACGCCACGGGGGCGGCGTGGTAGGCCACAGGGGAGACCTGGGCGACCTTGGCGACAGGGGCGACGACCTTAGCGACGTGGCCGAGGGCCTCCTTGCGCACGACGGCGTTGAAGCCGTTGTGGGGGTCGGCGGTGTAGTCCACGGTGCGCTTGGTGCCGTCGGGGTCCACCACGGAGTAGGAGCCCTGCACGACGTCACCGTCGCGGCTCTCGTGCTGGCTCTTCGAGTCGCCGGTGAGCCCGTCCTGCACGTCGTACGCGAAGCTGTACTGCGGGTGCGCGTTGTACTCCTCCAGCACTTTGGCGACGGGAGCGGCGTACGCCACGGGCGCGGCGTGCACCACGTGCGCCGGCGCAGCTGCGTAAGTGACGTGCGCGGCCGGCAGCACTCCTGCGCTGGCAGCAGCCACGAAGCACGCGAATACTACAAACTGGAAAAAGAGAAAATAAGTAACTATGACCATGGAGTGTGATAATGTTGCCGATTTGAAAGGTAGGATACTAATTTTCAGTTGAAATAAAAACTTCATTTCACATCAACGTTACTTTAACACCCCGAAAACTATTTTGAGAGACGTGTCTTAAGTTGGCCAAGTCGCCGTTTAGTTAAGTATTGTTATTGCTATTACTCATACAGTTAATATAACCACTAATTAATTACCTTGAAAGCCATTGTAAAAGAAGTGTTTCAATTGAGTTCCGAAGAACGTATGATATGATTTAGAATCATACACTGCTGTTATATACGGTTAACATAACGCCTAAGGCAATCTGCGGTGCACAGACACCCACCCTACCGGTCGATGACACGCGCCAATCAATTAGTACAATGTACCACTTGTTTTGTTACAAGGACTACTAGGCTAATTCTGTTCAACAATTTCGTAGATGACTTTGACATTTAAAGAGTCGAGTCGTAGATATGTTCCTAGGCATAGAAGGCTCGCCCCGGGCGTCGGGAGTCGCAGGGCGATCCCCGGCCACCGTAGGCGCGGGCCTGCGGACGGCGAGCGTTGGGTGGCTCGCTGTCCGATAACCACCAGGCCCGGGTCGATGGCGCGTTGTGTTTCACGCGCGCCTCAAAGAGATGTCAGCAAAGAGGACGGGGCCCGCTAGGGCCAGAGCCTGCCAGGGTTGCGGAATTTGTTCGAAAGAGTCACCGCGGCCCTGGAACGCAAAGGGCTTTAGAAGGAACACGGATGGGTTTTAGTCAGTAAGAGTCTGACACGCCCTTCCGCTCCACCCAGAGCGGAAGAAGTCATTTTGATGATTTCCCATCCTTAAAAAAAAAAAAAAAGGCATAGAAGGCTGAACGATATTATGTCCATTGTCAAGCCACTGCTTATCTTTATGAGTTTCTAGCGCAAGAACGTAGTGTGTGAATTCCCGCTTTCTAGAATATTAATATTGATCATATCGACTCATCCAAATTGTTGTAAATTCTATTGAAATAGCTAAAGTTTATTTGTGGAGATAGACCGACTATGGACTCGGCTGGCTAGCCGAATAAACGACTAAGTAGTCAAATGTCAAATGTAGTCGCAGACTTTAAATGTGACTGGGCAGAAGAGAATTCACAAAAATGTCAAATGTATGGTATGTAGTGTACTTTTTTTGCAGCGGTTCAGTTTTTATTGCCGGCTAATCATCAACTAGTCGCCGACTATTAAATATACCCGGAAAGTTGAGTTTCCCGACTAGTCGATCCTTCTTTATTTATTTGTAAATGAATAACGAGTAGCTACAAACAGAGTTTTTTCAGAGTTCACGATAGATCCTGGGAGCCAAACAGAAACAAAGGTAAAGTTGGAACTCATGCAAAATCATAAGCAAGTTACCACTCTTTCGCATTCTTATATCTTTTGCAAATGTATGCATGAGGTACATACAGAAAAAAATGTTCAACGAAATTGTGTATAGTAGGCGCCAGATAATCGTGGAATATCGGTCATTGACCCACCTACATTTATTAACATTGTTAATTTGAAAAACGGAATTAATGACACAAAACTGTCCCGAATCATCATCTCTCGTGATCCTTAACATGGTCTATTAATGAAAAACGATTCATATTTAATTGTTCAGGTACCTATGAGCAGTTATTAGGGAAAGGTCAATATACTTTATTCCACATTTATCTGGCGCCTACTATAGTGTCTATCTATTTACCCACATAACGATCTTAATAGTTAAAACATTGTGATGCGTAAGATGCAGTTTTGTAACGCGCACGTTATGAATGGCTCATCATCACAAGTTCAAGGCCGCCTTGTAACGTCCACGCGCGTGTTGCCGAGTTTCGAGCAGCTGTTATGTAATGTGGAGCTTCTCCGACCGCGACCCAGCGGTATGTTGTTATGAGTCGCTTTTATATCTTTCTTCTTCAACCCGCTTGTAGCGAATGCTGAGTGTGGGTCTCGTCGAATTACCAACGACGAAAACGAACGCAAGACGGTGACACAGTGATCATGTGCTGCCGTATACAGCGAGGTTCAGAGGATACCCCTTAACAATCTCCCCATGGATGTGGCCTAACAAGCGTTGCACAGACGGGGTTCCGGATTGATCTTTTAAGAGGTAATGGGGTGGTTAAAGTGAGGTTAAAATGCCACACTACCCTACCCGGTCTTTTCCCTAAAAGTCCAACCATGCCTGAAGATTTTCGGCCCAATAAAAAGGTATCTCCAATTGTACCCCATTAACATGGTTCTACCCCTCCGCCCTTGCTTCCTAATTTAGCTTTTATAATTTAGTTCTGCAAGAAAAAATACCTGCCTAATTCAATCCGAATCCAAAATCCTACTTGATGGATCGAAATAATAAAATATTTGTTAGAGAGGTCTAGGTGCGTCAAAAATACGCCTAATTAGTTAGGAAAAGGCTAGGATGATACAGAAGAGGTTGTCCGATTAATATGAACTTTACTACAATCATTTTTGACGCTTTAAGTGCTACGCCATGCCTACTGGGAGCGCTACGAAAGTGGTACGATGAATAAGAGAGAAAACAAATTCCTTAATGGCCTAAACCTATAGAATGGTCTACCTATAGGTTTTGGCGGTTTTTTATTTTTTAATTCACTTGATCATAAGTGTCCGCTAAATTTTGCGGTCACTTAAGTCACGTGTGTGTTAAATTCACTTATGTTCCAAGTGAATTTTAAATAAATAATATAATAAATAAATTGTCGCAATTAGTTTGTTCAATCAACTTACATAATCGGTTTGATTTGATTATTATAGTCATCTAATAAATCATTTTCCATTTCTTTTAAAAGTAATGCTCTAATTAAGTATTCATCCTGGAGCTCATAGTATCTACAATGAGACAGATGTCAGTGGCACAAAAGCCAGAATAAGTTGGCCTCTTATTCCATTAAAACTCCGCAAAACGCAAGACCAGTAAGGACTAAGGTCAAAATGTTACCACCGACGACGGAAGGCCTACTGTGCATGAGTACCAGTTTTTGTTCTGCATGGCTTTCGCCGCGGGGCTTCGTAAAACATATATAATAACGCGCATGATTCAAAATGATATCATTCGTACAATAGAACTCGATCGATACACTCCAAAATGGCATTCAAGGTAAATTACTAAGTTTGAAATTATAGCTTATTTTTGAGATCAAGCTATAAGCTCATCCCAGTTTAATAAGGGTTTACCCTTAGGTTACCCTTTAGATTGTCAATTAATTTTGATTATCAATAGACCATGTCATAATTGAAACAAAAATATATTCGAAACAAAGTGCTCTCTGTTGAGGACAATATTAAAAGTGTTAACCCTGCAAATATTTACTGGGCTGTTAATCGGTTTACCTATCAGAAGGTTGGACAATAATAGAGAATGTTATAAAATAATAGTCTGCTATAATAATAACCTTTATTTAATTTCCAGCTGGTAGTCCTGGTCTGCGCCTTCGCCGCCGCCAACGCGGGCCTCATCGCCCCTGCGGCGTACACGGCCCACCCTGCGCCCGTCGCATACGCGGCCGCTCCCGCGCACGTGGTTCACGCCGCACCCGTGGCGTACGCCGCGCCCGTCACCAAGGTGGTGGAGGAGTACAACGCGCACCCGCAGTACAGCTTCGCGTACGACGTGCAGGACGGGCTCACCGGCGACTCGAAGAGCCAGCACGAGAGCCGCGACGGTGACGTCGTGCAGGGCTCCTACTCCGTGGTGGACCCCGACGGCACCAAGCGCACCGTGGACTACACCGCCGACCCCCACAACGGCTTCAACGCTGTCGTGCGCAAGGAGGCCCTCGGTCACGTAGCTAAGGTAGTTGCCCCCGTCGCCAAGGTCGCCCCTGTGGCCTACCACGCCGCCCCCGTGGCGTACCATGCCGCTCCTGTGGTGCACGCCGCCGCCCCCGTCTACCACCCCGCCCCTGTCGCCTACTCCGCTCCCGTCTACCACCATTAAGTCATTCTAAAAACCTTATGTGATCGATATTATCATGAACTGAAATAAACAACTATTTATTAAAAATAATTATTTTTGATCTCCTATGTGACGAACTTAAGTATAAATCACTTCGCTGGCGACTTCGTTCGTGTGGATATAGTACTTTCCTTTACGAACTTCACCTATCCAACCCCTTTGAATGGTTTATTCGTGCCAAGTTTGAAAACTGAAGAAATTTTACTTTTATAAAGAACTGTTCCTACGGGTACAGTTGCGGAATATCAAATAACTTTCTGTATTAAGTATAAAGTTTCTTAATCGAAGATTTTTTTTGTAATTAACTTACATACTCGTATTTGATACGTGTTCGTGCTGATAAGAGTCAAAATCTTGACTTACTACGTAAGTAAAAAGTTTGACATAAATAACATAAATCGGGTGTTGCAGTTTGTATGGTAAAAATCCAAACGCATAGTCATCAGACTATGCGAACTCGATCTTCTAAAAAAAAATTTAAAAATAATAGTTAATACCTAACGTGTTTTTGAATTTTCTGAAAATCATTCAGAGTTATTTAATATCCTGTTTTGAGGGAAGATTTTACTTGTTGTTTCAACAGGCTCGATAAACGACATAAAATATAAAAGATGAAAACGTACTAAGTGATTTTTTTAAACTTATTTTTCTTTTTTTTTTACTTTGTTACTTGGCTAGGTTGGGGGGCTGATGAATTTCTCTTTCTTCATCCATACAATTGTACCTATATGTCACCGGAAAATGGGAAACTCCATATATGATTATAAAATATCTTGACAGATTGTAAACTCTCGATAAATTGTTAACTTTTTTAAGCATCAAAATTTGATTGTCTAATATCTCTCGAAGTCATTCCGAGAAATTGTGGAATAGCCCGCAGCGCAGTCTGCAGTGTTTAAAAGAACCTAACATGAATGGCATGACGGGAGCTAATTCCGCTCGTCAAACCAATCGAACCTAACCTATCCGTGTCGGGGAGGCCTAAGCTCCCTGTTCCCTATAGGGCACTAAAATCCAATAAATTGTAGAACCGTACACTGATTGGTCGCAAACATTTCGTCAGTTTGTGTCGGTTCATAATGTCTCGGAATGACTTCGTGACATTATAGTCTATCAAATTTTGATGCGTAAAAAGTATTCCAAATATTCAGTTGACAATTTATCGAGAGTTTTCAAAATTATGCATGTAATTGTCAAATCATATGAGGTGAGGTAGGTCGATGTTTGCGGTGGTATTTTGAGGTAAGAACCACACAGATTTGAGTGGACCTTTCCAAACAATGCAAGCATTTGTCAAGAACTATAAGGAGCTCGACCGATTTAACGAACAATACCAAAGTAAGGACATTTGCGTTCGCCATATAAAGTACTCAAAATGCCAGAAAATCATATATTCTACTTGTATTAAAACGTCATAATATTACTAGTGATGTTCCTATCACGCTGTTTCCTCAGCAAGTAACTGAGCAATGTTCAACATTTACTGTTTTTAAAGACTAGTTTTAACAGCTGTTAAAAAGCTCGGAGGCTAGTCTATGAAAAGGCTCGAACTCTTTTAAAACAAACCAATGTGTTTCATTTAACAGACTGAGTCAACTGGGATGGTCTTTCAAACACCTACAAGCACTGCAGCCCATGGTAATATTTGAACAAAAAAAATAGTGTACAAAAATGCTCAATTTGGTTGCCTAGGTTGGGTAGAGTTGGTCTGATAAGCTTATATCCTACAAGTTAGAAAGTTACTATCTATTCTTCAGCTTAATTTTCCATTTGGTTTATAAGTATATGAACGTTTGAAAAAAAAACAATAAGTCGATAACATTGGTGAATTGTTTAAGTGGCAGGACGGGATGATGATGAAGAAATAATTAAATCATAATTAAATTCGTAAAAAAACATTTAATTAGCTCATGATCGTAAGTCTAATGTAATAAATAATATCCTCAGTTGAAGGCTTGACTAGGTATGACTTTTAGTGGTGGTAGACGGGAGCAGAGTAGGCGATAGGGGCGGAATGGTAGACGGGGGCGGCGGAGTGGTAGACGGGGGCGGCGGAGTGGTACGCAACGGGGGCGGCGTGGTAGGCCACAGGGGCGACTTGGGCGACCTTGGCGACGGGGGCGACGACCTTAGCAACGTGACCGAGGGCTTCCTTACGCACGACGGCGTTGAAACCGTTGTGGGGGTCGGCGGTGTAGTCCACAGTGCGCTTGGTGCCGTCGGGGTCCACCACGGAGTAGGAGCCCTGCACGACGTCACCGTCGCGGCTCTCGTGCTGGCTCTTGGAGTCGCCGGTGAGCCCGTCCTGCACGTCGTACGCAAAGCTGTACTGCGGGTGCGCGTTGTACTCCTCGACCACCTTGGTGACAGGCGCGGCGTACGCCACGGGTGCGGCGTGCACCACGTGCGCGGGGGCGGCCGCGTATGCCACGGGCGCGGGGTGGGCCGTGTACGCCGCAGGGGCGATGAGGCCCGCGTTGGCGGCGGCGAAAGCGCACACCAGGACTACCAGCTGAAAATCAAATAAAGATCATGAGAAATTATTGTAACATATTAGTAACTATACATCAATCCGAACTAAATTTTGTCCCAGTCAGTCTTTGCAAGTTTAACTAATATGATGTATACTAATATATGTCATCAACTGAACTTTTCTATCGACACTTTTCTTGATGTCCACTGTTGCTTTATTCCATAGCCACTTAGAAACAAATATAAAATTAAATTATTAAATAAATCGGCTTCGTACCTTGAAAGTCATTTTGATTGAAATGAGTGACTTCACTATGAGGAGATCTCAAGTTGAATGTGCCGTAAGTGTATCTCTACGACTTTTTATATGCCTCCCAGCTGCCCCAGCATTGCATTACACCGGCGTGATTAAGATCGTATAAACCGGTCGCATTGGAGAGTTTCACAATAAAATGATACATTTAAGTCGCGGGAGTCTATCGAATTGGTCGGTATAATATTTTAATGAGAGCAAGTGGGCTATGATTGATCTCGGGCATAAAGAGCACTTGTATTGTAAAGCTTGTCGACTTTTTGGGCGACGCGTCCTTGCGACGACGCATATTTGTTGATGTAACTCATGCGCAGGGCTGGGCCATTTGTGTATGAGTGCCGTTTAAGAATTTTCATTCGATGACGTTCGTAACACAATTTTAAACACAGTTAAAGCATAAAAAATCTTTTTACAAAAAAATACAACCGACTTCCAAATAAAAAACACTACAAAGTAGGTATAAAATAACTTTAATTTCGGCAGTCGGTGTTTTTTGTTCTTTTTTTGACACCAACTTCCAAAATTAAAGTTATTTTATACTAAGTAGTGTTTTTTATTTTGGAAGTCGGTTGTATTTTTTTGAAAAAAGATTTTTTTTCAGTTTTTAGTGTTTCACATGTGCTTACCGTTTCAAAGCGTACCGGCGTGATGTTATGTTATGAACTGCGGTGTAAACAATAGACAGACATGAGATTTCAGCAATCCCATTCCATTTGCTATCATTTATTGAGGAGTTCCGTTGGCTATCTCCGGAGTTCTTCATCAGATCTTCACCAAATTGAAATAGGGCCACTCCGAGACAGTACTCTTCCAAAAACTACCCAAATCGCTTCAAGTGTGCCTATTACATTTGAAGAGTTCTCTCTACTTCTCCAGGATCCCATCATCAGATCCTACTTAATGATCATGGGACCACCTGGGAAGTATACCCTTTCAAATAAAAAAAATAAATCCAAATCGGTCCAGCCATCTTCGAGTAATTGGGAAATATACATAAAAAAAAAATGTTCCAAAGAATTGAGAATCTCCTCCTTTTTTTGAAGTTGGTAAAAAATAAAAATCTTCATAGACGTAGCATGTTGAAAATCTCAACCTCTCCTTTTAGATCTTTTGAGTTCATCTCAACATTTACTTTATTCGTAGATAAGTCTACGAATAACTTAAATTAAAGTGTCTGTTTGTACCTAATATCAATATATCAGCATTTTACTGAATGCGGATGAAAGTATATACCTACTATACTTATTACAAAAAAACAATTTTAATTTGTGTCTATCTGCCTGTTTGTTCCACCTAATCTCAAAAAATTGGACCAATTTTGACGGAACTTTCACTGGCAGATAGCTGATTAAATTAGGCTACTTTTATTTAGAAAAAAGATTAGAGTTCCGTACAAAACAATCAAAACCCATTTTCACGCAGCTAATCTGTGATCCGGCTAGACCGATTTTGACGGGACTTTATAGCTTTATAGCTTATGTTATAAGGAGTAACTGAGGCTACTTTGATTTTAGAAAAAGGTAAGGGTTCCGTGCAAAAAAAACACGATTACCACGTGGGCAAAGCCACGAGCAGAAGCTAATTGAAAAATATGAACTTTTTAGAGACTTCGCTGTTTTTTTTTTAATTTTGACACCTACTAACAACTCCAAATTCAAACGTTCGTTGCATTTGACGTTGTCATATTTATATTGTGAATGAAAACTGAGACATCAACGCAATTTAGGCTACAGTGTTGTATGGTGTTGTAGGTTTTCTCGACATATATATGTGTATTTGTGACAAGATCTAATCGGTAAGTAAATTGACTGATGTTTTATCAAAAATTGTAGTTATTATAAGCATCCACGACTGACAGTATTGAGCTTTCGTCAGTTCGTAAGTGGTAAAGCTAAGACTGCAAAAAAGAGGGCACAGGCAAAGGTTCACAAACATAACAGTTTTATTCATAAAAATCCCTGAACTGTGTAGCACCTGCTCTATTAAACAACTGATTAGTAAATTTGTCTAAAGAGAATTTGAATGAAGTATCTGCTTAGCTGGTCTTAAACAGTTCAAAGATTTTCTGAATTAGACTTGTTCCTTAGATATCAGCTTGGTCGATAGTTGCGCTTCCATGCAGCTGACTCGTTCCCGCTGCATGAGCTAACCCAGGTTCTCGATAAGCTTGTAAAATGTAATTATGCCCAGTAAAGAAAGAAAGAAATAAAGAAAGTTTGTGTTGTACACACAATGTAGGAACAAAAATAAGGAGACGACAACAAATTCAATGCCATTCATTAGATTCACAAACGTGTAGGTTTATGAGCACTTCAGGCACACTATCAAACAAGTGAACAGGTTTACAGGACCAACATTGGGTAGAAGTTCAGAATGTGGTGGTTGCGTCCGGTGCGGCGCCTGCGCACGATGGGCTCCCGAGTGTACGGAGGCATGCACGACCCCTTAGACCACGTGACCGGCATCGAGAAGAGGGAGCTGCTCGCACACTTGGCTGGGGACTGCGACCCCTTCCGCATCATGGCCATTAAGAAAGGTACAGTACGAGACAAATAATGCTAATCATACATCTTTACCAATAAATAAAATTGTCTGTTTGTACAACTTTTTACTAAATACATAAGATGACTTTTTTTATTGTGAAACGTTTGTCCGATGTTCAGTCGGCGAAAAACAAAAAGTGAATCATTCGGTCGGCAAAACGTGTGTCGGCGAAAAGTTCCGTCGGCGAACCACCGAAAAGTGAAACGTTCGGTCGGCGAAACGTTTATCGGAGAATCGTGTGTTGGACAGACGTTTCACAATCTTTTTTTGTCTGTCTGTCTGTTTATTCCGGCTAATCTCCGAATCGGGTAGACCAATTTTGGCAGGACTTTTCGTGGCAGATATTAGCACTATATTATAACTGGCAGATTTATTATAACGATTAACTTAATTTAGAAAAAAGATCAGTGTTCAAAAATAAAAACTCATGAAAAACTGTTCACGCGGACGAAGCCGCGGGCAGAAGCTAGTACTAACTATAACTAATAACCTTTCCATACTAATATTATAAATGTGAAAGTTTGGATGGATGGATGGCTGTTTGTTACTCAATCACGTCATAACAGCTGCACGGATCTTGATGAAATTTGGCACAGAAGTAGATTATAGTCTTTCGGGTCTCGGGTTTTTTTTATCCCGGGAGTTCCCCTGGAATAATTTTCGACATTCACGCGGACGGCAGCTAGTACTACAAATGCGAAAGTGAGTCTGTTCCGCTAACCGCCAAAATCGCTAAACCGATATTGATGAATTTTGGTACAGAGATAGATGGGATTCTGAAAACGGCTATAGGCTTTCTTGCCAGTGTCTATATTAATGCGTGCGAAGCCGTGGCTAAAATGAAGGAGGTTATCAATTCGACTGTATGTTTTTTCTTTTTGTTTTTTTTTTGTATGTTTGTTATGCGATCATTCCGTCAATTATGAATGGATTTTGATGATTCTTTTTTTATTCAAAAGCCTTTTTTTATTCCTGAGGTGGTCCCATTGGCACCAAGTTAGAATCTGATGATGGGATCTTAGGGAAATCGAGGGCAACCCTCAAATTTTAAAGGCACATACATTGTTTTTCATATATTTTCTTACGCAATTCAGATAATTGTGCCTGGTAATCAACATCTCATCTTGCTGAGCTGATGATGGAAGGTATAAGTTAGGATCTGATGCTGGGATCCCAGGACATTTGTTTAATCAGCGATATTTTCTCCAATTGTAAACCGATTTGGATGATTCTTTTTTTTGTTTGGAAGACTATTTTTCCAAACTGGCTCCATTGCAATTCGGTGAAGATCTGATGAGGATTTCGGAGGTAGGCAACGGAACTCTTCAATAAATGATAGCAAATCTCCCGGGATTGCTGAAATCGCATGTCTGTTTAATAACATCACGCCGGTAGGCTTTGAAGGGGTGGAAGGCAGATGCAAACAAGTCAACCTGAATTAACGTGTTTGGGGTTATCTATTCGGGCACAACTTTATTGATCATTAACCGATCTTAATTATTCTTTTTGCATTGGGTTTAGTTATATCTATATTGCATTTGCACTGTACTGGGAATTTCATAGATAAACCAGTGACCTCCTCACCTTAATCTTAGTTAAAACTAGTACCAAAGCAAAGTAGATATTTGACTATGAGCTGGTGTGGATTTGGACTGCGAAGGCACACAAAGAAACTCCTTAAACACTCATTATGGGAATAATGTCACTTAGTTGTGGGGGGTATCACCACTAAAAAGTGGAAAATAAAAAACTTTAAAAAAAACCGACTTCCATATAAAAAAACACTACTTACAAAGTATAAAATAACTTTAATTTCGGAACGGTTTTTTTTTATGCGTCGTCTCATCCTATCATGTTAACGCCTGGATACGATACGGTAGTAGGGGCATGCCAAAAATCGTGCGCATGCTCTTGTATGCCAACTAGCTTTGCCATTTGTAAGTTAAGACTGTGAGTTAATAATTTAAATATTTTAAATGCATGCCGGTCAGTCTTTTGATCTTGTGTCAATAAATCCCTTATTTTATATAGAATTTCTTGTTGTGTTTGGAACTGAAATGCAAAAGTGGGATGACTTAAGTCTCTAAACAGACAGGTCTGGTGGTCATAAGGTTCAAATGCAGTCGATTTTTTTTTTTTTGAGTGGTGTCTCGCAGTTCAACCTATAAGGTTGTCGACTGCTTAACCGGGCTTGCCTGTGGTGACTTTAATATAATATTAAAGCCTCCAGCCAGGGCTTATAAAAAACTTACAAACTCTAGCAACTACACGCTAAGTGCACCCCCTGTGGTACGGGCCTCGGCTGAGGGCGTCGCTGGGGGGAGGACAGCTAGGGACGGGCTGGATCGAACTAGAATTATTATTGAGGGGCGAATTTAAGACTACAGGCTCAGCGCGGGCTGGCTCGAGCAAGGGTCGGAGCGGAAAATGCAGTCGATTTGAACCTTACGACCACCAGACCAGACCATTGAGTCACGCTATGTTTAAAAAACCCCTTGTTACTTGAATATAATAATTCATTGAAATATTAAAAGCATAACTTTAGCATGCTGCACCTGATACTTCTACATCTCCAAACTCCAGGTCCCGGTACTCGAGAGCGTCCTAACCTGATCCCCAGCGCCTTCTGCCAGCGACTCCTGGCCTGCAGCTGCTGCATCCACGACAACCACCTGGAGTTCATGTGGCTGCACATGGGCTGCCTTACGCGCTGCGGCTGTGGATACTGGTTCCTGCTGTGCCCTGTGGCACCACTGTAGACTAATCTTAAATTTATTTACGTTAGTAAACATTAAAGTAATGCTACCTTATTTGATGGTTTGTATTTTGAAACTTTTAATCGGTAGAAATGTACTGAGTATTTTATGGGATAACTTTAATTTTAGGTATTTTCAGTAACATAAAACATACACAGACACTCTTGAATTGCTACCTGTAGATAACGAGGCATCTGTGATTTTGTATAATTATGGAATTTTATTCTGAAATGATTACATTTTTTTTTATTATTATGAGCTACTTTTTAACGTATGTATTTACCAAAGTAAAATATTTCCAATTTCTGACCTTTTTTTCTACCTTTGTTGTTGATTCCCTTGAATTCCCCAACGTCTGGCATGAAAATCTGTCAAGCTTTGGCATTAAAGTAGGGTTTGATATCGCTCAATTCAGAAACCCGTATTTAATATTGTAAGGAGAGACCTGAGTCTGCCTGCTTATACAATGTACTACACAGGCCTCGCCTAAGTATAAGCGATATTATGATAACATTGTTAAATATCTTTGTTAAAGACCTTGAATCCCACGCGTTTTACATAATAAAACCAAGACATAATTGCCTGTTACCAGCTTCAGTTAATTTTATCAAAAACAAATATGTGCGATTGTGCGTAATGACTTTAAATTCACAAATGAGCGCTAATTGGCTTCACAAATTAGCAATATAAAGTTCCCGCACTTATCTTCGTAACCGTAACATATCATCACGCCTTATTGTAAGAAGAGGTGGGTTACCCACGTTTCGCCAATCCGAGTTTTTCACACAACTCTAGACGAAAATGTTGAATTTAGAAGTTCCTAGCAAGTTCGTAGTAGGAAAACCTAATAGGGATTGTAGCGGCATCTATACCGCAACATAGGAACTACAAAATCCTTCATTGCTCTTTCAAACAAACCCAACAGCCCGACAACAACCATCGGGTTGTTGCCCACCAGACACAACACCTGTCTTGTCGCAGGATCCTCCCTTTTTTATGGAGGTTGCGGGACTTTCCTCCCTGTTCCGCATACCATTTTTTTTTAAAGATGGGAAATCACACCTAATATGTCTTTATCCGACGTAGGGATAGAATCTGGGATCCCACTTTCTAATCTCGCGCTTGCTTAAAGCGATAAAAGTGAGACTGAGGGATATTTGGTCATCGACAATACCTTCTTTAGGTTTTAAAAAGTATTTTCCACTTATAAAAACGACGATCCATGTACTACATGTTATTAACAGAGTGCGGGGCCTCAAAATAAGCGGATTAAAAAAAAGCAATTCAATCAGGCAAATCGAGTGATTTTCATTCATGTCATTCGAATTAAATGCTCTCTACCATTCATTTACGAAAGTGATTTCGTCAATAGAGCAAAAGCTCAAGCTTAGAATCTAGTTGTCTGCTTAGTTCTTCACATTTGATTTCCTAATTAAATTATTACGGCTAATACATCACGTTGCCCAACTTCCATTAGTTTTAAGTGAGAGCTCGAGCAAATAAAAAGAGCCAGACTAAGTGTAACGAGTGGACTATTATCCGTAAAAGTGTATGGACTCATCAGGCACGTGTTTGCGGAGTAATGCATTAGTGATGGTTGCGTTGTGCCGATTAGAGACCAAGGGAACGAACGATTACGAATGGAAATGCCGATGGATCCGCACACTCGCTTGATTCCGTCAGGTGTATACTAAACGAACACCATCGGACGAAAAGGAATGAGTATGTGAAGGTAAGCGAGCATGCAGCAATTCCCACTCGTTAGCGTTCGTTTGCCTAGTCTGTTCCGTGCATTGCCCGCTCCAGCCATATAATCGCTGGAACAAATAATATACCTTATCATATTACGTTAATCGCTGGTTTCGAGGCCCGAGCGTGTAAGGCCAGCCCACTCGCTCGTCGACCTACTTCCCGCGCCACGGCCTTGAACCAGCTGATCCGGTGCACTCAACCCCGGAACGTTACCAGCACATTTAGTGACATTTAGTTAATCTTTCATGCAAATCTGTTTCAATGTCTCGCATTTCCTCGTTACTACAAAGTATGAGGGAAGCAAAAGGATTTAATAAAACTGCCACTTCTTGTTCAGGCCGCTGAGCTGCAGTAGAAAAAAAATAACAGTCAAAGTACACGTTCAGCCTTGCCTGGCCTTTTATTTCTTATTTCTGGTCATCTCAAGCGACGTTTTTTGTTTACTTTTCATACCGAACAATTGCACAAAAACACGCTCAAGTTAACGAACCAATAAGTACAAAAACACTCAATGTTAATCATTCTACATATCTCTAATTAGGTACATTATTCACAGCATTATTCAACAGATCTCATTTCACACACTTATCTTAATATCACAAGTTTAGGATAAGAATTAAAAACATAATTTATCAGTCTAATCTAATACTTGTTATTAGCCGACGCAGGTATAAAATACTGTCCATCAAAAGGTGCCCTGGGCTCGACTTCGTTTTGAGGGGTGAAATATATCGTCGGCTGTTCTTCTACATAGTTGCTCTTAGGTTCAGGGTGCAGCACCGGCTCGTAGGCAGGTCTGGGAGCAGGAGTCTGGTATTGCACATACTCTGGTCTGGGGGTGGAAGTCTGAAATTGTACGTACTCTGGTCTAGGGGTCGAAGTCTGAAATTGTACGTACTCTGGTCTGGGGTTAGATGTCTGGTATTGAACGTATTCAGGACTCGGGGCAGGTGTCTGGAATTGCACGTACACGGGCCTGGGGGTTGGTTGGTATTGGATGGCATTAATCGTATTGTAGTTGTGGTGCGGTACAGGAGGATAATTCACCAGGGGCGGGCTCGCAGGGTCCTCTCGCACGACGGCTTTGAATCCATGCTTGGCGTCAGCAGTGTACTCCACCGTCCGCTTGGTCCCGTCAGCTCCCAGCACCGTGTAGGCCCCAGTCACCACATCACCTTGCCTCACCTCATGCTGACTCTTGCTGTCACCAGTCGTCGGGTCGTCAATGTTGTACGAGTACTTGTAATCGTTCGGGGAAGGCGGCGGATCCCGCACTATGATGCCGAAGACTGCCTGCGCGACACACAGAACCAATAAGACCTGGAAATCGAAAACAGACGTTGGATTGAAATGTAAGATAAAATTTATTTTCTACAAAATGTCTTTTGCAAGTCCTGACAGCACACAAGGTCTCTATGCATAAATAAACAAGTTTGAAACCAAACAAGATTGCACGGTGGTCCTAGGTATTACAACAAAGTTTACAATTGCAGCGAATCATAAAACAAATAAAGGATTAACAGAAATCAATTAAAAAGACATTTACCCTTAGCATGATGCAGACTTGTCCAACAATAGGGTTCGGAGTAAAATAGTACACGCGCGGCGGTCGCTGTCGTATTTATAGAAGCGGCGTGCATTCACTCGAATGTTCCTTATTGGCAGCAGGCGCCCGCGCCGCGGCAGCACGAGTCTCTCTCTACAACATCGACTCGTTATTAGAGCCTTATTACCTAATTGTTACGTTGTATCTACGATTATTAGGTCCACAGTTCTCCGATGAAAGTTTAACTGCTCATTGATTCTCTCTAGTACAATATTCCGGTAGCCATATTCCTCTAACAATCTAATTTAAATCTTGATTTATGGCTATACTCATTTGAGCCGCTCTAATTAATGCAGCTATGAGGCAGCAATAAGGTGCTTTATAAGTTATAGAGCGTTAAACGCTGGAAACAACATTAATCATAAAACATGTAATTTATTTATTTGATTTGTGTGTTATACTTTTAAATATACCTTCCCAGTTAAGTTCTAATTAGATAGTAGATGGGTAAATACGTGCATTATGCAAGATTGTCAGCATTATGCAAATGTACAGTCATATCAACTTTTACGACTATTTTTAGCATACATATTCATGTGATTAGCCATGATCTTGATTACGTGAAGCTAGCGTGAAGCTTGAATTAATATGTCGTTACAATCGCAGTAATGATATCTATTAGTTTCTTTGAAATATTACGGTTCCTTTGAGGTCACGGACAGTTGCGACTTTATAATTTGATCATTATCATTACAAATTATTTGGATTGAGGAGCAAAAATAATTGATATCTTTGAAGTTTTATGTTCATCCATCATCTCAAATAAGTAATGGACACTTGACAATAATTTCACTGTTATATTTTTAAGTGTTAATGATACATCATTTCACGAACTTTATGAGCAGTTTTAACGAGATACTTGAATTTTTAAACAAATTGGAAAAATCGAACTTCATCCGGTAATCATAATTAATCTCTTGCTTTTAATCACATTAATTTGGAGTCGGTAAAACGTGTCTTCTTTTTCTTCAAAACTTTTACATTAGTAGTCAACTTAGAAGTCATCCCTTTCTAGCCCTACCTACCATGTTTCACACAATGATACAATACTTCATTTGGTGATATTCAAGTGAAATAACCAAGCCGTGACGACAATATTTATTTATTAATGTATTGTTTTCTTTCTGCTTTTTGAGCTTGAGTACCTATTGCTCTTGTATGGAATATTTTGTATTGGATGTAACCAATTCAGAAACGTTTCGCGGACCTAAATGCCTTGTACATATCTTAATACTTAAGTCGTTATAGAGCCTTAAAGCGAGACCTTACTTTCACTGGGCATAGCTTTGTCAACTATACATTATAATATTTATTGTTTTGTATTCATTAGAACAATGTAGTCACTACTACAGAACGTCAGTGGGAAGTGGTAGAAATAACAAAAAACAACCTGATAAAGTAATTCGTAGTTTCGGTTCCGGTTTAGTAATGAGAACATAATAAGAAGGAATTCGAAATTAATTTTAACACACTACTTGAATTTTATTTAACGTACCATAAAAGTCTTATAGTGAATAAGATACTTATAAGTTATTAATACATTGTGAAATCTCTTCTATAAACAATTTGTAACAAAATAACTCTTATTTCCATTACCGAATTGAAGCGTGCGTGATGCTGATGATAAATTTTATTTATTTTGTAAGTAGGTTAAACATAACACTTTTACACGTCAATCTTTTAGGGTAATTTTAAACTAGATGAGGCTGGTGTTTCCTAGCTGACTACCCTGGGAAGAAACACCGAAACAAACTCATAGGTCAAAGTCTCTTATAAAGTCCATACAATCGTACTGGTCAAATCATATTAGGATCGACGATCATAATATGTAGGTTAATGTCTGAAGTGGACTTTTGAGAAAAGTACTACACAGATTTGAGTGGACCTGTCCAGACAGTGCAAGCATTTGTCAGTTATCGTGTAGCTCAAACTTTAAGGAGCTCAACGATTTGACGAACAATACCAAAGTAAGGACATTTGGGTATGCCGCATAAAGAACTCAAACTGCCAGATGAACATGAAAAGAAAAAGAAAGAAAGAAAAAAGTATTTGGAAATGAAATGAACCCCTAATACTGCGATCTACATGGCCCTCACATTCACAATACGTTATGATCAGTGTCTGAAATGGTCTTTTGAGAAAAGAACCACACAGATTTGAGTGGATCCGTCCAGTCAGGTGCAATTCAATGTCTTAACTATACCTAAATATATAGCCATATAAAGGTAGATCCTATATACTTAGTTCGTATAAACTTATTCACGACAGCACTAGGCATTGAAACCGCAGTTCCGGGCATGATTTAATAATATAGTTATTTTAATTTAAGCGTTTAATCTCACGGCCATAATTATGATCAGCAGTTGACATTATTTTAACAATAGCTATAACTGAAGCTTTGCTTATTACAGTATATTAGGTACTACTACTGAAGTTATTAAACCGTATTTTAAGTATATATTCGTTTTCAAATCTTATTTTCATCAGACAAAAATTAAATAGATTTGTCTTATTCGTTCCACCCCTGTCATGTTTTCTTGTGTTTGTTTTGTTTTTTGCCGTGCGACGATACAGCGCGCTATACCGGCAACAACACCGCTGTAAAGCTCGCTGGGAAATCAGCGACACATTCTCTCTGAAAGCTCGTATGATTAGGCAAATACCCCGATAGGTCTGTAGACCGAGTCTAACTGCGAGCGAAACTTGTATACCTATCTTGTGTACATACAGGATGGGACTGATATAACGCAAAAACTGAAAAGTGTTTAATTTAGTCATCATTATTAACGTGGTACTGGACCAAACAGGAAATCGCGAAAAAAAAACTGCTGTATATTTATGTTCCAAAACTGCGTTTTTAATACGTGTAGTAAAGTATTCTTAGGTGTTAGTCACTCCAGGCCGAGGTATTGCTCAACGCACAGAAGTAGTTGCAAGGGCACACACGTGGAAGTTCCTTCGAGTATACAACATCACGAACATCAAATTATGCTGGGAATCTTAATTTTTTTGTAACATTACTTATTTCAAACGTGCTACAGTTTTCCTTCCGTACTTACGTTTCATAGCACAAAGTAAAACATCGATTGTGGATTAAAATCGGCTCACTCAAATGAATCATTAGAAATCTAGCGTAAAGTAATTTCTTAAGACGAGTGCGAGGTGCCCAAAAGCTGTAACGTAAAATGAAATATGAATTTTATGCACTGAATAAGCTAACTCTCAAAACCGTTACAATTCAAATAATTAGTAATTTCAAAACATCTGTCTTCAATTCCTAATACAACTCAATTGATTTCCAAAATATTAAAGTCGCGTAGCGCAGCTCGTGACGTAGCATCAGGCGTAGCGTGTAGGGGACCGTAGCCCGTTGCATAGCACGGCGCGTAGCACCTAGGGGACCGTAGCCCCTTGCGTAACTGGAAGAGAAGCCCGTATTGGAACGTATCCCGTTGCGTAGCACCAAGCGTAGCACTTAGAGGACCGTAGCCCACTATGTAGCAAGAATCGTAGCGTACATATAGCGTAGCGCGTATATTTATATACGCATGTTGTAGGTATGATTTACAAATACCATATCCAATTTATATCAAATTCAACTTATAGCTCCCCTAATTGTACGTTCCATATCGGTACTAACTTATCTATGATAAATTGATAACATATCTAAATGCAGGCATCCGCAATGAACCAAATTACCTAATTGCATCTGACATTGCGTTAGATTGCTCAAGTGTATTTATTACACACCAATGTAATACAAGAAGTGCTATATTTATTATATTTATTTATTCAGTTTTTGTGTAGTTAGATAATACCTATTATATTTAGTGCGAAACGAAATAAAATAAAGGTCGCAAGTAAACACGAACCTTGATAATTGATACTAGACGGGTACCTATTTTGAGATTGACATTTATTAGAACCAGTCTAAATGGAGCAGGTCACAACTAATTTCTGCTAGCCCCGGTCTAGATTGGGAAACAGCGGAGTGTCGCATGTCAGTGACAACGGTGCGCTGGCGCCCGCGCAGGCTCGCACAAGTCGCACATAATAGCCGGGCGCGGCTGACACACATTCACATACGCCATTATTTTACGCACATAATATAACTGGTCCAATCACAATGAAGGCAGCTATAAAGAACCTTAACGAAGCCACATTTGTCTCGTAAAACCCATAAACGAGTATTTCATTCACTTTACGATCGGATGAAAAGTAAAATAGCAACAAGTTTTCGATTCCTCTTATTTATTACCTCAGCTTTAACACATCAATTAACAATACTCTACAATAAGCATAAATACAACATTAACGTAATACGGTTCAGGTCACTTCGACGGGCTCAGGCTCGTTTAGACGGATCTAGGTTAGATATAGAATGCTTGCATTAGCTCCTGCTATTATTGATACAGATGTTTATCTAGAGAGACGTGAGTATGTGTTACAATGAGCAGAACTTGACAATTACGAACACACCAAACAAGGCGGGCCTTAAATGCATGGCTAACTTGTCTCTCTGAATCTAAGCATGACGTAGCGATCAATTCGTTGTTACAAATACGAGCAGCAAATACACCATCCATTAAATGGGTCTTAGAATATCTAAAACCATGCTGCTTTTAAGACAATTAATTGATTGAGTAAGAGCTTTCTCTAGGGTTCGTCAACGTAAGCTGGATCCGTCTAATCAAGGGGGAAGGTGGAGTTGGGACTAGTGGTAGTAGCCATGGGCGGCAATGGGGGCGGCCACTGCCTTCACGACGTGACCCCCGAGGGGCTCCTTGTGCACGACGGCGTTGAAGCCGTTGGCGGGGTCAGCAGTGTACTCCACGGTGCGCCGGGTGCCGTCGGGCTCCACCAGGGAGTATGAGCCCTGGACCACGTCACCGTTACGGGATTCTTGCTGGTTCTTCGAGTCACCTGTAAATAAAACATTTGTTTACTCTGCACTCTTTAATCACTCTGCTTAGTCTTTCCTCAACTGTGTTGGGGTCGGCTTCCAGTTGAACCGGATGTAGCTACATACCCGTATTTTGCATGGGCCGACTGTATCACTGCACCTGACTGTCACAACCCAGTAAAAAGTTTGGGGTCAACTCATTTGCAAAGAGAAGAGTGTAGCTGCCAAAATTATATTCAGTCGCAAAAAGAGTTTTTTTACAGTTTAAGAGAAAACTGGTCATGTGAGTAAAAGTATTGTTAAGAAATAATAATGGCATCAAAAATTTTTCGTTTGGCGTACAGGGCACGCGCTTGTTTGTCATGTAGGTATACGTGACAATGGCATTCAAAAGGTTAACTATAAAGTATAAAGTCGCATTAGGTCCTTATTTCCTCAGAAAAAGTAGTAAAAAGTATACATACTATATAATTCTTCTTACCGGTAAGGGCATCCTGAATGTCATAAGCGTAGGAGTACTGAGGGTTGGGGTCGTAGTCCTCGACGGGGGCGACCTTAGCGACGGCGTGGCCCAAGAGAGGCGCGGCCAGTCCGTGCGCGTAGGCCGGCCGGGCCACTGCCAGGGGAGCGGCGTAGCCTAGGGAGTGGCCGTAGCCGTAGGGAGACGCTACCGCGGGCAGCAGGCCGCCAGCCGCTCCTTTGCACACCGCCAGGATAGCTGCTACGATTATGACCTGGACACAGAAACATAGTAAGTTAGATACTTGGTTGTCTTATCTGATCATTGAGCATCACCAGCAAACTTGGCAAACGCGGGCTGATGACAATAGCCTCTCACATTACACATTGGCATCACACACGGTTATAATTGTTTGATTTATTAGACCATGGGTTTTCGCCATTATGCCCCAATTATAAAAATTTTCAGGCATTTCAGGTATAGCAATGACTTGTATGTGTTGTTATTAGGTAATACTTTATTTCCAATTTTCAAAATAGAAATACAAATAATAATTTAACAAAATACAAGTTAGAAAAGCTTCCCATACCTTCATGTTGCGTGAGTACCTTCGGTGGGCGCTCTGACTCGCTGTGACGCTGAGGGGTGCGCACGCGTCGCTTTTATACGCATGTGTACTTGCACTGCCTAATGCACCCGTCTAGAAAAACGTTTGATCTGTCATGGCCGGCCCTATACCCTTTACCATACCGGTTGAATTAATATCTATTATTTGAAACTGATCAATTGGCTCGGATGCCTGAAAGTAATTTTGGGAGGTTCGATATTGATAAGTTTGGAATATTTACGAATTGTGAGGTATTTTTATAAACTTTATCAGAAGTTCCTCCTGTCTTCCCATGAAGTAAACATTGCACCAGAAATGGCATATTGAGACAAATACCTACGGCGCTCCCTTCAACTATTGGGTATGATATGATCAGATGAGCCTCGATGACACGATACCACCGGATCAGAACGATATTCGAGACGAACCTCTATTTTCACGTTTGGCGAAAACATAACTATTTGAGGGGACTAATAACGGTAGAGGAGCTAGTCGGCAGCAACCCTGGAGGTGGTTATGATTGGTTGTGATGACTGCAAAGAGTATAGAAATAATAGAGAAATAATGGATGACTGGTTTCCAGATTAGACAGAACAAACAAAGGGATGTCACAAGCTCGTTTTTTCCTAAAACGAGCTTGTTAGCGAATCTATTCTTCTTTTTTTCTTAACAGTTTTGTACTTACACACATTTAACAAATATATAAGAAGAAGTATGTATTTTAATGTAATTTTTTTCAAGATTTCTAAAATTTCTAGGATCAATTAAATTAAATGCGCTTCAGGGACATGAAGCAGGGACCCGCAAACTCAACGACATGTATACCTTTGCTGCCCGTCCTAACCTACGGTGCTCAGACCTGGTCACTGGGCGCAAAAGTTCTGCCTTGGGGTATGTCAAAGGGCAACGGAGCGCAGTATTCTAGGTTTAAAAAAAAAATGATAAAGGACCAAACACCACGCTGCGCTCCAAAACAGTTATCATAGACGTGGACAAAAAAGCTGCCAGGCTGTAATGGGACTGGGCGGGTCACACCGGCCGCATGCATAGTGACCGCTGGGCAAAATCTTCACGCAATGGGTGCCATGCCAGAGAACCGACAGCGTCGTCGAGGCCGGCCCAGAAAGCGGTTGCGAGATGATCTGGATGCACCGCGAACCGCTGGTTCGAGGTGGCGCAAGAAAAGAGTGTCTGGAAGGATATATGGATATTTATATTTAAAAAAGAAGAATGACACCCACAGCAAATCATCCAAAATAAAACAATACCATCCTACATGGTAAGATCCAGCACATTTCCAATCGTAATCAGCTGGACAAATTCTGCATCCCCTTTTAAAACACAAAACAGTCAAATTGGAATACCTGTTAATTAGTAAAATTGGCATAACTTTAATAACCGTCTGAAATAATTTAAAATTAAAGTAAAGAGCATTCGTCGTCAGTAATTGGACTTGAAGAATTGATTTACGCGTCTTCGCGTTAGAGATGCCTCCTCCTTTATAAATATAGATTCGTAAGTTCGAACCATAATATGCAGTAAGAAGGCGGTATAACAAGGCGGCAAAATTTAGGCCACAGCTGCACGTTATCAATGTGCATACATGTGTGATAGTGGTCATACAAGTGAGTCGTGAGATAATTCATAATGGCCGAGCCTTGTACGGACAATCGATCTGTGCCTAAACTAAGGCGTTTATTATTTGAACTAGTTATTGCGATATGTTGTTCACCTCTGTCTTTTAGAATAGAAAAACCTAGATAGCCAATGATTTTTTTACACCACAGTATTTTTGTTCAGTTTCAGTTACCTACGGTCGAAAAATATGTAATCTAGCATTCAATTCCAAGGGCCTACCTTACCTGGAGAATCTTAGCAACCAAAAAAAGTACCTTTTGGCGATTAGCTTAAATTAACTAAGTAATTAAAAACTAGACAGCATTCATAAATGGTTTATTTGAAATTGCCTGCAATTCATAGAGATGTCTCTGCTTATCTACGGGCTAACGTAACAGCACTTGTAGCGACAAATGGAAATAAAGCACATGTGTGAAATTTACAGGTTTCTAAAGCTAGTTTTCGAGTAAGTGTGTTGGAAAAGGTCATTTTTTAGGGTTCCGTAGTCAACAAGCTATTTTTAGTAGTAGTTTCGCCATTTCTGTCTGTATGTCTGTCTGTCCGCTGTTTAGCTCAGAGACGCTTAGCACCTGACAGTTGAAATTTAGTGTGGGTGTACATATTAATCATGCCGACAAAGGAGTAAAATAAAATCTTGTAAAAATATTTTTTTAGGGTGAGGTTCTAAAACCTTTTTTCCTTACTTCAATAACTCCGTCTTTTATTAAACGATCAGAAAAAAAATATGTGAAAGGATTTACTTACTTACTTTCCGATTGGTCCCACACTACAGAAATTTTATCAAAATCGGTTCAGTAGTTTGGTTTTTTAATCAAAATATGTATCTTGCTGGAAAAAATATGTCATTTGAAATTACGTATTTTGCTTTCCTGTGACTTTCCAGTAGTGTTTTTAGGTGTGGGGTACAACTAAAAGGTGTAGATAACTTTGATTTCGGAAGTCGGTGTTAAAATACGAAGAAACAACTAAAAACAACCGACTTTTTATACTTTGTAGTGTTTTTTATTTGGAAGTCGGTTGTATTTTTTTGTAAAAAGTTTTTTTGTCGGGGGTTTTTTTAATTTTTAATATATTTTTTGTTATTAAGTATATAAACCCTAATTCAAAATGCAGAAAATGTCATAAAGTTTGGTAATTTAAAATTATAGGTGGCTCCCATACAAGAAACGTTTTTTTTAGGATGCCGTCAAAAGTCAAAAAGTCAAAAGTCAAAAACGTTTATTTCAATTAGGCCATTAAACGGCACTTTTGAACGTCATCGTTTACAGTTCAGTAAAATAATAATGTTACATTAATAAAGTGACTCTACTGTCCATTCGGAAAGGTAGATTCTTATGGAGAAGAACGGACAAGAAACTCCATAGTTACTCTTTTCAATTAATGATTTTACAAAATTTGGTATACAAAAATTAATTTAATATTATGCGAGGACGATGCACCCAGAGTTTGCTACTTATAAGAACAAAGTATCACCAGCAGAGGTAAACTTATTAATTTTCTAAAGAAATTTAAATTAATGGTAGGTACTCACATATTTACAAACATTGGAACCATTAATTAAACAACAGTGTGTGAGTTAACAGAAAAATAAAAACACAAAAAAAGAAACAGTATATCTATAAAGTTAATACCTACATAAATCAACCAGTTTGACCTTCACCCTTGATTGTCCTATGGAGCAGGACCAGCATGTTTCCAAGCATTCTTATCCTGAATGTAGGTAATCTTCTAATTTGTAATATGCTTGTTCACAAAGTGTACTTTTAACATGAGTTTTAAATTAGTAGCCAAGGGGTAACCAACTCTCAACGGAACCCTATTACTAAGCCTCCGCTGTCCGTTCATCCGTCCGTCCGTCTCTCAGCGGGCTTTATATCATGAACCGTAAAACCGTAGGTAGACAGTTTTCACAGAGTGTGTATTTCTGTTGCTGCTATAACAACAAATAATAAAAATGAAATAAAATACAAAATAAAACGGGGCTCCCACACAAGAAACATCGCACACCGAAATAAAACCGGTTAAGTGCAAGTCGTTTGTCGGCAAACGACTTGCACTTAACCGGTTTTATTTCGGTTTATGGTACGGAACCCTTCGTGTGAGAGTCCGCCTCGCACTTGGCCGTTTTTTCATTTAAATATATCTACCTTTGCTCTCTGATTGTACCTACTGTGAGTTCTCGAAATCATCCATCGACCTATTGTAAATGAAAACTTTTTAGCCGCTATCATCCCCTTCGAATGAACCTACAATTTAACATTGGTGATTAAGATTATCGTTGCCCCGGAATTTCATGGTTTTCGGCAAGAACAAAAGTATGAATAACCAACAACTCAATTATAGTAAGAATAGTTTATAGTAACGGCAGGTAATTTAAGTCAATGCTTTTTTGACTTTTACCTACGATAGAAGAATTATAGAATTCAGAACCTAGCAAAACGAGTGTGTTGCGTTAGGATGAGCAAGTGGGCGAGCGACGCCCAAATCTAGGTCACTGTCGTAGGTACTCAGAATTGTATTCTATTATTGTACAAACAACAATAAAATAAAATAATATTATATACAACCAAGCATTGTAGCGCCACCTAGTATGAATTACTGAAAGTTCTCTGTCAAACTTTAAAAATAATGTTATAACACTTCAAAATATTTTAACAAGCTACGAAATTTTCAAATAGTAATACTAAGGAAATGAGTCAAATAGTCATGAAAAAGTTAACAACGCTGATTGAACTATTGATAAATGCCTGCAAGTTTTTCAGACACAGAATATAAAGAATGTAACGAAATACAAGAACACTTTCAAATCCAAATATGGCAACATTATTCATTTCTGTTTATGAAAGAAAACGTCACTTTTGACTTTCTGCATTCCTTTTTTCGTGAATGTGTAAAATCCAACAAACACTGTGCTTTGTTATGTGTTTATAATATTCGGAATTGATTTTTTACTTAGTGTTAAGTACAATGGCAGACTTTGATGCAATATACCCTGATGAGACGGAACTAGAGGAGAATATAGAAGAGACACATGTGACGCTAGTGCCTGATCCGATCGTGGTTCGAGGGGCTGGGAACATGACAGTGTAAGCTTCTATTTGTGCTATCTGTTTAATAACATCAGCTGTTAGGTCTCTAGTACCTTTCTGGCTCGATAATAAAGGTTTACCAGCTCTTGGGTGCCCGTGCTGGAAAGCTATTCTCGACTCTTTGTCACTCGACCTGTGGCATTGAAGGACTATTTCTTTATGCATAATATTGACCAGGCGCCAATTTTCAATGTGTTATACCTTTAATTAGATTAGACTACCTGTTCACTGTTATACAATTGTTTGAACAGCATTGCAGACTTTAATTTAACAAACAAACATAATTTGTTATTGTTATCATAAAACCTTTCCATTTCAAATATTTACATTTTGTGTAATCAATTGATTATCCATGTTCGTCTAGTCATAATAATTTGAATGAGGATAACAATTAATTGAACACGAAATAAGACTAAGAATGTTAAACCATGACCCAGTTTTTTTGTTTTAAATGTCTTGACTAACTTAGTAATTTCTCTTTATTGCTAATCATATTGATTCTCTGGACATTGTAATCTAAGTTCCATCAAGAATAATATGTTATTAGAATATATTAGATTATATTATATAAAATTATAGCTCATTATTTTCTTCATAAAAAATTGCTATATTATAAACATCCAATAAAATTAACTAAAGAAATTCCAAAAAGTTTAATTTATTTCTCAATACATGAGGCATGAGGGACAGATGAGTCAGTCACTCAGCCAGGACAAAGAGCTTTATGTACACAGATAAAGAAAACCATTACACATCTAAGTACTCCAACAACATTGTTTGTAATTGTTTTTGTTAGCCTAAAGCTGTGTTCACACTGCAAAGACTTTACAAAGGAAGAATGTTTCTTTTAAATCAACATGAGATGAAACATCCATTATTGATGTGTATGTACTTATCATAATCTTTGTATGTATTTATTCCTGCATGTTTTTCTGACATATTTTCCTCTACTTGGAGAACCAAATCTTTTTTTTATTCAAACTACTTCAGGTTGTTATTGTGAGCTGCATAATGATAACTTTGACTTTGTTTTATTTTTTAAGTTTCACTCAAAAGTCATCAATGATAGTGTTTTACTTTAATTTATAGGTAACTGTAAGATATATTAGCTTGTGGCTTGTGGTTTTAGTAATCATTTTACATAATGAACACTGTATTGTGTTCTGCACGCAATATAATAGGTATATAAATGACCTGTATATATAGCTACACATTACACAATGTTTATAATTACTGCTTATCAGTATTTGTTTAGTTTATTTACCCACATAACAAGATGTAACAATCTCAATCTAAGTAAAACCTACTTTTGAAAGATAAAAGTTATGTAATTACTCCAGTATTTGTAGTTTAGTATATAAGTTACAGACTTAGCCAATGCAGTCAAGTGTGTTGTCCCATGTGTGGAACTGGAGCCTTGATTCCTCTTGTATCATTCCACTACTTAAATATGTTTTTCTCTGTAAAATCCAGCCAAAAGTTGTCTGTAACAGATTGCTATTAACAATAACACCCATTGTTAGGCATATACACACTATTATTTTAGAAGCCCTTATTGTTATTTGTTATGGTGTACAATAAAGGGTATTTCTCCTTCTATACCTTTTACCCCCAGAGTTTATCAGTGGGTTGGCATTCCAAGATATTTCAAGAAGACAACATTGTATAGAAAAAGCATGGTCAAAATGATTTTGCAATTCATAGTCCAATAATATTGATGGATCTGTTCTAGATTATAGGTCAATGTGTAATCAGTTATTATTATCAATACTTGAAATCTGATATGGATGGTATCACCTACCTTGATGAAGACAATTAGTGAGTCATTTAGAAAAAGCTATTCATTTAAAATGACTGTTTATCATGCTTAAATAAGCAGTAAGTACTATGTATACAAGAACATTTGTTATAGTAGGCGCCAGATAAATGTGGAATAAAGTATATTGACCTTTCCCTAATAACTGTTCATAGGTACCTGAACAATTAAATATGAATCGTTTTTCATTATTAGACAATGTTAAGGATCACGAGAGATGATGATTCGGGACAGCTTTGTGTCATTAATTCCGTTTTTCAAATTAAAAATGTCAATAATTGTAGGTGGGTCAATGACCGTTATTCCACGATTATCTGGTGCCTACTATAGGCCTGTTTAAGTGTAACAATAAGCTGTTAAACATGTATACCTAATCAATGAGTTTCTCATACTTACATTAATGTGCAAAAAATATTTTTTTTTATGTGCATTTGCTTTAAACTAAGCCACTGTTCCATTAAGCGGTATTTACAAAGTCTACTTTAAGTGTAAATGTATAAAAAATAGACTTTGAATTGTAAAGTTTAATTTACCTGCTTTTAACAATTTACTTAGCTTCCAAGATTAATTCATTTTATTATTTAAAACCTTAAGTGCAACATAATCGGGTGATGGCATGACGGCAGTTCTTCTCAGCACACCAGTCAGTACCATCATCAAATATAGACAACTTTCTCTGCAATGCGTATTTGTGATACTTGTAGCAGTATATTATATCTTCTACGGCTTGCTCTCACCATCCTATACCAAACCAATTTTTCCAAGGTTTTTCTTGTCACTGTCTCTTTTTTTATAATACTCTCGCATTTGACCACTATCTCACCTGGAAAGCAATGATGTAGTCAACAATGTGCTTGCCTAAAAGTAACCCTTTCATTCTTGACTTAAAGACCCCCAGGTTGTAGCTATCAGGGAACACAGACTCTGGCAAGAAATTCCACTCCTTAGCTGAACGCACAATTGAAATATTCTCTTGTATCTACAAAACATAACAATAATTTTTAACTATTCCAGTTTCGGGCTGAGCAACCGCTTCAACGGCGAGTTCCCGTCAGGCCTGCAGTCGCGCGTTGCGCCCGAGGAGTACCAGGCGACGGTGGCGCGCATCAACAGCGTTCTGAAGAAGACGCTGCCCGTCAACGTCAAGTGGCTGTTCTGCGGCTGCGTGTGCTGCTGCTGCACCCTCGGATGTTCTCTCTGGCCTGTTATTTGTCTAAGTAAAAGGGTATGTATCTGGAATAATTCTACAGCCATGAGTGAAGAAGGAACTCCGCTTTCCGCACTTAGACTCCCATTCGGTCCATTGTGCATGGTTGTACGCCAATACACAATAGACAATCTGAAAATAGTTTATGCTTGATCAATCAATCTACCAAGCCATTTCCCAACTATATTGGGTTCGGCTTCCAGTCTATCAGGATGCAGCTGAGTACCAGTATTTAACATAAAGCAACTGCCTATCTGACCTCCAACATGATACTCTTTGGCAAGACTGGGTTTTCTTGGTCATAGGTGCTACCAACATACTCTTTGGAAAGACTGGGTTTTCTTGGTCATAGGTGCTACCAACATACTCTTTGGAAAGACTGGGTTTTCTTGGTCATATGTGGTAAAAAATGGACAGCCTACAGGACACAGCAACTAGTTTGCGGTGTGATAGACCCTGAGTAAAAGTGCATACATTTAATTCCTTGGGCAGGCATTTTTCTGAAATCAAGAATTACAATGTGTTATTAAATTTAAGAAATCTTGTTGAAAGCATTGATGAAAAAGTAACCAGTTTCATATTAGAGTAGATAGGAGGAGGTAGGGAGGTAGTATCAGGGTCAACCTAATTATGACAGCTTATTATTTTTTACCAACTACTGGAGATTCAAGTATGTACACATATAGATAGGAGATAAGGCCACGCCATAAGATAACACAAACTTATTTTAAAGGATTACTCTTAGTAGAAATCTTCCTAGACTATTTGTCTTATAGAATAGGAAGGGAGTAGTTACCAAACCGCTGCTTTATAAAATACATATTAGCCCAGTATTTCTACCTGAAGCTCCGCACACTTACATATCTAATAGCATGCATACAACCTCTACACCGCGTCGCCTCAGCCTTCAACATTACTTCGATCGAACAATTAACTACCTACCGCATAGGTACACAGTGTATTTTTATACTAAGCTCTGCTGTACATTATTGATTTAGTATTATAGGCACCTTGTTTACTGTTGCTAAGGTAGGCCTTGTAAAGTCCGCTACAAAGGTCGATCGCGATATCGCTTCTAAATAAAGGGAAAGATTTGACATAATATTAACACTAACTTGAATTCGTGAGTTACAAAACAAATAATCGCATAATTTTGTTACATTTAGATATTTAGTACAAGGTTTTTCTCGCGGCTCCGCTTTCATGGCCTATTTCTAAGTAACCTTACTTTATTCTAGGATCTAGATTCTGTCATCAGTAAAATATTTTTTGAGATCAGATCAGCAGTACCTAGAATATTTTCAGAGATTAGGTACTTACCTACAAAACAGTTATACTTTTTAATCGACTTCTAAATGGAACATCTTCTGTATTCGCCGGTGTGAAAAATATTTTGATTATTATAATTTATAATATAAATTAGTTAATAATAACGTTAATAAGTAGGTAACTGTGTTGTTAGTAACTGTAGATATATGATCGGAGGGAACTGGCGAGATCATTTAATGTTAACATCTGCGCCTTCGACTGGTCACGTTTTGTGCTGCCCGTCTATTACCCGAGTTCGTTATATTAGTTATGTATCGTAATAAATAAGTAGGCAAATAAATGTACCTAAGTGTATTATATCATGGCATGACTTGTTAGGTAAATTAATGTTAAACTACATTAACAAAGCAAAAAGTTAGCGATATTTCACTTTTTATACAAAACATAAAATTGCGTTTTCTTTCCATCTAAACTATTTTCGAAAAAGTTCTTAACTACCAGTAGTTTAATTAAAATCACTTTGTATGAAACGCCGAAATCATGATAATTTCTTTAAACTTTTCGATAGCCTAAATACCTTTGATGTAACATTAGTAAAGTTATCACTCCAATGTAAGGAAACTTTCAATGCACTTTGTTCCTTTTATACAGTAGGTACAGATAGTATATTTCTCATTCATAGATATCTATGAAATTATACGCAAGTGTAGCTATTATAGTACACTTGCGTATAGTATATATAGTTTAACGATAAATAACTTCAAACTATCAAGAACTAGCTTTTGCCTCGACTTAGTACGTGAATATCCCATTTTTTCCCGTTCCCGTAAGAATTTTGGGACGAATTATACAATAAACCTTCTTCTTAAATCACTCTGTCTATTGATGAAAACAGCATTAAAATCCGTTGCGTAGTTTAAGATATTAGCGTACAGACGGCGAAAGCGAATTTGTTTTTACCCGACTGCGCCAGAAAAAGGGTTATATTTTTCGAGTGTAACTATGTATGTATCTATATTTCTTTGGCACGCTTTGTAGGCTAAACGGCTTGATGAATTTAGCTTGAGAGGTGTCGTTAGATTCGTCTTGATTGTGAGAGTGACACGTATATAAAAATTAAACTGGACGATTTTTGGCGCTATATTATGTCTTCAAAATTGAAGATTTGTAGATATTTGACAGTCGTTACGTGTTGTCAGAAGCCAGTAGATTTGACTCCAGTCTTGCCAAGAACTATCGTGTTACCCAGTTAATAGGTTGTGGAGGTCTGGTAGGCAGCCGCTCCACGTAAAATACTGGTATTCAGCTGAATCCGGTTTGACTGGAAGCCGACCTCAATATAGTCGGGAAAAGGCTAGGCAGGCATGTCTTCAAATCCTATCGAGTGGGGTAACAAGGTAAAGATCTCGAGGAGATGATTCCAAGGTAGGAAATAAAAAAATTGACTTAAAAAAAACTCGACCGCTATAAACGACTAAAAGTTCCAAACAAGTCGCTTTTCAAGCAGTCTGATGCAGTTGCTGGCATCAGAGCTGTGACTGAACTGCATCGGATTGATAGATAACTATGAAGCAATGCAAATATGGGCCCCATTTTGCGCGTAGGAACACTCATTGTATTTTCAATTGGTTTTATTATGCATCTGACACATTTATGTCGGCCTTGGTAATATTCCAACACACTATCCATGAAAAACATGTGCATATTTTCGATTTCAATTCAATTTTTATTCGTTTTATCTCAGACAGGAAACAAAGGGTACATATTTGAATTATATAGGGAGTGACTGAGTGACTAACAGACAACGCACAGCCGAAACTATTGGTCGTTGAAAGCTGAAATTTGGCAAGTAGCTTCCCTTCACTCCATAGGAGAGCACTAAGAGAGGATGTCCCAAAATTCCTACGGGAACGAAAAAAAACGGGATATGCGCGTACGAAGTCGCGGGCAAAAGCTAGTTTAGCTATAAAATACGTCGTGAACAGGCTACAATACTCTATGTCGATAATGTTATTTGTTACAATTAATTAATTTTAATTAAGCGGTTGTATTGTTTACTAACTACGCTTCTAATAAAATTATCTACCATTAATGAACATTTTACAAACGCAATTTGTACTAAAGTGTTCAATAATGATACGAGAACACTACATCCAGATTAAGTTTTTCAGTTTTTTGCACCTATTGCTTCTTTTTCTTGCAAAGTGTTTTCTAAGGATGTTACATTTTGTTCGACTAAAAATCATACCAGCCAAAGTGTACAGACGTTATAGATATAATACAGCATATTTTACTCAAATAGCACGAGATCTTCGATCAATATTATTTATTAACATTAACACTTACGAAGCTGCACATAAATATTAACTTTGTTGTTTACGCCCATAAACTCGTCGATCAATTGCTAGCAGATACTGTCTAACGAATATAAATGGTATATCGATATGTAAAATTAGACGCCAGTATGAAGCAAGATAATAATTTTGTTATATTCTTTCCAGACGCAACACTCTCTGAACAAACTCTTGGAATGGGAGAACAGTCGACTGTACAACAAGCTGGGCCTGCGCTGGCGACTCACAAAGCAGCACTGCGACTCCTCCTCCATGATGGAATACGTACTTCTCATAGAGTTTATTCCCAAAATACCCATATACAGACCCGACTAAGGGTCCCACGACCCAGTATCGTAGACTAACTGTACTGTAAATATAACACATAAATCATTACTTACTGTACGTCATTGCATCTCGAAGATAACTACCAACATGCATGGCCAAGCCAATGAACCTGCAAGCTAGAACATAACGTATTGGAAAGCAGCCCAAGTAGACAGTGAATGTCAAAATCTTGTGGAATTTACACTTTGTTACCGTCGCGTAGCGAGCACGATTTGGTGTAATTAGGATTACAGTGTTGGACGCATTTAGCGGTGTCGTTCCTGACACAGTGCTGTTTATGTAAATATAAGCAAACGGTACATAAAACACGGACAAATAAGTGCTACTGTTAAACGCTTTTTGTGTATAGGTGTCGCATTATATCGCAAGCTTAGACTGCAAATGTTATCGCAATGTGTATATATTTTTTGACGTTTACAATGTGTAAAAGCTTTCGGAAGCTGCAATATGTTATCGAACTTCGGATAATAAGTACTATAACTAGTATGTTAGATGATTGGCTAAGTGCTAGCAACATGTAATATGTATGGAACCTTTTAGTTTTTTGTTCAATGTGCAATTGCACTGCATCAATACTCGAATTTACACAATTGTATCTTTATATGAACTTACTACAAACTTCGTCTTAGAACATTACTTCAGATACCTTTATATCTGAGAGTTTATGTTATCAAAGCACTTTTTATACTTACAATTATCTAATGGTAGATTACTGTTTAGTATCGGTCTGTGTAGTGCTGTGTCCTGCATGCATGTGTTGCTTTCTGATGATTGTCAAACATATGGTGTCTGCTCGATGGAAATACAATTAAAGACCTGACAAATACTGTATGCTCAACAACATGCCTGTGTATTTTTGTGTTGTCATTGCTTTTTTTTTTATTTTTGTACCTAATCAGTTCATTTCCGAATGGTCTATTTAGATAAAAGATTAAGGAAAAAATAAACATCAATATCATACTACGCATTTCAAATGCTTTATGTACTTATTCATTAATCAACTCATATCGTACTACGTAAGCTAAGCATCGTTTGCCACCAGTTACCATATTTAAATACCGTAATTTTTACTTTATGTTTCGTTTTCTTTTGTCTGCCACAAAATATGCTTAATGTTCCGGTTTGCGAAAAGAAAAGGAAACGTAATTATTTTAATGATGTTATCTATGTTAATAGAATGGTTAAAATACCCGACGTATAGAAAGGTCTGCAATTATTGTGCACTGGTATAAACATAACGAAGCAGTCATTCTCTTAACCACCGCTCGACGTGGTCACGTCAGCGCTATTTTTATTCACATTTATTGAACTAACTATATTGATATAGGTCGGTGGTCATTATTCCTCCAATTCATTCTCATCACCGCAATTGTTTTGTCATCCGTTCATAAATATTCGTTTATCATTTCTTAAAGCGTATACTTATATTGCTTTATGTATGTTATGTACCTGAATGTCCACATTAGTTCTGTAGAACGGTTAGAATGAGAAACAGTAGCGACAGTATGTATCGCGGAGCCGATTCTAAAGTATATGCTAGGGTAATGTGTGGGACTGTGTTATTAGACGATTAGCTTATATAATGTTATATGTAACATTAGGAGAATCCCCGCCCTCTTTTCTCTTTTCAACATGTTGTGAATGTCGTGAAGGACCGATATGACTTATCATCGCTACTAAACTTATACATTATAAGATTTTCATTTAATCGTAGATCGCTCGGAATGTTCTCTTGCCACCTACACGTTTAAGTTATTAAATAGTGGTTGAACGCAACGGTTGAAAAGCGAACAGGGTATGTTGACAGTAAGTTGTAAGTTAAGGAATTGTAAATATTTTAAGAACTTATAGATTATTTTTGTTCAAATAATAAATTCACTACATGTGATGAACTTATACATCTATCATTATCTATAAATCCCTATCTCACTTTTCTATCTATCATCATTCATCTTCGAATGATCCAACCAGCTCTGATGGCGAGTGTCACCCTATGGCTCCGGCCAGGGTGAGGAGCTTGTACGGTAGCTAAAGCGGGCGCGAAGTATCAAAAGAATGAAACTGCAGCCGTATTGAACTTGCTTGACCTACCTAGCGTCAGGTGATGGCGTCGCCTCTAGCAAGACATCGTCTTTTGTTTGATTCAGTGGAAACACGTCTAGACTCTCCACCGTGGCCAGGTAGTCGCGTTCAATGAGTTTTTTTTAAATGACGAGCACCAGGTGGCAGCACTGAGGCGTCAGCTCCAGGCACCTGTCAAAACTAATGTTTTCTGACATTTGTTAAATTGACATCAACGTCATATATTACGTCAGTCACTTTTTCATGGAAGAGGACCTTTCGCCTATGTGGCGCCAACTGTTGGCGTAAATGTTCCTGGAAACCCTCATTCTATAAACCTGTAAACATTTCACCGTGGATACCTAGGTGGGGTGCAATTGAAGAGATATGTCATGCCATCTTGTTTCTATGGATTGACAGCTCACTTCATGTGCACTTCACCTAAGTCTCCACGGTGAGATGTTAACAGAATAGCACCACCGGTCAAAGCGCGTAGCATCTCTATATGTATATTTTAAGAGGCCTAAGTACTTATTGCAAATCAGTGCTACGTCAATGATCGTTGACATTGAGCAAACATGTAGCTAAATGATGGTAATGACCGTCATATTATCTTTTCTACCTATCATTGGTCGTCTTGATCTGTGTTGGTGCCTCGCAGTACCTACCTCCCAAGTATCATCTCTCTCCCTTGTGCGGTCGTCCTAGTTTCGCTTATTAGCAACTAGGTGATATTATGCGTTTCATTGCTAATCATGTAACAGTATTACTGATTAACCTAAACCAATTTCTACTTCCCCATAATATAGCCAACTAGCCTTGGCAAAAAGCTAGCATTGACTAGATGCATTGTATGACTCAGATGTTAAAATATGCCGATATCATATCAGTCGATGTCAAGGCACCCCGTTCGTATGATAGCACGGGGCTGATTAGATGGGACAAACCCGCCACACTATTCCTATCCACTGCAACTCCTTAGAGCCAGAATCAACAGTGGCGACCACGAGAAAACGCCGAGCCAATGAAGCCCGAGTCGCGGAGAAACGATTCAAGTCTTGGATCCTGCGACGAAATTAATCAGAAAAAAAGAACAGCGGGAGTAAGAAAACATCATTTCTGCTGAGGCTGTTTAAAGAGAAGTTTGACTATTTTAACTTGCACGAGGAACTGTAAATGTTTCCGTTATTCAATGATCCAGCGGCGGTAGCGCCACCATAACAGAACATTCCAGTCAATTGACCTAACAACTAGGACACTTGTTATTATTTTTTTCAGCACAAATATAGCATGTGTGCTCTCTAAACCGAATTTTAATTACTGTATATTTAACCTAGTTTTGTTTACAGCGTTGATGTTGCGAAGTTTTGATTTGCTTACCCAGTTGAAATATGTTTAGGAATATATATGTTGCAGTCGTATATGCGCTACAAATGTAGGTATTTAGAACGCCAGATGACAAACATTCTGGTTGTTTTTATGGAGCTAACGGAAATCAGCCGAGTGATAATGCAACAATTAAAAGAAGATATTAATTGGAATTATTAGATTTATTTTGTTATAAATTATTTCATCATATACACATAAGTAAATACTCAAGGCACTTAACATTATGGTCCCTCCAAATAATACACTTAAAGTTATGACACAAACAGAACAATAAAAAATGTACAAAATTGACAATCTTCTAGACAACAATATACTGTAATTTCACGCCCGTAGGCTACATACGTTTTAAATACTACTTTTTACGACATTATGTGTAATTAATAATATAATTAATACATTGAAATACTACAAAAAGATTTTAACGTTTATCAGTAATAAGAAAAACGATGTATTGCACAGCATTCACTTTACCCACCTAGTGTTAGTAAATCTCTGATAAATTACAAAACTCTTTGTAGACGCACTTCGTGTCACCAAATACATGGTTACCATTGCACATGTCTTGATTTAAAATAATATTAAGAAGTCATAATCAAATTAACTAAAACGAAGAATCAGATCGAAAAGAGACTACACAACCATTACAAAATAATATCTACAAATATCTAATTTAGGGACGTTATTTTATACAAGCTCTTATTATTTACATTCAGTCGTTGGAACGTTACTACTCAATATATTAATTTCATAAAAGCCCGAAATGGTAATACAGCTAATAGCGGGCATTACGTTATTATGGCAACATTAGTGCGAAAACGCAAATAAATCATTATAATTGTACAAATCCATGGCTCACACTTCATTCGCTGATGTATTTGGAAGTTCACTAGGTATAATTTCATTAGAATAAACTAGGACGGACATTGTTCTCCTTTTACAGAAATTCGTATTGCACCTAGGGAAAACAAATCTCCATCAAAAATAGACTGATATTAGTCTGCCATATCTCATAAGGAAGTGGTAAAATACCTTTTATAAAATAGTGACATCTTGACAATATGGTAGACGTCAGTCTTGGTGTATCGTACAGTATCACATGTTACTCGCAATTTATTAGACCACCGGGAGGCGAGGCGCGGGACTGACCGCTGCTCAAAAACTCCTTGTTTAACTCATCTGAACATAGTTAATGGGGAATTGTCCTTTCAGTCCGTTGCACTCGCCGAAGTACCACTCTTCGTTGATTTTGTGTCTGACTTGGATGGTGTCGCCGGTGCAGAAGCGCAGGTCGCCCGGCTGCACGGGCTCGAAGTCGTACAGGGCGACGGCGACGCCGATGAGCGGAGACGGCGGCGCCGGCTCGTTCGGCAGCGGGACCTTGATCTCCACGTAGTTGGAAGGGAACAGGCCCTGAGCGCCGCTCCTCAAACTGCCACATAGCCATTCGTGGTCCACTCGCCGTATCAACTTTATCCTCGAGTTGGCCTGCAAATTATAAAACATCATCTTGAGACATTAAACTGCGCAGTTATCTATCCTAACCTCATCCTGAGCAAGCGTAATTATCACCATTTAAACGTCAGCATTTAGAATCTCACGATATTCATAAAACTGTCCTCAACATTTTTTTCTTTATGAGTTTATAAACCTCTCAGACCATACATTGAAAAACAGACTTTGCCAACAAATGACGTCACAAAACCATTACTGACGTCGACAACTTGTTAACAAGCAATAATATAATAACCGACAAAGGTGAATAAAAAGTGTACTAGCTGACATTGGTGCCAGTAACGCCAATTCGAGTTTTATTACCAACCGTCTAGAGCGTTAATGAATGGTCAATCGGTATCAGAGGACGCGGATTCAATTGATCGATCGTAATTAGTGACCTAATAAAATGATGCTTACGCGATACATCCTTGCATTAAGGATCCAACCTTCTGCGAGAAGCGGAGCGTTGTGACCTCTACCTTACTCTGCTACAAATAGTACCTACCTATCGTGCAATTGTTACCAAGATTTATAACTGCACTGAACTCATGACCCGCTCTGGTTCACTAATCATCATAATTATGAAACGTTGCGTGTTTGTCTTTTAGTTTAATCACTTGCGAATTGCGAACTACGCAGGGTAAAGACATCGGTAGATATTATTGTTGACTTACCTAATTAACTTTCCCTGTATAATCAAAACGACGCTCTGTGACGTCGACATAACTTACGTTTGAAATACAGTGACATCAAGAAATGTAGGGGCAATTAGTACAATAATAATATAAGATTAGCAAGTGAAGGCATATGTTTGAATATGCAGACTTGAACTATTCCGCGTTAAATAGGTATGCAAATAGTTTATTTTTGGATTTATCTACCAATCTAATGTTAGACTTGTTTACAAAACGATCCTAGACGACTTAAAACGTATACTTATTTAAAATGAGTCAGAATGGTGTGCAACACATTAGTTACCTAATTCATAACATCTTATCTGATAAGATATGATAACACCGACTCTAGAGTACACAGACACAAAGAAAACACAATATTCCCAAATCCGCGGCGTCATATTTTCTGCGACACAAAATAAGTCTCTTCAGTTCAGTTCTCTTCAAAACAAATGATAAATAAATTATATCATCTAGCTACTCTATCAAATAAATATCCGCGAATTTGCGTCGTTCGTTTGAATACTGCGAATTCTGTTTGTAAACATCGCCAATCGTTATTATACATATGTATTGACAATTTGAGATTGAATGCTATTAAGTAGGTATGTTGGTATAAAGTTTCAGTACCCATCCTACTTTTTGTTAATGTTCATCGGACCATCAAATCCTATTAACCAAATTAAAAAAAAATCCTTATATACATTGTGGTAGCAATAAGCTAAGTGGTTTAAACATTGTAGATAGACATATGATGACGGCAAACCTCTGAGTCTGTCTAACCAAGCCAATGAACCTAATTTGAAATGCGTATGCATGTGTTTTGCTGGATTTCTCAGAAATTGATGAACCGTTTTCCATGAAACTTTGAGTGGGTAAGTATGCTCCAACTTATTATGCAAAAATCAGTAGTTGAGAGAAACTATTAATTTCTTAGGTACCTATTTTTACTCATGGGCAAATGAAAGTTATGTTCTTTAGTGCAGGATTGCCTTTGGCAACAGTCTGTGGCTACCGACGCGTTCGGTAAGCGTGATGATTATCCCAAGATTGCCTCATACATAAACCTTTCTTTGTAGTGAAATACAAGCAAAGAGGCCCATTTTTCGAAGTAAAGAAAGCGGACTGTAATTAATGAATGGTGTAAATCTAAATACAGCCAGACCAGAGATGCTTACATGTTGCGAGCCGAATTTAGAACAATTGGGAGATTCTTGATACTTGTTAGCATCAAACAGTTATATGTACCAATAATTTTAACTAAAAAAATAATTAATGAAATTGCCTTGTACCGTCACGTGTACGTCACTCTCGATACTTATCAGACTAAGCAGAAGTTTTATTAGTTCCAATGGCTGCATAAACCTACATTTCGTAATCAGCTCTAGATCCACGTGGAAGTTTCGTCAAATACACTTGTGGGTACAGCCATACAGTAATCCCCACCGAGAGTGTCCCCACGTTGCCGTCGTGGTGGGGCTTGTGTGTCTCAATGATCTTGGGGCTCTGCCGGTAGAGTTACTCATGCCGGAAAGGTCCAAGTGAGAGACCAGACAAAGCGGGACACGAGAGAGGGGCACACCGTTCGGAGACCTGAGCAGAGTTCGGGTCTTCGGACGGTGTGTGTTTCGGGAGGAAGCTTGCTCACTGTTTTCTGGTACGCGTCTGCTCATCAGACGTGACTGTGAGGACAGTGAGCAAGCAGCGTGAGAGGAGACCCTGTGAAAGGGTGCAGGGGAGAGGGACTTCACCCTTAAAAAGGACAAAAACAATAATGATTGAGACAGACGCAAAAGATTTACCCCAGGGCGGTACCAGCTGCGCAGCAGCTGGAGAATCCGCCACGCTCCCTTCGGGAGCGTCAAGCCCCTCGTATTCTGGGGGGGGCAACGTATGTCCTCATCCGCTTGCCAGTGGCAACAAGAGCCGAGGAGGCTCCCGATCAGCGTCCTTTGAGGACCTGATCCGGTATAATTTTAAAACGCCTGACAAGGAGTCGGGCGGGCGTGGCGCGAAACATCCGGCCAAACTGTGGCGGAAGAGCCCGCTGACGTGTGGGGGGGATGTGGGGTCAGACTCTGACTCCGCATCTGGCGTCAGCGTCGGCTCACCGAGTTCGGATCAAGAGGGAGTCGAGGCTGCTGCGGAGAGCATTAAGCTCTTCCGCAAGCGCCCTAGACCGGAGGACGACCGAGGATCGACCTCCAACAGTGAGATGGCCTCGGCCCGGAAAATCCCCACCAGCAGGCGGGGTAAGGGTCGAGAAAGAGGCAGGGGGAGGGGGCTCGCCTCCCAGGAGGCTGCCCAGCGAGCCGCGAAGCTCGACGAGGAGGAAAGCCACCCTGGAGTGACTGGTCGGAACGTCCTCCCCTCAGCATCTTCCGGCGGTGAGCTGGACACCGTTGGCGGCTCTGATAAGGAGCGCCAGGCGAGGTTTGTGCAGGCCGTTGAGGCCGCGGTCCGCGATGTGGCCTTGAAGAGGACTCAGGCCTCAAAAAACAAGGCCATACGAGCGGCTTCGGCCTCTATTCTGGCGGCAGCGAAGGAAAACTGCAGCGGGCCTACGTCGACGGACGAAATGTCCAAGCTGCGGGCGGAGGTCGCACGCCTAGCGGCCGCCACGGAGCTTCTCCAAAAGGAGAACATGAAGCTCCGAGCAGACCTGGCCGGGCTCCGCGGAGGTGGCTCAAAGGAGGCGCCCCAACACGGGTGCAAGCACGGGCCAAGCCCGACCGTGCCTGCGGAGAACCAGCTCCTGAACCTGGTGCGGCAAGAGCTGGCTGTCTTCCAGGAGCGGTTCCAGGAGCGGTTCTCCACGCTGGAGAGGATCGTCCTGCGTCCCCCGTTAGCAGCGAGCCATCTAGCCTCGAGGCAGAAGGTGGCCTCATACGCGGCCGCCGTGGCTGCCAAGCCGGGGCCGTCTGGCCAGGCAAATCGAGGGGCCGCGCCGACACCCGCGAAACTGGCACCGGGCAAACCGGCCCCGGTCAAGAAGACGAAAGGCGGAGCGGCTGCACAGGTAGTGAAAGTTCCAGCTCCAGCGGTGCAACAGCCGCCTCCGCCTTCAAATCCTACGGCCGAAGCCGGATGGCAGGTAGCCGGCGGGAAGAAGAAGGCGGGCAAGGCAGCTAGGGCGGCCAAGAAACGGGAGAGGAAGCGGCGGCGAAAAGAGCAGAGCGTCGCAGCTAGGCTCCGCGCCCCGAAGTCCGCAGCTGTAGTGGTCACACTACAGCCGGATGCGGAAAAGAGGGGTGTGACGTACGGTGACGTGCTCGCGAAGGCGAAGGAGGCGGTGGATCTCAAGGAGCTCGGCATCACTGGGGGCCTCCGGCTCAGAGTGACCAAGACTGGGGCCCGAATGCTGGAGATCCCTGGTGCAGCTAGTGGCCCGTCCGCCGACGCTCTTGCCGAAAGGCTCAGGGCGTCCTTAGATGCGGAAGAGGCCCGAGTGTCCAGGCCCACCAAGTGCATTGACATGCGCATCCTGGGCCTGGACGACTCCGTCATGGAGAACGAGGTAGTGGCCGCCGTCGTCAGGACTGGGGGGTGCTCTGCCGATCAGGTAAAGGCAGGCACCATTCGTCCTGACCACACGGGCATGCGGGCTGTTGTGGTGAGCTGCCCCGTGACGGCGGCCAAGAAAATTTCAGAGGGCCGAAGGCTCCTGGTGGGGTGGGTGTCCGCGCAGGTGAAACTGCTGGAACCCAGACCTCTGAGGTGCTTCCGGTGCCTTGTGGGCAACCACGCGGGAGCTCTTTGTACCTCGGAGGTGGACCGCAGTGGTCTTTGTTTCCGCTGTGGTCAGCCCAGTCACAAGGCCGGCTCGTGTAACGCCACGCCGCACTGCGTTGTATGTGCGGCAGCTGGCAAGCCGGCTGATCACTGGGCTGGGGGAAAGGCCTGCGCCCCACCCGCCAAGGCCGGGGGCAAGAGGAAGCCCTCCGCCACCACCATTTCTGCCGTAGCCAATGCCACCGCCGTCGCCGCCGCTGCCTCCAGCGTAGCCACCGCCACGCAAGGGGCTCGGGAGGAGGCCGAAATGGAATGCCAATAACGGCCCCATTACGCCTCCTCCAGGCGAACATCAACCACTGCGCCGCCGCTCAGCACCTGTTGCTCCAGAGCATGGCGCAGTGGTCGATCAACATCGCCGTGGTCGCTGAGCCGTACTTTGTCCCGCCCAGGGATGACTGGGTGGAGGACCTCAACGGCTCAGTGGCCCTAATTTCGTCGGCCGCCGCCGGTACCCCGTCCCTCGAGAGTGTCAGGAGAGGACAGGGGTGCGTAGCAGCACGGTTTGGGGAGATTGTAGTAGTGGGGGTCTACTTCTCTCCGAACCGATCTCTCGCCGAGTTCCACAACTCCCTTAGGGAGTTGGTTGTCGTCGTCGCTGGGTATCGTTTCCTCCCCGTGCTCGTTCTCGGGGACTTCAATGCCAAGCACTTGGCTTGGGGTTCCCGTTATACGGACACGAGGGGCAGGTTGGTGGAGGACTGGGCTCTGGAGACAGGCCTAATCGTCCTAAACCGGGGTTCTGTCCCCACGTGTGTGCGGATGCAGGGTGAGTCGGTGGTGGACATTTCGTTCGCCAGCCCTGCTCTGTCACCGCGTGTCGTCGACTGGCGCGTCATGGAGGAGGTGGAGACGTATTCGGACCACCGGTACATCCGGTTTGACGTCTCCGCCCAGACCTCAACCGCGCCAGTCCGAGAGGCCCCGAGTGGTCCGCGGTGGGCGCTGAAGCAGCTGGACCGGGAGCTCCTCCTGGAAGCCTCGATCGTGCAGGCCTGGGTGTCACCACCGGACAGGCCTGCTGACATCAATGACGAGGCGGAGTGGTTCCGGGAGACCATGTCCGAAATATGTGACGTGGCAATGCCCCGGGTCCGGCCAGGACGCGCTCGCCGCCAGGTGTACTGGTGGTCGCGGGAGCTGGCATCGCTGCGCGAGGCATGCGTTGCGGCACGGCGCCTGTACACCAGGCATCGCAGGCTTCGCATCCGCCCTCCGGATGCGCAAGCCAGGGAGGCGGAGCTGTACGAGGAATACAGAGTGGCGAAGGCCGCCCTCCAAGCGGGGATCCTGCGGGCCAGAGATCTGGCTCGTAAGGAGATGCTGGAGTCTCTGAACGGGGACCCGTGGGGACGCCCTTACAAAATGGTGCGGGATAAACTCCGCACCTGGGCCCCCCCGTTGACGCAGAGTCTCCGGCCCCAGCTGGTGGAGGACGTGGTGAGCGCTCTGTTCCCTTCGCGAGGGGAGCATACTCCCCCGCCTATGGCTCCGCCACCTGCGATGCCCGATGCGGACCACACCGACGACGGCGACGACGATGACAACGCTCCGGAGGTGACTGAGGTAGACCTGAGAGTGGCGGTAAACAGGCTGAAGGCCAAAAATACCGCCCCAGGACCCGACGGCTTACCTGGGAAAGCCTGGGTCCTGGCCTTGGAGGCTCTCGGGCCTCGACTAAGGGGGTTCTTAAGCGCATGCTTGGAGAGAGGCCAGTTCCCACTTCATTGGAAGACGGGGAAACTGGTTCTCATTAAGAAGCCTGGGCGCCCTGCGGACTCTCCGTCCGCTTACCGGCCCATCGTGCTGCTCGACGAGGTGGGCAAGCTCTTTGAAAGAGTAATTGCAAACCGCCTCGTCGGGCACCTGGTGAGGGTGGGGCCGAATCTGGCGGAGAACCAGTTCGGTTTCCGCACGGGGCGCTCAACGGTGGATGCCATCATGCGCGTGAGAGCCCTCACGACGGGGGATGCGGTGTCCCGGGGCAGGGTCGTCTTGGCGGTGTCTCTTGACATCGCCAATGCCTTTAACTCCTTGCCCTGGAGTTGCATTAGGGAGGCGCTCCGGTACCACCGGATGCCGACCTACCTCCGTCGCGTGGTCGAGGCCTATTTGACGGACAGGGCCGTCATCTACCCCGGTCACCGGGGAGAGTGGAACCGGCGAGAGATGTCGTGCGGTGTTCCACAGGGTTCGGTTCTGGGGCCGCTCCTGTGGGACATCGGCTACGATTGGGTGCTGCGCGCCGACCTCCCTAGCGGCGTCAGCGTAGTCTGCTACGCTGACGACACGCTGGTTCTGGCACAGGGGGGGTCGCACCAGGCGGCGGCCGACTTAATGACACGCGGGGTCGCGATAGTCGTTGGAAGGATCCGGCAATTGGGTCTCGAGGTGGCCCTGCACAAGTCCGAAGCCATGTGCTTTCATGGTTCTCGGAACAGGCCACCAGCGGGATCCCAATTAACGGTAGGAGGGGTTCACATCGGCGTCGGGTCGACGATCAGGTATCTGGGGCTCGTTCTCGACAGCCGGTGGAACTTCGAGGAGCACTTCCGACGTTTGGCTCCCAGACTGGAGCGGGCCGGGGCTGCCTTCAAGCGGCTCCTGCCCAATCTAGGGGGTCCAAACGCCTCCTGCCGGAGGCTCTATGCGGGGATCGTGCGGTCCATGGCCCTTTATGGGGCCCCTGTGTGGGCCCTAACGCTGAAGGGGCGACCAGCCCGCCAGCTCAACGCGGCCCAAAGGGTCATGGCCATCCGGCTGGCTCGGGGATACCGCACGGTCTCCGGCGAGGTGGCGAGCCTCCTTGCCGGATTACCGCCATGGGATCTGGAGGCGAGAGCCCTCGCGCACGTTTACGCGTGGCGCGTGGAGGTGCTTCGCCGGGGCGAAACTCCGCTGCCACGGCAAATTGCATCGCGGCGGACGGAGCTCCGGCAGGATACTATGGCGGTATGGAGACTGCGACTATCGCGGCCCAGCGCTGGGCACGCCACAATTGCGGCGGTAAGGCCCCTCTTTGAGGAGTGGCTGGAGAGGCGCCACGGCGTCCTCACCTTCCGCCTGACGCAGGTACTTACCGGACACGGCTGTTTCGGGAGGTACCTGTTTCGGATTAAGCGGGAGGAAACGCCCGGGTGTCAGCACTGTGAGGATCGCCCGGAGGACACGGTGGAGCATACGGTGGAGGTCTGCCCTGCTTGGGCTGAGCACCGCCGTGTTCTCGTCGAGGCGATCGGCGGCGGCAACCTCTCGCGTCCGGCCCTGGTTGAATCCATGGTCCGGAGCGAGGAGGCTTGGGAAGCGGTCACCTCCTTCTGCGAAGCAGTAATGCTAGCGAAGGAGGAGGCGGACCGCGCGAGGGAAAGGCAAGGCCTTCGTCCCAACCGCCGCAACAGGAGAAGACGCCCCGGGCGTCGGGAGTCGCAGGGCGATCCCCGGCCACCGTAGGCGCGGGCCTGCGGACGGCGAGCGTTGGGTGGCTCGCTGTCCGATCACCACCAGGCCCGGGTCGATGGCGCGTTGTGTTTCACGCGCGCCTCAAAGAGATGTCAGCATAGAGGACGGGGCCCGCTAGGGCCAGAGCCTGCCAGGGTTGCGGAATTTGTTCGAAAGAGTCACCGCGGCCCTGGAAAGCAAAGGGCTTAAGAAGGAACACGGATGGGTTTTAGTCAGTAAGAGTCTGACACGCCCTTCCGCTCCACCCAGAGCGGAAGAAGTCATTTGATGATTTCCCATCCTAAAAAAAAAAAAAAAAAAAGCCATACAGTAATACAGTTTAATAAACTAAATTGGTTTAATTGGATTTTTCCATGCGTCATGTGGCTTCGCGTAATGCTGACGTTTACATCCGCTAAAGTGCTAAACCCACTACTTAAATCTATTACATACAAACTGCAAACGAGAAAGGAGGCTTAACATTCGCGAAAATAATGAATTTAGCTTCATTACTGTGTCAAGTTAACATGTGTATTTAACTTTAAATGTAATGATGATGTTTCCATTAAGTACAATAATGGTGTCAATAAAATCTTGTGAAACGATCAACCGACACAATAATATGGGAAGTGCCGATGATAACAAGTTCCTGTCCAAGTGATAATGCCGCGCTCAATGCAAAACATTTTATCAATAAAATTGCCAACACGCGTGAAACGTCACAATATAATATAAACAATTGCGATTAGGAACTGAAAACAGACACGATGTACGCCCCAAACAACGAATTCCCGGAAAGACAGGACGTATTACATCTTCCAGCCACGTTTTTTAACGTAACGGACACCGCGCGGCTCATTGTGTGCTGCTGACGTCACGACATATGTTCCAATGTAGAATGGCAATGCATAAATGGTAATGCGGAAAAACAACCAATAAAAGTTATCGCTGCAAATTTGAACAATTGGTTAGCATTGTGAGCCAGCGCTCGTAACGTCATACACTTCTGCTTTGAATTCTAAATATCGCCAACAAAGTACGTGGTTATCTAGCAACAGATCTGTTACATGGGTTTACCTATGTGTTGAGCTATTTTTTGTTCACATGGCAAACACTCATTGAAATTCAAGAAAATTTCCATGTCTGTCGTATGTTGTACAGGGGGAATTAAGTTTATGGGCTAACGTGGACTACATAGGAGGGAGCATAAGTCATTCATTTTGAATTATACATAGGTATAACCAGGCGAAGGATATGCCTTTAATAGAACAGCATATTATAATTTTACCGCCCATACAAATATCTGTAGAACGGTGTTTATTGGGACATTAACCCATTCTACATTCAAATTCATGTAGCAACAATGGTAGGTACGATAAATGTAGTTATTACTATGTTGCTTCACAACTTTATTGAATTAACGAAATTCCATTAGATGTAACGAATGTAGAAAAAGTATAAGCTCTAGATTATTGAGGCCCTCAGTCGTTGCCTAACAAATGTTCTAGAAGTAAACCGCTCCTATAATGTTCATAGATAAGTACTATAAATACGCAACTTGTATGAATTCGAAAGTAGTGCACGGCGAAAACTTAACGCGACGAGCTAGCCCAAGATATAACTTTAATTACTCTTGTCCTCCTGTACTATACCCGTAGGTTCTACGCTGTAAAATACGATTTAAGATAGTTATATCGACTATGATAGTGTAATGTCGAGTCTGTGAACAAAGACATTTAAATGGAGATTAATGTCACCTAGTTTTTCCATATCAGGATTAAAGGAATCAAGATTGCTTGCTATTTCCTTATGGACGATCGTTACATTACTAGGTACGTTGGTTACTAGGGTTTTATTGTTCTAAAACACAAATTGTCTCTGTCATCTATGACCTGTAGAGTCAAGAGCAAACCCATATTAAAAAAAAAAAAAAAAAAGTTTGTATTACGAAAAAAGTTAAATAAAAGCATGTTAAAATGTATTGCTATGCCAAACTCTTTTCTTTTCCTTATAGGAAGTTTAATCTCACTCGGAAATATAATTCTGACTCAACAATATACCTACATATTTAGTATGTAATGCATTTAGTATGTAAAGCATGTTTCGTATTTCATAAAAACAATATAAAAATGTGTTAATTTCGCGTTTACGGTATCGTTGAATTACGTGATCAACAGATCACCGACTAAGAAGAAAACAAACATTCTAGAATGTTTTGTTGAAAAGCAAATCTGTAATCAAGAATTAATGATTGTTTATTGATTTTTCTATATTGTTCGTCGACTATACATATATGAAACAATGGATCGATGATGATGATGTCTTAGGAATTCTATTTTCATTTGAAAAATACTGAGCATTTAAGTTTACAGACGGACTATGCATCTCTTCTCTACTCTAACTATGACGAATTGCTTTTGGGCTAGTTTAGATTTGACATAGTTATTTATTAGATTACGCGTGAGTTCATAAAGGGGTGCAGCTGCTTTCGAGTTATTTTCAATCAAATGTCGATCACCTCGAACTCAGATAATTGTTTGTACTTATTAGAAATCAGTATGTAATTGATCCATTCAAACCATTATCAGCCTTTTACGCAAAATTCCCAACCTTATCGAATTCAAGCGCCGAATGACGTGACATGATTGAAAAACAGATGTATTGAAAGTGCCTAAATACTGGTGTATTGACCTTAAACTTGCTTCTAAGACACAGAAATTTAAGCCAATGACGATCCCGATGCTTACACCTACATAACAATTTCTAAAAATACGCAGGTGTTTTGGCCAGCAGCCACGAGATGTAAACAAACAAAACCGCCTAATATTTGCGAATTGTATATCAAGGCATCGCAACGTGCGATATCCGTGATCTCTCAGAGATGAAATGAAGGAGGAAACGAATTATTTACCTAACCAATCTGTCAATAAATCAAGCCTAGCTCAATAAAAGCTCTCTGTAGTTTCAAATGCACTTACCGAAAAGCATAAATCGTCCGGATGATCAGTGAAGTAATCGAAAAGAGCAATCGCGTATGGCTCTTCTTCTTCAAAGTTGGCAAGTTGATCGGGCGCGAAGTCGGGGATGTCACTTGTCCAGGCGCTGGTCACATCATCATCGGCGTCTGCAGGGGGAGGCGGCGGCGGGATCGTCGGCATCGGCGGAGACAGTTCCCTCTCCGGAGAACATTCCTCTTCAACGTCATCCCAGCCGAACGTCTTCGATTCCTATACCAAATAGCAAACATAAGTCCATAATCTACGGCAGAATTTATAGCGTGTGAGAAACGATTCTCAACACTAATTTTAACGCTTCTCAGTATGGAGCGTTATATAAAATGGCTGAAGGTTATCGATATTATAAATCTGCAAATACTAACACTCAGCTCTATTTTTAAGTAGGTACTGTATACTGTATTCTTTTCAGCATCACAAGTATATTTAATTAGCGAAATAGTCTATTTTCCGTATGTAAGTACGCAAAAACATCTGAGTTGGAGCTTAGAATGCTGTGTGAATCCAAAATATATCTTCTTAGTTAAAATTCCAGGCGAGTCATGGTCATGACTCCATGAGCACCTTTGTGTTTTTGTGTTGGTTGATAATAAAGTCGCTAATAGGCGATTTATGAGTCTGTTTTTGCTAATCTCTGAAGTTAAACATGCTGTTTTGTAATTTTAATAACAATTGTAATGACGCGTTCTGTTTAATCATCGTTGTGTAATGTGTATGTATGTATGTAACAGCTAGGATGCTAGCGTTAAGGACCAACATTACACACAAAATAAGTCTGACGCTTGTCTTGATGATCAAAATTGATGGGTGTGAGATATTTGTGATAAACAGGATACTTCGAGAATAATTCGTGATAATGAAATGATACGTAGCGTTTTTTCATGTTGTCATCTATCTTATACTTATGTTTTTTATCAATGCATCAATCATTCATATCTGTTTAAAATTCACTACTAAAGATGGGTCAGGCACCCTTTCATAGACCTAATCATTAAGACATGCTATTTCTCGCTTCTTGAGAAACAATATCAAGTTCCGGGTTTATACTTTACACTATTAGGAAAACTCAGTAATACTTTAAGTCCACCCTGGGTTTCTGCGTACAAGTAAGCAAATGAACTAGTTTCGATTTTCGCCATATGTATGGCATGGCGAATTAGATATGGACGTATGGTCAGCTGCCGCACTTGCGGAAACTAGATGTGCTGATTTATTCGCTGATACAAAATACCGACCAATACCGACTGTTCGCATTCTTGTAGCTCTCTAAAATAATGTATGGTAAACATTGTTTAGTTCCCTAGTTTACCTAGTTTATAGTTTGATCGAAATCTAAGTAAATGACTTTATAAATGTCATGTGCACGACATATAAAGACAGATAACATTCGATTGCTAGCTATCCGCTGCGGTGCGCGTTTTATACCGTTTTAATGAAAACTCGCAATTTAAACAAAGAGCTCACGGACATTGTGATAATTATCGTGCAAACTTTAAAGCACCTTAATTAATGGTACGGTCATGAACACAAATAGCATGCATGCCTAGCGCGTATTGTGGTCTGAAGTGCCGCGACACGACCTGTTATCATACCTCCGCTTTTTTGTATAGAATAGAATATTTTTACTTGAGCTGCCTGCAGTCTCACGTGTTTTAATTAATTTAAAAAGCTTCCCTGACACATCGTGCTGACTAATTAATAACATAGGTATATCCGGTATCTAATCATTGAGAAATTATTTGTGATAACAGAATTATAATACTCATTGATGGAAACTGCTTATTCATAATTTGGGCGATTCCTGAGAGAAAGTCTAAGGAAAATTAGATTATAGTTACCAGTTAGGATAACTATGTAATCACCGAGTTTAAATCTAGAACAGAATCAGCATCTTTCTAGATTGCACGCCACCATTTCAAAAGACCACTAAGTAAATAAAAGAAATTGTTTCAAGTAATTAGTGTTTACGAAACCAAAGAGAAATCTAAAGTATGTAAATGTACTTACGAAACTATCGCCAAATCCATTGGCGACCTTTTGTATTGGCGTGGTGGTGTTCACAGTCATGGTGGTGACAGGGAAGCTATTCCCGAATGTAGTCTTCAACAAGGCTGAGTTGTCTGGGGGCTTTGGCCTCACTGGCTTCGCTCGGATTATCGTCGGCCCCTTCAGCATTGGAGCAGGAGCCGACAAGTGACTCGTAAAATTATTTGATACTTCATATACATTCTCCTTACTTAAAATAGGTTTCTTCTTCAAGGCAGGCTTTCTTTTCAGGCATGTTACTGGCTGAGGCGAAAATGGGTCAACAGATGTGAAATCATCCAGTGTATCCTCCTTCACAGGTTTCCTTGTGTTAAGAAATAGATCAAAATCATCTTCAAACCCACTCTCAGCTTGTGATGCATTGCCACCATTGTGAGTGTTGTGATGGTTGGTAGATGTAGTGGCATCAGAACCAAAGCTGTCGACACTGAGACCATCACTGCTGGATCTGGTGGTGAATGTGGGCGAACTGGGAGGAGACGAGAGATCTATCAAAGCACCCGTGTTCACATTCTTTGGTTCACATTTAGGAAACATTTTATGAGTGTCCACATCACTGTTAACTTCTTTTATCATAGTTGGCTGGACAACATTCACATTTTGATTATTCACTACTGTTTTAGATTTACGAGATAATAGGGAAGTGAGGACTGTCGGCTTTCTTATAAAATGTGAAGGTTTTGCTGGAATATCAGGTTGTTTGTTGACCTTTGGTGGTGGTGGACGAGGTGGAGGTTTCTTTTTCTGTGCAAAATGTGGTGAGGGCTCAAAGACATCTGCACCAAAGGGGTCATCATCCCAGTTTGTAACAGGAGAGTATCTGTTCACTGCCATGCCAGGAACACTGGGAGCTGGCCGAGTTGGGCCCTTCATGTCTGTGGATAAAAATGATTTCTAAGCATGTTAAAAATGTTCTCATCCTTAAATTATAGGATTTATTCAGTATTAGTTATTGAAAACCACAAAAACATAAAATAATTATTTTATGGGTAGAAGTATTTGTTTTGAACAATTATTTTCATAATTTTAGTCTCCCCAGATCCCTAGAATCTTTATTCAAAGTTAAAAAATCCATGCTAAAATATCTCTTAATTCAATAAATAATTCATAATCCTCTAGCCTTGAATATAAATAACTAACTGCTATTTCATAATTAGAATTTTAATGTAATAAAACTACTCAGACCTGATTGTAACTAATTCCTCCTCTGTATAAATTAAAGTGGAACTTAACAAGTTAGTAAAGTAATTCAGATACTTGGAACATAGGCTGAGTATAGAAGTACCCAGAACTAATGTGAGAATACTGATGTTTTCAGAAGACTGCACCTACCTACTTTTGTTCAACAGTTGAATGATTTTGATGACTATACAAACACGCTTATAAATTGAGATATTTCCAGTTATTTTTACACAATAAGACAAAAAATTACTTCTCACACAACTTGTTTGAAGATTCTAGTCACATATGACTCATAGAACTTAACAATTCACTAACACACTTAAAAAGTGGTAAACCAATTTTATAAAAAGTTGCACATAAACTCACTTGTTTTTCAAAACTTATTGGAAACACTTAAAACAGTATCAAAAACATCACTCTATCAGTTAAGTCTATGACTATGATACTGCGTTACTAAATCGTAGTTTATAACACGAATACGGCAAGGCGAGGACAAAGATCGCAATACACTGCGCACAGCTCGGCCTGCAAGCGATTGTTTGACTGAAGTACCGCGCGACCAGCCGCTACTCAACCCGCGATAAAAATATTATGATATCGAGATCCACCCACCGAACACTAATGCACACCACTTCGCAGTGCTTCCAACTCTGAACTCAGTATCGCGTGCCAGGTACGGGACAGCACGGTCCGCGGCCTTGATAGAGTTCGACGTAATCGCGTGGAAGGATTCATTACTGACGTTTTACTCCTGCTTTTCAGCAGCGACTTTGCTCACAAATTAACAATACAATAACAGCTAATACGTACCCTTAAATAAATCCATAAGGGCCACGGCCACTTCTGCAGTGCAGGCATAGAACAACAATAGTTTATTTTGAACTCGTTTATTTTGAGACAATAACAAATCAATTACTGCTCCAAGAAACCATCGAAAAGCTCGTTTACATAAATTTTCCTTGAAGAACTAAACAAACTTAAACACAAACGCTACATAAATCGTTTTATCACATTTAATTTTGTAATCGTTTCCGTTCAGTTTTTAGTATTTTCTTGACCCTACGAACGAAAGAGATTGAGAAAACGTTACGCTTTTACTTTCTGCATCCCTTTCACACTAAGCTAATTTTATATCGTTTTATCCTGCTGTCATCGATGGTGATGTAGTAAGAATATCATGGAGTTAGTAAGTACACAGTCAGTAGATAGACAGATTACAGATTGTCAAATAAATTTGACATAAAAACTAACTCAGCACCCGAAACTTTTTGCGAAATGAGCTCATTTTAGCAAAGTTAAATTCCAATAGCGGTCCCCGACACGGACCAAGATAGACATATAGTCAAACAAACAAAAGAGATTACAATGTCAAATGACACGACAGAGCGAGCAATGCGAGCTTGATGATAATTCTAGCTAAGTCGTTTTTGATAGATCAAGAGAATATCTGAGACCCAGGACGGGTTAGTAATAGATGATATAACAACAAAATCTCTAATAAACAACATATAACAACGGAAGCTATGATTTTATATATAGTGATTAGTTAAATATAACAAAAGATTGATATAATCCTAACCTATCCGAGTCGGGGTACTCTGAATCGGGGTGTTAACCTTAATGACGTTTTTTATATATATTAAACGTTAGACCAGCTCTCTACCAGTAGACCAAGCTCACCTTCGCATGGTGGATGCTGAAGTTGAACGTAGAGCTTCCATCCCTCCCGTGGAGGACCCCGAAGACCCCCTGCCCCCCGTCACTCCAGACGAGATAAAGGAGATCATCGACCGACTCAAACCCAGGAAAGCCCCTGGGTCTGACGGCATCACCAACAGGGTGATCCGTCTTTTCCCCGCCTCCCTGTTCATGTTGATGACCGCCATCTTCAATGGCGCTTTGGCAAACAACATGTTTCCACAATCGTGGAAAGGAGCTACCGTTATCGGTATTCCTAAACCAGAATAGCCCAAGTCCTCGCCGACCAGTTATCGCCCCATCAGTCTGTTCAACGGCCTAGGCATCACCAAACTATGAAAGGCTTATTATAAGCGACTCAAGGTTTATGTAGAAGCCAAGAGCTTAATTCCTCCCGAGCAGTTCGGCTTCAGAGCCAACCATTCTTGCGCCCAATAGGTCCTCTGCATCGTTGAGCACATCAGCGACCGCTACCAATGCAGCTTAGTGACGGGAGCCCTGTTCTTCGACGTAGCGAAAGCTTTCGGCAAGGTCTGGCACAACGGTCTGATATACAAGTTATATCGACTCGGTGTGCCAGATCGTCTCGAGCTCATCTTACGAGACTATTTGTCGAACCGCACCTTTCAGTACCGTATCGAAGGTGCGTTTTAGGGCGTCGGAGTGCCCCAGGACGGTGTGCTCTCGCCCGTAGCGTTCACGCTATACACCAGTGACATCCCGACCACCTCCGGGACGCACTTAGCCCTGTTCGCCGATGACACGGCCATATACCGCTCCGGCAGGAGCGAACAGTAGCCTCCAACGGTCTGCCAACGCCCTCGAAGTTAACCCTGAGAAAAGCCAGGCGGTTTTGTTCTACAAACCGCGTGCTCGCTTTCCCAGTCCTCCCAGCCCGATCAACATGTTCGGTAAGCTGATCCCTTGGGAGAAGCAAGCGAAATATTTAGGCGTAAGCCTCGACCGACACCTTACGTTCGGTGAGCACATAAAGACGGTACGTTCACGTGTCGCTTTCGCTTTCGGTAGACTTCATTCCATGCTGAATGCACGCAGCAAGCTGTTCCTAAGATGTAAACTGCGCATCTGCACTACGTGCATACTGGGCGTATGCATGACCTATGCGTGTGCCACCTTCGCGCACGCAAAGTTATACTAAATCCATAGGATGCAAGTACTGCAAAACCGTTTCTTCGGAAGGCCGTGGGTGCCACGTGGTTCGTCAGAAATGAGCGACTCCATGTCGATCTCAAAATCCCGACAGTGAAGCAGTTCATGAAACGTCTATCCTAACGTTTCATCGAAACTGCTTCAAAACACCAAAATCACCTTATCGCATCGGCTACCATCCCAGACAAGTAGGATTCGCCGTCCACGACAAACCTTCGTCGAACCCGACGACGCCATCACTCAGATTCAGGAAAGCTGTAGGGAAACCAGCACGCTTCGCATACACAGAAACAGACCGCGTTCCGTTTACCGGCCTCGCCGCCTAGGCCCGTTGCGACGTCCCTGTAAAAACCCTTCCCGACCTTTGATTACCGAACCAGTCCGCGTTGCTGGGCCAGTAGTTTTAAACTCCCCAAATAATCAAGTTATGACCCAGCCTGTCCCTTCCTGTCCTCCCGAAATGACGCCGCTAAGCCGAGGTCCGTATCCCACAGGGGATGCCCTAGCGAGCGGTCATTTAGTTTAATTTAGCTTAGTTTGTAAGCCCTGGCTGGGGGCCTTAAATTCATTTGAGGCCAACACAGGATAGTCCGCTTAAGCAGTAGCCAACCTCAGTGTGCTGAACTGCGAGTAGTTACGTCCAAAAAAAAAGTGTTTCACTGGCAGGTAGACCATAATAAAAATGGTACTTAACAATTCCATATATCTATACCAAAGTGACCCGCGGTTTGTTCTGTGAGTTTTTTGCGGGATTTTGTCAAGTGAAGTTTAGCGGCTGTTTTAATTTTTCGCAAATTGATTCTTAGTGGATATTGTGATGTAAATTGGTGTAGTTTTGTTTCTCAAGTGTCCACGCACCTGGAAAATATGTGGAATAATTGAAACAGGCGCGATTTCAGTAAAGTGGAGCTGAGAATTTTATTGTAGTATTGACTACCCCGCTCGAAACTTGCCGAGAAGGCCGAATCTATATATTTGTTACCAGATACTCCAAAAACTATTTGAATGTGTTACATCCGCATTCCAATGCAAAACACAAGAAATCATCAATATAGTCAAAAGACAAAGCCTTCCCTTCGGGGTAAACTTAAAAAAAAAAATCTGTTCTGTTTGTCAATATGTCAATATTCTAGTTGTCATTTTTGACCGAAGTCTGTAATGGGCCTCGAACTCGGTTGTTATTGTTATAGGAATAAAATTAAATATGAATAAATAATGATCAATTATTCTGAAGCATTATGACATTGAAAAAAGTACAATGACGACAGATAATATACTATTATTACCCGTTGATATATTAGTAAATATTTTTAAGAGGTTAAGCTTATCGGATCTTCATAATGTGATGCTATCTTGTAAGATTTTCAATGATATAATTAAAAACGATAATACTATTTGGAGGCCCCTTGCCCAAAACAAACTGATGATTGATTTGGCAAACAGCAGGTACTATGATTTCCAGTTCCGATTTTTTGCAGTGTCTAATTGCTCCTTGACTTGAAATGATTCTACCTACAATTTAGTAACTAGTCTTACTTACAATAATATTTACCTATCTTTCAGTAAATCAAATGAATTATGGTATAATCGATGCAGAACTTCACATAACTGGTGTAATGGTTATTACCAAAGTAAGGTAAAGGCACATACTACCTTTTAATTTACACATAACATACGATTCTTCAACTCCAATACACCAAGATCATGATCAAATGTTGTATTCCCCAGGTGGTCATCAATCACTACACCAACTACATGCCATGGTTAACATTCCACAATTCTGAAGTGTTACTGTTGTCAGTGGGCTCTGAACTGCACTGTTACCCAACAAATAGGAAAGGATTCCCAAACTGTAGAGAAGCATTATGGAAAGTAGATGTACCTAAGATACCAAGGCAAGATGTGAGGACCCATGACATCTCCAGATTTGTGATAAAAAACAATTATTTAGCTTGTGGGAACAGGTTAGTACTATATAATAATCAATCCATCTGTCAAGCCTTTTCCCAACTATATTGGGGCTGACTTCCAGTCCAAACAGATGCAGCTGAGTACCAGTATTTTATACAGAGCAACTGCCTATCTGACCTCCACAACCCAGGAACTAGGTAACCCTTGGCAAGACTGCTGTCAGATTTTCTGGCCTCCCCAACTATATGTAACAACTTTCATAGATTTTCACAGTGTGCTCTCCAAGGCACGGAGGAGTCACAGTATGTGATGCATGTCAAGATGGGAGGCATGCATTCTTGGTTTAGATTTGTAGATATAAACACTTAAAAAAATATATATTGTACAATACTAAAAATTGTAATTCATAATGATATCTAATTTTTCAGAGATGGTTGTTTAGCTATTTACTACACAAACACTACAAAAAAAAGGCCATGGTTACAGTATCACATACAAGATTGTCACGGGAATGGTCAAAAGGAAGTCACTGCAGTGGAAGTCATAGATACCAGATCTCAAATCATGGTTGTAACAGGGTCTTATGTTAGTTCTAAATTAAGGTTCTGCAGTTTAAGTAAAGAAGATAATAAAAATACAACATTCATCATGAGAGGGGATGAACCAAGTAAGTTTATGTTTTGGCTGTACTATCAACTTGCGCATAGTTTGTGACCGAGAGCACTGATTTTAGTTTGCGGCTACTTGGTGAACTAGTTTGCTCTTTTAGTTCACCACCTCCCAACTCTATGTTTCGAGACGGGAACTGACTGAGCTAGTGAGCTGAGAGAAAGTCAGATCATTCGCACTCTTTGCAGTTTGCTGCTGCGCGAGTTCTTTTATTTGTTAAGGAGCAATTTTACATATGTTGTACACTTATTTTTTTAAATTAATTACTTAGGTTAGTATAGAAAATTGCTTATAAAATATTCTAAATGATGTGTTTATTCTGAATTTATACAAAGTAGCTTGTATATTGCATTGCATTGAAATATGAGAAGCATATCAGTGATTAAATGAGCGGCGATGCAAATAAGTAGTAGGGCAGCTCTGCGCTCCCGCTCACTCTCGCTTTACTATTGAATGGTCATTTCGAAGGAACTAACGAACTAAAGAGCGGCGGAGCTGGGACCTAGTTCGCGTAGTTCACCAATGGGAGCGTTCTTACGAACTAAATAATTCGCGAACTACACAAGACTACTATCAACTCAACATACAGACCTAAACAGGATGAGAGATCCAGGACTACCTGAAAGACAAAGACTCCTGAAACAACAGGAAATGTTATTACATAGAGATGGCTTCTGTAAGGCAGTCACTTGACGGGTTTAAATTGATTACCAAGTCCCTAAATAAATCTAATCTTGTTATGGGGGATTACATGTATCTCTTTATTTCAGATATAAATAATATTTGTATGTATGAAAATGCTGGTACAAAATGTTTAGCTCTCAGTAATTCTGCAGAGAAATTGGCCATAGGTCTCAATGGAAACAGTAAGCCTCTTTTACTTGATGTGCATACGTAAGTATATTTGAATAATTATTTCAATTAATAAAAATATATATTATATGGATGGCCTAGCCCTTCACTGCACTGTTTTTACAGTCATACTCATAACTATTTTATAAACAACTTGTTTTGCTGAGTTGTCGCTTGCGGCTCCGCATTGATCATTTTGACGCGCGCGTGATTTTTATTTTTTGACCAGTTTTTGCCCGCGACTTCGTACGCGCATATCTCGTTTTTTCCCGTTCGCGTATAGCATTTCTCATGAATGTAGCTATCATATACAAAAATAATTTTCCAAATCCGACTGGTAGTGTCAGAGATTAGCGCGTTCAAACAAACTCTTCAGCTTCATTATATTAGTAAAGATAACTAATAAGTTATTCGTTTAATAAAATTACGTGATGTGAAAGGCAATTTAATACTGAGGTATTCTTGTGAACTATCATTTTATTAAGATATACAGAATACCAAAATATATATATTCTTATAAATTTTATATAAATACTAGCTGTCCCGGTGAACTTCGTACGGCATCTTCGTATTCGGAACAGAGAAAAATCCAACTAACTAAAGATCTTCAAAATCGGTCCAGCCGTTCTTGAGTTATTAATAGTGTAACCGACTTTGTTTAATATCGCTATTAAAAAATAGGGGTTGGTGGTAGAAGGGTAAAAATGTAGGGTTGTATGTATTTTTAAATGCCGAAACATAAATAAATAAAAATAAAAAATTTACCAAATAAAAAAAAATTGGGGTGGACCACTCTTATCACTTAGGGGTATGAAATATAGTTCAAGACGGTATCGGTCAAGACGTTTCGAAGGAGATTGGTTACAAACACTGTAACACGAGAATTTTATATACACTTCTCATCAAAAAAATCGAAACACTTTCGTTTTTATTGTTTTTGTCCTAATTTTTTACAAAAGAGAATTAATTCCATGAAAAAAAAAACATTATTGTGTAGCTGGCAGTTTGGTCATTACAGTAAGAAGAAAAAAATCAAAATTCGAAATTAGAATTTCATTTGTTTATCCTATAAATGAAATTAATCACTGTTTTGAGACAAATGTGTATTTAGGGTTGGAGTACGTTTCTCGTTTAAAAACTAAAATTAGCGCTTGTCTTTAAACTTTTTGTTTCTTATTTCATTTACTGTGACTTTGGGACGTCTGAAAAAACTTTTTTTTCTAAAACATATGGATACTTCGCCCGCAGAAGCCGCCCAAGTGGTGGCATTGCTGGATTCTGGACTTAGTCAGCGTGTTGTGGCTGCAAGATTGCATCTAAGCTTATCATCTGTTCATAGAGTCTACAAACGCTATCGGGAGACTGGTTCGTTCACGCGCCGTTCAGGATCTAGCAGGAATCGGGTCACTTCTGAGCGAGATGATCGATTTATTGTAACAACCTCTTTACGAAATCGACGCCTTAACGCTTTTCAACTGCAGCAGCAGCTTCGCGTTGTACGAAGAGTAGCTGTAAGTGACTCTACAATATGAAGAAGGTTGAAGGAACGCGGATTGGCACCGCATAAGCCAGCGAATGGGCCGAAATTAACTGCAGACCATCGAAGAGCGCGCCTTAACTTTGCACGCGAGCACCTAACTTGGTCATACCTTCAGTGGAGCAAAGTACTGTTTTCTGATGAGTGTAAAATTATGCTGTATGGTAACGACGGAAGGAACAAGGTCTACAGAAGAGATGGAGAACGCTTTGCACAATGCTGCATTGAAGAAAAGGTCAGCTATGGTGGCGGTTCGTGGACGGTTTGGGGAGGAATCAGCGCCGACGGTAAGACAGAACTTGCCTTTGTATCTGGGCCACGGCTGCTTGCACTAAACTCTCATCGGTACATCGAACAGTGTCTTGAACCTCATGTGATGCCCTATGCACATTTTATTGGCAACGACTTCATATTCATGCACGACAATGCTAGAGCTCACACCGCGGGCGTCGTACGAGATTATCTTACCGAAGTCGGTATCTCCATTATGGTATGGCCAGCAAGAAGCCCGGACATGAATCCCATTGAACATCTATGGGATGAATTAAAGAGACGAATTCGAGCAAGAGATCCAGCCCCAGAAACACTTAGCCAGCTGCAAAATGCAATCCAAGAGGAATGGGATAATATACCACAACATGTGATCGTGACTCTCATCCGATCGATGAAGAACCGTATGGAAGCAGTAATAAGAGCTCGCGGAGGGAATACAAGTTATTAAATAAACGTTTCTTACATTTTTTTTCATTTACGCGTGTTGTTTTACCCATTTCCTTCATATTCCATACAGGGTAAAAATTACTCATTATACAAAATACGAAACCTATGAAGACTTAATTTGAATTTAGAACATTAACATTAGGATTTAAAAACCTCATACTACTCACTATTAAATGACATTTTACATTTATTCCTAAATATACACATTTTTCTGATAATCCTTATCAAATCATAAACTTCGAGGTGTTTCGATTTTTTTGATGAGAAGTGTATTAGACTAGTGGACCGCCCCGGCTTCGCCCGGATGTTAAAGTTTAAAAAAAAAATCTTTCATAAGAACCTTCTCCTGACAATAACAAACATAACAAAAAAGAATTAGCGAAATTGGTCCAGCCGTTCTCGAGTTTTGCGCTTATCAACACATTTAGCGAATCATTTTTATTATATAGATAATTAACTCTTTATTTTTAAAGGTAAAAATGGTAAGTGAGAATTGTTAACAAAATCGAGTTATAATATGACACTTTACGTGGACTTTTCTGTGTTAAGATGACATCACGCTTCTTAGGGGCCATCCAAAAAATAACTTCACACGATTTCATCAATTAGGTATGCGAGTTCTTATTGGAGATGGGAATGATAAAAACAATTCAACGTGGACGAAGAAATCAAGGTGGCGGCGACACGACATTGTAGTTGCAATTGCAGAGTGCGTAAAACCGCCCGCAACGTGCCAAAAGCGATAGGCCCTATAAAAAAAAATTATAACATTTGAAATCAAACATAATAAAATGAACAGTACTGTTATTACAGCCCCAAATTCCTGATCACTGCCGATGGGACCAAGAATCCTAAACAACAAGTGCGTGACATACGATGGCATGATGAAAACACGCTGTTATATGTCACTCACTCTGGAGTCCTGCAAATGATAGACATCAGAGCACGAGAAGTGGTAAACTATTTTTACACCGTAGTATATCCCACTAAAAACTAAATCCATACCTACTAATAGGGGAAAGTAACTGTCTGTTTTATTTTTATTTTATTTCTTAAGAAAACTTACAGCTAGGATACAGATAGTTGACAGTTAGCGAAAGAAGGCCAATTAAAAGTTTTCACCGACAATATTAGGGTAGCACAAGAAACAGTAGACAGGCAAGAGAAAGTAAGAATTAGTAAGCACTTAAATTATAGAATGAAAATTTATGTTAGGTACCTCTTCACGTCTAAACGGAATCACGTCGAATATTCCGACATTCCCGTGGGCGAAGACGTTGGCAGAAGCTACTTAGTTCATAATATTTTTTTGAAAATCCAACACCAATACCTTCATGGAAAGGCTTAATTTTACTTGAGAACAAAAATGTCAGTAATAAAGACAAAAATTAGGTAGTGTGTAGTGAATAAAGATCGCGGGAATCCACGACTAGAGAAAAGTCACAACCAGCGAGTGATGCTTGAGGAAGACCTATGTCCAACAGCAGTTTTTAAGCAAATTAGGAATAGTACAATCAATTTTCTTTTTCTTTCCCAGGTGTACAATTCAAAGGATCCATTTCAATCCTCATTTTACTGTGTGAAATCTGATGGTCAATGGGGCATCGTAGCAGGATCGGCTGAATATTCACGTTGCGTGTTATTTGATACACGCAATCAAATTAATCATGTTCAGGTCAATAACCATCAGCTTGCGTTATTATTGCACATTATGATGATAGCTACTCCTTAGTAACAGATGATGTGTTAACTTTTCAGATGTACTTCACGCAAAGGAAAGCTTCGCCTGTGTACAGTTTAGATTTCGACCCTTACCAACTTATAACTGCTGTGGATCGCGGAGTCGCCGTATTGAACTTCAATGTAGTCGCTAATTCACATCAACAAAGAGATTATTCTCATACCTTTTATTGAAAAGAGTAGGTATTGTATGAAAGTACCTACCTAATATATTATTCCGTATGCTAAATTGAGTTTAATTGGTTCCTCAAATTGCCAAAATTGAACTCTCACGAAAAATCTCACGATGTGCTTTTTCGACATTTGATAAGGTTTGTGCATGAATGCAAAGGCATGCACATGCTTCGGTCTAGTTGAGCTAATTTATAGCGTTAGAAAAACTTACTATATAAGCCAGTGGTTTTGCGATTGTTGTGAACCAATAAGAACAAAACAGTCAGGTGTAGGAGCTTTCCCGGATGCTGATAAGCCAATGGTATACTAATTAGCAATGTAGGCCAGTTACAATATTTGACGAGGTACCTTTGAATGTGGTAACGAAATGCGCTTACTATGGATTGCGGTCACTAGAGACGACAAATATAGATATATATTTTTTAAACGAGCTTTTCATTATGTTCTACTCTTCAAGCCCTTTAGTTTGATATCAATATTAAGGGGGTTTGAAAAAAAAAATTGTTAATATGCCATTTTGGAGCGGCGGCCACATTGCATTGTCACCGAGAACTAAAGGTCACACACGCTTCATTTCAGCTCAATCGGATACCAACAAATGGTCGAAAAATGGTTTGCAAATTTTGACGGACAACTTGCATAGGTACGAACAGTGCAAGTTAAATATAGGCTTGTAAAAATTGAAAAAAATCTTCGTCGTAAAGTTTTTTGTTTCAAGAAAGAAAAAACTTAATCCGACGAAGATTCGCCAGATACCAGATCCAAGGATCTGGTATCTGGCAACACTCAAATATATGAATCTGAAAGGAGTTCTTGTCGGGAGTTTTTCAATTCGAGAAAGCGCGGCCACAAACCTGCCGATTCTATTCTGTTCTACCCACAGAATTGAGACCGGGCTTTCTTGATTGGCGCTCAGTCCAAAGAGTAAATTAAGTGGCTCAGTCGTAATCTAGCGCTTTAATAAAAAAACTTTATTCAAAAAACTATAAGCGACTTCCAAATACAAACCATTACATAGTATAAAATAACTTTAATTTTGAAAGTCTGTGTTTCTGGTGTGGTTTCTTTGTTTTTTTTTAGTTGGAAGACGGTTATATTTTTTGTAAAAAAAAGTTTTTTATTTTTCATTTTTTAGTGCTGAAACCCTCCAACGCTCCGCACATTCTGTTCATATCTATTTTTAATTGTACACATGCGATGTTCTTCATCAGACCTTTACGAAATTTAAATGGGTCCATTTCGAAGTAAACCTCTTTCGAACAAAAGAAAAGAATTCAATTATGAGAATATTATGTTAGTATGTAAGAAAAAATCGACATCTCTTTAGCAAAATTAGTGATAGACATAATTAATACTAGAAATAAAAATAAATTAGATCAAACATTTTATAGATTAGCCAAAGTACGAACATCTTTCATGGGGTACTGTGTTAAATGTTACAACAAAATACCTTATGACATATTAGAACTAAATGAAAGAAAATTTAAAACTTACATTAAAACCACACTTTGTAAACAAGCATATTACAAAGTAGATGATTATATTAAAAATAAGAATGCTTGAAAACATGCTGGTCCTGCTCCATAGGACAATCGAGGGTGTAGTAGAAAAAGTCAAACTTGTTTTATTTACTGGTGTACTTTCAGTTTTTTAATATGTAATTTAACTCACACACTGATCCATTGTTGTTTATATTGTAAATATGTGAGTACCATGTCCCTTGCTAGCAAACTTAATTTTATCTCTGCTGGTATTGCTTTGTTGTACCTATTAGTATATAAGTGTGTGCTGTATATTTACACATAATATAATCAATTGATCAATGTACCAATGTATACAAAATATTGTAAAACTTATATTTGAAAAGAGTAACTATGGATTTTCTTGTCCGTTCTTCTCCATAAGAATCTACTTTTTGCGAATGGACAACTAGAGTCACTTATATTTTAATTTTAAACTGTAAATTTGACGTTCAAAAGTGCCTTATGGTCTAGTTGAAATAAATGAATTGACTTTGATTTTAAAAATCCTTCTTTATATGATGGAGATAAACATTCTAATTAATATAATAATATAATATCTTGGGACAACTCACACACGGTCATCCGATCCCAAACTAGGCAGAGCCTGTGCTATGGCAACCAGACAACTGATAAACATACTTATACATATATTTCTAAATACATACATATTATAGACAAATTACACACAGACACAACAAATGATCATGCTCATCACACAAAGATTTGTCCTGGGTGGGAATCGAACCCACGACCTGCGGTTTAGCAGTCAGGGTCACTAACCACTCGACCAACAGGCCAGTCTTAATTATAATAAAGTATTAATAGTCTCCTCCTTTTTTAAAGTTGGTTAAAAACTCGTAATAGACGATACTTAACTGATCTGCATTTCCCTACTGCTTTAGCACGATTTCGGTAAAGTGGAGGTGATAATATTATTGTAGCCACAGCGTGTTACAACCGCAGCGAAACTTGCCGAGAAGATTTATTGAAAGACTCTGTATCCATGATCATGAATACAGATAAAAAAAAAACAACTTGAATCTGAAAATGACATTGGAGAGTTTTTGGCGGAATTTTGTCGAGTGAAGTTTAGCGGCTGTTTTAATTATTCGTAAATTGATTCCTAGTGGATATTGTGATATAAATTGGTGTAGTTTTATGTCTCAAGTGTCCCCGCACCTGGAAAATATGTGGAATAATTGAAACAGGCGCGATCTCGGATAAGTAGAGCTGAGAATTTTATTGTAGTATTGACTACCTCACTCGAAACTTACCGAGAAGGCCGAATCGATATATCGATACCAGAAATATAAATTAACGTAAGGGACATTTTGGCATTTTGCGTAAATTTACCTTACGTTAATCGTCGTAGGGGGATTTTGGCATTTTGGGTAAATGTCCCTTACGTTAATTGATACTTCTGTTATCGATATTTGATACCAGATACTCCAAAAACCATTACAATGTGCTATATCCGCATTCTAAACACTAGAAATTAGGACGTTAGACTAGGCAATATGGTCAAAAGACTATAGCCTTTAATTCGGGGTAAATTAAAAAAAAATTATCATTGACAACCGACGGGATAAAAAAATCATAACATAACCTGTAATAATTTTACGAACATCGGTTGTCACAATTTTTTCTTTTCAACCAAAACAAAAAAATGATGTAAAAACAATTGTTTTCAACAGGCTATCTTGTTTATCCCATTCACACTATGTTTAGAAATAGACTATTACGTTTTATGAAAACTACCTATCGAACTCATGGTAGGATGGCTGTCACAAAGTTTCGAAATTATACTCCTGCAACCGTGGGACTATTAACCACGGCGTATTGTGACGACAAACGAAAAGAGTTTGATGTAATTTGGGATGCAGATAGTCTGGAACACGACTTTTTGATCCGTCAAGCTACGACAATCAATGTAAACGCAGCTTCGCAGCTTTTGACTGTAACGTTAGTCGCTATCCAAGATACTAGTGAAAGGTAATCATTATAGTTCTCTTTGTAATACATGTAGTAGGTATCACTGCACAAATAAGAGGCTTACAGACAACCTGTCAATTTTCTAGTTTTGTTAAGTTGAGCCAGGTGAAATTTAATTAAATGGCTTCATTTTGTAAATATCCTACCTACTTTCACATATGGGAAGGCTGTCACTGTAAGATCAGTAAGTTATTGTTTGCTCAACCATTATAGGCTACGAGAAGGATTGTCCAGAGAGATCTGCCTGGTGAAACAAGCCCTGGAGTGGGGTGACGATAGCACCCCACCACACCATTGGGACCAACTAGTTGCTGTGAGAGGAACACTGTGTGACTTAACACACAATCTTCACACTTTATTTAGTAAGTACCTACTATATACTTAATCACTAATGTACTACATATTAATTCATGTAATGTGTTAATATGTGTGCACCAAACTATAATTTAATTACTGCAAATGTTGGTGAAATATAAAATGCCAATAAATGCTTGAATCCAGAAATAAAAAAAAAGTTGTCTGACCCAAACCACATCTCATCATAAAACACTAAATTAAATTTTTATACAAAATGCACCACCCATGTTCCGGCTTGTTACTGCATGATCATCATACTTTCTAATGTAGGTTGCTCATTAAAGTGCAAAGATGCGAGTCCACTTATTGCACAACTCATAACTTACCAAACAATTTAAAAAACTATGTAAGTGCTACTATAAAATGTACTTTATACTACACCTGCTTGGAAAGTACCTTGATACTTTATCAAATTTACGGTAGAAAGTACGTCATTGCATATCGAACAAATATGCGGGGAGAAAACGCATCTGAGCGGGAGAGAAAAGTGTATGAAAATCCATTTCTTACGTGGTTTTTCTTTTTTAATTTTGGGTAAGACTATGCGCCGGTAACCTAAATATCAAAAACCAAAAAGTTTTTACAGTGAGTTTTTATCTCCAAGTTCGCAAAATGACACTGGCCACTAGCTGTGTGTTGGATGGTGTCGGGCTGGCAGTGCGACCCTGCGGCGGCAGGATAAACAATTTGAAAAAAGAACATGTGAAAATTGCAGACGCCATTGGCGCCATTTCCAATTTGTGTGTTGTTTGAGGATTCAGTTTTAACTGCAACAATTTCAATATAAATTTCAATTAGTAAAGATTTCGTTTTTTATTTTCCTTCTAGGTGTAGTATAAAGCACTATGTATCACTCGAGAGAAACTGCGATTCCCGATCTTGGGTGTTTTAAAGCCCTCGCCTACGGCTCGGGCTTCAAACGACACCCTCGACGGTAATCGGTCACTTTCTCCTCTCGGTGAACAATGTACTATTGTTATATCAAATTAGCTTGCATCATCCTACTACTGAGCAAGGGCCATTATTTTTAGCTGTTTCAATCCAGGGCAGAATCCAAAACCAATTAAACATTATCTATCTATTTTCAGGTTACATGGATTATGCAGAAAAATTAGCTACAGTTGCAGCAGAGGTATCATATCTATCTGGAAACATTGCTGCATCAGATGCCATTTGTGAGCGAATTGATCATGCCTGCAGGTAAATAAACAAAGTAATACAAAAAAGAGTTTATTAAAGCATGTTATGTTTTTAGACAAATATCTTACAAAGATTTATTAATTCTTTCCTCTTTATATTTCATAGGAGTGCTCAAAATTAACAGATTGCTTTATTAAATTAAATTTAATACATATATTTGATATTTCATATGCACATTAATAATATGTAAAACAACAATAGTCACTTCTTTTGACTTCTAACATTGTAATAATGATAATGTAACAAAATTTTATAAACAAAATACTCTTATACTTAATTGATGTGTATATACATATAGTGGCAGTAGTGTGTGTGTGTGTGTTGCAGGGCTTGCAATGCGCAGAAACAGCTGACACACGAGCTGCAGCAAGAGAGCTTGGAACTGCAGCAGCAGGCCATCCTCAGCTCCCCACAGCTGCAGGACAAACCGAAACAGGACACCAAGAATGAGAAGAAAAGAAAACCAAATTGAAGACTGAAGGTGCGTTAACACAGGCAGCAACACCTAGAAATTTCGGCAATGTAAATATTGCACTGATATTGCCAAGAAATGCGCAATTTTAGTTGCCTGAGTGGACGAATGTCTAACGACACAGAAGAATACGCGACGGAAAATTCCGCGTGTTTACGCCGACAATGCTTTTACTTTCAGCAGATGTACATTTATTTAAGTTTCTTTACTAACTCAAAATTGAATAGTAGTAACCTTAGACCTGTTGTTAATATACCTTTTTCTGCTGGGTCGTTTGTAGTTTTCACTTACAATTGTTTGCCGATATGAACTAGTGACAGATGAAAGTGAGCAGCAGATCCAGGTGTGAGGCAGTATTTAGTACTTTTTGTACAAATTTGCATAATTTTGTTTACATATTTATAAATTCTATAAAGAATTCACAATCGTGAGGAGTAAATTAATTAAGTAATAAAAACAGAATTATAGCAACACTGCTACCAAAATTTTACTGTAAATACTGTTATAGCTGTAATTAGTGTAATAGAAAATAAGATACTGTTATAAACTGTTTTTTTGTTTTCTTTTATGCATGATTTGCTGGAAACCCTAGACTGTCCAGGCAAATTACACCGAAAATTAGGCTAACTTTGCAATCATTCAAAACTCGTGTTTTTTTTTTAAATTGAATTATTTTATTTTTTTGCTATAGGTACGTAAAAAAATAAAATAATTTAATAACGAGTTTAAATATAAACTTTACTGAATTAAATATCTTGATTAACCAACATCTGTTAGCGCAAGTTATTAATATCAGTTTTTTTTATGGCGTTAGCCATGTCCAAATTGTCCAAGTTACTTATAAAAAAATTAAACACAAGTTATTAATATATTTTTTAAAAACGTTTTTCTTTTTTAACGACATTCCTTGGGGTAAAAAAAAAATTCACCAATTCTTTACGTATTGTAAAAAAAAAATAGAGATAACTTAATTTTCATAGCTTTTATTGAAAAAAAAACGTGTTTTTTTTTTTTTTTTTAGAATTACCCGGTTATGGAAAATATATATATTTTTTTAATATTATTTATTAGAAGAGCTGAGATCAAATACTCGATTCAAGAAAAAATTACGAGTTAGGAATTTTTGCAAGGTTCAAAAGACTACACTGCAGTAGGTGTACAATAATAAATACCATTTTTAAATAGAAATCTTAACGTAAAGCGGTAAAGATAGTAAGGCCGCTACTGGCGCACTGGCGTTTTGCGAGCGTTGGCGTTTGGCGCAAAATGTTTCCAAAAATAAAATACAAACATTATAATTAAGAGAACTCGGATTATAATAATTCATATGCTTCAAACATTCCATTAAGGAAGGAAATGCAAGGAATTAGAGACTCAATTTCTTTTATAAATGAAAAATTTGAAGACATAAAGAAAGAACAAGAGTCTTCAAAAGAGTGTCAAAAAATTAGAATTAGAAAATATAGAACTCAAGATCACAGTCGAAGATATAAACGAAAGACTTATCAACTTGGAGCAACAATCCCGATCTAATAATTTGGAAGTGCAGTGTGTGCCCGAAAATAAAAATGAAAACGTTTGTAATATAATAACACAACTCGCGCGTGTGGTAAAGTGCGAAATAAATGATAAAGACATCTTGCACTGCACACGCATCGCTAAATCCAATCCATCCAGTGCTCGTCCTCGCTCAATAATAGTTCAGTTGGCTTCACCAAGATTACGAGATCAACTACTGGCTGCAACTATAAAGTATAATCAATCAAACGCAGACGAAAAACTAAATTGTACCCATCTTGGATACGCAGGACCAAAGTCTCCTGTGTACGTTACAGAACACCTATCGCCAACCAACAGAGCCCTTCACGCAGCTACTAGGATCAGAGCCAAGGAGATGAGCTACAAGTACGTGTGGATTAGGAACGGCAGAATATTTGTGAGAAAAAACGACGGCGCTGCATACATTCTAATCAAGAGCAAAAGTAGCCTAAGTAAAATTGTATAACAAGTATGTTTTTTTTTCTTATTATAATTTTAATGCATGTAATAGGTCTAATTCTTATAAAATTCAAGGATATTTTAATTTACTATCAAAATTGTAGAGGATTGCGAACGAAAACTAAAAATTTCTATTGTAATTTGTGCTGTCTGAATTATGATATAATAATATTAACGGAAACCTGGTTAAACAGTAGCGTACTGAGCAGTGAATTATTTGATGATCGATATGAAGTGTACAGGAGAGATAGGGAATCAACTGGATTTCAGGGTGGCAAGGATGGTGGTGGAGTGTTAATTGCCGTTAGTAAAAAAATTAACTCATCACGTATTGAACACTGGCAAAGTAAATGTGAGGATTTGTGGGTTTCTATTGATATACCGCCATATCAAAAATCTCATAAAATGGCTTTATGTGCAATTTACCTCCCTCCACCTGTGAGTCCAGCGACTCTTGAGCATTTTATCGAGCACTGTAACAGAGTTATTGACTCGACATATATTCCGACTTGTATTGTCGGAGACTTTAATCTTGGTAAAATCAATTGGGACTTAAAAACTGTAAACGATTCCTTGCCGAAAGCTGGCCGAATTTTATTAGATTTTGTAAATATAGGTCAGCTAGTACAGTGTAATAATGTAAAAAACTATTCTGGGCGTACACTAGACCTGGTTCTATCGTCAGTGCCCACGTGTTCAGTAAACGAATCCATCTCTTCTCTAACTGTTGTCGATAAACTCCATCCCCCCCTTGATATAACTCTATCATTAGTGAAAAATCACAATCTGCCATATAATAACTCAAGTTGTAGACCAAACTTTTATAAAGCAAACTATGATGAAATTAATAACTATCTTAATGAACAAGACTGGGATGGACTTTTTAAAGATAGCGATAACGTAAATGACATGGTAAGAATACTATATAAATATTTAAATAAAGCCATTAAAAAATTTGTGCCTGAAAGAAAACAAAAAAACTGTCGTTATCCACCATGGTTTGACAAAACACTAATTGGATTCTTAAAAGAAAAAAATAAGTTGAGGCTACGCTTTAAAAAATATAAAAATCCTATGGATAAAATTGAACTGAATTTAATTTCGAAACGATCGGAAAAATTAGCCATGAATTTATATAATGACTACCTTAAGAATGTAGAACAAGGCATCAAAGAAAATCCTAAACTGTTCTGGAGTTATATAAAAGCTAAACGAGGTGGATCTAGTGCTTACCCACAGACTATGACTGACGGACAGACTGTAACATCTAATGGCTCTGAAATCTGCAATCTGTTTGCCAATTACTTTTCGTCCGTATACACATCTGATGATAATAAAGAATTAAATTGCGAAACAAGTTTTCTACAATCTCTATATAGTAATAGTCAGTGCTTGAGTACCCCGGTAGTCGATCGTGAATGCTTGCTTAAAAAACTAAAAACAATTAATGTTAGCAAGGGACCGGGACCTGATGGCATACCACCTGTTTTCATTTCGTCCTGCGCAACAGCCCTGGTTTCTCCTTTACTGATCATTTTCAATGAGTCGCTGTCCTCAGGGACTTTTCCATTAGAATGGAAAAAAGCGAAAGTGGTTCCAGTGTACAAGTCGGATAGCAAAGGTGCCATCTCGAACTACAGGCCTATTTCAATACTATCCGCATTCGCAAAGATTTTTGAATCTTTTGTTTGTCCATACATTCGGCAGCATTTTAAAATCTACCTAAGTGAAGACCAGCATGGTTTTGTAACTGCGAGATCTACAACTACGAACTTAGCAACTTTTACAGAGTCACTTATTCGGGCAGTGGATAAAAACAAACAATTTGACGTAATCTATACGGACTTCAGTAAGGCATTTGACAAAATGTCACATGCCATACTAATCTACAAGCTTGCAGCTTACGGTGTATCAGGGTCCCTGCTAGAATGGTTCAAATCATATCTAACCGAACGCAATTTCTACGTCGTTGTGAACGGATTTAAATCTTCTGAGCACACAATAACTTCTGGCGCCCCTCAAGGTTCGCATTTGGCTCCGATACTATTTAATATATTTATTAATGACCTTCCCCAATGTTTCTGTCATTCAGAACCTTTCTTATACGCCGATGATTTGAAGTTTGCACGAATGATTGAATCCACAACAGATAGCGAGCTTCTACAGAACGACCTTAATAGAGTTATTGAATGGTGTGAAAATAACAGAATGCAGCTGAATTCTGACAAATGTTACCACGTTAAGTATACGAGAAAGAATAACTATGTTAGTTCAGAATACTTTATAAACCAAGTTAAAGTAAAAGAACTTGATTTAATCAAGGATCTAGGTGTAATTTTTGATCGGAAAGTAAGCTTTATACCTCACATTGAGTACATTATTAAAAAATCATCTCAAATGTTAGGCTTCTTACTCCGTACCACAAAGGGTTTTCGTAAAAGCAACACCAAAATAATGTTGTACAACAGTCTCGTGCGAAGCATCTTGGAATATTGCAGCGTTGTATGGAGACCTCATTACACCACTCATATGCTGCGGTTAGAACGAGTGCAGAAGCGTTTTGTGTGGCACCTAGCTTTCTGTGAAATGAAATCTAAGCAACTACCCTCCTATAAAACCCGCCTGCATCATTTCAGAATGCACACATTATCCACACGCAGAGACGTTACTGACGCCATATTCTTGTACAACGTCATAAGAAATCGAATTGACTGCTCTAAATTTTTAAGTCTTATCAGATTCCATGCTCCATCTAGATACCCGAGAAATATCATTACACCGCTATGCCCACCTCTACGAAGGACTGTTCTTGGCACAAACTCACCTATACCTAGATTGTGTAAAATGTTCAATGGCTGCAGTGATTTAGTGGATATACACCAGGACAGTATTAATAAAATTATTAAGGTGATTGTAAATAATTCTCTCGCAAAAGCCTGAGTCATTACTGTACCTACAAATGTCAAATTTAACTTAATTCAATTCAATAATTTTTATTCCACAATAAATCAATTATTTTCCAATTAATTTAATCAATTCACTGACTCAAATTTTATATTTATTTATTCAATCTTATATTTCTTATTTTAAATATAATTATTTTAATTGATGTTTTTTTCCCCTATAATGATTTTAATTGATGTTTTTTTTTTCCTATAATGATTTAAATTGATGTTTTTTTTCCTATAATGATTTTAATTGATGTTTTTTTTTTTTCCTATAATAATTTTAATTGATGTTTTTTTTTTCCTATAATGATTTTAATTGATGTTTTTTTTTCCTATAATGATTTTAATTGATGTTTTTTTTTTTCTCTCTTTTTCATAATTAATTTACGATATTGCATTTTTAAGCTATAATTATGTTATTTTTATTATTATTCGAATGTTATAACTAACCTTAAAGAACAAACTAACATAAATCATTGTTTATGATAATTATTTGTAATAATTAATTTTGTAAATCAAGCCGTTTATTGTACATGCGGTGTTGGCCTTTAAGTGATTGTTACACTTGTAAATGTATTTTTGCCAATTGTAATGTATTCTTTTATGTGTAAACAATTGTTGGCTAACCTAATAAATAAATAAATAAATAAATAAACACAAAACCTTATCTTAAGGTTAAAATTCACTTTTACGCCTCAAAACGTCAATTTTGACAGCTGATGTTCAACGTACTAAGTGCTTCCTCCTCCAATCTAATTCTAAGTTGGTTGTTTTAGTAAGTAGTAAGTATACAAGACGTCAGAGCATGCGTCACGATTCATCTAAAATAGAAATCTAAGTCAAGTGTTATACCTTGTTGTTTAAAACGTGGCATCTTTGTTGAGATGTGTCTCGATGTCCACGCGACAGATCGGGCAGTGCTTGTTGGTGCTGAGCCACTGGTCCACGCACTCCATGTGAAACAGGTGCATACATGGTAATCGCCTGAAATGAAACAAACTTCTTGTTACATTGTTGTATTTTAACTGGTAAAATGTGGTCTAGAGAGTTGGTTGGCAAAATGATAGCTACGATTCCTACTAAGCCACACACAATTTCTTTTCAAATCCTTGTTTGTTCCAATAGATGAAAGATGAAAACCTTATGGTGGAGTAAATTAATTTGAGGATTTTCACTCGCTAAAATGGGTAGCTCACAAGTCATCCTCCGATTTCTCAGCCTCGGAGAAATCGAACCATGTGGTTCATGAATATGTTGACGATTAATAGTAAACAATATATTCATTAAAGCGCGCTCGTTTAGAGTAGACAGTCGTACAACAAACCTGCAGTCAGAGTCCACTTCAAAGAGCGAGAGACAGATGGTGCACTTCTCGTCCTGGTGCGCGGGCGCGGGGCGGTAGGCGTGGCGGTAGGTGTTGGACTCGATGACGGCGTAAGACTAGACAGTCGTACAACAAACCTGCAGTCAGAGTCCACTTCAAAGAGCGAGAGACAGATGGTGCACTTCTCGTCCTGGTGCGCGGGCGCGGGGCGGTAGGCGTGGCGGTAGGTGTTGGACTCGATGACGGCGTAAGACTAGACAGTCGTACAACAAACCTGCAGTCAGAGTCCACTTCAAAGAGCGAGAGACAGATGGTGCACTTCTCGTCCTGGTGCGCGGGCGCGGGGCGGTAGGCGTGGCGGTAGGTGTTGGACTCGATGACGGCGTAAGACTAGACAGTCGTACAACAAACCTGCAGTCAGAGTCCACTTCAAAGAGCGAGAGACAGATGGTGCACTTCTCGTCCTGGTGCGCGGGCGCGGGGCGGTAGGCGTGGCGGTAGGTGTTGGACTCGATGACGGCGTAAGACTAGACAGTCGTACAACAAACCTGCAGTCAGAGTCCACTTCAAAGAGCGAGAGACAGATGGTGCACTTCTCGTCCTGGTGCGCGGGCGCGGGGCGGTAGGCGTGGCGGTAGGTGTTGGACTCGATGACGGCGTAAGACTAGACAGTCGTACAACAAACCTGCAGTCAGAGTCCACTTCAAAGAGCGAGAGACAGATGGTGCACTTCTCGTCCTGGTGCGCGGGCGCGGGGCGGTAGGCGTGGCGGTAGGTGTTGGACTCGATGACGGCGTAAGACTAGACAGTCGTACAACAAACCTGCAGTCAGAGTCCACTTCAAAGAGCGAGAGACAGATGGTGCACTTCTCGTCCTGGTGCGCGGGCGCGGGGCGGTAGGCGTGGCGGTAGGTGTTGGACTCGATGACGGCGTAAGACTAGACAGTCGTACAACAAACCTGCAGTCAGAGTCCACTTCAAAGAGCGAGAGACAGATGGTGCACTTCTCGTCCTGGTGCGCGGGCGCGGGGCGGTAGGCGTGGCGGTAGGTGTTGGACTCGATGACGGCGTAAGACTAGACAGTCGTACAACAAACCTGCAGTCAGAGTCCACTTCAAAGAGCGAGAGACAGATGGTGCACTTCTCGTCCTGGTGCGCGGGCGCGGGGCGGTAGGCGTGGCGGTAGGTGTTGGACTCGATGACGGCGTAAGACTAGACAGTCGTACAACAAACCTGCAGTCAGAGTCCACTTCAAAGAGCGAGAGACAGATGGTGCACTTCTCGTCCTGGTGCGCGGGCGCGGGGCGGTAGGCGTGGCGGTAGGTGTTGGACTCGATGACGGCGTAAGACTAGACAGTCGTACAACAAACCTGCAGTCAGAGTCCACTTCAAAGAGCGAGAGACAGATGGTGCACTTCTCGTCCTGGTGCGCGGGCGCGGGGCGGTAGGCGTGGCGGTAGGTGTTGGACTCGATGACGGCGTAAGACTAGACAGTCGTACAACAAACCTGCAGTCAGAGTCCACTTCAAAGAGCGAGAGACAGATGGTGCACTTCTCGTCCTGGTGCGCGGGCGCGGGGCGGTAGGCGTGGCGGTAGGTGTTGGACTCGATGACGGCGTAAGACTAGACAGTCGTACAACAAACCTGCAGTCAGAGTCCACTTCAAAGAGCGAGAGACAGATGGTGCACTTCTCGTCCTGGTGCGCGGGCGCGGGGCGGTAGGCGTGGCGGTAGGTGTTGGACTCGATGACGGCGTAAGACTAGACAGTCGTACAACAAACCTGCAGTCAGAGTCCACTTCAAAGAGCGAGAGACAGATGGTGCACTTCTCGTCCTGGTGCGCGGGCGCGGGGCGGTAGGCGTGGCGGTAGGTGTTGGACTCGATGACGGCGTAAGACTAGACAGTCGTACAACAAACCTGCAGTCAGAGTCCACTTCAAAGAGCGAGAGACAGATGGTGCACTTCTCGTCCTGGTGCGCGGGCGCGGGGCGGTAGGCGTGGCGGTAGGTGTTGGACTCGATGACGGCGTAAGACTAGACAGTCGTACAACAAACCTGCAGTCAGAGTCCACTTCAAAGAGCGAGAGACAGATGGTGCACTTCTCGTCCTGGTGCGCGGGCGCGGGGCGGTAGGCGTGGCGGTAGGTGTTGGACTCGATGACGGCGTAAGACTAGACAGTCGTACAACAAACCTGCAGTCAGAGTCCACTTCAAAGAGCGAGAGACAGATGGTGCACTTCTCGTCCTGGTGCGCGGGCGCGGGGCGGTAGGCGTGGCGGTAGGTGTTGGACTCGATGACGGCGTAAGACTAGACAGTCGTACAACAAACCTGCAGTCAGAGTCCACTTCAAAGAGCGAGAGACAGATGGTGCACTTCTCGTCCTGGTGCGCGGGCGCGGGGCGGTAGGCGTGGCGGTAGGTGTTGGACTCGATGACGGCGTAAGACTAGACAGTCGTACAACAAACCTGCAGTCAGAGTCCACTTCAAAGAGCGAGAGACAGATGGTGCACTTCTCGTCCTGGTGCGCGGGCGCGGGGCGGTAGGCGTGGCGGTAGGTGTTGGACTCGATGACGGCGTAAGACTAGACAGTCGTACAACAAACCTGCAGTCAGAGTCCACTTCAAAGAGCGAGAGACAGATGGTGCACTTCTCGTCCTGGTGCGCGGGCGCGGGGCGGTAGGCGTGGCGGTAGGTGTTGGACTCGATGACGGCGTAAGACTAGACAGTCGTACAACAAACCTGCAGTCAGAGTCCACTTCAAAGAGCGAGAGACAGATGGTGCACTTCTCGTCCTGGTGCGCGGGCGCGGGGCGGTAGGCGTGGCGGTAGGTGTTGGACTCGATGACGGCGGAGGTGGCTCCGCGCCCGCGCCACGCTCGCGTCTCCGCCGCCTCGGCCGCCTCCGCCGCGTACACCATCGCTGCGGCCATGGCGCCCGTGCCCTGGAACAACACAACATTCCATCTTCAAATCCTGTTTTATTTATATCGCATTGTTCCATTTTCAAATTCTTATTTCTTTCCATCTTTATGGAAAGAAGGTTTATAATTCTTTTCATCACTGTGAAGATACAGAAATCAACCTTATTTACACTGCTATAGGGTATAGCAGTGTAAATTGACTATTTTGAAATAATTTGTAGTTGTATTGTAGTGCAAACTGAACTTCATTTTTGTTAAAGTTATTTTTTCAAAAACACTTTTAGTTTGCCATGTGTTATAATTTCCCAGAATTTGATCCTTAGTAGTGACACTTTCGAATAGTGTAATAATACAGGTTTTTTTTTTTGGAATCCCGATTTTTAAAAAATTCAATGATGCAGTTTTAGTTTTCATCAAAATCGGACTCAAGGCTCCTTTTAGTGTTTTTTTATATTCCTCATAGTTTCGGATTTGGCCACCCACGCACACTTTAAAAAATCCTCTGTGTATGTTTGAGTTTTTGTACAGTGTTTCGATATTATCGAACCACTACAAAACATTCAAACACATACGACGATGAGCCATCGTATATCGAATAGATACTCGATGGCCCATCGTCGTCATCATCGAAAAAAAAATGACGTGACTCATGCATGAGCAATTTTGCCGACGACGTGCAAAATACTATCTTCATATATTTTATTCGTATACTTTACAAGAGAAGAAAGAAGATACTGTTGTCGCATTTACTTTTCCGCAACCGGTAGCGCCGAGCGTGAATCGGAACGTTATTGCGTCATCGGAGGTTAGGAGGGGCGCGCCACGACAGCTCGTTTTGGACACCGCTGCACAGCTCTCTCTTTACTACGCAGCGCACCATCGTCGAGACAACACGTCAACACCAGCTCTCCGACTCCGAGATAGTTCACTTCCGTACTAAGTGTGAATAAGTATCGGTCAGAAATAATGTTGGTGACACATTATTTCTAGACGTTTAATTAATTTGTTTAAAATTCCTGTGCTCTTAATTCTGTCTTAAATTCAGTATTATGATATACAACTACAATTGATATTAAATTATAACTGTTGATTATGTTGTAACTATTGATTGGAGTAAAACTGATTTAACGTACAGATATTCTATTTCACGAAGTCCGTTTGACTATGAATGTTGTAAGGTCTGTACGTGCACACTGTTTTAGTGTGCGTAACCTCGGGAGCGCTCAGTCACGATCGCGACGCGGTCAGAGTCACTAGTGTTTTGTTTCCGCGCTAAAAAATTCAAAGAGTAACGTCAGCATGGCAAGTAAACGCAGAAAAGTTGTCCACAGTGAGGTAAAATTTTTTTTTAACTATTGTTACTACTTTTTGTGTGCTATTAAGAGTTTATCTATCTAATATTATGAAACTTGTTACTTAAATAGGTATTTCGATTTGGTTTTGTTCTAGGGTCGAAGCATGATAGCTAGCGTTTATCATTTCCTGCGAGAAGAGTATGAATTCACAAAATCAGTTGCGGAACCTAACTATGATTTGTCTCATTTACGAGATATTACAAGGCGTACAGCTGAGGCTACAGGTGTTTCTATGAAAACTGTTCAACGGATATTAAAAGAAGAGAAGGAATTGCCATCCTGCTCATCAAATTTCACTTCTCCTATGAAGAAAAGAAGAAAGCGGGATAGTAAGATAGAAATAGATAATTTTACAGCCGATGTTGTTCGCAGTACTATACAAAATTTCCATGTCATCCATAAAGAAATTCCAACGTTGGCTAAGTTAAAAACTGTATTAAATGAAAAATTGAAAAAATTGGTTTTGATGGTTGTATCGAAACTGTTCGTCAATTGTTACTGAAGTTAGGTTACAAGTGGCGTAAAACAGAGAATAACCGTAAAGTTTTGACGGAGCGTCATGATATACAAATGTGGCGTTTAAAATTTTTGAAGAAGATCTCAGAATATCGCAGTCAAGGTCGCCCAATTGTGTACACCGATGAAAGTTATGTCCTTTCAACACACGTGCGAAACAACACCTGGGCACAAAAGAAAGAGAGTACACCATTCTTAAAAAAAATTAGCACAGGCACTCGCTTTATATTAGTGCATGCGGGTACAAAGGATGGATTTATTGAAAATGCTTCATTGATTTATAAAGCCAACTCAACAGCTGGCGATTACCATTCTAATATGAGCTACGATAATTATGTTAAATGGCTAAACGAAAAACTTTTACCCAATTTATCCCCACGCTCTGTCATTGTCTTAGACAATGCTTCATATCACAACACACGGACTGAAAAACTACCGACGTCGGCTACAAAGAAAGCAGACATGCAGCAATGGCTCAGGGATAAGGGTATAGCATTTGAGCAATCTCTCCTTAAATTGGAATTGTACGATATTATAAAAAAACACAAAGATGAACACATAACGTATAAAATTGATTTTTATTAAGAGCAAGGGTTTTGATGTCATACGTCTTCCCCCCTATCACCCAGAATTAAATGCTGTTGAAAATATTTGGGGTATTGTAAAAAATTATATCGCATCAAAGAATATCGAACAAAACATGACGAACATGGAAAGACTGATCTTTGAAAGCTTGGATAGAGTAACCAGTGAAACATGGCAAAAAACCTGTGCTCATGTTGAAAATATTGAAAAAGAATACTTAAAATACGTCGACCTGGATTTTGAGTTCATAATTAACTTAGGGAACGATTCTGACGAAAGCGAATCAGAAATTGAATTTGATAGTGATTAAGTGCTGATTTTTTTGTTTCTTCTCTGTAATAAATAAAAATATTATTTACTTTCAACTGTTGTTTCTTTTCTCTGCAACTTATCATTCTAATAGCTAAATATTATTTACTTAAATTGTCTATTTAATTTATTAAATAAATATATAATGCGTGTTAGATTTCTTTCCTAACGCTACCTACGTTTACACACACTAGCGCGCCTATCACTACACGTCACTACTACAACCAGAGCCAAACGGACTTCGTGAAATAGAATATCTGTACCTACATATTTATACTTTCATGATGTTGTATCTACCCGATTGAAAATAAAAGCTTATTATGATTTACTGACCGTTATTTTTTCTATTAATACGTTTATTAGTGGTTAAATTGACTTACCATGAACGATGGCTGGATAGATATGTGAAGATGCGGCGGCGACGGATGCATCTGCATGTAATGATGCATGTGATGGTGCACATGTTGTCTGTCACTGGAAAAAGAAAACTCTTCCTAAGATTCTTCCAAATGAAACCACAAAACGTAAGTCATTTATGAATGAAAAATTGCAAATTCTGTTAAATTGTACAATAAATTGTCGAGAAATGTCAAAAACGTTAATTCAAAAAATGCAGATTGTAAATTCGTAGAGTAGATAGTTGAACTAAGTAGACGAAGCGACTGATTTGAGCAGAGTAAATTGGTAAGTAAACTTCGCCTATGGAGTTATAAAGGCTGATGATACCTCGTGGTGACGGGTCTTTGCCCTCGAATCGCTGCCATCACCCGGCTCGCCAGTCGTCGCCGCCTAGAAGCGAATACATTTGTTCTCGCCGCGCGGACTTTGGTCAACAGTATTAGACAGTACGAGTCTATCGATATTTAGGTCGAACAGCACTATCGGTTTGTACGAGTTTTGTAAATTCTTGCGATCATGGATTTCAAGTTCACCATGCTCGCCACCGAAATATCAATAAGGCAAGTAGCAGGTTTATTCATATAGAACAGTGTAGATATATAGAATGTTGTTATAGGTAATCAAATTGAATATTTCCAAACAATGTACTACTTACAGCATCATAGGCGGCGGCGGAGCTCCTCCGATATCACGTTGTTCCAACTCATCGGGGAACTGAAATACAGAAAGCATTATCACTGTGGTATGAGGTGTAGGTATGAGGAGGTTGGACAGGAACATTCGACCTCATTCGAATGGGGTATCTTGTCCGTCCCGCTAGTGAGATGGCGCATGATTCTATAGAACAACAAACTCTATTTTGTACATTACAAAGTTCAAATTTCATTGCAACCCATACTTTATGGATACATACAAATTAACTTAACATACATATCACTTAATTCGTTATTTAAGGTGGTGGCGATTGATTCAAAGTCTCGAATTATAAATTAACGTATAAATCTGAGTGGCATAAAGAATTATGAATAAAAAAGCCCAATTCACGCAATAAAAAAAGTTCTAATTAAAGGCCAAAACGTCCAAGTCATCAATGCCACTTTGCAAAGTTAGAGGTGATTTTGGTTGACTGAGGCTGAGTTAAGAATGCAAACGTTCCTTGAAACTTGAACTTTGATGAAAGTATTATCAAATTCCTAGGGGAATTTGATAATACTTTCTCACTGACCTCACAATTCGCAAACTGAAGTAACAGGGGGTTATTAATTCATTAATTCTCACAGTCTCAACCTTCGAGCATCTAAAAACTTACTTCTTCATATCCCTTCTCACCGCACCGGGTTTTTGTCTAATTCCTACGCTATTTCTACAATTAAACTCTGGAATCAAGAAGGCGGAGTCAAAATTTTCCTTTAAGCGTAAAATCCGAAAACACTACTTAAAAGCTTGTCATTCTTAGTTGTTCTTCGTCATGATTACTATGAGTTCTCTTAATCGGTATGATTATTATATATCATATTTATTAGTTTATTATTTCAGCATATATATGTATTTTATTAGTATTATATATATTATCTGTATATTCTTTCCGAATTGTTAAAATTCAATTTTGAATCTTATTTTTATTTATTGTACACCTACCACAGTATAGTCTTTATAACCCAAAGGTTAGAGAATGCCTTGATGCATTAAGTCCGCCCATGTACCACTATTGTACATACAGTTTAAATAAATAAATAAAGTAACATGAAGTAGTTAACAATGGTGATGCAAAATAAACAAAACGTGAATATACAGCGAGCACTGTGGTGGGCGGGATCGGCACGGGCGGGAACTGAGCGAAGCCGCCCGGGAAGCCGTCGCCCAGCATGCTGCGGCGCTGCAGCTCCTGCAATTGTTACGGAAATCTAACATGAGCTTTACTTCATGTCAAATTTTAAATACCTGCTGCACAGGTGACAAACCTCTGTGACAGATAAGAAAGTGAACTTATAAAGGTTCTTTTTTTTCTTTTTAAGGTCGGAACTCCAATAAGGGTGGCCAACTTAATGGAATGGTATAGAATAAGCTAACAAAATTAAAGAAAAAACAGGCACAAAAATCTAAAGTTTCATTTTCTGCTGAGGTTGTTGAGAAATTTAGCGACAAACAGTCGTAGTATAAAGTGTTTTTAAGTCAGATTTGGATTCTTTAGTGATGGCTTCCATGATGAATAAACACACACACTGCGATTGATCAGGATCCATAATAATGAAGCAACTCACGAGTTTGAAACACTTTTACTGTGAGATCAACTCAATATATGAATAAAACTGCTGTTTAGTACATTTGTGTTCGCATAAGGGTCAGCTTATGTGGACACGCAAATACTGCAAAACTTAGGACAGCCGTCCAAAACGTTTAATTTGCTCTGTTTATTAGGTTATGTACAATGTTTTTTTTTTTTAGGATAAGCCGGCCACACTATTCCGAACCACTACAACTCCTGAAAGCGCCGAGTCAATGAAGCTCGACGAGAGACTATTCAACTGTCTTGGATCCCGCAACAAAATTAACGAGAACAGAACACAGCGGAGGACTAAGAAAAAATATAATTTAAAAAGAAAGTAGAGTGAAAGTAATTAGAAGTGCACTTACCATCATGTGATGCTGTCGTTGCCAGAGCCGCTCGTGCACGAGGTAGGGCGGCGCCACCGACACGCCGTCCCGACGACGTTCACCCACTGGTCACATGGAAACAAACGTTATATATAGGGTAGCAAGATGAAGCGGGCCTTGCAGGCAGTCGCCCACATATTGATGATACCGATTTTTACCGACTGCGTGACGCAAAGGAGCTGTCTGATGCAGTTGCAAGTTGGTACTACATCAGACTGCTGGAAAAGTGACATGTGTGGAACTTTTTCGTCGTTTCTAGCTGTCGGGTTTTCTTTTACAAAAAGGAAAAAACAATGTTTTCTTGATAATGGTAAACCTCCATTTCGAATGGTTTAAAGAAAACTACACGTGTTCTTTTTTTTTTTTTGTTTCGCGATTTTATCTTCAATATTTATAACAGCCCGAAAGCAACCATCGGGTAATTGCCCACCAGATGAAAAACTCATCCGGTCGGAGGATCCTTCCTTTTTAATGGAGGACTTTACACTGTGTTCCGCTTCTAGATACTCACTGTGTGCCGGCGGCGCGTGAAGGTGGTGGTGGTGCGTGGGGTGCGCGTGCGGCGGCTGGTGCGCGTGGTGCGGCGGGTGCGGAGGTGCTCCGCAGCACGCGCAGCCCGCGTGTCCGCAGCAGCAGCGCCGGCAACCGCCGCATGCGCCCACGCGGACCCTACACAACATTCAATATACTTTTCAACACACTTATTCGGATACTAGCGCCTATAGCACCGCTTGTAGGCTCACAAAGGGCTCATAAATTGACAGACTGACATATCAACGCACAGCCGAAACTAGTAGGACTAGGAATATGAAATTTTGCAGGCTTGCAAGGCTTCTTTTATGTCGTAGGTGAGCACTAAGGAATTTTCCGAAATTCGACCTTTAAAGGACTGAAAAAGGGGGGGAAATCGTTTTTACTAAATCTGCGCAGACGAAGTCAAGGGCCAAGTGCTAGTTTTCTATAACTAAAATGCGCGGTTTGTCCTCACCAATTCAGTTTATTGTATTTATTATATTAGGCTTGGCAGAGAGAAATTTATAAGAAAGAATTTAGTAACGTCGTTTGATACACTTCCATAACGGGCGTCAAACCCCCCATTGGCTGCAATGACTGTCGCTAGTCGGCCGATATTGTATTACTTCCCAAACACATGAATAACATTAGTGCCTAGTAATCTACCATGTCAAGTGCGGTCCCTTATCGATAGAATTGATTATCCGCGCTAGCTATGTTATCAAATGTTAATGTTTGATACGACAATAAGAGCTTTTAATATGATTAATTTTAAAATTGGCATAATATAAAAGAGTAATGGTAATAGACGACTGGTTTATTATTTGGTGCAAATTGAAATTTTGAAAACTGGGAACTTTAGGACTGAAACTCAGCTGATCCCATAGTCTTGTCTTGACAATATGATGTATATTTTAGCGCATTAAAATATACATGAAATTCTTTTGTTTTTGCGGAGCTCGCTCTAGACCTCGATCTCGACTGATGGTAAGCGATGGATGCGGTCTACGATCAAGTGAGCATGCCTAGATGCTTGTTCTGTTTACTCGGTTTTTCGATGACAATATCTCAGCTAGTCAAGCTGAGACTAATAAAAAAATGCAGTCACGGGAACATGGCTAGTGATCGAACTTTCTATCGAGGGTCAAGGTAAAATATGACGTAGGTAAATGTTACTGTGACTGGTCAGGACATGACTGCTGTCTGCCGAATAAAATGTGAGCCCTAATATAACAGAGCTGGTGCTCAGAGACAGCGAAACAAAGGAGACGGCAGGATGAACTAGAACTCCTGAACGGAACCTCCGTTTACGACCAAACTGACTGAAGACGCGCGGGAAAGATGGAAGAAGTGCCTAGCAATGGAACACACAAGCTGCCTATCTGACCTCCACGATCTAGTTACTGCGTAATACATTGGTTGACAAGATTTTCTACTACATATAGGTACTTACAGTGTTGTTCATTGACAGTAGGGACCAATGGCTTAGCGTGATTTTCGAGGCACGGAGGAGTATTAGGTATTATTTAGCCATGAGCTCCTCGTACACTCGACACTACTCACTCGAGTACTCGACAGAACAAGCTATAAAAAGAAACGTTACGAACCTGGTTCGTACAAGATGCGCATGCGGCGGTAAGTCGTTGTGCGCGAAGTGCGGCGGGTAGCTGCCCCGGCGCGGCACGCCCAGCAGCGGGCGCGCGGAGCCGGGCCAGGCCGCGCCCGGCGCCTCGGGGGCCGGCGAGCGAGCCTCCTCCGCCGCGTAGCCCGCGCGCCCCGGCGACCCCGTCAGGTCTATCACCTCTTGTTGCTGTAATAACTTCACAATATTATATTTTCCTGGATAAATCTAATTAGTCCGTCAGACAGATTTAAAAAAAAAAACAAAAAATTAAGACGATACGGGAAGGGAAAACTCGTGTGACGTTACGTTTTAGTAAACTATTTACTAAAACGTGACGTCGTCATTGTTCTTTTTTATCTTGATTTGAAATGGCAAAAAATACGTGTAATTTTTTTGAAAATCTAACGGATCTAATTTCATTTTAGGTGGCCGCATGTAGGTTTTTAGCCATTAAGTCGCAGGCATTGATATTATGAAGGGCTTAGTGGAACTGCGGAACTACGTAGCTAGCATCAGCTACAGCTTAGGTTACAAACAATGAATCCAAAAATATGGAAAAAAAAAACATCATGTGAAATAAGTACTTACGGCATTAGAGTCATCTCCTACGAGCATAACACCATCATCGGAGCTAGAGTCGGAAACCCAATCCAACTGCAAGTCGGGCGCCGACAGCACGTTACCAGGAGCCGCTGACGGTTCATTTGCTGGTGTTTCCTGTAATACACAAAGAATCTATGTCAAATCGGGTTCATTCTAAGTCCATCTTGACATAGTGTGTGTAAACTTTAAACATAATAATTACTTGATTATTTGTAGGTCTGTTATCAGTCGCCTGTCGCCCCGAACTGGTCCCTGGCTGTGGAGACGCCTCCTTCGGTCTCCGGTCGCCGCCACCATCTACTTTACAACATCTCCTCTCATTATCAAGTTCTTGCTTCACATCAACGTTTTCAGTGACATTTCCATTTGTCGTACCAGGCTCTATCTTAACTTGACAAGGCTCCACTACTTCTGTTTTGATGGCACTCACTGAAGGCATGTTTTCGTCTTTAGTTGGCTCTTGCTTTATAACCGGCTGTTGTGTGCCAGGTTCTTCCTTTACTTTTACCACAAATCCTGATGCTTCGCCGCTACTGCTTGCATTGCTAGTACTCTGTTTAGGTACTCTGCTTGCTTGAGATCCGTTCGGTCGGTTGTGATTTGGACTACGACACCCTTCACTGTGAACAGGCTGTGACATACCGCTGTGGAGGTTCACTGTGCATCCACAATTACTACGAGATCCGTAACCTGTGTTTTCTTGTTTTATTTGTACCTTCACTGCAGGCACATTTGAGTTTGGTGTGTTGTTGTACTGGCTGTTTAGTCGTTCTACAGTTTGCAACAGTAAATTGCGTACATCTGGTACACTCGCATAATTTGTGTTCCTTGATCCAGGTTGGGCGCCAGGCTCACCTTTGATCTCCACCCTAGGCGGTCCGCCAGAGAGACTGCTGCTACCATTACCTGCGTCACTTCCATTTCCATTCGCAGGCTGGTGCCCAGCACCATTGTCACATTGTTTCTTTCTGGGTGTTGATATATCATCTTCTTCTTCTGAACTTACTTCTATCAGATTTGGTACTTCATTCTCTTTCGAATGTCGCCTCCGTGGAGAGATGTTGAGCTTGCGACTGGGCCGTTCTAAGCCGCTGGGTTGACTTGCGTTTTCTCTTGGGGCAGTTGCTTGATTATAAGCATTTGACCTTGATTGTAAATATTCATATTCTGGTTGGTTATCAGATACTTGCATTCCATTGGACATTGAGTATGGGTGTGGATGAGGCAAAAAGTTTCTGCCATCACTCAGGACAATGACGTTGTTGTGGTAAGGTGCTCCATACTCTCTTGGTGGTTGAATGCCTGGATAATGTGCATAGTTCGGAAAGTAGTAGCCATGTTGGTTCAGTGAGTGTGGTTTTGGCTGATAACGAATGTTTATGTCTGGTATTCTCCTCGGGCCAGTGCCATCAGTACTGTCGGGATTATTAATACCAAAAGAGTAGTCGAGGGAGCTGGAGCTATCAGGTAAGGGTTGATATTCTTCAGGGACTGGAGTGTGTGAGTCAGCTGGATGGGAGAGAGAGGACAGGTTAACTTCATAAGGTTGATATGGTGTAGTAGAGTTAACATAGTTTGATGAGACAGGTTTTGGTGCTTGTTCATTAGTATTTGCTTCAGTTCCAGTAGAGACACTTCCAACTGGTTCAGATGTTGTTGGCATCACTTCTACTTCTTCATCACTTTCTGCAAAAAGAGCATCACACTCCATTTGTTCTGAAACCAAATGAGCTATACTTAATTAGTTAATAACATAAATATGAAAGCAAAAGGATAAAATAATAAACTATTGTGGTAAACAAGGTGAATTGCCAATTGTAGGCAATTCACCTTGTTTACCACAATAGTTTATATATCATCTTCCAATAAAAAGGTAAGTTTGAATTTACTTGTTATTGTTACTAATTAAACTCTAGAGAACTTGTTGTTCTCTTATCCCAGAATAATGTTGTTTCCTTTTGTACTAACTATCTAATAACAGAATATTTCCTGTTGAATGTTATCCTCATCTGTATCCTCATATTTGAGAGAGAATACAATTATTTGAGTGCTTATTTTTGATGCATTAATATTATAAACAAAGAGCATATTATTCAAACAACAGCTGTTGAAGTGCATCACATGACAATTGGGTGCAGGGCATTTATATAGTTATATGAAAGACCCCTATATTATTCGATGCAGATAGATAGCTCTTCAGTTTCTACTTTAACTGGTTTGAAACCATTTAAATTAAAGTCAATAAATATATTTACAGGGTGAATTTTTAAAGTGTATGTGGATACCAAATCCAAAACTATGACAAATATTGATACACACTGAAAGGAGTCTCAAGCCCGATTTGATGAAAACTAAAACAGCATTATTTGATTTTTTAATTAATAAAGAATAAATTCTTTAAACCGAAATAAGTATTTTGCTCTTTTCATGTCCTTTTTTCCTTGCTTTTTCTTTTCATTATAAAAATTAGTGAAAAGGTCAAATTTAAATAACAGAGATATAGAACATTCTTAAAATGAAAAATCATTCAATTGCTTTGAGAATAGTCAGAAAATATAATTTATATTTTATTGTTTATTTAAACTTTATGTACAATAGTGGTACATGGGCGGACTTAATGCATCAAGGCATTCTCTACCAGTCAACCTTTGGGTTATAACGACTATACCTACTGTGGTAGGTGTACAATAAATAAAATTAAGAATCAAAATTGAATTATAACATTTCGGAAAGAATATACAGATAATATATATAATACTAATAAAATACATATATATGCTAAAATAATAAACTAATAAATATGATATATAATAATCATACTGATTAAGAGAATTCATAGTAATCATGACGAAGATCGACTAAGAATGACAAGCATATTATTATTATTTTTTATTAGCTTATTTTCATGGGCATTGCCTGGCTCATTGATCTAGTTATGGAAAGTCCAACTGTTGAAAATGAGAATAGTGTTGTATTACACATTTGCCAACCCTATAATGATTTAGACTTCACATTCAGTTAAATATTATCACCCTATCCAAACTAAATTATCTTCCAGTCTTATTACTGTTTACTACATTACTTACTAGCTTTTCCCAGAGCTTAGCTAGCATTACCTATTACACGGGCACCATTGATTTTTCTGTGATAAAAAGTACAGCCATAGTGTAGCTTACTATGAGCGAAAAAAATGTATCTTATTGTTGTGCGCCACATTTGATGCTGGTTACAGTGGTATTAATTACCACTTGCTAGTGGATAAGATATGAAAAGGAAAAAGAATGCTACATTGATTTTATGTAAATACTTATATTTCCTGTATTACTTGATCAATGTGCCTGATATCTAGATTTATTGCCATTAATATCAAAGTAACAATGGTCTCAATAAAATAATTGTCTTCGCTCCACCTCATTTTTTTTATTCACAGATTGAGTTTTGTTTACTTATGTTTTAATAAATTAACTTTTTATTCAAATTAGTCTATGTCGCTGCAGAGCAAAATTCTCCCTTTGGTCTTTCCATTCCTCTTATCTATTAAAATTGTTGTTATTAAAATGATTAAATTTAATTAAAAATTGGTTATTGATAATTTCTACATAATAACATTCAGTGAGCAGTGTTAACTTAACATTTGCATGGTAAAGATCTTTTATTGGTTTACTTCTTCTTATTTAAAATCTATTAAGTACATTTGAAAATATTTTACCCCATTATTAAGTGAATTATTCCTCATGAATATAGCAGTCATCATATTGAGACTCAGTAGAGAATACAGTTGTTGAGCTGAAAGCTATGGTGAAAACTTACCATTCCTCTGTTGATTGTCAGAACTTGTAGATGTAAACACAGTATCCAGGATGGCTGCCAGAGATGAAGGACCAGCGATATCCCAAGACGGCGACAACTGCTCGCCCTCGTAGCCTTTTTCGGTCATTGTATTAACAAGAATAAGGTTCCATATCGTTCCAGCTAAGATTAAACGTACAAGGTAACTTCGTAACTCCTGCTATTGTCAACACTCAACATTCGACATGAAGCAACTCATATTCACTTAATTTTAACCATTTTTATATCATTTTCAAATTAACTAAAAAGCACTAGAATATAATCGTCCTGACTACATGAATGCTGTGATAAAATTCTAATAGAAAAACAGAAATAAAACTTCTCCTGATTTGTCTGTATACCTATCAATAATAAGTACGATTATTTTTTTAATACGAGTGACAATACAAGTTTGACTTATTCTGTACTTTTTCGAGCATCGACTAAAATGTGCTGTGTTAGTCGATTATTAAACAAAAACAAAAACCTACGATTTATTGGCAAAATTTCGAAATCAAGTAATTTTGTATTACTTACAAATTTGTGCACTAATTACTGAATTAAATTCTATTTCATAAATCACTCTAATGTGCACATTGCACACGATTGCGTAGTTTTAAACGAACAGATTTCTTCTTGCCTGCCCAGCCGTCTACCTATATACTGCACATACCAGATGCCGCAGGCGGAGCGTGAAGCCCGGAATTATAAAAATAATCTGTAAGTTGTTAAATGCGAAACTAAATTACTGCAGTGTGGCCACAGGCCTAGCACTAAAATTGTCAATGTCTTTATGTCAAACAGCACGTCAAAAAGGAGATACGTCAATTCAACGAAAACACGTCTGTTCGATAGTCAATAAAGTAATACAAATCCTAATTTATTTCAGTCTTGATCAGACTTTGGATTGAAGAGACATGTTAATTTTGTTGAAGAAACTTGCTTGATCAAGTGCTTTATTTGCATAGTGTCTTAACTGTTAGTATAAAAGAAAATAAACTTTTTTTCTGTCAACTTTATAAAGTTGTGGAGTATTTACTCAATCTTCAAGGATTTTACCAAGTATTTTGTGCATGGTAAACCCGAGTACAATAGACTGTTTGTCTTTTTTTATTATCGACGGTGATAAGACGAATAAGCATGTCGCTAAAACACTTACCACTATTTCTTGAAGGAGAGGTAGTCAAAGGCTTTGGAAGAGGATCTAAGGATCTTGGATGCCCTACAGGTAATTAAAAGAAAACCAAGGTTTCTAAAGTTTCTTATGTGTGTTACCTTGAAGTAATTTAAAAATTAATTCATTTATTAAACCTTTTTTGTAAATAGTCACATACTTATCAGGTTATTTGTATTGCCTTTAATTACATCAGCTGATCAATCTTAATTTTATCAATGAAGATGAGATTTTTTCAGTAAAGTTTAATTAATATTTTCTTTTCTTAGTTGGCCCATGCAGTTATTTTTATACCTACTACACACTTCATTTATTTAGAAAAAACAGGGAAAGCTGGCACCTCATAGTCACCCACATCCTGACAGTGCCTAATGCTGTGCAAATATACCTTAAACAAATCTCAGCCTGGGAAACAAAAATCCAAACTATCCACCGCCAAGTTATGGGTAAAATTATTTTAGTAGTAGTGGTTCTTATTTATTCCAGTTTTCTCATTTATTTTGTAAATGTTCCACAGCCAACTATGCCCTGGAAGTAGTCCAATCACTGCCCAAAGACCTGGAGCCAGGAGTGTACTATGGATGGGCACAAATAGACAAGAGTGAAATCTATAAAATGGTTGCAAACATTGGTTGGTGTCCATTTTACCAAAACAAGCAAATGTCTGTAGTAAGTATAAATAAATCTACTATTCTATCCTAATTCCACTTTATTATAGAAGAAACTAGAAAATTACTAGGTGTACAAATTGTGTTCTCAATATTTTGTGAGTAAGTATGACTAATATAAATTAGCCTATAATACAAAATTGAGGAAACCTTGATTCTGTTTCCTCCATATTATATCTATAGTCTCACAACAGAACTGCCAACAATACTTTATTACACTCAGTATCAGTTATCAAGATTTGATTATTATTCTTAGGTTTGAATTACAGGAACTAATTATGTAAGACTAAATTTTGCAAACTCATTTGTTATCTCTTCATTTAAAATCTTGTTTGCATTTCTGATCATTATGTTTTATTTATTCAGCTTTAATATTTCTGGTCGTTAAATTCATCAAGTATGTACATAATAAATTAAGTTATGTTTGATATGATAGATAAAGTTAAAGTATGGAAATTAAGCAATACAATTAATGCCATTGGTTTTACAATTTATCAGTCACTGCTTATCTCCTTAGTTATGAAATGCAATGATGTGATTGTACTGTGTGTTCTAAGAATACAATACTGTATTTAACCTATGGACTTTATAGTTATAGTATATATGTACTTATTTAAATAAGACCATCAATATCAAATCAGAAAGGTAAGTGTTAAACTAATTACAAAGTACATAAGTGTTATCAAGCCTGTGGAAATTCAATTTAATTCTAGAAAATTAGCAGCAAGCAAAAATTTTCTACATACCTACACAATGATAAGGCATTTAGGTACAACCATAAATATTAAGTCTTGAAAATCATTGTCGACAATTCTTGCTATACCTACTATTCTTTTATCATAAAGATATGGCCAACAATTTTCTGCATGCCCATTAAACCGAAAAATCTCCGACCAACATTTTACATCTTTCTTATCTGTTTATTAAGTCCCTAACTAGTCAATGTCATAATATTTTTGTTTGGAAAATTGTTACACTTAACCCTTCTTAGCACCTAAAGATGTGTCCAAAACTCCAAACCAAGTTATGATGCGGAGTAACGAAGCTAAACAAAAGTCAGGGTAGGAGACTTTAGTTTTCAATGTAAAATAAAATATTAGCTGGCGGATCTCCACAGACGTTATTGAGAAGATTTGAATTTTGCAGGTCAGTGTCAGGTTGTATGTTGATAAAAATACGATTGGTGACCGTAACAAATATGGCTTTACTGAGTTATAATAATTAAAATCATCAATACAGGTTGTATCATTCATGTAACTATATTGAATGACTTTTTTTATGAAATAACCATTCATTCGACTTAAGTGAACTTAGAGGGTTGTATTGATCATTTTAATTATAATAATTATGTAAATAAATACGTGTTACGGTCGCGAATCATATTTTGTTCAACATACAGCCTAACACTGACTTGCTAATTGCAAAAAACATAAGAAAATTTGAATTTCGCGGGCTACCACCTTGGCGCACCGCTAGCGCTTCCGGTCTCAATAACGTATCTACCTTTAACCAACTGTCAAATTAGATACCAACAGTAGCTAAAACGTCATGTTTGCCTTTCAAACATGACGTTTCAGCGGAATTTGTTCGAAAGAGTCACCGCGGCCTTGGATAGATTGACTTTATTCATTTAATAAAGGTGGTCCGAGTCGCCGGAAGAAAAATATTAAAATTAAATGGAAAAATATTTCCAGGAATCCCAGGGCAAATATATATACATAAACATTCAAGATTATTGACCCAAAATAGCACTACCTTCCGTTCCGATCACTATAGTAGGCGCCAGATAAATGTGGAATAAAGTATATTGACCTTTCCCTAATAACTGTTCATAGGTACCTGAACAATTAAATATGAATCGTTTTTCATTATTAGACAATGTTAAGGATCACGAGAGATGATGATTCGGGACAGCTTTGTGTCATTAACTCCGTTTTTCAAATTAAAAATGTCAATAATTGTAGGTGGGTCAATGACCGTTATTCCACGATTATCTGGCGCCTACTATAGTCATCACATCTCGACATTTCAAAACTCATGTCTTGTGGATTTTCGATTGCTAATTTAAATTAACTACTAAGATTCAATTTTGAAAAATAAAGGAGTTTATTCAGCTTTGCTATCTTCGCCTGACTCAGCCGCAAAGTGTCGCTTGGGATTAAGTGCAAAACAACTGCGCCATTCAGTCCATCCCATTGTCTGCTAGTAAGTACACTATTCCTATTGCTTATCAAGTATCAACAACAAATAATAAATGGTGTATCGAGACCGACATTACAAAGCAAAGACAGTAAAATGTTTACTACTGAATTTAGTAATTATTCGAGTAAGGCTTATCTGAATTTCTTGAATAAACATACTCAACATTACTAATTATGTAGGTATGTATTTGAAACTGTTATCGAACTTATTCTAAAACAAAAATGTCTTGAACACTTGGAAACAAAGTTTAAGTTGTCAATTTAAATTTCCGAAGAAATAAAGTGAATAAAAATATCATTAAGTAGGTACCTACTTAGTTCTCACTCGTATCACACGATACCGGTCGATCGGCTGATAGTTACGCTGTGGCTCAGCCGTTAGCTTCTACTCTACGGGTCGCGAGTTGAATTCCGTGTAGTAATGGGGCTCGAGTATTTACTAATGGCCAACAAAGTGTGGAGAATTGTTTATTAGTTTTTTGCTTGAAAACGAAATTACATTACAAAAAGTCTCGATGTAAGGCGTACCGGGTACAGCATAGTGTCGCCATCTATATTTTTGAATGGAAAACAGCGCATAACGTGAGCACATTTTGTAAACACGAAGCGTGATTTTCCAATTCATAAAATCTTTCATCCGGAGATAAGATGTCAATATTCGGGAATCGAATCCGCACTCCTGCAGAAGCCATGATGTTGTACCAGGAGGTCACTTTATAGGTAATACCAGTTCTTAGAACGACTTGCTGAAATCTGACTTCAGTCAAATAAACAGCATTGTGTCGAGTTATGCGCACAGAAATGTATGGGGGAGTCGATATTTTTTTCGCGATTTTAGTGTTGGTCCCATTCCGTCCCATAATAAAAGTTGTTCATAATGATGAGTACGTTGTATACATAAAAGCGAGAGGTCACTCATTCATTCACATACTGATAAATCACGAAATCTCAAAAACTACTCAACCTATGAAGATAAAATTTGGCATGGATGTGATGGAAGTATTTAGTGAAGCATATTAGTGTATGACTGTATTCGTTTAAAATATCGATCAAAGTACAGCAACATCTTTTATTTGGTTATTTGGCTTCCCGATAAGTCTGAATAGGTACGTCCAAAATCCACGATTTTTATTTCCGGTCTGGTCTGGACCCTCCCCCCTTATATATGCACGTATCATTATTAAAAAATCCCACGTGCCAGCCTACATTTTACAGGAAGTCTTTTTATTTTTTCACGAAAAGTTACTTTATACCCATAGATTTTAAATTTGCAAAGACGATTTGACATTAATTGTAAGCTAAGAGTGCTAGCTAACAAGTAGCGAATAATTTAGTTTTAGGTTTTACGCGTTACCTTTGTTTTCTTTGTAAGAAAACTTGACTCCCAGCACCAGTCAAAGTTATCTTATTAACTCGAGAGTTAGGTTTTTGTATGGTTCTGGTTGGTGTCGGACGAAAGAATAGCACCATCCCATAACTTCCCGTGGGTGTCGTAAGAGGCGACTAAGGGACTCACTAGAGAGAATGGGCAGCAGCATTCTCTGTGCATTGCAACAACTACACTGCGATCTCCAACCCGCCTGCCAAGCGTGGCGATTATGGCAACCCCGGGGGAGGCCTATGTCCAGCTGTGGACGTTTTTCGGCTGATGAGGTTTTTGTACTAATTCGGCCTAATAATATTACTTATTTTTAGCCTATTCCGTCCCACTGCAGGGCAAAGGCCTCCCTTTCTTTCTTCCTTCTAATAATAATAATATTATTGTACCATATTAGAAAACCTTCGCTGTTGTCCCAGTGAAAAGTAAAGACCTTTCCATTTATCTGAGGCGAGGGAAACTATATAAACTAAGCAAAGCTTTGTCAAGCTGAGCTATGTGGGTTCACACTGAAATCTACGGAAGGAAAGCGCGAGCGAGCATCGTTTGTATCGCTTACTCAGCTTATCTGTATTGCTTATCAATATTATCATATTGCTGTAGTTCGGGGTGTGGATGGACAGGTGAAACGATGCTCACTCGGCTCTAGACTCAATCGCCCGTCCGTCTATAGTTTTCGGCACTTTTCAGTGTCACCCACATAGTTTAGCTCGCCAAAGCTTCGCATAGTTTATAGTTTCCCACGCCTCGCTTCATCCGCTAGCTCGCTCGCTAGCTGGCGGTGTGGCCTGCGCTTAATGGATTGAAGTCGTCGTCCCCTCTCGCTACTGCGGCCGTTACGCATTCTCAGTACCCAATCATAAGAAGAAGCTATGTACCTGGAATTAATAGCCAATGCCTTGGTCTTACATCCATGTGATGAACTTTTTAGTACTTTCGGTACTTTTAAAATGCATCGATTTCTTGAATTCCAGCAGACATTTTTCAACCCAACCAACATGAAGTCCCTTTGTAGTTAGGTACTAAGCAACTGTTTCTTCAACATATCTGTGTCTAAAGCTCGCAGACAGTCACGAAGATGTTGAAACCTCAAACCTGCATACCTACCTAATAAGGACACTTCCTGACTTACAGTCAGAAAAACAGTGGTCTTAGTGTTAGCTAGACATTCAGAACAACCAGCTTTGAGTTTAAATATTAACTTTTAGATATGTCATGACTTGCATAACATCTTAGAAAGATGATGATTATTATGCCTCTTAGTTTGTTATATTAGGTGACAGCACTTGCTCTCGTAATCAACCAATTTTATTTTTTTATAATAACTTTTGTCAATATTTGAATAAGGTACTAAATTGTGTAATATTTACTTACAGGAAACTCATGTGATGCATAAATTTGACAGGGACTTCTATGGGTCACATTTAAAAGTGAGTTTAGTTGGATACTTGAGAGGAGAAAAGAATTTTAAATCTTTAGATGACCTAATAGAAGCTATCAAACAAGATATAAGCAACGCAGACAAAGCCTTGGAGTCTCCACAAGCGCAATTAGTAAAAGCTCACACTTTTTTTGTTACTAATATATAATTTTACTTGCCACTTTATATACAATTTTTTGTAGTATTAACACTATAACCTGTTATGAATTTATATTGACATTGTTCTTAATTTCAATAATTATTCATTGTTATATTTATAGAATTATCTTGTTTTAATTTTCCTCTGTGCAGTTTTTATTGGGCTTTTTGAAATCTAAATTAATATCAATGCAATAGAACCAGAATGATACTCTGTTTTCTAAGCAGCATATTTAAATTAGCAGACATCACAAGTTTATTGTAACATATAGCTTGCAATAGAATGTTACCACTTTATTATAAAAACATTAATAATATGTATTATAATATGAATGTAGCCTGAAATAATGATATCATATTATTATTCAAGCAAATGTTTTGAGGGATATTCCTTGACTATGTGATATTTTTGGAAAAATGTGCAATGAAGTTAGTTTTAAGAAAATAAACATATTTACAATAAAGTTACATTTATTTTAAAGAATCAAACCACAACATTCCCTTTGAAAAAGCCTTTTATTGGTAGTGCTTGTCTGGATTCATTTTAACAAACTTTTGTAAAATATCTCTCCTCACATTGGAAATAAAAGAATCTTAAATTAATAGGGCTCTCTCTCCAGGATAATTAGTGTTGTTTTCTCCTAAACGAACATCCTGAAACAGAATTATCTTGTGTTAGTCACATTGGCAGGCTGTTTTTTAAGTGGAAAGACAAAAATAAGGAGTCTATTTCCAAGTTATAAGTGTCATAACAAGAAACACCCTGTTTGCGTAGTAGATAACAATAAATAGTGGTCACTGGCCCTTGAAAGTAACTGACTACTAAATACAAATATTGTTGCTTAGCTAACAAGACCACTAATCATTTTGACAAATTTTACAGTAGAGCGGAAAAACTGATTAGTTTATTGTAACAATTGTACTGGGACGCTGTCAACTATTTAAATTTTTTTGATAGGTTTGGTGGATCACCAAGTATAATACTGTCAATTCGATAGGCGACAATTCTATCCGATGACATTAAAAAGTAAAAATTGCAAAAATCAACTTGACCGGTATTGTTAGCTAAGCAACAATATGTGCCATTGAAAAAACAAAACAACAATATATATATATATATATATATAATGTAGATAAGAGAATCAACAAAGGTTTCAAACTATTGCACAATGGGTGCAATGCAAATAAAACTGCAATGTTGCACAATTTACATTAAGATATGAAATAACATCAATAGCAACCTAAATGAATGCCACTGGCCTATTAGGGGCACACATATTTATTTAATGGTAGACATCCTTCCTTCCAGCTTAGGCAGTATTTGAAGATCTTAGTATTATTGCTGTTCTCATTTCATTTTCACTAGATAAACAACTGATTGTAGATAAGGATCTAACTCATAAACATAGGCATGCATAAACATGTTTACACAATAGTCTAGAATAGATGATAGTTTTGGCTTGGAGGGCAATCCTAAGACGTCCGCTAATGGAGATGCATGAAAGTAGACATGTTGCGCCACACTAAATTAGTTAAGGTAAGGGCAGGAGAAGACTCTTGCACAATTATTTAGAATAAGAAAAACAATACTGCTATCAAACACTAATTAAAAGCTGCCACATTTGGGATGAGAGCACAGTTACTGAATATAGTATTTAGATGTTGTCAGGCTACTAGGGAAACATTATGTACATTATGCACTAAATAAATGAAAGCTCACCATCAGTAACTACTACCACAGCATTTTTACTATGCTAAAATAAATTCATTTGTTTGGTACACTATCAGAGGTTCGTATTAAGTCATTGATGGTTTTGAACTAAGTTTGTCAATGTGGTGAAATAATAAGTTTCAGAACTGTCAAGTTTCTGACAATTATAGGGGAACAAACTCTTGAAATTGGCACAAGTTTAAAATGTAAAGGTTCTTACCCTCCGTTAATCTAGCGCGACCACCGGTGGGCTGGCAAAGGATCGTTGAGCAACCTGCGCACACGACCACCCTTTGCGCGTGACTGAAAACCGTTGTGATTTTGTAGCAGCCAGGGCACTTGACATCCATGAAGTATGAGTTCGGATGTGGCACCAGCCTCTTCAACTTGTGTTTCCTTTTCTCCGACGCGGGAGAAGGATGCAGTAAATCAATTGCGAGCTGAAATCCCGAACACGCACATTTAGGTTATTTGGTCACTTCGCAGTACATCAAATTTGCAATTGTAAGAAGTTTTACAGCACTGATTTAACTTTAACAGATTCATTTCGTTATAAACTATGGAGAAAATGCCTAAATCTTCAAGTTTTTTGTTAGTTATTCATCTGACATGTCAGGTACTGCCATGTGTATCCGCTTGTTTGGACGATACCGAGTTTCCATTTTGATGTTGGAGGGCACTTTTACAAACTACCAGAAATATCAGAAAACAATAACGAACACATAAAACTTGTGATATCATTGAACACAGTGAGATATTTTACTCAGTCAAATAAAAATACACACCGGCATGGTTACAGCTTTGATGCAGAACCGGAAAAGGAAAGGCTGCCAATTGCCAACGACAAGGCAAAATATCTTTTATATCCATAAACAAAAAGATAAGGGTGCGTTCATAAAACATGAGTCATTTCAATGATTGGAGATTGAAGATCTCCAAATAAAGTAGAATAAATGCAATAAACATTTTAAAAATTGGTTTGCCACTGTTTAAAAGGTGGCCAAAGGGCATAAGGCAGAAAAAGCTGATAAAATTGATGAGTTTGACTGGTTGACACAGGAGCTTGGAGTCTGGCACGAGAAAAGAGAGGCCTATGAAAAATGTTGATTTTGAACTACAATCACCAGGTACATGCGTGATACGTCTATTTAGGTAGTTAACATATTTTTCAAAAAAGTTGAGTATCTAAACCCTCATCAAACATTGTTTTCTCGGTCGCTGATAATTCCTTAGTCTTTGACCATAGATAATAAATAGCTAAAATAGCTTTGTCTTTGAGAAAGGGTCATTTTTGACAAATAAATTGACAACAGAAAGCTAACCTCCGAAAGTGTTTATTTGCATTCGTTAAAAAACTCTATTTTAATCACGAAAAAGTGAATTACCGGTACATTTCGGAGCTAGTACTTAAGCGGACTAGTTATTTGTACTTCTTTGTCCTATTGTTATAATGGCTGATGAAGAATACGAGGCAGAAGACGCGGGTGCAGACTATGACGATATCGCTGAGGATGACAACGAAATTGAGGAGACAGAGGAACAGGAGGAGGAAGGGTACAACGTCCAGTGCCTCGCGCCAGGTCAGGCTGGCGGAGGAGTTGAGAAGTCCAAGCGCATTACTACGCGGTATATGACGAAGTACGAACGAGCGAGAGTACTCGGTAAGGTTATGTTTAGTGCTCACATACGCGAAGTATTTTTCAGAAGAATTCTGTATCTGATTTCTTGATATCATTCTCATGATATCAGCAGACTTCACATTCATCATACAAAAACAACATCTGCAGTGCAGTGCAGTGTATATTTTGTATTTGTTGTTTATGTGACAATTTCTCCATGATTTCAGGAACAAGAGCCTTGCAGATAGCCATGTGTGCCCCAGTTATGGTTGAGCTGGAAGGCGAAACAGACCCTCTACAGATAGCAATGAAGGAACTCAAGCATGGAAAGATCCCCATCATAATCAGACGATACCTCCCTGACCATTCCTATGAAGACTGGAGTATAGATGAACTTATTATCATAGATCATTAGCAAGACTAGAACAGTGGTAGTTTTATTGACATTTCACCAAAATCCATAATATTAAGGCCTTAGCAAAAGAAGAGTTTATTTGTTGAATCTTATCAGGTTGCATCCTGTCTGTATCCATCTCAATATAATGAGTTCACTTTACTTACAATATACTTTCATTATAGAACTAAGAATTGTCTATGTCAAATAATAAATTATTTGATTTGAGTATTTGTATAAATATAGTGAACTCTTCCAGAACAATCCAGCTATGGCCTTGATTTATCATCAATATTTTTTTCATACATTCATGCACTATGGATGTCATATAATTAAAAGTTAAATAGTTGTAAGAAATAAATTAAGATTTTATACATAATGAATTGTTTTTTTTTTGTATTTTTTTTTAAATAAATCTTTGGACGTGAACATTGTTGAACAAGGCAGTAAGTTTAAACATCAGGGGCTTTTCACCATTTCCCGCTTAACAGTTATGTAATAAGAAGTGTGAAAAAAAACATTGGTTTTAATTGCTCAAGATCGGTTTGTGTGTGTTGCCTATGACCAGCAGAAATGATGAATTGGTTTAAGTCAGAGAAAGTAAAGCCTTAGGGCCGGCGCCCAGTGACGGCACGGCATGGCATGGCGTGGCAAAGGATTTTTTTCGTGGAAAAATAATTTTCGACCTTAATTCAATGGGCCTAGAACTTTCATTACTTTGTTTTAATACGAATAGGTAGAAACATCTCTCTCTCTAATTTTAACAAAATACACAACCAATTTTACATTAGCACAGTACTGAACTGAACAAGTGATTGGCATGCCGCAGGATTCTTCAGTATGCTGCGGGATGCCACAGCATGATACGGTATGCCGAAGCACGCCGCCGCCGTGCCGCGCCATACCATGCCGTCAGTGGGCGCCGGCCTTTATGGAACTCTATTTGCCCGACGAGGTACCGCGCTGTATGACAAGTAGGTAAGAAAACCCAATTGAAAACTCGCCTTCTTACGTAACCTGTCCTGTTATATTTTTGTCTGTATGTTTCTCGTACAATCAAGAATTAAAATTTCACCAAGATATTTCGCTGATACACACGTAGATCATCGGAGCGAGAGTCCCACAAGGCTAACACAAATAAAAGACTACAGTCAAGAGCAAACCCATCTCAGATACGTACTACTTGGCAAAATAAGTAGGTACTATACTACCCATAGATTAAGGAGTTTGATCGCAAAGGGAGCCTGACCCTGAATACTATTGGGTATAACAAGTAGGTATAAGACAATGGAGCCTAGTGCAGTCAATACATTAAACCCAAAAAAGGACCCAGAGGGCCTTGAGTAGTTACCACATTCATGGGCGTTTTTTTTTTTTGGATGGGTAGGTAATTATCAAATGAAAATGACTGAGGAAGCAGTGGAGCAGAAGGGCGTATTAGACTATAAACGACCAAAACCCATCCGTGTTCCTTCTTAAGCCCGCCGCAATTGTGGCGCGCCCAGTGCTGGGTCGCGATAGTCGCCGTTTCCATACCGCCATGGTATCCTGACAGAGCTCCGTCCGCCGCGCTGCAATTTGCCACGGCAGCGGAGTTTCACCGGGCACTCGAGGGCTCTCGCCTCCAGTCCCATGGCGGTAATCCGGCAAAGAGGCTCGCCGCCGCGCCGGAGACCGTACGGTATCCCCGGGCCAACCGGATGTCCATGACCCTTTGGGACGCGTTGAGCTGGCGGGCTGGTCGCCCCTTCAGCGACACAAATACACGCCTAGGTAGGAGTTTTTGCGGCATTGAACTTGATTAAGTTGGCAGCGCCCCATTTTCAGAGACATCCTTCAAGGACATATTCATGCGCTCAACCATAGTAACAGTGCTGTCGCCTGCATACCCAAAGCTATCGGGCTAAGCTAAGATCATTAATGTGTGGCAAGAACAATGTTGCTGAGAGTACCGATACCTCTTTGAGGCGCGCGCGCCATCGACTCGGGCCTGTTGGTGATCGGACAGCGAGCCACCCAACGCTCGCCGTCCGCAGGCCCGCGCCTACGGTGGCCGGGGATCGCCCTGCGACTCCCGACGCCCGGAGCGTCAACTCCTGTAGCGGCGGTTGGGGCGAAGGCCTTGCCTTTCCCTCGCGCGGCCCGCTAGCATTACATCCTTCTTCGCTAGCATTACTGCTTCGCTGGAGGTAACCGCTTCCCAAGCCTCCTCGCTCCGGACTATGGACTCAACCAGGGCCGGACGCGAGAGGTCGCCGCCGCCGATCGTCTCGACGAGGACACAACGGTGCTCAGCCCAAGCAGGGCAGACCACCACCGTATGCCACCGTGTCCTTCGGGCGATCCTCACAGTGCTGACACCCAGGCGTGTCCTCCCGCTTAATCCGAAACAGCCGTGTCCAGTAAGTACCTGCGTCAGGCGGAAGGTAAGGACGCCGTGGTGCCTCTCCAGCCACTCCCCAAAGAGGGGCATTACCGCCGCAATTGTGGCGTGCCCAAGAGTACCGACCCCTGCGGAATTCCGGCATTGACATCCAATACCGGAAGAGCAGCCATCGATAACCATTCGGATGGACGGGTGGATCGTTCTCTCACGAAGTCCACAATTCAATCACACAGTCTAGCAGGTCGATCGAAAGTTTTGTGCCGGACCGATGAGCTTCTAGGTATGTATGCCAGGAGTTTACTCTTTAGCACTCATTCCATAATTTAACAGCTTTCGTAAGTCGACAAAGTGAATTCTATCTATGAATAGATAGACCTAGAAGATCCATCCTAATCGAGGCAGGGTTCTGAAGATGCACCCTCCTGGAAATAGTCCTGCTGGCGTCCAAGAAAGATCAAGACAATGTATTTCATCACTATGGAACTCGTGCAGTTCGGAGAAACCAAATGTAGGTATAGTTTTCTTTTTCATTTGGCAGTGATGATTGAAGGTTTATAGCTCGCGAACATCGTTGGCAGTACATTACGTAATACGTTGATCTGAAGACTGATAATAAAGACCATTAGTTCGACCCCTTTATTTTTTTTGGTGCAAACCCAATAAATGTCAGTCATTTTGATGTACTTAATAATAAATGTTTGGCAATCGATAACATCATCACCACTTGCGCCAGGTATTTATTACACCTAGATATTGGTAGCGGTCGTATCCCGTAATAAATTCATAGTGGCGCTGTAAAAACTTATTGCTGGACTCCTTCAGTCTTCACTCTGTTAATCTTTAGTACCTATGAGTATAGATGCTTTCTACTACCAGCCGTATTTGCCTAAATTTGTCTGAAATTTTACTCTTACGAGTATTTAGCCTTCAATCCCCAAGATGATATAGAAAAGATGGATGGATTATGTGGAGAATGATTTGAAAGAAAAGGGAGCCAGGGATAGCGTGACGGTTGACAGGAAGGAATGGAAGTGCAAAACTTGGTGCTGGTGCGCCGACCCCGTGTACCATGCATGACACAACTCACACAAGGACTTGGGTTTTTGGGATGTTGTAGAAAACCGCTGTGGTGCAGCGAGGAAATTATATATAAGAACCCTTTTCTTCCATGCATGACTACTCACTACCTACATACAGTGATTTCCAGGGTTCACACCAGTGTAAACCGTAGCTTTAGTATTAACATTTTGAAATTTACCCTGACATCATAAGTCTCCTTCTTTATATATATCTGAAAACGGTAAACAAAACTTTAGGTACTTTTCCTTGTAAAGTATCCATCTCTCCTCGTAAAACGTAAGTACGCATAGGTTGCCTACCTACATGTGTTGTTATGACACCTACGGTACAAGGACTATCTGTAAATAGCTGCGAATGAAAACTATATTTGCGTAGGCACTGGCTTTGAGGGTGTCACTGCACCAAGTGCAGTAATCTCGAAAGCGACATGCTGATGTATTAAAGCGGGCGGTCACACCAGCAGCAGGTCTACTGCCAACAGATCTTGTATGACGACAAGTATTAATGTTTCGTGAACGCTACTCCAACATCTCGCTTATCTTATTACGTTATCCAAAGTCATTTGGCGCGTTCCTATTATATTTATTATCTAATCTTAGACGAAATTAAACCACAATTAAAGTGGGAAGACGTCATAGAAGACGGGGATACAGTTTCCCTAAATTACGTCGAGCAGCCTTGAAGAACATGTGGTTTGGTACTAATTAGAAGTGTAAAAGACTATCTGTTTGGAATTGATCACTTTGGTTGGGACAGCACCGCAGTGGGAATTCGAGGAACTTTTTATTATGAGGTAGACACGGTAACACCTGTTTCTAACAAGTGATAAATGTAGGTACTGTGCTGAATCATACTTCGCTAAACTTCATTCGGATAGATAAGTTATTCGTTATAATAAATCAGGCTTTCCTTCTTAAGCGTTTGTTTCTTTTAGCCTCGTTATGATAGTCGAGACGTTACGTGTATTACAAAACTCTAGGTTAAAATAATATATAAAACACGTGGATTATAAACATAATAAGCTTTATTGAGGCGTCCAGGTTGTGATGTGAAGCAGGTTGGTCGCGGGCGCCGCGTCGCCGTGGGCTGCGCTTGGCACGCGCACCGCGCTGAATATCGCTGAAAGCTCCGGCGCGGGGAGAGCCTCGCGCTCTCGCCAGTACCCCTCCGACCAGCGATGCTGTGCTGTCTCCGGAAATAGAGTACGTCCGTCGTCTTTACGTGCAGTGTCGCGTACCGCTTGCCGCTGCAGCCAACATTTTAGCCATTGAATCGCGGTTAATAATAGAGTTGTCGTTCAATAATTTATTGCTTTCGTATAAGATTTATTTCGCTACATCTTTCGGTTTGATCAGCTCTAACCGCGATTTAATGGCAACGGGTTTGACCCGAGTTGCATTCCTGAGGGGATGCGAGTCGTGTTGAGCCAACGTATTAAGTGAATTCGGTTATTCAGTGTAGATGTGTACAACGTCCTTAGATCGGCCGACCAGGTGCGCGAGTGTGTGTGCAAATGACTGATAGCCCAGCTTAGCGGGCTTAACTTGAACAACATGTGGAGCAAAGGATTGACGCTATGGAGGATAATGTTGTGCATGTTGTTGGTGGCGTCGGCGTGCGCCGCGGCGGTGCGAGGTGAGTCCAGGCCGCTCGCCGAGTGGGAGCCGCCGGCACTTCTTCGCTCCCACTCTGCGTCACTACATCGTTGCTATTTTCGGCGTAACTTGCGCTGAAATTATGTAAAAAGCTCACGTATGTGCTCTATTTTTGGCGATAACCTTAGGTGAAGTTTTGTATGACAAAATGATCTAGTGACCGAGTTATTAACAGGTTTTGTCTATTCTCTGCTATGTTTATCAGACAGAGTTGAGTGAAGGTAGAGCGCCGGCCGCCTCGCTACATCGCAAAGCTAGATACGTAAATAGAAATACAGGGATTTGTCGTTGTGCGTCGCCATCTTGTGAAAAACGATAGGATCGTGACGACATTATAAAAGTATGACATGGATCTAGGTCACGTCATAACTGCATGTTGCCCTTCAGCGTTAGAGTAATGCCTAAACCTAAGAACTAAGTCCCTCTTTAATTCACATTTGTAGACGGTAAACCAGTATTTGGTTAGCGTCCAACTAGATCACATAGAGTGTTACCGTTAAATTTAAATTATGCGGGAGCGCAGTGGTAAACACATTTTTTCTCTGTTATTCAATTTGGCCACAAGATGATTTATTGAAGAAAATAAGCCTCCGACCCTAAAAACGAGGAAATCAGGCTTACTTAATATGCAGACAAAGTGCATTTGATCACAGATGTGGGTAGTTACACAAACATCTAAGCATGCTAAGAGGAGACATATGGTTGAAAGCAGCACTTTGCTATATCTATACAGACTACTCGTGGAAACTGTCAGCTCCACATGTAAGTCAATGTCAGGCAGCATAGCATGCAACATAAAACACAAACAGCTCTACTTTGTGGAGCGACGGACCAAGGCCGGCAATAAACCGTCGGTGAAAATACTACACATGAGAAAATACAAGATCACTCGAAAATATTTCTAATCTCTCACTTCCTGCGTCCAAATTCTTCATAAGTGTTTTAAATATAGGTAGGTAAAGGGCTCCCAAAATATAATATTAATAGTATGGACGTATGTTGGTAAGTAGTTATTTCATAATGTTCACAGTTTAAGCCTTCTATGTTGGGAACTTAATCTGAAGGTTACAACGTCTATAGCAGTAAAAACTATGAGATTTAATAAAGAAATTAGTGTAGGTAATTGATAACATTATTTATCAACCTAAATCTAATCAATGTTTGCCTAATGGTTTCATTATCATTCAATAAAAGCAATGGAGGATAAGGAAATTAAAAACTGAAGAATTGCAGCATGAGATTGAAATGAAAGTAATGGAAATAGATTTGACTCCTGGTCAAATCTATTGCCATTATTTCATGGGACCGAATAGGCTAATAAAAAAAGCATGGTAGCTATAGGTAGATAGATAGTTAAAAGATGAGGAATGAAGGTGATTCATAATTTGACGTATCTACAGCTGGTAATGACGCAAGAGCACGTGATGATAAAATTATGATTCGGTGATGATTTTATTGACGGCCGAAAAACATTGAGTAATGACTGACAACCATAGGTATTTTGAAGTTTCCGACAAATAGTAAAAGAGACTGATAAGTGGAATACGAATACGGACATACAAATGCTGTAGACTGTAGAGTATCTTGGTTGAGGCCTATGACAAACAGCGGACAGCGAAAATCTGAGTTGAATGTAGTTTCCAGTTATAGATTTTGAAATTATTACTAATCCAACAAACACAATCTATTCAGAAACGGTAAAATAAAAAAGTAAATACAAGATCTTGAATACGTTTTAGACGCAACGTGGATGTACAAGGTTGACTCACGTTCCTCCTCTAATCTGGGGTATTTGACTGACTACATGGGGATTTGCTTATCAGTATAGGCTGGAAATATATATTCAGTTAGCTAGGAGAGAACAGTAAGTATATTCTAAAAAAGTAAATATATAGATGACTTGATGGAATCCCCAATTTAAGATAAAGAATGAATTTCAAGGCAAACTGTTTCTCGAACTCTTTGCTTTCGAGATCTTTGCTACTTGATCTAACTTTTATTTTCACTTATTGAATGTACAAGTCTTCTCAAGCATGAGGATAGGATAAGGTGGTTAAACTATATTTTACATAATGTTATAAATTACTTTCAGCTGACGACGAAATACCATCTGAGTCACAATGCCGGCCATACATCGAGAAAGCTCTGAAAGAGCTCGAGTCAGGAGATGTGGAACCAGGTAAAAGCATTTTAATTGCTTTTCACTAATTTACTGCCTCTTTATTTGCAGTCAACGAATCCCCAGTTTCCCTATACCTACACCCGATGATCTATTTAAAATAGCTTTATTTTAGAAATATTTGGCATAAGAACCATTTAGATTAAATTACTTAAACAGAAGTTTTTGAATGAAAATAAGTTTAGTTCTGTCCGGTATCTGGGTAGCAACGTCCACTATGATTGCGATAATTATCATTGTTAAATAACTGACGAATTCGACCATGAAATTATTCCAGATTTTTTAAATTAAGTTTCTGCGTTCCTAACAGATTAATTTTGACAGTTGAAACAGAAATTAAAACAGATCACACAGTAATGTTTAGCCAACCCTAATAATTTACTTTGGACCAGCATTAAACCTAGAATTTAATTTCATTAATCAGCAAGGCATAGTGAAACACTTCAACAAAAATAACACCACCAATGTCCAACATTGTACCCAATACTCAATATTTATTTGCATTCCACAATGTTAGCCCTAATTCGCCAGCCCTTATCCCGTTTATTTGGGGTCAGCTCACCGTGGCTTCTTCTTGCCTTCTTCCAATCGTTATCTCTGTAGTCACAACCTGTCTAGCCAAATCATGTTTCACTTAATCCACTAAGCGTTTTTTTTTTGTTTTAATCTTTAAAACCAAGACCACCCTCTATCTATGTGATCTCTCTCTACCACTCTCCAGCCACTCAAAGGTGTGCTGCGAGAAAACTCAACTTTGAGTTTAGATTGTCTTTGTACATGAATGTTGTTTTGGGTGTACAATAAATAATAAGATAAGAGAAGACACGGATTGGTTTATATGCCAAGGGCAAGATTTGTAATCACATTCTTTTTTTACCCGACTACCAAGAAAGGCTTATAATATTCTGTTTCACCGCATCCTTGAACAGTTTCCGAACAGTTTCCTACAGTACGATATCCACGTTTAACTTTAGAGTAAACGTTATTAAATGTAACCTCAGCGGAACCAGGAATATCTCGGATTGACACAAGTTTGCTGGTGTTGAGATGTCGGATCTATTTTAATTGCACGGACGTCGGCGCGTCATCGATATTAACGTCGTCGACTAAATAATAGACGCCAGTACATCATCCAGATATTTTTTCCTTTGTAATTATTCTTATTTATCTAGGTTACGAGCACAATGTGTACCTAGAGCAAACTATTCGAGAGTAGAGTAAGGAGTAGAGATTCAAATAGTATAAGTCATTTGAATTTTAGAAACCTAGAAAGATATTAAATGAAGAATAAATCATTAACTAATGACAACGGAAGACCAACCGCCGTAAATATGATTGAGAATCATAGCATAGGAGTGGGCAATAAAAGCATCACACTCACAAAGCTCAGTGATATTTAGAATTTGTAACAAAGTTATTAAATACTAGCCATGCGCTGAAATATTATAATGTTGCTTTATAGTCATTGTCCTCTAAAACGTATTGAGGCTGGGCCATCTAAAATTAAACTTGTATTTATAACCACGCAACGTAGAAATTCACTTGAGAGCGTCAAACTAGAGATGTGACGAACTGTTAATAAGAAATTATGACTTTGAAACGACTGCACAGATAGTCAAGGACGGACAAAACGGATGAATCATTACGTAAACCTAGTGGAAGAGGAACTTGCAACAGTGTTCTGGGGAAAATTACAATAAATTCCTGGAACTGATGGATGTTAAGCAATATCTTTTGGGAACTAGGTTATTGTATCGAACATTCCTAACGATGTGAGCCACAATCTAAACAGCTACAGTCGAAAGTAGAGAAAATAACCAAGCATGGTATAGGACGCGTCATTAGTTATGCTGTTAGTTGACGTTATGTTATAATGGACAACAATTATCGATATTTAAGCAATATTAATTTTTGTTTTTGTAATATGCACTATTAAGCAATAACTTTTTAAAAGGTTTTCTTATAACAAAAATACATCATGTTCACAGATTCTGCCGAAAAAAACGACAGTAATGAAGTAAGTGTCGACGACGGGGACAATACAAAAGAAGATGATTCAGCAGAAAGTGGTGGGGAAGCAGCTGATAGTGGAGAAGACGATGCACCATCAGTGGAAATAGCAGACGAACCCTACGTGCCCCAAGCATCCGTCGAAGATTTACAAGCTGGATCTGACGACACTGACTCAGGAGAAGCCGTGGCAGAAACCACCGACGGAGACAGCAATGAACAACAGGCTGGTGATGCAGACAGCAAAGAAGCATCTGCTGATGAAGAAGCAGCTAACCAAGGTGAGCATAAGTAACAGAATGATTACTAATATATTTACTAATTACTGCTTGTACATATTAGAATGGCATTTCCAAGGCCATTTTATCATTTAATGATTTTTGTCAATTCAACAAATAAGAGACAAAAAAATGGCTAAAATGTCTTAATTTTAGAGAGTGGTGAAGCAGAAGACGAGGCCAAGGGTGAAAGTAACGAAAAATCCCAAGAAGGATCCGAAGAAGACAGCAAAGAAGTAAAGGAAGAAGACAGTAAAGAAACCGATGCTAGTCAAGAATCAGCAGACGATGATGACAAGTCTACTGAAGCCGCAGACGCGTCTGACGAAAATAAAGACGATGATGACAAGACAAAAGAAGATGACGATGGATCTCAAGAAAAGGCTGATGAATCTCAAGAAGAAACAGACAGTAAACGAGATGACTCTAAAGAAGGTACAGACGACGAGTCTGAAGAAGGAAAAACTGACGAAGAGTCCGGCGAACAAGAAGCATCCGTAGAGGAAAAAGATGAATCTAAAGAAGAAAAGGACGAAACTGCCGAGGACGGAGATGATTCAGCAGAACAAAAAGAAGAGTCTGGAGAAGAAAAAGCCGATTCTGGAGAAGACAAAGCTGATTCTGGGGAAGATACAGAGGAAACTGCGGTTGACAAAGAATCAGTAGAAGAGAAATCTGAGGAGAAAGAAGAAGCGTCTGTCGAGGAAGCTGAAGGAGGGGTAGAAGAGAAGTCACAAGAAGATGAAGAGTCTGCTGCTGACAGCAAGGAGGAGGGAGATGGGGATAAGTCCGAGGAGGCCTCTGAGGCTGGCGAGGAGGAAGCCGAAGCTGCTGATGAAGAAACTTCGGAGGAAGAAGGAGCGGCCGAGGAAGACTTATTGATTGTAAGTACTACTTGTCACTTATCCGAACCATGCTAGACTAGATGAAAACTAAACCTACAGGTTTATTTATGTTGATTATGTCTACTCATACATGATTTAGCAGAACATTGGAAAAATCTATATTTTCAATAAAATATAAATAAATAAATATATCTTAATTCGAATGGAATCTCCATTCGAATTAAGACGACGATGTTTTAAGTATCGTCTTATGATAGCCGGTTGTGTAGAACTGAATGTTTAAAAATCGACTTCTTATCCTTTCAGACCATTGATATTCCTGAAAACTTAAGACCACGTGACCATATTACCAAAATCCTAAGACTAGATGAAGAAGCGAGTGCAGATGAGTTAACCGTTGAAAAATCTGCCGATATTGTACTCAGAGATTTGAAGAGGTTATACGAGGGCTCTATCAAACCATTAGAAGGTCTTTACAAGTACAGGGATCTGAGTAACAGGCATTTCGGCGATCCTGAGATCTTCTCCAAGCCTTTGGTACTCTTCATGGGTCCCTGGAGCGGTGGAAAATCTAGCATCTTGAACTACTTGACTGGGCTTGAATTCACTGAATGGTCTCTTAGAACTGGTAAGCTCTTGGATTTTGGCAAATAAACTCTTCATGAACATAATAACGTGAACTATTATTACATGCTTCTTTACTTTTGTAGGGGCGGAACCATCACCTGCGTATTTCAACATTCTTATGCACGGTAAAGAACCACAAGTGTTAGATGGCACTCAGTTGGCCGCTGACTGGACTTTCTCGGGACTTCAGAAGTTCGGACAAGGTCTGGAAGAGCGTCTGAGGGGTTTGAGATATCCCAGCAAAATATTGGAAAAGGTACGTTTAATTTATACTTGAAGGAATAAGTGTGAAACAATTTTGTGGTGCGCTTAAATTATAAAGAGAGAAAACGAGAAAGAATTATAAAGAAAGAGGAATGGATTGATTGGAATAGGGGCTGCGTTTCAACATGATACGAGAAACATGATCCCCCTACAAGAATGAGTACAATACGATAATCATCACACGACGAGGTAATCATACGTGTTAAATGTTTATTTTCAGGTGAACATCGTAGAAATTCCCGGAATACTGGAAGTAAGGAAGCAGGTGTCTCGAGTATTCCCCTTCAACGACGCCTGCCAGTGGTTCATCGACCGCGCCGACATCATCTTCCTGGTTTACGATCCTTCCAAACTGGACGTCGGACCCGAGACAGAAGCTATTCTCGACCAACTCAAAGGCAGAGAGTCTCAGGTAAATATCCAATAACATATTATCGCAAGAAGTGTAAGAGTAGATACGCGCTCAGGCTGAACTTGAAATTAAAACACGAGTAGGACAAGTTTATGGAAAAACAGTGAAAGACGAACTTAGTGTTGGTCTATTATTTATTAAATGGATATAGTGCCATGTTAATAGGCACATAAAGTACTTCTGCATCATTTGCATGCCAGCATACGCCTCATAGTATTGAGTATGAGTGAGTACTTTATCCGTCATCGCCTGATGCTCACTTCGGCCCAGGTGCCAGATATATTTTGATCGACAATGGAATGAATTGTTGGGATGCGTCAGAGTAAGTTACGTTTATAAATAGAAACAATCATTACATAAGATCTAATTATAACTTTCTTAATAAAACTAATTAATAAACTTTTCCGTACCTAATTAAATATGTCAACTTACGTAAATTTTCCTACGCTTTCAGCAGAACATAACTTTTGAATTCGAGTTCTAGTCTCTATAAAATATCAGACACCCTTAGTTGCTGATGATGATTACTAGGAGTATCCAACAAAGTTAGAATAAAACAACGATTGTTATCATTTCGAAGCACTAACCATTTCCAATCCTTCTTCAGACACGCATCGTGTTGAACAAAGCAGACACGGTGAAGCCAGAGGAGCTGATGCGCGTACAGTCCGCGTTGATCTGGAACATCTCGCCGCTGATGAGCTCCGCGCAGCCGCCAGTCATGTACACCGTGTCGCTGTGGTCGATGCCGTACGAGGCGGGCGCGCCCGTGAGACTGCTGCAAGCCCAGGAGAGAGAGCTCCTGAGGGACTTGCGGCAAGCCATTGACAAGCGCATTGAGAACAAGATTGCGAGCGCTAGGAGATTCGCTGTAAGTACACATGTTTGTGGATTAAGGTACTAAAATGAATATATGGTTTTCGCAGGAGATGTAGGATTTGAAGGACAAGCGCCTTAATTTACTACAACTGGAATAGAAACTAATGTTGACAGCATTTCATATTCGAATCTTGATGCATGTAGGGATTGAAAATAACTAATATCGATTTATGTAGATCGAAAATACGACGGACATATGTATAAAATTACTAGCTTCATTTCACACTGAGTAGGAACTCTTATTTCTTATGATTGCTTTTATATAGGTTCGCGTGAGGAACCACGCGAAGATGGTTGACTGCTACCTGACAACATACTACAACCACAAGACGATCTTTGGCAATAGGAAGATCATCGCCGACGCCATCATTGAAAACCCTCAGAACTACCACATCTATGAGGGTCTCAGCACACTCACGAACATTTCCAGGTATGTTTGGCTAAGTCCCTAAATGATTTTTTGAATCTGTGATTGAACTAAAGTAAATGCCACCAACTGTAACAAACTGCTTGAAAAATCGTTTCTTCGTAACTTTTAGACGTTTTTTCCGGTCGTTTTAAATGTTGTGATAGACGCCAGCACATCAAGCTACTCGAAATTGTAAAATTTTCCCAATCAACCTTGAACCTAATGCTTCAGCGATAAAGTTGAAATTATAGTAAAGAAATTTGTCAAACTGTTGTAGCTTGACGTGCTGGCGTCTGTACCTATATCAACTACCCAACATCACCCTTAAATATGACCACGCACTATCGGAACACCTTGTAAATGTATTACTAGCGACCCGCCCCGGCTTCGCGCGGGTGCAATGCTGATACTAACTATACTACGGTTTTAGGACTCTGGTTCCATGTATAGTTACTTGGAACTCTGTCATATGTCAGTATTTTCGCGAAATCATCTTGAGCACATAACTTGAACGCTATTTATATGCACGCGCTGCCCGGCCCGGCCGGTCCCGCCGCAACCGCTATGTCCCTGCATTTTAAATCTGTAATATCTTCGAACATATTTATTTAAATTACATGCTGTAAAGGGCCATGTTGATCTATATTAAATGCACAATGTATTTAAAGTACTTAATTGGATAAGGATTAATGCTGTATTGCTTAAAATCGCTTCGAAAAAAAAGCCATTTTTTCTCGTAAAAAGTAAAGGATAATAATGGTTATTGTGGGTTGGTTATCCCTAAGAGAGATCGCGGACTTTTTTGCAGACCTTTTTAAGGTGTTCAATACTGTAGTACATTATTTTGATTTTAACCTTCCTCTTGAATCACTCTATCTATTAAAAAAACCGCATCAAAATCTGTTACACAGTTTTAAAGATCTAAGCATACATAAGGACAGACAGACAGCGGGAAGCGACTTTGTTTTATACTATGTGGAGAAATATAGTTTTATAACGTCTTTTATTTTGGTGCCCGCCAAATAACTCGCTTTCTAAGAGCTTTGACTGGGAAAGTGCAAAGAATGACTTACCTATTTTAAATCGTGACGTTATGATTTCATTCAAAATACGTGTTTCCAGGTATGACTTGCCCGACCCCGAGACGTACCGGGACTTCTTCCGGTTGAATCCCCTGTTCGAGTTCCAGCAGCTATCGGCAACGTGCACGTACTTCCGGGGTTGCCCCATCACGCGGCTCGACGTCGCCATCGCTTACGACCTGCCTGAGCTCGTCGGCAAGTACAAGAAGATGGTGGAGACCGCCACGCCCCAGGGCATGCCCAAGAGTTGATGCCTCCGCGAACGAACGAACCCCACACCACACTACACACCCGCTTTTTAATTTTAGCCAATTGGATTGGACATTTATTTTGGGCACATTTTGCATTTCTTCATCTAATCGGGCATCAAATCACTAGTTATTTTTCGTTACATCGCATTTCTGTATTTATCAGTAATTTATTTTTGCTTAATACTCGCTTGTTCCTGTTTTTGAGGTGAATGATGTCGTATCGTATGTTTTATTGTGATTTTCTTCGTGCGTTTGTTAGTGGTGATGATAGAAAACGCAAGACAACTTCCAATCCTAATTATCAAGGTGTTTTTTTATACATGTCTCAAAAATGCAATAAATTACTAGTCATTATTGATGAAGTTTGTTAGTTAATCTTGTATCTATTCTAAGATATGTAAATGTAGGTATTCCTACTACTAGGTCTTATAAAACCCGTACTTGAGCGGTGTTTGCCGTTATTATTTCTTTGTTAGTTATTAATGAGACACAATGTAACTATGTATTTAAGTAAAAAATAAATAAAAATCATCGCTGTTTTATTATCTCGTCATGATAACCCCTACCTACTGCTGGGCAAAATGGGCCTTAGTGCATGAAGAACTAAAATACAAGGAAGGATGAAAACATAGTTGAGATGATAAGGCCTGAATCACAGTAGACTCTGATATAATAGAACTTATACGTTTTGATAACAGTACCTTCACTCATCTTGGTCTGTTCAAATATTAAATGATTGCATAATTTCTCTTGAACATGATTTTATGAAGCTTCTAAAAACCTTGTGCAATTGGAGGTTGTTTATGAAGAGAAAATAAGTTTTTCAATGCTTTTTTATTTGGCCCATTCGATAATCTTCATACATAGTGCAATGTTTTTTCATTTGGCAACATATTTACCCGTCTGTAGTGGCCTAAGTCCAGTCAAAAATGCAAAATTATGTACTGTCTCTGGGATACTCGAGAAGTTTTTGGCGGGATTTTGTCGAGTGAAGTTTAGCGGCTGTTTTAATTATTCGTAAATTGATTCCCAGTGGATATTGATATGTAAATTCTTGTCTCAAGTGTCAACGCACCGGGAACATATGTAGAATAATTGAAACAGGCGTGACCTCGGAAGTGGAGCTGAGAATTTTATTGTAGTATTGACTACCTCACTCGAAACTTGTCGAGAAGGCCGAATCGATATATTTATTACCAGATAGATACTCCAAAAACCATTAGAATGTGTTACATCCGCATTCTAATACAAAACACAAGAAACGTAAGACTAGGCAATATGGTTAAGACTATAGCCTTCCTTTCGGGGTAAAAAAAAAAGAAGTCAATACTCGAAATGTCAAATCAAAGTAATGTCAAAAAATTGACAAGCGTAATCTGTTGAACACAGCTTCTGTTGGACCGTTTTGAAATAATTTATACATTTTAAAAAACCTTCAACAGTTCTGTTGATACATACATATTTCCTATAGAGACTTGACAAATACTTAGTTATGCACACAGACTTGGCACCCCATTTACACACCGATGAATGTAATGTTTTCATACGGAAGTTGATGGATTGTCACACCGAGGTAGGTAAGAAGTAAAAACTTAATTGCATAACAAATAAGAAATGTTGTGTGTAACAAATATATATAGTAGGGTTAATCATAAGTTGAATATGTTACTTTTAAACCCCTGGAAATTGTTATCTAAAAATTAAAATAACCTCATTTATTTGCAGCACACCATGTTCTTTTTTTTAAATAGAGCACTTTATTACTTTGGTCTTGAATGAATAATTTAGAAGCATTTATTCATTAATTTTTGTTGTTGCAGCATCCATTTAGGAAATTTGTGGGATACTGCAATGATTATGACCGGGATATGAGAAAGTGTTTGAAAGCTGAGCGCATTGCCCGACAGACAGCTAACTTGCAAGAGTCCCGTAGACGCCACGCTGAAATTCGGGCTCGAATACTAGCACAAGACCGAGCCAATCAAGCCAGTTAAAATAACCAAATCCTGCACGTATAACATAGCATTTATTTTTATTACAATGGAGGAAATAGGCATACTAGATTCAATACCAGACCTAAACAACCTAAAGACATTCACAGAGAGATATTTTAGTAAGAGATATATTACAGATGTAGATGGAGTGAAGAATAATGATATTATGATAATGTTCCACTCAAACAGGATAGCTCTCCTGAGCCTGGCACCAAGTCATTTCTTTTTCAGTAAGAACGAAGAGTACAAAGTGAATTATACTGTAGGAAAAGTAGACAGGCTGAAGAATTCTGTCCGGGGCAAAAGTAAGAAAGGTGGGCAGCAATTAGGCCCCAAGTCCGTCATTTGCAAAATACAGTTCAATGATGGCACAGGTTTTGAGATACCTTGTTGCATGAAAGGGACATTAGTTGAAGTTAATGAAGAGTTAGTAAATCAGCCGAAACTCCTCAAGGAAATGCCTGATGCTGATGGTTATATTGCCATTATTTTGTCAAGTATTGCTATTTCTGAAGCTACTAAGAGTGAATTGTTAACTCATGAAGAGTATTTAAAAGTATTGGATAGTTGTGAAATAAAAGATTAGAATAGACTTTTTAATATAATGCTGTTGTTTTATTTACATTTAGGTACTAGCTGGGTAATTTAGGCTGGTGTTATAACCAGCAGAGGGGGAGGGGGTGGTGGAGATTCACACAACAATGTTGACCCTTTCCTTGGCTGGGAAAATGAACGCTTTCCAGAAAACCTGCGCATGTTTGAGCGGTCCATCCCTTTCTTTGGCAGAGTTTCTATAAAGAAAATATATCGGCATGAGCTAAGCCTTATAGTAGCTGGCAAGTGCCCAGTTCTGAAACGAAATTATCATTGTGTAAAGTCGCGTCACAAGTTTATACGCAAATCAAGTGATGCGACTGGCTGTTTACTTTAAAATTCATTCAACCAATCACAGCAGTTAACTCGCGGTTGTTGTGACTTTTGCGATAATTTCGTTCCAGAAACTGGGCGATAGGCTCGTAATGACACAAGCAGACAAACTTGTAGTGGAGCAAGATCCATTATCATTAGTTCACTATTTATTTTTTGATATCGTAAATTATTCCCAATAAACAGCTACCCCCACTACCGACGGAATGTAACATAATTACTTATCAGGCCTTTACCGATTGACCGCTGACCTTTTCTTATAACCACTAGATATTGTTTGGCCAGATGTTGTAATCATATAATTGAAAGAGTTTGGACTGTGAAAATGTGTTCGATAGCGCTAAGCCGAGTTCTGTTTGCTCAAAGAGTAGTTCCTAAGGTCTCTGGGACAGTATCTTCACGGTGGTATAGTGATGAATCAAAAGCAACGAAGACGCCACTATACGATTTACACACAAAATATGGAGGTAAAGTGGTTGATTTCGCCGGGTTTCTCCTACCAGTGCAATATTCAGATCTAAGTCTATCTGAATCTCACTTGTTTACAAGAAAAAGTGCTTCTATTTTCGACGTATCTCACATGCTGCAGACGAACGTTCGTGGCAAGGATTGCTTGTCCTGGTTCGAGTCGATATGTCCAGTCGATTTGAAAGGCATGAAGGATGGCTCTAGTTCCCTCACCGTGTTTTTGAACGATAAAGGTGGAATCATAGACGACTTAATTGTAACTAAAGTGAATGCAGAGACCTTGTATGTTGTCTCCAACGCTGGGAGGTTGGAAGTAGATAAGCAGCACATGAAAGAAACATCAGAAATATTTCGAAAAAAAGGCAATGATGTGAATGTTGAGTTCTTAGAGACGAGTCAGAGAGCTCTTATAGCGTTACAAGGTCCTAAAGCAGCGTCAGCCTTACAGAAACTGACAGACATATCAGTCGAAGATTTAACGTTCATGACATCCAGATTGGGAAAAGTTGCAGGAGTTTATTGCCGTGTAACTCGATGCGGATACACTGGTGAAGATGGCGTGGAGATATCCATACCAGCGGCTAAAGCGGAAGAAGTTACGGAGGCTTTACTGCAGTCTAGTGACGTGAAACTTGCCGGTCTTGGTGCTAGAGACTCTTTGCGTTTAGAAGCTGGACTATGCCTTTACGGTAACGACATCGACGAAAGTGTTACTCCCGTCGAAGCAAACTTAACGTGGTTGATAGCCAAAAGAAGGCGCACCGATGACAACTTCCCGGGATCATCAATCATTCTGCGTCAAATCAAGGAAGGCGTAGTTAAAAGGCGAGTTGGTATCCGATTGGAAACTGGACCACCTGCAAGGAAAGGCGCGGTATTGAAGGACGCGAAAACTTCGGAAACAGTGGGTGCTGTTACTAGCGGATGTCCGGCTCCGACACTTGGCGGCAATGTTGCCATGGGTTACGTCAGCGAAGCCTTGAAGAAAGCAGGCACTGAATTGTATGTAAACATTAGAGGCAAAGATGTCCCCTGTGTAGTCGCCAAAATGCCTTTCGTTCCTTCAAAATATTACATTAAGAAATAAAAAAACTAATTTACAAAATGATACTTTTATTTACAAAACTTTTTACATAACAGATATAATGCTCCATACTATAAAATATAATTCCGTTACTCATCCTACTTTCGAGAGCTTTAACGAAAACAATTCATATTACTATTTAACACAATAATAAATGAAATTAACATGAATTTTTATATAACAAGTCTTTTTCATAGTAAAAGGCCATAGATTTGAACAACCTACTTACCTGGGGCCATATTATGATGTTTGATAGTCATCGTGGTTACAATGTGAGAGGGAGATGAGCTACAATGGATGAATAGCTTCATCCATTTTCCGCAACGGAACTACAATAGCTTTAACACTCCATAATACGGCCTCTGCAGTATTTACATAATCATACAAGTAAAACTGGACATGTCACAAGGAATGTGAGATATTTTTTGCACTTTGTTGTGTAATACTGTTTCTCATTTCATTATTCTACAATGTACTTAACTATCACAGGAACAATAAATTCACTAAATGGTTAATGGAATGATATGTTTTATAAATTTAATTAATTGAAAAAAATATTCTATGATATTATTCTATATGGGGCTTGAGCGATTGTCATAGTTTAAACGCAGTCTTAACGTTACATATCAGTACTCCCAGAGAGATATGCCTTGCATTACCCTTTTTAAAACCATTTATAATACTAAACTTTTAAAATCGTTAACATACATTCTACATTAAGTACAAACACTGGGGCTTTCGAGAGTCTTACTTTTAACCAGTCGTTTATTTGTGACAGTTACTTACAGTCGCCGTCCATCATTTGTAATCTTTCAAGTAATCCCAAAAGTTGGACTGCGTCAACCGCGTGAAATCGTCGTTGAGTTTATTTAACTTGTCTGTATACTGAAAATAAAATTTTTAGTTTATATATTTGCGAATTTCTTACCGCAAACACAGTATGGTTACTTTTGATACTTATCTTAAGTGAATAATGAGACTTAAGATATAATTACCAAAAGTCTTATAAACGCAACTAATTACCAGTCTGACTGTCAGCGGAAATTTTCACAGAGTGTGTATTTTTATTGCCACTTGGCAAATACAAGAAACGTGTTTTTTTTTTCGTTTAATGGCACGGAACCCTGCGTGTGAGAGTCCGACTCGCGCTTTTTTGTTATTTTTACCACAGAAAATATATAAAGAAATATTAAAAGAAAAGTCGAGGACAAAAGCTGTGATTGTCTCGTAAGAATCTTTACCTGATTTGCTACAGGTCTCGCAAGCGTTTCGTAATATCAAAACGATAACAGTTTAGTACTTAGTACTAGTGCGGTTGTTTAATACTTCTCAAGTATTTTGAGAAAGTTTCAACTGGATAAGTGGCTTTATACAGGGTGGATTTTTGATACTGGACAGTAACGGCAGGTACCTCAACAGCTGTTATAGTTACAAGAAAACGTTCCTAAGAGACCATTCATAACTGCATTTATATTCTGAACTGCATTCACAGATTTTGGAAAAAATTAGTCAGCGAAAAAAATGCTAAAATACAAAAAAAAAAATTATGCCTATTAATCCTATTTCATGTAGGGATCAAAAGACCATTGACCAAAAGACTGTGGGACCATTTAAGGTATGAGTACTAGAAATGACAGAAATCTCTAAAAACTTTTCCCATACATAAGAAAAAAGTTATGGATGGTCTCCTAGGAACGTTTTCCTGCAACTATAACGGTTAAGGTACCTGCCCTTACTGTCCCGTCTCAAAAATTCACCCTGTATATCGTTAAAAAGATGGCGTAAGCTTGTAACGTGCCGTTCGAAACTTGGAAATATAAAAAAACTAATCTTAGAAAAAAAGTTGGGGTATTTTTCGGTTTGAGCCACGAGAAGACATAACTTACATCGGTCTGCTGCGAACTTTGCGGCTGCACCCGCTTTCCTTTCCGCTCGTCTTCCAGCCTTAGATTGATGTAATAAGTTAATTGATTCTGCAGCTTTACGAATATCTTCCTGTACTCATCTTGTATTCTATTCATTTCGTTATTCACATGGCAATCTTTTTTCGATACGTAATCCTGAAAATAAAGCAAGCAATTAGCATTATCAGTATCCGTTTGAACCCATATAAATTGTTATGGTAGGCGCCAAATAAATTGTCTTCAATAAATTGGCTGTCATCAATACACCCACATTTAAAGACATTATTAATTTCAAAAATGGATGTTTACACAAGAAGCTGTCTTGAATCGACATCCTTCGTGATCCTTTATATTTTTAGTAATGAAATACAATTCATAATTTTTGTCTTGTTATGGGGTTTCTACGAAATTATTAAAGGTGTTTTTTTATAAATCGTGTACCTTATAAGTTAAAATAGTCTTCTTAGCATTTTTGTACTTGTCCTGAATAATTTTATGTTCCATCTGCAATTTCTCATACTTCTGTTCAAGTTCAGCCAGTTTTGTTTGCATTTCCGTTGCCCTCGCTTTCATCGCCATACATTCTTTAGCGGTTGAATTACTTCTTAGTTTAAAATTTTCTCTTTCGGACTTCAGAACTTCTTCTAACGACTCAAGTCGCAGTGCTTTTTCTTTGTACTTCTCAGCTTTTTGTTTCCAATCCGAAATAGTTTTGGACTGGTCTAAGAGAATTTTGTATTGATCCTTAGCTTTTTGGCATTCTTCTCGCAACACGTTATGTTCTTTGATAAGTTCTGATATTTCACTCTCTTTCGCCTCAAGTATTTGCGTTACTTTGGCCCTCTCGTCGAGTATGAAATCTTTCAAAGCATCTACTTCCTTTGCTTTTCTTTCGAGGAGTTCTTTTATTTTTGTGACAGTTTCCATTTGTTCGTTCTCAATCTCTTTGATTTTTCTCGCACAGTTCATTTCGACGGTCTTCATTTCTAATGTGAACTTTTCGGCTATCTGATCCCTGATGGCTTTTTCTTTCACCATAAGAGCAGTCTGTAATTAATAAATTAGGGGCTATAATTTCTTTTAGTTTTTACAAACATTTTATTTCAATTCAATTCCATACGAGACAGTGAAGCTTAAAAAATTGCAAAAGGAAATTCAAATTCCGTTGAATACCATGGAACATGGTCTAGTTTGTACATTTTTATAAACATGAGTGCATCAATTTGAATAGACTTTCTAAAAATAGTAAGATTATGGTAAGTTATGGCTGTCACTTGTCAGAAAACGTGAGGCCCAATCACAACTATAGTAGGCGCCAGATAATCGTGGAATAACGGTCATTGACCCACCTACAATTATTGACATTTTTAATTTGAAAAACGGAATTAATGACACAAAGCTGTCCCGAATCATCATCTCTCGTGATCCTTAACATTGTCTAATAATGAAAAACGATTCATATTTAATTGTTCAGGTACCTATGAACAGTTATTAGAGAAAGGTCAATGTACTTTATTCCACATTTATCTGGCGCCTACTATACAAAACTTTGCCAGTGAGTTCGTTCCGTTGTCTCCTCCATGTTAGTTCTTATGCTGCGTTGTTCACTAATCATACAAACCTTGGCAGCTAGCGCGTCATCACAGTTCTGTACGAGCTGCTCGATGCTGGACTGCTCCGAGGTGGGCGAGTGAGTTCGTTCCGTTGTCTCCTCCATGTTAGTTCGTATGCTGCGTTTTTCACTAATCATACAAACCTTGGCAGCTAGCGCGTCATCACAGTTCTGTACGAGCTGCTCGATGCTGGAATGCTCTGAAGTCGGTGTTTGAGTCCGTTCCGTTGTCTCCTCCGTGTTAGTTCCTATGCTCCGTTGCTCGCGCAGTTTGTTGAAGCGGTCGATGATGTATTGTTGGAAGAACTCTGCTTTGGTTTTCAGCTCCTTCATTAAAGTTTCATTGCTTTCTTGGGATGCTGATAAGACAAAACAAGTACATTATTTCGATATTTTTTTTACATAGTATTAATATTTTTTTTAGACAGTTTTCATAACAGCCGGTGAACTCACCTAACTTAATAGTGGATTTGCTAAGTTGATCGTCTAAGTATTTGATATGTTTTATATTCTTTTCACATTGTGCACACGGCTCCCGTTCTTTTCGCATCGCGGACTTTTCATCTGCCATACAAAAAAATAATAAAAAATAAAGCTAATAATAAATATTTTTGTACTTTTACTTCGAAAATAAAGTGAAAAACGTACCTTGTAAGTACTTATCAAGTTTTTCAGTAAACTCCCTCTGCTTATCAGTAAACTCTCTCTGCAACTCCGATATTCTCTTGTTAGCTCTTTCCAACTCTTCTTTCGTGTTACTCAAGTCTGACGTCAATTTCTCAATCTGTTGCTTCTGTTTCTCCAATCTCTCTACATAGTCTTTCTCTTGTGATTTGTAGAGTTCCTTTTCCTTTTGTATTTTCGATTGCAAGTCTTTTAGTTCTCTTGATACTGTGTCGCGAGAACTGCATGCCTGTGAATAAACAATGGTGCTTACTTATAGTAAATGCTTGTGCCTTGTGGTCGAGTGGACAAAAGCCAATTGAATGTCAATATGTGACAGAATATAAATCTAGAAGAAGATAAACGTCAATTTTCATGTCATTACTGGAAACTAGAACGTGCGTGAGAATTAAAAAGGTGTCTCTGTGCAAAATTATGATTTGGAAAATACTTAAACTTTCACTCGTTAAGACTTTTTTACTACACGACTGCCCAAACAATTAGTGTTATGTTTTAAAATTAGTTATTGCCCCCTCTTCAAATCACTGTACACTGCAGCGTGATTTGCGATTGCCAAATTCGCCAAGCCCCCTCATCGCTATCTGTCTTACGGCCGCGATGAGGGGGTTGGCGATCAGACTTTTCGCGCGAACGAACGCCCCACCCGCACCTGCACTCGACGACGGCCCAGTGTATCGTCGTCGGCCATGGAGCACAACAACCAGCGACTAGCTACTATGGGGTTGTAGTTTTTTATATTCAAAATTCACTTACGTTAACGAAACTGTAACCTTACCATACGTCAAAACATTCATGCTAGGCGCTCTGAACGACTGAGACGTGTCATGTCTAAAATTAAAATCAGTGGAGGCGAATATATTCCTGATGAGGTAGCCAGAAGGGTATAAGGTCGCGTTTCCACCTGCAAGCAACTCGCGTGCAAGTTCGTTTAAATTGCGAGACACGATCGAGCGAGTGATCACATTATACCTCGGTAGCCCACAATGTAATGCAACCTGCATTCGAGCTGCTTGCAGGTGGAAACATGCCCTTATTTCGATAGTTGGTATAGGTCCTGTGTAATAGGAGGAGACTTAAATGCTATTATTAATTCTACTGATATTTTACTCGAAGAAGAATCCAATAATATCACTTGACCCACTGGTCAAATGCCGTATCTGCTATACTGACGACCCTTGGTTGACTGATAGAGAATGCCTACGACATTAAGTCCGCCTTTTTATCTTTGTGTTGCATTAGTCCTCTTTTGAACTTTTGAGTTTGAATAAATAAATACCTGCAGGTACAGAGTCTTGAGCTCCCCGTTCTCTTTGAGCGTGTCCTTGAGCTGCGCGCTGTAACGTTCCAGTTCGCGCAACAAGTCCGCGTTCGCTTCCTGCACGATGGACGCGCGGCTGCCCTTCTCCGACTTTAGCTTGTCGTAGTCTAACTCTAGTTGCGTGTGTTGAGATACAACTGTAGATGGTAACTCTACATACCTGCAGGTACAGAGTCTTGAGCTCCCCGTTCTCTTTGAGCGTGTCCTTGAGCTGCGCGCTGTAACGTTCCAGTTCGCGCAACAAGTCCGCGTTCGCTTCCTGCACGATGGACGCGCGGCTGCCCTTCTCCGACTTTAGCTTGTCGTAGTCTAACTCTAGTTGCGTGTGTTGAGATACAACTGTAGATGGTAACTCTACATACCTGCAGGTACAGAGTCTTGAGCTCCCCGTTCTCTTTGAGCGTGTCCTTGAGCTGCGCGCTGTAACGTTCCAGTTCGCGCAACAAGTCCGCGTTCGCTTCCTGCACGATGGACGCGCGGCTGCCCTTCTCCGACTTTAGCTTGTCGTAGTCTAACTCTAGTTGCGTGTGTTGAGATACAACTGTAGATGGTAACTCTACATACCTGCAGGTACAGAGTCTTGAGTTCCCCGTTCTCTTTGAGCGTGTCCTTGAGCTGCGCGCTGTAACGTTCCAGTTCGCGCAACAAGTCCGCGTTCGCTTCCTGCACGATGGACGCGCGGCTGCCCTTCTCCGACTTTAGCTTGTCGTAGTCTAACTCTAGTTGCGTGTGTTGAGATACAACTGTAGATGGTAACTCTACATACCTGCAGGTACAGAGTCTTGAGCTCCCCGTTCTCTTTGAGCGTGTCCTTGAGCTGCGCGCTGTAACGTTCCAGTTCGCGCAACAAGTCCGCGTTCGCTTCCTGCACGATGGACGCGCGGCTGCCCTTCTCCGACTTTAGCTTGTCGTAGTCTAACTCTAGTTGCGTGTGTTGAGATACAACTGTAGATGGTAACTCTACATACCTGCAGGTACAGAGTCTTGAGCTCCCCGTTCTCTTTGAGCGTGTCCTTGAGCTGCGCGCTGTAACGTTCCAGTTCGCGCAACAAGTCCGCGTTCGCTTCCTGCACGATGGACGCGCGGCTGCCCTTCTCCGACTTTAGCTTGTCGTAGTCTAACTCTAGTTGCGTGTGTTGAGATACAACTGTAGATGGTAACTCTACATACCTGCAGGTACAGAGTCTTGAGCTCCCCGTTCTCTTTGAGCGTGTCCTTGAGCTGCGCGCTGTAACGTTCCAGTTCGCGCAACAAGTCCGCGTTCGCTTCCTGCACGATGGACGCGCGGCTGCCCTTCTCCGACTTTAGCTTGTCGTAGTCTAACTCTAGTTGCGTGTGTTGAGATACAACTGTAGATGGTAACTCTACATACCTGCAGGTACAGAGTCTTGAGCTCCCCGTTCTCTTTGAGCGTGTCCTTGAGCTGCGCGCTGTAACGTTCCAGTTCGCGCAACAAGTCCGCGTTCGCTTCCTGCACGATGGACGCGCGGCTGCCCTTCTCCGACTTTAGCTTGTCGTAGTCTAACTCTAGTTGCGTGTGTTGAGATACAACTGTAGATGGTAACTCTACATACCTGCAGGTACAGAGTCTTGAGCTCCCCGTTCTCTTTGAGCGTGTCCTTGAGCTGCGCGCCGTAACGTTCCAGTTCGCGCAACAAGTCCGCGTTCGCTTCCTGCACGATGGACGCGCGGCTGCCCTTCTCCGACTTTAGCTTGTCGTAGTCTAACTCTAGTTGCGTGTGTTGAGATACAACTGTAGATGGTAACTCTACATACCTGCAGGTACAGAGTCTTGAGCTCCCCGTTCTCTTTGAGCGTGTCCTTGAGCTGCGCGCTGTAACGTTCCAGTTCGCGCAACAAGTCCGCGTTCGCTTCCTGCACGATGGACGCGCGGCTGCCCTTCTCCGACTTTAGCTTGTCGTAGTCTAACTCTAGTTGCGTGTGTTGAGATACAACTGTAGATGGTAACTCTACATACCTGCAGGTACAGAGTCTTGAGCTCCCCGTTCTCTTTGAGCGTGTCCTTGAGCTGCGCGCTGTAACGTTCCAGTTCGCGCAACAAGTCCGCGTTCGCTTCCTGCACGATGGACGCGCGGCTGCCCTTCTCCGACTTTAGCTTGTCGTAGTCTAACTCTAGTTGCGTGTGTTGAGATACAACTGTAGATGGTAACTCTACATACCTGCAGGTACAGAGTCTTGAGCTCACCGTTCTCTTTGAGCGTGTCCTTGAGCTGCGCGCTGTAACGTTCCAGTTCGCGCAACAAGTCCGCGTTCGCTTCCTGCACGATGGACGCGCGGCTGCCCTTCTCCGACTTTAGCTTGTCGTAGTCTAACTCTAGTTGCGTGTGTTGAGATACAACTGTAGATGGTAACTCTACATACCTGCAGGTACAGAGTCTTGAGCTCCCCGTTCTCTTTGAGCGTGTCCTTGAGCTGCGCGCTGTAACGTTCCAGTTCGCGCAACAAGTCCGCGTTCGCTTCCTGCACGATGGACGCGCGGCTGCCCTTCTCCGACTTTAGCTTGTCGTAGTCTAACTCTAGTTGCGTGTGTTGAGATACAACTGTAGATGGTAACTCTACATACCTGCAGGTACAGAGTCTTGAGCTCCCCGTTCTCTTTGAGCGTGTCCTTGAGCTGCGCGCTGTAACGTTCCAGTTCGCGCAACAAGTCCGCGTTCGCTTCCTGCACGATGGACGCGCGGCTGCCCTTCTCCGACTTTAGCTTGTCGTAGTCTAACTCTAGTTGCGTGTGTTGAGATACAACTGTAGATGGTAACTCTACATACCTGCAGGTACAGAGTCTTGAGCTCCCCGTTCTCTTTGAGCGTGTCCTTGAGCTGCGCGCCGTAACGTTCCAGTTCGCGCAACAAGTCCGCGTTCGCTTCCTGCACGATGGACGCGCGGCTGCCCTTCTCCGACTTTAGCTTGTCGTAGTCTAACTCTAGTTGCGTGTGTTGAGATACAACTGTAGATGGTAACTCTACATACCTGCAGGTACAGAGTCTTGAGCTCCCCGTTCTCTTTGAGCGTGTCCTTGAGCTGCGCGCTGTAACGTTCCAGTTCGCGCAACAAGTCCGCGTTCGCTTCCTGCACGATGGACGCGCGGCTGCCCTTCTCCGACTTTAGCTTGTCGTAGTCTAACTCTAGTTGCGTGTGTTTGAGATCCAACTGTGGAGGTGGAGAATATTACAAATATAAATTTGTAATGTAATTACTGTTTTATTGTGCAGCTTCTTTAATATCAAGCTAAATGAGTTTACCACTAAACTGCACTATGGAAATTTGGTGATTCTTTACTGTCGTGGATTGTGTGGGCCCGTTGGTCCCGGCTGGCATTTATAAAAGTCTTAACGAGCAGTCAGAAGTCCGAAATTCCGCAACAGGCTTACCATGGTTTTGTTATTATGTCATCCAAACTAAAAATAACTGGGTGTGGAGCTCAGAGAGGCAGTCATTTCATATGAAATATTATTCAGCTGCATCCGATTAATGGTAGACTTCAGAGTTAAGAGACATAGTGATTGCATTATGCACTATGAAAATGTATGGTGCAACATTGAAGCGGAGCGACACTGTCGCTCCGCAATAGCGACTACTCGCTCAATCACGTCACTGATGCCGCGTCTGACTTCGTCGTTTTTGCTGAACAAATTAACTAGAGGATTGGGTATTCTCCCGATGTTCGCTTTGTATTAGTGACGTCGGAGCCGCTTTACTCTACCTTTATACAGGAAGTAGACTATGTACGAACATTTTGTAGCTAACGGAAGGCTAGGCAGAAAAGGAATTAAGAACTTACATTTTTCAGTTCACTCCTGACTTCCTCCAGCTCAGCTTGCAGAGATTCATTCTGCTGCTTATAGCTCTCCAGCAGCTCGCTGTCAGAGTTGCTGCCCAGCAGTTCCAGCTTGTTCTGCAGCACGGCCACGCGGGAGTTGAGCTGCATCTCCAGGCCTTTCTGCTCTTCTAGCTTGGCTCGGAGGTCTAGCTCTTGTTTGCGGTGCTGTTCTATTTTTTTATCCCTGAAAATAATATAGTAATGTATTTAGATGTCTTTTAAACAAACAAGGTAGGAACCCTCAGGATATGTGGAGCGACGGTTTTGGCAGGGTGGCGGGTAGCAAGTAGATGAGAGCCGCCAAGGTTCTAATTCAATGGGGTGCGGTTGGAGAAATCTTCATTATATTCTGCAATGCACGCTGTGCACGCAGAACTGAAGTTTTTGTTACGAAATATGCTTCTTACCTTTTACTCATTTCTTCCTGTAACGACGACAATTTTTGCATCTGTATTTTGTATCGACTCAAAACTTCTTTGAGTGTCGACAATTTCCCTGGCGAAGGAGGTTCACCTAAAAATAATAAATGATTATTTATGGACTGCCACAATGCGTAAATAGATATCTAAATAAATGGTTGTAATTCCCTAGGGTGTTTATTTTATTGGCACTGATTTGCAGGCAAAGGCTCGTGTTTGAATATTGAAGTAAAGTACCAAGATAAGTATTTTCAGGTAAAGACTCCATTAAAATCTGATGTAGTGTTGTTCTCCAATGTTCATATTCCTTCTGAGTGGCCGCCAGTTTGTTCCTGAATAGAACTAATTCGTGTGCAGTCAATTCTAGTTTGGACTGAAACAGAAAAACATTATTAAATTTTATTTACGAAACTTATTTAGAGAATCTTCTACTTTATGCAAGTCTGTTTAAAATTACATGTAGAAACGAAACTTTAGAATGGAGCCCCCACTGACACAATAAAATCGAAAGTGACACTATGAATGATAGCAAATTGCAAGTTTTCTTTGCAATTTCTTAAAATTCTGGTCTTGTCTTGTCTAAAAACCAGTTTGTAAAATTTGCCCATGTTTGAAACCTACAGGCAAAACAGTTGGGACTTGAAACGCGTTCAAATTTATCCGGCTAGCTTATTCTGGAGGCTCACTAGCATGGACTAAACCACAGGAACCAAGTAATTTTGACATAATAAAAAAAGTAATGTTTGGCACTTAGCGATAGCATAGTTTTCCATCAGTTAAATAATTTTCGAAATAGTATCAGTACCTCTTTATAATAAAGTGGCTACTGCCCGTAGCTTCACTCGCGTTAAAATAGTCTACAACCATATCCCCCGGAGACGGTTATAGACTATCCACCCCATCTATCTCTATGCCAAAATTCTTCTAAATCGGTTCGGCGATTTAGGCGTAAAAGCGTAGCAAACAAAGACACTCACTCGCTTTACATTTATTTATTTATTTAAACTTTATGTACAATACATGAATGGTGGTTCTACTTACGCCCAGCTCCTTCACTTGCTCCCTCGCTGCATTCCTCTCAGTGGTCAGTTGCGACACTTTTTCCTTCAACCGCGAAGTCTCTCCATTGACCAGCCGACTCTGTGCCGCCTCCAGTTCGCTCGCTAATCTGTTGATAGTGGCCCCTTTCTCTATCATAATATCTTCTTTTTCTCTGTCTTTCTCCATACATCGTCGTTCTAATGTCTTTATTTCGTTGTCCTGTGGATTTCAATTATATAATTGCAGAGCTATAAGAATAATTGAAGAGACATATGAGTATTTGAAGAGGTTGTAAGTACTTACTTTGTCGTCTAGTCTACTTTTAGCCTTGGTCAAATCGTTTTGTAATCTTTCCATTTCGTCGCGATGCCTGAAATAAAAATATTTTATTGAATACACGCGCCTTTACTTATTTCTCTAAAAAATTAACAAAAACTTCAGTGTACTTATGTTGTTAAAATCAAATGAGGATTACATACCTGTCTTGCTGCTCCCTGAATATGGCATCAGTATCATGTGTGTGCGCAACCTGAAAGTGTTATCAAATTCCTTTTATTAACAACTATAAAATACTAACTTTTGCCGCGCATATCTCGTTTTTTTCCGTTCCCGTAAAAAATTAGGGAAATCCTCTTTTACTGCTCCCCTACGGAGTGTAGGGAAGCTACATGCCAAATTTCAGCGTTGTACGACCAGCAGTTTCGGCTGTGCGTTGTCTGTCAATCACTCAGTCAGTCAGTAACGCAAGAGTTTTATATATATTGAGTACCAAAAGGTTATAAAAGTAAAAGTAACTATAGGCATTATAAACAAATAGCAAGAGCAATTTTTCGTAACTGAATGAAGCTACATAGTACCTGTAAAGTATGAAGTCTTTGCTGTACATCCTGCAAACTAATATTAGCAGAGCGCAGTTCTAGTTTGAGCTGCTCCTTTTCCTGATCACTCTCTACCAACTTGTCTGTCAGGTTCGTTACTTGCTGCTCCAGCTCAATCAACTTGTGCTTGCTTGAAGCTGGAAAATTAAATATATTATATTCTAACATGAAGAAATCATTACAACCTGCTTGCAGTCGTTTAATAGAATACTCTTTGTTTACATAACCAAACAATACAATTTAAAAAAAAAATCTAAAAAGAAAAAGTAACTGGGGGTGACACAATAGGCAGCCTTATCGTTTGCACCTGCCCATGCCTTTTGCAAAACAGCACCTATGCTAAAGGGAAAAAGATTGATATTGTATTGGTTGATTACCAAGCAAGTGATGAGCTTCTTGTAAGGACAGCTCTGCTTTGTCCCTGTCATTGATAGCAGCAGCAAGGCGAGCGCGAAGGCTGTCTATCTCTGTGTCCAGCTTCTGCATCTGACCGGCCAGCTGCTGACATTCTTTGACACGGATCTGTTTAACAAATGAATTTGTCATAAGAATATTTGCATAACTAGCTGCCGCCCGCGTGAATGTCGAAAATTATCCCAAGGGGACATACTCCCGGGGTTAAAAGTATCCTATGTGTTATTCCAGACTATAATCTACCTCTGCCAAATTTCATCAAGATCCGTCCAGCCGTTCTGACATGATTGAGTAATAAACATCCATCCATCCAAACATCCAAAGGTAGTATAGATTGAGTATAGTCTCACTAATCTGACATTATTAAAAACCAGGAGGTTTGGGATAGTTATGTTCGAATCAGGGATGTTATGAACATGAAATTTCGGATCTGGATGCGGATAAAGAAATGGTATTATACCGGTTTCGGATACGGTTCTTATACATAAGAAATTATTTCGGACTATCCGTTAGTTTCGGATAGGTTCGGTTAAGATTTTTAATAAATTGTAAAAGTAAAACACAATTTTGGCTAGTGTGACTGCTCGGCCGGGCAGAAATACCTGTCATAACGTGTCTCATTTATTCTCCGCCCCTATCCGATATTTTGATAGCGGTTTCGGTTACGGATACATTTTTATTTCTCATATCCGATAGTTTCGGTTGCGGTTAGGTTTGGTTCGTCAAAATTACTGGATTAATTTGAAAAAAATAAGATGAATTAAATAAAGCATTTCACAATGTACTTATTATAAAAAAACCGACCAAATGCGAGTCGGACTCTCAAACGAAGGGTTCCGTACCATAAACCGAAAAACACGTTTCCTGTACCTATGGGAACCCGCTTTAATTTTTATTATTTGTTGTTGCTACCAACTACAACAACACACAATATGGCAATAGAAATACACACTGTGAAAATTTCAACTGTCTAATTATTACGGTTCTTGAGATACAGCCCGCTGACAGACAGACGAACAAACGAATGGACGGACGGACTGACAAACAGAGGAGGCTTAATAATAGGGTTCCGTTGATTACCCTTTGGGTACGGAACCCTAAAAAGGGGCATATGTGAGAATTGGTGGCGACGCGTCGTCGTGGAGTTGCCAGGGGCAAAGGATTGCTGGATGTGAGTACTGCTGTGTGAACGAACGGGATGAATGTATGCGGCAGATTTATACTAAGTTCAAATAAGTTGAGAATTTGAGATAGATAGTTGAGTTGTGTTAGGAATATAGAAGGGTTCTGTTGAAGTAGTGTTTTTTGAAGGTGTGTATTGTTGAAGTATGTTCCGTCGGACTAGTGCTAGTCGATTAGATACATTTATGTTCTGACAAAGCAATGATTAGTCGAACTATTGATTTTTGAAATTAGGACTGTGTCGAAATATTAAGAAATTTTGTATGACACTCATAAATGTGGATGGCCAGATGCAGAGGAAGATGAGGTGTCAAGATGGATGAATTTTATGAGGAATGATAAGAAAGGGAGTTGATGTGTGATTGTTGAAAACATGGAATGAAAGAAGAAAACTTGAACAACAACCCCAAGTAACATGAATGACAGAGAGATGACGATGAAATAGAGATGAAACACACCAGGAATAAGATTTGAGACAATTTTATAAGGCTGCGATAAACAAGCAAGGTTTGTGTATATAATTTACTCCCATCAAAAGCAGGGGCAAGTCACATCTAAGTATAGCCAGCAAGTCAATTTGTCTTTCAGTTGTGTGCAGCAATATACAATCTTGCTAGCTTTCACTTACACTCAACGTCTTAATGAATGCCATTGTCACATATACGTGACAAGCAAGTGCGTGCCCTGTACGCTAAACGTCACAAATATGTGACAAAACATACTGCGAATTTGCTGCTGGCGTCGGGGGCACACGCGTTTATGCTCTGGTGTTCAAAAGGTTAAATTAATGCATTGTTGGATTATTTACTTTCAGTGTTGAGTCAAGCATTCAAAATACCAGAGTACACCTTTATTTTGGCAATGATTATGGTGTCTAATAGTTAAACGGGCATCTTTCAGCTGTAAGGTTTGCTGAGGGAAATTTGGCTTGTCTGATACATATTTTCTAATATGCCTTTCAAAGTTTACAAATAAAGCACTTACATCATACATAACTTTCAGTTGTTCATTGTTCATGAACTCTTGCCTGTCACAATTGTTGATACCATTCATGTGACCTGAAAACAACAAGGTTTTTTTATATAGTTATAAAAATCTATTACCATTAATCCACACTTGGTCCTATTGTTGTTATTCCAGTCTATAGCCCTGGAAAATTATTACGGAAATTATAGCTTAATTTTCGATGTGTTGATGTTCTTAACTTCTTTTATAAATGCTCTAAATAAACACACCAGTATTTTTTCAATTGCCTTAAATTTAAACTAGGTATGTATTTCATTTTAAAAAACATATGCGGGGGAACTTTTTGTCTTCATGTCAGGCACAACTTTATTATAACTAGTTTCTTTATTTAATAATAAATGTTATTTTCTTTTATTTCAGTGCAGCAAAAAGCAATTTTTTTTTATTTTATCAATTAAATAAACTTAAAAATAATGAGCCTTATGCATTAAATCTAGATAGCTTAGTGTACCTCTGTAATCCTGTTGAAAATAATGGTTCTGTCCATCACCGGCTCCATAAGGGCTGAACTGTGCCTTCAAGGCTTCCTCCTGATGTCTCATGTGACCCACATGGTTCTTAGGAGTCTCACAGTAAAGCTTGGGAGACTCGGAACCATGTTGATTCTCTTTCAAGTGATTTAGAGACTCCACATAGGTTGGAGGCAAGCCTGTCCTTGCTTGTTGGACTGTGTAGTTAAAAAATATATTTATATGGTTATAGTATGCAATATTCATTTGGGAATTATTTCATATAATAAGAAAAGTGAATGTCAGTAGTTCAATTATACTGTGATACAGGTAATTCAATCTTTGGAAGATGTTATAGTGGCTACTTCGGAAAAAATTCTCATACAAAAGCAATTTGAAAGAGTAGTGTCTCCCAAACAATAGAATAGTGGTAAAAAAAACATTAGGAAGAACAGGTTACTTACCTCCATTACTCTGAGCTGGGTCCAATGTATAATTGCCACTGCTGTTGACTGAGCTAGCTTCGTCGTCATCCAACAGGTCGTCAAACGCATTAGCGAGCTTATGCTTCAACTACAACAAAAAACATTTCAGTTTGTTATACAGAAAGCAATGTTTTTGTCAGGCAAATGCGCATCTTACATTGTTTATAGTATTTCTCTTTTGTATTAGTCACTGTTCCAGGTTCGTGATATTTACCTCCTCATTCCGACGTTTCTGATCCTCGAGTTCTTCTTGTTCATCAAGTCTATCTTGAGCACTATTGTTTATGTGGATACTCGCGGCGCCTTGAAACAAACTCATTCCGGGTCCATCCATAGCGGATATTTAACGCCCCACAAGATGAGGCACTCCACGATTTTAACTAAAACACATACGACTATAGTTCACTGCTTTAGGATAAACAATCGTGACTATAAACTCCTTTACAGCGTGAGTTACGTAGATTTTTTGTAAATTAATAACCAAAACAAGTTTTTGAAAATCGTTCATCAATGTTACCAGCTATCAATGCGTAGGGTAGAATTCTCATAAATCTTGACAGTGTTTTTCTACTATTTATGTTTGGGACAATAAAATCAAATTCCGAAAACGCCACTATTAATTAGTAAGATGAATTAGGCTTTTAATTCGAACATTATTGTTTCATAATAGTAAAGTGTCAGTATTCTTCAGCTTCTTGGTTATTTTTTTAAGAATACTCGAACCCCAACTTGAACCTAAACTTTTCTACCTCTTTTCAGTAATCAATTCTGCGAACCTGGCAACATTAGCAGTCATTTGACAGTTTGACACGTACTCAGCTGGGTTGCCAATACGTAGAATTTCCTATTTTTAAAGCTAGACTGTTTTCCAGGAAAGGTTGGTAGACAAATAGGGTAAAATAACTGTTTTAAATTAATTTTACATTTAATTTAGCTACTCACAAATTGTGTGGAAATCGTGAATAGATCGGGGAGGATAGAGGAGCTCGTGGCTAAATAATAACTGTCGCACAGTCGATCTTCAAGGTTAATTAACGCTTGCCGAGGTCGATCTGTGGTTGGATGACCACCTTAACAAACCGAAACTTCCCTGCCGTTGGTCCCGATCGAGGCGTTACGGATTACCAGAAGTCAGAAAATCGGAGAGCAGTTTTGCTAAAAAGTGCCGTGTTTTCCAGTTACTGGGCTATGGAGGTCAGATAGGCAGTCGCTCCACGTAAAATATTGGTATTCAACTGAATCCGGTTAGACTGGAAGCCAAACCTAATATAGACCACATTGATTTGTGTTAATGAAAAAACTAACGAAGTGACGAAACTTATTTTTACGTTGACATGGCAGAATTGTAACAACATAATGGTATTAATTTTATACTCTTTGTTATTGGTTATTGGTCGAATGCTAATTTTTGGAATGGATTAATACTATTTTTGATTTGGTTGGGGAGTTACTGTTAAAATTCTTGACAACACTAAATTGTTTCTGTCAATCTTGTTATGTGTTTATTTGGCCTTTATTTTATTAGGTTATAAAAAATTAAAATAATTGCAAAATTTAACGCATTTCATCAAAATATTGTGCCTGTTATCAAGAATAACAAATTCTGTTGTATTTAAAATGGCGTTTCGTCCTGTGACACACGTACTTTTCGATATGGATGGTTTAATATTGAGTAAGTTGTGTTCTTTACCGACTTTTATTTTTGTAGTACGTTCATCATTATTTTTTACTAACTTTAGCCCAAATGGGATATTCAGAAAAATTACTATACTAATCTATTATAACAATTCACTGAATAACCTCTACCTTGACTAGCAGTTCTCCTCCATTTAGCCTTTAGATACCTGTGTCTAGATTGTGCAATGGAGTGTGCAAGATCTTTGACTGGGGAAGCAATCTTTCATGTTTTGGACAACCTTATAATGCTGCTTTGAACTTTTGTGAGGTAGACAAAACTATCATACTTTCTTACATTTATAGATACAGAAGAGTTATACACAGTGGCATTTCAAAACATAGTGTCACAATATGGAAAAAATTACACTTTTGACTTGAAACTCAAATTAATGGGACTGCAAACACTTGAGACGGCCAAAATGATTATATCTGCTCTTGACTTGCCAATGACTACTGAACAATTTATTGATGAAAGCAAAAAACAATTTGAAATGTTATTCCCAGATACACAACTAATGCCAGGTAAACTAATTGATCATAAGAGATACACTAAGAGTTTTCTTTTAGCTGCCACTGAACACAATAATTAATTTATAGGTGCAAAGCGGCTGATAGAACATTTTCACAAAAATGATGTTCCTATTGGACTTGCAACAAGTTCTAGCAAAGAGAGCTATGATTTGAAAGTTAACAAGCATCACAAAGAGTTGTTCACTCTATTTACAAACAAGACATTTGGCTCATCTGATCCTGAAGTAAAGAATGGGAAGCCACATCCAGATATATTTCTGGTGTCTGCTAAAAGATTCCCAGACAAACCAAAGCCTGAACAGGTAAAACCATTTCTTGAATGTAGTTAACTAATTCTTCTTCAAAGCAAAAGTATGGAATACAATTTTAAATGCAATGATATTGCTTAAGTACTACAAGGTGTTTAGCCATAATGATTTTCAACTAATTGACAAAATAAAAAGGATAATTATTTTGTATGCATTTAAATTCAAATCCAGAAATATTTTTAGTGTCTCGTCTTTGAGGATGCAGTTAATGGAGTGTTGGCGGCGAAGGCGGCAGGCATGCAAGTTGTGATGGTACCGGACTCCAGAGTGCCTAAGAATTTGACAGCTGATGCTACTCTTGTCATCAATTCTTTACTTGACTTCAAACCAGAACTCTTTGGTTTACCACCATTCAAGTCGTAGATATTGTGATATTCTAACAGATAGTATTAATATATAATTTGGTTTGTTTTGTCTACCTCTTATATGATTTTTTTTTTACTTAAATCATTTGCTATTATTAAAATATATACGTATTATGTATATGTCACCGGAAAATTGCAAACGCCGTAAGTTTGTAAAATATCGCGTGAAATTGTAAACTATTTTTTCTTTAAGACTCGGGATATATTGGAAACTATTGAATTTGAATGGGATTTATTGTACACAAAACGATTTAGAAATGATAATCCAACACAGATTTATTACAATCTTACGGAGTTTGCAATTTTCCTGTGACAAATACTAAACCAGTCAATGAAACTAAATTGTTAGGTGCATTAGTAGTGAAATCAAAAGAAAAAATGTAAGAAGTGAATCATTTCACATTACATTTTTCTTTTAGCCACTGAACAAATAGAGAGCAGGCTGCAATGATGGAAAAAATATCTTAAATGCAATTTACAATCAAGAAGAAATAATTACACACAGACACACAAGCATAGTAGGTATTTATCATTCAAGTTTGTGTGTGTAGGTTTATTAAATTAAAATTGGCATATTAAATAGAAAATCACCTGCTTGACATTGCTATCTACATACATCTGTATTAGTAATAGTATTTGTAACCACACAATACTATAACTGTGATTTTAATTACATACATATTAGTTATATAAAGACTTTACAGATAAGATATAAATTGACATAACAACATCTTCCAGTCATATGGCATTACCAATGAAGCCATAAATAAAGTATAAAGTGTAGACCGTAACGAAATACAACACTATTTATATTCGTTATTTCTGGAATTATTTTGATTGATTATACTTGTATAATATTAAAATAAAATGTTTAAACCAGTGACACATGTTTTGTTTGATATGGATGGTTTGTTATTAAGTAAGTTTTTAATCATAAAATTATATCTTCTATCTTATTTACAGCTGATGTTTCATTATCAACATTTCTATTTTCAGATACGGAAGACCTATATACTGTGGGATTTCAACAAGTGGCGTCTCGATTCGGCAAGGAGTTTACATTTGCGTTAAAGAGCAAGATTATGGGTCAACAAAGTAAGGAGTTTGCGAGTACCATCATCGACGACCTTGGTTTGCCACTCAGCGTTGATGAGTTCTTGTCTGAAACGCGCGCAATATTCGATGAAATATTTCCGCAGTGCAAGATTATGCCTGGTAAATTATTAATTTAGTGCCTATTTATATTGTTCTTATCGTACGATAAATGATTTAGTTGACATCATGAGCATTGAGCATATCTACCTACTTATCTCGCAATAATATCTGATTTAACATGACAAACTAGAGACTATGTAATCAATATTTCAGGAGTCGAAAAGCTGATTTGTCATCTCCACAATAACAACGTCGGCATCGGATTAGCGACGAGCAGTAGTAAGGAGTCCTATGATCTGAAGACTGTCAACCATCAGGAGCTTTTCGACCTGTTCCCGTGCAAAACTTGGGGAACGTCGGATCCTGACGTGAAGAAAGGGAAACCATTCCCGGACATATTCTTTGTTGCAGCCAAAAAGTTTCCTGATAAACCTGCTCCTGAGAAGGTTCTTTAATTTTCAATATCTACTGTTCTTACGCATCTGTTAAAGATATTTGATAAAAAAAAATGAATAAATATCTAGTAATTATGGGCTGTCAGAGAATTTTCAACTTTGTTTTGTAAGGAACAGTGTAGTTATTTGGTCTAATGTAATTAGACTTAAGCTATATTTTGCAATAAACTTATTCTAAGTTAAGGAATAAGATAAGATGGTTATAGGTAACAATCTTGATAGTTTTATCAACTAGATTTATTTTTCAGTCAGAAATTATTGTATTAGTTTGTAAATTATTTCTTTTCCTTTGACAGTGTTTGGTGTTCGAGGATTCTATCAACGGCGTGAGGGCTGCGCGGGCGGCTGGTATGCAAGTCGTCATGGTACCAGACCCGCGCCTGGATCGCTCGCGTACTACAGAAGCTACGCTCGTACTGGACTCCGTTGAAGACTTCAGGCCAGAACTGTTCGGGCTACCGCCGTATAAAAAAGATGATTAGAAAAATATAGCTTTAATTAAATTATCCAATTTTTTGTTGTTGTTAGTAGTTATTGATTTCAGTACTGTGGCCATATTGCCTAGTAGATAAATGATGTGTTGTCATGTAAGTGTTCATTTATTTTTAGTACAAATAATATTATAGAACTAGATGTTTATTTAGTCTTCAGGTAAATCAGGTGCTAAGGCAATTTTAAGAATGTTCTATATGTATACATTTGTGTATATTGTAAATAGTAATAAAACAAAATAATGGTGCTGTGAAATTTTGTATTTTTATTTAAATATGACTAGACATAAGAGGTCAATGTTTCACACATTCAGGTACTGTGGAGGTGTAATACTGCCTGTATAATTATAGTGTAAATGTTAATCTTATTCTGATCATTTGAAAAACATTAGATGTTTATCAAACAGTTTTGCTTAACACCAAAAAAATATAACATAAATACTACTTAAGTAGTGGATAGTAAAACAATAAGTACAGATCATGTGATTGATGACTGACAATTGACAATATTATTATTAATACAAGCACCAACAAATACTTATAATAAAAGTTTGCCTTAATTATCATAAGCTGGAAGACCAAATAACTCAGGTTTGAAATCCTCCAAGGATTTGAGAACCAGTGTAGCAGTCTGCAGTTGATCAGCCTCTATGCGAGGATCAGGCACGGCCACTACTTGCATGTTGGCTGCATTTGCTGCCTTTATGCCATTTACAGCATCTTCAAAAACAAGGCACTGAAAAGATTAAAGCATTTATGAGAAAACCATATAATTTGCATTCAACACACAAATGAATATGATATGAATAATCAAAATGTTACTATAAAAACCGGCCAAGTGCAAGTCGGACTCGCGCACGAAGGGTTCCATACCATTATCTATAAAAACGGCAAAAAAATCATGTCTGTTGTATGGGAGCCCCCTTAAATATTTATTTTATTCTGTTTTTTTTTAGTATTTTTTGTTATAGCGGCAACTGAAATATCTGAAAATTCAACTAACTATCATGGTTCTTGAGATGCAGCCTGGTGACAGACAGACATATGGACGGACAGCGGAGTCTTAGTAATAGGGTTTTTAGGGTTTTACCCTTTGGGTATGGAACCCTAAAAACCAGAGCTTTAAGGTTCATGGCTATAAAATTGTCATAAATTCAACTCACATCTTCTGGCTTTGGCTTGTCAGAAAATCGAGAAGCACATACAAGGAATATGGATGGGTCAGGCTTTCCCTTAGTCACTTCAGGGTCTGTAGATCCCATGGTCTGATGGTGGAATAGACTTAAGAACTCTTGATGGTTCTGCATCTTCATGTCCACACTGTCCTTGCTTGAGCTTGTGGCTAGAGCTATTGGTACTCCTTTTTTGTGCAAGTGCTCCACTAGCTTTTGTGCACCTGTAATTTTTTATGAAATTAAAATGAAGTTCAGATGTATCTTAGGGTTACCATTGAAAGATTGATAAAATGATGTTATTTTCAAAAAAGAAATAAAATGCTATAACAGAATTAGGTGGAAGTAGAAGCACTTTTGAGCGCAGTCCGAGCCTTGCCTACGAGCATGGAATGGAACGGTGGCATTGTTTTGATACTTAAACATTATTAACACAGGGTGTTTCATGATACAATATTGTCTGCATAAAATGTTCTTAATAAATTAATCTACTGTTAGCCAAGAGCTAATCAGACTTTATTAGCTGTTTAGAGAAACTGTAATGTGTAGCAGAATATTACCATTTCCAAAACTGTACTGACACATACAGGGTGTTATTGCAAATAATGTGATTTATTTTAACGAAAAAAAAATCGTAAGTATGAAATATTCATAGAATACACAATACATACACACATATCATGCAGTTCAATTATATTTTGATATCCAAATTTAATTTTACCTGGCATAAGCTGCACTTTAGGGAACAGTACCTCATAATATTCGAAACTCTCCTTCATAAATTCCTCCTTGGTAATCGGTAAATCCAACGTCTTTATTATTTTTTCCGCACATTCGTGACCTTGGAATCCCAAAAGGCTGGCTTTAATTTCCCAGGTAAACGTTTTCCCATATTTTGCACATACTCCAGTAAAAGCTTCAGTGTATAAGATTTCAGAATCTGAAACATAAAGTTGGCAAGTAACCAGAGTTTTCATTAGCCCTTGAATAATCTCACGCAATATTTTGAAAACTTACCTAGAAGTAATCCATCTAAATCGAATAACACGTGAGTTACATTTTTGAATTGCATTTTAAAATATTTCTCAAAAATATATGTGTATAAGAATAAATTTAGTCTTATCCTTTTCACTTATTTTAATTTTTTAACATTCGCCGCTCGCTACAGTAGTTCCGTGTTTGATTTTGACAGTGATAGCCTTTGGCCTAAGCTTTCAGATTGTTGACAATTTCAGTAACTGAATTACATTATTACGTCACGTCAGTCATTATTTTTAAGTTAATTTCTAATTAAGCATCTTCAACTTCATTTGATTTTTAATTTTTACATATGCGATAAAAAAAAATATTAATTTTAAAATTATTGTGGCTAAAATAATATTTGACTTGACGTTCCGTTACAAATTCACAATGGCAAAACTGGATTGTTTGCTCTTAGGATAAACATTTAAATTGATTTAAAGATTTGTTTCAAATAATATGTGTTATATTATATATCAGATAGAATAAATCGTTAGATTTCATCGATAATCTTAGCAACTGGCGAGTTGAAAAACATGATTGCTGAGTTAAACGAAACATACAAAATAATTGAAAGGGTTGTTTTACTATTGTTGAAATATCAGTGCAATGATAATTTTTGAAAAAAAAGACAAATATTTAACAAAAAAAAAAGTTTTCAACAATTCTTTCGGAGAAGGTCACTTTTTCTCGTTATTTAATGCGGATTCGAACATTGACAGTTTCGAAAGCTAAATAGTGAAACTTCCCCTTAACGGCGGGAAGTTTAAAGGTAATGAACCGAATTACGAATTTTAGTATGATTGAGGTTAGGTAATGAACAGAATTACGAATTTTAGTATAATTGAGGATTGCAGACGATTCTTAAAATCATAACCTGCCTGACTATTCTTTCTTAGCTTAGTTTCTATTGTAACCGAATGGAGCTGATTATCTGTGGCCTAAGTGCGAGTTTTTTAACGTTCTCGATCCCGTTAGCATAAATGTCAATTTGTATTGAAACGTAGTGACAATAACAAAAAACCTTTTTTTTTCCATACAATTTGACATCGAAGAGTACGATAAAAAAGTCGCACTAAGCCCTATGCTTGGAGCGACAGTGTACTTATCTGATCCTCACAACCTAACTGGGTAAAATGATACAACAATATCATAAATTTTTTAAGGTTCCGTACTCAAAGGGTATAACGGGACCCTATTACTAAGTAATAAGCATCCGCTGTCTGTCCGTCTGTCACAAGGCTGTATCTCATGAACCGTGATAGTTAGATAGGTAGTTGGAATTTTCACAGATTATGTATTTATGTTGACGATATAACAACGAATACTAAAAAACAGAATAAAATAAATAATTAAGGGGGCTCCCATACAACAAACGTGATTTTTTTGCTCGTTTTTGCTCGATATTGATGACGGCAACAGGTAGACGCTTGAAATATTCATAGAATATATAGTTATATTATTCACTTAAAAAATAAATCATTAAATTAATATTTATGGGGGTTCCCATACAACAAACGTGATTTTTTTGTCGTTTTAATAGATAATGGTACGGAACCCTTCGTTCGTGCACGAGTCCGATTCGCACTTGGCCGGTTTTTTTTTTCAATCCCTTGGTAAGGTACCTACTTCACAATCATTTTTTATTTTGGGCTTAGTGTCGACAGCCTTGTATGTATCTACGTGTTTTCCGAATGAAGGAGGTTTATCGGGTTTCTTTTATATGGTTGGTTTCATATGCATCCCATAGCGAGGTAGACATTTTCAGCTTTGCATTCATGGTTTCACTAAATCTAAATAAACAGTACCTACACTGCCTAATGGATTCAATTTAATAATTTTAATTAGATAAAATACCTCTAAACAAAATAATCGTTTACCAATAATAGAGAGGAAACCACTTCGACGACCATCTGTCGAAGTTGGCGTTACGTGGTTGGATATAGGGCCTGATACAGAAGGCAGTACTTCTCGATACGGCTCGTATTGTGTGGAGGTTACTTTCTCTGGAGCCCTAACCACTGGTAGCTTAGACCCTGCTCCCGACACTCGTCGGATTATGGCTTTTTATTGTTAAGATATATTTAAAAATGTAAATTTGTAGGTACCTACAGTAAAATCAATAAAGAGAATAATAATACATCACTAACTTAGGTACTCAGCTGTAGTTAGCAGTGCTAGGAGTCTGTCAAGGGTAGAGCATCCTATTGCTAAGTTAGCCGCTTATCTCAATTCACCATTCATTCGTCGCGATTATTAATGAAGTATAACTATGCCTTCCCTTCCTACCTATCCAGTTAACCACAAATCGACCCTAGGAGCAATGGAATACATAATATGCTATGGTGCTCGAGCGTTCGTAGCTCAACCTATGTACATATATGTTATGCGGAAAAATGCTATCACAATTCACAACGTCTCGCTTTTTCAATAAGTAGGTAGATATATACAGACGCCAGCACCTCAGGCAACCCTAAACTGTCAAATTTTTCAATCAACCTTGAACCTAATGCTTTAGCGATAAAGTTGAAATCGATTAAAGTTTGAGAGATTGTTGTAGCTTGATGTGCTGGCGTCTGTAGGTACTAGCTATTCCTTGTCGTTTGAACCAGCCCTTAGCTCTGCTAATAGTGAAATGATTCAAAGTATGAGCTATGGAATAGGTTTTTGCCTGCTACTTCGTCCGCGTGGAATTTTTACTTTGTGCAGCCATTTTCATTTTTCAAAAACGCTTAGGTATACATGGTTACCTATTTATTTTTTATCAAGTGCCTATATACAAAGGTTCATGGTTTTATCTTCAATAATGACGGACTCCCATACAAACTTCCGCTCTACTTTTCGTCCCCTTAAAGGATGATTTCTGGAATAAAAACTATCTCTATACCAAATTGCATCTAAATCGGTTCAGCGGTTTAAGCGCGAAGACAGACGGACAAACACATTTTCGCATTTATATGACATGTAACGACTCTACCTAGGTACATCCATACTAATATTATAAATGCGAAAATGTGTCTGTCCGTCTGTCTTCGCGCTTATATACTTATATGAGCTAAAGATTTATTAAAAATCTTGCTTTTTAGTGTAACAAATCAAGATTATTTAACTACTGCCATTATGACAGGACAAATAAGTAAGAAATCTTTCCCATGGTGTTGTTAACTTATAAATATTTTTACAAAAAAGACGAAAGCTTGTCGAAAGACGAAGTTGGGGTTAATTCATAGCAGCTGTGGGTTCGTACCTACTAATGCCACCCACCCGGGCGTCCTTCATATTTTATCGGGAGCTGGATACAAGGTGACCTCAGTATTATTTGGCAAGGTCTGATTTCGTCTCTTTCCTTTTTGTTTTATTTTGCCTTATCCTGGGTTTAGCCTCATTTCTGATTGCTTTTTTTGCTAACACGAAGCTAACACGTTGTTTGTATAAATGTGTGTCTAGAAAGTCTTGTGGATTAACAAATTGAATAACAAAAACAATATTCATGTCACTTTAAAGTTGTGCTGATAAATCACCGAGAAATGAGTTGACCTTGTAAAACCTTTGGGACATTCACCCTTTAATTTTTATCAAGGTGGTAATTATTTTTATTAAATATTTGCACTGTTATTTAACTTCATAAAGTACTTAGTTGATTGTTTAAGAAGATTGTGAATAATATTTTTTCTTATCCCTGCACAATGTTCACAATCGTAACTTATAGTTCGACATGGCCTACTCATGTTCATGTCTCATGGCCTAGTACCTTGAACTAATTTCCCTACTTTTTCACAACCGTGCCCTTCCCGATAGATAACTTTATTAGGTCAATACAATTAAAACACTCTGTGGCCGGTAAGAAAGTCGAACAAGATGATTGTTAGTCATGTGCACCATTCGTATGCAACGAACACTTGCTGTTCGATATCCACAATCCATAATTATTAATTCGTGGATATAGAGCGTGAAATAAAGCATTCAGGCAAAACAAGAAGTAAGTAGGTATATAGGGGCGCAACGTGTTGGCGGACTCTCAGTCGTTAGTGACGAGGCTCGCGGGCTGCCGGGCAACTCCCGTGAGCTACCTCGTGTATGAGCTACCTATCGACACAGATAAAGGAATTCCTATGTGATGTTAGTAAACAAAAAGTGTATAAATAAAAAGCGCGGCGTGTTCCCTCTGTCAGTCTACTTGTGAAGTTAAGCTGGCTACGATGTCTCTTCCGGGAGTTTTCCTTTTTTCACACTACGTAGAGAGCTTTTGGGTAAGTTTAGTACCTATAATTGAAAATAAAAAATTATAGCCTTTACTCACGGTTCCCTATTTAATGTATGCTCGTTTTGGTTTATTTTTTTTTAATTTTTAATAAAGCGTACGTACCTACCAAGCGAGCAAGCACGTAGGTAATTATTTTTTTGCACTTAATTCATAGACTGCCTCTGAAGTGGGTAACATGAGTGCATGATCCCGACTAGATTGAAAGTAGGTACTATGCTTACCTATCATAATATGAACGAGTTTTTATTTAGCAATATAACAATCATTATAAATAATGTTATTTATTTTATTTATGTGTCTAGTTTTCTCTGCTTTATCCCGGACACAAAGATCCAGCCGAGGCATAAAGTGTAAGAAGTTACGGCTGCAACTAGAAAATATACATTATTCAGACATTTTTCTTGCGAATTATGAAGCGCTACGCCTAGCTTGCGTGTTTTGGAGAAGTTATGTTGCAAGTTAATTTTTAATAGATGTTTTTTATTCAGACAAATGACGCGAAAAAAGGTTTAAATTGTTGCATGTAAAGTTTGCCATATACGTTGTGAAAAGAATAAGTAAACCATAGTGCTCGATAAATGGGCGCAGTTTGGTTTATGAGGCGCAATTAATTTATAGAATTTTTGCTTGGGTAAACAATTTAAAAAAGTAGATACGAACTATGATACTGCTTAGTAACAATGCTTGATTAACGTAGGTAATGCAGGACCTACTGCTAACAATTTTAGTAAACTGGGTAAATCAGCCATAACTAAAGTTAGGTAGGTACGGTAGAAATACTTTCGTAAAGTTCACAACTTCCTTCGTGTGCTGGTGGATACCTAATTGGATGATAGTTTCTGACCTTTACAAAACTATATAATTAAAATGCAAATAGCGACCTATATTTAGAGTTAGCCCACATTTTACTACAGAATGAACTGCTTAAGAATGAACTAAATGCAGAAGTTTTTTCTTAATGAATAGGGATTTTACAAAAGCTTTTGTATTCGATTGAATTCGAAATGGCAGACGGTTCTCGTTTCGCAGTCGAAGTCTTGTTTCACGTTTTGCTATCAAGAAACTTGGATTGCTTAATCGGAGTGAGCGAATACTTTGAGGGCGATTTATGGAGCTGAAAATGTGGTTTCCTCTGCGTTGAGACGTAGTGGGTAATATTGTTGTGGTGCAGTGCGCTGCTGTCGCTTCCTATTGCCAAACAAGCGCTCTCGGCAACTCCCGGAGTGCGTGAGACTGCTTGACCGAGACGTTGAATATTCAGCATTTTTTCACTCATTGCTATATATTAATATTCAATCGGTCGCTTACTCCTGCCTCTGATTCAAGGTTAATTTTTTACCCGGTGCTAATTAAGAATAATTGCGAACGATGTTTTACACGATATTAGTTCGTCGCACAAGATTGATTTACAAAACAGCGATTGTACCTACCTATTTCGTAGTTCCTACGTATTGTTATTATATTGTACTTGCACTGGCTGAAATCTTATGAATGACTTCTTCTTTTCGTATACCTAGTAAAAGTAGTTGAGTGACAAAAAACGGGTGATATTTGGTGGTATGACGAGCGACAGTTCGGCTTAAAACATATGTTGGGAGTCGTGACCGGATGTTCATCAGCGTTATTACCCTGTCTCAAATATCTCGAGTCTTTGATGGATACAATTAGGTATTTATAGTAAGTAGGTATTACATCATAGGCTGTCCCATTACATATATATTTTATCACCGGAAAATTGCAAACGCCGTAAGATTGTAAAATATTGCGTGAAATTGCTATATTTTCTTAATAAGACACGATAATATACTTACCTAAGTATACTGGAAATTGTTGAATTTAGATGGGATTTATTGTAGGTAGGATAAGGATAAGATGGATAACAGCACAAAACATTATTTATGAAAGTATGAACGGCTTCAGGATGCACCAAAATTATGCTTTTCTTCTACAACCGATACCTGTGTTGGAATGTTTTTGAGCTCAGCTAAAGTGTACCAACATAACGAGCACAAAAATACATTTTAGAACTAATCAAATAAGCCTGCTAATGAAAACCTATTAGCCCGTAATAAATCCATAGCTCCTTTTCAATCACCGATTAAACCACCTACATATTATTATGATCCGCTTTGTGAATTTGTTTTTTACTGCTTCAATTTTGCGGCATGGATGGCCTTCCACAACTGGTTAGTTGGCTAAAACTACCCTATTAGTATGATAATGAATTGCCGAGTCGGGTCGTAAACCATCGTTGGTACAGACGCCAGCACATCAAGCTACCCGAAACTGACAATTTTTCCCAATCAACCTTGAACCTAATGATTAAGCGATAAAGTTGAAAATCTATCAAAGAAATTTGACAGATTGTTGTAGCTTGACGTGCTGGCGTCTGTACAAAATTTTGTATCGGCGGTGACGCGCTTGCCATCGACCCACTGTTCGCCTTGAACCTCATACAAGGACACGTTTTTTATTATTCAATTAAATGTATTGTAATGTTATTGTTTTTCGTGTTGATTAGATTAGAAACGGTCTTTGTTGGTTACCTATATAAAATACATTGTAAGTACCTAACTATCCAAATAATAGCGCTGCTATAGTGTACCTAGGTACCCCTACTAAGCCTACGCAGTTGGGGTGCCTAGGCGCTTTAAGAAACCAGCAAAAATAACTGAATTGCTTGAATTCCATTTGAAACAGTTGCTCATTGATTTTCGTAATCAATTACAGTAAAAAAAGCTAGTTTGTCAGCTTTGATTGACTTCTGTGAAGCTAATAGGTCTCGGTTCCTGTTTGCATTGCGTTGATGCTTGCTTGCTTCCATCGGCTTTTATTAATCCAGTCCGCCTTCTGCGTAGTTTTGTAACATTTCAAAATATGTTAACAACTGGTATCGTTCTTTTAAGCTATTCACAAAAATAGTTTTGATGTTCGTTTGACCTTAAAGATTATACTAGATACTGTTAATTATATCGACGAAATAATAAGATGTTACGTATTAACATAATATGCAATTAACACGCTTAGCTCGCAAGTCAAGTAATCAGCAGAGGATATCACGAAATCGGTCCTTGTAAGCATGAGTTCGGACATGTAGCATGTGATAAGTCAGTCCTTGGATGTCTTACCACTAACTAGGTACTAGCTATGCAATCGATCTTAACAAAATATTTGCATGCGCCAAATTTTCGAAAGGTGATAGGCAAGTTCAGGGTCACAGTCTACAGAATCTTTTTGTCTTAATATCAAGTCTCATTGTGAAAGTCACACGAAGGGAAGCAGACGTATGTATAGTGTTATAGTGACACATATCCGATGCGGCGAGACAACCGGGACTGGTCGGCCTTCGGGGAGCAAAACGAATTGCGCGCCGCCCTCAGCCGCCCGCGCCATCGCGCACTCTGCAGGGAAGCACACTGTCTATACCAGTCTACCTACAATCTCCATCTATATTTGATCTGAAAGTTCTTAACCTCACAGTCGTCTTGATATTTCATTGAACTCATCAATGAATGTCATATCAACTGTCATTCACTATGAACTCCATCCATGGTTCATCCCAACGCATTTCAATGACAAATGTATTCCTTGGCTAAGTATTGATCGGCAAACGCGTTTTATTTTAAGTTGATGTCACTGTTATTTTCGTTCTATATTACCATGAGAATGGGTCCCGAAACTAGATCCAAAATTCCAAAGCTATAAAACACTAAAATTTCTTAATGCGTTCAATAACTTTCATCTGGCGAAATCCTTGAATTGAGTCTTCAAATATCAACGAATTGTTATGGCACTGATGTCGCTATCGAGGAGTTCAAGCAAATAATAAAAAGGCAAATACCAAGAAGTTGCCAACACTCTTAGTTGCAAATAAAAAGTGGTTCGCAGTGAAAGGTCATAGAATAACCGCTGTGTATCGATCTGAGAGATGCAGAAGTCAGTTCAAGGAGAAGGAAGCGAGCTATGATCACTATAGTTATGTTCACTGTCTGGAACTTGAACCAGCCACTGTCTGACGGCTATGTCTATATCCATAGAGCCTCTAGACTTGAGGTTTTAGACAAGTAGCTGTAGGTTAGAAAGATATGTACCTACGTCTGCCTAGCCTAGAGCTCAGTTTTCATTTTCACCCTGTAAATGGCACACTGTGGCATAATTTATTCTATTCTATAATTTATTCTGAGTCAAGTTCTTTTCTTTTCATCGTGTATTCAAAATCGTTATTAGCTTATCAATATACCACTGGCTAATTGACACTTTGATCTTTAAAGTAAAACAAGACGATTGAAATTACTCGTCCATAAATAATGAGGAGAAAATACGCCAACATTCGCATTGACAGATGATCTATGATAAACGGATCTGGTTTTGGCAAATTGGATAGCTTTGTGCATACTTGTGTTGTGTACTTTAATGTTTTGTAACATGTACCAAATGTAGCCAAGTATGGCTGATTGATTTATGCGACGGTTGATTAGCTATAATTTTACATTTTCAATAACATGTATTACTGAAAAATGTTTTGGCTTAAACATAACCATGAATTGTTTTTAAATCAGCCACTTCACTTGCAACAATCTTGCACAAAACTGGATGAAACAATACACCGGTCACTGTAGACAACTTGTCGTACAGAAAAAGTTTCATATAAATCGGCGCCATACTTTACATAAACCGCCACCGATAGGTCCAAAGTACTTCGCTCCGATGTCGATAAGTGATGAACATTAAGGATGCAAGTTAGTCTCGCAACAACAGGGAGTAAGGAGCGATGGAGTGCAATCAATTACAGCGACGATGAACCGCGTGAACCGGCCTCAATAAACGCGGAAGAGTCGTTGCAGCTGACAAAGTGACGCGACGCCTCCCTTCGCGCCGTTATGTAAATTATGTGCAAGTTGCAAGTGCACGCAGATACTATGACGTCAATGCTGAAATATCACAAAGGACAACCTGGACGAACTCTTGAGGAAGTTTGAAATGCAACGGACTTAATTTTTGGTTATTGCAAGCTATATTTTTAGGTTAGATTTACAGGATATTTCTATCGTCACCAGTTTACTTTAGGAACTCTTTAATAATTTATTTAATAACAACATCTACATTTGTCTCATCAATTAACTAAACTAACTTAAAATAATTTGATTGCTGCATAATTATTTTTAATTCCATAGTTGTACATTATTTACCCACTTTATGCCTACCCAATTTACATAAGAGTTTTTATTATTTACTCTCATAATATTATCGTTTATAGGCATGTGTATCATTCTTAATTCATTGACCTTACAAGAAACACTTGTCAATGAAGTCTAATAGTATTAACAGGTCTATTAATGATACTGTGATTATTACTATTTTATTCATGTTTTTCCAATCAATTTGTTATACTTAAGTATAACAAATAAAAAAATGCGAAAATTTTAATTTGTGTAACCAGCCACATATATAAAGTTTTCAGCATGCTTTTAACAAGTTATGGATACCTAGGTAGGTACAGAAGGCAAGTTATACTTTTTTGATAATCCTTGGACCCTGTATTCCACCGTGTTGAGTGAGTTTTTCTGGTGAAGGAAGCTAAAAGCTACGCGCAGTATTTATTAGCTTCCTTCACCAGAAAAACTAAGTTCCAATCTAATCGGAAGGAAGAGGATTCCACCTAAGGCCAAAGTTCTGTAATAAAATACTCGTAGGTACATGGGGTAGATAAGCAAGCTGTCTGGTAAGCCCAAGTTTTTACGACAAGCCAAGAAGATTGGGTACCTATTAGAGTGTCAATCTAACTTAATTTTCTTAAGTGAGTTGGTCTGTTCCTTAGTTCTGTACTTGTAATTGCATCCCTATATATATAGGTATGATGACTCCTAAAGATACACATTTATGAAAATGTGCGTCACCAAATTCAGCAACACCGCTCATCTAAATGCTTTTCCTTTACTTTGTGTTTGCGGATTGGATTTTCAGAATTTGAGATAAGTGGTTGTAGGTAAGGATATACTTTAGGAAAACCTAATACCTACATGATCTAATGGTTTCGGTGTTCCCAATGAATTAACGAGTATGACTCATCGATAGATATAATGATTCGTCACTAACATTATGCTTTACAATACTTGAACAATTGGGATTCATTCAAATGTTTAGAGACCATTTATCCAGTCTTTCTTTTGACAGCCCAGGATAACCTCTTGACTCCGCTTCAACTTGTTTAAAAAATTTAAGAGAAGGTTTTTAATTAAGTGAGATAGAGTTATCGAAGAATGCTAATATTGAGTAGGTATGGATCTATTTGTTATTTTGTTACAAAATACACCAGTTTCGTCACCTGGCTAAGTACGAGTACCTGCCTACGTCAGTACACCGTGAAGATATCTAGAAATAGTGTCTTATCCAATGTCAAGTGTTTGTTTGTAGGTACTGAAATATTTGTAAACGTTTCAATAAATATTGAAAAAGTGCAAGCTATGATGAAATAACGATATCGTAGCATTACACATCGATCGAATGGCGATCAACGTAAATTCATTAATTGAATAGGTTTCTATAATACCTACGTACCTACTTACCTAATTAGTGATGATCGACTAGGTATGAAAGAAGATGCCTAACCCTACGTTAGGTTAGGTATCTTCTTCCATACCTAGTTATCGTACAAAAAACTAGTTAAAAAAAGGGTGACGAAACGGGAATGGATATATGAAGATCAAAATCTTGTCCAAACGCCACTTGTGTTCAGTTATTTTTAAAACTTTTGACATGTTGACGAATCGGGAATGAGATATAATTTTCGTTCTGTTTAATTGAAGTTTTAGATCCACTAATCTCTATAATCGTTTTGGTCAATAGGTATCTACTTTCTAATTTCAGCAGTTCAGCTAAATAGCTACTTTCTTATTTCTTAAATTATAAAACCTCAGGAAACAATTACTCACGAAATTGACATTGAAATTGTGAAAAAATCATAAAACTCAGCGTCGAATTCTACGAGGTTTTTGACCCCGGTAACTCATATGTTGAAAACAGAAACGTTAAGTATAGATATCATAACCATAAAGATAATTTATCAATTTGCTCTTTTGAGATAACCTCAGACAGAAAAATATTTGGAGGAAAGATGTTAGAAAACAAACTGAAATACTTTTTTTGTTTTATTCGATGATAGTCGACACTTGAAGTGTAATTTGCCTTGGCGCTTCATTAAGTTAATTTGTCATTAATAAGCAAATGGTTTGGTTTCAAATACGCGGAGACCAAAATGCAAGGATGTAGGTACCTACTTGTGCGTGTTATCTTTTTATAAAATACTTCGTTTCCGCCACGCCTTTGCGGATTAAGTAGGTATCAAACGTCGAGGAATTCGCTAAAATATTTTGGAAATACAAGGAAGTTTGATATACATATATTAACACTGTGATAAAAACGTCAAGGGAAATACTTTTAAATTATTTCTGAGTATATTTGCAGCGCAGCTGAGGGAAGAAAACTGAAAAACATTTAATTAGGTAGGTATAGTTATGAGCTCTAAACATATATTATTTTATTTTAAGCTTATGTCCAATAATTGAGTAGATACACAGATCGTAGTTGGAATTTGTCCAAGTATTATAATTTTCTCGATCTTGATACTAGGTGTAGATACATCACACCGGTAGAGCCTCCTAGAGTCATTAAGCCCTCCTAGGTCAAGTTAGTTAGACAGCATTGAGAAATAAATTACATGTTCAATGAAACTTAATGGTGAATTTGTGTCTGTCGATTCAATAAACATTGGTAATTGTCGATACAATACCTACTTGCTTCAGACAATCACGGGCGATTCATTTGCATTACTGGTACAATCAAAATTATAATAAAAATTCTTATTAAGCATATTTTTTAAGTTTAATCAGACGATTAAAAATAAATTCTTAGTGAAAAGATGCATGGAAATAATTGTAAGAGTAACTTGTGCAAGTGATGGACTGTGCGATATACAGAGTGACGAATAGGTCGGATGCCCTTGAAGGATCATTTACCGAATGTGGAGCACTACGAGATACAAAGATAGGAGAAACAGGGGATACTCTGTTTATTTGTTTGATTACTAACCGTTTTATCTTATCTGGTGTTCCAAGCGTAACCTAAAGGTGCGCTGGCGTCTTTGTTGAAACTGAACTGTCCTTCAACTTACATTAAGTTCATTCCACATCACTTCGCACCTGAACGAACTGATTCGTATTATTCACATACTTAAACAACTTATTTGTAATTCAAATGCTATTTAGTGTATGCTCCAGTAAATCGATTAAGAATCACTAGGTAATGCGATTAAGAACAGTCACTGTCTGGGGTTGCGTCTCTTTGTTGCTCATTACTTTAATCACTTTTATTAACTTTTTATAGAGTGTATTTGTGGAGAAAGTGACGTAACAGGTAGGAGAGAAGCAAGCTGGCTATGTTTTTTTTATATTCTAGTATTAGGTTGTAGTTTTGATGCGGTTTGAATTCCGTAGGCGTTTCTTAAGATACTTATTCCTGGATCCTAGCTAATTAAACCTGATGGTACCCTTAAAAATATACATAATTTGATACATGGCATTGTATTCTTGGTAAATGTTTTGTTTAAATGTGTGGCTCTTGTCTGAAAATATTTTTGGCCTTAGTCTTACATCTTATAAAACGAGAAAGGTGAAGGAAATTGTTTAGCCTTGGCACATAATTGAATGTTCGAAAGTTAGTTTTTTTTTGGTTTTGTCTTAGACAAGTTACAGTACAAGTAAAGTACAAACTAACAGACCTTATACCTTGAAGTTGTTAGTCCACGGAACTGAAACAAGGCAATGAAGACTATTAAGCAACCATGCGAAAAACTGGCCAATCGATACGTACTAACATCGTATCCATTTTCTTATTTGTGGGCCACGAGACCAGGCACAGTGGTTCTAAGTACGACGAGGTATAATAAGCATTAAGTAGCTCTGGCGATGAAAAACATCCCCACGTCGACGCCGATGTTCAATTATAGACGATTTTGTATTATCAAGGCTCGTGATTTTTTTCTCATTTCGATGATAGCAAAGAAAAAGAAAAGTAACACACTAACCGCGTGCATCACCACGTCTTGAAAAGTTTCTGTTAACGAATATGGACGGGCAAAGTCAGCATAGCGGCTTAGGGCCCATAGAAGGCGTCTCGGCAATATGAGCAAAAGTAAGACTTGCGAGACCCAAGTGTATGGCAGTGGACTGCCATGAGGTAGGTAAATTAATCCAATTCTAGTGTTATCATCATGTTAGTCTAGACAAGGTTAAACACCTCGTTATTTTTCCCGAACTATCAAGCTTTAGTTAATAAACTGTCAACAAGGGCCTATCTTTCACATTTATTGAGTCTCCGGTTTAAATTAGTAAATATCTTAATTTATCATAGTCAACCATGAACCGGACAAACCTTTAATTAATTACTGCACTTAATACCTACAAAGGATAAGAGTGATTTTCAACAAGAGCATAAACTACACTTTAAATATATGTCATGTATTTATTTATGTTTGTATCTGCATTATAGCAGACTAGTTATGCAGGAACATACAGCAGCCATGCATGCATCTCATGTATGCGAGCGGTAATAAATATTACTTTGTATCTAGTGAAAGGAAAAATATTAAAATTGTTTATTGAGTTTTGTTTGACACTCGTACTTTATGAGACTTAAAATATGGATAAGTTCGTAAATCTCGTATTTAATGCAGGTTGCAACTCTTTACTATACTCTAACGATTGGCTACTGCTACAATTTAATGCTTGTCCGCTGCGTGCCGACCGGCCAGTCTCCACATTGAGGAGAATTGGATTGAGTTCGATACCAATTGTCGTAACTAGTGCTTTTTTTGCATTGCTATGCAATATAATAAAGTCATTGACAATTCGCAACAGGTTTGTGAAAGTCGAACTCCCGTTAAATTCAAGTACCGGTTAAGAATTCCTGTGAAATGCGGGATCCGTTAAAATGGCAATAAAAACTTGTGCCACCAGCATTGCTCGATACTGGAGATAATTCCCCACATATTTAGCTGTCACTGAGTGCAGTTAGGTAGTGAGCTGTGAGATGGTCGGCCGTTGACGCCGTGTCCGGTGCCTACGGCCGCGTAATGTTACGTAACGAGAGACAGTTACGCAAAGCCAATGTCAAGAGCGTCGCGTCAACGTTGTGCCGGCGGCGCGGGCGCCGTCCGCACACCCGACGCACGCGCCGCTCAGCAAGGCCACACGCGGGGTCAACGACCACGATACCAAACAAAATCTTAAAGCCAAAACTTGAACTTGAACAAAGATTTGAGAAGCTGATATGGCAAAAAGATTTAAAAGAATCGACGTAGGTACACAAAAATTCGAGCGCGGTCAATAAACTTATGTGGATTGTTTATTTTAGGTCGGTATTGCCAATGGTGCGGCTTATGGTAGGTAATTAATAAGCACACAAACACAATTATCTCTAACAACCCATAGTAGCATTTCAGAGCGGTCTCATATGTGATTTACCTACACACTTAGACGTCTAGGTTATGTATGAATGTGATGACAATACGTCTGTCTTTACGATACAACGATTGAAGATTAGTGCAATCTTCCTAAACATCTTCATGGTAGAGATCTATTGGGAACCGTGCTCACTAAATTGACATTTGCGCTATCCTTACTTACATAATTTATTTTGTTTACACAGGGCACGCCGCCTCCACTGGTGGACTGGTCTTACGTGCCGACTCTGGTGTTGGCAGTGATCCTGGTATTGGTAGCGGCGACAGCACTAGCTGCGCGCGCAGCCGATGGGAAGCAATCCACGCGCCTGCCTGGCCCGCAAGCACTTCCATTCCTGGGCACACGATGGCTGTTCTGGAGTAGATATAAGATGAACAAGCTACATGAAGCATATGAAGGTGAGATTTAAAAAGCAATTATAATTATGGGTACCATAGGAAACTATTCGCTAAAGAATGCACTAAGCGGTTCACTTTTCATAAATCAAGCAACTGTAAAAAGCAAGCAAGACACAAGTATCAAACAAAATGCGAAATATTGGCAAGCATTATAATGCGTTTATGAAAAGTCAGTTTATTATTTATTGGCCATCATAATTTACTTTAAAAAAAATAGCTAATTTAAGCGAGTCTAGAATCAAGCAACAAAGAGATGGAGCAATCCAATACTCTTTATTATGTAGGTACATCATATAAATTTCAGAAAAGCATTTTTATAGGCAAGCAAAGCCGTGCAAAGGCATTAATTGACTAGAGGGTTATTTTCGTAGCATTTTTGGGTATTGCTTCGAGTTTTCATGCAGCAGTGCAGGATATAATGAGTGCAGGGCAGGTTGATCTGCGAATGAAAATGTCACCGAGATTAATACCAGTACCAGTTCATGATGAATCTGTTCTTGTCTAGATTGTGTAATCTAGATCATGGAACAAACATTATTAGGTTTCCAGACTAATGAGTAATTCCGATGTCAGCTATAAATAACCTGTTCTAGTTTAAGAAGATTTATTTATAGTTCAATGTTTGTGCTATTTCGATAACATTATAACTAACACAATTAGGATGAAGAGCAAAACAGAACAGAGATCTACAAAAATACACATTTCCGTAATGAACTATCGAATTTTACTGAGGTAATGAATCTTTCGTCTTGTTTTGCGGAGGAGCGCAAAAGTGGCATTATGAAAAGTTTTAAGTATAGCTCGATTAATAGACCCTACACTGTGTTGGATTTTAGGTTATGTGTGCATTGTTAATCTGTCGCTGGCAAGATCAGACATATTACTGGTTTTAGTCAGATTTAACCATGCTATCAAACCGATGGTAGACAGCAGTGCTATAATTGCAAAAACAGTCATTTTAGACACGTTTTTATTGATATTAGGATTTTCAAGAGCTTCCTAAAGGGTTTTTAAACAAAAAAAAATATTCAATATTTTAATGACGTGTTTATTATTATGTAAAAGCTAGTTTACGATCACAATGAGAGATTTGCACACAGACATGTTCAGGCGTTACGGGCCGGTATTCGTGGAGACGACTCCTGGGGGCGCATCCGTGGTGTCCATCGCGGAGCGTGCAGCTTTGGAAGCCGTGCTACGGGCGCCGGCCAAGCGACCCTACCGTCCACCTACCGAGATCGTGCAGGTCTACCGAAGGAGTAGGCCCGACAGATACGCTTCCACAGGACTTGTTAATGAGTAAGTAGAACTTACGTTACGTGAATTTTAGTTGGGTAAGAGCTGGATGGAATCAGCGAAGGTTGTTGTAGCTTTTGGATTCTAACGGCTTGATCCTTCTCCTCCTTTAGTATGTACATAGTATCTAGTGAGGTCAGGGAAATTTCAAGGCAAAGGGTAAGAGGTTCCTCCTACGAAGCGACTCCGACCTCATCCGTCACACACCTGGGGAATAGCGGTCTCTATCCAAAAGCAAACCATTAATATTAATGTGATTACAAACCATAAGCGTGACCAGGAGTAATTTGTATTAGACTTTCTGAGAGTAATCATAACATTATGTTCACATGACCACGTGTCAGCGTCTGTCTTAGATTAAAACTCCTTTAATCTCAAGGTTTGTACCATACAGTGCCTTATTTAGATGTCTGAGAAGGTTATAAATAAGTTGACGGCCCGATTATAGATAACGCCAATCATCTCGTATTTCAAGTCGAGAGTAATTGACATAGATACCTAGTTAAACTAGGTTATCTTTTAAGTAAGCATTCATTCACAGCGGGTGGCTTAACCTCGAGTCTCGGCCACTCTCGGGGCTAAGGTAACTATTATGTCCTTTACTCGTGATATTTTGGCAAGGCTTTGTACCTCTAGTCACGTAGACTTCAATATAACTTCGCAGTTACATTGCCACTATTGTTTAATGATGTTGTATAGCAATGTGAGCAATGTTGTCATTTCCTGTAAATGAAGTCTTGGTCGATAACACCGACAGTTTCATTATGATATTCAAACATGCCTCATCAGTTTCTAATGCAACCTAATTTGTTGTTCCCTTTGAAAGTGTTGGTACTTAATAGCAATACGTACCTATGGTATATTTGTTTTATACGATGCACGTATAAAACAGATAGCTTATGATGATCTACCAAGTTACAATCAGCGCTAAAGGTCAAAGTTACTAAGTAAATGTATTCTTTTCATTAGTTCTAACTTTAGAGTCAAGCGTTTGAGCAAGGTTACAATTTTGATAAAAAGGAAATAACTGAGTGTGTCTAACTATTATTGCCTAAATCACTAGCGTGCTATTTATAAAACGATCACGTTTTTCGGCAGGTAGAGCTTTCAAGGTCTTGTTGAAGTGATACATACATAGGCAGCAACAGTTAAAGATCTGGCTAGGTTAAAACTAACTCGAAATGGTAATAATAGTAAAGACGTTGCACTGTCAAGGTTGCAACTTCAGGACATTTCGTGAGTTTCGTCAGAGGCATAGAAGGTTGACGAGGGCGGGTATTTGCTTTCCTGTAAAGCAAAATACGCAATTTCGTTTACTTGGATGTCATATTTTGTCCAGGTATGTATTTTGATTTAAAAACCAAACTACTGAACCGATTTTGATGAAATGAAATGAAAAATGAAATGGTTTCTATGGGACTAATCGGAAAGTACCTATATCTTTTCACATAAAAAATAATTATTCAAGTTCATAAATGACGGAGTTATGAGAGGTAACAAACACACAAAAACAAAAACAACCGAATTCAGAAACTCTTTTTTTTTGAAGTCGGTTAATAAAGTACGATAGTAGAACATAGCACAAAAATGACGCTACACCACTGAATTCTCTATCTCGTAATGAACATTCTACTGTTGCTACTCCAGCTTAATATCAAATCGTTTCCAGACAAGGTGAAAAATGGCACCATCTTCGACGCCACTTGACCGCGGAGCTGACAAGTCCCAACACGATGCAGGGCTTTCTTCCCGAGCTAAACAACATGTGCGATGACTTCCTTGTCCTACTGGACTCCTGTCGTCGGAGCGATGGAACCGTCGCTGGCTTCGACCAACTCACTAACAGAATGGGGCTGGAGTGTAAGTAAAATTATGTGTAGTATTACGTTTTCGTGACTACTATTGGAATCCGAATTGATTTCATGACGAGACGTCATCAGAGAGCCACTAACATGAATGCATACTTTAAAGTAACCGATGCGGAGATTGCAGTACTCGGAGAAAGAAATCAAGATGTTCTATTCATTTGAAAATTAATGCAAGTTTAAATCGAATCGTAGATAATTGTTATTGACCCTACTAGACAATTTGTTCGTCTGTCGTCTAATATGTAGACATTGAGCAAGCATTAGTCAGATATGCGTTGGAATTTAAGATAAAAGTTGCGTTAGTGATGCCTAACGACATGCCACGTTTAACCATGGCTACCCCATAATCAGTAAATATTCTTTAAAATAATAGTTTTAAAAAGTTTTAAACACATTCCTGGCAGAGCCCGTCTTTGGGTAAAAATAAAGATAAGGATCGCAGTTATTACGGGATTTCAACTATGCATCGGGCACCAGTAATCGATCCCCGAGACTTAAAATTGTAGTTGGTGACATGTCAAGCAATTATTCATACGGGTGCTGGGTATACAGATAGGGCAGGGTGAAGAAGCAAGATAAGAAAGACTGACCCTTACACCATAATTTGGGAAAGAGAGAATTAAACGATCGATTCGTTTTACAACAAAAGAGATCTTGGTTAATATTTACACGCTTCCAGCGTTTGCTTCTTTGAAATGTTGCTATCAAACAAAACGCATCTAATAAATTAATATCGTATGCTGACGCGTGGAGTTCAAATGCTAAAGTCAGTGGGTCTTAAATAGATTCTGACAGAGAGTTGCGATAATAGTGACGAGAAAATGACGTTCGACGAGATAAGAATGTGGGTCATATGTAGAAGAAAATAGCGTTAGACGGGCAATGTACTCGCGTGCGTGAGTCGCGAGGAATGCAACAATCAACACCAGAAATGCATTATGAAATTGTACACTGCACCGGATTACATAGAACCATTCTCTGCGTTCAATGTTATCAGTTAATGACCGGAAGCTTTGTCGCGTAGGTATCTCACTTCAAATGTTCTGTGTTCACATTCTTTCTTTTTGTCTGACCAGTGTCTATAGTAGGCGCCAGATAAATGTGGAATAAAGTATATTGACCTTTCCCTAATAACTGTTCATAGGTACCTGAACAATTAAATATGAATCGTTTTTCATTATTAGACAATGTTAAGGATCACGAGAGATGATGATTCGGGACAGCTTTGTGTCATTAATTCCGTTTTTCAAATTAAAAATGTCAATAATTGTAGGTGGGTCAATGACCGTTATTCCACGATTATCTGGCGCCTACTATAGTTTCTGCTCGTCAAGGTTTTCTTAATAGGGTGGTATCACGATTTGGTTCTATTTGGATAGCATTAGAGACTTTATGAAAGTATCTACGGTTACCCTTTCCGAAACATGGGGAAAATTCACGAAATACTATAGCAGCGTGTGACGACGACGACGTGACTGTAAAACGTAAACCGTTACTATAGTTATTTTTTTCTTAGTTCAACTACTTTCGGGAGTAACGTTTACTCGCACTGTTACAGCGGTATGCGGCCTAATCCTGGGTTCAAGACTGGGTTTCCTGGAGCGTTGGATGTCGGGACGCGCGGCTACCCTCGCAGCAGCCGTTAAAGCCCACTTTAGGGCTCAGCGAGACTCCTACTATGGAGCACCACTATGGAAGTTCGCACCCACCACACTCTACAGGACATTCGTCAAGAGCGAGGAAACCATTCATACGTGAGTTAGTTCCCCTATCTTAATTTAATAATGAAGCAATGCGTAAATATAGTAGTTACGACTTACGTTATTTACTTTGTGATTGATGGGCTATATTACTCACAATGTGTGGACAGTGTTTTTTACCCGATACAGGACTGTTATATACTGTGACATTGGACGATGTGTACCTACAGATAAGTATAGAGCACTTATTGTTTACCGATCGTTCAAGTTCAAATGGAATAGGTATCTTTAGTGAGCAAGTTTAATAATGCTTTAGGCATCCGAGCTTTTGCGTGCTCTTTAAGATTAATCATTCCTTTGAATAAATTGAACATGACGCTTAAGTTCATGAATTGAATCCTTGAACTCGACTCAGCTTTAACGAGGGGGTCCATGATTAATACTGAGGTTCTTCCTTAATCGAGCCTCTTAGCCTTGACCGATTTTTTGTGCAGTAAATAGACGAAGGTTACGATCTTTTTGTGGCTGTTACGCCGACTAGACAGTATCGCCGCAGTGTGCATGTGATGAATCAGCAAAAAAAGCACAATTACGAAAAAAAAAACTAGCCTTGATGTCTAGTCTATTATATGTAAGTCTGGGTCTAGTCCAAACGGAGCCTTTGTCGAGAAGTTTTTGTAAGTTCCGTTCATTTAATAGCTAGTTACGTTAGGATATGATAGATAATACTATCCTACGCAGTAATCATGTAGGTACTGCGTAGTATTAAGCTTGATGAGTATTACGCCCAGATTCAGTTCTTATCTTTAGACAATTGTTACGTTTACAGTCAAGCAATAATAAAACCAAATTGTTGGCAGGATAGTATCGGAGCTGATGGAGGAAGCGAAGAACAGGTCACAAGGCACTGCTAACGATGATGCCATGCAGGAGATTTTCCTAAGGATACTGGAGAACCCCGCCCTTGACATGAGGGACAAGAAAGCTGCAGTCATTGACTTTATCACAGCTGGCATTGAGACGGTAAGCTTATTAATTTGTTGCTGCTAACAAAACTGTACTGAGTATTGAAACGGTTTTATTCATCGATTTTTAGGTATTCGCATGAATTTACCTGACAATAATCTCACTGGCTAGTTGGCAAGGTACGTTGTTTAGTCACTTGTAGTTATTACTACTCCTACTAGTAATTTTGATATTTAATTGCTGAACCAAGAGGCTTCCCGATACTATTGATATATGCTCAATAGTATCGGGAAGCCTCTTGGTTTAAATTAAACTGCGTTTTTTGAACAAAGAATGACACCCCAAAAGTCCTCCCACCGCGTCTTCAATCCAGAAAGCAGTGGCAGGACATTCGTGGGGCCTTACCTGACTGATGCTTCCTCCTAAACGTTGTCAACCACTTTCACTGTTGTAATTACAACGTGCTGTGTTGTTAACAGCTTGCGAACAGCTTGGTTTTCCTGCTTTATCTGCTGAGCGGGCGGCCTGACTGGCAACGCACGATTCGCTCCGAGTTACCTTCGTGCAGTACCCTGAGTGCCGAGGACCTTGCAGCCGCCCCGTCTGTTCGGGCTGCTATCTATGAAGCATTCCGCCTGCTACCAACTGCACCGTTCTTGGCCAGGCTTTTGGATTCGCCAATGACCATTGCTGGACATAAATTGCCTGCTGGGGTGAGTTGATTGTTGACACTTTCTGATTGTAGGCACTTGTATGCAGTTTCAAAACCGACGCAAAGCATTTTGGTATTCTTTCTTGAAGCAGCGAGTTGTGCCTGGATGGTCACTTATAAGCGCCAGTTTGGCTAAGTCCTGTCGATTTATTGAATCTCATTTTGGTACTCAATGATTTTGACTCTCAGGAGTGGTTTTAGTTTAGCACTGCTTAAAGACATGTTTTATTTTACAGACATTCATCCTTGCACACACGGGAGCCGCGTGCCGTCGCGAGGAGAACTTTTGGCGTGCGCGAGAGTTCATCCCGGAGCGTTGGGTGAAGCCCACCGCGCCCCATGCTGCTGCTCTAGTCGCACCCTTCGGTAGGGGACGCCGTATGTGTCCGGGGAAACGCTTCGTGGACCTTGAGTTACATCTGCTGCTTGCTAAGGTATAGCACAGGGCATGTTGGTGAACTCTTCCCGAAAAAAATATTAAGTGTCAGAAAACCTTACCAAGACCTTGATAGACTACTTCAGACTGCTATATATTTTATCAGAATGCAAATGGTACAGTCGCTCCACAAACGAATTGCAAATAGTTTTGCAGTCGCGAATTTCTTCTACACTTCATAAATCATTTTTTCTTCCTTTGGACGACTGATCGCTTCCATTGATCCAAATGGCTCAGATACAGCCATTTGGATATTTTTCCGCTTTGAGTTTTTTTGAGATCTGTTTGGTACTTGCTCTGTTAACCTACGTGACCTTTTGTATGTTTCCAGATAATGCAAAAATGGCGCGTTGAATTTGATGGCGAGTTGGACATTCAATTCGACTTCCTGCTGGCGCCCAAGTCACCGGTGTCGCTGCGATTGGTCGAGTGGTAGTCGCACATTTTATTGTTACTTGTTAGTAACGTGCTATTGTGTCCTGCTTCTAAGAGCAAAGTTGTCATTAGATAGATTATACAAATATCTTGACATCGCCATTATTTAGAGATGGCATATAAAATACCTGCTCATTTCCTCGTTTTGAATACAGGCAGAAATGGTACGGTTGTATAATCAAAGCTTTATTAAGACTAAAGATCGCCATTTACTTTTATATTCGCTGTTTAATTTTAATGAATTATAAAGTCCGTCTTTTATCTTGATATTTAATTGTATGCGAGTGCTCGAAATGTCTTCCACTTGCTCAATTAAGATTATTGACGTTCGGCTAATTATATGCTTCTATTTAAGTATTCTGTAAGTCATTCTAACGTGTTGATCCGGATAGTTTTCATTTCTTCCAACTAATTGTAACTCAGTTGCCATGAAAGCTCAGTGTAGGGTGCGTTACAGGGTATTGGCAAAATCTGCTCAAATCGCACACTTCTTTCTAGTTTTGAAAGAACTGTTCACAAATTATTGTATAAGAATGTATCGTACGTGTAATATATACGTAGAATACTGATTTAGTTTATAGCTACACAATATTATAAAAATATGGCTGTGTTAATATCAAAAACATATTTATATAAAATGTTATAACCGCAAATACCTCTTGTTATAAGACTGTGCACTGCCAGCACATGCATTTGTCAGGATTTTAATGCAATTTTTAATCTTAGTGTAAACATTTAAGTTTAGCATTACAATCATTCCATTTTAAAATAAGTTTTTGGTAATACCAGCTTCGATATTTATAAAAAAATCATAAATAAATTAGAAGTGGCCATTTCCTATGATTATTTTATAATGTAATATGTTTATGTTGACGTCAGTTTTATAGCAAAAACAAACATGGATGGTTTCACCCCTGTTAGCTTTTATTAAAATGGGTTATTTTGTTTATCATTATATAGGAAACATACATACATGAGGATATTGTTATAAAATATATTATTTTGGTATAATAAACTGAACCTTATAATAAATAGAAAATTAGTAAAGAGATTATAATGTAACCGTGTTTTATTCCTGAGGTATTGTGTTGGAGATAACACCCTCTATCTAACTTGTATTTTTATGGGACATACCCGCCACACATTCCCAGCCACTGCAACTCCTGAAAGACAGAATCAACAGTGGCGACCATCAGAAGAACGCCGAGTCAATGAAGCTCGACGAGTCTCGGAAAAATGATTCAATTGTCATGGATCCCGCAACGAAATAAATCAGAAAACAACAGCAAAGGAGTAGGAAAAAATATAATTTCCACTTTCCTCCTCATCAGGCAGGTGACAGAACAGAACTAGGCTAAGGGACGTTTACAGCCCAGTTGCCAAGCACCACGGGTTATACGTGTTACAGAGTAAACGCAAAACCTCTTAAGGGGCCATTGTACTCATCATTATGAACAACTTTAACTATGGGACCAACCCCGAAATCGCGAACAGAAATGTATGGGGGAGTCGTCTTTTTTTTCCCGATTTCGGGGTTGGTCCCATAGTTAAAGTTGTTCATAATGGGTCCTAAATTATGAGCTACTTTTGATTCCAGTAATAGGTATGGTACTTATATGGTGTACATAATAAAGAGTATTCTATTCTATGGCAAAAACGTTTGAACGCACGGAAATTTGTTTTTATTTCTACAAGGCCCGTATAGTAAACAACTCCAGATGTAACCTGAATAACAGCTAACATAATATTGCGTTCAGTTTGCCAAAGAATACAATCCCATAAGATATGATGTGCGGATTGTACGTATTCAAAGTCAGATGTAGAACATTAAAAGAAAGGCAAAGCCAGAAGCTTATAAAAAACATTTACTCCTAAAGTTGCCATCACCTGTGAGAAATTGGGCAACACATTGATCCAGCCATGTCTTATCCAGCCGCTCACGAACGGATGGAAAGAACTGTTAGAGGTGAAGGCCTTTGATGAAATTTTCCCACCAACATTGCTATTCGGATAAAAGTTCCTCCCACACGTCAGTCTGGGGTTTAAGTAATCTAGAGATCTTAGTACGGTCGCGTTGCGGTAAAAACTCTGGGTCCCTGATCTTTCGAGCGTAGTAGTACATTACAGCACGTCGCTGCAACTCTAGATCGACTGGGAGTACACCTGCCAGTACCGGTAAGGTAAGGCTTCAGTACTAACGTCCTATACGCTTTGCATAAGAATATCAAAGCTAAACGCTGGCTTTGAAGCAATTTACATCGTAGCGCCCCTATGGTGGCCCTATCGGCCCAAACAGGTGCCCCGCAGCACATATAACCTATGTAAGTATCCCCATAGTTTTTAAGGTTTGAAATGACAGACCCCAAGTAGCTTTGGATATTCTCGTCAAGGCGTAGTTCTTTTTCGCTTTTACACCTACTGTTTTTGTATGACCAATAAATTAAAAGTTCCTTTCCAGTACCATACCGATAGCACACGGATTATTTACTTTTAACAGAAGGTCAAGATTTAAGATTCCCTTGCAAAATAAGTTGATAGTTTTCATGCGGTGCAAAGGTCAGATGGTTTCGATCGCCTCACTGAGATATTAAACGTAGGCATGCGTCAGCCATGTTCTCGAGTCCAGCTTGCCTGAATGAGCAGGAATTGTCCGCATAACCGGTTAATGAACAGCCTATCTACCTATCTATTGGGGTTTGGTTTTCACACTTGGTCCTGATGTTGGACCATTGTGTGAGCCATGGCGGCAGTCATTCCAACCAGCCAACCTCCCTCCAGAAGCATTCAGTCCTCCTAGTGTGTTCAGGATATCTGTAAGCGAATTCGGTGTCCCTATTGTTTGCCTCCGTATTTCGGCGATACCGTTTCCTCCTCTTCGATGCATGCTCTGCACAGAGGACTGTCCGTTATAGGTACCTATCGTGTGTAAATGTTTGTTCAGTGAGCAGTGCCCGGTGATGGTCCCCGCCACCATTCGTAGGCTGCCTCTATCCAGTCGCAGAAGGCGCCTGGTTAGTTTCCTGTATACACACTAAATAAGTGCCATTGACCACCGGGGTGGTAATCGCCACCGGTTAGTGCCAGTCACCACCGCGGTGGTAAGCTCGAAGGGGGGCAGATAAGGGGATAGACGGTGTTGAGTTTTCTTAGCGGTCTGGATAGTTTGATGTTGAGGTCGTTGGAGTAAACTCCAACTCCAGTTATCTACCCTCTTCATATCCTGCGATTTATGAGGGGGTTATTTAATAAACATCTGCATAAGAGTTTTACGCTTAATTCTTTTCTATTGATGGAACTTTAAAATTTAGGAATTAATGAAGCTCCGAACGGGTATGAAATCGTGGTGCCTACGGCTTAGGCTTAGGGTCCTAGTTCTTATCCTAGTTTTTTAATTTCTGACAGACACTTTACGTCCTCTTGCTTGACCAGCCCAGCCTTGGTGCAACGGTAAAATTTGATCAAGTGTGTAGGTTAGTTTTGAGGCCCCAAATATTTTATTGCGGTTTGTTACGTACGTTACGATTTACTGACGACAATAAATATCTATTTATATAAACAAAAGATAACAAACTGAGGTTTTGCACCAACTTGCGGTGAGATAGGTTATCAGTATATTTGTATAAAATCGAGTTCTTAAACAAAACAATAACTAAACGCACACAATTACGTTAGCTGTGTATCAGGCAACATCTAACCTCTTATGTTTGAGTTGTTGCGAAAGATGAAGTTCGCTGCAAACTTGTCTTTTATGTTTACTGAGGCATCCTCGATGCTAGAGAGATATGCATTAGCTAAAGATGCTGGCTTCAAGGCTGTGGAAAGTGGATTCCCTTTTGGTTTGACGCTGGAGCAAGTGAAGGACGCTAAGGAAAGAGCCGGCGTTGAACAAGTGTTGATTAATTTGAAGACAGGTTTGTAAACAAGAAATACATACTCTTACATTTGTTTTACAATAACATACTTTAGATAGATATCTTTGCATTTGTGATAATGTGTAATTTTGTAATTAATTTGTCGTTTTTAGGAGATGTAACCAAGGGAGAACTAGGAGTAACAGCAGTACCAGGAAAAGAAAATGAATTCAAAGAGAACTTTAATACCACAGTCAATTATGCCAAAGCCCTCAATGCCAGGAAAATACACATCATGGCAGGGAAACTACAGAATGCCACATCAGAAAACTGGGAAACTTATGAGAAGAATTTGAAGTATGCAGCTGATGTGTTGAAGAATGAAAACCTGCTTGGAGTTATTGAACCTATAAATCAATACTCAGTGCCTAATTACTTTTTGAGTGACTTTAACAAAGGTATGGTCCTCAAATTTTTATTTTCTACCATAAGGTTGTTTATTTATTTAAAATGAATATACAATAGTGGTACATGGGCGGACTTAATGCATCAAGGCATTCTCTACCAATCAGCCGTCAGTTGTATATAGTTCCTAATCACATTGTATTTCTTACCATACCAAAACAGAAAATGATTTTATTGTACTAATGGTTATAATGTATTGGGTACCATTTAAATTATTTTGGAGTTATCTTGATTGGCACAAGTTATTAAATATTTATTCAACTGCCATATATTTTTTTAGTGAACATAGTATATTTGTGTTTCAGCATTGGACATCATCAAACGCATCAACAGCCCCAACCTGAAGCTGATGCTGGATGTCTTCCACTTACAACAAATAAGTGGAGACATTTCACATAGCATCACCAACTTTATGCCTTATGTTGGGCATGTGCAGGTAATATCCCATAAAATATTCATAGAATAATTTGACAAATTATCAAACCCACCAATTTGGTCTACTATTCAAAATAGCTGATATAATGTTACATAGATACAAAAAAAGTGTAGAATAAATAAATAAATATAAATAGAATTTTAAACAATTTTGTGAATATGTGTGAACATGTTTTGTATGTAATATCCTAACATATTATTTCATTACATTGCAGATAGCTCAAGTACCAAACCGCAACGAACCAGACACTGACGGAGAGATAAACTACAAGTATGTTCTCAATCAGCTGAAAAACAACGGCTACACTGATTGGATCGGCCTTGAGTACAAACCGCTGAAGAGTTCCAAGGATGGACTCATTTGGGTCAAGAATTATGGTTATAGTCTGTGATATGTATGGTGATTAGAGGCTAGAAACTTTGCGTAAAATGTGATAAATAAATATGAGAGAAATAGTTTGAACAAGTAAATAAGGAACTTTTATCTAAGAAAACCACAGTAACTAATGGCATTGAAGGGAAACTTGGTAATTTTTTAAAACTTATTAAGGATGTATGTAGTAAAATTTACTTTGTTTTATTTTTTATTAATTATGTTTGTTTAAATAAATAAAATGTTTTATTGTTGAAATATAAAACGTTTATTACTATGATTAATAATATAATTAAAGAATTAATACTAACTTAACAACTTCTATGTGAATACTATGCGCCGTTAGTCTGGAACTGTTGCACCCAGTAATGTTTTTTCACAGCATCCAGTGATAACCTCTCTTTGCTTGAATGTCTTAGGAGCTGCAACAAAAAAATTATCATGGAAACTCCAAACAAAAACCTATTTATTTTATCCCCCCAGAAGAAGGATCAAAAGTGCCTCAAAATCTACAGCAATTCGAAGTAAAACATTTTCAAAGCAATTTGTTTATTATATATTTAAGGTGTTCAGTAGTATGTAATTTTTTATGCTTGTCTTTATAATATTTTTGAGGCACTTTCCTTTGCTGTAGGATGCGGGGTTATGTTGTAGGGACTGTGACCTTTCTTTTTTAATGTATAAAATTATTATTCGTTATTCGTTGAGCATGAACAAAATGATGATATTGAATTAGTGCTTTACTTTTTGGTACATAATTTTGCTACGCCCTTATTAACTTCAAGCAGTCGCGCGGCCTCGAATCGACCGCACTAGATACATTTTCATTAATAATATCCAGATTTATTTCTAGTCATTAGTTCACTATGCATAAAAACTACTGCCCTCCCTCCTCCGAGTCGCCAGAAGGGAACAGAATCCATATGTTTAAATGACGTCAAAACGACTACATGTGCCTGATTGTAATTTTTACCTTGACAACACAACTGTTTCTGAAGTAATCTAGACTAGAGTTGATAATAAACAACAATATCAATTAGATGTTATTATAGCTAGTAATAATTAAAAAAAGGTAGTAATAATTAAAAAAAGCTAGTAATAATTAAAATAGCTAGTAATAATTAAAAAAAGGTCTGTTCCTTCGGGAGTTTTTTTGTTTTACTTACTAGTAAAACAAAAAAACTCCCGAAGGAACAGACCTTTCTGGTGGGGCGTGCATAATTTGTTAGTGTTGTCCTAAATCCGAAGAAAAAGGTTTATTTTTATTATTTTGTTTTAAAATTAAATAATCTTGTTAACACCAACAAATACAAAACAATAACAAATGAGTATTAATTAATCGGTGTCCTTCCCTGAAATCTTCCGTAGGTCATTTCAGATACGCGCAACTGCTGCTGTTTCAAATTCCGCTTGAAGGTGTTAAATAGTGAATAATCTAGGCTGTTCTTCACAACCCCCAAAGAAGAAGTTGAGTACCTCCAGTAGGAAAATTACAAGTTGATTGTATGGCATGGGCGTGCAGTAGCCCGCCTATACATAATGCCCAAAAAAAAGCTCATCACATTATTCAGGGTTGAAATCACGATACTGACGATCCAAATTTTCGCCCTTTCAAAGTGGACGAAAAATTTTTGGGCATTATGTATGGGCTAGCCTACCCTTACTGTAGCCTACTGCTATAGGAATACCAACCTTCGAAACAAGATCCTTAGCTCCCTCAGGTACGTAACTAGGATAGACCATGTCCAGAGCAAGAATCCTGGCATAAGTCTTGTCTTGTCCTTCACTTTCAAAAGGAGGCTTGCCTACGAGGAACTCATACAGCAGGACCCCGATGCACCAGTGGTCCACCGACACGTCATAGACTTCACGCTTGATCATCTCAGGGGGCAGGTAGTCTAATGTACCGCACATGGTTTTACGCCTGTAACAATTTAAAAGAATTCTTGTTAAAATGCAAACCTAAAGTGTTAATTATTTGATTACTGAGCTTGACAAGTTTTTTTTTTAATTATACAAATTACTCAAGACTCCGCTGATCAAAGATAATTATGCTAGAGAACAATGAGCATCATCATTTTGATAAAGCAATCCTTAGAGATTATATTTGTGGGAGGTTTATTTCCAGCAGAGGATGCTTCTGGAACTTATGGAACCTTTGGGTGAGCAATCTGCAGTTCCATTTTGCTCTTATTCAACTTACCTCTCAGAAGGGGCATGCACAGACCAACCAAAGTCGGCAAGTTTGAGGTCTCCACTGAATGCCACCAGTATGTTCTCTGGCTTGATGTCCCTGTGAATCACATGGTGCTGGTGGCAGTACTCTACTGCATCCGCAACCTGGAATATAAGACATTTTATCTTGCTAGTAGTAACTGCATTTAAGCATGGTAAAAATGGTTTTAGACAGGCAGTTTTATTTACTATAGTACTTATTTATTAGGTAGGGCAATAAACACAATGTTTTGTATTTGAATTGATTGCATTTACTTACTGAAACATTTCTACAGCTTGTTAATATGTTTTTCACTTTTTACCACTTTTTTAAATAAAAATTAAAATAAATCTACAATGCTATCGAATATTATCTAAATTAAATAAGAGCTCTAAATTCTTACCTGGTAAATATATCTAGCAGCTTTTGCTTCAGGAAAGCGACCTTTGGGTGAGTTGGTGAGATGTTTATACAGCTCTCCACCAGCAGCAAACTCCACCACTAAGTAGATACGACGCTCATCGTGGAACCAGGTCAGTAGTCGTAGTATGTTAGGATGTCTGAAGAGAAACAACCGTTTTAGAAATAGTGGTCTTACATTAGTTACAAAAAGTGCAATTTATTTAGGAATCTCAAGTTTTAGGACAAGGTAATAAACTGCGAAGTAACTAAACTAAGTACTTACTTCAAATGCGACTGAATTTCAATCTCTCGCATCACTTGTCTTTCACATTTCGACCTCACAATCTGAGATTTGAAAAGTGTTTTGATGGCTACCAAATAGCCAGTTTTCTTCTCTCTGGCGACGTGAACGTGTCCGAATTTACCTTGGCCAAGGGCTGAACCGAGCTCGAAGTCTTTGGGAGCCCATTTATACCTAAAATACGCGAAGAATAAGTAAACGAAATTCCCACTTCAATTTTTTTTTTTGTATTTATGTAATAAACTTACGAAGTTCCATACGCCTCGTGGTTTATTATTTTAGTTTCCAATTCTAACACTTCACTCTTCATTGTCATATATTTTCGAATTATCCGTAGATCTTTTCAATTAAATTATTTTGAAGAACAATACAACAAACAATGCAATGTTCGTCTGTCCGTTACGTTTTTAAAATCTTGTCAGTTGTTTTTTTTTATTTACCCCGAAGGGGAGGCTATAGTCTTTTGACCATATTTTGTGTTTTGCCTTAGAATGTGGATGTAACACATTCTAATGGTTTTTGTAGTATCTGATAACAAGAATATCGATTCGGCCTTCTCGGTAAGTTTCGAGTGAGGTAGTCAATACTTTAATAACATTTTCTGTTCCACTTAACTGAGATCGCGCCGGTTTCAATTATTCCACATATTTTCAAGGTGCGTGGACACTTGAGACATAAAACTACACCAATTTACATCACAGTATCCACTAGGAATCAATTTACGAATAATTAAAATAGCCGCTAAACTTCACTCGTCAAAACCCTTCAAATCAAAATACTTGATTTTTTTACACACACTTTGTTTTGCATTAGAATGCAGATGTAACACATTGTTATGGTTTTTGGAGTATCTAGTAGCAAATATATCGATTCGGCCTTCTCGACAAGCTTCATCTGAGGTAGTCAATCCTACAATAAAATTCTCAGCTCCACTTGACCAAGATCGCGTCTATTTCAATTATTTCACGTATTTACCAGGTGCGTGGACATTTGAGACACAAAACTATTAAGGTACATCACAATACCTATTATCCACTAGGAATCAATTTACGAATAATTAAAACAGCCGCTTAACTTCACTCAAAAAAATCCCGCCAAAAAGTCTATTGACACCATCAAAATTGTACTGTTGCCAGTACAGCAAGTTAATATTAGGTTACACAAAAAAAATTGTTAGTAAAAAAATGTTTGTAATATTTTTAGTTTGATCAATGTTCTAAAAAATATTATTAAAAATATTAAACAAAATCCAGCAATCAGTTCGACAACAGATTTTGGCTAGTTCACGTGCGATTTGATGTATGTACAGACGCCAGCACAACAAGCTACCCGAAACTGACAATTTTTTCCAATCAACCTTGAACCCAATGCTTTAGCGATAAAGTTGAAAATCTGTTAAAAAAAATTGACAGATTGTTGTAGCTGGATGTGCTCGCGTCTGTACAAATAACGAAAAAGCTGTTAGAACTGCCTTGTTGAGGGACCATTAGTGTTAACTTCCGATGGTAAATCATGGTATTATTACAATAAATTTTTATACTTAGTTACTTATATTATTTTGAGTGGTGCGACTGGTGATGGACGGATTTGGTATAGGAAGTAGCTCATAGATTGACTGCGGACACTACGGTGGACTGCTAGAGGCTGATGATGCATGGGGCAGCTCGATGATAATTCGTACAGGTATGTTTATATGTCCAGACCTTTTTATACCTGTACTTACTAGCTGGTGCCCGCGACTTCGCCTGCGTAGAAAATTATTCACAACGATAAGTCTGTGTCATTTACCCAGATCCAATATAATATCTCTTTACGAAAAATCATTAAAATTTGTCGTATGAAATCAGATTGAGCTATTTACTTTGGCATTTATAAAATTAAATTGGATACCCAATCTAATGTCTATGACAGTAGTTTACATGTACTTATTTCCGGCTAGCTCCTCTTCAGTGTTTGTGTGTCGGCTCTCCGCAGTCCATGATCCATCTTTCGTCTAACGCCTCATGCCCTGTTACCTCTACTAACATGTGAGGACCTTATGGCTGCTGCATCAATGTTACCGTTGCTTAATAATGGGCCAAACAATTTTTTTTTTGCCATCGACACGCTAAGTTGAAGACTCACTTCCCAACTGTGATCTTAAACTTTTCAGATGAAAAATACTTCTGCAGCTTGTTAATTTCGAGACGTGACTGATCAGCGTGAAATATTCTTACAAGCATATCAGTGCATCTTTCTCGGCTCGTCATTATCGAAACGTTAATGGGGGAGGGCTCGTATCATGATCGTAGAGGCTTTGTCTTAGCAAATTGCCACGATGGGTACCTACTTCTGGCTCGTTTGCGTTAATACCTACAGAGGTGTACCTACAATACGTTATACTCATTAATTTATATGTAGCTGCCTCGAAGTATTTTGCGCACCTCATTTGCAATTTTAGATCTTATCAGACTTTCTAACTTAAACCGTTGGGATTTTTTGGTGTGTCGGATTAGATAAGTAGGTACGTACTATTTTGTTCTATTCTCTATCTTGCCAACAAACTGCTTTGCAGTTTGCCAGTGGTAATAATTGTATTGTTAAAAATGTATTACTGTGAATAAACACTTTTTGTTTATTTTTTCCGTTTTCTTCATTTCCTAACTTATTTTGTTTTCTGTTTAGGACAATTCAATTTAAAAGCGTCATCCAAGCCAACCTTACAATAACGTGAGTCCTCATAAAAAAATAACGATCACTTTGAAATAAAAATAAAAAGCAACGACTGAAAACCTCGACGCTGTAATTATGATGCTCACGTGAAGTTAAAGGATGTACTTACTTAGTTGCCAAGAGGAGGTTAGTGCAGCGTGGGTGCGTTGTTGTGAAAACACTCGTTGTTGGCAGGGGGAGAGCGGGGACCCCGGGAACAGCGCGGGGAGGGGGGGGAAGAGCACGGGGTGCTACCGCTCCCTAACCCACCCCAACCTTAACGAGCTCAACCCCCATTACTAGATCTGTTTATTTCTAAAGACAACGATGCCGTACTCTACAGAATATACATTAAAAGATAGATCTAAAAAGAGATATAAAATCATAAATATAATATTTAATTTGAAAGTCGTGCCTTCTGAATTTTGGTGGAAAAATTATGAGCTGTGATTTTATTTAGATGTGGGGGACTTGAAGGACATTCATGATGTGTCATTATAAGCATATTTATTATGACAACTTAATAATTTTTAAGAAAAACTATCTTTTGTATTTAATTTTTAACTTTTTGCTCTACAGGCCGGTAAAAGTTCAAAGTTACTTGGGTATCTAGGTGAACTATAGGAAAAAATTGCCATCTCAGAAAGGTGGCTATCAATGTTGATTGAAAGACAAAAAACCTAATGTGAATTATCAGTAGGTACAAAAGCAAACACTTCAATGGAATATATTCATTTCATATGTATTTTTCATCTTCATCATGGTTTGTCAAAATAAATTTCTCATCTCCGAGTCTGTAATAATAAACACCAATTTTCTTTTGAAAACACGATATAAAAAGCCTTTCAAAACTCATTCGTTATACAATATGAAGCCTGTATGATACGCAATAAAAATAACAAGATCTGATGATGTTATAGGTTAATATAAAATAAACAAAATGCGCAGTAGATCGCGCGGCGAGAGTTTTCAAACCACCCCGGCACCGGGCCGGTGGCGGGAAAGCGTGGAAAACGCGCGCATGGGGTGGCGGGCAGGCTCATTCCGTGGTGAGGCGCCGCTCAATCGATACACCGCTTTTGTACGACAAAATCAACAATTTCCACCTTTAAAATATCATAAATTCACCCAAACATTCCCTTATGATTTTTGTTAGAATCATCAGTCGCTGTGCTAGTGATTTCGTGAAGTTTCCACGATGTGTTCAGAACCATAAACAAGTGCGTCGCAAAATCGCTACAGTCTAGGTAAGTAATAATTATTGGCACGTTGAGATGACCTAGTTATCGCCGTCGTGTAGGACCTATGCCTGTGTCGTATATTCGTGTTAATTTCATAGTGGTGGTCAGTTTCTAGATTTAAAATTACCAGAGCTTTTCATTTCGACGTAATACGCATCAGGATGTAGAAAAATCCATTCAAATGTAAATATTTTATAAAACTACCAGTGATTAAATTAAATTTAAAATTACCTTACGATTTCTACGTATCTGGAACATTTTCCGAGCTTTCTTTCGTAAACACTATTCAGGGAGCACTTACACTTACATTCGATTTGTTTTGGTGTCGCGCAATTTTCACGAGTCATCAAAATATTTCCGCAGTTATCACGGTTTGGTATGTATCTACATTTTACATTTTATAATTACTCCAGCAATTCTTCCAAGTAGGCAGTATATTCATTCCAAAATGCCTTATGTTTCTAATTAAATAGAAAAGCTATCACAAACTTTTCGTCACTCGCAATTCCACATGGCCCGATCAGCCGAGCCCCTAACGTCCACCCCTCGAAATAGGTTCTGAAATCGTGAGTGTCATTGACCGTGAGTCTGTGGCATTGTGCCACTGCCACCCTTGTCGTCTCGATGCATGCCAAATCCGTCACCTCCGACTCATTGGGGATAGGGGCGCGCTGCCAAACGACTACAGTTTTGGGGATTCACAACTGTCTTAAGGCGCTTTTCACAGCTTCTTCGATGCATCGTGTTTATTCGTCGACGTCTTGAACATGAGGGGTTACGGGTGGAGGGGAGCCTTCAAATGCCTACAGGCTCTTACTATCAGGTCTTAAGATATTGCTTCTTTTCCAAGGGACTGATATTTAATAATGTCTGCACAACTCTGATAGGAAAATCAATTTAAACATTCGGTGTTATTCTCTTGTACGTCAAGTATCTATTTCTTGCTGTTTTTTGTTTCTTCTAGCAGTTTTACTAGATGAAAGTTTTATTAGTGGGTTTAAACTGCTTTCCGTAAAATTAAAAAGTTTCTCAAAGCTCTGTCTGAGACAAACTCGACTCTGTCGACGACGTAGGAGCGCCAAAAGGTTTCGCAGAACTTCGTAATTTCATAACATCCCAGTTTACTTTCGATCAGAAAAGCTCAGTGATTTAAGCGACTTTGCTTTCACTCTTGATAATTGTTCGTTTATTTTAACATATGGGATTGGTACCTCACGAATGGTTGAAAGTCAGCGGCCCTTTGCGAGGAAAGCTGTTTACCGACGGTCGACGGTAAGTCGGCAACCAGTCAAACATCGATAGACTCAAGTGTGACGAGAGAGAAAAGCTTGAGTAGGGTGACCATTAACCATTCGTATTACTTACTAACGGATGAGTGGAAGGTTGGAAAACAGATTTATAGATGTCAAGCGTTTTAATGGGTTGTAAAAGACAGTTTTATAACGTCTGCGTAGATTTGAATGCCTGTCATCATAAAATTAGGGCTTCCTTATGACGTTTACGATTAGATAAATGGGTTTAGATAATAATAGAGCAAATGGAGCGAAAAATACAGAGTTGTGTGGGGATTTTAGGAATTTTAGTGGTATTTTTAATAATATTTTCAAATATTTTGTTGTGTAAACTTTGCATGCCTTTCATGGAGGCATCTCTCCAGGAAAGGAAGATTGGTTTGTAAAATTGTACCGATGGTACCTAAGGGCATTCCTGTACTTCCATTTGAATAAAGGAAGCCTTTAAATGTTTAACAAAACCGCCGTAAAGTATAGAAGTCTCCATAAAAACGGAACGGTGGTCCCTTCAGCCTGAAGGTACTTAACTAAAGTACCGCTAACCGTTCGGTAGGGACACTTTCACTGTCTGGCTGCACGCCCCAAGCCCCGATCATCTGATAACTGTCAGATTTGACACAAATACAATACGTAGGCACAGATAGTGTTTTTTCTTTGCTGGTCTTGTTTCGTAAACATATGGGGTACGGAAATGAGTTTTTATTAAAAAGGTTTTGGTTATTTTTAAAATTAGATAGATAACAAGGCTCCGTTGATGTTCTGTCTACCTCAACAGCAGCAGCGGTGGTGGTCATTAGAGCTTCAGAAGTACAAGAGCATGTAAACATTGTTGCAGGGGTCTGCCTGGGTTTAAGGCGCATTTATAGGCCACTGTAGTTTTTGCTGTCTTTCAGTTCAGACGTATCAACTTGTTCTTTTTGTATCTTTTGTGTCTGTTTACGAAAGGCAAGTTTAAGACAAGCATTAAAATATATACTATGGTTAAATGCTTACGTTTCGCGTGTAATGGGCGTTACTTATCGGTCGAGCGTGCTAATCCTGTAATGCATGATACGCACAAATCTTCAGAGATTTAAGAAAAGTGACAGGCGAGCATTATGATGTAATATTTAAATTAGATTAAAGGCCAGTTGCCCAATGTTTGGAGTCCGGATTGAAAGGGTAATATTATGTAGATAATGCTCCATTTTCCAGATGAATTAAAGATGGATTATGGTTTTATAATTCGGCTTATCAGGAGGTGGTGTATACAGGCAAGACTGCATGAATTCCAAGGTTAACTTAATGGAACATAAATTACTAAGGATATTGGATTTTTCTTCCTATCCCCTATTTTTTCATGAATAGGGAAGACGGTAGACACAACTATCTTCCAACGCAATTCATAAAACACTTGCCCGAGGCGATGATCCTCCCTATTTCCGTTTGCATTTGAATTCGCAAATTTTTCGAAAGGGCGACCCCCTCCGAATAGATAAGGGTGCACTTTATTGGATACGGTTTGCTTGTTACGGGGGCATTTCCATTTTATGGTGTTGCATTTGAAATATTTCGAAATTGAAATTCTCTAAGACGATTAATCTTAAGAAATCATCAGTATACACATTTATTATTATTTGGTGATCTGCCCAGCTCTAACGTTTCACTCCTTTGGTTCCTGACGTACAGATTAGGCAATATATGTATCCTGTGGTGTGACATCACACTTATTTACCTTATCTTTTCTATGCGGAAGTATGATCGAAGACTCCCATTCGGCCAGATATGATCTGTAGCGGCCATCTTCAACCCACAATATAAACAGATTTCCTCCGGCGCTGCAGTAACGGGAAAAACAACTAAAGTTTACTTTAAGCTTTGAGTGGAGAGATTGTAGTCACATGCGTTAACAAAGCGAGGTGTCACATAAAGTTAAACACCACCATAAATTGTTAGATTTCAAGATTCCAATAACCTTTAAATGCTTGCTGCCCACCTGTATTAAGTGTGTCGCCGTATTCCGTAACCAGTTTTCATTAGTTTCCCTGCTACAATGTTTATGTGGGATAATAAACTTGCTATATACCTACCTACCTACTACATGTTTGGTTCTTTTTCAGTCAGTACTTACTGAAACTTCAGTTGATATCTTCCGTTGTCTTGCACTCTTGAAGTACGGACTGATAGTGGTTAGATGCATCATGTTTTAGCTATGTTATCGTTATTTTTTACCAAACATTTTTTAGCTCGACTAAATGCATCGTTCAAGAAAAGGGTTGCATGTGTGCAAGACATCCAAAAGTTTAAATGTCAACCACTTGTCCATTCTTTGCCTGCGGGGGTTCTAACTTTCTGAATTTTTAAACAGGCAAGGCAATGGCAACCTTGATGACGGTCTATGGTTGAAATAGAGCAGATCGCGTCGGCCAGCGACCGCTACACGGCCCATTGTGAATTATTAAGTATCTCACTATCTCCTTGCTTGTCCATGGTACATGTTGTACCGCGGAATAGATTACATTGACTGCGTGTACGGTAATAGTGTATTATGGAAATGATAGCATATTATTACAGGGGCTCTGTCAAGTAAGACCATTATTTAAAGTGGTCATTAGTGAATGGAGCATCAAACCGCCCCATAAAAGACTTATTGGGAATTTGGGACTCGGATTTAGGTTATTTTGTTCGAGCCTTGGCGTTAGCATAGTAGGTAGACTGCGTTATCCGGACTTCTCAGTTCTTCACCACAGATCACATTGCAGCATTTATTGTTCCTACCGTAATCCTAAGTGTACGCTGCGAGAGGATATCGGTAGAGTGATGAGGGTCTCCCTGCCGGATGACTGATTAACTGCCCTTGAATCTGGGTTTCATTATCACATGGCATACTGCCATAGGTACACGCATTTCCATGTCAAATCTTCAAGCTGAAATTAACAGTACAGTTAGAACACTGTTAATTCTAATGTCGTCAATAATTAAAATGTAATTAATACTTGTACGAATATTCCGCCAGTTAGAATCGTGTTTATGTGCACTAATGAATATTTACGACTACTGCAGGATTTAATTTGTTCTTAGCAAGTTTAGTTAGGGCTATTAACTCTGACCCAAATGCCACCACTGCAGGTAATGCACTTTTCTATAAAAGCTGCAACTATCGGCTATAAAGGTAACTTTGAATGAAATGTATTAACCACCGTTATTTTGCCACAAATACCTGTTCGTTTCTGAGGTATTCTTGCGGTTGATGAAAATGTAGGAGCTTCCTGATGGAATGCTGTCGATCTAAAGATAACAATAGATACCTACTTGCAGTATAGGTATATAGGGTTAGACTTAAGAGTGGAGTTGATATTATTCTGGAGTCGTGGTTAGTATAGTTACCATCTAGAAATACCAATAACTTTAGTACAAACAGATTCTCCGGAATGCTTGAAATTAAAACTTATTGTCATGTTTTCTGTAAATAATGGTACCCAAGGCATTTGAATCATTTTAGCCAGTTATTTTTGTTTCAGGCTCGTTAAATTAAGTGGGTTGTTAAATTACATACTATTACCTACTTTTGTTTTACGTTTTAGTTAACACTTTCATAAACAGCTGCAATCAAATGTTATTAACATAATTAGGACACTTATTTTCTATTATTATCTATCCAATATCTTAAGTAGTTATTGTAGTTATTTAACTTTAAATTGCCGCTTGTACGAACGTCTCTATGGTCTGTTTTAAGTTTACTTTTTTGTCGTAAGTTATACTTATAACTATAACACACTGTGCCTACGTTTCTCACCCAACTCTCCAGTCGCAAGTCTACTGGAAGAATATTCTATTGAAATAAGCAGTTGATACCTTTGTGCTCTTTTGTCTTTATCTTCGTTTATTTATCCTTTAGTACTATGTGTTTAAAAAAACTGAAAGCCTACACATGTAAAGGTTCAAAACACACATTTTATAAATTTTAACCGTCGTCAAATATTCAAACGATACTCAATTTTGTCGGGTCTAGTCTCACGCTGTAAGGCAAATACAGAAATACATTTAAAGCAACTCAAAATTGAGTGGATATCATTTGAGTATTAGGGGCTCAGGGGCTCTATGTATCACATTCAAAAGTACTGTCACTACCAAAACTCACCGCCACACCGCCTATAATTTCACTTTCATCTCATTTTATCACAATGTTCACGACCTTATCAAGTCTAATTGGCACTTTTCTCTTCCAGAGATTACCTTCACAAAATTGCTAGGCGTCGCCACCATCGGATTGTTTCGGTACTGACTTGTATGCAAGTGAAATTATAAATGAGAGGGTAGTTGGAGATTAGTGCTCGATTCAAGATGGCGACTGCGGCTCCGGCAGCATCGTGCATGAGCACAGAACATGGCTGCGTCATGTTTGACTGCCTCGTGCACCTTTGGGAATGGTAAGTGTTAATTTTAATGCTTTTGTTTATTGGTGTCTGAATCTTATTTAAGGATCTTATACACAGGTGCGACGCCGCGATAATGCATGCGACACCAAAGATATATCCGTAAAACAATATCTAAGTATGAAAAATGGTCGTCACATCGGTGTCGCATTTACGTATCACTCCTGTCAGCGGGAGCCGTCTTAACACTCGAAAAAAAATCTTCGATGTTCCATAATTCGAAATATTTATGGAAAAAAGCCCACGTGGCAATAATATTGAATGTTCCACTCAATTCTTATGAACACAGAGGTGAAATTATCATAACACTATTGTCCCTACACAGTAATAAGAAAATATTGTATTGTATTGAAAGCGGATTGGAAATTGTAAGTTATGTGGATTTGCTTACATAAGACAGCAATATACAACGTGTAACAGAATAAACGCAATACCTCTTAAAGGGTATATACAATACTCCCCCATACATTTCTGTGAGCATAACTCAATAAAATGTACTGAATAGCTGATTTCTTTTCCTGATTTCGGGGTTGATCCCATAGTAAAAGTTGTTCATAATGATGAGTACAATGACTTCTTAAGAGGTATTGCGTTTATTCTGTTACATGTTGTAGATATAAGAGTACTTACAGATACACACACGTATGTGGTTTTTAGTTCTGCCTAACTCCATTCAAATAAAATGAGAGCTAGTGTAAAACCGTGGGATGTTTGAGTCATTTTGTATAATTAAGGAAATCGATCGAGTCTCCTAATTGATATTTAATAGTTCTGGACGCACAGTAGTAGGTAATTATAGTTTTGTATTATTAGGTACCTGCTGTTGAGTCACTACAAAAGTTTCGCCTCTACTGCAGTCATTTGGAGGCGTCAGAAATCAAAACTTCCCCAGTGCAGACCAAGTTTTTAATACAAGCCATTAGTTTTCTACTAAAATGGCCACAAAATGACACTTTTCCTAGTTTATACGTAGAGGTATCATTAAGAGTCGCATGCGGTCGGTTTATGGCAGAAATGGCTTCTACAGACGATGAGCGCTGCTTTTAAATGATGTGGTTTTATGAAAAACGTTATAAAAGTTTCCTATTTGATATCTCTATTACGTGGTACATCAACAACATGATACGTTGAAGGCACATAAGAAAGCTAAAGGTCCCGCGCGTGTAAATATTTCATAAGCTTTTCCGTTACTTTCTATTTACATATTTCTAACGTGTCGATATTTCCATATCGAGGATGACTGTTAAAATAAGTAGATACGATAAGGAAGCGCATTGTATTTCAACTTTATAGTTTCTCGTTTAGAAGCTGTTTTCGAAAGCTTTAAACAGGCAGACGTAAATATCGATCGTTGTCTCGGTGAGTTATTTTCCTGCCAATGGAAAACAAAGTGACCGCCGCCGCGCCGTTGTCTATTCGCCGTATGAAATATTAAAGTGGTTCCGGTTTCGTACTCTGTGGCTGTGGAATAGAAGTCGGTGACAGCTGCCTCTCTAGTGTACCTTCTACTTGCGCTGCGCAAACTGTCGCCTGTCGCGCGCTTCATCCACCACAAAGCCACGGCTCTCAGAACTGCGCAGTAAATAGAACTTCACATCTCACAATACATTTGTATGGTTAGTTACGTGTTAGCTTCGTCTTAGTTCTCTCTAATTAATTTCTGTTTGTTAAGTAAACTTCAATAATTGTAGAAACGCTTGATTGCTAGGTGAATATTTTGTTTAGTTTTGCATCATTTATGTTAAAACAAATGAACGCAGAATTTCCCGTTCTAAGCTTTTCGAGCTGAAATCGTAAATAAGTAATGCACTGACAAATACTAACGGTACGTAGTACGTTACTAATTCGAAATTCTCTCTGTTTTAGTGCAACGTAGGACAAAGTTTTCGCCGCCCATTTTCGAAGGTTTCCTAAAATAAAACGTACGATTCCGGTGTAATATTTCAGCATTTCCATTGTTCGGCCGTTAGCTTCAGTTCCATACCCATGGTGTCGCGACGTCTGCCATTAATGAAAAGTCTAGACAAGATGTATTGTTAGAAAATAGCAGACTTTGCGTAGGCTGTGTCGATGTGTGCGACGCCCAAGTTTACATTTGTACCGGATGACGGATATTAAAAGAAATGATGTTTTTGGGTTTATTTGTATAAGATATAGGTACTGATGAAGAGGATAGATATAAAATGATACACATATCCCCAGGACATAGGCTCTTACTTGTCAACATTTTTAATACAGTTAAAGCATTGAGGAGACTTCTTGCTTTCCATTTGGTATAACCATTTTCATTATGCACTGAAAACGGTATCGTGTAAACCGAACATTTGAATTTAGTGAATCAGCTCTGAAAATGGATATCGCATTATTTTGAGTTTGTATACTGTTTACGTTATTTCCATCTCTGCATTTATTATGCAAGATATTTAGGATGCAATATGGTAGGTATGACTTATGTATGAGTCATTATCATTGTCATTGTCAATTTGGGTTTTTGAAACCGCATAAATCACACAAAATGTATTTATTTTCCAGCATTTTTTTTAACTGCATATAAATTGATTCACTTCAAGTCAAGTCATGAAATAACAAGTTATTAGAATATATGTCGTTAAACATTGCGCAATCCATTTAACCTGATTCGTTTATTTCCATAGTTAATTGTGCAAAACAGGTCTACTTCTACGTTAATAGCGTTTCTTTAATCTTTTAATAGGTCCGCAGTCACACTGCAACAATCTACGTCGTTCATCTTATCGTAGATCAAACGTTGTTTTTGGCGGCAGGGAAAGTAAATTATGGTTTGAAATCGATTCGGTCCCACAACTCGACCGTCGTTTACCAGAATCCGTTTCCTACGAAAATTGAAATTTCATGTTCAATTTGAATTCTCATCTATTTGAGATGCTATCCGTCGGTAACGGTATGCTATGCTGTTGTAAGCTTCATATTTTCACGTTTGCAGACCTTACATGTGATGAAGCTTCCAGTACATTTTCGGCAGAATGAATAACACTCGCTGGTAAAAGTTCCGTACCGGCAATTTCTCGTTTTCCATTATTTACCCCAGCACAAATCCTGAGTGCTCCCATATCCCCCAAAGGTCAAATTAAATTTTCCAAGACTTTGTCCTACTTACATATCAAAGCCTTATACATGTTGGCTTTACAAAGAAAAAATGCTTTTAAGCTAAATTGCTGGCACGCTCACCATCAATATATCATTAGTTTTACATTGTATTGTGTTGATTTGATATACCACCATTAGGTATAAAGCGTACTGCGTACATTGTCTCACACGATCAATACTACCATTTATTATTTATACAAGTATGTTTGGAAGGCTACTTTTCGGCTTTTGTAGTTGGAAATTGTGAACTGGACGCTAGCCACAAACGGCAGAATAAATGACTCTCAATTAGGAGATTGGATCACGGCAAGCAAGTTAGACCCTTCATTGCACACATACCTTGTCTTAAAGATACATGTACGCCTTATAAGACACTCATTATGCGATAAAAAAACGTAAGTAAAGGCGTACAGAAAGAACGTCTAAGAATTCCGGTTTTAAGGTCAAAGGCTGTCGTGTTGAGAAGGTAAATGAATTGAGAGCTCCTCAGCCTTCACCGACGAAGCCTTTCGTGCCGACGCTTTTGATCCAATTCTTTATAAATTGGCTAAATTAGACAGATCAATTTAAGGAGATAAAGAAAAATGAGCACCTTCTCAATGAGGTGGAATTAACTTAAACAGATGTGAGCTGAGGCGCTATTCTATTAGCGAACGCGATTGTCGGAATGCCAAAATGTAAGGGATTGATCACATGACGTTTTGACAGCTTTTATTAATCCCATACATTTTTCACAATAACCTTCGTCACGCTAAGGCTGACAGAAGTCACTGGTCTGGTACAGAATTTAAGGGATTTCGTAGCTTAATTTGACATTAGCTATTGCTACAATTATGAGTAGGTACTTTAAGCTGTTTTCGGTTGACAAAGTATGGATAGCTTTCGACTGGCTAAGTATAATAAATAACCTGATTACTTTATATCTAAGAGTATATGGCTGGTTGTCACCATAAGACCGTCGCGTCGCGGTCGTGTCGGCTTTAGGAATAAATCAAATAAATGCCTTTATATTGTACATATAATGATTTGTTGTAAGACTGCTGTCATCAACACACTTGAAGATGCCTTGTAAGAACCACATGTATGATTCGATACAATCGATATTAAACTTACACACGTTTATGACGAATCTGGTGGCACGTCGCAACCCACAAAAGCTGTCCCTGATGCATACATAATCGATATGTTGGCATGAGTCTCACCGTGAACAATCCAAGTAGGGTCATTACTATTCATCAGAGAAAGGGGTCAGTTGTCGGTTTGATTTCCTTTGGCTCAAAGCTCTTATACCATGCTGATCACGCAGTGACATCTGGCGAAAATTGGTGCCTCCAAGCTGACGCATCCCCTTCACTTGGGTCATATCCGTCATTAGTTGTGGAGCTATGAACAATGCTGGTGTTCGAGAGCAACGGAATAAATTTGCCATATGTTTTAGAGGCACACCGAGAATAGGCCAGGTCTAATTTGAAGTGAAATAATTCTTCAAAACATGCGTGGTTCCTTTTTAAATTGGATTTTAAGTAGCGATGTCGTCGGCAAAAACCTTAGACGTGGCTGTTTAATAGATTTTTTACATTCCACTTCTTTTCATTTCTCTCTTTGGCCAATTTTAAACAAGCCTTGTAACTAGGAATTTTATGCACGTCCAAATAATTTACGATAGGACTGTTTTTCTTCAAGGTAATTTGTATTCTAGTAAAAAGGTTTAGAAATCGGAAGTGATTTACTTTCTCTTGTCCGAAACTGTCTCTTCAGGGTAAACAGCATTTTTTGTTGGGCCTTAAGGTCTCAAAGTAAAGTAAAAGTAATTAGTAGATACATGCTACTCACAAGAAAATAACACTGATGGAGGTGAAAATTAGATAGCGTTCCTAGAGAAGGCAAGTTGTTCAATCAATCAACATTACCTTTATGTAGGGTACCTATTACCACATTTACCACCCACCTACAAGGCAGCTAATTAATGTTAAAGCGATAATAATAACATAGCGGAGGCGAGAACTAGAAGGGACCAGTAGAAACAATGAAAGCTTACAGAATACGGATACAGCGCACCTGATGGCACACTTTTAGCATCTTGTAGTTCAATGTTTCCATTTGATTTGCATTTTGGAATTTTAAATAGTAGCTTCACAAAAATCAGAAGCAGAGAATTAAAGCGATGCCAAATTCTACAATAACTGGACATGTAGAAAACGTACAATTCTAATTATCTCGCCAATAGAGCTTAAAAAGTTGAAAATTCTATACGTTTTGCTAATAATTATCTTTTTGGGGTGTTGGATGTCTTTTTTAAATCTATCTTTATCGAGACATGAGCGAAAATTAATAAGATAAGACCAAGTTAAAATAAAATACTTCAGTTTACAAGTATTTTTTTTGCATTTTTTTCTTCACTCCATATATACATTTTTGTTTGTAAGATTCGTTTTTATTAGGAATTAGTGCGTTTAAAAAGAACAATAATAGGAAGTCAGTTTAAAGTGTCGTTACACAATGGAAATTCGTAGCAGGTGTATCGAAAGTGTGTCGATATCGAGTAGATTTTCACTTGTTTTGGGAAACAAAGCCACGTCTGTCGACCGCTCATGCGCCGCCGAGCTAATTGGTAAAAGTGAAGCTTTTCTTTGTGCAATAGCAAGAAAGGCAAATGGAAGAGTAACCGCGTTCTTGCATTTTGAATCATGCCAAGCACAACCGATGCGTTGTCCTAAGGTTTGCACAACGAATTGGTGTTTATTGACTTACCCGTAACGCGATTATTGAATTAACGGATTTAGCGCGTATTTTTTTTTGTTTCTGTGTATTTTAGGAATGTACTTGCGTTTAGAAAGTGCTTGCACTCTATTGTTGTGCGGTGAGAAAACATTAAAGACTGCCAAATTAAGAATCGATGATTACCAAACAAGGTGTAACCGGTTTGTTATTATCAACACTAGACGGTATTAAAATCTCTCGTTTCACTCGAAGACTCGTTGTGACCGTTAACGAACCCAGTATTCAAATTTAATTTATTAACATTTTCTTTCGAACTGTAACCCTTTACGACTTATATATGTATAGAGCCTTCGACACAAATCTCCGTCTTTTTCACTCTACTGGAATTCAAATTACCTTATTGGCACGCCGTCGGACACAGGTAAAACCGGTATTATACGGTAAAAATGGAGACCCCTGAATTTGTGAGTTATTTAATTTGTTTGCAGGACAGTTTTCATTAGTTGCTTTATAGATGTACCAGTGTTGACGTATATATTCGTCTCCCTCTTGCTCACGCGTTGCCCGTAGCACTGTCTCATGGTCCTCCTCCCACTCAATGTGGTGGTTGCCGCGATGCTAGTACGTTACTACTCCAACAGTCGACGGCGGACGGCCGCGAGCGTTCTCCGATACAATCACTAATCGAAATTAATTTAATTGTAAATGCGGTAACACAAAACAATAAAAGTGATAATCATAAATGAAAAGTAGTCGACGAGTATCAAAAAGTTGTAACCGAAGTAACAGGAAACGTGTGAACTGCAGTAGAAGGAATAATCAATTAGATTAAAAAGTTTTTGTGTTTAGTGTAAAGTGTCAGTAGTGTTTCTATAATTTAGTGTTATTTAAAAGATTGCAGTAAATGAAGAAATATATCCTCCGAGGCAGAAGAGTGTTTGATGCCGCTAGCGACTAAGGTACGGCAAACCGGATATTGTACTAGTTACTAGACAGTCGCTTGACTAGTTTAGTATAATAATTATAGTCGGTATAAGAGGCTTTAGAAAAAGGATTGAACTTTTTATCTTTGTTAAGTCGTTAAGAAATATTCACCGAGATGGCTTGAATGCATCTCAAGTTCAGTCACGCGACGTTTAAATTTTTGTTGATGAGATAAACATTGGTGGTCGAGTGCACGCCACTGCACCCCCGTGTGTGCCAGCGCCAGGTGTGGTGTCAACAGGTGGACTCGCTTCACTGACACGTTTGTTTTTATCATTACACCTCAACATAAAGAAATTGAAAGATCCTCCACAGACCGCAGCACTGCAGCTCTCAACGTTATCTGTTTATTTCTTAAATTATCTTCCAGCAGATACGCACTTGAATAGAATTTAGTGCAACTGATACGTTTTGAGAATGACCCACTTTTTAGTGAACTCAATATGAAAGGTTATCAATTCATTTTGTTTTCAAGAATAGTTTTAGGGGCATGACAAGTTTAAACATGACCACAGCAGAAACGATAATCTGAGTGGAGCAACAAAACCAAACATCCAAAATAAGTTCACGATAAATCGTAATGGGAATTTAATCCCAAAATGACCCTCAAATATGGAACTAGCCAATAATTTGCGAGCACATGGTGAATTGGCTATGGATCATTTTTAGGCACGAATTTCATGGTTCAGATTTTTTGCATTGCCGGATACACGTGAGACTTCATTACCCGTATTCAAAAGAGATTCTTTATTCCGCTGATGAGTCATTCTATGTGACAATTCAGCTGCTATCATTATAGGTGAAATAATTTGCAAACATTTGGGCACATCATCATCAAATATAGTGGGCGATGTGTCATCGACTGCAAAGTACGGTATTCATCACTTCTAATATTCAACCTCGGAGGGGCCTGACGTCGATTTGTCTTTGAAGCAGGTAGTTGGACGGACCTTTCGCAGCACAGAGTTTTTTGTCTCCAGACCTTTGTTCGGTAGTGCGGTATTGAATGGCGGTGGATCATACAAAGCCATAAGACGTGTTTGAGAAGCACTTGTTACTACGAAACATTCTAATATTTGCATTTATGACGGTATGTTTAATTCTGAATGATAGTTTGAGATATTAAAGCAAATTCACGAAGTTTTGAGCTGGATACTGACCGGTGTTACGGGCCGTAATGTAACGTTCGTAGCAAGCATGTTATGTTACGCCGTGTCCTAAAATCCGTATAAAACAAAACACATAATTATGTATTCGTGCTCGTTTTTGCTCGCTTAATGGGCGTAATGTAACATGTTACAATGCTCGCTTTGTAACATGTTACATTACGCCCCGTAATACCAGGCAGTAGGTACCCACCTTTATACTTTTGCAATTTCTTCTTCTTCTTTTGGGATTCATACTTTGAAAGTGAATGATTTGTAGCCAGTCAATGTTATGAAATGCAATACATTCTTTGATTGAGCAGAAGATAAGTTAAAGGTTGCAAAATTGTGCAACTACATAATCACGATTGACCAAGGTGCTCCCAAAATGCATCGAACACCCTTTAGAACTCTGTATAATCTGAGAAAAAATAATACAACCAAACAAAACACTTAAAGAAATCACATGGAGTGAAATGTTTGGTGTAGTAACTTCGAAACCTTGAAAACAGGCGCCAAGAAAAACAAATAACTGCAGAAAGGGTTCATGATAGATAGATAACAGATAAATATTGGTGGCGGAAAGCTAAACCATTCTGTTCTATAGACTCTTTTGAAACCTTATTACCTGCAATAAAAGAGAAAAAATAGAATCTATGACAAAAAATACGAAACCTGTTGGAACGATAAAAATATTGAAGCTTTTAACAAAATTGCAATCCTCTAACAAGAACTCAAACATCCAGAAAACAATGTTTGTCTGGATGAAAGATCGTTTGGCGCAGAATTTTAATAAAACGCTCTAACGGATGGATCTGATAAAGGATTTATCAACGAGAGACAACAGGAGGCACTTCCGTGGTTCACAGCTGAGGTAAGGTATGGGTTGTAGTGGCATTTCCCCGCCCCTCATGTCCTACCCCGCAGGGTGAGTGGCCTGCGCGCGCGCCCGCACACCGTCCTCCACAACGAACAACTCAACAAAAAACTTTCTTTCCTTTTCCAGTTTTGTTGCGTTTGTTCCAATAGTCATTTGAATATCTCCAGGGCATCAATTTAGTTAATCATTTGAATTAGTTTTAGGAACAAATTGATTTGCCCTTGTCCGTTTGAAATGCTTGTCTTTTTTGTTGAATCCCAGTTCTCTTTTTGGTACGGTTGCTGTAAAAGTTGTTTTGTTTTCCTTGTATTTCATTATGCATATTTTTAGTGCCGAATATTAATCATCAAGGATTAAGGTGGATGCTGAAAACAGTTCGTGTCATATATATTTATTATACACGAGTGCATAAATCTATACCTTTATCTCGACAATTTATTGACTCGTTCTCAGTGCAGATATTGAAAAAAGTTGCAACGGTTGCTCGACTAGGGAACATGCCTACTTCCTTATACCGCAAGTGATTTTTAATAAGCTGGATGTTATTTGCAGTCGCAGCAAATATTCCGTGCCCTTATTGGCGAGAGTCTGTGAGGTCGCTGAGCAATCTGTTCTTCGACATTTAACCGATGGCACATTGCGCAGATTATTGCGAAGCATTCTAAGCGTGAAAGGACTATTGGAATGCAGCAGACGTCTCCCTTCTATCGAACCTTTATTTCTTTCACGGAATGTCTGTTGTTTCACTTATATCTTCAATCTTATATTGTACTTTGATAATGTTGTTTTCTTTTTGCTTTATTTGGAATGTCTTATGCTTGATATGACATATTGTTTTTAATTCAATAAGATCTAAGTTTTTCTTCTGAGAAGTTATTGAGTTCACTGAAGAATCTTGGCTTATTACTTTGTTTAAAGCCATTCAAAAGTTTTTGATAAATTCATTGCTCATTTCAAGGACTTCCTTCATTGATTTCTTAAGTAAAGGGTTCGCTGTAATTGTTTGTTCGGTAGCTTTTACAAGAAACAATAAAGGCCTGACCAAAATTTATCATTCCTATAAATAAAGCTTGATAATGATTATTGTATAAACTTACCTTTAAAGAAATGTTTAGCTGTTGCTGGGAAAACCGTCATTCGACTTGTTTCCTAGTAAAAGTTAAATATTTGAGGTCAACTGGTATCAGCCACAGGAGATTAGCTTCCTGCTTCAACGTTGGAACTTGGATTAAACACTTTATTTCTTAGAACGAAATGTGATTTCGACCTTTTTGAAGCGTTTCGCTTGGCGAGGCAATAAACTGATAGACGATCTCTTACATTCAAGCAAGTATGTATAAACCACACAAATCTATTGTTACTGCCCATAACATACAAAACAGTTTAACAGCACTGTTTACTCGTAGTACTACGTGTTTATATCTAAATTAAACATCGTCTACGATATTCTCCATTACAATCGTTTAATATTTTCCCAGAACGCGAGGAAATAGCCTTTAAATCGAATGTTCGTAGAATAATACTTGGGGACGAGTAAAGGCATAAAAGATGTCTGCATGAGTGCACTTTAACTTTCAGATCTTTTAAGGCTTCGTGTGGTTTAACGGCGCTATTACTTATGTGTAAATTGCTTGGATTAATTAAATGAGCATTGCAAGTTGTTTGAATTCATCAGTGCGTTTAATTAAACCGAAGATAATCAATTTTTTAAATTTTAATTGGACAGATAATGTAGATAGAGACAACACTCCCATCGAAATTCACGCAGACATGATGGACACAAACCTCGAACTCGTTTGCGCACTCCGTCTATTCTAGCTTCAAAATATGAAAAATGACTGTTCAGCAGGATCCTAGAGTAGGTACATCAGCGTGGTATGCAGTTAGGTGACCGGTCGATAGGTACTGCAGGCTGCCGTACTTACGTAACACCTGCGACCGAGAGGGCACAGCCGGAGAGCAGTTTATCTCGAGTCTATATACAGTTACCAAGTTTGCCTCACACCCACTACACAAGGCTGTTTACATTATAAACTAGGCCCTAACATTAAACCTGCTAAAACACACACGTCTGATAGAATAGACGATAAGGACTGAGTCAGAATGTTGAAGGGATTTTGAACTTGCCTGTGTTACAAAATTTCAGAGTATGTAAACATTGGATGAAGCTTTATGAAGGCGGTGATTTAGGGTTTGTACCTGCACTTTAGTGACCGCAAATGACGTGTAGAAGTTATTTTTTGTAAGAACAAGGATGTTGTTTTAAAATATCTGCATCAAGAAATGATGTGAGCTTGAAAGGTCTCTCATTCACCTGCTTTGTTAATAAAAAAAAAAACGGACTAACACTACAAAAATAAAATGTACTCGAAATAAAACGAGAATTTCACTTCAATACTCACAGAAGCGTTTAAACCATTTAATCTAGTAGTATTAAAAAGGGTTTAGTTGTGATTTAGTTGCGAATAAGTGCAATATCAGCTTAATGCCAAAGTTCCTTTGCCTCTTCTAGGCTTACTAATCTTTGTTGACTAACTGGAGTTTAAAAGCTAAATCGAAAGGTTAACTTGGTTCTTAGTGGTTAAACATTATTGCCTGAGTAATTCTGACCTGCAATAGCTCGTTTAGCTAAAGCCACTTAAGAATTCAGAGGTGTTGTATTTCGTGGAAGAAGGCAAGGGTCGCGTTACTTGTTATAATAAGGAGCTCGCTATGTTAGATATTTTGTTATGATAACACCACGAAATTCCGACGCTTAGCTAGATGACGTACCTAAACTTTATGAGTTATTAAAATTAATTTGCATTGCATACCTTACGCCTTAGTGCTAATGCCGTAGTTCGCACGGAGCCTAGAAATATCTCACTGTTTTTTGTGATCTATTACATTGCATTGCATACAGCTGTGTAGATTCATTTTATTCAATTTGAACGTCGGAAATCAATTGCTTGAATTCATATTTGGTAAGATGAGTCAATTTTGATTATGACTCAGGTTTTCAGATTGTTTTGGTCAACTGGTGTTGACTAACTTACCTGTTAAAGCAAACAATTCAATAAACAGAGGTTACTAAACCATCGTCTATAAAAGGAAATTATTTGCCGCAATGAAGATAGAACACGGCAGTTCCGAAATACCTTATGGTCATAGAATTTTTGTAATCAGTGCCACAGAGTACAAACATGTAAGAAGTCTAACAAATATATACCTTATAAATGTAGATAAAGCACATAATTTCTTGGTACGTATAGCTATTATTAGTTGAAGTACTGTGTGTGACAATGACTTTCATCTCTCACGATTCTGTGTCACTTCGGTTGGCTGACGTGACGATGTTATCTATGGGAGCACGTAGGCTACCGGCTATAAAATCTAATTCAAATATTTAATGTTGGATTTCACAATGATATCCGACTGTTATAAATTTATAATAAATGTTATTAAACTAAAAAATATATATTTTTTATTCAAGTGATAGGGAGTGGAAAGTTCTGAAAGTTCTTTTGGCCGAATGTGTAATAGATGGTTGGTGAAATTTTTAATGATAATTATGGAGTTGGGATTTCATTTTTTATTATATAATTAATTGTTACCCGTTGTTTCAACCACGTAAAGCTTTTGATACAGTAAACCATTGCAAGCCAGTAAAAGTATGACATATTATTTTTTTATTTGTAGGTACCGGTCTTATACAAGTATATAAAAAAAATACGCCAGTCCCGATTACGTAAAGGTGCTGCTACATAATTACCTGCTTACAAGAAACGTAATGAAGTCAGTCGGTCTCAACTGTCAGTGGGACTATAACTTTCTTCTCAGATCTCTCACGACTTTTGTCTCAATTCGCGGCATGCGTGTTGCTTAAATTAAGTACACTATTATACATGCCTGCGCGTGAAGAAACCTTTTCTAATGTGTTAAAATGTTTTTTTAGATAGGATAAATTATTAGAACCGAAAAACCATAGTCATTAAAGAGTTTACGCTTCGCTTTAGATCACACATATCGTGTGACCCAAAACACGAGGCTTTCAGCGATTCTGGAGCCAAAAGGCTTCTATTTGGGCTTCAGGATAAAATTGCTGGAAATAATTATTCATTTTTCCAACCGCGATGGCAGCTTAGGACATTTGCGGAATGCCGAATGATTTTAAGTGAATCGCATTTTATAATACACATTGAATCTTTTAGCGAGCTTTCTCAATATAATAGAATACATTATCAAGACGTAAGTGAGTCTCCTCGATCTAACAGGTGTCGTGGATTTTCCATAAAATACTCTATTCGGTTGTAACGTCCCTAATGTAATATTAAGTATAGGTACAGATAGTAGCATTTCCTCGTTATAATAAAAATAGCAGTTAAGGCAATGTCTTCGGCTCGTGAAGGCTGTTCATTTGAAGTAAAGTCTATAAAACGAGTCGACACAGCTTAATGCATAAAAAGATTCCTTTTGAAACTTCTTAATGATGGTTACTTCTAGCATAAATAACGAAAATGTCTAGAATACTGAAAATAAGAACAATGAGCCCGATTTTAGACTTAATGACGATAGTCTCGAAAATGACTTCTATCCTTTCAAAATGGCAATATATTCTTTGCCTTGTTTTTGCTAACCATACCTCCGGCCACTTTAAATTGACGACGACGGACGTTTTGTTCGAAATTCACAATAACAACAATAGACATTACCTAGTACCTACATACTTAGAATTGTCATGAAAAATGAGGAAATGCCACCTTATTGCTTCGGAATGTCGGTTTTGTCACTCAAAATTAGATTAGCGAATTTCGTCAAGTGCTTTCGACTTGAGAGGCCTCAACGGCGATAATCTTCAGGCCTTAAGTGCCTCGTATTGAATTATTACGAAATGCTGCTTAGTTTCAACGTGCCCCGAATACACATTACTATTCTTATCTCTGTTTACGTCAATTGAAGCCTTTGTTATTACCAAGTCAGTTGTAGCATCCATTCATATACGTTTACCTGCACAGCATATGATTAGGTATTATTAGTGTGTATAGAATAGCCGACTACTAAACAAGTAGATTCTGTTCACAGTCACGTTTTCGCAATTTATGACGACCGTGTTCGATGTTGAAGTCTATATTTTAGGTTCCGAAAATATTGTTTTATTGCTATGCTTCGAGTACTAATAAAATGTTTGAATTATTTTACACTATATGTAGATGTTGTATTGGCCCTGATCAGGAATGGCGAATCTATGGTACAGTACGGAAAATACCCGTAAAGATTTTTTTGTTTGTCACTGATTTCACAAAATCGTTTATGGAATTCTCTTTTAATTTCCATACCAATAATAAGAGGCATTCTTGGATGCGTGAGTCCATCTACCGGCAACACCTCCTCGGAAAGATGTGATTTTTTGCGAGGGAAGCTCAAACATTCTGATTATTTCATCGGGCCCTCGGAGGTCCTTCCCACCTGGGAATGCGCTGCCGTGGCCGACCTGGAAAACTCTAAATCGACTCCGCACTCAACGCGGTCGCACTAAAGATAACCTCCTCAATTGGAGGTTCTCGGATGGCTCCGATCTTCAGTATTTGTGTGACGTCGCTCCGCAGTCCAAGGCCCACCTCTTGTCTTGCGCCACATGCCCTGTCACCTGTACATGTGAGGACCTTATGGCTGCGTCATCAAACGATGTTGCCGTTGCTTTTAGTACTGGGCCAAACATAAAATTTGATTAGTGTATTTGCCACCGACACGCTAAGAAGAAGAATAAGAGGCTGACTTTTTATTTCAAGATCCATACAACTCTTTTTCCTTTCCTTGTTTCAATTCGCATTGCGTGATGCTAAAACGTTCTCGACCTCGGGTGTGTTGGCATTAATATTTTACGGATATCTATAGTATGACAAAGCCTGTCTACAAAGTTTCAATAGCCTATTATGATTATGAACCCTAAAATTGTTATGTCCTACCGTAGCTCACAAAATGCTCATACATTATTAACTTATTAATAGTGTGTCTGGCTCGAAAATCTCCTTCAGCCATGAAAGTACTGCTGCAAATCAAACCACGATTAGAACTCACACGCCTGCCAAGTGGGTCAGAACTGCATTTTGCCACAATGTAGGGTAAAACTGTTATATTTATTAACCGCATGCAGCCAAATAGGCTGCAAAATGTAAACACGCACTGCCCATTGTTAAGTTTGTTAAATTATTGCGGGACATTAAAGATTTGTATGCTGTTATTGCCATGATGAGATCATATAACCTTCAAAGTTCAGCATTTAAGTACTGATGAAGTTATGTTGCTAGGTAGCTTTTAGATATATATGCAAGCACCGCACTTGTACTTAATAAGACGAGATCCTTATGTTTGAACATGTGGAAGAATATGTTTCGAAACATATCCGGTAAACGATCACATATCCGATAGGAAAAGGGTGGACTAAGTCACATAGCCAAGCGCTCAAATTCTAAGGTAGTAAAACGATCCGCTGCGTATCACTGCCCATCACCCGCTTCCGCTATCCACCAAACACACAGTCTTATGCATCAGATGGGGTGCTATACTTAGCCGCGGACTGCAATACAAATTCATTAGTAATTCAAACCCCTCGTCCAGCTGTTTACTGCGACAGGCCCAAATTGATTGATTGATTGAAACGTTGCTCGATAATAATAGACCATTTTACCAACAACCGATAGTTATCGGTAACGTTCGTTTAGGTAGGTACTTACCTAAATCAATCCTTGTTAAAAAGCACGCACCGGTAGGCGCGTGTCAGAGCATTTTGTAATGAATTATGTATCACAGACCACGGCCAAAGTTGTCCTTGCATACCAGTCGCTAACATTTACTTTAAGTAGGCGAGAAATTAATAGTAAAATGTAAATTAATTTGAGCTACTGCATTAGTGACATGAAGTGCCTTAACGTAGATCTTTACGTATGTGTTGTAGATCTTATCTGGCTATGTGTTAACATTGAACGTAGAAACATAAACAATACTATGCTGGTAGGTATGTCTGTAAAGCTGTGTTGTGAATGCTTTATACAATGAATCACATAGGTATGATGTCTGTTTATACATATGTATATGTCACCGGAAAATTGCAAACGTTGTGAGATTGTAAAATATTGCATGAAATTGTAAACTATTTTGTCTTAATAAGATACAGATATATTGGAAAGTATTGACTTTGGATAGGATTTTTTGTATGCAAAACGATGTTTTCTTAATATATAATATCATAGATCTGAAGATTTTGTTTTGTTTGTTTATTTGATCGCGCTAATCTCTGGAACTACCAGCCGGATTTGGAAAATTATTTTTGAATATGATAGCCAAATTCATGAGGAAGGCTATACGGCAACGGGATATGCGCGTACGGAGTAGCGGGCAAAAGCTAGTAGATAATCAAATAAAGATTTATTACAATCTTACGGAGTCTGCAATTTTTCGTATAGAATTCCTGCCTGACTCAAGGCCCGGGCTAAACTTATCGGTCCTAGAAAGCTGAAAGTTTGCACAGAGGTTCCCTTTATAATGTTTATTAGGAATAAGGAAGGATTCTTCGAAAACTTCGAACTCCCAACAGTAGTAAAAAGAGTTTCAAGCCGCGGGCAAACGCTAGTCCTCTAACAAAAGCCTTCATCGGATTTTTAACATAACGATCGTGCAACACCATTTCATGTCGCCTATACAGGATACTATTGTTGATTTATTTAACTCCGATACTTCGATAGAGCAGTTAGTACGTTTGAGCCCTACGATGCTCGTGACTGGCTCATTGCCACCTCCGACTGATCTCTTGACAGTTGACTGGCCAGTGTTTGCGCCCCGGTATAAATAACCAGTCAAACTGTGTTAGAATATTTTTAAACATAATAGTGAAATGTGGCATGTTTACGATCTGTATTGTGCTAATGGATTGCATGCATGTGCATATTATGTTTGGTGGTTTATGATATGTTTCCATGCGGAATTTTTAGTTTTTGGAAAAGGGTAGTTCGAAAGTAACATCTGTGGGAATCCGATGGTGATGAGGGTAGCAAAAGCCTTTATGTTCAATTTCCATTTTTTTTTAAATACTTATTTATGTTGAACGATCTGTATGACCTGAATGTTTATTGTTATATTACAACCATGGCCATAGAATCTAGACTTCTAGGCCCAGATAGTCGGCAGCTTGTGGCATACGTTAGATAAATCTAAATTTGATTGTTCACTGTTAATTTTTCAATGACTATTCTTGATTGCTGATATTTAGGATTCATAAATACGTAAAGATTTAATATTTAGCAGAAGCTGAGTATAGATTTTATTGAAATATAACATCTGAATAGAAGTTTATTTACAACATTCACAAAAGTAACAGGTGTTTTCGATACTCTAGCCGTGAAGGAGGTACGTGCCTTTTATTATTCAATGCCCTGGCCGCGTTCGCAAATAAATACTATGTCCTCATTTATCAAAATATGGACTATATTTTATCATAAAACTATTGACACTTACTGACCTCCACTGTCATAACTTCGCGACAAATTAATTTAATTCAAGCAACTATCAATGTGATTCAAGTATATATACTCTATGTTCGGCATATCTACTCTATGTTCGTCGATAATTCAATCAATCATGTCTGTTGACACTGAGGTGTGACATCATACAGGTGGGGTTGGTATGTATAATTGTATATGCATCGTGAGTATAAAAGCGCTGATCCCACGCAGATCTATTCAAATAAGATCCGTCATAATACCAACATGCTAATAATAAAACCATAGATTTAACAGATCATTCTAAATTCAATTCATCTGCGGAGCTTTATTTTTTAATTTCTATTCTGCGTTCTTTTTAAATTCAAAAGTGAAGTCCAATACGGGCTTATATTTTTATCATCTGCAAGATTGAACGCAACTAAGAATTATCGAGTCCGTTCTTTCCATTTCTATTTTAATCAGGGTTTAACACCTATTCCGTTTATGTCCGTATCAAAATGTATGAGTGTTCTAACGACCAAGAAAATATAAGTCAAAGCGGATACTTGAACCTTATTGGTGTCGTGAACCCTTTTGATATTGTTTATCCTTTTAGAGATTGATACGGTGCGAAATGTGTTTCATTTACGAAATGACACTATGTTGTACCAACAATATTTTTATCTGAACAAGAATGGCTGAAGTGTCTCGAAGAATTTTAGTATAATAGGTTTTCTCTTTTATCTAGATTAGTTTTGGTTTGGTGTGATTGCTTTATATCGGATATATGTGTGGCTTTGACTATGAAGTAGGTACCTATGTCAAATTGTACTTTTATTACTATGGACGAAAAAATAAAAAAATATTACGCGTCGTCATGAAAAGATTTTTCTTCATATTTTCTTGACAACTTTTATGCAGGTCAAACGAAAACAGTTTCATAAAACGTATTATTTTAAGAGAAAGCTAAAATAAAAAAGTCACTATATTTTACTGTTCTACGGAGTTAAGAGCATACGACTTCAGTGGACTTGTGAACCAGTTTACCAGACGTAGCTAGTTCGGTATGTTAATGGGATTGATAAAACCCACATCAACGTCAACGCATCCGCGTCGATAGTGCTATGAAAGTTTGTGAGACGGGCAGGCTACAAACATAAGACTCCTTGTATTCACCTTGTATTTGTGTAATTTATTATTTATTGCTTGTTTTCGAGTTGACAGTTAACCCTTACAGCTTTAGCTTTGGCCCAGTATGTTACTGTTAACGAGGACCACAGTAGGTCCTCGTTTAAAGTAGCATCAGTGGACGTTCTACTAATTGTTAGTCCTCATTGGTGCAAGTGTATAGCCTGATTGATTGGTATTCGAGGATTATAGTACCTATGATAATATATATTAATTAAGCTCGCGCCTTTTCTCATTCTCTTGTCCTAATCTTATCGTGTCTTCGTGTTCCATAGGTACTGTATTTCTTCTGTTAGATATGTATATTATGTTTAGGACAATTCATCAATTTTGTTTCGCCGTTTCCCATAAGGGTTCTTTTTTTAATACGCTTACTAGGCTGGGATTGTGATGGAGGTTTTTACCTCTGTTGCCAGTATTGAAATGTGAAGAAAATGAATCCAAGATCTTTGTCACATTTTATGACTGACGGTTTATATTATACAAAATGTATGTCAAATTGTTATCCTAAATTCGCCATTTTTTCAACGCTTCAGTCACTAAACCAAAGTGGTGCAATGTGGCTGACTGTATATACGCTCAAGATGGACTTGCTCCTAATTAAACTGATTCAATGCTTGATTAATAGCACGGAACTGATTCAAAGAAATATTTTATGTCGAGAAAGTTGTGAAACGATATCTGTTTCTTGAATAATCTTATCAGGCAATTACGTTTACTTAAAATAGCTTAATATGGATAAGTTCCATATTTTTAGTGCCGAGAAGCCATAAAACCTAAATCCACTTGTTCAAAATTATTTTAAGTATGTAATGCTTTTACTACTACACCGGGCGGCTCATAAAACTTAATGTCTCAATAATGATATAGTATTATGAAAGCATGAAAGCATTTTAAATTACATAATTTTGTTAATGGGAAAGTATTCAACTTCACCTGAAACTTGATTTTGTAATAATGTCATTAACCTGGAATATCTCCCGTTAACCTCATTAAGTCGGCAGTAAAGGCACAATCCCAAAAAGGGCAAACAATGATTAGTCAAAAGTAAATATTGCTCGATTACAAGGAAATGTCACTCGTAGCTTTCTTTTCTTTTCCTTAAAACAAACATTCACCGTTAATTTCGGGTTTGTCCCATTGTTTTTGGTTTAGTGAACTCGGAGACAGACGTGGCTTTTTTGTTTGAAGTTCCGACCTGTAACGCGGTAACTCTACACTGGCGGCGGCGGGCGACGAGTACAATCGCGACAACAAAACACAACTTATTGTGAACACTCTCTTTGTCAAGTTTTCATGCTCTGTCGGTCGGTACAATGTTCAGAAATCTCAACTCTTTAACTGCTCTGAAACAACGTTTAGTTTGCGAGGCGGATAATTGGTTAATTACCACTTAATTTCAATGTCCTAATAGCGCTTTAACGACTCCGTCTCGCGGATTTCACGGGGAAACTCCTTACCCAATTGCTCATGTAACAGGGCGGGCGGAAACGCTTTTATCAAATAAGTAGTGTTGTTAAATTATGCAGCCGAGACAGACATTATTTTAACGTTCGAAATACGAAAATTTATAACGACATAAACCAGCCAGCTTGTAAAAAGAATTTGCAAAATGTTGCCATTCATTTTAGAATATTGCGAGTAGCACAGGTTTCACGATGAAATGTTATTTTACTTTAGAATATTTAAAGAATGGCTGACTTTTTCCACGTTGCCTGAACTCTTAGTAGAAAGTTGTTAGTGTGCCGTGAATATTAGCATAACATTATAATTGTTTAATCCGTTAAATTGCTTGTTTTAATAGACTGATTTATTGTTTCGCATTTTTTATTATTATTTAAATAATACGTTATTTTTATATTGTATCTAATGACTTTAATGGTGATTTGTGAATTTAGTAGAAAGTAATGCTCACATGTTTCTACATAATTTTGTACTCATTTAGCACGGCCAAAGGTTTTAGAAACTTTAATTTCTTGGAAAAATTGTTTATTACTTTGTGGCCAGTAGCCATATTTGGTATGATAAACTAGTACGAAAACGAAAAATTGTTGGCAATCCCAAACATGGGGGGCAAAATTTGATAGTGTTGTGCGAAATTCCATCGGATATTGTTTTGCCTCTGAGAAAATCTCGCAAACCACTCGGTTCTACGTACAAAGACACCTTGTTTCTTGTCTATGGTCACGGTACTCAGGTTACAGTTTACCACTGACATGTGAATTATCTAACCACGCTGGTCCAGCGGCTCAGTAGGGTTGCAAGGCACTAGCTGGCTGTTCACGCATATGCTCAGCAACTGTTTAGATTTTTTGTTTTTTGTATGAGTGTGTCAATAATAATTAGACATTTTTGCTAAAAAAAACTAAGAAATACCTTAAAAAGCAAAATAAATTAGTCGAGCGCGTTCACATATCCATATATCTACAGTAATTACCATCATTAATTGGAAGGCAGAACCGGGCCCTATCCAGCGTCCTGTTCCAACGGAAATGTGGCAACACTAGTAATACTGGCAACACAGACAACACTGCTGGCAACCCTCAGTACGGGTTGACGGAGGCTGTGTAGAAAGGAGCACGCGGCTCCAAGGACGACGACGTGCGCCGCGGTTGTTCACCTCGGCGGCAAGAATGCGCGGGAACGCCGCGGGAAACCAGCGCGCGCGGTGCGGGACCGGCTCTGCCAATCGACACTGCCTTAGCATTCCACTGCGGTGAATCGTACAACTTAATACAGGGTTGCTCAAACCACCGTTTGTAAGAGCTTTCCGGGTCGATAGCGGTAGTATCCAAAAACTTGAAATAAAATAAAACAGTAGCGATGACCTTTTCAGGGTTCCGTACTCGAAGAGTAACTATCGGAACCCTATTACTAAGCCTCCGCAACCGTCCATCTGTCAGCGGAACCGTACTTCTAGTCCCGCTAAAACAACACATAATAGAATGAAAATTAATAAAAGAAACGAGATTTTTTTTATTTGATGGTTAACAGTAGCTCGCTTGATGCCTAAACACCGAAAGGTTGAGGTTGAATACCGACACAATAAGTCTGAGCACCCCTGCTTTAATATCTCACATACTCCAAGTGTCACTGGAATTTGGCTGGTACTACTTCTCAACCGTTATCGCCAGCATTTGTCAATTGGAGACGGATGCGCTAGCGCAGACCCGGGTGACAGCTTTGCGCTTTGATCTTCCCCCACACCTTTTTTTTTTCGATAAACTTTTTCTGTTCGGGTGTGTTGTTTGTTTCAAATGCCGTATTCATGGGATGAAGTCATTCATAGAGTTTTATTTTTATTTGATTTGTTCCACAAGCGTTGAAAGGCAGCGCCAGCGAAGTGCAAGTCGCGTTTATGAATGAATAAGTAGGTGCCAGTTTCATAGAACTTGAACTAGTCATTTCACTTGAAGCACTTATATATGATTTATTACTTTTGCGTAAGGTATACCAAACGTACGTAATATGATTTCAAAGAAATATGATATGATTGCTTCTTACTTTTAAATGACATACGGAAGTGCAGTGCAGGTCAGTCATAAAATATTTCAATTACTTTTTCCATTATAAATATGCGCTTGGCAAGCATAACTTCTATAGATACATGTAGGTAGGTAGGTAGATATATCGAATCTCGTCAGACAAGATATGTTACAGTCGGATGCTGTGATATTGATTTCATGCCGTGCATATTCTATAACCTATGGACTGTTATTTGAGACCCAAGAGAATAAGGAGCTATTTGTACGTCAATCAATTATTGTACAATAATTTCCATCATTATTAAATATGTTGTAGAATATTGAAAATCAAAATGGCGCATCCGGTTTGGTTTGATGTGTCCAATGTCATAAGGTCATTGCCTTTCATGAACATGTAAAATTGTAAACAAAATCACAAGATTGAAACACACATTGTTAAATAAATCATCTTAAAATTGCCTGAAACAAACAATCCGAAGTAATTAAAACTTTTATTAATGCTTTGAAACAACAAAATGTTACTTTCAGCACAGATTACTTTTAGCAAGTTGTCACATCTCAAACTACGACTCAAGTGGTACAAAAGTGTTCTAGAGCGCTCACTTGTCACAATTAAAGTTTAGAGGGACTCTTGTAGCCAGTTAGTTGTTTTAGTGCTTGTAAACGAGATGGCTATTTTATATACGGCTTGTGTTTAAACGCCTACCAGAAAAGTATCTATTTAACTACCAAATAATTCGAAATACCTGCCAGAATGGATAAATGCTCACCAAAAGGCGAAGTCGTTGTCAAAAAAAAGCCCCGAGCTCGCTTAGCTCGCTCTTGCATCCAAGTTCTAGTAACAGAAGTAAAATTGTATTTCAGGGAAACAAGATTTGGTGAGCATTTATTCATTTTGGTAGGCAAAAAGAATATAAGTACAACACGTACAATTATTCTGATGAGTGTATAATTATTTTGGAACTTAAAACGTTGTTCTTTAGGCACCTTGGTATATGGTTAGTTTCATTTATTTGAAATTAACATATTTTACTTGGTACGCATTTAAATTGTATATAATATGTAGAAGTCTAACGTTAGATGAAGGTTCTAAGTCAAAAGTTTAAGTTACTAAAAGCCAGCATGTGTCAAGCGTCAACCAATAAAGGATCACACAGACGCGTTCACAAGGAAACCGCTCAGCGGATTAGATTATTTTTTTTATGAAAAATCGTTGTCTCAACGTCAAGTCGCGGCTGTTTGCGGATGTCTGAAAAACACTTCCTTCCGTAACTTCCATGAATTTAAAAAAATATAATGAATTAATTATGTCAATTATCGACGAAGACACTGCATTTAACAAAAGTCGAGTTTGCCCCAACATTTAACGACTGTAACGATTAATTAGTACCCACTCACGTCGGTGCCAAACTGCCCATTCCATTCATGATTTACATAGTAAAGCAAATAAGCCAGTAATAACGAACGTGACTCGATAGCTAAAAGTCAATCCCGTCTATACACAGACGCAATTTACATGGTAAGATACCCATTTAATTACTCTTGGACATAATTTCGCGACCACAAGCCTCCAGGATGCGGTTAATTTTAACTCTAAGGTTCTTGTTACTGGCTATGGCAACACCACATTATATGCTCCAACTAACCAGGGCAGGTAATGAATTAATGATGGTCCAGACAAATAATTACCTATTTCCTTTCAGACGATAACCGTTGCATTCGAGTTCGAAGTATCGTTCCATTTGTAGCAGCTTAGGTGCCAACTGCCTTATGAAAGAATATGGCTTCATCAATGATGTCATTCGATACTGTTTTAGACTCAGAATCAATTTGATTTGCTGGCATTAAGATTAAAGTAGGTCATTCGAAGGTTTTGTATTTCCAATCTCATATTTTTCCAATCGATTTTGCTATCTGATCAGACGCCTTTGTCATTGGGAAATTGTCAGTTTAATGTTGAAACCCGGATACTTTAGGTAAAATTAGTAAGATCTGAGTCAGAGATTTCTAAACTTTCAATCAGCATCGCGTTGTGAATGAAAATGGCGGCAGTGTTAAACAAATAAACAAATGAACATGTTATTTGAAAATCGTGTTCCGAATGTGTTATTGGTCTTGCGTTACCACGAGTACTTTCTGTGTTTGTGGTTTCATTTACATTACGTGCTCAATAACTTACTAGGGCATTGCATATAATTCTAATAACGGTTTTCTTAGAAACCTTCATACTAATCATATCCCTAATTCCGAGAAAGTTCTTAGCTAGGATGTGCGTGTGTAAGCTACAACTTCAAGTTAGTTAGGTACAGGTTGAGTTGATTACCTGAGCATTTTATAACAACTATTAAAGTAGCATTAACATTTCACAGAATAGTGCTGTCATTACGGGGACTTTGTCTAGTTTTGTTGCGAAAGCCTGTAATGAGGTAACGTTGAGGAGTCCCACAGAGTCAATAGCACGTTTGGTAAATATACAATCCATAGTTATGTGCGAACTTGCGAAGTATTATTAAATGTGTCAATAGGGGAAATTAAGTGGAGCTTTTCGATATTAACTTCATACTTGCAATAGCTATATCTTCGATAACCACTAAACCTTTACCAAATTTCTTAGCCACTTACAATTTGGGCGCAGTGTACGTAATTAACATTTAGTTATGGTAATGCGTGCACAATTAAAATTAACACTTACATAAGCATTGTAATCAACTAATTAATTACTTAATTACATTCGAATTTCACTGACTTTAACACATGTTTTATTATTTGTAAGCAAGTTGGATAGTTATCATCCATATTACATAAGTTATGTTAACAGAAATGGTGTAACATCGGTCAGTGCATGTGACTGACAATGTGAAGAGTCAGCTGTCAATCTGTCAGCCTTGTTGACGTGATGAAGCTTGATGCTGTAAAGTTTTCGTAGGCATTTTGACGGAAAAGATGATGTGCCTGATTTTTATTGTGCATATGAGTTAACCATTATGCCTTGCTTGCGTCATAGTGTAATATTGTAGGTAAGATATAAAGCGTGACTGGCGATATAACTATGTAGATAAGGTCTACCATTTACTACGACAATAGACAGTACTATCACAATCGCATCTCAAAATATCACCTTTGATCCACCAAAGAATCAGGGCATCGTACACTGAATGTAGGTCAGCCTAAGGTAGGATTGACATTGAACGGCAGATTAATCGCGGGTCGTCTCGTGGTGTAAACGGGTCCGCCGCATTGTTGGCTCGATGCCAACTGGACCAACTCTCGGCCAAGCCACGGCGCAAACAATATCACCCATAATTACACTATTTATGACCAAGCGCTAAGTCTCGTGGCTTCCAGACTAATTCCTCGATATTAACACTTCAGAAACGACAAAAACTGAACGCATCACTCAATTTAATATTTGGAACGTCTGGGTTATTTTCAGTGCGTGCGAAATTTGATGATTTGCCAAAGTTTATTTAATGTTTGTCTCGGTCAGTCTTGGTATTTAGTTCGCGTGAACTGTGATAAGTTACCAATAGCAGATTTTGATAGAAGAAAGTTAGATACGTCGTTTTTGCACTTCTTCTATGGTATCTTCTATCGTATCTGTGTAAAAATAGAACCGATACTCCATAGGATGAGTTTGAGATAGTTGATGAGCCATTATTATTATGAGCACAAAACTTTTTACTGGCGTAATAAAATCCTAATAACATTTAGCAATACGTCGGTTCTCACCCACTTTATGGCTAGCTATAATATTAACTCCGTAATAGATTCCAAAGCTTTTAATCAGAGTCTTAATCCTACATAATATCCTGTTGAACGTTGGCACGGTACTTACTTAGGACCTGACTAATTAGCCGGAAATTAGAGAGCTTACAGGAATGCAGCAGAAAATTTGTATAGGATATATTTAGTTGACATCGAATGCATAATGCATGGATGTCGTTAGAATGTTGATACAACAGATTAGTAGGCAATACATTAAGTATGTGTATGACGACTATCACCGATCGGAAATATTTGAAATGTCTAGACGGTGACGCTCGTCCAGTATTTTTTTTACATGTTTTACTAGCTTCCGCCAGTGTCTACGCACGCGTGATAGTTGGAAATGATCCCAACTTAACGTACGTTCTCCAGGGTCCAATCTATTTCTATACCGAAAAATCATCAAAATTGGTTCAGCAGATTTGGCGTGAAAACGCAACGAACAGGCAGGCAGTGTTAATTTCGCATTTATAATATTTCTATGGATCGTAAGGATAAGCCTCTGTTGTAACTTTCTCGATAAAAGTCAAGAATGCTTGTCGTTGAGTAGTCATTTTTATTTTATTAACTAATAATATAACACTTAAAATTAACTCCTAACCAAGTAAACCCTAAAACATGGTGTAAAAAATTCATCTGCATCGCTGTCGACTGAAAGTGACCCAAAAGACTGGTGGCACGAGGTACTATTTGTAAATGTACTATTTGTGAGAAATTAACATGATTCCGACTCTAACAGTGGGGGCTGTTGCGGAATTTGTTCGAAAGAGTCACCGCAGCCCTGGAAAGCAAAGGGCTTTAGAAGGAACACGGATGGGTTTTAGTCAGTAAGAGTCTGACACGCCCTTCCGCTCCACCCAGAGCGGAAGAAGTCATTTGATGATTTCCCATCCTTAAAAAAAAATTAAAAAAAAAATCGCTGTCGACTGGGAGTGTGCTCGAAAGACTGGAGGCATTGCCTTTTCGAAAGATCAACTTTCCCAGCGCACACTTTGTTGACAAGTTGGCTTGTTATAACTTAGACATCTACATATGTCTAAGAGCCCAAAGAAGGTAATGTGATTCTATCACCGATAACCATTGTCAAAAATTGAAAATGTTTGTGATTCGCCATGTTAATCTTCGATAGTGCTTGCCAATCATCATAGAACAAAACTTCGGTTAGGCCCCCTTGGTCTTGTACTTAGGTTGTTATTTCATCAGGAAATACTTCAGTGCTACCATTCCTAATTTTACTTATAAAATAAGCTCAAGACCAAGTATAGTAGAATACTTCCACTCTCTCTTTAAACATGCGTAAGCGCACTTCATCTACCATCTCCACGATCAAAAGTCAATGATTGACATGAGTCATTATCGTAACGTTCAGGAAGCGGTCGCACACAAGCAGATGAACACAACGACTGCCGACTTAGATGTTCGCATCTTCCGGTCATTAGAGTGTGGTGGGCGCTTTCGTGCCGGATGCTGCGCGTGAGTCGAATGATGGATCGAAGCTCATTATTGGTCAGGATGAGAGTGACATGAGTATGTGTAGCAAGTTATGAAACTGATGTGTCTGTAACTGTAAGTTGATTGTAGGGAAATTAATGTGTTACGTGAATTACTTCTTTATTTATTTATTTATTTAAACTTTATGTACAATAGTGGTACATGGGCGGACTTAATGCATCAAGGCATTCTCTACCAGTCAACCTATCAAGTCAATTTATCAATCAATAAAGTATTCCCATCAAATAATCTTCGTCATTGTTTGAATTCTAACCTATGCCTTGGGTTATGCAAGTAGGTAATAAAATCGTGTTAGGTGCGCGAGTCAATATTAATGTAATAGTTAACTAAAACGTTTTCGGTACATACATATAATCAAAGATAATTTAATTAGGTCGATGACACTTCGACAATGTTTACTTACCTTTATTAACACGATGCGTTTTTGCCAAAACATATACTATTAGGGACTTGATAGTTACTTGGAGTTTCTGACTAAATATGTGGTATTTTTTTTTTGGTGAGATTTTAGAGTGAACGACAAAGTCGATATTTGAGAAAAAAATGACTGAATTCGTAGATGCTCAAAACTTGTTCACCAAGAAACTGTCCATAACTTGTTAATACGCGTGTCGATGCAACAAGCAAAAGTTATTGGTGAAAAATATTTTTTATTCGACTGTTTCAAGGGAAAAATACATATAATATTTCTTCTTGCAAAAATATATATTTTTTAAGCGAGACAAGTCCACATTGATTGACCATTCCAGACCGGATGGCTAGTTGAGTACTTATTTGCAATTCATTTCTTGGGAACTCAAGTTGGTAAAAAGTTGTTTACGAGTTGTCATAAGAAACTAGAATATTAATAAATTCACACAAAGCTGGCAAGTTTTTCAGCGTGCCTGATATTTGCGTGGGAAGTAACTATAAAACACATAGCATTATTTTGCGTGCTAACACTCCCATGAAAATAGGCTTTTTACGTGTTTTACAATAAGGGTTGCATGATAACACCATAGCACGCAGACTGATACGAAGGCAGATTACGTGTTGGTAGATTTTTATTTGTTGTTCATGTAACACCAACTACCAATCTGTCCGTCTAATTCAAATGAATGGGAATTGTTTACATTGTTAGTTCACTTTCTCAACTTCACTTACTTAACTATCCAACGTTTCATAAATTACACAGTATCAAGTGTGACTATGATTACGAAATATTTTCACGTATTAAAATTCCATTGTATTAGAAATACATCATAAAAATATTGGAATCAGAATGCTTGGCAGTTATTGTGTGGCACGCGGCAAAGGCGGCGGCGCCACAAAGCGTTACGTGATTGTACGCAATGTGCTTCTTTAACATATACAATACTTCTTCAAACGCACGTTATCAAACCCACGATGATAACATTTCGATTAAGCGACTCAAATTGAATCGTTTCGGTTCATGTTATCGAGCACGCGACCACATTCTATATAACATTTTATTGTGCCATACATGTCAACGGTGAATATTCCTTTTACAATGTGATAGCTTTATTTACGTTTCTTTTTGTTTCAGGCTTGATCCACCCGCAGCGCAGAGTCAATACCAAATGGAGAACAAAAAGATAGCGCCAGCGACGCAGCAGCCGCTGACCCAACAACACCTCATGGCGCATCATGTCCACCCCGAGCAGATCTACTCCCAGCAGCATCCACAACTAACCCACCTTAGTTCTTCACAAACAGGCCAAATACAACCAAATGGCGTCATGCACCAATTACTACAGAGTCAGTATCACTCGAACATGAATGCACGATCTCCGCTCCTTGAAAACAGACACGATTTATATGGCACTGGACACAATCACGATTACGCCAGGCATTACGGAGCAAATGATAACTATAATTATCCTCAGTCACCTCCGAGGCATGAAAGAACAGAAGTGCACACAGATCAAAATGTAAATCACGAGCTACTCCACAATATCCCTAAGGGATACAACGCGGAAGTCTATCAAGATTATTTAAAACGCAACCCACCGAAAGATACCAACCAAATATACCAAAATCATCAAACTATGTATAGGCCTAATGTTAACCCTAATCAGTACGGATCAAAGCCATATCTACCATATTCTAATAGGACAGGACCACAGAGTAACACTGAATTGTTACGAAGACAGTACAGTGAAATTCAGCAAATGAAACTGCAACAGCAACTTCATTATCAAAATCAAGCACAGATGCATCAACAGCAGAAGTTTGCTGAAAGGCAATTGTTACTGCAACAAATCCACGGAGTTCAACCACCACCTAACTTGCAAAACAGTATATACTCTGATGGTTCGTATAGAGACTTATCGGTTACGGATCGATACAGTAGCAAAAATGACTTCAAAGAATATAGTAGCCCTGATATACAAAAAGATATTGACAGTTACGCTAAAAACAATGAGTATAAGGAATATGAGAAACAAAACAGGCAATATGAAACTCAATGGAATCAAAACCAGCAAGCAGAATACAGAGAGCAGGAACAACAATATAGAAGGCAAATTGAAGCTGACAAAGGGAAAAGCCAGTCTCCTCCATCGGATTATAATAACCAAAGTCAAAAGAATAATATGAGTGTCGCATCACCCATGAAGTCTAGCGAATCTAGTAGTCCTAGTGTGAAATCTCCATCGTCTGATAGCAGAAGAAGTAGCGGTGGTAATCAAGCGCTGCGATCACCTATAGCGCAACGAATACCATCAGCTCCAGTTACTATGTCTGGCATACTTTACAAACAAGGGTCAGACGGATTGAAAGTGTGGAGGAAACGCTGGTTCGTGCTGTCGGAGTATTGCTTGTTCTACTATAAAAGTAAGTAAAAACAACAATCAACGTTTATAAATACACAATGCTAAATTGTTACTACGGGAGTTTATTCACTTGATGAAGCATAGGAAAAAGTTTCTTGTTTTTTGTCCAGATAGTATTGTATTAATGTGCGTTTTTTATGTTACAGGTCAAGACGAGGAGAAACTACTCGGCTCGGTACTTCTACCATCATATAGAGTATCTAGTTGCACTTCGGAAGACAAAGTTCTTCGGAAGTATGCTTTTAAACTGGAGCACGCAAACATGAGAACTTACATCCTCGCAGCGCCCGATCAGGAGGCCATGATGAAATGGGTGAAGGCGTTGACCATGGCCGCACTAATGCAAAGCCCAAAGTAAGATTACGTTCGAGATCAGATCAGTAGATAGTTACGGCTTGTTAATACCTGTTACAGATTAATGTTGACTTGATGATTGATAGTGAAACATTTAAACAGTTGTTTTAAGTTCAAATCTGTTGATTCTAAAATCCATTAATTCTATTTTCAGTGAGCAGCCGCAAAAACAGAGCGAGCGGACAGTTTCGAAGACAGAGGTGGGTATTATTGTGAGCACGTATTTTGTACCGGTGCAGGTGATCGGCAATTAGTTTGCCAGAGCGGAACCAAGGACAGACATTACATGGTCGTTATAACTGCAGATAATAGTGTGGAGGACGCCGCTGCAAATTGATTGTAAAATTAAAGACCTGTTCCGAACGCATTGAATAAATGTATCACAATTGATGGTTAGGTGTCCATTAACACCATTGTGCTGTATGAATGATGGTTGTAAAAAATTTTTGCTTCAGGATGGCGACGAAATACCAACCTACGCTAACGCACCACCTAAACCAAGACGCTCCAATGAAGGCTATAATTCACCAAGTCCTGACATGTAAGAATTATTCTATTAAAATAAAATGTATATGTGTATTACTACGTATCAAAATAAACAAACTATACATTTCAATTTTCATGCATTACAGGTACGATCCAAACTATGACTTACTCAAAAAGCCAGCATCACACTACAGTCAAGGCACTAGTCACGCACGATATCAAGACCACGCTAATTATCCGACCAGTCCGAACCAAGAGCCCACATACACTCGCAGTCCGCAATCTCCACCGCCAGTACAACAGCAACCACAGTATCAAACAAAACGACAACCATATGAAACGCAACATCTCTCCCTGCCATTAACAAACACAGTTACTGACAAACTTGAGAACAACCAACCCAGTACATCATCCATGTATAAGACTAATGCGCAGTCGCCTTACTTTGATAGGAATCGAAGTCAGCAGCATGTGGCACAAGAGAACAGAGAACAAATATACGAGAGACAATCGCAGCGCAATCCATTCCTTCAAGACACAACTCCCCAAGACATTACCTCCAAGGACGAAAGCAACGAAATGCAGAATAAAAATTCTCTATCTCATAATATGAAGGAAGAAAGGGCTGAAAATATTCACACCAATATGACTCCTGAAAGTAGAAATAATGCTAAAGCGAATTTAGATTTGAACGCTTATAACAGGGATGTGTATGGCGAACTAAGTTCAAGGCCTGGGAGAGCGGGGAGTGCTATCAACGAACGCTTGTTAGCCGAGAGGCGGACACCAGATGCATATGGTAGATCAACAACACTGGCTGCTTATAATAAAGGAAAAATGGGAGATTATGAGGACGTTTATTCACAATATACGACTGAAAATGAATATGGTAAAACGTATGCCAAATCTCCGAATCCATCCCAAGATCGCGACGGTATTAGCATTTCTAGTCATCAACAACAACAACAACAGCAACAAAGAAACACGGGAAACTATGTAAGTGGAACATCAATTAGTTCTTATAATCCTTTTGATATTATGTTAGCACATCATTTTAATTTTGTCTTCTATTCTTTACAGCCTCAGGAGAAAACATTCAGTGGACCGTCAGTACTAAGGAGAAAGAAGATGCAATCGAGTGGAATTCAACCACCAATGCCGAGACCCCATAGCGCAGATTTTCTTGAATACGAATCAAAAGCTGAAATGTTGAACAAAACTGCTCCTACTCGCTCAGCTTATGATACATACAAGGAGCCGCCACAGCGACCTAAGTCTAGTCTGGACATCAATTCTTATTACGATCCTAGTTCGGACAGGTACTATTCCGAAGAAAGCTATGCTGAGAAAATGCGGCAGTCCGCACAGTACTTAACGCAGGGACTGGTTCCAAGTGTGACTCCAAGAAATATGGAAATTCCTCTGGCGAAGTATGCGAGCGGTTTGGCGAAGAAGCAACTCAGTACCGCGTATTCCCAAATGACGAACAACAATTACGAAGCCGAGTTTAATACGGCTCGAGATAATGTTAGTTACAATTCAAAATATGGTGACCTCGAGGCATTGAATTCAAATTGGACATTAAAAGAGAAAGAAATACAGAAAGAGTATATGAACAGAAGTGGCAGTGTGATGAGCGATGGGTCTAATGTTAGTGGATATGTCAAGGAAGCAGCTAAATATGATACTAATGCTGATGGTTTCATGAGGTCTGCAAGTGCGAGGTTGCCTTCGACAGCCCCAGAAAAGGAAGGCGAAAAGAAAGTGCAACAGGTAAACAAAATCGAGATACCAAGAATCGTTGTTTTTGTTTGTGCAGCTGTGGGCATGATTCATATTGGTACATTATATTCAAATGACGGTTTTATTTTTATTTTTCAGCGCGAAGAATCAATGAAACGATTGTTGGAATGGAAGCAAAGGATGTTGCAATCACCTCTAACTAGAAAAAGTACTCCTGCCACAATATCTCTGGCAAGGTCTCTTAACCATAGTCGTCAATCTCTGAGATCTGATCAATATAAGCCCAAGACATATACGAATGCTTCCTACAATAGCTACTCTTCTGACGACGAAGGTATGTGATAGCAAATGTTTTTAAGTTTTTATTGTCCTATGTATATGATTCGAATGTGTTTGTAGGTAGTAATTATATTGTAGCATGGTTAAAAAAAAGATTAGAATGGAAATTATTGGTATCCCAAGCAAATGTGAAAGGAGCATGAATCTGTTTATTTTATCATTTGATTTTATAATATTTTGCATGAACAGAAACAGCGAAACTTCGTCTAATATATTTTTATGAAAATTAAGAATTGAAAAAAAAAGCGGTTTTAAAAGATTCCTGCATAGCATTAACATTCTATTAAAACATTATTTTACGCAAACAATCGACATCATGCCTTAATTTACAAAATTCTATTAAAATTCTAAGATCATTCATCTTTACTCATTTTTATAAATATTTGGGCGCGTACAGTACCTACTATTTTCCCTTATTTAAAATAATGAAAATGCCATTTAATAAGAAAAGTTTCTATTCATTATTTTTATGTGTATTATATTATCATATACATGGAACACCTGCAGTAGCATTATGATGACTTCGCTTTGCGGAGAGGTACCTTCCTGCCTGCGGGGTCATTGTGCCACTAACATAATCTTACTGGTCTATTATTCGGTGGTGGGTTACAAACTTTAGTTCTTGTTGGTTATATCTTGAGTAGTTTGCATCACTCTAACACCCAAAGCCAAATACTAACATTGTGGTGACCATAAGGAACACTATGAACCATTATTATGTATTGAATAATTACTATTGAAATAGTAATTATCGGTTTCACTTTTGCACCTCAGAGGGAACATCGGGCACTGATCTGCAAAAACCCAGGGAAATGCAGGCAGGAAGGTCTCAAAAAGTGAACCTAACAAGTCCTATCATTTTGCGACCTATAACCCCGCACGCGCCCTCCATTGCACAAATTGATCCAGTGGATAATTCTTCTAACGAAGACATGAACATTACGGATAGCATCGAAAATACGTACCAAAATATTCTTTGTACAATATCTATTCCTAAAGTAGACTTGGAAAATAACGGCAATGATTATGAAAAAAGGACCTTTGGATCACAACAAGAAGAATTACAAGAAAAACCTCCACCAACCGTGTCTGAAGATGGATGCGAAACAGACGATAGTGAAGCTGAGTCTGAAACGCAAATGGAATACACTGATAATGACTTAGATGAAGTATTGTTAGATTCTGAAGATGAAAATCCAAGTGGACGCCAAAAAATTGAAGAAATAGAAAATGAAAAAACAAAAGATATCAACGACGCGATACAAGAAGAAGTTGAAGCAAAATCAGAAACACCCCCGGTCGGTGGTTCAGGAGAGAACCATTATTTGCCTATGAGTCCCAGAAAAATGTCTGTTAACGAACCACCTCATAAAGCTATATTCGAAAGTTTTAGTGTATTTGATCAGTCTATGCCGCTTGGGTATGAAGATAACCCATACGTGGAAATGAATTTAGGAAACGAAGACGATGATACTCAAACGTATGAAATAGTTTGTGTAAATAACGGTAAAGTGGAACCTGTTTATATGGAACTTAATAACGTCTTATCTAAGGAAACGAAATCTCAAGATGATTCAGCAAGTACTAAGTTATTGGATACTGCATCGAACTTTGCTGACTCGAAAAACCATACTTTGAAAAGAGCTGTGAAAAGTGATAAGAGCTCAAAAGATAAATCAGAAAGTTCTGATGTTGACGATGATACAAACAAAGACGTTTCTTTGGATTCACCCTTTAGTAGATTTAGTATATCAGATACGTTCCGGCCGGCTTCATATTATTTGAGTAGTAGCAAAAGTACTTTAGATGTTCAAGATACTTCCGACAGTGAGTTAGCTTCTCCACCACCGGTTCCGAGTTCTTCCCCTCCGTGTGAAGATTTATCAGATGATGCTCTTTCCAAATATATCTTGGAGAAATTGGACAAATCTGATATGTCATACGATAACTCTATTTTAAAAATGTTAACGAGCGAGAATCAGAAGATGAATACCGTTAAAAGAAAAACTACATCGTTAATGATTTATGGAAGTCGAACATCTATTCATGATACACTTTCTAGAGGAGAGAAAATTAGAAATAGTAGAGCAAGTCTTACTAACGATATTAATAAAATGAATGGAAGTTCTAGTAACTTACTAAGCAGTTCTTTACTTGATCAATATAATCATTCAAGTAGCATTGAAACAGATTCTTTGAGAAGTTATAGTGCAGATCGAGGTTCATCTCGAGTATCGCTCGAATCAGATGTTAGTAGTAAGTTTGATTTAGTACCATCAAATATTTCTTCTGAAGTTGCTAGTTTAAATGAAAGCGAATCAGCTATAGATTTTAGACATCCTTTTGGATATCGTGATTTAGAAATGATGATAAAAAGAAGACCTCTTTCTGATGAATCACTATTTGAATTAGTAAAGGCCGAATTACCGTTTAATAACGATGTTCCTACTTATGTAGATTTAGATAGATATTTAGATAATTTACAAGCTGGTACAAGTGAAGCACAAAATATAAGTAGTCAAGGCCATTCTCACTTGAATATTTCAGCCCCAGAAACATCTAATTATAAAGATAATGTAATTCAAGCTGCACTACAAACTGCTTCACACACTCGTTCATCAAGTACTCCTATAAATCAAAACAGTAGGTTAAACAGCCTTGGAAGCAGGAATTCCATCGGACAACAATTCCGTCATATAAGTGAACAAACGTCTAGCTACACAGGTTCACAAAGCTCCTGCAGTTCGTCTGGAATACCTAAGTCACCAATGTCCTATTATTGTAAAAACTATGATGAAGAAAAACTTTTAAGTAAAAATTTAAACAACGAAGATTTCTCTGATAAGGTAAAGGAATTTGAAAACGAAAAGATAGCTCTTCGCACAGGGACTGAAACAAATGCATCTTCAACCTCTACAGGATTTCATAGCAGAGAAAGTTCTACGGAACACAGTGCTCCTTATTACTACTCTGATCTTTCTTCACAAGAGCATATTAACGTTTTACCTACTTCTCATTATTTGAAAAACACTAACCTTCATAGGAAACTGAATAACCAACGGCGCAGGGGCCCCTTACATAAAAAAAATGATATCTCACACATTCATAACCCCATTCGAAATAATCATACACTTATGTTGTCAGAACCATCTTTTGAATTAGCTGCTACAGCTAGAAGTGTGTCTGTTGAGTTCTTGAGTGCAGCTGTCAAGGATCCTGAGATTGATATGAAAAATATATACGAGTCTACTGGTGGAAGGAATTCTAAAATTCCAGAATCGATGAATTTGTCGGGTCTTGGATGTAAAAGGAATTCAAGCAGTCATAGTAATCATGAAAACCCTTCGCCAGAGTCCAATGCAAATTCCTTAATAAAGCTCTCTAGCACAAGTATGTCATCCCACTGTAGTGGAAATTCATCGAATACCGTATATTATGACGCCGAAGCAGACGCAGGTGCCTATGAAAATGTTGTTTGCCAAGGAGATAAACACTGGGACGAAGATACCCTGTGGAGAGACAATTTAAGACGTGTCTCTCATAGGCATGCTCGATCCATGGACGATTTAGACTCAATGCCTGCAGGAACGTCGCTATCTGCTAAGATAAATGAAGCCTGTGGCATGAGTAGCATCAAAAGAGTAAAGAAAGATGGTACAAATAAAATAAGTAGAAATGTTACTTATGTAAATTGTGACATACAAGGCCGAGTTTTAAGAAATAGGGAAAGTAAATCTGGTTTTCTTTGCAACTTTTTAGAAGAAGAACAAAAGTCGGATGAGAATGATGTGTATGTAAGTCTAGCAGAAAGTGCAGAAATGTCATTAAAACAATCAGACGAAGGTGTCTATGAACAACTAGCAGTCGAACCAAATAATCCAATCGTTTTCGCAAATAAAAGAGGATCTTGTTTAGCTGAAGGAAAAAATAAGAAGAAGTTTGAAATTGATAGGGAAAAGCTTAGACAGTGGGATTTGATGTCTAGTGGTTTAATGAAAGGCAGGGCAGGTCGCGTGCGGGGCTCAGGCGCTAGTGGCGGGGGAGACGCTGCCTGTAGTACGGACACAGGAACTGATAGTGCAAGCAATGAAGGTATCCTCTAACATTCTATGGTCCTGTAAGGTACACTATGTAAGTTATATTTCTGTTACAATATTAAAGCAAAGCAAAGTCATTATTTCTAATTTTTGGAAGTGTAAATAATTTGGCATTTTTATGTTTTTCATATCAATTTAATTTAAAATTATAGATTTGGTTTTAAGGAAGGGTTAAAACACGATAAGGTGTAAAGAAAAACCAAGCATGTGACTTTTAACGTGGATTGTGTTTTTATTTTGTAAATAGTAATCAATATGTCTACTAATACGCGCACTGAAACACAATACACCCTTTATCATGTTTACCTCTCTAATAAAAACTGAAATAAATTGAAAACATCAATCAAAGTAATTTTATTAAATTCCAATCTTACGAAAGTAATTCTTCCAGCTTCTATGACAATGTCAGGCGCGCATACGGAATCTGGTACAAACAATAATACGACAACTCAGCAAGCATTGTCAAAGAAAGCTTTTCTCGGAAGTAACACGTCTATTGGAAGGAACAGTCGGGACGCCAACATACCGGTACGTGCAGTGAGCCCGAGGGTCAGATGGGTAGAAGATAAACAATCTAATGATCATTACGGCTCACAACAAATGTCAACGTCTCAGCAAAATGTAAGATCGTTTAGAAATTCATCATTTAGAACCCTGTAACATCATCTATCAAAATTTTCATTTATCTGCAAAAAGCGATAGTCTGATTTACCGTTGATATTAATAATTTATTTTACAGTTACATGCATTGAGCACAGAGGACTCTTGGGGTTCAGCTAGATCGCCATCTAGAGCTTCTCAGCAACCCATTAGAGCAGTAAGCCCTAGAGTTCGAAGGAACACTGAAACTGATGATATGGTATGTGGTCATGGACAGTAATATTTATGGTAATGTTTTAGTAGTAATTTGTTTTGTGTTTTCATTTTTGTTTTGTTTGTTAGATAGCTTTCACATAAGTATTTTCTTTTATTATTTGTGCATTTTGCTTTATCATTTGTGTTACGTTTTATATTATTATATTAGCAACGGGGGCAGCAGCAGCCGAATCAAAATCAAAATGAGCAGCTAGGTGAGATTCCTACTGCTGGAGAACTTCTTGGTCGAACTCATGAAGAATTGGTGTTGCTCTTGATTCAATTACGACGACGCCATGCGGCGACCCATCGGGCCATCGAGCAGTGCTGCGCCCAAATCAGTAGTATTGAGGTGTTTGTTATTGCTTTTTATTTATTGTTCTTTGTTTAGTTGCATTATTGTTTGTTTGATTGTCTTTTAAATAGGTAGTTTCGTAGTTTGTATTGTATGTAGTCAATTATATAATCTTGAAAAAATAAATACAGTTAAAAACTCACACTTACACACGTTCCCACTCTTTAAAGCTTATTTCTTTGTAGGATTGCCTCAGTTCTTTAAAAGCAATGGAACGCGAAGAAAGTCTTCAACGTCTCGAATTTCTCAAGAATCAATTGATGGAATTGGAACACCAGTACGAAAAGAGCAAACCTCTAGTACAGCTAGTGGACAATATGGTTAAGTTAGGATCTCTATACAATAGACCTGGGTCTACTATTGAACGGCTGGAAAGGAACCAGAGGCTAAGGCAGAAAGTTCTAGCTGAACACGCTCTGGAGCAGCAAAGGTATGGTTCATCCCTTTATTTCTCTATTTTAATTATTTGGAAAAGAAGACAGTTTGGATTTAAATTACTCAAGTTTCGCTTCCAATTTGTGATTGATATGTAAATGACTGGATTTTCCAGATGGCTTGAAAGTGTGGCCGCAGGAAAATCTTTGGAAACAGAAGCAGCCAGAGCAAGAGTGGCGGAACTATGGGCATTGGAGCAAGAACTATCTGACGAAGCTGCCATTCTGCAAGGATTGAAAACTGACAAAGATGCTATCGAGAACTTACTTTCTGGTAAGACAGCGCTTCATGGTAGTGTGCTTATAAACATCTTAGTTTAATGGTTTGGTAAGATACGGTACGGTTTATGTTCCTAGGTGTTCGCGGTAAGTTGGACAGCGTCCACAAAGGAGAACTAAATCTTGATGGCAATCCTGCTCCCAGTCGAAGGTCTGCTCCCACCAACAACCAAAGTGGGGGAGGTCTCGAGGAGGAACTGGCGCGCGTTCAACAGATGTTGGCGCACAATTCTAAGGTTTATAAGGTTTTCGTCTATATCATGCACTTTTATTTTTTGTTTATTTACTTACTTTTACGTATTTTAGTACATACTTTTTATGACTTTTGTTTTTTGCACTACTCTATGGAATTAATTTATTGTTATTTATGTGGTATAAACTTTTTCCAAAATATTTATGTATATTTAAATTATGTAGGTACATAATATACCAATCGCATGTAGAGTTGTATGCCCACGTAGAATTGGATGGTTGTCCTTTTGTATCGCATGATTAAGAGCGAGAAAAAAAATGAAGCATTGTTATCAACTCATAAATACAGAAATTGGAGCAGACCGTGGCAGACAACGCCCGCCTGGAGCGCGAGCTGCAGCAGCTGCGGCGAGCGCTGCAGGCGCGCCGCGCCGCCGGCCAGCAGCACCACGCCGCCAACCCCACCGCCATGCTCGAAGACGGTCAGTACTATATTTAACATATCACTTGTTTTGCTCGCTCATTTTACTCATCCCATTCATGTTAGGCGTAGCGGGGCTCCGTCGTCAAAGTTAGGCATGAGGAGGTCGCTTCATGAAGTGGTGAGACATTTCATGAAATTACCAAATTCTTCGATATGACGAAAACATACACAAACAGTAGTAGACAATGCTAAAAGATCGAAGTGGAAAAGGAAAATAAGATAGCGAACCCTCGTGAAGAGCTGAAAGTCTTATGATTTAGAAAGAGATAGATGACAACGAACTCGTCATTTTCCGAGGGTCAAAACAGTGAAACCATCCGAAATACCTCAAACAAAATGTAGGTCCAAAATCCAAACTCTTTAGTTTATGCTTGATTGCAGAAGTTTCGCGAGTCCAGCAATTGGTGACGGCGTTGCAGCGTCAGCGACAGGAGCTGAGTCGAGCTGTCAGGCACCTCACTCAGCAGTCTCATGCATTGCAGAATACCCATGATGCTATGCCTGGTAAGTGATCCCTCTCTACTACAACCTTGCCATTTTTTTCTTTTCATTGTCAAAGTCACTCAAAGGCATAGTAGGTACCGTTATGGTAAAACTGATTCTACTTATAACACTGCATTCTTCTTGATAAAATTTCATATCTCGCAGACAAACCTCAAAATGATTTGACCAGTACGAATTCTTTGACTTTATTGCGGTGTTTCTTAGGGATAGTCAGATAGGAAACACCGGCTTCATCTAATTAAATTTGACAAGATAAAAGTGTTATTTTTAACCAACATCCAACATAAATATCATTTAATCTCTCATTCTCGTCTCCTTACTGAAAACAAAACTTAGAGCCAATAACCAGTCAGTATTTTGATTGATAAATGCCATATACTGAAGTTATAAAACCAAATACAATTATTTTTTTCAGGCAAACGTCGCCCCATGTCCTTCTGGCAGGAGACCAACCTCGACACGGGCCACACGATTGACCACGGTCACTCTGACTACGACTACGACGTAGGGCCGCTGATGCCGCCGGGTCACTATGAGCCGTCCAACGTTGAGACACCCTTGTACGTGGACACTAGGGGACCCGGTGCTGACGTCACTTCTCCGCTCAACAGCGAGGACTTGCAGCATGCTGGATTTAGTGAGTACATTATATAACTGTTGCCTCTGACGCTCCTGTTGACTGCTGCTCCTGTTGTTGGTCCGGGTTTCGATTCCCACGTCCGGAAAAAGTGTTATTGTATCTTCCAATGTGGAGTTTCTGTGTGACTGCCCGAAGTTTGGAAGTTAGTGGTGTGACACCCCCGTGTTTCGAAAAACACGTTAAGCCGTTGGTCCTGTGCCTGATCTCTCTCCAGTCGTGTCTGGTTGCCGTACCATCGGAATATAAGATGAAAGAGAGAGTGGTTCTCTGTTTGCGCACACACTTGATATCTTCCGCGATTCGAAACTCTCTATTGAGATTGCCTGCCATGGGCGAATTCAGTCAGTAGTCTATTTTAAGTCCATTTACGTGACGTAGTTACACTTACATTGCCACTCTGTCTATGCATGTCCCTCTAATGCATTCTTAGCAAGAGGACTGCATATAACAACTGCGAAAATTCCAATCAAGTCAAATGACTGCACGTCATCGAGATGTTTTTACTAATGGTTATTTGTTTACAGGTAACCTCACCAACGTAGAAAAACAAGAGATTAAAACAGTCCGCATAGTCAAACGCGAGAGTGAACGACGCCAGAGAGACAGGGAACGTTCTCTCCAGCCAATGTCCGACTGGCCTTCCAACAACATCACTGCTAACTTAGACCAATTCTTGGAAGAAGAACTCGTACAGTCCCTGAACTACTCTCGATCAACGTCACTACCCCGAAACGAGCAATACGAACAAGTATACGGCAGACGTGATAATAACTACTTACAACCAAACATGGATCTCAGCCCCAAATATGTATCGAGTCCATCTCTCTCCAACTACGACTATTCACAAAACATGTCTTCTTTAAGCAGCAGCTATAATAAAAGCTACGATAGGTCTGGATACGATCGTAACATGTCCTTATCAACACAGTACTTGAATAGTCCGACGGATAGTTCCAGGACTTTGACGAATGATCCTATGTCAAAGACTAGCAGTGTGATGAGTCTGACAAGGTCACACATGGAGTTGTCTCCGATATTCAAGAGTGAGGCCGCTAAGCAGATCATAACGGAGATGTCGGGTGATACTCCGAAGAATGGCTCCTTGCATAGACGTCAGGTGCCGAAGGAGAAGAGAAGGCATTACACAGCACCTCATCATCTTAGTGCTAAGACGTTGAACGAAATGCCGAAGGATGTGTACAATCAAGATGTAAGTATTACTTACTCTTATACATGAATGTTATTTTAAATCATAACGGTATACAGGGTTTAACAGAAAAACACAAAACCTGAAAAAGAGTCATTGGATTCATTATTATTAACTTTTGCTTAGAGATCAATCCTGTAATCAAGAAAATAAACTTCTGCTCCAAATACATTTGTGTTCTCTATACTCTCAACTCGATAAAATGTACTGAACACTGTTTTTATCACGATTCAGGTTTTACATTAAATCAGTTACAACTTGTAGAGCGTAGTTTACTAAAACTAAAGGCTTTCTAAGTTTAAAATAAGATGATCCAGTTATAACCGGAAGAGTTTCTTCTAAGCAAATCCTATACTACCCATCATGCCAGGATTGCGGAATTTATTCGAAAGAGTCACCGCGGACCTGGAACGCAGAGGGCTTTAGAAGGAACACGGATGGGTTTTACTCAGTAAGAGTCTGACCCCCTTCCGCTTCACCCAGAGCGGAAGAAGTCATTTGATGATTACCCATCCAAAAAAAAAAAATACTGCCCATCATCTCTTACGAATAGAAACAGCTTAGTAACGTTTTATGTGAAATAAATATCAGAGTGGGTACCAGTTTGATAAACTTCTCAAAAGCATTTGATATAATTAAAGATACTAGAGTAGAGAAATATAATTAAAGCATGAGGTGTCTAAGATACTAATAGTACTCAAAACAAAAACTGAAATGAACCTTTTGTCCAGAAGATGGGTCGTTCAGTGGATGATGCGGACATGGAGCGAGCTCTGCGCGGCGCTGCACCGGACGTGGTGCGTTCTGCACTACCACCTCACGCGCTCAGGCTGGCCGACAATACCATCGACCAGCTGCTAGCCGCACCGCAGAAGATTCTCATCCCTGAGAGATATATACCGGAGAAGGTAAGGTTCATTTATTTATTTAATATTTTACGGACACAGATGTAGAGAGCCGGACTTAATGCCTCAGGCATTTTTTACCAGTCAATCTTTGGGTGATGCAGAACAAATAGTGGTAGGTGCAATGTGGAAAAATAAGAAACGCTCTTAATATTTAATGAATATAAAGATAAATATATCAACTAAACATACAATAGGTTCATAGTTATCATCATCATTTCAGTCGAAAGACATCCATAGCTGCCGGTCGATTCTGCCGGTTGATTCCGTAAGCATGTCGAAGTGAAGTGATCACGAGGTGAGCTGTCAATCCATATAATGAAGATTGAATGACAGCTCACTTTGTGATCACGTGACATCTTGATGATATGAATTGACAGCTCATCTCGTGATCACTTCATCCAAGCTTTCACTTCCGACATATTTACAGAATCGACCGGCTGTTTCGTGGAGCGGCTGCATCTTAACCCCACAGTCTAGTAACTGGGTAACGTGATACCCATGGCAAGACTGGTTGTAAGCCATACGGGTTTCTGACGTATTCCTAACGTCAGTAAATACATAAACGTGTCTGGAATTTTATTAGGAAGGAATTTAATAGTACCCTAAGCAATCATATAAACGTGTGTTCTCGTCAGTCTAATTGTTACATGTATAAATTATCGACAGTTAATCGGTCCAATGAAGCACGATTGTATAACGTACTTTCGAATCATGTTTAATTTTGGATTAGTTAGAGTATTCCGGAACACACAGTAGCATTGTGTAACTGCATCGAAGTATCAAATCAGTTGAAATTGTTTCCTAATTAATTCAATAATAACACGAAAGAAAACGTTTGTCTTAATTAATCAGAATCACGAATAGTATTTACGAAAATACAACATCATATAAATAGTATATGAAAAGATGATACCTACAATTATCTTAAAGAAGAAAGAATTTACTCTTTCACGCAAAAACTACTGAATGGATTTTGATGAAATTTGGCACAGAGGTAGATTATAGTCTGGAATAACACATAGGACTTTTTATCCCGGGAATATGTTCCCTTGGGATAATTTTCGACAATCACGCGGGCGGTGAATAAATAAAGAAGAATAAGCATCAAGTAAAAAATTCACCGATGATATTATTTTCTCACAGCCCCCAGAACTGTCTCCAGAAGAACAACAAAAGAGGCAAGAGAAAGTGGAGTCAATAAAGAAAATGTTGACAGGCACATCCGCTGACCCCAGCAAGGTACGCATATTACACCTGTTACATCATTTCTACTCACTTCCGAAGTAGATTTACGATGCGTTACTTCCTGAGTTCTATGAATAACGAGGAATACATTCTATGAATGTATAAATTATGTCTATTTCCGATTACTACTTGAACTGCTCTTACATGAATGAGCTGAACTGATTCATTACCATGTATACTTACAATACACACGATCGTTTCAACATCTCTTCCAAATTTTTGAGCAACGCTTCTTCATAGTCTTTCTTCATCACTCTCAGTTGGAAATAGTTCATCATCTACATAGTTATTAACTTCATATAGTTGATACTGTACATTCTGTACATCGAATGCATTCAGTCTTCATGTACTTTCACTATATTAAACGATGCACTCTAAATTCGCTCGCCCTGCTTTCATTGTTGTTGGAATGAACTTTTTTATACTTTTTGCATGTTCATTCTACTCTTGACTGATTACCCTAGTGTCTTAGACCTGAAACCTGAAAATAATGTATAGAATAAACATAGATTGGTTTTTGCAGACAAAATACAGTAAAAAATTCTTGATATTGAGAAAATTCCGTGTCGATTTTGGCATACGTTTTTGTTCGACTGAAAAAAATGATCCAGTTTTTTGATAAGGCAAACATTTTCTATTCACCAAGAGCATAAATATAAGATATTTATGCTCTTGGTGAATAGAAAATGTGTTAATGAATAGAAAATGAATATTGGATTCTGTCTGGAAACACCGCAAAAGCTTGTATAGCCGCTTCGAATGTTGGCTGTAAATATGTAAACCGGCACAGTCCTACATGTGTGTGCTTGTATGATGACCGTTAGAGTCCGGACGCGGGCGAGAAGCGGCAACGGGAGCACTTGCTACAAATGAACCAGATACTCGCCAAGCAGGTCACTGAGATGAGCAAAATCATCGCCGGTAAGGACGTTGCTTCATATTAGTTTTGCCTACCACCGTTTTACTTGTATACTTACTGTATTTATTGTCATGTTTGTTAAAATTTGTCAAGGTGTCTGTGAATCTGTTTCATCATTTTATGATTCTCTCATCATATCCGTTTCTTTTTAGCATTTCTGAATTTATAAAATGTATAATAAAATGTAGGAATTATGGATTAATGGAACAGATTGTTTGGTTGCACTAAATTGTCTTACGTTTTCAATGATTCACGACTTTTACTTGTATTTTATTTTTAAAGCTGTAAAATTGATGTAAATGACAGCGTTTTCTAAAATCTCATACCAGACAGATGTTTTTGGCAATCTAGTGTACACGCTTAAATATTTATACTAGTAAGTTCAAATAAATGTTTAATATCACCCTTTGCAACGTGACACTAAATGTTCATGTAGACTCCAAACATTGTATGAATGTCTCACATTTTGATTTTGTCTTAATTTTCTCACAGAATTGCCATTTTGACGTGTTTCTTCTTTTCAAAGTAGCAATTATTGTGTGTGTTGATGTGACTAACCTACACGTGTGTGTCACGTCTGTAACCGTTTGCTTGATGTTGTTTGTCCCGTTTGTGCAGGAACCAACACTGAGCAAGGACCGTCCGCATCCAACCACTGATAGCCAGACAACTTACACCTGCACATTTCATAACTCCTACACATTATCCACTCCCATTAATTCAACCTGGGTACAGTAGCACCTATCTGCAAGAATACATTCATCAATAAAATTACCTGTGTAGCGATGATGCTTGCCAGATGGTACTCTCTGCCCATTTCCATTAATAAATAATTTGCTTCAAATCCCTCAAAAAAAATGTCTTGTAAGTAAATTGGCTGACTCGGACGGTTCTTCGAAGATACCCACTACCCAGTGTGTTGCGGCATGGTTTCGTTTTTTGCATTTTGTTGTGAGTAGCTCACTTACATTTATTTTTAGTTAAATATCATTAATAGTTGCATTGTTTTTGTTTGCATTTTTATGTGTGAATGGTGATTTGAATTAACAGTTTTTTCTTTTTGTGTAACGCAACCTAATAGTTTTTATTTTATTTCATCAGTTAAAGCGTTAGAAGAACTGCCTCAAAATGGTAATGCTGACGACTTGGACGATCGGTCACCAGACGTAGAGCTGCCCATCTACCAACAAAGAGACAATTTCTTCACCTAGGACTATGGAAATCTTCGAACATTAAATTAAAAAATAATATCCATCACTTTTCAAAGAAACAAGCAGAATCGTAACTATCTTAGGATGCTTTGATACTTATGATCACTTCAAAGTAATAACATCATCATGAATGACTATACTTACTGGTATCTGGCTGTCTTTGGCTTAGTAAATCTTTGGCGAATAATGCGTACTTAAAACATACTAGTACTGATATTAACACCTTCACTAAACATTGAAACATATAACCAAGCTGGGCTTTAAGTAAAATATAAGCGGTCAATGTAGAATGTTCAATTAATAGAAATTTAAATATTATTGTAATAGTTTTTTCGTATGTTTATAGATGATTATATATCAAATATTTAAATCCTTTAAAGAAGCATAATGGTCTATATTGAATCTACTGTTTTGTAATTAGTGAGATCATGAGGTGTTTAGTCATGTCAATGTTTTAGTAATTTATTCATGTGAAAATGAGAAAAGCTCGATCTATCATTTGACTGCTTAAAAATATCATAAATTACAATGGAAAATAGTGTGTACCAGAAAAGTTTGATATTTTGTGGATCTCCATCTCTATATGTGTAGGAACTAGATATTTAAATGTATTTTGTTGGAATAAATTCGACTTGCATTGTGCGTTCCACATATCTATCAGAATATCATTTACGTGAATTTGTAAGTAGCTGCTAGGAGGTAAATAGGAATTGGTATATTTTGTAGCACTTGCTCAATCTTGTGGACATTCCTTAGCGATGTTATATTTTGTAGAAATACATATGATTCAAAAGATATACTTAAAATGTTATTTTGGCCAGTTAGTATTGGCATATTGTTAAAATCAATACTTTGAATGGAAACACTTCCAACAAATTTGGACATAACGATGGCGTATTACCAAGTTTCGACACTTCCGATGTTCAAACAAATTCTCGTTGTAACCCTTCAATGTATTGAGTATGCGGTATGCGGTTATTAAAGATTATTTTTGGTACTTATATAATACAAGTCTTCTATGTAAAAGGCCTTGAATTGTTACTTTAGAGTTAAGATAAGTAGCGAATTGTACCTAGATGACGTTGATGTATACAGTTGCCATGTTTATTGAATAGAAAGTGCACATTTATATTGATTAATATAACTTTAGATAACGAATGACAATGCGTTTTAGTATTATTTCGTTTTATTTTTCTGTCTTTTAATGTAAATATTAATACATATACCTATACTTAATACATTAAGTTTACATAATTTAACTTTTGTGTACTTACGTCTTTATTTAGTTTATTGTATGCACATAATATGTAGCTCGTCAATTACTTTTGTACCTAGTATTGTATGAATTTATGTGAACACTTTATATATCGAATATATCTAACCCGCTTCGTATTATTTGGTAGCTGAAGCAAAAAACACGATTGCTAATTAATTACTCATTCATAGAATTAATGTTTCATTAGAAGAACATTTACGATTTAGGGATCGTTATAATTATCTTCGACTACATTTTGCAGACGATAACGAACAAATTGAGAAAGATAAGTATAGCGTTAATGGCGAGGGGATGCTTTGCGACAATTTTATTTCATAATTTGCAATTTATGGGCTATAATGTCATGTTTTATTGGTGGAAGTTTAGTAGGGAACAGGAGGGGGACAATATTTACTGCAAAATGAAGTCATGCTGTGGGTAGGAAACCTTAGTTAGTAAATGTATCAATGTTCACAATGTCTTAAAAGCTTTAAATATTCCTGCCTACAATCGTTTCTGTAGCTATTTCGTTCGGTTCAAAGTTACAATTATTTGTACAATTAGCTTTTACCATTTGAAGTAGAAGTAAAATTATTTTTTGTGTGTAGGAGAACAAAATTACTTTTGTACAAAATCTAATATGTTGTATTTAGTGCCATGGTTTCGCATTTCTATTTTTATCGGTATTTTTGTAGTTCTTTAAACTGCCAGTAATAATTTGCCTATGACAATGTGTGTTAGAAAAATATAATACTTAAATTTAGAGCTCGTAGAGCTATTTGTAGAAAACCTTGCCATTTTGCCCCTTTTACTTAGTTTTTGCAAGAAAAAATCACTTCCCTAAAGTTCCAAAGACTGTTTCTTATCTAAATCAAAATTATTTTGTTTTAACTGTCAATTATACACCCCTAGAAAAGTTTATTCTACGGTGAAACGCTATGAACTTCCAAAAATGTATTTACTAGTGGATTTTGAACAAATAATACTTTGATTTTAAAATACTGGAGTTTTCCGAATTATTGTATCGTAGGAGATATTTATTATAATGAATAGCATTGGTATGAGAAATATAGAACTACTTCCTCACTCACCTATTTTAAATTGTGACGGAATATATCCCTTATCGACTCAAATATATTTAAAAACTGTAGATACTATTCCTGAATAGTTGAACGTAATTTATTCCTAAAAATCCTATGAATACATATAAACTAAAATATACCCTTTAGGCGCATTTAGCCATAATATAAAATTATAAAGGGAACATTTATTAGTACTTGCGATTCCCCAATATAATTATATATATTGCCTTATAAGTAGACTGCCCGTATTCGAATGATTTCTACTTCAATATGTATTAGAAATAGGTGTTAGAACTGTAGCCCTAATATTCAACGAATGATTCTGAGTATATATAGCTTTATATTTAGCTATATGCTAAAGCTTATTAATTGACCGTTGAAAATGTTTATCGGAACTATAGAAGCAAGTGGCGAAATAATTATATTATAATATAACTCAGTATGTATATTTTCGAGAAATTATTTTTCATATTATAACAAAATATAAACAACAACTGATGGTATTGTTCTTTTACTTACACAGAGGGATAGTTCAAGCAGGCCTCGTAGGCGAGGTACGCTAAGAATGCTAATTTCTTTATTACAAAAACGTTTTCAGCAAATATTTAGTGTACTTTCCTTCAAGCCTCCTTCAACATTCCACCTTGCTCAGTGCCTCATATAATTTCATATCATTTCTTTTATTTCATTTGAGTTGTTCATGTGTACCTATACTTACAGTTTTCATTGCGAGTAAAGCAGCTTGCTTCGAACGTAGCCTACTAATAGAAGCCCCCATATTAGAAGTACTATTTTGACTGCCTTAAAATGAGTTGTTGTGTAAATACCTACAGGGAATTGTGCATATTGTTTTATATTATTGACTCTATCCAATTTTACATCAATCCTTGTAATTATAGCGCGTATGTTGTTCACATCTGAAAATAAATAATATGCTGTATTACCTATGTGTTTGTTTTATTTGGTGTTTTGAGTTTCCCATCAAAATGGGTGTACTAGTAGATCGGTCAGAGGCCATAACAAGGTTTCAGTCGACTGACGCTAACGTCTATTGAAAAGTCCAAAATGTATGAGAATGACATTTAAGAATCAAAAAGTCACGTGGTCGATCGAAAGTGGTTAGACAACGTGTCCTTAATCAGACTTCGTTAACCAAAACGATACCTGGCGTAGACAAAGCAATGCATACTGCCGTCGAAAACGTCCTTCGACGTTTGAAATGAGCTTTATCTCAGACGAAATAATGCTTATTTTTCTGTTTGTACTTTTCCCGACGTGGCTGTTGTATGCATAACTAGATACGTCCGTGACAACCGCAAGACCACCAACGCCAATCGCTTCTATATTTGGTAAATAATTAGTACTCAATTGGTACTAATTAGTACTCGAACAACAGAATTGGTATCTTAGTAGTTTTTGAGAAAATCGTCTTTGGCGGCGGTAGTCACGCTCCGTTCAGCAGGACCACCATGAGCGCCAAAAAAGGGGGCATGCTACAGGTATTCTAAGTATACAAATAATTAGTACCTACCCTTATATGTGATTCATTTCGTAAAAAAGTCTAAACTGAAACATTTGTATTTACCAATACCAATTCAATGTTGTTTGAGTACTAATTAGTACCAATTCAGTACTAACTATTTACCAAATATGGAAGCGATTGGCGTTGGTGGTCCTGCGGTAGTCACGGACGTAACTAGGTCCAGTTTTCATGGACAGGAAACTTTTTTTAGTTAATTAATCAGCTTTGGTACTTGGGGAATTAAAATAAAACGAACTGAAAAGGTCAGTTGAACGGAAAAACACAGTGGACTTTCTTGTGGGAATCGCATAAACGTTTTGAGACTCCCTGCCGGAGACTGTTTTTCCTGATAGCTACAATCTGAGTTCTTAAGTTAATAGTGAATTGGTTACTTCTAGGAGAGCAGGTTCCATCGTCGACCACATCATCGCTTTCCATCAGGTGAGTGAAGTTAAACGAGAGCCTATTAGATCAATAAGAAAAATAACAATGTATGTAGTCAGGTCGAAAAGGTCCTGCAGAATGAAATGTTGTTAATAGACCTTTTGGGAGTCAGTTGTTGAATACAGCCAAGCTGGGCCATGAATGCAATATGATTATATCATGGCCTAATAAATAGATCCTTCGTTTTCCTAATTGGCAATCCCATTATCCTCAATTAAGTAAAATCAAAAATACAGACAGCTCTTGAAATCCTAAAGGAAATCCCTATTATGCACATACCTACGCACACTACAGTCAAAGAATATCCATTGACTGTAATGTGAATGTTAATGTAATATCGTTACCTAACACTAGTTCGTGTTGGGGAAACCTTATCGTTTCTTGTCTGGAAAAGGAATTATTGTTACATTAACTAAAATATTCCTTACCTGGGTTGGTGTGTTTATGCATTGAGGAATTTCCATTAGGAAATTTTCAGGAGCAGGTGTCATGAGTGTAAAGCTCGGTTTGGGCCTTTTTCATTGATGGGAAATCTTCAAATGACTTCCCGTCCGGTAACTCCTTCAAACAATACCGCAAATTGGCAGAGAGTCTGACACTCCCTTCGGCTTCGACCAGAGTGGAAGGAGTGATTCGATCATTTCCCATCCAAAAAAAGCCCTAGACTTACGATCGCTTTAGTACGTTGGTAGACCAAAGGTAACGCTAGCTTCAACAACAATGTAATAGTACTTAGTGTATATTTTTCGGTTGAAAACTTCATCTGAAGTCCAACCTAAAGCGAAATTAGAATGTAACACTTACATCTAGAAAAAGTAACCATGCAAACAGAAAAAGACAAGATACCTACAAAATCAAATTCCAGGCCTGAAAACAAAATAAACGTCGCATTATCTAAAATCTGAAACTTCGGAGATGTCTTTGACCAGCAGTTGACACCGATAAGCGCAGTTGAGTGATGGATTACAAAAACGACGTTGAAATTGAATTTAAAAGATTAGCTTGTGACGCACAGTTTTATTTGCTTTTCATTAAATGAGTATTAATGTAGTTTCGCTGACTATACATACCTTTTATCCAAAGTCTGTGAATGCAGTTCAGAATATCTCAAAAAGTTATGGATGGTCTCCTAGGAACGTTTTTCCGTAACTATACCGGTTAAGGTACCTGCCCTTACTATCCCGTCTCAAAAATTCATCGTGTATATTTAAAGATTACATAAATATAATAATATGTTTAAATGAACTTGGCTATGCCATTTTTTAAACATAAAGTAAACATTCAAAAACAGCCACATAAAGCATTCTTAAGGTATTGAATCCTGACTAAATTTCAATGATTCCTACGCAGGCTTTAAAGTGCACAAATGTGTGTGCAAACACAGGTGCACTAATGCACTATTTCTTCCATTAAACTCATATTCCGATGGGATAGCAATTCGGCACGATTGGAGAAAGATCTGGTATAGGACCAACAGCTTTGTGAGGTATGGCAACAAAACAGATGGAATGAGGAGAACGAATGTATTTTTGGATTCATCGTAGTATTAATCGGGTGACAAGGAAACTGAAGAATCTTTATTAGTTGTGTACTAACGTAGAATAAAACTTAATTATAAGTAGAAACTTTATGAAAGCGACTAATCTTGGGTTTGTGGCGAAACGCTATGAGCTGCGGTCAGCCGAGTTGATTAAGTTCAGCTAACATTCTGCTACAAAAATCTTTAATTCATTAGTTCACTGCCAGACAACATACAGCCTAAATTGCTGTCTTAGAAGCATACAATTATCAATGAGAGCATATTGTGTTACGAAGGTGACAGCTCTAAGGAATGATTTTTAAAAATTCGTGCCCAAGGTGTTACGTAGGTGATGATACGATAGGAGTCCCATTCTGGGCGCGGCTTGCGTACCCAATTAACTATTGTAAGCATCAAGAACATATATATCGATCCTTCTCGTACAAAGAAAGTAACTCCAGATGTCATACTTAAAAAACGAAACGGCTAAACATCACTTTTTAACAAAAGTGATGTTTTGAGGAAATGCCGTATTTTAAAAACCATGAGTTTCACAGTAGCGCAATTTGAAATATACAGATCGAAAGAGCGTGCAAAACTGAGTAATAGTGCATCAAAAAGTCAGCTTCTCTCGCACTAGTTATTATGCCCGTAGTGGAAAGTCGATATTTTATATAACACCCATATTTACGATATCTATCATGAAAATTGATAAAAAACTGTAATCTTTACGTATTAGGCCACTAATGATCGTTAAGACACCGTTAACACCGCTTATTGAATGGTTCCCGACGTGATTGATTGCACATCGCAGAAAACCCTCGCTTGTATACATCTCTATCTTATAACTTGCAATTACTCGCAAGATTCAGCGAGATTGATTAATTTAAATCGTGCAATTAAAAAAACAGATTTGTTTTCAATAAATCACACGTATTTTACTTAAATATTTAAAAAGTCAGTCCGACAAGACAGCTTCTTTTTAAAACCTGTCTATGAAATATATATTTATGAATCAATAAAATAAAAAGAAAGCGATAAGAATTTGACAGTTCATGAAAAATTGGTAGAGCTCGAACGAATGTTGTTTTGTTTTTACGATGTTTATTTTAACTTGAATTAATAATTTTGTTACAATTTACTATTTTACTACTCAAACATAAATCACAGAGCGTAAAAATATTCGAATAAGATAGTTATATTGTAACAATATGGAACAGATAGAGCTCTACTTATTCCAAAGTATTAGGTGTCCTGGCAAATTGTAATAATTGATGAAGAAGGAACGGAGTCAAAACATTCGCCATTTTATTGAAAACTTTTGATAACAATAAAAAAATCAAACCTAGGAACGAATGTTCCATACCTGAACTTGCGTTCACTAGACCCATGAAAACGTAATCTCTTTTTTATGCAGCATAAGTATCATAAATTACCATATAAATGACCGCAGAACAACATTGCTATTTTTACAGCTTAACTACATTCTAGTTTATATAATCTCAACGTGTTCAATCAGATATAAAATTGTTATAATTTGTTGTTCCGATGTAACCCTTCCCCTATTTGTTGTAGTTTGCAGCACGCAGGCAGTTGCTTTGATTTATTCGTCTAGTGCGAAAGTGTCTATAGATAAGTAGTGATAATCTTCAAACTGATTTACTAAAACAGCAATATAAATTCATAACTTACAATAGGAATATCCAATAAAATAAATGTGAAAATAAATTTCTAAGTTCTAATCGTGAATTTGTAAATAACCGTCATTTAAAACCGTTAAAAGTTTAGTTCCTAATTTAAAATTTTTCCGATTTCCTGATAATTCCACGAGGTAAGTACGAACCAACACTGGGACTCAATTCTTTGTCTTCACCGAAGTGATTATGATTCCCTGCGCGTACGCAAAGGCGCGGGCGCTACGTGGATGCAGTTCAATGCCGCGAGTCTTCCTTCCGTTATTCTCGACTCCGGAGACAATCGGCGCGTGCGACGATTCATCTCAAATGTCAATAGACCAATAGAATGCAAATTTAGTGTCGTATGAGCGATTGAAGTACCTTCTAAGTATCAAACGGTACTACGGTTTAGTTTGACAATTATTTAGGACAATATCAAATGACACAAAGTTTATTTAAATAACAGAAGGCCGACATTAATGCATTGACTTTTCCACACCATTGTGATGGTAGATTTGTTGTGGCACATAATTGTTGTATTGATAAATATCGCAGGAAGATTTTTCTACAAACATTGTCATCTCTGTCTCGGCGTTATGAGAAAATGTCACCAAAGAGTTCGTCGCGAAAATTTCCGATGAACTCTTAAACTGTTGGCCCACTAGATACGCCTGAAAGGTGTCGTACTTTAGGTACATCCAATTCCTCTAATTCCAGTGGCAACACGCCACATTCAATGTAAAGTTGTAGCTAAACTGACTGACCTCCTTCAATGATGAGAGCTGTCAAAAGAAAATACATAAATAAACAAATGAACTAAGATTGTTTTGTTACCCTTGAAAAGTAATGGTAACTCTAATCAGAGTGGGTCAATAGCGCATTAACTATTGTTTGAATAACTGTTTATTTGTCCAGATAGTAATAGGATGACATTCAAAATGTGCCTCCCATGTTTGTATTAACATAATTTCAACGTAAAATTACCAAACGCTCCCCATGGTTCTACACTACCGGCTCGTTTTAAACAAATTAGGTCCGACGCAAAATAAAGTAACAACAACACTCGTTATGAATAAACTCACCCTTTGGAAATACACCTAGTTGCCTACTTAGCCCCGTCACCCGCTAAACAGGGTTTCATTAAGCACAAATTAAGATAGGCTTACTAAAGTCATTATAATAATTCATATTCTAATTTCACGGGCGGCGAGACGCCTTGTTATGATCTGAGAGAAGGCAAAAACATAATAAATGGGAGTATTGGAATATCTCCAGCTACTAGGTCATTATAAGACTTGTTTTTCACATAAATATTTTCACTTCGAGACTACTTTGTGGATGCAAGTAGTAGAGTTAGCCGATATTAAGCTAAAAGGGAAAGCTTCTGCGAAGTTAGTACTTGTGTGGAGTTGGGCATGTGTCGGTGAGTGGTTGTTTTTGCTAACGTCCGACCCTTAAGTAGCGCCAGTGTGTCAGTTTATTACTTTATCCAGCGCTCTGCTGCTGTGTGTCTATTCCTTATCATGTATACTACACAGCTTTGTACTCACATCTTGGAAGCTCGGAGGGTAAGAAACTTGTAAAACCAGTACGTTGAACTTACATGATTTTAACAGCATAAAAACATATTTTTGGTACCAAAAAGCAATAAAATTGCAGCAAAATGGTTTCCATAACATTCCAATAACCATACAGTTGCAAGTACTGATCTGGTGGTATTAATTCTGCTTCATTAGTGTTCTCGAGTCACGGGACGATAATATTCGGGAGTGCGGAGCGAACGGGACATTTTTATCATTGGCATAAATTAAATGTAATCAGGTATTTGGAGCCTTTCCCTTGGCGACTGGTTTGGGGACCGTTGCTCGACCCGGCACCCACCGTTGATCTCATTGTTTGATACATTGCACTTTTGGGGAGCGTCGCTTGTGCACCATCATCGATCAACCACTATACAGGCTGTTTGTTTTCACTAGCTGATGCTGATCTGATGTACAGTTACACTTTTATTTTTTTGCAGAAGCTGAGCAGTTAATCCTTAAAGTATTTGATTATGTTTGAAAAAATTACAACAAAGGTCAACAAGACTATTCTTAATAAATTAAGTTTTTCTTATACATAGTACCTATCTATAAACGAACGAATAACAATATTCCAGAGAACGGGAACGTACGCATGTAACACTATAAATATGCACATCTAAACAACCAAAATTATACAATGCAAACTTATTCTATGAATACTAAACTCCTCATGAAAAACTTACTGAAAGAATGCTGACTTACTGAAATAAATATTTAGGAATCAACTTAGGTAGCTGATGATGAGGATTTCTAAGAAGCAACTATAAATCGAAGTCCTTAACGTGCAGAGACTAGTTGTCTCGATATCTGACAGTACCTATTGATGAAAAACAAATTCACCTAATACCTCATTTCGTATTCTTGGACTCCAAATCAAACACGAATCATCGCAAGACGTCGAAAGAATTTACCTTTTAATACTAAATTCATTGCACATAGCGCTGTTATGATTTTGTCGCTGAAGTAAAAAATAAAGAAGAAGCAGGAAAGAATTAGCATTTGTTTACACCCTGTGGCGGCGGGCGGCGTCGCGTGCGCACATATAACGCGCTGCAGCGAGTGGCGACACACAATCACACGCCGGCAGCCCGCCGCAACACCGCAACTGTGAGTACAGCACAACATACACGCAAAAACATACTTAACATCCAGAAATGGCCATTTTTTAAATTGGACTCTTTTGTTATCTACTGACTTTTCAGTGGATTTCAAAAAAGGTTTTCATATTTTGTTAATTATGAAAATCTTTTTTGAAATTTCATATTTTCATAATTAAAAAAAAACTAAACTAAAAACAGACAAAATACTTAGTTGTAGGAGATAAATTTCTTAACATAATAATAGTGATTGAAATTGCTTAGCATTTTAGGCTACATTTAACTCGATTATTGAAAACTTTGTTCTTATCCGTAATACTTAGTGTAAAAAAATACAAAGAAAAAATATAGAAACTAATTGAAGGTGTAAAATAGTTTAATAAAAAAAGATGAGAGCTTTTCCTAAAACATTTAATTTTATAAAATACAACAACATACAAGTAAACAAAGCTATGTCACCAGCCCATAAGTTACTCGCTACTTTTACCAGCGCCCGCGCAGGCAGTTGGCCAACTTTTATATTGTTTGTTTATAAAATTATTAAACATAATACATTCGCACATCACATGCATATTCATCACAGCATCTGCTTCTTTTGAACTTGACTCCTGTTTAGTGAAAGTGTTAAACGTTATGATTGTTTTATGATAATTTTATCGACTTTCGATAGTTCTTAAAGGTGTCACTAAAACCTGCTAAACTGACTCTTATTTAATTTTGATTATCATTAATTTTGCAAATTGAAAACTATCATAAAAAACATTTTCATACATAAACCCAGCTTTTAACCCGCGGTTTCGCTCTTGTGGCTTATTCCACAAGAACCATGTATTTATCTGAAGTGACCCCTCTAATGTCAATTAGTGCTAGTGTGAATTTCTATTACTGAAAGAATTTTCAGAATCTAATCAATAGTTCCGTCAACAACAAACAAATAATATTAGTTCAGATGTCAAAAAAAAATCCAATAATGGCAGAACAACAATTATAAATTTTGTTCTGCCTATTAAATATTGATATTCTTCGTGGTTACTGAAATATTTGCATCCATCGCTGAAAAGCTGGCACCCACAATAACATTGCGTGTGGTTATTATAACGTATTAACAGTTCGGTAACCGTAACAACGTCACATGCTAATGAATGAGCGTTTTTATTGATATGCTGATTGGTAGCTTATTTGTTTCCCTTTTTTATTCGGAATTGACTATTTTATAGTGAGGAGATTCCATAGTTCCGTTTTATTATTTTCTTCACTGTGCCTTTAGCTGTGCCAAGTTTCTTATTTCTTGTATTTTCCAGAAAGGAAAATGATATTATGTGACATTATGTCACTGATATCCATTTGCATTTTTGCCAAAAACATTAACTTTTGGACTAAAAAGCTTGTTAAGCAAACCTTTTTTTTATGTTTTTTACATAATTGCAGCTCAAAGCAAAAAGTAAAAAAACGCTTCTAATAAATGGTTGAACTAAATTATTCTTACGCGATAAATAGTTCCGAAACAAAAGATATAGTAAGTTCCAGTAAATAATATCTATAATTAAATAACTCTTTCAGCCAAAAACAATAGCAATCGTGTTGACATTACTTCTATTTGCAAGCTTTAACCGACTTCTTGGTAAAAAACCAAGAAGTGTTTGCTGTTGAAATCACTCACAATTTTAGCAAGAAAGTGTTAGAACGCATTAGTCTCTTAAAATATTGTGTCCAAGAAAAAATCTATTAAGTCCATAATTTATGAAATAACATTGTACCTGAATGAGATAAAGTTTTAAAAAAGATAGCCGTAACGAATTGTGTAATAATTCATTTTTTTAAATTACTTGACGATAAAACCATTCATAAAATTACAGTTTCGGTGTCAGGCGTGAGATATTGCAGGCCTGTTTAACTATCACTAGTGAAGATATGAATTAATAAATTTAAAATTTAAAAATTCAACAGCTCTTTGCAAAATTAACGGATTTCTTAATAACACAGAGTTTCGCTTGTTAAAATTAAAATTCTAGTTAGATCGATCGTCGTTTGTTTTGGTACCTAAGTACTAATCTTTCTGCATTCATCAATGCTCACCACGGTACCTAACTCACTCAGTATTCACATGCAATATGTATTATGAAACGCGCTATAATCGCACCTTAGGACTCCTGTCACGGCCAAGGGTTTTGTCTTTTAATGGGAGCGAAGGAGCTGTAGATGGACAAATGCTTTTCACTTTCGGCCGGTAACCTTAGCCACAGGATAACGACAAGAGTGAACTCATCAGATGTTTAGTATTCACAAAGGGTGCCAGCGCTATCAATACGCGAACTCATCGCTGAGTCGCGTACTTAGGTACTCATGTGACACACGGAATTGCGTCCAATATAAAGTCGATGTTATTGACATTACTGACGAATTGTTTGCGGTACGAGCGACCGGGAAAAGGGTTTTAAAAACGTGCCTAAAATGTTTGAGTTGACATTTTAAATGGAAAAATATTTGTAGTTTTATTAGGGTGCATTTGAAGCATATTGAGTTAAGTGGATTTTTTATTTATGAGAATCAAATGGACATAAACCCGAGATTTTTTGTCTTAATGGCTGTTGTAAATAAAGTTAATTTTAGCTCGCGGAACTTGGATGGAGAGGTGGTAGGCCTTAGCCCAGGATTGGGACAGTTTAAAAACAAAAAAGATTTAAGAACCTGTACCTAAGCACCAATCCAAACATTCGTGTATTATTTTAAATCGTAATAACATGACTCTTGATAAGCCAAATATAATAATTTCATCCTTTAGGCATCTATTATTAAATTAAATGCCTAAAAACACCAATAAATTCCACAACAATGCAATAGGGCTGAGACATTCCTGACATTTAGTACTAAAGCCTTTGGCAGTTTATTACTTCTCAGTAATTGAGCGAGGAGCTTCGATGCGACTGCCAATTGAATACCATCAACAAAACAGATAGGTAAGCAGGTAATTAATTTCGCATGTAAAATATAAAATAATATTTCGAAAATGTAGATTTTTGACCAAGTCAAAATCGTTACCTTTAGAATGAGATCCTTTGAAGCCAAGAATTAAAATCAACATCATTTTCCGGTACCTATCCTAATTGATGTGGAATAGGCGCAGCATGTATTTAACCTCCACTCACATAGAGATTTGTCATCTCCTTTCTAGACAAGAATTAAATATTAAAAAAAAACATTGGAAAAAAATCCATAAATTAAGTGTTTATTGAGCTTGCATTTTATGATAAAAATATTTTCAAAATATAAAAGAATTGCTGCCTTCGTAGGGCCAAGATGCTTTACCTGCAAACCAAACTGTTTTGCTGGCTGTACAAACGTAGTGATTATAGAGAAGGGAAGCGTGATGGTTCCGCTGTAGATCCTTTTATATTGTTATGAGGAGTTTGCATTGTTGCGTGGTTAGAACAATGACTGTCCAGAGTTAGTTATGGCATAAGTATTTTAAAAACCAAAGATCTTCATAACGCTCTAGTGTAGTACGTACCTTAATGCCTCTGAAGTTTAAAATATGATCTTTTTCTAAAAAAGGGATAAAGCCCAACGTTTACATTTTCGATTTCGAAATATTTATCCGGGAAAAAATCGAGGTAATTTACGGTAGCTACACGGTGATTATGTAGCTTTCTGTAAGTAAAAGAATTTAAACTGTAGGCATATCCAGAGATATTTTTCTAATCACGAACTAAAATAATGAAATATGTGATATTTGAAATATTATTCAAGCAATAATTTGGAACAAAATACCGAGTATCATGGGGCATAATGTAAATATTAGGAGACATTACTCCCGGGCCAAGTAAATAAACATAGGTAACGTGTTTGTCAACGTTTTGGCAAGAATTTTCTTTTGGAACACAACCCGTGGATTTTCCTGAATTTTATATAAATTATTCATCATCAGTAGGGAATTGAATGCTGGCTTGTTTATATTTTGTTATAGAGACGGATCGTTACATAAACCTTAAATAAACAATTTGTAGTAAAATATATATAATGTTAAAATGTAATCCAATATGGGAAAAAACATTTAACTTTTCCTTATTTTTTACAAATTCTTTGATTCGTCATATCAGTTGCAAAACAAATTTTAGTTTATTGAAACATTTATTTCAATAATAAATGCTCGTGTCAATAGAGTCAGTTGAAGATTTACCACACTCTCAAATACCCTAAAGGTAGATCTGCAACCACGTTCTTGGCTTACTAATATTTCCACTACGGCATAAACTTTAGTACTTACTTATTATAGAGAGAAAGAAAAATAAACCTTCCGTACAGAAATATATGCTTTGATTTGCTGCTACCTAAGCACCCATCCTCTGACTCAGCCCCTGATGACCAATTTGCATTGCTGATGGACCCCCAGATGTCCAACCGGTTTCTTTTTGTTCCGAGAATTAGCACCGGCGTTCGGTGTCACCAGATTATAAATATTAATATGTGGTTTAAACTGGCGAAGTTTAATATTTATACAGTGGAACATGCTTTGACAATTTAGCTAATCTATTGTGAACAATCTACGAAAGTTAATTTATAAATGTTTTTATATTTATGCAGAATTATTATAATATTAGAAACGTAGCCCATAATAATCGAATTCAAGATTTATTTATCATCATTTAAAGCTTTTCCTTTCTGGAAAGCATTCCTTTAGCTTCTGAATGTTTTATAGTAATATGCACGAGAACACAATAAAACGCAGTTGTTTATGAATGTCTGTTCACTGCTTTATTAGGTTTATCTTACTTTATAGCGGAATAGAAGCCACGCATGTCTGCACGACGGCTTTTAATGGCCTCAGATGAGACCATAATATTCTACTCAACAACAAAGAAGATGCATTGAATACTAATTTCCTTACAATAATTGTAATCAAGCCTAAGCTTTACCCATTTATATTTGATTGAAACAATGTCAAAGCTACGTTTTCTTTTTAGAGAAGACGTAGCTAAACATTTAACGGAAGAATATATCTAACGCGACATTTAACATCAAATGCTTAGGGCAAGGATCGAGAGGATTCTCAAATAATATCAAGGCTGAACGCCTTTTAGTTTATTGCGACATAGTAAGCCATGTTAATACTATTGTTAAGGAATTTAGTGGTATACCTACTAGGCACTTAAAACACAAATAAAATGCAACAATGAAAGAAGAATTAATGTTCGAAGATGTTTTTAAATATAGTTGCGCCAGAGTAATCAACATATAGTGTCAATTTCAGTTCAGAACTATTTCTTATTTCATTAAAACGTTTACAAAGACGATCCGTTGATCCTAGGGTCTCCGTTTAAACCCCACTTTGAAGGCAGCTAGGGCATTAAGTGGTGTTCTTCGGCTATTGTTACAAACGATCAAACAGATTTGAAGTTAGCGAGTGGGAAAAGCTATTTTCCGCTAAGCCATTAGGAGGTTTAGCTAGTCATTGTCTTACTCCGAATGGCTTGAAACTGTTTCAGAAAAGTGTATTTGGTTTTAGATTAGTTTGAGTGTCTTGAGCTTTCGATTTTTGGTGAGCGTAGGTACGTTAATACCTAAAGTCTATCTGTTTTCGAGTTTTCATTTAAATTAAACTATAGTTTCTACTGGGATTTTCTAACTTTAAGTCGTACATTCATTAACATTAAAAATATATATAAATATATCTAAAAAAGCTATGGAGAATAGCCATGTTCTGTAACTTACTGAAAATAATTTGAATTACTAATATCTGTTGCTGCATAGCATTGAGTTACTTCATCTATACAGTGCCCTTGTTTTTACAAATTACCATGCGTACATGAACATTTTATTATCTAAATTAATTGACCCTTGAATCAGCTGTTAATAACACGTCAGCATACCATCGTAAATTAACTTCAGAATAATTTTATAGCACAATTTAGAAACGCTCTAGATCAACTTGTTTTACTTTTACTTTTTAAGATGACAATACTGTGATAGTTCGCAGAAAAAGTGCTATAAGTCCAGCATGTTTTTTCGATGGCAATCTGTTGCGGTTAGGTAGGTGTAAGAAGAGACCTAGTTTATCACAATGAGAGGCTGGGGTCAGTGGGTGATGGTGACACATTTGGAGCGACTGCGACTGTACCGTTAGTGCGCCGGCGCTTGTACCTCGGAGCTGCGCGTGCGCACTTCGAGTAATAACGTTGTTTATTACCTGATTATTATTGACTCTATAAGCCCGCCTATGGCTTCGCCCGTGTGAAAATCGGAAATTATCTTAAAACGAATTGGGATGAAAAGTTTGACATGCTCTAATTTATGGTTTTCCAGTGTGCTAAGCTTTCAAATCCATTCAGCCGCTGAAGAGTAATTGTTTGACAAACAACCAAACCTATAAACTTCTAAACATACAGGCTTTTACATTCATAATATTTTTAGGATATTTGTTGCATAGAGTTTTCCACCCATGAGTAAGAACTTATTTGTAGGTTGTTTTTTTTGTGTCATAAACAAACAAAACTTGTAAAAGTCACTTATATGTTTATTTTATTATTATTATGAGTATTTTTACTTAAATCATAAAGTCGTTTTGCGATGTAAACTTTAAGAAAAAAATATCAAACTACGTTTCGACCTGTTTTTTTTTACATAATATGAATAAATTAAAGTGTTAATATACCTGCTATAATTTTAATAAAAGTGCAATATTGAGGAGATCCGTGATCCCATGTGATCCCTTTGAAAATACCATTTTACCTGCAAATCTAAAAACGCAAAAAATAAGTTTCGAACGAAATATTATAAATTCGAAAGTGAGTTTGTTTGTTTGTATCTGACGCTTTCACTCCTCATTTGCTGAACTGTTTTTGATGAACTTTAGCTCAGAGATGGACTCTGGAGACGGTTATACGTTTTTTTTGCGAAAATCTATACTATCGCGAACGAAGCCGCGGGCAAAAGCAAGTCAGAAATTTGACTACTCCTTGGAGTACTCTTTATCAAGGCAGTAAGTTAAAGACTTAATCGACAGATACCATCCAGGTAGCAAGTTCTACACACATCTCCATAATATTCCCGATAAATAGTCCATTTAATAAGCCATGGAATGTAGAACCGTAGCCGATAGTATCCGTTAGTCGTATACCGTACACACCCTGACACCCAAGCACCATGGGAAATGGGTAACTGTACTGCCTAGTTAGCAATACTGCTAGATAATTAATTTTACTTTGTAGATATGTTATAAGGAAATGCCAGGTGAAAAACTTGTTTTAAGATCCAGGTTTAAAGATGTTAAACCTGTATGAGAAGCCGTTTTATAATCTGACTTAGTCTTTTTATTATTTTATATCAGTGTGGTGGAGACGTTCTTTGAATGTAAGGTGTTATTGGCTTCATGACGATAGTGTTTTTTAATAAAAAAAAATTAAGATTTACAGAATATTTTCTTGTCCTATACGACATGGGTCCTTAAGTATGCGTGGTGGCATACTGCCACACGCACATATGTATGTACTTGCCTACTGTCATTTCTCTATGAACGCTTTTGCTTACTGTTGGACTGTTGCTGGCTGAATTTGTTGGTTTTGTTCTACGACATAGATCTCTGAGCGTAAATGCTGTTCTATGGTTTATGTATCTGATTAAACATGAATTGTTGTTGACTTCATAATAATAAACACACGTGTTTCCTTTGTCGACAGGTTCAAAATGAAAGCTATACTAGCGACGTTGGCCGTCCTCGCGGTCGCAACGACTGCAATTGAAGGTAAGAACATATGTATGAGATTAATAACCAATATAGAAGAAACTCAGGAAAGATTTGAGTATAGAAAAGAAATTAAAGGTCCACGTGCTGTTAGGAAGCAAATAAATTGAGATATGGGCAAGGGAAATAAGACGTTCCAAGTGTCGTAGAAAAACTTGAGATATACATCGAGAACATTGCTCAGAGCAACGCTATTTCTCTTCAAGTTTAGCAAGAAAATGCTTTGATAGAAGAAATATTCGGTATCAGTTAAACAGAACCATCAATATTAATCTTATCTCCCAGAACAATTAATGTCTCCCCTCACGATTGAGGCGACTTATCTCACACTAAACCTTACCAATGGTAACTCAACGGCCGATGGATTAACGGCTCTTCATAACAAAGGGTTAGGCGACATAAATCAATCTCCCGGTAAACTGCCGACTAAGTTGGGATTAACCCCGCTTATCTCGTATTGCAACTATTATACAAACTTACTGGGTCTGCCTTTGTATTGACGGGGTAAGTTTGTGATGACAGTTTTGGTTGAATAATTGAAAAGCGGAAAAAATACGAAGCTTTTCAGGGACATTTTATTGGGTTTGTTCAAAACTTAAATGCTGAGAGCATTTAAGTTTTGAACAAACCCAATAAAATTTAAGTTTTGGAATTTTTTCCAATTACTCAAAGTTCTGATGTTGATAGTTGCAAGTTACATAATGAACTTTACGCCATTTTTAAGATACCTATATATTATCACTAGCTTTCGCCCGCGGCTCTGCCCGCGTAAATGTCGAAAATTATGTGTTATTCCAGACTATAATCCACCCCTGTGCCAAATTTCATTAAAATCCGCTCAGCCGTTCTGACGTGATTGAGTAACAAAAATTTATCCATCCATCTATCCAAACATTCAAACTTTCGCATTAATAATATGTATCTTCTTATATATAAAATTCTCGTGTCACAATGTTAGTTACCATACTCCTCCGAAACGGCGTGGCATTAAAAAATACATACAACCCTAAATTTTCACTCTTCTATCACCAACCCCTATTTTTAAATAGCGATATTAGTAATTTAATTATTTTCTACTCTCGGCGGTCGATAATTGATCATTTACTCGATCAGTTAGTTATTCTTGACTATTTGTTTGGTAGAACGCGCTAATCCTATTTATTGAGGAAGGCTATATAACATCACGCTACGACCAATAGGAGCCAAGCATTCATGAAAAATGTGACGCAGACGAAGTTACGTGGGTCAGCTAATATAACATAGATATAGATTAGTGTAGAATAGATAATTTATTTTGTACTATGTGTGTGATTATTTTGCTAACAATTATTGACTTGCTATATAATCAGTTTCTAAGGCGTTTGTTCCATTATGTGCTCCCACTATAATCTATTATGACTCATCGGTCTTGGGCAATGCAGTTATGCTTTCATCTTTGGCTCGTGGATTAGTAATCACACTACATGTTGTGAATATTGAATATTCCTTCTTCACTCAGCCAACCCCTTACGATACGATATCACACGAGTACCTATATTAGTATAGGGACCTAGCTAAAACAATCAGATTGGCAACATTCATTCGATGTTTTTACTTAAATCTAGAGAGCCGAGGTCTTCCCTAAAGATTTCCGTTCCGTACGTTTTGTTTAGTAGTCTTATGGAATAGGTAAGGACGCCAGTACATCAAGCTACAACAACCTGTCAAATTTCTTTAATAGATTTTCAACTTTATCCCTAGAATTTTAGGTTCAAGGTTGTTCAACCTTGATGTGCTGGCGTCTTTACTAGCTTTTTTCCCGCAGTTTCGCTCCCATATCCAACATAATAAATACTAATCCATCGGACAAAATATGTTCACATACACATATTATTTTATAGTATTGCGATGATTAGTAATGGAAAGACATATCTTGCTTGTGACAGCTTGTACCTAACATCTGTTTTTGTTCCCCCAGCGGACAGCAAAGCGCGCATAGTATGCTACTTCAGCAACTGGGCGGTGTACCGGCCCGGTGTGGGCCGCTACGGCATCGAAGACATCCCCGTGGACCTCTGCACACACATCATCTACTCCTTCATCGGCGTCACCGAGAAGAGCAATGAGGTCCTCATCATTGATCCTGAGGTATGAAAATCTGACGTTTGCCACTCACTTGATTCCTGTTTTGCCACTTTTATATTATTTATTTTAGGAAGGCAAAACTTCTTTATGAGATAGGTACTATAGTAGGCGCCATATAAATGTCGAATAAAGTATATTGACCTTTCCCTAATAACTGTTCATAGGTACCTAAACAATAAAATTTAAATCGTTTTTCATTATTAATCAATGTCAAAGGATCACGAGAGATGATGATTCGGGACAGCTTTGTGTCATTAATTCGGTTTTTCAAATTAAAAATTTCAATAAATGTAGGTGGGTCAATGACCGTTATTCCACGATTATCTGGCGCCAACTATAGTTGCCGCCCGCGGCTCCGCCCGCGTGATTGTCGGAAATTATCCTAAGGGAAAATATTCCCGGGATAAAAAGTATCCTGTGTGTTATTATAGGCTATAATCTACCACTGTGCCAAGTTTCATTAAAATCCATTAAGTAGTTTTGCGTGAAAGAGTAAAAAACATCCATCCATCCATTCATCCACACTTACAAACTTTCGCGTTTATAATATTAGTAGGATAGTAGAATATAAAAAAGCAGAATAAAATAAGTATAAAGAATATTTTTGTTGCTCTTCTTTCAACTAAATTATGCTTGACACCCTGTAGTACCATCATGTATCTGTTTTGGTTACTTATCCTGGGTATATTTATTATTTATTTATTATATACTTTATTGTACACCTCATGATAAGAACCTGAACCTGATATTTTCGACCCTTTGCTTATAGAGGTTTTAAATGCATCTCTGATAGGCATAGCTCATACAGCGATTATTTTTTTCGCAGCTGGACATAGACAAGAATGGTTTCAGCAACTTCACTGCTCTGCGCAAGTCTCACCCCAATATCAAGTTCACGGTAGCAGTGGGTGGCTGGGCCGAGGGAGGCTCCAAGTACTCGCACATGGTCGCGCAGAAACAGTCCAGGATGGCCTTTGTCAGAAGCGTTGTTGGTGAGTAGGGAATGATGTAGCACAGCTTGACTTGTTGCTTGTTTACTTTGAAGAGGACCTTCGACAAAAGATGTAGGGTACATAGAATAAAAATGTACAAAGATTGATCTTTTCTTTAGTTTATTCAAGGTGCATGCTACTAGGTAACGAATAAAACTTGTATGACAAATATTGCATAAGTAATTACCAAATAACCAATTTCGAAACCCGTTACGAATAATCCTATTTATGTATAATAATTTAAGTTGAATGTGCCAGCAATTGAAGGGAATTAGGCTGGTTGGTAATTCCTTATGCATTGTAACTCAATTTTCGTTCCTCATTAATACGCTCCATGGATAACCCAGTGTTATATATTAAATGAAAACAATATAGGCTCGCTACAACAAGGAAGTTTACCCAGTAAAATATATCAAGTGTTGTGACTCACAATCTAGCCGTAAATTATGCACTGTTGTGTGTTTCCGAATATATTTCCTCATACGTTACCAAGATTCCTTATTTTATTGTTAACATAGTTTCGCAGCGACTCCCACAAGGAAAATAAAAGAAATCACAAAAGGGTGGAATTTGTTTGCAAACTGGATATTTTCTGTGTGTACTACGAGAATTGCAGCGAGCGAAATGTTTAAAGTATTAAGAAATTTATTTTGAAATATTTTTCCAGAAACTGGGTTACTCATATTTTGTACTTCCTAGAATAAAAGCGGAAAGAAATGAAGCAAACATTGCCTTCGATTGATAAATTTCCTTTCTGTTTTAAGAAATAATCATAGACTCATTCCCGATGAGCAACTTATCAATGATGCAAACATTTTTGCTTATAATCCAAACCATCATTTAAGCAAGATTTACGGACAATAATATTGTCTTATTAAATAGCAGACACGCAAATTGTATCAAGGGAGTTGGTATTCAATCTATTTTTCAATTTTCGCGTTACATCTCCCAAAAGTAGGCAAACAAAATATAATATCAAAATTCGCGAATGTCGTGTGTAAACATAATATTTGTCAAAATATCCATATCTCGATGCGAGAAAAGGTAATTCCAACGTAGAACACAAACCGTATACGAGTATCCATAATATTAGGATACTCTTTTCCGTCTAGACGTCTTGGTTCCAGGCTTTGACTCCTTAATTAGTTAAGTGAGAGATTTAGCTGTTATCTGGAAACCGCAGAACTTATTAGAGGTATTAAGACCCAGTATAATGACGGAGTATCTTGTAAAACCGTAGTCAAATGAGAGATCAATAGGTATCTTAGTATGGACGACCCAAGCTTAACTACAGAAAAATTCAAAATTATACTATCGTAAAAAGTTGATCTACGTTCTATCCGCAGCTTTCCTAAAGAAGTACAACTTTGACGGTTTGGACCTCGACTGGGAGTACCCCGGTGCTGCTGACCGTGGAGGCTCCTTCTCCGATAAGGATCGGTTCCTCTTCCTCGTCCAGGAGCTGAAGAGGGCCTTCATCAGAGAGAAGAAGGGATGGGAACTGACTGCTGCTGTGCCCCTCGCCAATTTCAGGCTGATGGAGGGATACCATGTACCGGATCTTTGCCAGTAAGTGTGGTTTTAGAAGCCAATTCAATACTAAGAAGACATGGTTTAATTTGTTAGTCAAGGAGATGGCATCACGATTTAGACCTAAGGAATGACTTGATATTGCAAAATGCGGAGAAAAATGGAAGAAAGGCCAGGCTTGACTAAAAAAACAGAGTCATTATATTACTTAATGGAACAACATCACTCAAAAAGCGTTTTTAATTAATCAGTCTCTAACAAAATCCTTTATAAAACTACCCGGCTCAGCCATGTTTCATAAGCAATTAACTTCATATTTCGCGACGACGAAGAAGTTCGTAACAGTTTAATAGTTTGAAACACTTTTATCGCTACAAAGTTACTGGGGCTACATAAATAACAGTGGAAGGAAGGTTGCAAAGAAAAACAAACATTGTTCTGAGTTGTGAAGTGCTTTAAAAGTTGTAGTTTGAGAGAGTGCTAAGATTTACGTGTGTTGCAGGGAGCTGGATGCTATTCACGTGATGTCGTACGATCTGAGAGGGAACTGGGCCGGATTCGCTGATGTGCACTCGCCTTTGTACAAGCGTCCTCATGACCAGTGGGCTTATGAGAAGCTTAATGTGGTGAGTACCTTTAGGATAATGAATCATTTTGTGTACTTGGCCGAGCCAGAACAACAAAAAGTTGCTTTTGTTAAAATATGCTACAAAGGATTCTGATATTTGCCGTGGACGAGGTTTGTTGCGACTTAAAATTATAGTAGAGAGAGGGAGAAGGGACATGCTTAAATCACAGTCGGGACTTGTTTTTTCTACGAGAGGCATTTTTATTTTTTTAAAACATAAATTAATAGATATTTTCTTTCAGAACGATGGCTTGGCACTTTGGGAAGAGAAGGGCTGTCCCAGCAACAAGCTGGTGGTCGGCATTCCATTCTACGGTCGTTCGTTCACCTTGTCAGCTGGTAACAACAACTATGGACTCGGCACCTACATCAACAAGGAGGCCGGAGGCGGTGACCCTGCTCCCTTCACCAATGCTACTGGATTCTGGGCTTATTATGAGGTAAATTGCATCATTGTTTAGCATCTTTTAAAAGACCTCGTGGCTAAATAATAACAGCTGGTCGATTGTAGAGGTTATGCACAGCTTGCTTGCTTGCTTTTGGTCGGTTCATGGATGGGTGACCATCCATTAGGTACATACCAAGAGTTCTCCTTTGCTTCAGAAAGGTCGTTAAGTTATTGTTCCCAGCTGCCCATTGTACATCTGCCAATCGACAGTCGTAATAGGTAGTCAGAAGTCTGAGTCTGACTAAGGGGTATCGTGTCGGTTACTGGGCTGTGGCCGAGTAAACTTTTGGAAAATAACTTAGGTTGGAAGCCGACTTTAATTTAGTAGGGCTAGGACGATTGATTGTGCGTCTTTCTTTTATTTCCAACGGCCCACCTGGTGCATCCCTAGACATAATTGAAATGTCGCATTCACGTGTCACCGTAATAACATGGCCCCTTCAAACTGTAACATAGCAACGCTGCTTTTCTGTGTTTTCTCGCAACGATCAGCTCTTTTCAGTTTTTCCTCAATTTCGTTCTATTCATTCAACGGTTACCTAAAAACACTTGTAACTGGTTAAAAATATTGTTGTTGTTTGTTTGTATAGGCAGAGATTAATGTTTCGAAGTCACTAGTCAAAAGTTGTTTATTTCAACGAATTTCCAAATCTACAGGAAATTACCAAAGTAAATACTCATAGACAGGATATACTATAGCACAGAACACATTAAAGGCCGACAGGAAGGTTCGAATTACCCCTTACAGTGGCATAAAATATTTTCATAATTCTTTTTCTCCCAGATCTGTACCGAAGTCGACAAAGAAGGCTCAGGCTGGACCAAGAAATGGGACGAACAAGGCAAGTGCCCCTACGCCTACAAGGGAACCCAGTGGGTGGGCTACGAGGACCCTCGCAGTGTGGAGATCAAGATGAACTGGATCAAGGAGAAGGGCTACCTCGGAGCCATGACCTGGGCCATCGACATGGACGACTTCAAGGGACTTTGTGGACCTGAGAACCCGCTGATCAAGGTTCTGCATAAGCATATGAGCACCTACACTGTACCACCACCTCGCTCAGGAAACACTACTCCGACGGTAAGTTTATTTAATAAATGAATCATCAACGAATCAATTCCCAGACCACATTGTGGTAGATAGCATTTTACTGGGTCAGTCATAAAACCAAAGAAATACCCGTCTAGGTATTACAATTACACGCACTGAAAATCCATTGTTTTCAACAAAATATTTGAAACCGATCCGTCATAATGAATAACGATTTTTATCCCTTTGCTTTTCCTAACTGGAAACCATAAATACAGTTGACTAATAAACTTTCCCAACGTTTGAACGAAGTAGACACGCGCGATTAATCGCAACAGAAACAAATGGATGGTCCATTACTCATATTGATATAAATCTTAGCCTGAATGGGCGCGCCCGCCGTCAACGACGTCCGACCCGGCCGAGGGAGAGCCGATAGTCACGAGCGCAAGGCCGCCCACTACCACCAAGACTTCCACGGCTAAGCCTACCACTACGACTAAGAAGCCTCAAGTCGTCCAGATTGAGGATGACGAGAACGATATCGCTGTGAGGCCAGAACCTCCTAAGGCTCCCGAAGCACCTGCGAAGCCTGCAAATGATGTACCTGTAGCTCCTGAACCGCCAACTGTAAGACTTATTAATTCATTTATAATTGGTTTAGTAGTATTGTTTTTGGTAGAGTTTGTTGTTAATTCAACTGGTCTTTAACAGGAGACTGAGAATGAGATCGATAACCACGACGTGTGCAGCTCTGAAGACGATTATGTGCCAGACAAGAAGAAGTGCAACAAGGTAAATATTTAAAACAGTAAGGCACTTGATATACAAAGCGGACAGGGCGCTGACAAGATAAATGTATGGGTTCAAAGGAACGAAATATACTTAGCGTCGCGGGCGCGAGGAGAGGCGCCATACATTTTCGTCAGCGCCCTGGCCGTGACCGCCACGCGCCCGCCGCGTGTCCGCTGCGCTATGTATATCAAGTCCCTTATAGTGAAAAAATAATAAAAGCAGTCCAAGTTTTTTTGTTGTTTAATAGGTATTTCAGTTGCCTAGCTAATTAATTACCTCATCTAGTTAAAGTAATGGCAGAAATTTGCCTTGTTTATAACTTGTTTCCTCGTCTAAATAAACGAAAAAATCAATTTATTAATAGTGCTAAATTCAATAAGCTATCTTTTTTACAGTACTGGCGCTGCGTAAACGGCGAAGGAATGCAATTCACCTGCCAAACAGGAACAGTGTTCAACGTGAAGTTGAACGTTTGCGACTGGCCCGATAATGCCGACCGCGCCGACTGCGAGCCTTAGACTAGTCGCGCATGAATGGGAAGCTTTAGTGGTCATTGTAGAGATAGCGTTTGATCGAAATCGTATTCCCCTTGCCAGACAGCTGATAAATTATGTTGCTACGTTGCGGACTGCATCTCAGTTCAATCTGGAATAGACCGGGTAGTGGCATGCATGTAGAACCAAGATGGCTGTCAATAAAGGAGCAATTAGCAAATGAGAAATCTGACCATGAAACTAGAATTCAAGATTCTAGCAAATGTCTTCGAATTACTAGCAGTTAGCAAGATCCATTTTTTTGTGGTTTGGTCCTGATTTTCCGCCTGTATGAAATTCAATATGATGCAAAAATTAGGTTTCTAAGATGGCTTTTATGTGTCTGGCTGCTCGGTGCCTTGATTTTGATAAAATGGTGTCTCTCCTCTACGCAATGAATCATAATAATGATCGTATTTACGAAGTTTTAGGTTACTGAACAATATTGTCGTATTTTGTTATCATGTCGCAACATAATACGCCAATGTTTTCTTGCGTATCTATATTGTTAGTAGGTAGGCTTATTGTGATGTTTATGGTAGATTATTTACTTATGTAAATAGTGTGTTTCTTACTTTAAACGATGCTTTTGATTGGGAACACAAAAAAAACTGAATCATTCCTAATTAAAGCATTGTTTGGTAAGAAAACATTAAACGAAAAATAAAACATTGAGATTAAAGTGTATCACTGCCTTAAAATCGTGTACAAGACTGTATCGATTAGAAATAATAATTAAATAAGAATCTTCATAACTTTTCATCGAAATGTCTGTTTCTGTCTTTTATGAATACAAACAACAAGAAAGACTGGAATAAGTTGCAAAAACAGGGACATTTTTATTTCCTCACTCTAGTTTGTTAAGAACTTGCAGTTTCCGCCGATAACTCTATTCAGCTGTTATAAAGTTATGGCAGAAATTGTATTTATTTTATAAATTTTGTTTCGACTTCGGAAGCCAATTAGACTGCTCCCGGCTTTGGGGATTTAAATGAATTTCCCGAGTACTTGTCGCGAGTGGTCCCTTGCTTAACCACTCTTAGCTTAATTTATTTATTTTAATAATTTTAAGACAATAAAATATGGTAAAAATCTGGCGGAGTTTTTGTTGTTTACCCCTGAAACTTTTGTTGTTTACTTTAACGGACTAAATTAAACTGTCTGCATTTGCATAATTTCGAGGTCTTTGGGTTTAGAATTGGATTCTTGGCTGAACAAGAAACTTATGCTATAAAATACTAAGTGGTGTTCCCAATTCTTGTTCCCAATTTAGAATGTGCTCGCCCCTATTACTTGGGACTAACACATAATTGGTAAAATGAGGGTGTTCTATAGGTGAATATCTGCCTAAAATAAAGTCTCATAGTGCACATAACCAATTTGTCCGATGAGATTTCATCCCTTATTTATTGATTTTATTCAACAAGTCAAGATTATTGACCGACGTAAAAAATAGAGAAGGTTCTCAATTCGGTTGTATTTTATTCTTCAGAGTTCACCTTCATTATAGTTCCAGCAGTTTAGGCTGTGCGTTGTATGTCAGTGATTATTTTTAACCGACTTCAAAAAAAGGAGGAAGGGTCTCAATTCGGTTGTATTTTTTTATGTTTGTTACCTCATAACTCCGTCATTTATGGACCGATTTGAAAAAATATTTTTTCATGTGAAAGGATATACGTTCACATCGGTTACATCAAAATCGGTTCAGTAGTTTGGTTTTAGCTAGAGGAAATAAATAAAATATCATCCAAGGAAACGAAATTGTGTGTTTTGCTTTCCTGTGACTTTCCAGTGGTGTTGTTAGGTGTGGGGGTGCCACTAAAAAGTGTAAAATATTTTTTTTTTGCCAAAAATTTTCAACCGACATCCAAATAAAAATAAAACACTACAAAGTATAAAATAACTTTAATTTCGGAAGTCGGAGTTAAAATATGAACAACCAACCAAAAACACCGAAATTAAAATTATTTTATACTTTGTAGTGTTTTTTTTTTATTTGTAAGTCGGTTGTATTTTATTAAGTAAATGTTCCCAGATACTTTTCGATACCTACAGTTTCCTCTAAGTTTTTCGTGTTAATTCCAAAACAAATATATTTTAAATACATACATAAACATATCCGAAGCAAAACAACTTTATTCCTCTACTAGCTGCCACCCGCGGCTCCACCCGCGTGAATGTCGAAAATTATCCCAAGGGAACATACTCCCGGGATATCCTATGTCCTTTCCCGGGTATCAAACAATCTCTATACCAAATTTCATATAAATCGGTCAAGCTGTTTGCGCATGAAGAAGTAACAAACATACACACACTCACAAACTTTCGCCTTTATAATATTAGTGTGAAATATAGTGTGTTGAAAAACTGATTCGCAAAACATTTCCTCGATATAAAATAACTTTGTCTTGTACCACATTGCTCGTTTAAAATAATCAGGCGCTTTCTTCTGTAACACTGGACCGCGCGAAAACGTGTCTGGAATCAAGGAATATCAGCCATGTCTCGTGGTTAAATCACGTGAAATTGTATTTTTCTCAAAGGGGTCGACGAAGGGTATCTAATCTTAGAATATTTTGCGGCTATGTTCTCGTTTAGGATATTTTTTTATTCGGATACCTAATATCTACCTTATTGGTGTAGAGCGAATTTTGTCGAGAGGTCGATATGGCAGAGTTTTCTCTGTTTATGAAAACTTGCCGTCGGTTTCTGGAAACAAACAATGGTCTAATTAGAATAAATGAATTGACCATGTCACTATAATTTGAGGACAATGCAACACGCCACAAATCAAACAAAAGCCAGATGATGCGATTGTCCGGTGCATGTCCATGAAACTCAACACAGCAGCTAAGCTCGCGTTTCACAATACATCCCTCATTTCCCTGTAAGTACAGACCTATTCAGGTTATAAAAAGTAAAAAATAAATAAAGTGAAGAATGCATGAAGTTAATTGGAATCTGATGGTGCCACCGGCCACGCCGCCAATTTATGCTCAACGTGATAAAAGGCTGCCAAATATTTTTGTTTAATTTGCCGAAACTATTAATTATTTCATTCACAGTTCTGACTCTGAGCTCTGTCGGCAGAATCTGTGCCGGGCAGCCAATTATTATAAGTAATGAATTCGTTTAATAAACGTTATTTTGCGCCCCATTTGAATCTTGCTCTTCCACAATAATTTGAGTCGCAGTCGCGTGACTTTGACTTTGACTTGGATGGGTTTCAGTCATAAAAAATAACTCCGGATTGTGCAAGTGGGCCATATAAGAGTTCAAAGGTTCTGCGATTAATAGTGCACCGAGGAAACGATACGTAATTGGCGTTCGTTTGACCACGAGTACTTACCGACTAGTACTTTCCTCCATAGAAAAAAAAACGTAAAGTAATCTCTAAAAACAAAATAAACCCTTAGTAGGTACGGCGTAAATACTTCACGGAAGATAATCATTTTTTTAATAATAACTTAACTTCATGTTTTCTATAACCTATACATTTGACATATTCAAAATGTGTATTTGTTTTGGCAATACGAACGAAATACCTAAATTAGCGCGCGTTCCGTCCAGTCTAAGTAGAGCCGCCTCGCTTCCCCCCCTGTCCGCTTTGGTCCTGCTTCGGCCGTCGGACTCCCAACTCAGTGCCGCTTGCGGTTACGTACGGTTTTCGCTTGTGTTTACGCACACATACACGGATCGCATAGAATACCTAAAGCCAGAAGCTCGGTGCGCCTTAACTCCAAACCCGAAATGGGAACTTTACCTTTCGTTAGCTTTGGCTTTAACTGGCAGATGTTAATCCTTAAACGAAGGTTAGATATACCATCAATATGGTATCAATTTGATCCGTTGTCTTAGGCAGATTGTTGATAAGTTAAGTGCTGGTTTGATAAATGAATGTTCCAAAATCATATTGATGTTGTTTAAATACTCGCTAATCTCAAAATTGTCAACGAATTGGGAGTTTAACCTCGGTTTATGAATTAACAATAAAGTCGAGAGCTTATCGAAATGTAAACTTTAGTTATAGTTTAGTTATAGTTGGAAAAGTTCTCAATCTAAAATTCCTATTTTTACGACCTGGGATAGGAGTTCTAGTTAAACTAATACACGGTATTAATCATGGTAGACATCCCACGCTCACAAAAACTTTTGTGAATACTTTCATTGTGTGTACACCTTATACTCGTAGTGGGTCCACACGATACTGACTTTTCTCTGTACAGCCGTAGTAGTGACTTTGATTTCAACTTTGAAGCAGTAGTAGTGACTTTGAAGTAAGAATATTTTTTTTCTATCACGAAATAATCTATTTGTCGCTGAAATTGTAAAGAAATTTATGGAAGTCTGTATCGTGTGGACGGTCCATTAGGAATAGAATTATCTGCTGGAGTCTGTGTTTCCTGGTATCTACAACCTGGGGGTCTCTAGGTCCAGAGTGAATAGTTATATTCTAGGCAAGTGTGCTCCATCGTCGACCACATCATCGCTTTCCTAACTGACATTATAAATGCGAGAGTGAATTTGTTTATTTTGTACTAGCTTTTGCCCGCGACTTCGTGCGCGCATATCCCGTTTTTTCCCGTTCCTGTATAGCCTATAGTCTTCCTCATGAATGTGGCTGTCACATACTTCTAATAATTTTTAAATCCGACTGGTAGTTCCAGATATTAGCGCGTCAAACAAACAAACTCTTCAGCTTAATTTAATTAATATAGATAGACTTGTTTGTGCCGCTTTCATGCCTAAACAGCTGAACCGATTTTGATGACTTTCGGTACAGAGATAGATGGGTCCCTGGAGACGGTTATAACTACTTTGACGTGTACGAAGCCGCGGGCGAAAGCTAGTCAGTAAAAATTTAAAAGACATTATAGATGACATCAAACTTTACTATTTTCTCTACACAGCTAAACATTTCCCACGTTACTTGAATGCATGCAAAGGCTATTTTTACCTGACCTTTGTGTGTGAAGGAAATTGCCTTCATATTTAATGAATGCATTATAATCATTATGAATGAACGTAGGCGGTCTTGAAAGGTAAGCTTCGCAGAAAAATAGTTGGAAGAAAAGTGTGCACGTGTTATTATGTGGGTAGCTTTATAAGAAACCGAACTTGGTAGAATTTTCATAATAAAATATTGATTGAATATATACATATATACTTTATAGTAAGTACAGCAAAAATAGTTACACAGCTCTTTGACATAAATTTAGTTCTAGGCTGCCATTGTATGCGGAGGAATCTAGGTATGTTAAGATAATCATCAAATCGCGTCTGATCTATCTCTGCTTAACCTTATAGGTATACCAGTGGTTCCCAAATTTTTTCGTCCAGGGACCACTTTGATTTGATTTAGCTGAGACTGAAAGACCAGAAGAAAATATAACTGTGCTGATCTAAAAATAAACCTAAATCATAAATTCAAAACTTGTAACATGACCCTTCTTTCCCATTCATACATTCCCCAACCATAGATTTAATAGTATTGTTTTAAATAAGTCAATGTAGATAAAAGTCTAAGAAGCTTAAAATCAGTTAGCATCAATTATAGTTTTGAGTTGAAGTGTTAAAAAGTTTGATAATTTTAACTTTTTGTGGACTATATATAAGCTCATAAGGACCACCAGGGGTCCGCATACCACTGGTTGGGAACCAGTTAATCGACCGTGCGCCTGCTTTACTGCAGATGCTGGAAGAAATTTCTCTAGAATTAAGCAGTAAGTACCTTTGTACTAATAATTATAATGTTAAATTGTAAAATAAATAAATAAACGCAATACCTCTTAGGGACCATTGTACTCATCATTATGATCAACTTTTACTATAGGACCAGATTTGTGAGAGTGGCGCAAAGTCTAATCGAAAAAGGTCTAGCCATATTCTGATGTATTGTATTTTATGTTTTATATGTACCTAAGTTATAACATCGCCTTGGATGTATCTGTGAAGGTGTTATAATAATGAATGAATAAATAATAATAAATAATACTGAAATCGCGAAAAAAAATCGTCTGCTCCATACATTTATGTGTGCTTATCTCGACAAAATGTAAGGTACTGCTAGCTGATTTATTTTTCGCGATTTCGGGTTTGGTGAGTGCAATAATCCCTTAAGCATTATTGCGTTTTTTCTGTTACGCGTTGTAAGTATTTAACCACGAGCAATTAATGGTGTGTTATTTGGTCATGTGAAGGGGAGGGATGAAATGCACGTAACTAAAGGAGTTATAAATATAAATGTGGATGGATGGACAGGGAGAGGGAGGCCAAACAAAAGACGGATGGATTGTGTTAGAAGTGATATGAAAGAAAAGGGAGTTAGTGATAGCGTGACGGCTGACAGGACAGAATGGAAGAAAAAAACGTGTTGTGCCGACCCCATGTAACATGGGATAAGGGCAGTAAGATGATGATGAAATAATGATATGCTAATGTAACAAATTTAAAAAAATAAACTCTACCTACCTACCAATACAATTGGGTTTATAAGGTACCTAGTAAAGATATTTCAGCAGCATTTTGACTAGTTAATCAATCTTCATAGCCTGTTCCTGAGTATGAGTTGGCTTACAGTACCACTACCATCTATCCACTTTTATGTGTTTAAATTGTAGTTAGAGTCATCATTTTGGCATTTTGACTCCTGAAAGCCTGAAACTCGAACGAGACCCGGAAGAACTCTACAACGTGTAACAGAATTAACGCAGCATAAGCTGAGATAGGGACCATTTTGGCCTCGCACAGATAATTATTTTATTATGCTGTTTAGTTATTAATTTTATTTTACTGGTTTGTTTGTCTTGTGCGAGTCCCAAATTAACATTTTTCTTTCTTTCTTTCTTTTCTTTCTTTTCTTTCAATACCTGTTAAAGGAGTCATTGTACTCTTCATTATGAACAAGTTTTATTATGGGACCAACCCCGAAATCGCTTTTTCAATGTTGGTCCCACTGTAAAAGTTGTTCATAATGATGAATGCAGACACAAGCACATCAAGTTACCCGAAACTGTCAAAATTTCCCAATCAACCTTGAACCTAATGTTATAGCGATAAAGTTGAAAATCTATTTAAAAAAATGACAGATTGTATTAGCTTGATGTGCTGGCGTCTGTACAATTCAAGGTGAACACGCCTCTACTCACACGTATGGTGTTAAACACAGGGTGTGTGTCTAAGACACCGAAAAGATAGATGTCTGCCACGCGATTACATCTTCGAACACCGAGCTTCAAAGTTTTTAACAGCTTGTTAAAGCGTACCGGAGTTTAACAGCTCGTTAAGCATTAATTAATTCGTTACAAAGGCGCGTTTCGTTATTTAATGTTATTTTAACCTTTGGTTAGTTAATTATGATAATATCTGGCTCAGAGTTATTAGGGTAAATAGGTCGATTGGAGTTGTGTGTGGGCGACGACTTAATTCATAAGTTTGCTCTTTATGTTTTGATTATGAAGTTATTTTCATCTAATGCCAGACGGATCAAATTGTCTGCTTATTTACCAATTCAATGAATAAAATACTTGCGTGGGATTTACACATACAAATATCTTACCTACTAATAATAGATACATTTCTTTAGACATCATAACAATACTGTTTTTAATTTTAGACTCATTTATGCTTAGCTTTGGTCTCACAAAATGATGGTGGCCAAATACTTTTGAGCGATATACTGTATTTACCTAAATAAGTTTGCCATTCATATTAGAGGACAGGTGTTATCAATGTTAATTCATGTTTTTCCTTCGCGTTATCGGACAGCGGGTATTATCGAAGATAGGTGTTATGACTATGGCGATCCGTGTTAACATAAAGAGTGATAACAATTACATATTATGTTGGTAAAACTATGTTCTTAAAACATCGAAAAATAGTTATAAAACTTTCACTCGGCAAATAGTTTATATGAGTGCCATAAGGTGAAAAATGCTAAATAACTAAACTAAAAAAAAAACAAAAAGATTTGGGCTCGTCCGGGATTTGAACCCGGGACCTCTCGCACCCTAAGCGAAAATCATACCCCTAGACCAACGAGCCGCTTGATAAATCTATCAAAATAGTCTGCCGTATTAGACGTGAAGATGTTTTTCGAAGAGAAAGGTTTCGCACGTGATTGGTTGGTTACCGCACCCATTCGACCAATATCGAAAGAGCGATGTTACAAAACTCACGCGCCGCGCGAAAGAATGCGTATCACGCACAATCAATCTCAAATCAGTTAAATATATCGTAAATCATATATTTTTACATATCACTCATTATATCAATTATTTTTTCATTGAATACTAAAACAATCTGAAATTTCATGAAATACGGCATATTATTAAAGGTGAAAATTTCCACTAAAATATAAATTTTTCATAAACGCGTTTTCTTATAAGGGAAAAACTGAAATATAAAATATCACTTATCTACACCAATTAATCATTTCTATGGTTATAATTGGTGATGATGTCGTCGCACATGCCACGTTTTGTTTTCGTAAACAGTTACGTAGGACCTGGTGCGAGTTTTAATATTAACGTACTCACTCGCGCTAACGTAAACGTTCTCTTATGTCAAATCGTATGGAAGATATGAGATTTCCCGCTATTATAAAAAAAAAACATTTAATTCAGACAAAAAAGTTCATGGGCAAGGCAAGGTTGTTTGTAACAAGATCACCAGACAGGATAGTTTTACACCAAATTTAAGTTTAGGTTAATGCGATCAAGTGATACCTACTTTTAAAAACTCGCGCAAAAATAGTGCCCAACAAAAGTAAAAAAAAAAAACTATAACCATACTTAGGTAGTTCTGTGGTTTTGGCATTGATCACAAGGGATTTGAATTGGGCTGTTTGGCCAAACCAGTCTGATTGATCTTCTATTCATTTGATTAGTGCTTTTTAAAACCTTTAAAACTGTTCTTTTGTAACCTACCCCCAATATTTACCGTAAATAACGAGCCTTCATTTATTATTTATTTCAAACATTGGACGTAATTTTAATTGGAAAGGCTATGAGCTTCGCCTAGGTCTGTCAAAGGAATGGCCAACCATCGACCGAGCCCTATCAAGTACCAATTAATATTCATTGAATATTTGAAAAAGGAACCGAGTCTTCCGCATGTGTTTGTGGTTCACATAGACTTATAGAACGGGACAGTGGACTGCTCATTACCGTCACGAAATTGACTACTACCTATTTATTGAATAAAGAGACAAAGCATTATGAGCACCCATACCTACCTGTCTCTTTTCTTTTAGCTGTTGTCGTAGTGAGCAGACGCCTAAGTGCGTAGGTATTACAAGAATTAATGCGATGGGTCGCATTTGTTTTCATTTTGACATTTCTACCGTATTCATTAAGTGTTTTACGTTTCTGAGCAGACGAATTTTTAAACATAATATGAAGCAATTGGTCGGGCATTTCTTTGTGAAAGAATATACGATGATGAAAGAATATATGATTTTATGAGTACCTAACGCAGTTGGAGTTCATCGCGGCGCAGACATGTTTACAGAATCAACCGGCAGAATCGACCGGCTGATCGTTTTCACTTGACGGACCGGAAAGAAAATGCGCAGTCCATTCTATATATCTATGGTGGTTCATTTCTTTACACTTTGACGTACACACAAAAGTAAGAAGGTTATTTATTAAAGAGGTTTTAATGAGGTCGAAATTCAAAACGATAACTGGCACCATACCCTTATCATGGAATTTCCACCTTTATTCCTATTTGATTATGGTCTATTTATCTATGTGTGATGAATGTTATATTCTTATCAACCTTGTCAATGAGTTTTGTAGGTACCTACAACCTACAAGCGTCAGATAGTATGGTATGGGGAAATATTTTCGTAAGTACATGTTATATTTTTAGTGTTTGTTATCTAAATTATTGGATAAAGTTGATTGTATGGAATATCCATGTGGATGCTTGATATTGAATCTACTGAAATGTTCTGCTGGCTTGTTTTTGTTATTGTATTTTGGTACCAGAATAGGTACTTTTTGTTTGAGATGGGTTAGGGGACCACCTGATGTTAAGTGGTACCTTTTCTTATTAAAAGTGACACAACTGGCAGGTCACGTCCATGTGTCTCGTCTACTAAGCGCGTGTTCACGTCATTGAATTGCGCCCTGCGCCCGTCAATCACAGAAAAAGTTGACACTGTAGACAGTCAGTAATTTGAGTTAAAACCGTTATTTTTTGGTTGAACATAGGTACTTAGTGCAATTGTTGACTTATATAGTAAAACTCTATATTATCCTACATACATATATACCTAGACTACACATACATACATTATAATGTACCTGCCTTTCTCAAGAGTTTTACAGACCAGATCATCAGATCAGGAGGCGAGCTTACCGGGAACAAACTTTGATTCTAGTCTGACCGGATGTGGCTGAATACTAAATTACAAACCAGCCCAGCATAACTAGCCCAGCTCAACCCAGTTATTGGGTAACACGATACGCCGGCGCCGTGGCAAGACTGCCAGGGTTGCGGAATTTATTCGAAAGAGTCACCGCGGCCCTGGAGCGCAAAGGGCTTTAGAAGGAACACGGATGGGTTTTAGTCAGTAAGAGTCTGACACGCCCTTCCACTCCACCCAGAGCGGAAGAAGTCATTTGATGTTTTCCCATCGTTAAAAAAAAAAGACTGGTTGTTGGACTTTTGGGCTCCTGATTAGCAGTAGCGACTTTCAAAAGGATTTACAAATGTCTGTCACTCAGGCGCTTGTTTATTATATCTATGGGCGGGACCAACAGTTAATCGTGATTTCTTATTGCCCGTATGATTTGAATGGTCTCCCATCCACTGATCAACCTCGGCAAGCGTTGCTTAATCTTGAAGCTCGATCCGTGTGACCGTTATAATTTCGCCTAGTGACCCTCCCGAATCCTAATAACATGCCATTCTTTTGACACTACCATATACTTCATGTGGCGTAAAAAGTAGGCCTAGTCATGACTATGTAGAACTGAACTACTAAAAGCCGTTGTTACCAACTAAATTCACTCGAATCACTGCTGAAGTAGTTCGATACAGCGACAAGACGTCAATGTGAACTATGGTCTGAGTGACTTGTCACGACAGTATTATGGCGACGATTTGTCAACGAGTAAGTTCTGGCGAAATTATCATGTACCTTGTACCCCTAAGAATACATTGTAGAGGCCTGAAGGCGTGAATACGATCACACAATATGTATATACTCTCACCATGCGGCCAGTGTTCTGGGCATTTTTGCCGTCGATGTGGACGAATTTTTCAATGCCCTGTGAGTTCTTCCCCTCCCCATTTTACTCCGCTTGTATATTTTCTACTCGCTTGTTTATAGTATCTATAAGTTTTTATGTATTTGTAAATATTGCCTGAAAGTTACACAGTACAGAATAAACAATTTTCTCTCACCATGAATGACAAGTGAATACCGAAACGCTGCGCTTGCCGAATTTTGGACCGACTTCACAAAGAGAGGAGGGTTTGTATTTTGTTGCTGTATTTCATTTATGTATTATAGAAGAATGGTGCTGCCTGCGTCCCTGAATGATTGGGATGGCGTATTATTTGACAGAGATCAATCCAAAAAATAACAGTCATAGGTTGGCTTAGAATCATAAAATTCTCAATAATTCCTTACCTATATAAAGTAGTGAGACACCTGGCAGGTTACGTTCATATGTCTCGTCTACTAAGCGCGTGTTCACGTCATTGCATCGCGCCCTGTGCCCATCAATCACAGAAAAAGTTGACACTAGACAGCCAGCATAAAGATAGACTTCGGCTGCCACCAATAAAACTAAATTATTTAAGAAAAATGTATACTGCATGTCGAATATTATTTGCTATCATCTAGTATTCAAGGCTTATCGCTGACAATAATTAAAAAAATACTTCTCAAGTTATTATTATTTAAAAGCCACTGAAGACAAGTAAATAAAGTCTGCAATTTATAAGTTAAATTAATTGATTTCGATTATTGTGAATACATTTGAACGCCATGTTATGGTAGGATATTATGCTGAAACAAATTTACTAAGCTGTCACACCAGACTGTACCATATTCTAACAAATACAATATTTTAATTGATTGAGAACTTAGGAAAAATATTAAAAAATCCCATAAAGTGCTTAAATAAGGGATGACTGTTTGTATGGAAGTCCGTCATTTTTGCAATTCGGAAATCCTATCGGACGGAATATCGGAGATGGTTAGTTCAGCGTAAGCTCAAGCACGTATTATGTCAGCTGGAACTAAAATAAATGATAGTTTCTTATCTACTAAGCCATTCTATTTAAGCACTATACTCTAAGATCCGAAGTAAGATCAACCTTCAACTACCTGCCTACCGGATGAAAATTATATTTAATCAAATAAAATATGTTTCTGAACATATGTATGACCATATTTTTTACGGCAACCCTATTGGTATAATGTTCAGAACATATTTGTCGATTTACTTGGGATCCTCTATTGCTAGAAACCGTTTTTTTACGCACGTGCTCGGATAACTTTACTTTTTCAGATTTTGGTTTAATTCTACTAAATTGTGCATTTTACGAAAAAACGTCAATCCGTACACCGTTTTAAACGTGTCAAAAGTTGCTATAGTTTAAACATTAATCAGTAGAATTGAAGTGAATTTTAATAGATGTCCAGATACAGGCCCTTCAAACATAGGTCATTTTTCCCAAAACGTTTGAAATTGTAGTTATAGCGTTACAATCGGGGTAGTTAGTATTGCTACCAGGGTCGAACTGGGCTAAAAGGGCCCGGGTGGCTCCCCAGAAGCCCGGGACCCGGGACGATATAGTGATAGGTAGGATAATATCCGAAAATAATGTAATATACAAATGATTTATTACATTACTAATAGGGATGCCACTTTTTAGGGGGAAAATAAATGTTTGGACTCCAATCGGATAGGTTGGTGTGTTTTGCGCAGCGATTTCGAGTAATTTTGAATCGTGGATGAACTATCTGCTATAAATGTAGTTCGGAAGTTTTTTTTTTTTTATCTCGGGAGAAGTCCTCATGGATGTCCTGGGGATCTATCAGACTCTTACTGACTAAATCCATCTCCTTCTGCGCGATAACTGTCTCGCAAAAGGAGACCACCGCGTCCCAGGACTCCTCGCCGCCGACCATCCGGCGCCGGATCTCCTCGATGGTGACGAGGCCGGCGTTAGGGCTTGAAAGCCCGTTCCGCCATTCCGCCACCAGGGCCTCACGCAGCTGCGACCGACGCAGCTCAAAGTGTTGCTGCATCAGTAGCTCGCCGCGCGCCCGCGCCTTCGGAAGATCCTGGCCCAAGGCACCGCGAGCCACCTACCTTACCTACCGCCCGGCTTGCGAAAAGTAGGGTTTGCTCCTGGAATTCCATGTACTAAAAAAAACGGAAATTCCCGGAAAAATGTTGTATTTTCAGTACCGGGAAAACTAAACTATTCCCCGGGAAATCCGATATTACGAAGTTACATAAGTCCACTACGAAATTTTGGTTTCAAAAACTGCGAGAGAGGCGCGCGAAGTCAACGACACAGATCGCGGATGATATTGTCAGCTGATTTGTCAGTTTGAAATGAAAAAAAAAATGTTAATTATACGATAGATACAACGTGGGTCTTTGTCTTTCTTTCTCTGAATTTATAATCAGTGCAGTACCTACCTATTAATAGTCAAAAAAGTGTAACAATATTTATTAATATTACTCCCGCAAACCACTCCCGTAGAAGAATACTCTATAATCCTAATACATTTACAACGTGCAACAGAATAAACGCAGTACCTGAAAAGGGGTATTGTATTCATCATTATGAACAACTTTTACTATGGGATCAAACCCGAAATATCTAAAAAAAAAATGACTCCCATATATTTATGTTCGGATAACTCGACAAAATGTACTCAAAGGCTGATTTTTCAGGTATTGAAAATAAAAAATATTACTATAACAAGAAAATATGGTATAAGAAGAAAGTATAGTATCACTAGAAAACATATTAGTTTTATCAAGAAAATAGAGTGTCTTATGAAAATATAATAATTTATCACAAGAAAATAAGTGTCACAAAAAAATGTAGTGTCACAAGAAAACATATAACTAGAAAATATAGTATCACAAGAAAATACAGTGTGGCCAGGGTATTGAGTTTGTTGGTTATTTTGTGTGAATTTATTTATGTGTCCAGCCTAGAATTTCGATTTGGTTCTCAAACATCCAGAGGTGGCACCAGACCATTCTGGGGTGGGCATGGCCCACCCGGCCTCCCCCATGAGAAAATTCTATTAAAAAAATCACGTCATGTTATTTTTAGAAAGCAATTAATAAGTGCCTTGTCGTACTATAATACTCCCGTATAAAATAAGCAACAGGTAACGTTGATTTATTTATCATACCAGACTGGCAACTCTCGGTAATTAAAAATAATCCGAATTGTGTCACATAATACGTCTGAATTTTGAATATCAATACTTACTGAAATTTGTAAGAGAATTTGCAATGCATGGTAAAAATGTATTGTAATGAAAAAATAATGGACATTTTGAGACTTTATTCTCGAAGATTTGAAAGCCATAACCAAAAACAATTTCAAATAAAAAGTGAAGATGTCATGTAAGGAATATTCCTCCTCAATATCATTAAAACTGTGCGTGTGCATTCTCAACGATTACGCTAGAACTTAAAAGAAAATTCCGAACTACGTTGTAAAATAAAAGTGCAAATGTAATGCGAGCCCGCGCATCGTGCCGCGCACAAGCGAAGCGGGCCGTCTCCGCTCCGACCGCTAGTAGCCTCGAGGAAAGCGCGGGTGCTGTCCCCACGCTACCGTTTGCCGCCATTGCCGAGCTTTCCCGCGAAAAACTTATCATAGACTGTAACACGCATTGAAAAATATAAACGCAGTATTTATTTGAAAAAAGAATACAAAAAATGCGTACTGGCTGATTTTTTTTTATTACGTTCTAAACAGTTTGCAAGTATGGGTTGAATATTATTTAGTGGAAAATCGAAAGTATAATTCGGTAAAAATACGTAAAAAATATGTGAAAAAAGATGTTTTATGGTTTAGTCATTTTTGTGTCACGAACTAGTGAAAGTTATGGAAGAAAGGAAAATTGCAAAAGTATGCCGTAACAGGTAAGTCCTACATAGTTTTACTTATCCTTTTAAACAAGGAATAAAAACTTAGTAAAATATGCGTCACGTAGATTTTTTTTATTTTTTTATTATGATAACGATTTTTTTATGTAACAAAATATAAGGGATTACATGTCATTTTAATTCCTCGTTACCCCTGTAAGCCTATAATTACGTGAAATTATAATGTGCTCAAAAAGGTTCTGCAATGTCCTCCGAGTGGCCTTGCATTAAAAAGATCACAAAGAACATAAGTCACAATTAAATTTTTAATGACTTATCGTTAACGTTCATTTAAAAAAAGAATTCATAATTTAAACTTACCACATAAAACACATTTCAAAAGCAATTAAGTCCATGTCAAATAGAATTTAGGAGACGACATGAAGTTGAAATTATTTCCGTAAAAAAACCAAGATAATGAATTAAATTGAAATTAATTTCTGAAGCAATTAATCAATTAAGAAAAATGACAAATGAAGCCGTACAGAACAAAAAAGTTTTAACGAAAACCGTGGGTCCGGTTTGGAACCTGATGACGAAGCACATTTAGGCCGGAGTGAATTTACAGTTTCTAATTAAACGACCAATGGTTGCTGAAATGAAAACTAGAACAACGAAAACAGGGCTGAGTTATGGTGTTCTAATGGTTAAAGTTTGGGAGTTTAGGAGCGAGTTAAACGGGCAATTGTATTGCAGTTAGGTAACTATAATTTAGAGTACGTCCATCCCGTCATCTCGTCAGCGTCTCAAATTATTTCCAAGTGCGATTGCTTGACAAATTGCTTTAGTTGGACACCTGGGAGTTGGAGCTTTTGGTCTGTGCCGTAATTAATGTATTGTGGTAGATGAGATGTTATATGATCAGTTTTATTACCTAAGTACAATCAAGTTACATAGCTGACGATCGAACTCTGCTACTGCATTAAAAAAAATCGGACTTATTTGGCTGCCACTTCAATATTGGAAAACATTTTTGTTCGAATCGGATTATTCGTGGTTTATCCAGTTATTAAAAAGTTTGTTCTATTTTAAAATTCCATTTGATATTGGATTTTCGATATATGGTTATAAAAACTTCCCGTTTCATTACCTAAGGATTCTTTGGAATATCAATAATTGGTTAGGAATCAATTACTGTACCAGATGTACAGTAATTAATTCCCCACCAATTATGGTGCAAGTATTTCTCAGCATTCATTAAACCAAATTATCTGAACGTGTAAAATAAAATCAATTTCAACTGTAGTCTGGGCCATACCATTCACATTAAATTATCTGGTAACGTCTTAAAGTGGCTATAGAAAGACTCACAAAAATAAAAGACGAACAAATGCGTTTTATGGCCCAAACTCTGGTTGTCAATGACCACCGTTATGATCGGGGTCAGTTTATGTACCTCTAAGAACAAACCCAATAATGTCTCAAATTCCCTGAGAAGCTACTCATGTTTTTGTAATAGGATTTGTTAATATAAACATCAAAAGAATCTTGTAAAGTCTGTTACGCATAGGTAGTCCCAGTGTTGCAGTAACCATTCGCTTATACCTTTGGGGCGCGTAACGGTTTTCTTTTTTATACAAAGAGCAGTTAATTTTCCCTCTCATTTTACACCATCGAGAAGGTACCGGTTCTTTATGCATTTATTATTTTCATCGCGATCCATCCATTGATGCTGATGAAAAATGAAAATTCACTTAAGCCATAATTTGATGGTCAGGAGATATTTTCCTCAAGAGCCAATATCTTGGACGGGTAAATTTTAAAGTAGAGGCTCTTCTCTTGAGCTGAGGGAATATTATTTGGAGTCGGTCACGTAGTGATAAGCCTGACCGTAAATCGAGTTCGACGATGCATTGAATAGAAAAGTGTTCGGTTTCAGAAAAGTTACCGTGTGATATGGATCTTTTTCATTGGTGAGTAAGCAGGATGTACTTAAGTAACATTGAATATATCCTTGACATCTATATAATAATGATCCTTGACACATTAAATGCGTACTAAACAAATCTGTACATAAAGCTAATTTCTGCTAATCTTATCTATGTATATCCACAATAGATACTGGAGAAGGCCGTGGATGTAACGTCACTGGAAGATTTACTATTCTTGATACAGGCATGCGTGCTTCACTGGCTTTGAGCCAAGTTATTTTTTGCCAAATCTGCGAGAATCGTACTAACGAATTAATTCGGGTAAGCTCGACGGTTCCCTTCTATAAAATTATAATTCTGTAATTTTACGCTGTATTGCTTTTAAGGAGCCGGAAGAGGTTATTTTGGGGTTGTTTAAATGTATAATTGTAAGTATACCTATATAATGGTAGGTGGAAGAAACAATGTTCATTTGTGAGAGGGACTTTGCTTACCTTTAAGCCAATGATTGTTTTTTCATTAAAAATGTTCTGCTGTCGACATTTTATGTGGCAAGCTTATGGCTATGGAGTTTTTTCCGAGTCCTATTCGGCAGAGGTAAATTTATTTTTGGCCATTCATTAATCGGTCACAGGCCTATATTCAACACAGGTATACCTACTTTCAAACGTCGCCTCCTCAAAATACTCCTTTACTGAAAGAAAGATTGATGGTGCAGTCATTAGGAGCTCTATAATTAAAGACATTATGATTTTATAGAATGCTAATGGTTTTATGAAACGACTGTCGCCTGACCTCCATAACTCGTTTAGTTCATTTCCAAGTTGTTAGGGGATTTAAAACAGTGTTTCTTTATGTTTCGCAATATCTTTTTTTTTTAAGAATCTGGGATTAAATGTATCGGTGTCTACGTTCTTAATGGCTACTTTGGTCTGATTACGAGTAACTATTACGTAAAATATTATGTGATTTTCGCTGACATTAGGGTAATTATATTCTAAAATTATAACAATTTGTTGTTCATACCTACGTGACTTGTAATGTTTTCCATTGTATGCGCTATTTACTTTATATTTATGAGATGCATTGGATCATTTTTCCTTTGACACGAGATAATTTGAATAAATGAAATAAAACAATAATATTGTTTCTAGAACGAAAAAATTTGCATGTTTTAGTTGTTTTTTTTTTAATGAATTTTGTTTGCATTGCATAACGGCTGTTCTCTCCAAAAGGGTAGGCAGGGTTGTACACCCACATTCCACCGGTGGATGCCCACCCTGGTTTGGCTCATGGTTCTGTAGTTTCTGCTTACCCTCATTTCCACAGGATGAGAAAGGTAGGATTTTAGTATTAAGGGCTAAGTTTTTGTATACCTAAGCATTGCTTACATAAAAAGTTGATAAAGGACACGAAATAAAGCAATATAAAAATATTAACTTACTTTGAAAAATTAGGTGAATTATCTAGCTCAAATATTTAAATAACGACAAAGAACTTTGTTTTTTTATCTTGACTGATGAAATTCAATGTCCTAAATAAATTAGAAAAGCCTGAAGTATCTCAGTACAGTTTTTTGTTGACGCAAAAGACTTTTTTTACGTCTTTTCAGTATTTTGTTACCAAACTCTAAATTTAATGTCATGTCCTCCAACTCGACTCCACCTCGAATCGTCAAATCGATAGATGAAGCTAGAGATATTTATTGATATTAATTGAGGGTTCTTTCTATCATATTTTTTTTAACTATAGATAAAAGTATAAGCTCGTGTTTGACCAGTTTCTCACCATGGAAAGTGAAGATGTGGTCGATGACGGAGCAAGCTTGCCTAGAAGTAACTCTTGACGTAAAGACCCACAGTCATGGCGACTTACGGCCGGTCTCAATAACTAACTTATCTACCTTTGATCAACTGTCAAATTAGCTACTAACAGTGGCTGAAACGTCATGTTTGAAAGGCAAACATGACGGATCGGCCGTAAGTCGAGTGCAAGTCCTTTAAACTGAATATGAGCCAAAAAACAATTTAAAAAATTGTATTAAGAACTTATTATAGCTACTTAGCGACCTAATTTATCAATATTTTACCATAATTGCCCTAAGTTTGTAATCAATATCACTTATCGGTAAAATGTGGGTGTTCAGAACTATCCCCGAGACAACCCCTTTGGGAAATTGACGTGTGACGGTTAATCACTTAATTTAATATTTATTTTGTACGTTTTACTTGTAAGTTATTTTAAGTTCATCCATGTGAAAGAGAAAGACAATTTGAAACTATGTCTACAGACGAAAATAGTATCTAAACCTAAAATGTCGAAGAGAAATTAATGCGGTACATGTGTGAGTAGGTACTATGTACCTTAAACTTAAACTACCATTTTTGGGTATGTCTTTAACTTGAATGTGCCCGGGCGGATGGGAGTGTCATGCTCACTCAAGACTCTCTGATGGTGGCGCTTGTGTTTCTTCATTTGGCTCCTTCAGCTGGGACTGGTCATCTCTCAACTGCCACGGTTTATTTTAAATGTGTGTTCTAGAATTGTTCCTTTTTTATATTTATCGTACACGTCTTTCTACATCGTTCTCACTTATATGAATAATTTCAACAAGAACTATGTTACCACAATTATGTAACAATTTACTGAATTAGAAGAGTGATCCACGCTTTGGAACGTGCAATGGCTTCACCTCTTTGATTGACCGACCTTGACAACTCAATTCTAGCCTGTGAATGGTCTAATTAAAATAAATAATGCTGAGTTGAGTTGAATGCAGGTGTCTAAAAAAAGAAGATATTTATGAAAAAATCCTGAAATACATGCTTATTTTTTTAATGGAACCCAAAGCAAATATTCACAAAAACTGTAACCTCTTCAAAAAACATCAATGAAATAAAACTTAGCCTGGATATTTCCTGTCATAAAATCAAACTCAGCATACACAAGAAAGCAAATTGATTAATACACAAGTATTTTTTTTTGTTTCCTGCTTGAGAGCGCCTCAAACACATTATGAAGAAAAAAAGAGATTTCAATTATTTACCTATCAACTAGAAGAAGAAGTATAACAATAGAAGCCAGACTATTACAATTTTTAACATCAATCACAATATATTTCTCAAAATTCCGTACTTCCTGTTTTCCCTTCTTCCTTATTTGTCGAACAGAAGTAGACTCAACCGCTTGACAAAATGGTGGCGGATAAATAGTTGGTCGTCGAGCAAATATTGTAAAGATCCGAGGATCTAAAGGTTCTCGGGGGACGGAGTGTGTACCTACATTCGCAAGGGTAGGTACACACAGGATCCCGCACAAATACTCTGGGTACACACTATGTATTTGTGTACTAGTAGGTATATAGGTATGTTCGCTCATGCATTTTAGAATCGTTTTTATTGACATTTCTTTCCTTAAAGAGGTTTGTGGATCGAGACGATTTGGTAATACGTACGAATTTTGATGGTAGCAGATATTTCATGGACCATAAGGCAAGGTAAGTAGAGTAGTCTTACTAGGGTTGGCATGATTTGACTTTCCAATAATATGTACAGCAGCATTCCTGAGAGATTTTTATATTTTTTTATAAAAAAATCCATATTCCTCAAAGAGAAAGATTAGTATAAATTTAATGTCTTTGATATTCCCTATTCAATATTATAAATGCGAAAAATAACATGCGCTGCATTCTTTGGGGACTGCCGATAGAGGTGAAAACTAAAGCGTTCGGTGACGATGACGCGAGTTACTTGATTTTTGTTCAACCAAAAAGTACACATATAAACTAAAATGTATACTGTAAACATGTATACAAAAATACTGTGTACACATAGCTCATGGAAAGCGTTCGGTGACGATGACGCGAGTACCGTGATTTTTTATTCACCCAAAAAGCTCAACGCGCTTAAAGAAGTTTTCACTTCAAAAACTCTGTCCGTCTGTTTGTTACTATTTCCCGTCTTAATAGTTGAACAGGTTTGGATGAAACTTGGCACAAGGGTACACTATGTCCTGTGCTACGCCACATGGTTTTTTATCGAGAGGATGTTCCCTTTAGATGATCTCCGACTTTCAAGCGAGCAATGCTGAGGACGCAGAAGAACTACCTAAAAACAAAAACAACCAATAACACATTTATACATCGTTATGCTTAGCCATACCAAATAAAATACAAGCTGACACTAAAACGCAAATATAGAAGGATAATAATTTAATACAGTTGATAAAGCAATCGCGGTTGTTTGGCGAAGGCCCAGCGCTGTGGCCGGCAGGCTTGCTTGCAACAATATTGATTCAGTTATAAGCACTTGCGAACTTGTTAATCACGTACCGAGATAGGTTATTGAAGGTATAGGCTATGTTAGAGGGTTGGAATTCAACTAGCAGGAGTTCTTGAAAACATATTAAATACCAACTGAGTTGGTTTAGGGTGTTACACCAATCGATCGATCGACATCGATCGACGTGGATCGATTGGTGTAACATTTGTGTGTTTTCTGATCGATTGGCGAACTTTACATCATTGTTGCAGGATTAAAGATGCTTTGTTCATTTCGCTATTTTGGTGCTGAAGTAGCTCATAGTCATTAGATTTAAAACGTAAAGTAGGTACACGAACGCTTTAAAATATTTTAAGAATGTTATCATTATTGCGAGGCATTTTAAAAATGAGTTTAAGCACTTTTTTGTCTAAACCCAATTTTCTGTGTGTAAGTCAACTTTTATAATTGCACGGCTGACAGGAGGCTTACAAAAACGTGCCTTCCTTCTATTTTTAGTCAGTTTTGTGAATAACATGGACGACATGAGCCTATTAAAAAGCCTTATCTCCCACCTTTGTACTGTGAGATTAATGTCAGCAAAGTAACGTGTGTTAATCAGAATAATTAATTACTGTTTCGGGACAGTTATTTTTGGCTCTGCATAGTTGGAGAGCACGAGAGACCTTCAAGCATATTTACCATACATTATCACATTTTAATATGGAGTGTTTATTTTTTGCCTGTTGTGTCCCACTACTTCCACTGCAATGTTAGGTTAGGTTCTCTATTCCTTCTTTCTACTGTCTTTGTAAAAACCGAAAGAAGTAAAAAAAAATGGTAATTTGGGACTCGCACAAGACAAACAACTCAATAAATAGAAGTCTATAAAAACCAACAATATAAAAAGACCTGTGCGAGGCCAGGTTGCTGATAAAGGCTGGCGCTTAACAATCTCAGCCGAATCCTTAAGTAGGTTTAATTCAATTCGCCATAACCTCTTGAACTGCGTATATGTGGCTTATCCCCTCCCGGCTTACGGCAAATATGTGCTGCTTAGTTTTCATTTTAATTTGGCAGTTATTTTAGTTTGGTGTCAAATTAAATACGTTTAAAAAATAAATAAAAAAATCTGCATTCTCTTGTAAAGGTTTCTTAAACTGAATAGTACAACCACATTTCTGCAAAACTTATCTTGGTCACATTAAAAAATGCCAGGGCAATGGACCCCATTCATTCTTCAGACAACTTCCATACCTACACAGACCAAAAAAGATAGCAAACCATTGAAAAACATGAAAATTATGAAAACTTGAATTATGTTTAGAAAATTCAACACCCCGTCTGAATTTTATCTCGTTACTTTCTCGGTGAGGACGCAATTGACATCATAAGTTGTCTTCAAAAAATGTGAAAATAAAACAACTATGAGTCTTTTAAAAGGACACCCTGTAGGTTTAAAAAACATGATTTTTTGGCCTTATGTTTCTGGGTACTTTGGTTGTATTTCGGTCTTGAAAATTCACCAACATGTGTAGAGCATCTTGACGGGGAAAGGGGTTTAACCACTTACTTAAACTTAACACTTAGCTGGTGAAATTAGAAGCAAAACATGGTTAAACATTAAAATAGGCAGGTACGAGTACTGTCAGTGGAAAGTTTTGAGTGTATCCGGTTTCAGTTGATACATTATGTGAGGATGTAAATTATCAACTGACATCCGGAAACGTCGGGCGGGAAAGATATGCAGCCTTACTAGTAATGTTCTTCATAAAGGTCAGGTGCGAGTACTCGCAACAAGCGTGCGTGTTAGGTTCTAGACAGGTGACAAAGGTTCTAGACATGTGACATTCAGGGCTCTGTTTAAAATAACTGTCAATGCGACAAATTTGTCAAAAACTGACGTAGTTGTCACAATTTCGTGACAGGTGTTGTTTAATAAAGCAGAAAATGTATTAAATAAACGTTCGCGAGAATAGAGGTGCTTTTGTCAGTTTGCGAATGCGAACGCGCGACACTCAATATGAGAATTGCCCCCATACGAGTATGTGTGAACAAAAACATAGAAAAGGAATATGTAAGGACTGTATAGTAGGCGCCAGATAATCGTGGAATATCGGTCATTGACCCACCTACATTTATTGACATTGTTAATTTGAAAAACGGAATTAATGACACAAAACTTTCCCGAATCATCATCTCTCGTGATCCTTAACATTGTCTAATAATGAAAAACGATTCATATTTAATTGTTCAGGTACCTATGAGCAGTTATTAGGGAAAGGTCAATGTACTTTATTCCACATTTATCTGGCGCCTACTATAGCAGGTAGCGTTTTGTAGTTTCTACCTACCCTCATAAAGAAAAGACGGAAATTTATAAATATATCATAGTATGAGAAAACTTAAATAAATTCAGAACTTATCGGTAACCTAAAGACGAAAATGGTTTCCGCATGCGATCCTCTTTTGAATTTTGCAGTCCCAGTTTGCAATAGATCATTCCATCGACAGCTTTCATAAAATGTCACAGAATAATAAAAATAGCACCGGAGCAATCTGTGAGATTAAACAGGAAACAAGGGAGCCTCGAACGTCGACTAAATGTAAAAGCTAATACCGGGAGTATGTGCATAAAAAAGTGACACACTCACCCATTCACACGGTGAAAATTGTCGCTACACTTTGCTCTGACATTTTATTTTTACCCGACTGCGCCAGAAGGAGGGTTATGTTTTTCGAGAGTACGTATGTATGATTGTTTGGCACGCTCTGCGGCCTGAATGGCTCGATGGGTTTAAGCTTGAAAGGTGTCGTTAGATTCGTATTTACTGTGAGAGTGACACTGGGTATATAAAATTAAAAAAAAAATGGCGGATTTTTTTACCTATGAAATTTGTAGCAGGAAAGTTTTGATAATTGAATGAATGTGGATAGCAATAACAGTAAGGAAAGACCATACAGTTCATCATCGTATATGACGAAAGGACTGTATGACACGTGATCAGCCTTGTTTATAAAAGAAAAGCTATCTGATTAGTTTAAATACTGATAGCAGATAGGTTATATTAGCACATAAGTTGATCGGTAGAGAATGCCTTAGAGACCCAGGACACAGGACGTAGGCATTCTTTGCTAATCAACTTTTGGGTTTCTGCTACTCAAATTCGAATTAAGTATTTGCTTATCAGTAAATGAATTTATTATGAGGTTGGATTCTTTTATGAATGAAATCAGAACATATCTAGAAAGGTTACAGGTTACTGGGATGTTACAGGTTACTGATATGTTACAGGTTACTGAGATGTTACAGGTTACTGAGATATTACAGGTTACTGAGATGACGACTAATAGAGAAGTATGGAAGAAGAAGACCGAACCCAAATAAACTGTGATAAGGACCGAAAAATGTTGATGCCGATGAATCTTAAGACAATGGTTGGCAATTTCAAAGTGGTAGCTGGTGGTGGAAGAAAAAAATTATGGTTATAAATTTTATACATTCATAAAATACAGTGGCTAACACTAGGTGGCTACAGACATATGTAGATACGGCGAATACTTCTTGAATACAAAATTCTTCGATATTCGTGGTGTACACGTCTCGTATGAAAACGTTTGATGTCCCCGGGCATTTGACATGAATTTCGTCGTCATTCATGTTGGAAGTAAAGATTTTAAGATTTTATTGTCCCAATTTTTTAACAGACAACAGACAAATTTGTAACAGACCTGCTTTTAATACTTCTTATGTTAAACGAATAATAACGTGTCCATTCTCCATTATACATATTAAACTGTAACATAAATAAGTATTAGCAAGAATAGTCTCTTCGACTTTATAGGTCAAAATAAATCTCTATGACGTGTTTACGGCTCACATTACCTTTTTACTGCCCTATTATGACGTTAGTTGTATTGTCTATTGTCGAATAGGCCCACCTTTGAGAGAGACTAATATGAAAGATGCCAAACTACATTAAGTCTTATCACCTCTTTAATGGACAAACGTCTAGCTGAAACACGTGTGGTTATTTCTGAACACAATAGAGAAGTATTTATAGAAATATGCCTTTTAGTTTCGGCCCAGCTATTCAGCAAAATAGGTTATGAAAACAGTCGGTAAACATTGTGTATTGGCGTTACTTTGTCACTCAAATTGCCTAGCAATTCTGAAAAATACAACATTCATAGGTACCAAAAACGTTGTATTTTTTACAATAATAAAATAAAAAAAATAAAAAGAAAGTTTATTTCAAGTAACAAGACTCATATACAAACATATACATAAAAGGATATAGACAGGATAACAAGCACAGACAAAAACACTCACAAGGTAGCAATATGTCTGCTGCAGCATTGCCGGATGTAAGGGCAATTCAGTCACCAGTGTTGCGGAATTTGTTCGAAAGAGTCACCGCGGCCCTGGAACGCAAAGGGCTTTAGAAGGAACACGGATGGGTTTTAGTCAGTAAGAGTCTGACACGCCCTTCCGCTCCACCCAGAGCGGAAGAAGTCCGTTGATTTCCCATCCTTAAAAAAAAAGGGCAATTCAGTCTATTGGCGATCATCGCCAGGACGGTGTTGGCGCTACCCCGCACTCTGCGCACCAGAGACGCGAAAAAAAAAGTTCTTAGCGTGTCGATATCAAATACACTTATTAAATTGTATGTTTTACCCAGTACTCAGCAACAGCAACACCGTTCGCTGACGCAGCCATAAGGTCCTCACACGTACAGGTGACAGGGCATGCGGCGCAAGACAAGAAGTGGGCCATGGAGATTGGAGCCATCCGAGAACCTCCACTCGAGGAGGTTATCTTTAGTGCGACCGACCTGAGTGCGGAGTATATTTAGAAAAAAAATAATTAAAAAGAAACTTAGCCGATGAGCCAAACCGAGTCGTCTGACATTCACATTTCGACCGGCCGTCGACAGGACATTTCTTGCTGGTATTTATATTAAGTTTTACCACAAAAATTGCTTGAATTTTAATCATACTTGGCCTTGAATCGTCACTTTACAAAGTTATTCAAGTAAAAAGTATTATTCAAGAAGATTAGTCAGGCCGTTGGAAATGATAAAATCGATCGAAGTCGGCGGGCGCCTGCAAGACTAATGGCGATTCCACGAATGTTCGCCTTTCGCTACTTTTGCTATCGATGCCGTTTGTGACTTTCCCATTGATATGTTGTTTTGAAAAATATCTATGGGCGAGCTTTTTAATCCCTAGTTAATTCGTAGTTAACCGTAGTGACCGTAACACAACCAATAGAAAAAAAAACTATTGAAATTTTATCATTGTAATTTTATTTATTTATTTATGTACACACAATATACTTAAAAATGAAAATTTTATACAGAGAAAAGAGCACAATGGTACTGCTTTTTTCAATAGAAATTTCTTCTAGCAGTCCTGCGACAGAAGAGTAGGATAACACACGTAGACACAGTGTGTGAAGAGCCAGAGAATGTATAAAATATACTTACTAACTCAACTGAACATACTATTATCTATTAATTTAATAAATATGAACCAAACTGCAATAAACATACAAACAAATATATATACAAATAGATTTACCTAAAAACATAACTATAATAAAATAATACATTTCTATAATATACAGAGGAACATAGTATCGTAACCAGATAATGCCCTTTGACTTATTTTTTGAAGAGAGAAATTTTTTTACAGTCTCGTATGTAAAAAATTCTCTTCAATCTTCATATTTTATTGGTGTCCTTAAATAAATAAATTATGTTATGAACTCCAATTGTTAGTTATGCTCAATTGTATTAATAGAATTGCTGGTTCATCACTATCTTAGGAGCAATTTCCGTATTTTTAAGATTCGCATTCCAGACTGTAATCTCAATCTGTCAAAAAAACCTTCTAATTCGCAAAAAAATTGTTAAAATATGTCATTGGCTGTCGTCGAGATGAGGTTGTGACTTAAATTTGATCGTTTTAAACCAAATGGCCAATTCTACTAATTTCTGACAAAAATGTATGGAAATTGAGGCCTTTTGACAGATTGCGACTGAGATGCGAATGCGCGCGTTGTGTAAAAATAAGTGGAAATGGCCCTCAAGAGTCTTCTTGTCAAAATAATTAGAGTGTTGAGGTTGCATCTAAAATCATAAATACAAAAAAGTCCAAAGGAGTATTAATTTAAAGCTTCCAAACATCTTTTCTCCTTTTCTGTCAAATCCCTCCAAATGTAAACAAGCAGACTGCCCAGTATTACACATTAGGTATTATTTTTAGGATCTTGTCGTAATCTATACATGGTGGTATGTTTTATGATTTTTTTCTTATAAGAAGTATCAATGACCACAATTTGTTGCAAAGAAACTACTCAAACATCCCAAAAGAATCGAAATGTAGGTTAAATAATGTATGGAAAAAGTTGTAGGTGACCGAATATAGAATTTTACATAATCTGACATTGAACGAAAAGGGTGGGATTTCCAATATCAGGGTATAATACATGCTTTATTTATTATGCGGGAACATTTTTATGACGCGTTGAATATGAATAAGTTCCTATAATGTGGAACACGACGCGTTCTGACTTCTGATCAACAAGAGTCGATGATGATGTCACTTCTTTAAGTTGCTCATATATTACTTTAAATTATTATTCTCAAGAAAACTATAAAATGCAGCGGTATTCGCATGAAGTGTCGACATATAGCCATACAGTAATTATACTCTTTCGTTTGCCGTTTATTAGAGGTGGTTCTTTTTATACTTTTATTTTATTATCATTTGTAATCATAGTTCAAAAATCGTGCATCGTTTCTTTGGTCTTCCTCTACTGTTTCTTATAATATCTTAGAGCCAAGGAGTATATAAAGGTGTACCCAAAGCTTACCTCTCGACCCATCACCCAGATTCAAGAGAGCCGTAGGGAAACCAGCACTCTTCGAAAAGACACACGACACAGACCGCGTTCCGTTTTCCGGCCCCGCCGCCGGGGCCCGTCGCGACGTCCCAGTAATAACCCTCCCCGACCTTTGATTACCGAGCCAGCCCGCGTCGCAGAGCCAGTAGTTTTAAACTCCCCAAATAATGTTATGACCCAGCCTGTCCCTTGCTGTTCCTCCCAAATGACGCCGCTAGCCGAGGTCCGTATCCCACAGGGGATGCCCTAGCGAGCGGTCATGTAGTTTTAATTTAGTTTGTAAGCCTTGGCTTGGGGCTTTAATTCTTTTGAGGCCACCACAGGATAGTCCGGTTAAGCAGTAACCAGCCCTAGCGTGCTGAACTGCGAGTGGTCCCCGACAAAAAAAAAAAAGCTTACCTCTCGACATTTTCCTCAGTCTTCCGCATTACATCCCCATACCATGAGAACTGATTTCCACACAACTTTTCATGCACTAGTACCAATTTCTAGTTAGTAGCCATAAAAGAAGAACAAAAATTGGCAACTTTTAATTTTCTGGTTATTACTTACTTGGTATAACATGGGAATATGATCGGGCCAATTACATGGAACTATTTAGGTACCTACGTAGGTACTACAGCACTGAAGATGAACTATAAAGTATTTTTATCACTACTTGGAACTTATGCTTCAGCGTTGTGAAGTGTATTATAAAGTATTCCTGTTTCAAAATACCTGCGCTGAAGTGTTAAATAGAGCCTTATTCTGTGTCAGCTGCTGATTCTCATCACAAAATAAAGTCCACACACACACAGATACACACTCAGAAATTATAAAACAAAGCCCTCCACCGCGTCTGTCTGTCTGTCTATCTGTTCGCGATAAACTCAAAAACTACTGCACCGATTTTCATGCGGTTTTCACCAATGGATGGGGTTATTCATGAGGAAAGTTTAGGTGTATAATTCGGAACGGGGAACGGGAAAAATGGGATATGCGCGTACGAAATCGCGGGCAAAAGCTAGTCCTTAATAATATTATAAATGCGAAAGTGAGCTTGTTTTTTCGTTAAGCTTTCTCGCCTAAATCGCTGAACTAATGTTGATGAAATTTGGTACAGAGATAGATACTCCATGGAGACAGTTCGTGTTAATTCAATAGGCAATTCGTATTATTGGCAGCAACATCTAGTGTGTTTTGTAGTCAAAACTCAATTTAAATGAAGTGCTCTACTAATTTAGCCACAGTAAAATGATCACTGGGTTATTTTATTTTGAGACAGAAAAATAATAAACCAAACAGTCTTACTATGGGGTACCGTGTTTCCCAGTATCAAGGTCAGATAGGCAAATCGCTCCATGTTAAATAAATTTAGCTGCAACTGCCGGTCGGTTCTGTAAACATGTCGAAGTGAAGGCTCGGGTGAAGTGATCACGAGGTGAGCTGTCAATCCATATAATGACAGCTCTGAATATATATTCATTACATAGCATTATTATTAGATAAAATTTAAATTTTGATTTGGGGCGTACAAAAATGTCAATATCAATAAAAAAATATTATATGAGCAGTAATTATGTGCAATAAGTTACGGAACCACAGACTGAGAGCGTTGTCTATAATTCTTCAAAATTAAAAAGCTGGCTATCAGTGGCAGCGCCGCGGTGCGATTTATAGCTCGCAATAACTCCGTAACTCCGCACACAATACGCTCAAACGTTTGATAATACAGTCGACTCGCGACTACAGGGGGTTCACAGGTAGTCTGCTGGATATTGAGCTTTACTGTGTTGCCAACTCTGCTCTAGGGAAAAACTGCAAACGAGCTCAAAAAAAAGAACTGTAAATGTTATCGAAAAAACGGCAGCTTTTGTTTGTTTTATTTTTGTATTTGTTAGTAACAATAATGAAAAACAAGGAATTCTTGCAAAAAATATAAGATTAGATTTCAAAATTTTAATCAGATCAAGGTACTATCATTGTAATATTACATATTTTTAGGTATTACTTACCAGCTACAATCTGATTATCCAGTGAAATAGATTGCCCTAGTATCTTAAATAAAAACTGTAGATGTGGAGGTCTAACACTACACGAAAGAAGCTTTACAAAATCCTGTAACATTTAAATTTAGTACATTAAAAATATTTTTATTAATGTTTTTTTTTTTTTATAATTACTTTTACATTTGAAAAAAAATATAGCTCTTGACTGCTCTTGGGTTGGCAACCCTGTGTGGGAAAGAGGTGCAAATTTCTTTCCCACACAGGGTTACCAACCCACTTCTTTGGGTTTCTGAAAGATGGTGCGAAATTCCTTTGGGTATCTCCTGTGTATAGGCACTTATTGAAAAGGATCGCTCGTAAGAGATTTTGATGTAAAATGAGCATAGCCTTGGTTTAATTTTTGGCTCGAGCAGTGTTAATCAGTTTTTCCATCTGGAATTCCTATCGGTCGCCCCTACATGGGGCTGAAACATGACTGACAAAATATGGGTGTATAGTTGTTACTATATTTAAGTACACCACTGCCTAAACCTTCGCGAAATACAGGGGTGATGTTTTGAAGGACACATTTGCAGTTACACAAAAAGTTAAATATTCGGGTCTTTTAGTCAATGGTCATAAAACTGAAATCTCTATTGCCTAGTGAAGATTTATCAGTACCCTTCCAAGAGGGTTTTCAATTTAAAATGGCCGTCTGATAGATAAATCTCGTTTCAAACACTAATCGTTTGGGTCCAACTCGTTGGTATTTAACTGGCTTTTTCCACAGCCTTGATTTATTATAAAAAGCGCAACCATTTTTGGATTTCCGGTTTAAGAGATAAGTTATTATCGCTATGGCAACACTGAGTAACCCTTAGTCCTTTTGCCGGCTTTAACATATCCAATCATGTTGAAAGATTATGGAAAGGTCTATGTGGGTAAGCAGCAGTCACGTAATTTTTTTTCAGATAGTATTTCTCTCTTTGTCCACTGCGATATTTATTATCAACATATATGTAATAGTACATTGTTCACCGAGAGGAGAAAGTGACCGATTACCGTCGAGGGTGTCGTTTGAAGCCCGAGCCGTAGGCGAGGGCTTTAAAACACCCAAGATCGGGAATCGCAGTTTCTCTCGAGTGATACATAGTGCTTTATACTACACCTACAAGGAAAATAAAAAACGAAATCTTTACTAATTGAAATTTATATTGAAATTGTTGCAGTTAAAACTGAATCCTCAAACAACACACAAATTGGAAATGGCGCCAATGGCGTCTGCAATTTTCACATGTTCTTTTTTCAAATTGTTTATCCTACCGCCGCAGGGTCGCACTGCCAGCCCGGCACCATCCAACACACAGCTAGTGGCCAGTGTCATTTTGCGAACTTGGAGATAAAAACTCACTGTAAAAACTTTTTGGCTTTTGATATTTAGGTTACCGGCGCATAGTCTTACCCAAAATTAAAAAAGAAAAACCACGTAAGAAATGGATTTTCATACACTTTTCTCTCCCGCTCAGATGCGTTTTCTCCCCGCATATTTGTTCGATATGCAATGACGTACTTTCTACCGTAAATTTGATAAAGTATCAAGGTACTTTCCAAGCAGGTGTAGTATAAAAGCTTTTCTGGGTTTCATGTCGTATGACTGCAGTCGATAGATAGGCCGCTCTGTCACGTTCAGGCACGGCAGGAAACGTGACCAAGGGATTATGATCATAATAGGTGGTGACGTAGAGTATCTAATATTTGTTTTTAGAATTTTCCTTCCGTGTACTAATAGATTCATCTGTTAAGGTAACCGATGGAGAAGATTCAGTAATTCCTCAAACGCTGGTCTATCTTCATATCATTTCGGTTTTTCACAATGATCACACCCTTGACCTCAATCATATCTGATGGAAAGCAATGGTTGAGGCCTGATTTTTCTCTTTGGGTATCACGAACTTACATACCCAACGATGCATATTAACTTTTCTGGCAGATACATAATCACACTATATCACACTAATATTATAATGGCGAAAGTTTGTGAGTGTGTGTGTGTATGATTGTTACTTCTTCACGCGCAAACGGCTTGACCAATTTTGATAACATTTTAGATATGCAGGAAGCTGACACCCTGGATTAACACATAGGCTACTTTTTATTCCGGGAATGTGTTCCCTTCGGATCATTTTCGACATTCATGCGGAGTATATAGTAAAACGCGGGTGATACCGCGGGGCGCAGCTAGTGTCATACAAATTCTGTGCCAGTTATAAATCGTTCTCATGGCCACTAAAGTATTAGGCATTATATCCTCAGACCTTAAGATAGGCCCTTATCTCCGCCCTTCTCTTGGCACGAACCTAATACTCCTCTAGATAACCGTTAATTGCATACTAAGCAAAATTTTCGCGTAAAGGAATGAGGGTGCTAGAGCCTACGTGCGCGCTCGACTAATAAGTCGCCCATTACAGGCGATCGATCATTCATCGTCTAATAGCACATGTAATGAACTCCACACTCGTGCTTCAATATCCTATTTTCTATATAATTAATGCAAGGGTTCATCGGGGTATTTGTTAGACATTAAGGGGCGGACATACAACTGTATATGATTCTAAATTGAATATCAAGTCTAAACGGCAAGATGTACTTGTTTTAAAAGAAATAAATGTTGTAGCAGATCATTTCTTTATTAATTTGATAACCTTATCAATTAATTTATAAAGTTACCTTTAACGTGGACGTGACAACCACAATCACGTCGTAATCAACGGGCGTATTCTTATGACATTTTCACCAAGTTAAAGACAATGAATTAGTAAACTGTTTATTTTGAAGGCAAAAAATAATATGGAAAGTTGTTTTTTTTAACTAAACTTAGGGTCGCACGGGCGTGAAGTGCGTATCCGTTTTACGCCCTGAAGGTCGATGTCGTCTTTTGTCGCCTTAACTTGTGTGTTGTTTTCTTAGCTGTTGAGCTCCTTAAAGAAGTTTGAGCTACACGATAACTGACAAATGCTTGCGATGTCTGGACAGGTCCACTCAAATCTGTGTGGTACTTTCCTCAAAAGACCACTTCAGACATTAACCTACATGGTTCTCATATGATTTGACCAGTATGATTGTATGGACTTTAAAAGAGATTTTGACCTCTGAGTTTGTTTCGGTGTTTTCTTCTCAGGGAAGTCAGCTAGGAAACACCGGCCTCACCTGGTTTAAAAAATGACAAAAAAAGATTGACGTGTATAAGTGTTGTGTTTAACCTACTTACAAAATAAATATCATTTATCATTTATTTACCTATTATTATCATTTAGCTTCTGGAAATTGTGTGAAGCTCTTAATGTGACAAATAGTTACCTTATAAATAATTGTTTATTTATTGGTTACATAATCGTATTACCATGGTATACTTTTTAAAACTACTGCTTCACTTTTGACGTTGACTTTTCCATAGTTGGTTTTCAAAAGCAAAATTTTCGTGCATCGTGGCAAATTGAAAAATATTTTACTTTGTCCTGTGTCTTCTTATTTGTATGCATTTGCATGTGACTGAGTGACTGTTCCGAAAGAACACTTCAAACAAATCTATCCAGTCATATTCATTCGAATTGAGCACCTTCTCTTTTATTGAAGTCGGTTAAAAATACATAAAACTTCACGTGTCCTCATTACAATATTGGGAACTCCATACAAGTTATACTGCTCGACTTCAATTTATTAGATACTAGTTGCCACCCGCGGCTCCGCCCGCGTTATTGTCGAAAATTATCCTAAGGGAACATATTTCCGGGATAAAAAGTCCTATGTGTTATTCCAGACTATAATCTACCACTGTGCCGAATTTCATCAAAATCCATTCAGTCGTTTTTGCGTGAAAGAGTAACAAACATCAATCTATCCATCCATACTTACAAACTTTATAATATTAGTAGGATCATCGCAAAACATTTCAGTAACGTCCAATAAAACATTAATACTGTAAGCATTCCTTAAAATATGGCGAACTTGACCTTACCCGCAGTTTCTAATGTTCGAAACAAGGTTGTCCATGCACATTAAAATTTACAATTTTATCCGTTTTACGGTGCGGAAGTTTATTATTAGACAACGCAATCAATTTTCGAATTTATAATTAACTTTCTGTTGTTTGCGATTTACTCGCATTCTAGGGAAACTTCTAAATGTTTCCTAGTTTTCATGAATCAAGGTCGCCGAATCCCATCTTATCCTAATATAAATTCTTCCTACGTATTGCGATCACAGTGGCCAATATCGACGGGGTATAGTGCACCAGTATGTGCGCTAACACAGGTGCATTCTCTGTTCCTTTACGCTCATATTGCGATGGGACAATAATAATCTAACATCGGGAAGAGATCAGGTGCAGGAACAACAGCTTTACGTGCTTTTCAAGGCACGGGATGTCACACCACCAACTTTTAACTTCCGGGCCGCTACTGAGAAATTCATAATGGAAAATCGCAATAACTCATTTTGCCCGACCTGAGAATTGAACCCAAGACCCCACGCTCAGCAGTCAGAGACAATGTTTGGTAATCAATCACGCTTCATTGTTACCACGGATTTGGATGTTTGGAATACTGGTAGACTATATCTTGGAAAAAGGACTTTATATTGATAGTACATTTCCGTGGGGTAACTTTCGACTTTCACGGGCATAGCCCTGGTAAAAACTAGTTTTATCTAAATAAATATCGCTCTTCAAGTATGATTGAGACAAACCTACAAAAACACAAGTAGCCAAGAAATTATTAATATTATTATAATTACAAAAGTAGGATGAAAGGCTGAACAAAATATAATTAGGGCGATGATGATTTAGTTAGATTAAACGCCAGCCCTCAAAGCCCCCATTAATTAGGTACCTCCTCTGTGAGTGTTTGAGCCTTTGTTCCCTCAGCGCCGCCCACAATGAGCTAACTACTTTCTACTACTTAATTTTATATTAAAACTTCACGTAAATACTTTATTTCATTTCAATAGAAAAAACCGCATTCATTTTTTAAACTATTCTGTTAAATACTTCATTGTGAGTTTTCATTTTCAATTTAATGATGTTGGAAGTTTAAAAATATCACGAGTTTTTTTTTTCTTTATTAAACGTCAATGTCGCAAATCTTTTCTATTGTGACGGAGAAACAAAAGAATGGAGATCTAAACAATACAACTTGCTAGTTGACAGACTCACACCACTTCCAAAGCTCGTTCATTTGGAATAGATGATATTAGAAATGAACTTTACCTAATACTATTACGGCTAATGAGAAATATCGTTCCAAGAATTATAAAGGTTGGTATTGACCGGTGTTACGGGGTTACGAAGCGAACATTCGTGCAGTCAGTACGTGGATACGAGCACGAGCACGCGAGCATCGAACGGCTTTTACGTCCGACACCATACAGAACCTACCTTTGTATATTTCTTGAGATATGACTACATATAAGGGAGATATTTAGCCCGGGACTTGATAATTCTCGTTGTAGAGTTGCTTTTTCCAGCGGTTTCGCTCCCTCGGTAGGCCGAGAGAAGAGAGAAGCGGGAGGGAGAGAGAAGCCGAACTTTTCCGCGATAAAAGTAGCTTATTGCGATCATGTTGGGGCTACATTATCGGGATTCGTCGAATCGCTTGGCCATACTTGTTACGACAGCGCAAATCTTCACGTTATCGTGACAGTGTGGACGCAGCATTAGCGATGTCTTTGTGCCAGCGAAAAAACAATTGTAATAGAAGCCCAACTTTCAGAGATTACTCATACAAACATACAATCAATTAAAAGTACGATTAACTATTGTTCGAATATTTGTGAGTGATAAGTGAATGGTAAAACATGTCAGATCCTAATCCTATATTTAATAAGACCTTAAATGTACCTACACAAATAAAATATTCTTAAATTTTACCCTTTTTTATTGGTTCAGACTAAATTTAATTGACGACTGGTAACCGTCTTATGGCCGGTTTTTGAGATTTTTGTCGGTCGTTTATCTGTCCGTTAACGCTATTTGTTACAAAGCCATTTTTTTTTGCGCCTATTTATTATCTGTCGGTTGGTTAGTGGTTAACGGACAGATAAACGACAGATAGAGTACCCTCAGAAACCGGGCATTTATCGCATCGCCATTGTCAATGTTGAATTTTCTTCTCTATAGTTTGGAAACTTTTTCACGAAAGTTGACGAATAAAAAAATATAATCAGTGTATAACACGATTTAAAAATTCATTAAACAGCTTTCGGTCTCTACGAAATTTTGAAGACAAAGCTCATTTTAAATTCATCATTTTAGTGGAACCCAGTTCTTTGCGCGTGCTCTAAGGCTTACTATTAAAATTGAATTCTGTTAGCCAAAATAAAGGGATAAAGCGATACAAAAGAAAATCTCTGTAATATAGGTACTGGATGTTAAACGTATACTTGGGTAGTTTTACGTAGCTTTACGAGTAATTAAACGATCATAAAATAAAACAGGTGTTGGTAATGCCGTAATACATAAAATATATCCCACATAAAAATGTGTTATTAAGTCTCGCTTTACTTTGTACAAAGGCAAAACCATATTAGCTACTTAACACTTTTTATCAAATAAATATCTAATTAAAACGGTCTTTACCACTTGGTACGAATTACCCTCATTAAGTTACCGCAAAAGTGGTAACTCCTGGTTTTAAATATGACACATTAGGTTTGAGTCATAGAGAGGACGTTCCAAAAAGCTGAACTTTCTAAGAAATCAATTGCGCAATGATTTGAAAACCGAATGTCATCGCATACTTATGTGAATAATTCTAAAATTCGCTTGAGCAGCTGTGATTGGATGAATGAATTTTTAAAAGCTAATCGCTTCACTTGACTTCAATATAAGTTGCGTCGACCTTTCGAGAAACTGGCCGTATGCATTTGTGTGCCATGTCTACCTTAATTGGTAACTTTACAAAAACAATGGTAACAATTCCGCATGAAAATTAAAAGGCTGTTTTTTGAAATAAATTCGTTTGGAAATCAAATAACTTATATATGTCATACAGTTTGTCTTCGGCAGTCTTCGGCGGAAGGTATAAAAGGAAGCAGCCCTACAAGCAAGCACTAACTACACACTAACTAAACTAAAGAATAATTCTGAAGAAAACCTTCCTTCTAATTCATCTTGTAGGAAAGAAGTTTTATCGTCACAGGACAGAAGACACCAATCCCAACTAATTTATTATGTTTCTACGGCATATCTTGACCGAGACCCTTTTTACATAGGTTTTACACATAAAATCCGATCCTAGCCTCGTTAGACCACGTAAAAGCGGTCGGGTAGCCTGTGTAGTATGCCACAGGGACTATAAATCGGAACACGTGTACCTAAGTACTAACTTTATCAAATGACATGGTTTTTAGTATTAGTAGCAACTTAATTGCCTAAAGCCTTCGTGATCACAATCTCTTTCGGTTTGACGATAAAACAAAATTTACGATTCTTATGTTTGGTTGCTTTCTCAATGAATTTGAATGGAATTCAGATAGACTAGGTATTGCAGGCAAGTAGGACATAAAAAGGAAAATAATTTCACTTATTCGAGAAACTTACCTATCCAAGACTCAAAAATGATTGCCAAAACTAAACAAAAACATACATAAGGATGTACCCGGTAGTACGCTACCGCCGAATATTTTCGACATTCACGCGGACGAAGCTAATATTTTTACAAGCTTTTTTTTAACTTGCACTGTTCGTATGTATGTATGTTTGACCATTTGTTGGTATCCGTTTAGCGGCATCAATGAAAAACTAAGAAGCAAAAATTGCACGGCAACAAAAAGAACCGCAACGCCATCTATTCTGTCAGCGACGAACTACTTACGAAATCCTACATCGCGCAAGCAAAGTTATTTGTGCGATTTGAACATTTAAAAAAGTCCAAATATCCTATGGGGCAGTTGCCCACCAGACACACCAGCCGTCTGGTCGATGGATCCTCCCATTTCAATGGAGGTATGCGGAACTTTACTCTCTGTACCGCATACCTCTATACTGGTGACCTCGAAGTGATACCTCTATATCCGATTTAGCTTAAATTTTGCATAGACCTTTAGTTCTACAATACAATGTGCAATACGCCAATATTATAATAATTTCAATATGGCCGCCACTCCAAGATGGCGGATTATTTTTTTTTCAACTTCCTGGTTATCAAATGGAAGAACTTGAAGAGTAGAAAACAATTAAAAGCTTGTTTAAAAAAAATATAATAGTAAATCGTTTTAGGTAATGTCAAAATGAAAACCACTGTGTTTATGTTGCAATATTTAATTTTATAGGTCCTGCTGTAGTAAAGGTATCGATAAATGATTCGTAAAATTACTTTCAACCTCGTAAAAGGCTTAAGAAGATAACTAAGGTCTGTCTTGATACGTAACGTTCAAGGTTAGGGTTGTGTGTTATAGCTCAACTAAGGCAAGATTCATGTCTCATAAGGGACTGCTTTTATTTGAAACAGCACGCATGGAAAGTATTATCAATATTAATATTTCAGCTAAGAAAAAACACTAACTTTTCATGGTACGTAGTAACAGTAGAATTAGAGTTTTCTCATTAAATAGTATGTAGGTACTTTGGATACGAGTATACTCAGGGGATTTGTCTGTTATTTTTGCACAAATCCTATTTTTTCAGTTGTTCGAATAAGTTTGGTGTCCCCAACTTTCTAGATAGGATCGTTAAGGGCGCCTAAATTTTGTTTTTACCGGTCTTACGATACGCAAATATAGCCTTGTTTGTCGGCAGAAATATGGCTTAAGTTTGCATGGTTTTTAATTTTCTTACCTTGTTTTACTTGTAAATTATTATAATAATAATGTAATTTTTGTACGTGGTTTTTAAACACATATTTTTTTAACATGATGATTTCTAATATCTGTTGGTTTTGTAATATTATTTCACTGGCGACCCGCCCTATTCTTGGACATGTGCAAATTAAATAATAAAACCTTCCTCATTTATCGCTTTTTCTATTAGCGAAACTCGAATTAAATTCCGAGGCATACTTTAAGAAAAGTAAGCGTAGAACCTAACCCTATTTTCTAATATTTTAGTGTCCAAAACACAAAGTAATTGATTGATTTATGTTTCATCGAAGGTAAGGCGGGTCTTCTATAAAAGTGGCTCAGCTAAGTGCTGTTCGATGTAATAAATAGATTATTGGCTTTGTTTTTATCGCTGAGATTTTTTCTACAGTCTTTACTTTGTTTTATGTCAGTTACGTAAAGTAAGTAAAGAAACTGTCGGTTATGAATCGTGACATAGCAGATTTTTGTACGAAAACCTACTTTTCGACACACCTACTCGAAAACTGGCTTTCGTTGTACTCCTTTTTGGTTCCTGTGATCCAGTATATTTTTTATATGTGTTTTGTTACTTTCCATAACCGCACTTGTGCGAAAAAAATACCAAACTAGTGATATACTGCTTAGGAAATATAAACAAATTACCTACCCAGGCATTCCTGGTGTAATAGGTTTCCCAAACATGCAAGTTTAAATGTCACAGGCACAAAGAAAGCGACAACCTAGACATTTTTTGTTATCTAAAATAGACACACATGTATCTACTGCGTCTGGGCATCACAAATAAGTAGGTCCCACAGTTAAGTATTTGTGCTAAGTCTGGATATTTGCGTCTAGTTTTCGTAGTGGTTACTTTAGGGCCGAGTTTAGGAATATTTGCGGCCTCTAAGATAAGTCTGTTAACTGTCCCCATGATGTGGGCACGAGAAATTCTAGCGCCAAGCTTTCTTTTATATGAAACTTTATCGTAACTACATTTAGGCATATCTGCGTTAGGTTTATAACGTGAACGTACTATATAAAATCATCTACCCTGTATATACAGAATGAATTTTTGAAGTGTGCCTGGATCGCCAAATCTTTAACTATGAGGATTAGCGAAAAACACTGAAAGGTGTCTTGAGCCTGATTTCACCGGGAACCGACCGGACGATTTCAAAAAAAAACACAGCCTTTATTATTACACCATCCGAAAGTGACAGAATTTCGGGTAGTAATTACTCATGGCAAACCAAAGGAAAGCGCTAATTTTTAACCAAACACTTTTTTATTTCCAAAAAAAACAAAGCTGAAAATGTTGTTAAAAATCCATGATGCAGCTTTAGTTTTCATCAACATCGGGGCCCGAGAAACTACAACTGCATCATTGAATTTAAAAAAAAATCAGTTATGGTTTAGGAAGGTAGGTTTACGCCTTAGGACGACGCCTTAGGGTGCATACCTAATATAATTAGGTACAAAGGTTTAGCAGCCCCAAGAAGTATGAGGTAATTCGGTATGTTATTTTTATGCCCACACCTTCTCGTAATCCGGGAGAGGTAAAAGATTGATACATTATAATAATGTAATATTCATTCGCTTCGAGGAATCTTTGGAGCTTCATATGGAGTTCTTGGTAGGTAAATGTAATTATTATTATCAGATTAATGGTTTTACTTACACGTGACAGATACCTACAGGATGCTGCCAAATTATTTATTTAAAGGAGTGTACACCACAGTGGCTTTCTATGTGTTCAGCTGATACATTTCCTTTTTTTATCTCAATATATTTACAGGCCCTAAAGCGGGCGTTCTATCACTTGTCTAGATTTTCCTCAAACGGAGTTGCCAGTAAAATAAATTGCTTTCGTACCGCCCAGCAATCTCTCTGTCCACCTCCCCAGTAACATTGTGATTATGGCATCGCTACCAAACAGCCATAAAGCCAGACACTATTCAATGATATATGGAACGTTCAGACGGGCTCGGTTTACTTTAAAATGAGAATAAACTTGTATGGTATATTTCACATTTATTTACGACCACAACTGTAGTTGCGAAACTTTAAAACGAGTTTGTAAATAAAGGAAATTAATATTCGAACGTGACCAGCATAATGCTGGTAAGTCCAGCGTTAAATTGGCTTCTTGCAGTGTACGAAGAAAAAACAATGCTTTTATCATATTATGTAAACAGAAGCAAAGAAAAATCGGAAAATTCATGTAAGTCCCGTTAGGAATTTAATTAAAAGGAATGTATGAAAATATTTAGCGCAACGCCCGAATAAATGATTTCCCGGCGATGTTGCTTTGTAGTATTTTATTCTTTTATATGTAAGTGTGTACTTCGGTGTTGTAGAGGAAAACTCGTTGTTTCGGGACGGAATGCAACACAAAAACCCCATTACTGTTGAACGACACAGTTTTGCCCACGTACGCGGATACTGAACGACTTTTGTCCTTTCTTTGATCAAGGTTAATAGCCTTTGCGAAAATACGCTTCATCTACTAACCCGGCAATGTATAAGAGCTGAATCGTTTCTCTTGTGAACATAAAACTATAGTGTTTCAAATCGACTGATTGAATGGCCCGGTTTTTTTACTAAAAGTGGTTGACAAACAAATGGATGTTAGGTTTTTAAAACCTAAATAAAAAGTGTTGAAACGGGAGAGTTTTCAGTGTGAATAGTCGAATAAACGACCGACGCTGGTGCGGTCATTTATTGTGATTTGTGTTTTTTACTCCCGTCTATTTTGTCCTGTTTTTGTAGTCGAACTAGTTTTAAATGGCTTCACGTGAGATTAGAAAACATTGGATAGTTCTGTTTCATATGCCAAGTCTTTTCCCAACTATCTTCCAAACGGCTTCCAGTGTTACCGGATGCAGCCGAGTACCAGCATCTGACCTCCTCAACCCAATAACTGGGTAACCTATACTCTTTGGCAAGACTGGTGTCAAATTTCTGGCTTCTGACTGACGTCTTCTGATTGTAATGACTGCCAAAGATGTACAAATGACAGCCCGAATCAACAGCTTTACATGCTTTCTGAGTCACGGAGGAATCTTGTTATGTAGTGGATGAGAACCAGTGATCGGCGTAGGCAGATTGATTTTACGTCATGAATAGTCATAGATATCATAACATGGATAAGCCGTTTTTCCGGGATTTCATTTGCTTCAGTAGGATAGCGGAGAGGCAAGTCCCATCTTTCGTCGCACGCACGCACATTAACTATTAGTAGAATTCCACTTTACGTTTGCTACGTTTTTACTCAAGTTTGGCAATGCCATAGTTTTTTTAATTATAGAGAACGATCACATATTCTATTAAAAAGACGGCAAAAAACATTTCTTATTCATATTGATACATATATTCTTCATCCTACACATTACAATATTTGAAATTCCTAAAAATTCTTAATTATTACAAAATCCTGGAATCCCGGAGGCATATCCATATTAATATATACGTGCCAGTTCATTGACCCCAGATCAATGTACCTACTCCGATCACTGATGATCTCCCATCCGCGGATCGACCTCGGCAAATTCTGCTTAACCTCGAAGATCAACTCGTGCGGCAGTTGTTATTTAGCCACGGTTCTCTCCGCATTGTACCTATAGTACAGTTTATTAGGTACCTACAAGAAATTCTCTAACATCAATGCTATCGTTAACCAAGACGTAAAACTAGCTTCCACAGCCATTGCCTCTTCGAAATACATTACTAACTTTTATATTAGCAGTTATTTCTTCACCTCTAATGTATTTCGTCTCAACAATGGAAGTAATAACGTTGCCAATAACCAACAGCTCGGCAGCCAATAAAGCGCGGACATCTTATAACAATATTTGTGACATTTTATTGCGAATAAATAATACTTTATGGTGTATTTATTATGTGTTATCTGATCGTTTTGACTGGTCATTAGATTTTGGTAGTTTCGGGCAAAACAACAAAACAACGAGTTAGAATGTTGGCGGCAGTATTCGAATTTCGAATTGACCCCAGTAAATTCGAAATTCGAATACTGCCTATTGTCGACTTATCAGCCCGTCATAGAAATGTAGGTACTTAAATTTTCGGTCTAGTCATAAATTACATGAAAAAATAATATAAGCCTAACCGGACTTCTATAATAGGTACTGGCATGCGATCAGCGATAGCGAATTTATGGGATTGGAAGCGCTGCCGAAATGTTGCGTAGTCGATCTTTCAGAAATTGCTGCGCGAGCACAATTCATTTTGTGCCTCGTATTATAATTATGTTATTTTAAATCGTTCACTATATGTTTTTTAATAATTGTGGGTTATTTATTAATTACCTTAAAATCGTAGTTATAAGCTGCAAAACAGTATACAAATAATTTTATTAAAACGCAAACGTTTTCAACGGTCAAGCTTGCAAGCATGACGCTCCTTAGTTTTAAACGAGCATGCCGCTATCATTGCACTTTGTTTAGAGTTTTAGATGAACTAACTATTTAAGATATATATTTGTAAGTAAAAAAACTTTTTACAAAAAAATACAACCGACTTCCAAATAAAAACACTACAAAGTATAAAATAACTTTAATTTCGGCAGTCGGTGTTTTTTGTTGGTTCACATGTGCTTACCCTTTTACAGCGTACCGGCGTGATGTTGAACGAACTGGTGAAAACAATAGACAGACATAAGATTTCAGCAATCCCAGACCATTTGCTATCATTTATTGAGAGGAGTTCCGTTGCCCATCTAGTTCTTATTCAGATCTTCACTAAATTGAATAGCAAACTCAGTGATCCTCAATACCTTATTTATTTTGCTCCATCATCGCGTCACAAGTTTCACAACTGAAATACCGCGGTACAGTCCCATTAATGGTCCTCCCAGACTCCCAGTCCACTAAAACTGTCCTAAGTTACCGCTTGCCGAACTTTCCTTGTTCCAACGACTTTTTCCATCATAATAAATTGACGAAGTTCTACACTATCATTGCCTGGAACAAGCAGATAACCGTCTCAAATGCTAGGTCATTAATATTAATTATATTTGTAGTACAAGTAGTTAACAGATTTTATTAGTTAGATTAACGCTGTGATCTGATAGTAGGAAATGATTTGGGTTAGGGCGTTTAAAACCGCGGGTTTAAAACAGCGTAATGCTGAAGCTGTGCAAACGGTGTCAGTTGATTATAGTCTTGAACCGAGTTAGTACTATATTTTTATGTTAGAACTTGGTAATGGTCGTGTTAAAAATAATCTTCCGATTATTGAAAATATTACTTTTTAACGAGAATGATCATTTAGTATTTCCACAACAGTACTTTTAAATGTTTTTTGTTAATAATTTCTGTTATTGTGTGGACTATTCTTAGGCATAAAATACATTGTCCAAGTACATGTTTATACATTCAAACTATAGTAGGCGCCAGATAATCGTGGAATAACGGTCACTGTCTGGTCAATAATTGTAGGTGGGTACCTACAATTATTGACATTTTTAATTTGAAAAACGGAATTAATGACACAAAGCTGTCCCGAATCATCATCTCTCGTGATCCTTAACATTGTCTAATAATGAAAAACGATTCATATTTAATTGTTCAGGTACCTATGAACAGTTATTAGGGAAAGGTCAATGTACTTTATTCCACATTTATCTGGCGCCTACTATAGTAGGTACAGCTCGCTAGTTTTAAAGCTCGACGGTAAGATGAAACTGCGACGACTCTGCTTCAAGATTTATGTAAGTATTTGTTTGAAAACTGTGACGCCTATAAAGTTTTGCGCTCAAGATACTTGTATTAAGGTGACGCGCTCCATCAAACACTGTTGAATTAATCCAGACGTGTGAATTTTTATTTTACCCACATTTTGCCGTGTGCTTGGCAACTGGGCTTAACTTAATGTAATAGAGGTGGTAATAACAAGAGCAGCAGTGATCTGATAGTTACAAGTTGTATTTGTGATCAATATTTTACATGCAAGTGACAAGAACAAAACACAAACAAACCGTTACTAAGCTTATTTAGAATCTTGACAGACATGTGTAACTAGGATTATTTACACAGGCCAGTACATATAAATATGCGACCTCCAATATAACTCCTCGGTGCCTAATGGAAATTATATTTTCTCTTCTACTTCTCTGATTAATTTCGGTGCAGGTTTCAAGACAGTTGAATCGTTTCTCCAGGACTCATCGAGCTTCATTGACTCGGCGTTTTTCTGGTGCTCGCTACTGTTAATTCTGATTTTCATGAGTTGTAGTGATTGGGAATAGTTTCAATTAAACTCGCCTTTGTCCATGACCTTTATTGTGTCTGTAACATTATAAACAGTTTTGATGTACAATAAAGAATTAAGAGGAAGACATTGGAAAATCGATTAGGAAGGTAAAGTCGTGATTTCATTTTTACGCTTTTTTTTTTTTATTTTTTTTTTTAATTTTTTTTTTTTTTTAGGATGGGAAATCATCAAATGACTTCTTCCGCTCTGGGTGGAGTGGAAGGGCGTGTCAGACTCTTACTGACTAAAACCCATCCGTGTTCCTTCTGAAGCCCTTTGCGTTCCAGGGCCGCGGTGACTCTTTCGAACAAATTCCGCAACCCTGGCAGGCTCTGGCCCTAGCGGACCCCGTCTTTTATGCTGACATCTCTTTGAGGCGCGCGTGAAACACAACGCGCCATCGACCCGGGCCTGGTGGTGATCGGACGGCGAGCCACCCAATGCTCGCCGTCCGCAGGCCCGCGCCTACGGTGGCCGGGGATCGCCCTGCGACTCCCGACGCCCGGGGCGTCTTCTCCTGTTGCGGCGGTTGGGGCGAAGGCCTTGCCTTTCCCTCGCGCGGCCCGCCTCCTCCTTCGCTAGCATTACTGCTTCGCAGAAGGTGGTGACCGCTTCCCAAGCCTCCTCGCTCCGGACCATGGATTCAACCAGGGCCGGACGCGAGAGGTCGCCGCCACCGATCGCCGCGATGAGGACACGGCGGTGCTCAGCCCAAGCAGGGCAGACCTCCACCGTATGCTCCACCGTGTCCTCCGGGCGATCCTCACAGTGCTGACACCCGGGCGTGTCTTCCCGCTTAATCCGAAACAGGTACCTCCCGAAACAGCCGTGTCCGGTAAGTACCTGCGTCAGGCGGAAGGTGAGGACGCCGTGGCGCCTCTCCAGCCACTCCTCAAAGAGGGGCCTTACCGCCGCAATTGTGGCGTGCCCTCATTTTTACGCTACGTTTATCAGATCGCCATGACATGGGTCTCCCCTTAATATTTTCTTGACGATCGGTTTGGAGTCCGTCACATCCAGAATCGATCTTTACCAGATCATTAATCCATGTTATGTTTTACTTTAGTTTGTAGATGGTACCGTCGTTTACTTCGTATTTAGACTTGGATTTCGATTTCGTAGAACTGTGAAGATTGCCAGCTTATGGAATCCTTAAATCATTCAGACTGGTAAGAAAATAGTTCCTTAAACCACGGAGCATAGACACAGTGTCTACGAACCACGGTCAGTTCACGTCCTTGCCATGACTCTGATATTTTTGGATCAACCTTTAGGCGTGCTTATGAGAAAACTCAATTCGATTAAATATTTGTTAAACCAGCCGTACGTTACTAATTTATTAAAGACTAATCGACACTTTTAAAGAAAGAAAGAAAGAATAATATTTATTTAGCACTTACATGAAACACGCACGGTACATAGAAATACAATTAAAAAAGAAATGTAGGTATGCTAAGAACTAAATGTGTGTCTCACGGCTGCACTAAAAAGGTCCATTTCAGCGATATGTCAGACAGACTGATGCTGTTTGACGCTGGTTTTCTAATGAACCCTTGAATGAAAGATGCTCAGACACTTCCCAATGTAACTGCTTAGCATTTACAAGTATAATAGAGACACGAAATGATAAACCTTCCCTTAACGTACTAACCAAGAGAAGTATAATTAGTACCCTAAAGTATTCACCCGCAAGACTTTGTAGCATCCAGATATCTTGTTTATTCATGATGCCAGTTTATTCCTTATTTATGTGGGTGCTGCTAAATAATGTAACAAATCTCCGATTATCTCCGGCGAAAACTTTACTAACATGTTTTTATTTCTGCGCATGTTGGGTAGAGATTCGTAGTATCAGGTATTTATTATATGGCTTCCAAAATTTTTCATGTAGGCTGCCATTCAAGGAATTGCTCTTCAGGAGCAGTTTTCTAAATATTTTGTAAAAAGCGGACGAGTTATTTCAGTTGTATTTAGTTTAACTCGTGTAAAAATCCGTTTGGATTCAGCTTCATAAGAATAACTTACGATGTAAAATAGTAAGAACATTTATAGTCCTATTTTTATGTCATGTTTGCATTACCGATAAATGAGGTCACGGTAATTAATTTTACAAATTTTAAAATTTTGGATTTGACCTGCCCTAAATATTATCAGAATGAAACAAATAAATGGTGGCAAACATTAATTCAATAGTGAAACGGAGCTATCACTAGAACGCACACCCGATAAGAAAACTGTCAATCTAAAACTATAAATGTCAACATTGACAAGCGATGTCCTCCCACCCAACTTGGCGTTTTTGGTCCTAACGTAGCAGGCACATCTAAGCATTCGAAGATAATTTTTGTTCTTCACATAAATCAGTCTACGTTTGACTCAGCTACGTACACACAGTGGGCATGTAAACATTTTCTATCGCCATTATACCAGACAGTAATATTAGGTATAATAAAGAGAATAGCTACCTACTGAGATAGACAAGAAATAATTCAACATTCCCTCTTTCTTGTAACAAATGACTCTATAAAATAATACGGGTCTCAGTGTAATGGCAGTTTACCTCGTGACAAATACTCTGAGGATTTGCAACCCACACTCGTATTCCAGCTTAAGATGTTTTGTGTCCCCGTCCTTAGATGATACGGATTTGTATGATAAATATTTAACTGTAAATCTTGGAGCTACTTATATTTTATGGCTTTGGGAATGGCTTGACCTTGGGCGTTGACCATGTTTTTTTTTGTGAAAGCGTTTTGTTTAGAAGAAAAGAATAGGTACGCAGTTTATTGCACAGTATTTTGCCAGTTACAAACAATTCATCTATTGATGGCCCAAAAATGTCCGGTGCTTCGAGCCGGATTCTACAAACAAAACACGAAGAAACGGAAATTCCTCAACGGCACAAAAGTAATGCGTTTGATCATGATCTTTACGGCTTAACACAAAGGTTCTAATGAATTGCGGATATAATTTAAGACAATAAATTGTTATAACCGGAATGGGTTCTCTCGTATAAAAATGAATTGTTTTCACGCCGCCTCCGGGGAGATTTAGATGTGAATACGTCTAAACAATCCCTTTTCACGGCAGTTGAAACTCGTCAGTTATTTCCTACGGGAAGGCCATTATACCTACCTAATACTTATCAGACTGTTCTTTACTTGTAACAAAGCGAGTAAATGATGCTTTAGTGAAGAAAATTTCGTAATTGGAAACTTGTTCCACGATGTTAACTAAATTCACCTGGACAAAGAAATTAAGACGGATTACTTGCACAACGGCGACGGATTTTACTGGTTCATAAAGATTGAAGACACAGCACTAACAAGTTTCAAGATTTTAAGTCCTAAGCTTATCCTAGAATAGGAAGAAAACTACGAAACAATAATTTAAGAATTGAATCCAAACTTGGTGGGATTATTCGTCTATTATTGTAGAAGTTATCTTATTATTTGAAAAGAGCAGACCTACTAGATTTATTAAAGGATTTGGATAATTCGATAAAAGCATCCAGAATTTTCCCGAATCATATATTACCAAGATATAAATATGTAGATAACGATGGTATAAAAACATTAGTACAAAAGGCTTCTGTCGTGGGTGTTATGTGGGCGACTGTACCGAAGGGGTAGACCCCCGGGCGGTTGAACCCAACCCTTTAGACGCCGCCAAGTTTTTACAGCGTCCCAACTTTTTCCGAACAAATGACTTTTATTTGTGAAAATGAAAGGGCTTAGAGCCAGTAATGAAAGAGCTGAACGAATAGGGTTTAAAAGTTATTGTTATGGGAAAGAGTCAAAATAATTTTGGAAGACAAAGTTTGCAATAAAAAGTGAAGTTTTATCATTGTTTGTTCGTAATATTTTTTTTTGTTTTAAAACGATTGTTTGTGCAAAGAATTGTAATCCAATCAATGACTAATCTGCCAGCGAGTCCTGACATTAATCTAGACATAATAAACAAAATGTTTTTCTACACACCAATTCACAGATAGCACGAATCCAATACAACATCCATCAGTCCTCAATCCCAATCTAACAGAGGGCGTTATCACTTGAGATATACGAATGGTCCCTCAGAAATACTCGCGATAAATTGGATGAGACGAGCGAAGGCGACAGAACAGCCTATAGTTCACTATAGTATACAGGGTGGCTGGTTAAACAAGGGACGTTTTCAAGGACATGTTAAAGCATAGGTACCCATGTAGAAAAACTAGATATAGGTACGTCCAGCCTGTGCGAGGCATGTGTGGACGTATGTATTTCACCTGAAATGATTATGTTGATGATGATATGGTAGGCGTTAGATAAACTTGCAATAAAGTACATTGACCTCTCCCTAATATCCCTTCGTAGATACCCGAATAATGAAGTATGAACTATTTTTCAATACAAGAGAACGTAAAGGATCACGATAGAAGCCGATTCCGGACAGTTGTATCTTGATTTCTGTTTTTGATATTAAGAAAGTCAATAAATGTATGTGGGTCAATGACCTTTACTGCACATTTATCTGGCACCTGCCATAGATACGTCACAAAAATTTACAACCTCAATGACATTATGGTAAATGCTACGCTTGTAGGATAAAAAAAATCCGTAAAAATATGTTTGGATATTTATTAATTAACCTTGCCTCAACGACTCAACAAATTTAGTCAAAGCTTGGGATAGTTTTCAACAGTCTCGCAGGCGAAACCGAAAACAAAAGCTAGTTCTTCTAATATGTCCTTCGTTTAACTAGTCACCCTGCATAGACTGCGTATTTATGTATAGTACCTTCTAGTCAGGACGAGGGATATCCTCTATAAACACGATCGACTGAGAGCGGATTAAGAATCACTCCCATTACTGATGTTAAAGTTAAAGGGCGATGTTTTGTAAAATCGCTGGACCGCTTAACTGAAAGGACCATTTTCTGTACGAAAAAGGATCAGTGAGACAAGAAAATTGGTTCAAAATGAATGTGTGAGATGTGGTTCGTGTGGTTGTGGTTTGTGGTGGTGTGGTTTGTTTGTGGTTGTTGTGGTCATCCTTATCCCAAAAATTTGCAGCATTACACCTCTAATTTATGACTACTCGTAACAATGGACAGGGTTTGATATTCAATGTGAGTGCGAAGTCCAAAACCACTTGCTGTATCGTCGATACACTAGTATTTTTGACCTCAGGAACGCCACTGATGCTGTTAATACCACCGAATAGGTCCAAGTTATATAAATCGTCAACTACAGACTCGAAATGAAGAAGAAAACATATATTTTTAGAATGTAATTTCCTTTGGGACCATTTACTGCTTTGGTTTTCTGTGCAGCCTTTGTTTACTGGGGAGTGGTAATGAAGACCCTAAAGCCTTGAAACCAAAGTCTTTGTTTCTCCTTCACATTAAGATTGCCAGCTTATCTCATTCACCCCGCTGTGCAAACTCGGTTAATTTAAAAAGAACATTCTGCAACTCATTGTGTGAAGTAAATGAGAACGGAAAGAAAATATCTCGGACGCAATTGTGCATAAGTCGTAGATACCGAGCCAAAGTTATAGGCGCTCTCAACAAACTTCCAAGTACTAATTAAAGTTTTAATTTCAACTGTCGTGTTAATTTATACTAATAGAATGTAAGTAAAACCAATTATAAAGTGAGGAATGTTAAGTTCGATATTCATCTTGTCTTCAGGAACTTTTGATGGAAACAATCTTCCTGTCGAGACAGGAATCGGAACGCTAAGACATTTCGAGATGGTTGCTGAATGCCATTTACTTACAAGTTAAAACGCATCAGAAATCGATTTAGGGAGCATTCCTCTGTATAGTTGGCCTTCGCCAAAAACCGTGTTCGTTTTTGTTAGAGAATAGGCGGTAGAGATGCTTTGGTACTTTTATTACTCTGAAAGCGTGTTTTTTTTACTCAATCATTGTCACATTAATTTACTTGTATCATATCTTGAAGTCACACGGATATTTTTTATTTACATATAAATTCAGACTAAAAAAGGATGAGCAGTATAAAAAAGGGGAGGGGAAGATCTCATCGAAAAATTCGTCAGAAAAGCTGTCAATGAGAAAAGTGCCTAAAACACTGGCAAAATAATCAACGTTGCCATTGCACTTAGTTGATTCTTTGGTCGAAAAAAACCGCCAGACGTACTTTATAACCTTGGTCATGAAGTTTTATCCATAGTACACAAGTGAAACTAAACGCTAGTAAATAATATTGATATCAATATCTACATGTGGAATTGAAACATTATCATATCAGCCCGACATTTACCACTAACGTAATCCTCTAGTCGAGATAAATGATTATACATAACGTAGTTGTCGCTTGGCAACATGGCAACAGAATTACTGATAGAAGTCATGTTGTATTTGTACATGTTCAAGTTTTATTGGACAACTTGCCTTTTTGACAGCTTTAGTTGGAAACTTGCCGCAACTTTTTCGCTGTGCAAGTCCGGTGCAGATGTCACCTTGCACAAACTTTGCTTGTGGAAATCGTGCATTAGAAGCGGAAAGTAGAGATGTCTCTACTGATTTTCGAAGCAAAAACCCGTTAGTTGATTTTTATTTTAACTGTTACTTGCACTTTTCCCTGACCTCGGTCTATCGCACAAGACAGGCGCATTGTCGGTTAAACCCTCCTTATATATTTTTTTTTAGCGTAAGAATCTAGTAAATCGAGGCAGGGTTCAGGGAAGCGTATCGTATTAATATGGTGTGCATGGGCTATTTGCTGTCTGACCTGTCGCTATCCATCCATTGTTACTGTGGTCTGTGGGTGGCCGCCACATTTGTACTTCCTGCTTTTACTACAAAAGTTTTGGAGGAACACATTATCTTGTTATATAAGTATACATTTGTATAAACGTTTCCATAAACAAATTAAATTAAATGATACTTTTTTGTAAAGCGAAAGTATAGATTTCTTAGATGTGTATAATCACACAAATAAATCGATCAGATCAAAAACAGTATTCTTCATAAATTAGCCACTTTCGTGTTCGATAAATTTAAATTTTGTCGATTTTACATATCACAGATTATTTCCGTACAAAATATTTGAATCATTAGCCCAATGCCACCTAACCAGCTGGGACTGACAGCAAAGAAGCTCTCATAGCAACTAAACACCCCAACATACAACACAGGCCCAATCTGCCAATTTTCTTGTATCAAATGTGAAAAGGAGTCCCGAATGAATGCGAACATACCCAACCCTCGTTATTTCAGATACAACTCTATCAGTGGCCCACCGTTGGGAATAGTGCTGTGTTGCCCAGTGCTCAGATCGACTCGATAAAAATGATTGACGCTGAGCGCCACTGAGTTACGACCTTTTGTTTCTTGCTATAGTTTTTGGATTGAGATTGAATGAGAAAGTCATGCGTGTTTAGTTTAATGATCGTCGACCACATCATCGCTTTCCATCACGTGAGATTGTGGACAAACGCGAGCTTATCGATAATAACAATAACAATGTAATTTATACATATAATAAAAATGTAACGGATTGCTGTCTGTACATGGAAGATTTAAGAAAAAAAAAGATTATTGGGACCTTTATCAACGCAAATAGCATCCAAAACGATAATTGTTAGAATTTTTGTCTGTTTGTCTGTATAACTGTTTGTCTGTGCGGTTGTGCACGCTAATCTCAGAAACGGCTTATGCGATTTAGATTAGATGATTTTATGTGGTTTTCAGTAATACCTTGTGGTAAGCGTCACTTAACATTAAGTGTTTGTTTCATGTCAATCGGTTCATAAATAAAAAAGTTATTAGCCAATTTAAAGAATCACGTCGAACATTTATTAATTAAACTATCTATATCTATCTTTTCTTTCTTTGTTCAGTAGCACTAACTGAAACTTTAATAAACTTCATAATCTTAAAATAAAAATATCAAAAGCTAGTTTTTAAATAAAATTTAAGATTTAGCGGAAGACAAAATTGTACTTTTGTAAAGAAAATTTGTGAAAAATTCATCACAACCACCTAATAATCTTATGAATTACATTTATTATTGTATCTAATGTCTCAAATTTCCTACGTTCCTACTTATAATTTATAAAATGGTGAGATGGCTATCGATATCTTAAGCGGAATTAAACAAGAACAAAAGAGAAATAAGAAGAATGAAATAGTAGAAATTCCTACAAACGTCATCGACATCTATCATGGTGCGAGGGACGGAGGAAAAGATAATTATTTCACGCATTCCGATCTTAATCCAGAGAAATGGATTTCAGTGGGATTCGTTCACTCGAGAACATTCTACGTAGTTATGCGTACCGAATAAAACTTATTTTTAATCATGGAAAATTCTCGAAGAATTTCCCTAATTACATTTTTATTAAATTAGGCGTAAAATGAGAACGTTATACGACGTTATAAGATCTGTTTTACTGTCGAAATTTTTCACAAAGTACGAGCAAGTAGATTTTTATACACGTTTTTAAGCTCGGATTTATTTATGATACAAATTGGACTTCTCGCTATTATAACTTGCGGTAGGTACACTAAGCCTTCAGTGACCTGGGGCCTTACCATGACGTCTTAAAACATCATGATTCCGGTGTGAGAGAAATGGAGCTATACAGTGCGAATAGCATCTTTTTCTACCAACGGAATCATGATGGTATTGACACTTAGTAGTACGACTGTAGAGACGTCACTACTAAAAGTATTCATGTTCGTTCCATGCATGCTGAGCACAAGTATCGCTTGTCACAGCCATTGTTAAATTGACACAAGAAAGAATTGATTCAAACGATTTGTATGGAAAGTTATGACGATGCCGTTCTACCAGTAGCCGTCATAGCCTCGCGTAATATAGTAAAATCCCGTATACCTCCACTGCAATGGGGAGGATCCTCCTGCCAGACGGTTGTTGTGTCCGGTGGGCAACTGCCCGATCGTTGATATTCGGACTATTGTATGTGTTCAAATCGCACGGAGAAATTTGTTTGCGCGATGCAGGATTCCGTTGTTAGTTCGTCGTAGATGGCGCTGAGGTTCTTTTTGTTGCCGTACAAATTTCACTTCTTAGTTTTTCATGTGGTGGCATTGATGCCGCTACATAGCCACAAGCCCACAGCCTACACTTAAACCAGTAACTAAAATCACTCTCATCACTCTTCTATACCAAACGTCCAAAGACATGTGATAACTGTTGTAATCTGTATAATGACGTGTGAATCACAAATCTCATGATGGTAAGACCTCAGGAGCAGGCGTCGCAGGGATTAGGGAAGCGCGTTACACCGCGCTCCAACTTTTAATACCACACATGGCGGTGACAGTACTTTCGCATCGATTTTTAGTGACGTGATGTTGTTAAGTCTGTGATATATTTTGCGTACCTTAAACTAGACGGGTTTTTGGAATTTCACGGTATTGAGACTTAATGTATGCAGAGTTTTCCTAGTATAGATTTGAACTAAACGTAGAACACCACTGTAAAGTGAATCTTTAAAATATTTAGAAGAGTTTTCGACAAAGTTAACTTCGTATTCACTTCATCGAAGCTTACACGGTGAGAGGTCTACAGAATCGCACTGGTATAGGTACGAAAACTTTCGTCGGTGTCGCAACACTAAAATATGCGAAAGAAATACGAAATGTAATTTTTTTGCAAAAATTATGTTGAAATCCGATTTGGAATCCCAGAAAGCGAGTCATGTGTCGAATTTGGGTAAATTATAATTTATGACGTTTCAGATATGTGCTCTCTTACGGACTGATATTATTACAGCTGAGTTTTTTAGAACAAAGGAAAATATTTAAGGATTGGTTTGGAAAACATTTTTGTGTTTTGAACGGGTTTAGGAATGAAGATATTAAGTACATATTTGTGAGAAAAAATGATTCTCGTTTTATAGACTTTTGCAACTTGTGACGGGCATTTGTTCTAAATTAAGCTCGACTTACAACAGACATAATATGATACAATCACGCTTTTGTTTCCCGAAGGGGTAGGCAGAGGCCTGTAGTTCAAATGTTTTACCAAAAACTTGCTGATTGAGGAATAGGCTTGCTCTTGGCCTCGATCACGCCTGATGGAAAGCGATGGATGAGGTCTATGATGGAGCGAGCGTGCCCAGATGATGCCTGTGTTTCGGAATTATACATTGCTTGTTCTCTCATATATACATGGACCGATGACCTTGTGAGGGCCGCTGGAATCCACTAGTTGTGAGGTGATTTATCTCTAAATATCTCAGCAACGTGACACTTTGGGGCACCGTGTTCCGAACATTTGTTGTTTGTTAAAGTGCTTGATTGTACGTCGCGATTTAAAAAAAAAACAAAATGGCGGCTATGCCAGCTCCCATAAAAAATATTTGAACCCCTTTACAACTGTAAATTACCAGTCGTTCTTTTTAAGTCTAAGGTCAAAGTGTCCTGACATTTTAAGCCACTAAATGTAGCCACGGGTCTAGTTCACGTCATTAATCAGAGGATACAAGTGTTTTTCAGTCTCTCTTAACAAAAAAGAACAATGTACGTTTGAAAATGTATCCATTGTTTATTCAGCACGAGATCGCTGGGTTTTTACTTATAAGTACATATCAAGTGAAATATTTTCAAAATAAAACTTTTAAGTTTTCAAAATAAAAGCACTTATTTTTCAGTTATTCTTTAGATATGTCTGTTTGAATGATTAGTGGTGTGTTTTTGCAATTTCTTTGGTGTTAGGTTTATTACTCTTTTCATTTTTCTTTTAAGAATGAGGTATCATATTTGTAGGCTTAAATAATGACCCACACACGCACAAAATGTTTCGGGAACACATTCATTGTGCGTACAGCTGAGGAGTGGAATTCCCTGCCGGGGTATGTGTTTCTTGATATAAACAGAGATGCTTTAAGTCAAGAGTGAATAGGTTACTTCTAGGCAAGCGTGCTTCATCTTTGACCACATCATCGCTTACCATCAGATGCGATAGCGGTCAAACGCGTGCCTATTAATAGTAAAAAAAACAATAATAAACGTGAATAAATAGCTGTTCGCATAAAAGATACGATTGCAAAAATCTAAAGTGACCCGCTGTTAAAGTTACCCCCTCTTTGGGGGTGGCCTATGTCCAGTAGTGGACTACATTCGGATAATGCTGATTTTATACTGTAGCTTATCTTTTTTCTAGGGTTAACAAATATCCTATCAGGCGGTGTTAAAAAAAAATCCATGTTGCTATTTGTGAAGAAACTGACTGTATCGCGGGTCGTAGAAAAGATACAATTATCCAAAGGGATACCAAGAATGTAATAAAATGGACAATATCCTCGAGAGAATCTCGACTATCCCCTGTAAGATAATAATATGATACAGTTATTGCGACGATATAAGTTGAGATACTTTTATTATTATTCTGTTTCGAGTTGTGAATGAAGATTGGTTCGTACCTAATCTCAAATGTATAGTGTACAGTTGGGACAGAAGTATATAAATATAATTTGATAGGTATATTTGGGATTATGCTTCTGCGTATTCCCTTCCTTCAATTTAATATTTTCCCAGCAAGTATTGCCTTAGTCAGTATTAATATTCCTTCAGACTGCTTCGCGCGTACGAAAATATAGTTCAATGTTGATGACAAACATATAGGCGGCGGTAGCACAATGTGATTAGCTAACCATGCAGCTGCTCTTCGCTCAACAATTCAAAACATAAAGCGACAGCTAAAAGAACACTACATCAACTTGATAACTCAATCTGTAAGGACGAACTGAAATCTCAAGCCCATGGCATGCTCAGACAGACCCCGGTGGTCTGAGCATGCTGACCAGAAATGTAGAAGTCTTAAAATTAAATTTATAAAAAAAAACCTTCGGCCCATCATTCATCTTACGCTTTCTCATTCCATCGCCCACCCATTCAGCTACAGAAATATCTGAAAAAACCAGCATTTTGAGTTGCGACAAAAAATTGCAACATTCCCAACTAAGTATCGGGTATGTGTCCAAGTAGACAACACGCAAGACAAATGACGGTGTATCCAAAGCTGTACATACAATGTAAGGGTCAGAGTGCCAATTTTACAAATTTTCAAGCAACGTTCGCATTCGCATGTCAGGCTTTTTTGACAAATTGCGAATTGGCCCTTTGTTCCAAACATATATTATATCACTCTGTTTACCAAGTTTCACTCCTATTACTACATAGCCAGGCTTCTTCTAAGACATTAAAGGGCTATTAAGTGGTATTATCATCATCGGCCTAGCCTTTTCCCAATTATATTGGGATTGGTTTCCAGTCAAATCGGATTCACCTGAGTACCTGCAGTGTCATTCTGTAAACGATTCACCTAAGCTTACAAGCTTAGGTAAAGTGAAAATGAAGAGCTGTCAATCCATTCAAACAAGACGAAATGACACTTCACTTTATGCTTAATGCACCTAAACTAACACTGTGAGATGTTGACAGAATAGACTAGCAGTATTTTACGTAAAGCAACTGCTTATCCAGACCTCACATATGTATATGTATTGTTTACTACACATCAACATTTATCTGTTTATTTAACACCTCAAAAAACTGATTCACCTCCGTCACTTTAACGTAAGGTTCAGTTGAAAACCAGTGTCAGGCAGCTCCTTGTTGTCTGGCATTTTGCTGAACTGGACCTATTTGGCGCAGCTGCGGGGCTCACAATATACATAATTGTTATAAAATTAAGTTTCCTTATATTGTCTGTATCTGTGTGTGCCAAATAAACTAGTTTTCTTTCTTTCTTTAGACCTCCACAAGCCAGTTACTTGGGTAACACGGTACATCTTGGCAAGGTGGTGTAAGATTTTGAAGACAAATGACTGTGTATCCAAAGCTGTACAATGTATGGGCCTGTTCCAAACATACACGGCTCTGATTCCCAAGCTTCACTCCTATAACTACATAGTTTTTCAGAGCCAAGCTTCTTCTAAGACATTAATGGGCTATTATATGGTATAATGCTGCTCTAAATTGACGGCACACGTGTAAAACGGCTCGACGAAGGCTTACTTACGTTTATCGCGCGTCTCCATTATTTCCTTGTCGAATAAACGCAAAGTCACCTGGCGGCCATTAAAATTTCCTTTCATGGTTTTAAGGATGCCTTGTAAGCGCTGAGTTTACGTGGTTCAGTAATATTTGAGGAGCTTTAGTGAGTGTACTTTTAAAATGAATGTTATATGTGAAGGGTCTTTTTGTGTTGTAAATAATGTAGGTATAAACATGCTGGCCATTAAATTTCACTTCTTTAGTGAAAATTCATTTAAGTAGAAGGTTATGGTTGTTTGTGGTAACTATGGAAAGTTATAGTGTAGTCAGATTCAGATTCATTTATTTGCAAAAACATGTGTACATATTATTTTCATGGTAGTCCTCAGCAGTATTTCCCAATCGAGCACAAGGCTCTCGTGGGCTGCAACTGAAAATCAGAATCATCTGGGATACATTCTGCCGGTCGATTCAGGAAAAAATAACCGTGAAAAGTTAAGTGAGGTTGAAGAGAGCTGTCAATCCCTGGCATCAATTGGAATGACATCACACTCACAGGTTTTACGGTGATATGTGGACATAATAGCATTGCGTGCGGACATCCTTCTGTTATTTTCTTTAAACCTGTGATTTTTAGGGTTCCGTACCCGAAGGGTAACCAACGGAACCCTATTGCTAAGCCTGCGCTATCCATCCGTCCGTCCATCTGTCCGTCCGTTCCTCTATCTGTCAGCGGGCTGTATCTCAACCGTAGTAGGTAGAAAGTTGAAATTGTCAGTGTGTATTTCTGGGAGCCCCATTAAATTTTTAATTTATTTTCTTTCCCTTACCATAACATTAGAAACGTGTTTTTGGGTTTCGTCGGTTTCGACCCTTCGTGTGAGAGTCCGAGGCCGGTTTATTGTTTGCCTATAAAGGAATTGCCTACTGTTACGGTAATCATACAAAACATAGATATCAGACAAAACGCTGAGCCACCAATTCCACATGTTTAAGTCCCCAACACAAACCTGGCATCGACAAAAAACAGTGAAATAAAACACATGCATGATGGTAGACGTTTTTGCCGAATCCAGTTGCCGGTCGAACGAACGAAATGGCACATTTCATTTATCAGATTTCGCGTGTAGCCCGAGAGCGTGTGTTTTTCATCGGGCCGCCATGAATTGCCAATAAAGTGGCAGAGGCGATGCTTGGCCAAATGTCGTCCGCAGACGACTCTAAAATTTGTGCCCCTATCTCTAATATCGGAAAATGTTGAAGTTATGATTGTTGTGTCTGACTGTTATATTATCGGTGTCCGGAATTTTTGGGTTGTTCAGTTGTGTTGAAAAGTTTATATGTTGTAATCGTGTTCGGTCAATATATTAGCGTGGATTTAAGCAAGCAAATTCGTGAAAAAATCTTACCATATAATTAGAGTGGTTACGCACTGCATTCGATCCGAATCCGTGAAATACATTCAGAAGTAGTCCTAGAACTATTTATATGGTAGTTTACGCGCTAGATCCGATATCCATCATCCGATTTTTCTCCGTTATCCGTGAGTCTCTAATTCTGAAGAAATATAGACGGACCGAAGTAGCCGTAGTACTGTTTGTATGAACGCTTTCGCATTACGTCGGATTCAAATCGGACATATCCAAAAATGGCCCCTGAATTGTTTGGATTTGGATCAGAGATCGGATTAGTGCGTAAGCAATATCCGAATTTGGTCCAAGATTTTTAGATCCCGTTATCACACATCGAATCGGATGCAGAAAGCACATGGCTTTATAAGTCATAATAAGACCACATTTATTTTATTTTCTTGACATTTTTCTTCCACCCATGCGCTGTTGTGTCCTCGTAAGAACAAACGGACATAAATTAAACATGACACATAATCAATATTACACTTCTTATTCTGTGCCATCCCTATTTAGCGACACATGGTTTGAATGTCAATAAGCACTCATAAACACGTGACAAAACCAACAATTACTTTATTCCTTTACTTTTGTCAGGAGAATTCATAGGATTTTATGTTTATCGTTTATGTATATTATGTAAGAGGTGCTTGCAATCACTGGACCTTAGTGATTGCAAAATGATTTCTTTGTTTTGGTTGGGCCAGTCTCGACATAGTTATCTATCGCCTTCCGACCGGATTCGGGCGTTAAGTCCTAAGGCCACCCGTACACAGTCAAACTCAAACGCAATCCATGGATCAGTTCATTGATTTTACCCTCAGTACTCAGCAATGGGACACGGTTTGGAAAGAATCACTAATAATGCCTTAAGCATAAGTCCGCCCAAGTACCACTATTTTACATAAAGCTTAAATAAATAATACTAATGTTAGTGTAAACTTCACTAAAATTTATTCACTGAGTTTTTTAAACCTTTTAATAACGCTTATATTTTCTGAAATTATTTAGTTACGTATAGTACACCCACAGAAAATTTCAATAACCTTTAAAACCCACTACAGTTCATGAACTTCTTAGATACTAACATGATTTTTTTCTTGCCTTCTAAGAACGCAAGTTCCAGGAGATTGTAATAAATTGCAAATGAAAGCGTGGGCGGTGAAACTACATCACTACCCTTAAGAATATTAATAACTAGACAAATGCCTGGTTACACGTGCTGTCCATAATGTTGGTAACTTTCTTCCGCTGCGAATACCTAACATTATGCCGGAAGTGACGTAGTGATTGGCAGATGACGCATCCCTTTAATCTCTTGAGATAGAATTATGAAAATTGGGTGATGTTTATTTAGGCAAAACACATTAAAAATAGAAAAAAAAAACAGATAGAAAAACGAAAAAGTGCAGCTTATTTCAAAAGAACTTCCGTAACTATAACTTGGGAATTATCTTGAATGTCCTAATACAAGTCTATAAAAAGATTAAAAAAATGCACTGGCTGTCATATGTTAGTTGAAAAATAACTCGATCGAGTCGACATTACATATCTGAGTAGAAATTGAAAACATCTTGTAATTTACTGGAAGCGATATTTTAAGTTTCTAGGAAAAATCTGCCAGTTTTTTGTGATCCCAAAAAAATGAAGATATAGCATACCTCAGTAAGTACTTACTTTAAAGTCAAATTTCAGTACAGTGCAATTCAAAATTGCAAAGTTCACGTTTCTAAAAGTGAATACAACATGGTCACCGCATTGGTACATACTTGTATATATTGCATGCTGTTTACCTTTTGGGTCCGTTCACCTTATTGCCTTTATAGTGTTCAAATAAATTGACAGAGACGCAAATATTAGCAGGCATTTTCAAAAAAATATGACACTATTTTGTGATATTTATGATAAAATAACCCACATTAAAACCGAATAGGTTTTCACGGATCATTTACCAGCTAATTTTGGCGAAGGGCAAGACCCACCGAGAGTCAAGTGCCCTGAACAAAAGTTAAATGAATCCTTAAACGTAGTGTGGGGCGATTAAAGGTCTGCCTAACCTATAAGAGACGTAAAAGGTTAAGCTAAAACCTCATTATGTGCTAAGAAAATACTTACACCTACATACGGACTGTAAATGCCAGTAAATGGGATGACAATAGGTACATCTAAGTTTGTAGGCTCAAAGTACCAGTAGAACTGAATTATTTATTTGTAAGGTTCACTAATAGCATTCTTACATACCACAGTTTAATAACAAAATATTTAAGTACACACAAAAAGTTCTCGAACTGATACGATTTGATAGAGAAAATAAACGAAAGCGATGCTCTTTATTTAGTTAAACCCTCCATCGGGCTGTCAAAATATTCGAATTTCGAATATAAACCGATCTCCGAGCCGACGCGTGGCCATCGAGATGGTATGACTGCAAAAATATTTTGTTTCGATCAGTTCACATCGGTATCTCCATCGGCACGCACATTAAGGGCAAGTACTTAAATCCGTCTAAAATTGGCTGGCCGTAAATTTCAGTTAATGTCTGTCGAAACGATCCAACACAATACAAGAGAGATGTTTTTGCTAGGAGGGCAACTTTTTCCTCCGTATAATGTTCAGAAAAGCGAAAAGTTTATGACTGGCTGAATGTTAACACCCCTTAAACTGGTAGTTTGGAGCGCCTTACGTCGGCTAACGAGCTTCCTTAGGCTTCATAGTTGTTGACCATGTCAACATGCTTGTCCAGTTATTTTCTTAAAATATAAGTTAAGTATAATACGGTACAAAGTAAAATATGACCTATTTTTCATGAACAGAAGTACCTACATATAAACATATTCACACATACATCCACACACATTCACCACTATATTCACACACACAAACCCACAACAAGCACATACCACATCACACCACTACACGTCCCCTCCACATTTTACTCGTACAAGCACAACTATTACTGTTGTCAAGTTTAGACGGTAGATCGACACTGTCCACTGTTGTATAAAAATTGTGAATTTATCAGCTAGACACTGTCTCTTAAAATACAGGATACCCTAGTCTAAGAGGGGTTACTTTAATTATGTACAGAATTTTTTGCAACACACTGTAAAGCCTTCAATAAGTCTACCCACTAGTTATATCTACTTGTGTACACTTCTGTAACTATTTTGGTAAATAAACTTATTATTATTATTATTATAAGTAAATTTACAATTAAGAGTTTGGTTTTTAATTAAATTTTTCCCGATTGTTATTTGATTTAAATAATGTTCAATCCTACAGTAAAGATATTCTTTACCAAACTTCTATCATTTAATTATTGTAGGTATCTATAATTGATAATTACTCTAACTTGACACAGTGATGGGTATCAATTATCACGGTTCAATTATCAAAGAAAATATTCGTTCATTTTCAGTTTTCATCAGTTCTTGTGAGGTTTCATAAGGAGGTATGTACTAGGTAGTACGTTCAGAATAGACCGGCAGAATCTGGGTACGCACGAAAGATTCTGCCGGTCTATTCTGTCAACATCTCACCGTGTAAACTCAGGGGGAGTGAGCATGAAGTGAACTGTCATTCCACTTTGTATGTAAGGATTGACAGCTCACTTCATGTTCACTTCACCAAAGCTTACAAAGTGAGTGGTTTACAGAATCAAACTGGTGTTCCTTTGAAATGTATTGTTCGAATATAAAATTCTGTATTTTTGTTTGATTTACTTAAGTAACTCACGCATCTAAAGCCTCCCACATTGTGCTCTGACTAAAGTTTCACTGCTCTCTTGAACGCAAAGCTCAGAATCAAACCAACAAAAGAAGATGAGTTTCCAAATCTGAATTATTCGACCAAATATCCACATTCAATTTAAACCCTGATTAGCCATTGTGAGAGCAACAGTCGTTACTTTCCGATTTAGGCAAGAAAATTCAATGGAAATCAGACAAAAACAACTTGGAAAAAGTAAATGACAATAGTGGAATGGACGATTTCAATTAGACGACTCGAAAGCGAACAATAGAAAGTGGAATAACAGAAAGAAAGGCTTGTCGAGAAAATGCAGTTGTAAAGAAATTCGTCTCTAAACTTAATTTGAAAGTTTTGACTGTGGGTTACGTAAGGTTTTCATTCATCTCATGTTTTATGGCACTTTTGAGTTGGGTTTAGCCTACGTAAAAAGACAAAAAGGGTTTTAGGGCATTATGTGAGTGTTATACGATTATGGCCACATAAAAGTGTCAGGTCTTTTGTTTTCCACATTAAAGCTGATCACACAATAGACAGCTAGGCTCATTATATTACTGACGCAACTGTCTGCTTCAAAAGTTTTTATTTTTTGGTTTAAATTTTTAGGGTATCCGAATGGCAACCAACAGAACCCTATTAATTAGCCTCTGGTATTTGTCCGTCCTTTTATCTGTGAGCGGGCTACTGACGTGAATCGTAAGAGGTAGACAGAAATTTTCACACGGTGTGTATTTTCATGGCCGATATAACAACAACAAATAAAAATAGAAGTAGGCCTTGGGTCCCCCTTTTATTTTACCAGAAACGTGTTTTTTCAGTTGGTAAGGAATTCTTCGTTTCAGTTTAGTATTTTTAATATTTAATTTTCTTTCTGTTACAGGTAATAAATGAGAACGTCACTGACTTACTCTGATTGGATCCAGAAACCCTGTGTCAACTGTGAATTGTAAATAGCTAAGGTATTTGTTGAGATAGTGACTAATAAAATAAAATGTAAATGTTGGGCAAATTTCAGATAAATATATGTCCATATATTTATCTGAAATTTGCCCAACATTTTAATTTTGAAACATCCAATTTCACTCTATGAAAACCTTTTACTACCTCTTTTTGAGGTTCAACTTTGGCTCTTGAAAAATACGTGGAGTGCCTCCTGCAGTTGATGCGAATGGCAGATTTCATTGCATTGCTAATTAAGGGAAAATAAATTAACGTCTCTAGTACATTCAGCGTTTGCTCAAGTTTTAATTTGCTAAGGTGCAAATTATGCTAATTTCACGATTAAAACATCTGTTTTCTGCTTGGTAATCACGCTTTTTTTCTTAAGTGGTTACTGCGTCGAACATATACTTAAGTTTGACATGTCATGTATTTTTTTTAGTTGCTGGGTGTTTTAAAGACTTTTCAATGTCGTAAAACTTATTTAGCCAATTTCTAGAAAGTTACCTACTGACATTTCTACCGAACACAAATTGGCAAAATTGACATTCACAATTTTGATTTAACAATCACCAAATGAAACAAAGAGAAAATCAACGCAATGTAAACTCTTTGATGTGACTTTACGAATAAAATATGATTTCATATAATTGTAATAAATACTTGAATCGGGCAACAAAGGGGAATATTTTTCAACTTTCAATCGCTTCAAAGTATTAAAGCTATTTCTAATTATTTTTAGGGAAAATCGGAGGTGGTCGTTTCGTCAACGGAAAATCGTGAAATGTTCGATTTAGAGGCAGTCGACTTTTCACTGTAACTTTAAAAACGTAGTAGACGGGACGGGAGGGAGGTGCAAGGGGGTGCACGTGCACCTCTGACTTTCAATATTTTACTTAAACACATTAATTTGTCACTTTCACACACATGTTACCTATCTTGGAATGAAAAACGATTCATAATTTATTGTTCGGGTTTCTACGAAGGGATATTAGGGACAGGTGAATGTACTTAATTGCAAGTTTATCTGGCGCCTAGCATATTCAGTGCTTGTATGGAAACCAAGATGAGATGGATAGCCTGGAACTCTGGATACCGATAGAAAATGAGATATCTTAGTACACACTGCATTAGTAGTGTGTATTCATCTACTAAGAACTGCTGGATGAAAATTGAAATAAACAGTATATTTGTGTTCTTCTATCTGAATTTGTTCTTTTGTGTAGGTACATAAATTAATATGGTATTCATTATCAAAAACAATAAAGTTTGGTATAAGCTTTGAAATTAGAAGACCAATGGTCTTAGATATTTTGAGATTCAGAAGTAGCCTCAGGCATTACGAGAAAATACAAAAAAAAAACATGAAATTAAGAAATTAAATGTGAACCTAACAGTAAAATAATTCAAAAACAAAATTAATTATACTTGTGAAAGGACTAACTAATTAAAAAATCTCTTTTCAAATCCTGGCCTAATGTAATTAAACTCCTTTGTCTACATAACCAACCCTATGAACTGTACCCCTCTCTTCGCTCGAATTTCGTCAAGCAGCGTTGTGTAAAAATTGTGACGTCACAAGGGTCGATCGTGATTTACGACGCGTCTTAAGCAAGGACATAACATCTCGCTTGTAATACACACCATATGACATTTCTTTAGGGGTACCTACCTAATCCTTTAGCCATCATCTTCAAAATAGACCAATCTATTTGGGTTCGACATAACATTTGTATTCTTCTTCCTTACTTCTTTATTAGTCGTCATCGCAGTAGCTACCCCATTTCCAGCTATATAGCACTACTCCAATCCCCCGCTCCCTGTTGATCTCCTAGTCGCAAACGCAAATGCCGAGCGTGGGTCCTGTGTTTGCGCAAAAAAAAAAAAATATCTCCTGAGTACTCTAAATGTCAACCACATCTCTTTCTTATCTTAAAGGCTCGCATTTAATCAAAATCTTACCGGATGGAAAATGGCGGTGTAGGCGATGATGGAGCACGGTTGCCTAGAAGTAACCTGTTCACTATTGACTTAAAGACCCCAGAATAACTTTGGGCTATCAGGAAACACAGACTCGAGCAGGTCACTCCACTCCTGTTGCTCTATGATCAGTAGTCTCGCTTAATACTGCTACAAGACCAATGAACCAGTAAAAAAATAAAAGATCTAAGAACAAAAGAGTTTTCTAACAATTGATGAGATGAGAATGATAACAAAGAAATGTAAAGAGGCAATGTTAATTAAAGTGGTATTAGGAATGTTTAAATAAAGGATATTGTTATCTGATTGAAATAATGATGAATTATAATTTTCGTTTAAATTATATCATTGTTTAAATTTTTGGTCCGTATGACGATTTCGATCTAAAATAACCCTCTATTCGTTTGTCACACTTTCACGCTGAAACAACTGGCCCTATTTCGATAAAATTGGGTAAATCACTAAAGCATGTCATGAAATAACACTGCCTTTATTCCAGTGTCTGAGAATTCCAAAGTAAAAACGGTAGCGAAGTGGCGTGCAGAAGTTAGTTAAATAAATAATTCCTATTGTTATTCTCATAACAATAAGTCCGGATTGCTCGTGTGCGGGAATTTTCTCGGGGAAGCAGTAAGTGTCAATTATTTGCAGTAATTTACTGGTAGTAGAGCTATAAATGCAAGCTACAGTGCTACATTAAATTTTAAACAACATATTTATTGTTGCAGTGGCTCCGTTCTGGTATGTGTCCGATAAAATCGATGTTTATTAAGTGTTTTATGTAGGGTTTGCTGGCGGTTTTGTGTAGAAGGCGAAAATTATCCCAGGGGAACGTTATCAAATCATATTTTTCAATTAAACTGTTTACGGGCTCTTTAAAATATGAAGTATTTAGTCGGTGAGTCCAAAAAACAAAATGAACTGCCGGGATAAAAGTATCCTAAATACTAATCCAGAATTTGGTCTTCTCAGGTTCTAAATTTCAAATAATTTTATTCAGCCTTTTAGGCATGACTGATTTACAAACTTCCAAATATACAGACTTTCAAAATAATATACATAAGAAGGATGTTGCATCTTTTTAACAGCAGAACAATTTCTACGGATAAAATGGGTACATATTTGAATGTCGAAAATTAAAATACCTACGGGTAAAATGTCATCGTTCAAAACATCGAAATTTAAAAAATCATAATATCGAAAATTGTTATACCTAAGTTTAAAATGTCTAACATTGAAATGCCGAGTGATAAAAATATCTAATGATTAAAAATATCGATAGTCATTATACCTAAGTTCAAAATGTCAACATTTAATACACCCAAGTTCATTTATTTACGCTAAAAATACCTACTCGTTAAAATATCGAACAAATTTTGATTACGTGGTATTATGAGTGGAAAAAATTTAGGTAAGTAGATTTGAAATTGTCACACTCTGCTAACTCATTGCTATTAGTTATTGGTCTGTCGTCAACTGCAAACATTTAACGTATGGTTTAGCGAATATTATCATGTCGGAACACGGATCAAAGTTATCAATTGTCATTGTCAACATTCCATTGATATTGATTACAAGAAATATATATTTTATATTTTATTTGCGTACAAATCTGTTTTATTTTTAGAAGTACCGCTCGCCGGCCGCTACCGCAGCACCGTTTGCTTCGCTCGCTCGGCTCGCGCGAAATTGGTTACAGTAACCTAATTTATTTCACCCAGTTCAAAATGACGAATCATACCTACAATCTCCCGCATTTCGACATTCAAATATGTACCCGATTCATAATTTTGAACTGGGTGAAATAGGTTAGGTTACGTTAGAACTGTGACCAACCGCGCGTGAGCCGAGTGAGCGAAGCGAGCGGTGCCGCGGCAGCGGCCGGCGAACGCTACGTCGAAGTTGCTCGCAGATTTTATTTAACCATTTTCTTTCGGAGGTTCGCAATATCCGAATTATGAAACACCCTGTGACACATAATAAATAAATATCGATATTTAGGACATTTGATACTCTGTACTTCGATATTTAGGACATTCGATACTCTGTACTTTCGATATTTAGGTATTTCGATGTAACTTTTGTAGATAATTAGATTTTAGATATATTGGACGTAGGTTATTTAACCATTGTTTCGGGAGGTACCTGTTTCGGATTAAGCGGGAGGACACGCCCGGGTGTCAGCACTATGATGATTGCCTGGAGGACACGGTGGAGCATACGGTGGAGGTCTGCCCTGCTTGGGCTGAGCACCGCCGTGTCCTTGTCGAGGCGATCAGCGGCGGCGACTTCTTGCGACCGGCCCTGGTTGAATCCATGGTCCGGAGCGATGAGGCTTGGGAAGCGGTCACCTCCTTCTGCGAAGCAGTAATGCTAGCGAAGGAGGAGGCGGGCCGCGCGAGGGAAAGGCAAGGCCTTCGCTCCAACCGCCGCTACAGGAGAAGACACCCCGGGCGTCGGGAGTCGCAGGGCGATCCCCGGCCACAGTAGGCGCGGGCCTGCGGACGGCGAGCGTTGGGTGGCTCGCTTTCCGATTACCACCAGGCTCGGGTCGATGGCGCGTTGTGTTTCACGCGCGTCTCAAAGAGATGTCAGCATAGAAGACGGGGCCCGCTAGGGCCAGAGCCTGCCAGGGTTGCGGAATTTGTTCGAAAGAGTCACCGCGGCCCTGGAACGCTGGGCTTTAGAAGGAACACGGATGGGTTTTAGTCAGTAAGAGTCTGACACGCCCTTCCGCCCCACCCAGAGCGGAAGAAGTCATTTGATGATTTCCCATCCTTAAAAAAAAAGAAAAAGGTTATTTAACCATTGGATATTATAAACTTACGTTATTTTAATTTTCGGTTGTATGGTCATTCGATATTTAAGTTTTAGATGTTTTGACATTTTACCCGTAGGTATTTTAATTTGCGACATTCAAATATGTACCCATAAAAATATAGAATTTTGAAACACCTTCAGAGTTTGTTTGGCCTCCTTACAGCTTTTTTTGTAATATTGTGCTGAAATCATAAAGTTAAAAAGTTTGTCCCCAAGTATTTGATTTGATCTAAATTATGAAGGGCCAAATATTTTCACAGCGACACAGATTTCTCGGAATCGAAATCGTATTGTATTTAAATTACAATGCTTTTTAAGGATATTTTTATGAAATAAAAAGGTATTTGACACAGATGTTTTTTTTAAGAATTATTTAAATGAATTAGGTAATTATTTTCAATCTTTTTTAAGATATCGATAAATGTCTTCAGTTCAAAGGTTAGACTTTCAAAGAAAAATAAATTCCTGGCTTTGACATTTCTGTAGGACTTGAGGAAATGAGCCGGCGCGTAGCAAATCGGTGATCTGCTACGACTTTATGTAAAGCGTAGCCGCGTAGCGTGACGTCATATCAGCTACGGCGTAGCAACTTGATAGGCTACGAAAATGTATGAACGATTTCTATAGACCTTGGTCGTATGTATTCTATGATTCATAATTCGGTGGTTGCTGTTGTTCATTATTGTTTTAACCACAACGTGTGGTAACGGCTAGGCAGTAATGGAATCATAAATCCACAACTGATGAGGTAGACGTCGGAAAATGACCTAAATGACTAGTATTGTAAGGTAAAACAAGGTAGGATTATATAGGATTGTAAAAGGAAAAATAAATAATTTCACCGATGTTGGTATCTGCCACCTAAGTCCCAACATGAATTTGCAGTACAGAAATAGAACTTGCGGCTCAGTTTTCGACAGTCATGCTGATATCGTGCCCAAGGTTTATGGTTCTTCAATCGTTTGAATAATATCGCCATTGTCTTAGAAAGCTTTCTTATAGGCCTCTATTTTGAATAGATTCTCGAATTTATGGAAACAGTCTATCAAACGTACATAGATTAATATCTAGCCAATTTTGTCTCTACCTTTACTGAAATAAACGAAAATCTGTTTTATTATGAATATATTTGAAATAAAAACCTAAATTCACGGCCGGCAGTGTGTCAGCCAAATTCGCAAAGCAGAAGAGTGACACACAGATTTCAGCGCACTTTCGACCCCCAATACTAAAAAAATTCTTCGAACACACTTGCACTGTTGTAGCAAAGGGCATAAAAAATCTCTTATAAAGCAAATGAAGAACATTGTGCATAGCAGCAGCTATAATTTAAGAAACTTTGGGAGAACTTGACATCCAGTTCGATCTCCTTCTTTTATTAGCGAAGCCGTTATTCGACTACTTAGCTTGCAAGTTTTTGTGACAAGTTCGTCAACTTGTCCCATTTTTCACATTTATGTTTTTGTGGGGTAACATTTACAGAAAATGGAACACATTATACAAACCAATGTTGTAGAATGCGAAATACAAAAAAAATATTGAACTTAATGTGCGAGTACAAAATGTAGTATACATAGAACATAATAGGATAGCTCTTTATTATATTAAAAGGTTCTTATAACAAACAAAGTCTGAGGTTTTTTGTTCCTGTTTTCTTACATTTATTAGCGATTCTCTCAATAGAATTTTGGAGAGTTTGTTCTTTATTTTTCAAAACTGCTGAAAGATTGAATGTTCGCAGTAGGTATAAGAGGTTAATAAGAGTTGTTTCATATAGATATATTCAGAAAGGTCATACGGTCAAAAAAAATGGCTTACGTTTACGTTGTCTGTGCGAACATCCCTTTCGAAAGCAAGATAATACATGTGTCATATTAACATCCAGACGGCCTAGATAAATACACTTCTCATCAAAAAAATCGAAACACCTCGCAGTTTATGATTTGATAAGGATTATCAGAAAAATGTGTATATTTAGGAATAAATGTAAAATGTCATTTAATAGTGAGTAGTATGAGGTTTTTAAATCCTAATGTTAATGTTCTAAATTCAAATTAAATCTTCATAGGTTTCGTATTTTGTATAATGAGTAATTTTTACGCTGTATGGAATATGAAGGAAATGGGTAAAACAACACGCGTAAATGAAAAAAAATGTAACAAACGTTTATTTAATAACTTGTATTCCCTCCGCGAGCTCTTATTACTGCTTCCATACGGTTCTTCATCGATCGGATGAGAGTCACGATCACATGTTGTGGTATATTATCCCATTCCTCTTGGATTGCATTTTGCAGGGGGCTAAGTGTTTCTGGGGCTGGATCTCTTGCTCGAATTCGTCTCTTTAATTCATCCCATAGATGTTCAATGGGATTCATGTCCGGGCTTCTTGCTGGCCATACCATAATGGAGATACCGACTTCGGTAAGATAATCTCGTACGACGCCCGCGGTGTGAGCTCTAGCATTGTCGTGCATGAATATGAAGTCGTTGCCAATAAAATGTGCATAGGGCATCACATGAGGTTCAAGACACTGTTCGATGTACCGATGAGAGTTTAGTGCAGGCAGCCGTGGCCCAGATACAAAGGCAAGTTCTGTCTTACCGTCGGCGCTGATTCCTCCCCAAACCGTCCACGAACCGCCACCATAGCTGACCTTTTCTTCAATGCAGCATTGTGCAAAGCGTTCTCCATCTCTTCTGTAGACCTTGTTCCTTCCGTCGTTACCATACAGCATAATTTTACACTCATCAGAAAACAGTACTTTGCTCCACTGAAGGTATGACCAAGTTAGGTGCTCGCGTGCAAAGTTAAGGCGCGCTCTTCGATGGTCTGCAGTTAATTTCGGCCCATTCGCTGGCTTATGCGGTGCCAATCCGCGTTCCTTCAACCTTCTTCTTATTGTAGAGTCACTTACAGCTACTCTTCGTACAACGCGAAGCTGCTGCTGCAGTTGAAAAGCGTTAAGGCGTCGATTTCGTAAAGAGGTTGTTACAATAAATCGATCATCTCGCTCAGAAGTGACCCGATTCCTGCCAGATCCTGAACGGCGCGTGAACGAACCAGTCTCCCGATAGCGTTTGTAGACTCTATGAACAGATGATAAGCTTAGATGCAATCTTGCAGCCACAACACGCTGACTAAGTCCAGAATCCAGCAATGCCACCACTTGGGCGGCTTCTGCGGGCGAAGTATCCATATGTTTTAGAAAAAAAGTTTTTTCAGACGTCCCAAAGTCACAGTAAATGAAATAAGAAACAAAAAGTTTAAAGACAAGCGCTAATTTTAGTTTTTAAACGAGAAACGTACTCCAACCCTAAATACACATTTGTCTCAAAACAGTGATTAATTTCATTTATAGGATAAACAAATGAAATTCTAATTTCGAATTTTGATTTTTTTCTTCTTACTGTAATGACCAAACTGCCAGCTACACAATAATGTTTTTTTTTTTCATGGAATTAATTCTCTTTTGTAAAAAATTAGGACAAAAACAATAAAAACGAAAGTGTTTCGATTTTTTTGATGAGAAGTGTAGCTTTGACAGCGGCAACGCTTTTCGAACAGTCCACAGTGGGATTAAATTATAGTACCAAAATGTTACGTGGTCAACTCCAAACGTTTTTGGACTTTTGAAAATTCATTATCGCAGTCAAAAATCACTTTGCGCCAGGTATTGTACCAAACGCATTCTGAAATGAGCCTTACTATCCACAGTGGCATATTTTCAATACAGATCTAACATCAATAAACGTTCCCAAATTAGTATCATAAAATCGACTGGAGTTCAAGTTCAAGTGCCTGTTCTAAAACCTAGCGATATAATAGCGCAAGTAAGTACATACTTAAAATTTAATCGTCTGTCTGGCTAGCAACGTTGATGACTTGGCGTGATCTACGTTTATGTTCTAGTCATAGTTTTAAGGTACATTAGTGTTGAAAACGATTATGGTAGACGGTAAGATTATATTTTATATTTAGATCTTCCGTGGTCTGCGTTACATATTTTCTACCCCAGCGCATATTAGTACATTTTACTGTCGCACTTGGCGACACATGTCTAAGTGCGACAGTAAAGTAAGTAAGTTTGCCTTTACATGCTTTTTTATATGTGGGAAATCAAGGTTGTTATTTACTTATATCAAGGAGAGCTTCACATATAACTACAATGCTGTTATTATGAATAAACAATTTATTTTTATTATTTTTTATTATATAAGTACATGAATTAGGCACCGTAAAAAATCATTTACGCACATTTTTCGAAGAGTTTTTACAGGCTGGTACGAAACAATATTTTAGAACTTCCATAGGCGTGTATTTAGAAATGTCGTGAGGCTTAATTTTTGCAGTGGTTCAAAAGAATATCTATTCTATTCTATTTTAAGGACGCGTTCTCAAAACAGATAGGTATCGAATCTGATCACTACATTGACACGGCTCACGCACACACGAATATGCAAGGTTAACAGCGGATATTATGAGTGACTAAACTGATTTTGAAACTTTAGCAAGTTTTAATATTTTTCTTAGATAAGTTTAATGTTTTTTTTAGTACTCTTTCTAATACTACATCTTGATTTTTTTTATGTGTTGACTGATGTTTTGGAATTGATGGAGTAATATACCTACATACTTCAGTGACTGCTACTGGAACTCTTAGATAACTAGAGCTAGATGTGCAGATTTTGGGCTCGTTTTGTTAGTTATGAAGAGACCTTACCACCGGACTTGATGGAGTCACCTGAATGTGTACTTCGATGACTCCTACTGGAACTTTTAGACGACATGAGTTAGATATGCCGAGTTTGGGCTCGTTTTGTTAGTTATGAAGAGACCTTACCACCGGACTTGATGGAGTCACCTGAATGTGTACTCCGATGACTCCTACTGGAACTTTCAGACGCCATGAGTTAGATATGCCGAGTTTGGGCTCATTTTGTTAGTTATGAACAGACCTTACCACCGGACTTGATGGAGTCACCTGAAAGTGTACTTCGGTGACTCCTGCTAGAACTTCTAGACGAAATGAGTAAGCCGAGTTTGGGCTCGTTTTGTTAGTTATAAAGAGACCTTACCACCGGACTTGATGGAGTCACCTGAAGGTGTACTTCGATGACTCCTACTGGAACTTCTAGATGACAAGAGTTACATATGCCGAGTTTGGGCTCGTTTTGTTAGTTATGAAGAGACCTTACCACCGGACTTGATGGAGTCACCTGAATATGTACTTCGATGACTCCTACTGGAACTTCTAGATGACAAGAGTATGATATGTCGAGTTTGGGCTCGTTTTGTTAGTTACGAAGAGACCTTACCTCCAGACTTGATGGAGTCACCTGAAGGTGTACCTTAGTGACTCGAACTGGAACTTCTAGATGATAAGAGTTACACATGTCGAGTTTGGGCTCGTTTTGTTAGTTATGAAGAGACCTTACCACCGGACTTGATGGAATCACCTGAAGGTGTACTTCGGTGACTCCTACTGGAATTTCTAGATGACAAGAGTTACACATGTCGAGTTTGGGCTCGTTTTGTTAGTTATGAAGAGACCTTACCACCGGACTTGATGGAGTCACCTGAATGTGTACTTCGATGACTCCTACTGGAACTTTCAGACGCCATGAGTTAGATATGCCGAGTTTGGGCTCATTTTGTTAGTTATGAAGAGACCTTACCACCGGACTTGATGGAGTCACCTGAAAGTGTACTTCGGTGACTCCTGCTAGAACTTCTAGACGACATGAGTAAGATATGCCTAGTTTGGGCTCGTTTTGTTAGTTATAAAGAGACCTTACCACCGGACTTGATGGAGTCACCTGAAGGTGTACTTCAATGACTCCTACTGGAACTTCTAGATGACAAGAGTTACATATGCCGAGTTTGGGCTCGTTTTGTTAGTTATGAAGAGACCTTACCACCGCACTTGATGGAGTCACCTGAATATGTACTTCAGTGACTCCTACTGGAACTTCTAGACGACATGAGTAAGATATGCCGAGTTTGGGCTCGTTTTATTGGTAATAATGAGACCTTACCGGATTTTATGTAGTTACTTGGGATTGTACGTGATTATTATCAAAACAACAAAGTAGATGTAATCAAATCAAAATAATTTATTTCAAAGGAACCGTTCAGAGGCACTTTTGAATAGTCAAGTTCTGTTAGTCAACTAGTAACAAAGTAGATCCTATGGAGAAGAACGTGCAAGAAACTCAGTTTACAGTCTTTATATATTAACAATAGTTTTGAGCGTGTGCCGTAAATGCTTGAAACTGTATATAGCAAAATTGATTGGCTCTATACAATGAAAAAAAAAACATGCTACAATCTTCAGCGGGTTGATGGTAAAGATGTTGGTAACAATGTTTACAAATGTCAATGGATTAGTTTGTAGTTCCAGTAGGAGTCATCGAAGTACACCTTCAGGTGACTCCATCAAGTCCGGTGGTAAGGTCTCTTCATAACTAACAAAACGAGCCCAAACTCGGCATATGTAACTCTTGTCATCTAGAAGTTCCAGTAGGAGTCATCGAAGTACACCTTCAGGTGACTCCATCAAGTCCGGTGGTAAGGTCTCTTCATAACTAACAAAACGAGCCCAAACTCGACATGTGTAACTCTTGTCATCTAGAAATTCCAGTAGGAGTCACCGAAGTACACCTTCAGGTGATTCCATCAAGTCCGGTGGTAAGGTCTCTTCATAACTAACAAAACGAGCCCAAACTCGACATGTGTAACTCTTATCATCTAGAAGTTCCAGTTCGAGTCACTAAGGTACACCTTCAGGTGACTCCATCAAGTCTGGAGGTAAGGTCTCTTCGTAACTAACAAAACGAGCCCAAACTCGACATATCATACTCTTGTCATCTAGAAGTTCCAGTAGGAGTCATCGAAGTACATATTCAGGTGACTCCATCAAGTCCGGTGGTAAGGTCTCTTCATAACCAACAAAACGAGCCCAAACTCGGCATATGTAACTCTTGTCATCTAGAAGTTCCAGTAGGAGTCATCGATGTACACCTTCAGCTGACTCCATCAAGTCTGGAGGTAAGGTCTCTTTGTAACTAACAAAACGAGCCCAAACTCGACATATCTTACTCATGTCGTCTAGAAGTTCCAATAGAAGTCATCGAAGTACACCCTCAGGTGAATCCACCAAGTCCGGTGGTAGGGTCTCTTCATAACTAACAAAACGAGCCCAAACTATATATCTAACTCATGTCGTCTAAAAGTCACTTAGAGCGAAATAAAATATTATAATAAATAATAATCCGTGATTAGAAAATAATCTTACCTTGTCAAGTATTAAATTTGGTTTATCGAATATTTTGTATTTCTATAGCGATCTTTTACAACACGAGCTGCTGCAAGCAAGCGATACGTGTCCACTCACAACGGCGGCCGAGCGCGGACTGAGGGATTACCTCGATGTTTGTCGAATAAATCCAGACAGGGACCAAAAATAAAATAACTCTTATTACAACCGATTAAGAATTATCCGTAATAGCAAAATATGTGAAAATGTTAGTTTCAGATTTTATTTTTTTCTGCGAATATTTGTATAATTTTGGGCAATTTTTTTACCTAGATTTGGAAATTAATAACTCTGCCTACTAATAGTATTTTTAGAATTCTAAAAATACGTTGATAATAGGCCCAAAAATGTACCGAAAATCAACCCAGTATCGTGAATTTTGTGAAAAACGGCATCGTAAGATCGTTTATACAATAAAAAATACTATTATTTTTAACAAAAATTTTACCCACATTTGAAGATGAAGAACCAAGCTAAGTGTTTAAGTTATTAGTTGTATTTGATTTGGTTCAGTTTAGCCACAAAATGTACCGAAAAACAGCATAATTTTGTCCAAATTGCAAACGCGCCCTTAAATATATGGCAATCAAAGCCGATGTCGACTATTCTGCCAATGTCCCAAGTAAATTGGAGAAGCAAGTGTGCAATATTTTAATGATTAGGAGAAAACGATGATTGATGCAGAAAATAATTCGATTCTTCCATGGACACAGTTGATCAGGTACTTGATGTGTTAGTACGGGACTGAAACAAACATATAAATGTTAAAACATGAATTACTGAAATAAATATATTATTGCATGCCACATCGATACAGACAAATAAATGAATATCATATATCTCTTGTGATATTGACATAACTGACAGACTTCAGTGACGTATATTCAAAATCTTAAAACAGTATTTATGTTGAAGCAAAGGTCATTATTTATTCCACCGTATTAATGACGTGATTTTTAGTTTTTATTTTATTTCTCCCAAAGAAGGGGTTCAACAAAAAAGAAACGTTTTTGAAATCAGGATAGGAAAATCTAGAAATTGTTTTTTTTTTTTGGGGCTCAATAATTTTGAAATGTTGTAAATTTTGCACTTATGATCTTTTAGACTCGTTAACTAGCTGACTATTTGGTAGCTAACACGTGACTTCTAATATTAATTCCGCTATTGTATAAATTCAAGTTCTTCAAACTTAGCAGACTGATGTGTTGCTGGCGAGTTTGTTGCGTCACTTCTTCTATCCAGCTGAAACTCTAGCAAATGGTGAGGGAGGGCGTTTTAGGAGACTGTCCTTATGTAAATGTTGATGTTCAAAAGCGCTGATTCTCAGCTTAATTGTGGTTAAACAATCATGATTTTAATACAGGGTCAAATTAAATTGTTAAACAATCAAAATTTTAGCGTTGACCTCTTACGTGAAAGGTTGTCTGCGACCTACTTTCTTAATGCCGCATTTTTTATTCAATCCAATTCAATGTTGAGACAATGTTGCGCCTCATATCGAATGTTCACAGGTTATCAAACCAAGTCCCAACACTTTATAACCAGTGCTTAAAGGTTAGACAAATTTCAATGACAGGAAGTGTGTAGTATCATTATAAAAATAATATAAATATTGTATTTCAGACCAAGTCCAATCATAAGGTTTGTATATGTCTCTTCGCGGAATGACTCGTTTATCCTAGGTTTATATATAAAGTTAATACATAAATCAACCAGTTGGATTTTGTCTACACCCTTGATTGTCCTATGGAGCAGGACCAGCATGTTTCCAAGCATTCTTATCCTGAATGTAATCTTCTAATTTGTAATATGCTTGTTTACAAAGTGTACTTTTAACATAAGTTTTAAATTTTCCTTCATTTAGTTTTAATATGTCAGAAGATATCTTATTGTAACGTTTAACACAATACCCTTTCATTTGGACTTTGACTAAGACATTATGTCAGACCTGAGGTTTGACTAGGCAAACTGCGCTTCGGTGTTTGACTATAACATATACACACAAATTAGAAACAAGTTAGTATATATAGCTACTAAAATATAACATGCTGTATACTGGAAGAGTTATCTATTGAGAAATAAGAATTAACTTTAAACTAGTTTAAAAAAATAAACGTACAAATCCTGCATTCATCGTTCTCGTTGGTTCACCTACATTTATAAATATTAAAACCATTTTATTATTTGCAGATTCACAAAAAAACGAACAAATAACACAATTCAAATGCAGATTCGAGTAAAATAAACCGAATATTCTTATTACTGAATAATCGATATTGCTTTATCGAGCACCTTTTGTGTTGGCTATGATGTGACAGCCGCCATCGGGCGTACATCAAACTCCGCACGATCACTGAGAAATAGAAAAGAAAATCTTATTACGTTGATATAATATATTGATGGAGCTCTATTATGTTTCATTGTGTATTGAGATTAATGGAGGAATAAGTTGAGTAAATAATATTGTAATTTATGGGAGTTTTTTGAGTCGCCTTGCCGGTACTGCTGTCGCGGTTAGTATAGCAATTGCGGTCATTATATAGATTTATTGGCAATCATAATTTTAAAATCGGGAATGTAGACATAAAGCCGAATCGACAGCTATCGTTATCATCAATATTTTTATTTTGAAAAACGAAAGGGTAACGACAAGGTCATAATAAGTCGTTTTTTTTTTGCTATGTAAGTTTGCTATGAGAAAGGTATATATGTATATCTAGTCTTCAATAATAATACAACTGCACGGAACGCAACTGAACACTCTTACGCTGTTTGTAAAATAAGTTGGCATGATTGTCATTTAAATACCAAACCCAACTTTTTGTTTGAAAATAAGTCGATAACAGAGCAAAAAAAAATAATAGGCTACTTTATCTTGCTAAAAATATGAAAATTTCGGTTACTACTTTCTTATTCAGAATGTCACGCCATTTGTCTACATCGGTGTAGACCTTTTGTAGCCAAATGGTAAATGCAAACAAACCTTTCGAACTGAAAGATAATAAATGATTGGCTGGTTCGCTTGTCATGAATGTTAATATTCTCTAAAGGATTGCTGTGAACTTTTCTTTAATTTCGTTATGAGCCAGCTCTTGACCCCCATCGGATCCACTGGAAAGCCACGGATGAGATCCACTATGCAGCCAGCAAACCCAAAAGATACCTGTAGTGCTATTCTGGCGTCAAAACAAAAAAGGACGTATCTACACAAAACGAAGCTACCGATTTCCGACCTTAGGTTATTTTCTTAACGTCGGAAATAGGTTACTTCGTCATCGCTGGAAAGCCACAGATGAGATCTACGATGTAGCCAGTAAACCTAAAAGATACCTGTAGTGCTATATTCTGTCATAATACTCGTATCACCGTGTGAAGTGAACATAAAGTGCGGAGCTGTCAATCCAAGTAATCAAGGTGATATGACAGTTAATTTCAAGCTCACTGCAACTAAGTTTCACGGTAAGATATTTACATTTATGAGGTAGTAGGGGACACAGACGCTGGCAGAGAGTTCCACACTTTGTCTGTGTGCATAAAAAACATGTGGCGGAGAAGCGCTTAGCACGACTAGTCGAGATATCAGCCATTAAGTCAGGAAACCGTAGCTAAGTTACGGCAACAGCTTAGAAAAAGAACATAAATTTAAAAGAGCTTCATCCATTAAAAATGCTCGTCAGAAGATCAGTTAAATATTTCCCTTGATGCAGCTGGCCCAATGTGGGCTATGATAGTACTTGCTATTCTGGCCACTCTTTCAGTAAATTCAAATGTGATGTTAGTTAGTCACAGTACTACCTAAAAGCTAATAAAATAAGTAAAATACCCAATACTTAAATAACTTAACAAACTAATTACTATAATAAATTCTCGCTCGCTCTCTAAAACACTATTTTAATATTAATATTTTACGAGAGACAAAGCCTGAACATAATACAACCTATTTAGAACGTCGAACTTGGCTCATTAGTTATGTAAATTATCTCATTTGACAGTGTCACCATTGTATTGAAGATAAACTGAATAATTAGTTTACTTGACACTGAAAACTGTTTTTAACCAACTTAGTAAGAATGGTTTTTTAATTGGGCAATTTATAGCAAAGTTCAGGGATCGTTGGCAGGGCAACTCGAGGGAACATGTACCTGATAGTTAAAATGTTTATGGTACAAAATGGCTTGAGACTTCGGACGTCACTTTGGTATTGATGGGAAATAACTGGAAAGATCCACCCAAATCTGTGTTTTCTTGTCATTCAGAGACTACCTGAGACATTAACCCACGTGGTTGGTACATACTTATCTCATAATTTAATAATTCAAATGGCCTTATTGTATGGACGTTAAGTGATTTTGACCCGCGAGTTAGTTTCTGTGTTTAGAAACAACGACTTAATCTAGTTTTTAAAGACGTAAAACTGAAGCGAGAAGTTGTTATTTAAAACGGTTTTACTGTATAATATCATTAAAACAAAAATTAATCGAGTATTTAAAAAATGATTAGCAAAATACGTTATTCTGCAAAAACCACAACTAACTGTTTCTGAAGTACAATCGTGATGACAAATACCCATTATGGCATAAGTAGAAAAAGAGCAATTCCATGTATTTGCCAATTGCAGTGAGCATGCGAGATGTCAATAACGATTGCACAGGCACACAGCTCTAAGTATAGCCCGGTGGGAAGCGAGAGCGGGCTATTAGACAATATTGATTGTAGGACTGCCCACCGCAATGAATCGCTGATGGTTCACTTATCATGCATGCTCATTGGTCCTTTTAATTGGTCTTAATGCTATTAGGTGTATTTATTGGTAGTCTGATTAGTTATTTTACTGTGGGAGACTTATGTCATTGTTGCAATAACTTTCGTGGTGTATTAAATTGTGAAGAAAGTCGCTTGTCACCTATTAAAATCTAAACTTATATTATGACAAGTTAATTAAAATATTAAATTGCTTGTTTTTTTTTTGTAACATATAATCTCTTTTCAGATCCTTCAATAAAGATTTGTCTCTGAAAGGTAGAAAGCTACACTCATGCAGAGTATCATAAAATATATTTCATGACCAATGAAACTCGCGGGAATAAACTAAACAATTTGCATGACTCTATTCCTACTAATTGAAACCCTGTAATGTTTCCAATTTCACTTAAATATTCCTGTTAGCAAAGTAAGGTTTAATCATAAAGCAGTTTTCAAGGAACCCCTAATAAAACATGCGTACTTTATTACAGACTGAAAATTCTAAGTATTAAGACACATGCAATGATTTAATTATACAACTAAGTACATAATTTCTGTTATTATGAACTTGGTTAATAATACGCTACAGGTGTGTTCCAACATTACACATTTATCAAAAGTAAACTAGATTGTAGCCACGCAATGGCCTGTTTAAATAAATGAATACGTAGGCATAATTATTTTTATTGTAATCTAGTTATAATGAGTTCAACATATTAAGCACTCCCAAAGGCATAATTGAACTAGGATTTTAGAGACGATTAAGATAACTTTTTCAGCAATTTTCCACATTAATTGTTCTAGGTTTACATAAGGATTCTGTTCTAAATTACCCATTACGTAAGCACTTGTAAGAAATAAATGGCGATGGAGTAATTTGGCAAACAGAACTTTTGTGGACATTGAGTTTTGGTTAGAGACTTGATCATCTTTAAAAGCTCTTTGTTTTTCAGCAATAAGTTCAGCGAATGCATTTTCAGTGGGTGGTGTGTATTTGTGTTGCGAGGAAAAAAAACAGCAATTGTTGTTGCTCTTTTTTTGCTTTCAAATGTATAGGATCTGAGAGAGCTCAAGGTATTCGAAGCAATATTGGTTCGAATCTTTGTAATAAAATTCTTGAGTAAATTCATCCGTTCACTGAAAACACAATGCACGCTTGTATTGCTTAAACCACTAGAACAAGTGTGTTAAAAGGTTTTTATCTTAGAAAGATAAGCTAGTACTTACTCCGGAAAGTAATTTAAATAGAGTTTTGACTGAGGACTTTAGTTTATTACAGTCATTTTTCCAATGGGGAATCCCATCTGGCATGAGGCTTGTCTAAAATGTAAATAATACGAACCCGTTAACGTCAACTGCCGACTGGACATGACCCCCGATACATTTTTAAACTACTTGGTCCCAAGCCGTAAGTCATGGACTCTCGAAACACATTAAATATGCAGACGTCGTGTTGATATATTTGCTAATAAAAATAAGTTATAGACAATGCTTACTTTGGAATACTAAAAAGATTATTTTATTTAGTAAATAGAGGCAATATGTTTTGTCTCAGAAACGTTTTAGAATATATATTGGAAGACCAGTCAAAGAGTTAACAAATTAAAATGTTTAAACCAGATAATGTCATATATACTTAGTTTAATCAAACTGCCTACATTTTTCTTAATTATGTTGCGATTGGCTTCCAGTTTAACCGGATGCGACTGAATACCAGTATTTTGGACGGTATTTGACCTCCACGACCCAGTAACTAGGGCACCCTTTTTCTGGTTTCTGACTCGTAACGACCGTCAAAGAGATACAAATGACAGTTTAGCTACCACGACACCTTATAAAACAGTAAGTCCGCATTCACACGGGATTCGTCATTGACGATTCGACAAAAAACACGATACGTCATGACGTATGGACATTCACATTGTATACGAAATCGTGTTTCTTCACGTTCATCGAAATATCCGAAATGATGTTCACATTGGTTTCGTGATTTAGTCTAATGAAATGTGCGGGCGCAGGCGGGCGGAGCGGAATCCGTCACAAAATCTTCACGATTCATGTTTTTTGAGGAATGTGATTTTTAAAAGACGGCACGTGATTTAAGTCGTGTCTGTCATTTTCACGATTCGTGATGCGTGTGAACGGGTCTTTAAAAATTATTGCCGCCGTCAAAAAAAAAAACGAATCGTGAAAAAAGCCAATTCGTCAAAAACACGATTCGTCCTCGTGAGAATGAGCCAAAAACATACATGATTATTTATTCATCATATATTTGTCACCGGAAAATTGCAGACTTCGTAAGATTGTAAATTATCGCGTGAAATTGTAAACATTTTTTCTAAATAAGACACGGATGTATTGGAAATTATTGAATTTGGATGGGTTTTATTGTATACAAAACGATTTTTTCATAATATATCGAGAAATTATTATCTAATAAAGATTTATTACAATCTTCCGGGTTCTGCAATTTGCCGGTGACATATATAGGTATGTCACCGGAAAATTGCTAACGCCGTAAGGTTGTAAAATATCGCGTAAAATTGTAAACAATTTTTTAATAGGACACGAATATATTGGAAACTATTGAATTTGGGTGGGATTTATTGTATACAAAACGATTTTTTCATATTATATCGAGAAATAATAATCTAAAAAACATTTATAACAATCTTACGGAGTCTGCAATTTTCCAGTGAATATATATCGTACTAAATACTATAATTATCATCACAAAAGTGTCAAAATGGACACTAACTCGCGGCACTGGGTTTCAGCCCTAGCTACAAATGAAAATGGACTTTAACCCCTTAAAATAAAGACTATAATGGAGTGTAAAATCTCTGAGAGGATTAAAAGCTTAGTAGCACCCGTATTTGACTGTCTCGAAAAGGAAAGGGTTGGAAGTTGGTCCATGAGGTTAATTTTTTTTTTTGTTCCTACTTTCTGTTTTGGGAACATTTTAATCCTAATGACACTTTTACTGTCTTATGTCAACAGATTTACTTGGTGGTCACTTAATAGAGAATCCTCAGATTAACAGGTTTATCCTTTTCCTTTTTGTTATCAAGATCAAGAGTAAACAGTAGTTGTTCTTCATATTTTTTTATTAATGACCGTTTCTTGTTAACATTGAAAAAAAAATTCTACGCTGCCAAAAATAACGCCTTAGGTAGATGTGGTAAAGAAACAAGGATGGCATTCCTTTTTTTGTGAAGGAAACTATTTTGATAATTTAGCCAATCTCAAAGTCAAAATATTTAATTCAAAGTAGCGTTAGGATTTTATGAGATCAACAACTCGTAATAGGCTTGTAATTTAATAATCACAAACTTACGACCAAAATTACTATCAAAGAAAGCAGAAAAAAATACGTAGAGGTTCAATATCAACCACTGGGTTTTTTTTTCAGTAATCGGACAACAAAAATCTATAGTGTTATTAACTTATCTGATATCTAACATTAGTACAGAAATAAAAAAATGTGAGCCGTCACGGGACGCCTGGCAGATGTGAAACATCGAAATTATTTTGTACCTACAAGTAATATGTATAAAAGAGCAGATTACTACAGGAACTAAATATGGCGTAATGAAATAAATGCATATAGACGTATATATATGTCACCGGAAAATAGCAAACGCCGTAAAATTGTAAAATATCGCGTGAAATTGTAAACTAGTTTTTCAAAATAAGACACGGATATATTGGAAACTATTGAACTTGGATGGGATTTATTGTATCCAAAATGATTTTTTCATAATATATCGAGATATTATAATGTAATCAACATTTATTACAATCTTACGGAGTTTGCAATTTAAGAAAAACATACTTTATTCTATGGATAAAGCCAACATAAAACGTATTGGTTTTTCTCATCAAACATAGATACCTAGTTGCAAAGGAGCCAATAACTTGATAAAATTCAATTATAGGTAAGTAGTTCTGGTGTACCGCGAGTGTCTGCGGCAATACTAAGTAGCTACTAGCGAGTGCTAGCGGCAAGTTGTTGCCGCTCGCCTCCCAGGAGAGCTTCCATTGCTACTGGTTTACGGCCACGAGGGAGGCGGCTTGTAAAGTGGCTTAGCGTATTTATTTTAGAATGAGGAGGAAAAGTAAGTCGTTTGAGGTAAAGTTTCTGAGATGGTGCAGTTGTATGGAAGGTAAAGCAACGATACATTGCTAATATAGTTTTCTTAGAGTTTTACTATTTATTGTAAACTCTTTAACTCCCAATTATATCTTCACTGGTATGGAGTAACAGGTACTGTTGATTACTTATATCTCAGGTCACGGCATGCTAGGACATACGCCAGAGGTCTATAAATAGTGTGCTTTGTTTAAAAAAAAAAAATACTATCTCATAATAAAGCTGAAGAGTTTGTTTGATTGAGCTCGCTAATCTCTGGAACTACCAGTCAGATTTGGAATATTATTTTTATATGTGATATATTAAAAGAATTTTCCAAATATTTTTCAAATATTTCCAAATAATTTTCTATAGACGGAAACGGTAAATGCGCGTACGAAGTCGTGGCCAAAAGCTAAATAAAATAAATCCTAACTAATATTATAAATGCGAAAGTGAGTTTACTTGTTTGTTTGTTACCTCTTCAGGCATTATCGGCCGTACGAATTTAGAGGAAACTTGGCACGCGGGTAAACCATGCTTGCATTCTTGGCAAGACTGGAGTTAGATTTTCTGGCTTCTGACAATCCGTAATGACTGCCAAATATCTACAAATGACAGCCGGGACCAACGGTTTAACGTGCTTTCTGAGGCACGGAGGTGTCTCTGGATGTTGAGACGGTCACCATCTATGGATGGTGACCGTTGACCGACCTCGGCAAGTGTCGCGTAACCTTGAAGATCGATCCGTGCGGCTGGTATTATTTAGCCACGAGCTCCTCGGTAACTTGTCTATATGGGTTAAGAAAATTATTATTAATTAAATATATTTTAGTTTTGGTTCATAAAAGGCAACTGGAACAGCCAAACTAATTTATTTTAGTATAACAAGCCTGATAAAAGGAAAATTAACGTAAGCTATACCTATCAGAATAATTTCGACAGATTTACCTTTAAACTTTGTAGGTAGCACTTACATTATCACAACAGATTGTTTTACTGGCATATTAATTAGGACCCACGCCTACAGCGTTTTAGCATCTGAAATTTTAGCTTAACAATAACCTATGATATTAAGAATACCAAATTATTTAACGTTTTGTTATTTTAAAGTTATGGCACGAGTAATTGGCGCCACTATCGCTTGTCCCCAGTAAAAACTGTCTGGTTTGTTTGATAGCCAGTTTTGTAAGTCAAATAAATTTAAAAATGGAATTCCGTGACAGAATTTTGAAATAGTTTCTACGTTAGAGAAAGTTTGTACGTTAAAAAAACATTGAAGAAATGACGGTACAAGTTGTGAAAAATCTTCCATTTTCTTTCTAAGAAAAATCTCTTATGAAATTTAAATCCTAACGCCATTTTTAAAGTCACACCGGATTGGTAAGCAAAAGTTGTACGTGTATTGCAAATAGAAGTGCGACGCAGTGAGAATTGCAATGGCGGCCGCGTATGTGCCCCTATCACCTTACCTACATATTCTGTTGCACTACATTGTGCTACTACGACCTTTTTTATTCAGAGCACTTTTTTATTCGCGATATAAAAATTACTACTTATATGGTAATCACAAGTTCCTGAATGAAGAATTCGAAGTTGAGATCTTGTCAAAAAAGGCCTTGAACTTGACTCTTATTGATTAAATTTTTGAAAAAAGGGGAAATCATCAAATGACTGGAATAAACGGAAGGGAGTGTTAGACTCTTCCTGACTAAAAATAATAATAAATTATAATAAATACGGATGGGTCAATTGCGGTGACTCTTTCGAACAAATTCCGCAACTTGAACTTGACGTTGCATTGCAGAAAACGGTCATAAGTCTCAAATTTCAACAAGATGAAAACGTGAATATCTGCTGAATTAGGAGTGTTAAGCAAAATACCTACTGGTCACTAATATCATTAATGAATCATTATTTTAGGTATATAAAGATAATGGATAATGATTCAGAAAATTAAGTAGGTATTCAGAGTCAAACAACGAAACAAACCGGCCGTCTGAAGAACCTAATTGCTGGTTAATGAAATTAGCTGTAATAAAATGTAATTAAAAATATTTGTTTGGGTATAAAGTAAATTCTTTGTGTAGTATATAAAACATTGTGTATTATTGTTTCGTCTTCAGATAGGTTGAATATGTAAGTCTGCAAGAATAGAATAGAATAGAATAGAATATTTATTTATTTGCTCAGAATGTAGGTATTTACAGTAAGGTGGTTACAATAGAAAAAAAATGGCTAAGGGCTAAAAAATGTTTGAGTTTAGTTCAGTGATTGAGAACCCCGGCTTTTAGCAGTTATGAATTAATTAGAGCCGTACAGAAATTATTTTTGGTAGTGTACAAACCACGTTGCTGGTAGACTTACTATAGAAACTCTTTTTGCATAAAAGCAGCGGTAAAGGCTTATTTTTGAATAAGTTAGATAATTGTTCTCTTTATTGTACACCATAACAAATTACAATTACGGCTCAAAAAATAAATAGCGTGTAACAACGGGCAAAATTATAAGGCCCATTGGAAGTTCGCATACTTTTATCTGAAATCCAAATACAAACTAAAGGAAACCGCAGTGAATACAGGTGTGGAAACCATTTTAAAATGATTTTACATATATGCACACAATTTTAAATGAAGTGCTTCTGCTTTCGCCAAAATGTCGTCGCCGAAATCCGCAACACAAAGAATTTCACTATTCGAGATTTAGGATCTTTATTGAAACACGGTGCGTCGTGAATTGTCTCTCACTTGTCTACTATGCAGTTCGCTAAAGGCTGCAGGCGGTGATTATATTCATACAAAATATAAGACTTGATAAACAATAAGGATGTTGTCTCGGATTCTTTAGAAAATTGTTTGAGGAGACCTGTAAGGTTAAAGTTAGTATTTTAGACCATGTTAGTATAAACGTAAAGAGAGAGTACCTTTGTAAAGTAAACGTCAATTTGCGCTGTCTGGTGGCAATAACGGAAAACCTCGTTTTTTATGCGGTTTGACTTAAGCGAACGTTTACATTAACGCACTCGAGCATACAAGTGGCATTCTGTTCTGTACTTTCTGCCTACCCTTCAATGACCCCTCAAGCCTGGAGGTTGATGTATATTGTTTAAAAAAAAAGTTTTCATATTTTCGGGACAGTACAGCTTTTAAATCAAAGCATTTCACGTAAGTAACTCACATTCGACAGTTCCACTTACGATTTCACGAAATAAGAAATTGCAAAGTGTCGTCACTATAAAAAGGGAGCGCACATTTCTTTGTCTATCAAGTCTGAACAGTGCATGCAGATAAAAGTACAATCCTTGTCATTCGTCGTCGTAAAGCTTTTATGTTGGTAGCATTGGCTCACTAGATTTATGTGCTGTTATTTTATATATATGCTGTTTCTAAGGGGACTTCTCCACGAGAGATGTAAAAGATAAGATAGCTAGGCGGTGCGAGGATGCGTAGCAACTTTGTTAAACGGTGTTTAGCTGCACATATGCGCGCACATCTCTCGCTTTTTTATATAACGTGTATCATAATAATCGCTAAACCAGGAACCTAGTAAAAGTTGTTCATAATGATAATTTACTATGGGACGAACCACAAAATCGCGAAAAAACATCGGCTGTTCAGTACATTGTTACAAGTTACACATAGCTAAATGTATGGGGTGTATACACGTTGTATGACTAAATACTCCTTCAGCGCTTTTCCACCGCCAGGCTAGTCGCACATCTCTCTCCTTAAATGATTCTGTATGAGCACTCCATGCGTGCCTAACTTGTTTTGTAGCTTTTATGGTCGCAGTGGCAATTGAATTGATTTGATAATGGTTGTTCTGCTAAAATGCGGCTATTCGGTGAGTGCATTTGAATGAATTTGGTAATGGAAGTACTGCAAAAATGTGGAGATAAAGTTTTATGAAAATACCCACAGTAATTGAAGTGGCTCGATTGGATCAGTATTGTTATTCTACGTATTGGAGATTTCAGACCGAGCTTCAAACTAGGTTAAAATGAAAACAACACAATTACTAGGTAATAAGTGAATCCTAGAAACTCTGCATTCATTATAACCAAATCGCGAAAATGCACTACTACAAGGTTTACTCGAAAAAAAAACACGTCTACAAAACAAAACATGACCCAGTTAATTTCAATTGTTCCTACTGGTATCATTTGTAATTATTTTTTTACAATATGTCACGCAACAAAAGGGGGAGGAACAATAGGCGGCACAGATAGCCAAGGGAGGTTTACCGCGATTAATTTGAGCCTGTATAAATCACAAATATCAGGCGGAGGGCGGCCGCTCCAATTAATTCATAAAAACGCGTTATTATGTCCGTTTGTTACGAACAGGAAGTAATTGTTGAGCTGAAACAGGTCGTTTGTCTGATTTCGAAATAATAATGTAATAATTACCCAATGGCTTGGCACGTGACGTTGGCAAAAGACCGGAAGGCATATCTTTGTTTCCATGGAAGATGGGTAGGCCTTTAGTGTGGGACGCAACCTGTGTCGATACTCTTGCGGTTTGACTGGAAGCCGACCCCAATATAGTTGGGAAAATTGATCAGTAGTACCTATCTAAAATAATAACATTTTATAAAATTAGGCTTAATATCTTTGGAAGAGAGAGACAATGAAAAATACATAGATTCGACCGTGAAAGACTGATTTAATAACCGATTAACAATTTTCAAATCATTTAAACCCAATGTATTGTTCCGAAGCGATGTCAACGCCCTCTTCATCAAAGTTATCAAGTTCGAGTTAAGTTAGTAATTGACTTACCACTTACCACAACTCATTGATCAGACTTAAGTTTGAATAAGCAAAGTTTTAACTTCAACTTAACTCGCGAAAGAGAAACACCGACGTTTGGCTCTTGACAATGACGTGGTTCAGAATTGCGATTAAGTTATTTACATAAAGTATTAATGCGCTTTAAAGTGTGAATTTCAACATTGCACTCTTATTAAAGAAAGTGTTAACAGGCATCTTCTGGGCACACTCGTTCTGTCTAAAACCTCATCCGTCGTTGTCCCTCAGGTTTATTCAAGGTCAAAAGCAGCTCATTCAGAAATCATTATACCAATGTCATCCAGCCCCTCACCTCAGCATTCAGAAGAGCTCGTGGCTGCCGCAGAAAGTCGATCTCGGAGATTAAGCGACGCTTGCCGAGGACAGTCCATGGGTGGGTCACCATTTTCCTCTGTGCCTCGAAAAGCACGGTCCCGGCAGTCATTTGAAGATCTTTGACTGTCGTCAAGGATAGTCCGAAGCCGGAAAATTTGACACTAGTCTGTCTAAGGGGAATCGTGTTACCCAGTTACTGGGTAGTGGTGATCAGAAGCAGTAATTCCATCTAAAATACTGGTACTCAGCTGCATCTGGTTAGACTGCAGATCCCAATCTAGTTGTAAAAAGGATTGGCAGTTTAATTGTGTCATCCAGCAATGCTTCTGCTCATTATATTATATTCAATTCGTTATTGTCAAACATTATGAGGAAATGTTTTCTTTTTGTATTGAGAAAATGAAAGCGGTATGCAACTTACAATCAGTAGAATACAAATACATTCGTTGACGGCATTTGTGCGATGTGGGAATTGTTGATATTGGGCAATGAGGAGCTTAATTAATTTGTCCCTTTTTAATTATAACAGTAGCGATACTGCAAAAGGGCAACAAGGGTCCTGGGGTGACCGACTAATGAAAAAATGCCACGGCCCCTTTGCGAGTGACCTATATTCAAAAATGCATAGATAAAATTATAAACACAAAATTGACCTTCAAATCTTAACATTGTATCTGCTATTTATTAAATGTTAAACAACCAGTCGTTATCTAAAAATAAGTATAATAAAATCGATCCGAGCTTTAAGGCCGTACTATATTTATGACCCTTAAAATGTTACTCGGTTGGTCGGATCCGGCCCCACTTTCTACAAAGTAGATTCGATGACTCGCTATTGATTTGATTGCCAATCCCGTTTCAACTTAAGCTATGAAATATCATTTATTGGTCACCAAGTATTTATATAGGAACTGTTGCATTTGAAAAAGGAACAAACCAATTTTTGTTTCTTATTTTTATTTATTGGTTTTATCGGATTTTCCAGTTAGTAAAGCCGTGAAGAGATAATCTTTTTTATTGGTTGCTAAGCTTATGATGTTTTAATTGAATTGTGTTCTTAAATCAATTTGGTTTGAAAAGTTAATCAGTTGTTAAATTGGCGACTGAAGTATGTATTTGGTAATAAATTCGAAGGCTGTATGAATATCTTACGTTTGCTTTCATTTGATCGTTTTCTCGAGTCCTACTTGAGGTTTCTGTTCAATTAGGGTTTTGAAGACACTGGAGTACAATACCAGCCAGTAATATTTTTACATATTTTCGTCTTTCTCTTGCTTTTCTTATGTATTTTGCAGCTTGACGATAATACAGTTGACAGGATTGTTTGCTATTACATAAAAGCAATATTTCTTTTATTAAACAAATGTAGTGGAAACATTTAGTTTATTGCCGCTGTCACGTAGATCGTCTATATCAATAGCTATTGATTTGTTTCCGCAAAATATTGGAGAGTACAGTGGTTCGGATTCTTCGGATGTGGGTTCTATGATTTTATTTTAATGGTGCAGGTCATTTTAGCCATTGACTCTCAGCAATGAAGTTACTTTCTATTATTGAAACAATATTTGTGTTCGGATCAGTACTTTCAGAGATTACCTCCTACAAACAAACAATTAATTCTCTTTATAGTATTTGTTTAGTAGCAGAATATTGTTTATTATCAGGGTTCAGTACCCGAACAGTTAGCAACAGAACCCTGAAAAGACTCCGCTCTCTGTCTATCCTCCCATTTGTCGGTCAGAGGGCTGTATATCATAAACACTCATAGGTATACGGTTGAAATATTCACAGTGTGATAAAAGGGTGAAGGGTAGGGGATTTTTTTGGTTTATTTTATTGAACCCATCATGTGCGAGTCATACTCGCAAGTTTTTTCCATTTGGTTAGTTAACTTTCTATTGATATAGATACTTTGGCATTTTTAAAAGTTTCGAAATTGACAGAAGTTTTAGGCAACGAGCATTAGTCAAATTAAAATCCTATGTATTTGTTTGTAAAAGTATTCGTTTGTCAAAGTCAGCTGTTTATCGTTCGATATTTGAAAGAGTGCTGTGAAAATACGAGAGCCCGGATGTGTTGACTCTCGTCGGCTACACAAAGTGAAATTATCAAAATATTATTCAAGGTACGTAGTTTAGCACTGCCGATGCATTGGTGCTGGGAAATTATGCCGCTTCGAATATTTAGACAAGACTTTCAGAAAAACAGTAAATATTCTTGTTTGAAAACATAAGCGACACAAAAACTTACGTAAAGCTAAGCTGTATATTCTAGGTCCTTTTAAAGGTAACTTCCTCCACTCCAATCGACTCAGTCGCTATGTCAATGGAATATTCCCTCAATTTATGTAAAAGTGGATGGATTAAAAAACATTTAAACACTCAGACTTTCACATGTATGGAAAATGTTATAGTAGGATTATTTAATTTTACTAAATGATCAGGAAAATACAATTTGGTACTTGAAGGTCCATAGTTTAATCTCCTCAGCCGTTTATAGTAACATAAGTTTATGGTGTCGCCCCATCTCCATTTATAAAAGATACATAGCTCTCCTATTGACATGGGGTTCTGAACTAATTGGGTAAGGAAATAAATAGCCCCGCGCCCCCGGTAGCCTTGAACATGAACTAATGATCCTACAGTACATCCCCTATGGATGGGAACCCTATTGCGGATCTGCCTGCTTAGAATGACGTCCTCAGATTGATACACAATTATATCTTAAAGCTTGTCACAACAATAAAAAATCAAGTATTTCCAGACATTTGATTCATCCATGTTTAAAAAATCACATTACCACTATCTTCGGAAAAACAGTTGGGTTAATGAGGATTGATCACGTGACACTTCGACAGCGTTTGTCAAGCCCATACTTTTTTGACGTTTCGACAATCGCTTGAGTCACACTACCGCTAACGGAATGTCACTTGCCGAGAGCATATGAGCCCATTTATATATGTGTTGATAGTTTTCGGGAAAAATATATCAGTTACTTTGATTATCCTGCGGATCTCATAATTACTGAGAGATTTTTTTTTTTTATTAAATTCAAATGACTTCTTCCGCTCTGGGTGGAGTGGAAGGGCATGTCAGACTCTTACTGACTAAAACCCACCCGTGTTCCATCTAAAGCCCTTTGCGTTCCTGGGCCTCGGTGACTCCTTCGAACAAATTCCGCAACCCTGGCAGACTGAGAGATACATACTTATTCATTCATTATGTTCGGTAAAGCAACATTGCATGTACGAGCATAAACTTCTCCGCAAAGCTACTCAATACATTAGTTACTTTTTAAAATGAGCTCAGTTATACATTCAATTGCACGTGTAACTTCCAACCAGGTTACCTATCGCGCCTTAAACTATTTATCACAAAACTTTAATTCGCAATGCACACATTAAATAGTGCATTAAATTCTATTGAAACTTTTAGAATCCGTGCGATACTATTTCACATTCGCCTCATCATTATCTAGGAATTTTAGTTAATGAATTTAATGTATCTGCGTTGCCGTTAGAATTAAATGGGTAGTTAAAATGATATGTAGTTGCTGATAATGTGAATCTATGTGTAAGCTTTCTCTCGGACATTTTAGGCCAAATTTAGAGGTGGCCCGGGGGCGATAATAGCGGGGCAATTAAATCGGTGAATGGAGATTTAGATGTGTGTCTGATTTGTTGATTTGAGTGTAGCGAAATAGAGACTGGATGTTTTTAATCTAGTTTATTTTTGTTGTTTGTACGTTTCACAAAGTAGTTCGTTGACAATGTGTAACATGAAGTGCTGATTGGCCTCTATTGTGCTTCGCTCTGTAACGTGAGCATTCGTTTCAAGTTCAACCCACGCGAATTGGGAATAGTAGATACGTAATACTGATAAAGTGATAACTACACTTGTTCATTCAAAAGTGTTGCTGTTCGCAAAATAAAATTATGATTGCTTGTGTCATTTGTAATGTTCTCTGTTTCGCGCACGTAAGCCTTATCACCAACATCTGCCTAGCCCTTTCACAAGTTGCGGAATTTGTCCGAAAGAGTCACCGCGGCCTAGAACGCAAAGGGCTTTAGAAGGAACACAGGGTTTTAGTCAGTACGAGTCTGACACGCCCTTCCGCTCCACCCAGAGCTAAAAAAGTCATTTGATGATTTCCCATCCTTATAAAAAAAAGGCTTTCCAGAAACATGTTGGGGTTGGCTCTTAGCTGAATACCAGTATTTTTCTTATAATAAAAATAATATTTTAAAATAAATGTAAGTACATACTTTAGAAAACACAATGACATAATGAAACAACGCACTTCTTAATTAGTTTTATTGATATTTAAAAGAGCAATGGCGTTTTCTTTTCAAACAGAATATACCAAAAACACCTTCTTTTTTTATTTCACCGAAAACATTACAAGCAAAAGTCGATGTAAAAAGTTAGGTAGGTACTCATGCCACAATCAAGTTCACTACACAACAATAGCTATTGCAATATTGCCATAACACCGGCTCATTATGAATATCGGAATAAATGCAAAACGCATTTTTCTATCTTCATTCTTAGGGCATTGACATGGAGTGAACGGAGATTGCTTAGTTCTTGTCTATTCTAATAAAAATAAATAATCTATCGTATTTTGGTTAAGAAAAGGCGGAAATAAACTAATAACTTGTGATGAGTTTTCAGGTTTAGCCGACTTAAAGTTTTGCTTACGTTGGTGATACTCATGTGGATACACGATACATACTTTATTGGTATTTATGTCAAGAGCTTACTCTTGTACTTACGACTGCTGTAAGCAGCCCAAAAGGAACACTGCTAACCTTCATTAGCAGTGTCCCTTTTGGGCTGTTTACGGAACATAGTTTACTTTAATCACCATTTCTTGTGATGTACTCGGAAATGTTATTTTAGCTAAGGTAACACATAGTGGGTTAACTCCTCCATTACACACACAAGTTGCGAATGCTTCTATCAACACTAAGTTTTACCAACTTCATCGTTAGCGTGTACTTATATCGAAAATGATCCCACTTTTGAATATATTATAAACGTAGTAGTGGGATAAAAAGTATCCTATATTCTTGTCTGGATTAGGACTCCTCCTCCATTCTGCCGTTAAGAAGAGATTGATTATATTATCAAACAACCAAACACTAAGATTGCGGACTTTTATTTTCTACTAGTGGCCCGCCCCGGCTTCGCACGGTTGTTTTTATTTTCTTTCAAAAGAACCTTCTCCTGACAATAACAAACACAACAAAAAAAGAATTAGCGAAATTGGTCTAGCCGTTCACGCGTGATGCTATGACCGAGGGAAATAGGGATTCATTTTTATATATATAGATGAGAAGAAGTACATAAGAAGTAGAACAGGATTATTAGGTATCTAGAGACCCTTAGGTTTCACTGAGTAATAAAAGTGTTTATGAGGACAACGTGCTTTTTTGTTCGCTTGGATTTCTTATGCAATCCAACCAGTTCATTTTGCTATGCAAACGTTTACACTCCTAAGGGGATGACTTTTGTATATTCATTTTTTATTAGATAACACAGTCTAGTGTCCATTTTTCCATTCCTTCATTTCCATTACCTAGAATCCAGTGTTGTTTGTTATTCCGCTGTTTGTTTTTAGTGGTATCTGAGCCACCACATACGAACTATAAAAATAGACCCGACCTCACAAAAATCCTTTATCGCAACAACAAAGTTTTCCGAACGATTTGAGCAGGTGACACACCCGCCATCAACCATCATTGGGCTTTGCACCCGGTTCCGCATGCCTTAGTACGGACTATCCGATGTTGTTCAACATCGGACAATTCCGCAACCTTGGCAGGCACTAGCCTGCGAAGGTTGCGGAATTGTTGACAACAACTACATATCGGGATATATAAACAAGTATCAAATAAATAGGTTTGGATTTATTATAATGGGTTTGTCCTGATAACCTGTATAATCAAATAAATTGATAATTCGACCCGCTGCGGGGCTCCTATTTTTGCCTGCAGGGTTTAAAGAACCTAACAGGTGTTATAATAATGAATGAATAAATAAATAAATAAATAAATAAATAATAAATAACATGAATGGAATGACGGGAGCTGAGTTCGTAACATTCGAACCTAACCTATCCGTGTCGGGGTGCCCTAAGCTCTCTGTGCCCTATATTCGAATATGTGATGACAGTTATGCCATTCTGAGTACGAAGCTATTATTTAAGGGATAAAACCTATTATTTTGAGAATTACTTTTTTATCCAAGGAATTAACTATACGATTTTATTGATAATAATCCATTTCTTATTTTAGATACATGTTGACGTAAATTTGGTTATACCTGGCGACACGTTTTATTCTCATCAACTTGTATCATCTATTAATTAGACGATACAAGTTGATGACAACTATAAAATTCGGTGACAAAAAATATAATTCAGAGTTGAAATTCGCAATATCAACAGACAAAAACTTGTCATAATGTAACATTAGAGACAAAGACATAATGGAATATTAGAGACAAAGACATAATGGAACATTCGAAGTTAAATGAACCTCGACCAACCACACGTGGGGCCCAGAACTTTCAGAGATAATTTCTGACAAACAATGTTTATTTTTATAATATTACTAGCGGTCCCGACAGGCGTCCTGTCCGAACGATTGCTTTGTGTATGACGAAAAATTATAAAAATCGATCACAGCGCCACCTACCGGGTCCAATTGTGAATCTAAACCATTCTCGAATCCCTTTGAACACACACAGAAAAATTTTGTCCAGCCGTTTAGGAGGAGTTCAGTGACATACACACGTACACAAGAAATACACATATTAAGATGTTTAGAGTTTATCCGCCTGTTTAGTGGTCCATAAAACTGTGGCTTAAGCTTTTTGACAAGAACTTGGTTTATGCGCAGTGGTCCCTTCACAAATGTTATGTTTTCCTTAATATAGGCACTACCTTTATATGGTTATTTTGTGCTTCTTTAAGGTTACGCATCTACCTTATATGCATAGTTGTTGTGGCATTATTTGAACATAAACTCTTCATTTGGTTGTATTTACTAAACAGTACGCTTATTAAATGTACTCCATAATTCCCGACACTGAACGTCAATATAATACTTTTCCCTCATGCAAATAAATCACACTTCGATTTGCATAACTTTTCTTCCTTATTAGTAACTAACCAAATTTTACATAGAATCAAGAAGTTTAATTCACGTTCTATGCCAATGTTAAAATAACTGTTCAAATCGAACTATTAATATATCTGACGTCGTCCTCGCGAGATCGTAGCACGCCTACGCGGGCCTACGCGGTTACGGTGCTACGCGGTTACAAGTCTACGCAGAACATTCATGATCCCATAAATAAAATTAAGGAGTCAAAGTAAAGTTCTGTTACTCATGCAAATAAAATAATACTTTGTTAAATTTCTTAATGGGATTACTTGCCAGATTTTCCTTACCAGATGATATTCTGAGATCAAAGTTGAATATATTTTTCTGGAATATTTTAATGAGAAATTAAAGAAAGCAATAATGCTCATGTTTTTATTTTTTGTTCTATAAATAAGGTATATGAAATCACTTTGACGGTTTCATTTCGCTTATGTTTGTATAATCGGGTATCGATATCTTTTGTGATGCAAATCTGAGTGTATTTCAATAAAATGCAAATGTTTTGCGATGTTATTACGGCCTGTGATTGGCTGGTTTTGTTCGTCGACTTAATATTTTTACAAATTCTTTAGTATATTTGTTTTGATTTTATGTTATTTTGAAAAAGTAATTGTTATGTGTATTTCATACGAGGCATTATTCATACGACTGTTTAAAAACTCTTTCACATCATGGGTACCTGGTACACAGTACCTACGCGTTTTTGCCTTTAAAATAAAAAATAAAACGCCAAATCCTTTTTTTACAACAGACAAAAGTGAAAACCCATGTACCAGAAGTCAAATCGTTATTTTAAATTTAAAACTACATTCACCCGATGGGGATTTTTGACGGGTGAACGCGTGCACGTCGCCCTCACAAAATACCAATAAAATTGTTTATTGACGGAGACGAAACGTAACGAATGAAAAAAGGGAAAATTCCGACAGTGTCGGAGGTGCTTCGAAGTTTTCTTGTGAAAATAAAACAGTCATAAAAGTAAATTTATCACCCGCAGTAAATAAAGCGTAACATATTGCGCATTCCAGTTGGGAAAGATATCGCAGCTGATACAGTCGTTAAATGTTATCAATGCAAATCTATGTACCTTGCTGCCTATAAGGAAATCTTACACTTACGTACATTACCTATTATTGCGTGCACAGAAGACAGTAAAAAAAATGAATTAAAAGACGTATTACTATTGTACATTCTGTTCGTTACGCAACTTAGGTAGGTAAGTTGCGTGGGAGTTGCGGTGAACTGAAATACTGCAGTTCCGAACAGCCCCACTTGCTCTGAAGTGTCGGTAAAATAGTATTTAATATTTTTTTTTATTTATTGGCCTATCTACAATTGTACCACTGTTTATCCTAATAATACAAGCAATATGATACAAGTATAGTGTACAATATGATGCGATAGACACAAAAACAGATATCATGGACGAACTAACTAGTCCTGAGGTGTGAATTGAAATATAAGCAATTGTAGAGGTTGGTTAATTTTAGCTGTCTCTGACTAACTCCCACCAATCCATCGTAAATGCTTCCAAGTTGTCACGCCATCCTTTCCTAGGCCTTCCTCAGCAACTACGTCCGTCCTCTGGCTTCCACTGCGAAGCGGCTAGAATGGAAAATCTGTCTCCATGCATTCTACATATATTGCCCGCCCAATCTGCCGCACAGCCTGGCAGCTTTATGGCCCACATAGGCGATTTTTGTCTTGGAGCGAATTGGTGTAATGTATTCGGTCCATGAACTTAATACCTAAAACGCTTCACTTCATCACCATTTTGAGATTTTGTCAGGAACCAGTTTTCGCATATTTATTATGAAGAGGTAAAATTGCTTGTTTGTAGGCGATAACCTCTAGTTGTACTGATTTAATATAAAAAAGCACAAAGGTACGATATTGCTGAGTGACATAATATGTTAAGTACTTTATACCTCCCAAAAAATGCGCAATTTCTATGAAAAAGACCACAGAAACGAACCCATAAAAGAGGCTTGTTTGAAATTAAAAGTTTAGATTTCGATAGTTTCTCGATTCAACAAAGAACAGAAAATGTAATTGTAATGGTCTTGTAATTTAGTTTAAATTCTGTCGCGCAGCAAGATTGCAGATCACTTGAGGTAAGAGGATTCAGCAAATCCCTTTTGACCGAAAACATTGAGGTCTGCAAACGCTTGCTTGCGCAGTAAAATAAAAAGTTTCAGTAGCAAGTTTAAGCGATCGTGTGAAAAGTGTCTTAATGCCTACTTTAAGATTATAATTTTATAATTATGTTTTATTGATTTTATTGAAATATTTAGATACATAAGTGCCTAACATTGTGCCAACGGTATCTATCGAGCTTTGTCGAACTAAAACTAATATAAATAACAATGGTTTCTTCATAAGCTTCTTTCAGCGGCTTCGCCCGTATATAGAGCCCATTCCCATGGGAACTCTCTGGATTAAAAGTATATTTTGTCCTTCTACCAGGTTCAATCTATCTCATTACTAAAATTAATCAAAATCGGTTTAGCGATTTAGGTGAGAAAACGTAACAAACAGTCAGACTGAGATGTAGCTATATATCTGAGTTCGTGTAATATTAGCATGGATGTGACAAATATACAGTTCACAGTTCCACGTTGACTTGTGATACCTAATATTGGAAGACAATACCGTTTGCGAAATACAGAGTTACGTTTCAAGGTCTAGGAATGTTGTAATGAAAATTCTTATTTGTCGCTGTCTGTCCTTTTCGTCTTATGAATTTAACACTGCCGATGAGACGACAAGGCATTTAAATAAACTGAATAAGTTTTCAAAACTGGTGACTGCTGAACAGCTGTTTTTTGTCTACTTAATTGTGGCCACTTAACACTACCCGCATCCAAATGACATTTGAGAGAAGACATATTGGAATTTTTCGGGAATTGGTTTGCGAAATTCAGTCAATCACTCTGCCTAGGGTTTACCTACTGTGTTGGAGTCAGCTTTCAGTCTTACAAGATTAAGTAGAATTTTAATCGAGCCTATGCGACCTCCACAACCCAGTAATTGAGTAACATCATGTTACCCATCTGTGTAAATCAGAGTCAGGTTGTATACCTTGTGTTGCCATCTGGCATTATGCTCAGCTGAGGCCCTTTGGCATTTTGGTTTTCATTATTTATTTTGTTTAATTTTAAGGTGTTTCTGTTTTTATAATGCCAATAAACACAATTTTCTTTCTTTTATTTTCTTTCTTTCTTTATTTTTGCCATCACTCCCTCCATGTTATCCCTGGCAAAATTAGTGTCATATTTTCTGGCGTGGCGACTGTCAAAATCTACAAATGAAAATGGCCGGGACCAACGGTTTAACGTGCTTTCTGCGGTACGTAAAGGATGATCACCCGTACACGCATCGATTTCGGCAATCTTTGCTTAACCACGAAGTTCAATCAGTGCGTCTGTAATTATTTATCCACGGGCCGCCCTTTGGTAAACAAAAGTAATCACTATGATGACATGATATGTAACTGTATGTAACACATAGTAAAACCCTCATGCACCTTATCAATGAACGACGAACCACCACAACTGGGCCAATAGTGATTTTCATTCATAGAATTCCAATACGTCTATACCATCCTCATACAGAAATCCGCAGAACGTTTCGAGCCTGCACATCGCACACAGAACGAAACGGACAGAAATATGTCAATTTGTCCGATCGAGTCGGACGCGCCATTGTATGGGCGGCTTTTGTTAAAGTTACAGAACTTACAGATGACTACGCACTGTCGCACAGCCTCCAGTTATCGGCATCCGTACGTTTTCTACAGAAATTCAGCGCTTAGAATTTTTTGACGTTGATTAGGCTGTTTATTTTTGTTTGAGGAAGACAAATGAACGGACATGAGATAGATAGATATTATTAAACTCTTAATGGTTAATTCACAAAAATCCGGGTCGTGCCCGGGAGATGGACGACTCATAAAAATATCACATACATTTATATGGACTCGTACACATGTAGCGGCGGCATCAAGCGAAATTTGTACGGCAGCAAAAAAAACCGCAACGCCATATATCCCGCCAGCAACGAACTACTAACAAAATCCTGCATCGCGGTATCAGTTTTTCGTGCGATTTGAGCATGTACAACAGCTCAAATCCTACTTATATTATAAACGCGAAAGTTTGTTAGTATGGATGGATGGATGGATGTTTGTTACTCTTTCACGCAAAAACTACTGAATTGATTTTGATGAAATTTGGCACAGTGGTAGATTATAGTCTGGAATAACACATAAGATACCTTTTATCCCGGGAATATGTTCCCTTGGGATAATTTTCGACAATCACGCGGGCGGAGCCGCGGGCGGCAACTAGTATCAAATCTAGGTTTTCGGGACTTTACTCTCTGTTCCGCGTACCTCTAAACACACACGTCCGTGTCTGGGCCGTACCCGGGATGTGTTGGACCACGGTCTGTCCACGTCGTGGGTTCAGCCTGAATTTTGTGTGGATCAACCTTTATTGTACACTAGGTATCACAAATTGCAATAAGGGCTTAAAAATAATATGGTCTATCAATGGGCGGTTTCTTCGCAGTGCTATTTTACAGACAACTTTTGAGTTTTCCAGGATTCCTTTCGATCCAGTTTCTTTTGCGAGATTGCGAGTTCGGACGGACTCTCGTGTAAAAAAAAATTGTTTCGGAAAACCTTTCCGAATTAATAATTATGTTGGACAGTATGGTAAGTGCCAGATAAATTTGTTATAGTTCATTGCCCTTTCCTTAATTTCTCTGCTTAGATACACAGACAATAAATTTTATTTATTAATCGTTTTTAATTATTAGAAAAAGCAACGGATCACGATAGATGTCGATTCAGGATAGCTTTATGTCATTATTTCTGTTTTCGGAATTAAGTATGTCAATTTTCAGTAACAGTGCTAAAAACTTCATTATTTCGAGAGTTTACCTACAACATTCACATGTGAGTGTGGCTTCTTTCTTCTTCGCTCAGAGATTTGCCCAGCAGTGGGACACCGACAGGCTGGTATAATAACAACTTATAGGTGCTTCAAAAGTAACGATTTCAATAGATATGAGGTCATTAAATATTCAAGTGACACCAATCACGAATACAAAATTTATTGCCCGTTTATTGCTTTTTCCAAAGTAATTTATGTGTATAACCTACCTGCCTTCCTACGTGATCATTTTAACAACGCACCTTTGTCGAATGTACTAGTCTTTTTTTTTGTTTTTTAGGATGGGAAATTATTAGATGACTTCTTCTGCTCTGGGTGGAAAGGAAGGTTCCAGGGCTGCGGTGACTCTTTCGAACAAATTCCGCAACCCTGGCAGGCCCCGTCTCCTATGCTGACATCTCTTTGAGGTGCGCGTGGAACACAACGCGCCATCGACGCGGGCCTGGTTGTGACCGGACAGCAAGCCACCCAACGCTCGCCGTCTGCAGGCCCGCGCTTACGGTGGCCGGGGATCGCCCTGCGACTCCCGACGCCCGGGGCGTCTTCTTGTGTAGCGGTGGTTGGGGCGAAGTCCTTGTCTTTCCCGAATGTGCTAGTTTTACAAACGCTGTTTTGTAGCAGCTACGATTTTGTTATGTGAATTATATTCAAGTACATAGCATGATTTATTGTTTTAAAATAACTGTTATTTTACTTTTTTTAACTCTATGTCCGCGACTCGCAATTAGCCTTTTTTATTTTTTTCACCTTATTATACAGGGGTGGCTATGTGTTACAATCAAGTCTATTTAAGATAGTACGTAGTTCACCGGGTCATATAATCGATTTCTCAATAATTATCTAGTGATGAACAGCTACAGACATCTACGTCTATCTATCTTATCTGTGAAACAGATTCGCTTATTTCAGCTTTAAAGCTCATCGTGACACTCCAATTATCGAAAAAGCGGCACGAACCGCATTTGACTGCCATCGACGAAATCACATTTTCCGGGATTGTTTATAGAGATGAGCAAGTTTAATTTTTAGTTAATGTAATTATATTTTTAAATAATATTCGAATACGATTGCTATTCATCTAGCTTAGTATAAGTATAATACATTACCATCCTTCTGGGGCAGTCGGGTAAAATACTGAACAGTCTCAATTCACTGTGAACATTTTTCAGTATGTTCAATGTGTATTTATGATTTAACCTACATAGTTTTACCATAGTTATTGATATTATAATCTAAAAATAGAAGACATCTTTTATCAATCCTTGCCAAAGCATTACTGGACCCTTGGAAAGGTAGCTCTCGACATTTTTGCGTCTCAGAAAAGGTTTTTATTTTTTCTTCGCTATGTAAACTACGCTGCGATATTCGCAACGATACAAGATGCTTTTCATCATCATCTGCCTAGCCTTTTCCCAACTATATTGGGGTCGGCTTCCAGTCAAACCGGATTCAGCTGAATACCTGTGTTTTACGTGGAGCAGCTACCTGCCAGACCTTACAAAGATCCATTACATATTTAAAGAAATTGTCGGGTTTAGGAGCCAGGTTCAATAAAAAACATTATCTCAAAATAAAAATGTGACAACTGATCAAAGGCGCGTTAGCTGCTCTGATTGGTTGAACTGTTTTTGAACAGACAATGGCATCAATAGCCTTGGGTTTGATCTGAGATGTACAAAGAATACTTTACTGAAACCGGGTGTCGGAATCTTAGAAGCGTATCTACCATAATAATTCTATTAGTTTGAATAGTATCCAATATAATTAAAATTTGAGTCCACAAAAATATTCTAGGGGACTAGTTTTCGATCAACCCGATTTCATTCAGTATTAAGAACAACTTTTCCGTGCTCACTACACCGTTTAACCTCTGTTACCAATCTAGTATACAAAAGCATGTCCCAGTTCAACAAACAACAATCAAACGTGCTCTCTTGGCATGCTCTTGACCGAACCAAGACTGGAAGCGGCAGCCCAAACCAATAGATCGATACACTAGCAATTTAGTCCCAATCACTTGTGTGCAAACAACTGCACTTTCCATAAATCTCAGTGTACCTACGTACGTAGCAGTGTGTCGGTGAATCTGGTTGTCAATGTTGGTGATTATGGCAGCTCGCCAAGGATCAGCTATGTTGGACTATGTGGCAGGGTCGTGTTGGAGAGGGTGTCACGTTAATCAGCCTCTAATGAGAATGATTATGACGTTAGCGAGCGGAGGGTCAAATTGAACTAGTTAACACCAATTTTTTTCTGTCAGGGCTGTTACAAAACATACGTATAAGGGACCTATGTGAGATTGCAAACTCATTCTTCTTGATTAGACATGCATGTATTGGAATCTAACGAATTTCGATGGGATTCATTGACTCATTGTATTTGAAACGAATTGTCTACATTATATCTAGAGTTTATAATCACAGGTATCTGCAGAGTTTCGTTATTTACTAAATTTTATTTACTATGTGGAATGTGTGGGCCAGTCACCGTGGATAGATTAAAAGCGTTGGGTCGTTTTTTGGGATATTGTTAGGATAGATGCCAGGAATTTTCACCCAATTTGCACTGCTTGCATGTGCACACAATGAAGTTCTCAGAAACATTTACACATTTACTTACTAAATGTCATATTATGTTAGCTATTGACATTTTCATATTCATGTCACCGGAAAATGGCAAACGCCGTACGATTGTAAAATATCGCGTGAAATTGTAAACTATTTTTTCTAAATAAGACCCTGATATATTGGAAACTATTGAATTTGGATGGGATTGCAAAACGATGTTTTCATATTATATCCACAAATTATAATCTGATCAAGATTTATTACAATCTTACGGAGTCTACAATTTTCCGGTGTCATTCATATCATTAAACCATTACCGAGACGTAATCATTTATACAGAAATCCCCCATCGTTTTCTCGCACGATTAATTTTACTTGAAAAATCCTGGTACCGACACATGCCAGAAAGATTGATAGCAGGATCTAAAAACAGTTGGTCTGTCCTACATTAGGCACAGATCACAGTTCTAGCATTTGGGGTAGGCTTAAGTACGTAATTTAGGTCTCGCTTTTCAATATGGTAAAGGATTCAATATGTATATTGGTATTGGACCAAACAGCTGCGCCACAATAATATTGGTTTGTCTAGGCTTACAATAGAAGACGATTCTTGTAAATAGACTATCATTTAGATGCCAATAGGTAATGGTAAGTTCTTATCTCAACATCGACTTCTTGACAGTTATGAGAACTCACTATCTGTAAAGACAAATTCATTACTTTCAGCGTTACTTTTGTTTTGAAATCACCTTTTTTTAAATCCAGTTGAGTCAAACCAGTTGCACTATTTACGATTTCCTGAGTGGACAAGATGTCGTAACTAATTAACCATTTCCTGTTCCAATCGGGGTGAACAGAGGAAACCCGGGTTGTATGAAAAAACTAAATCCACGCGGACGAAGTTGCGGGCGAAATGCCAGTGTTTTTATAAATTAGTCCCGCAGCAAGATGGACCAACGACACTCGCCATCGCGGGTAGAACCTGGATGAGGGTAGCACAGGACCTTGGGAATTGGCTCAGGAAAAGAGGGGCTATGTCCAAAGTTCCGAATATCGTTGCAAGTAATAAGTTGCTTGATAAACAAACAAAATGTTCAATAAAGCAACACAAATAGAGTTTACGCCTAGGCTTTATGGATATATAATCGGTCAAACCGGGTTTAGGCTATCGAAAATATTGCCGCGATGTCCAGCCGGTTAATCCCGGTGAAGACGTGTGATAGCCGACTCAATGTTATTGGTTTTACATGCTAGTTCAAACAGGTGTGCGGAAATAATAGTTTTTCAGGGAAACGTTGAGTATTTAAGGCCCGGTTGTTATTAAAGCGAAGGAGAGCAAAGAGGAGAGAGCTTAAACCATAAATTAAATTTGGTTATTCCCTTGTCCGTTTAACTGCGGGGGTGACGGGTATGCGAACTTTACATACGTCATGAAGTTTGAATAGAACAAAACAAAAGCTAGCCTAGTTGTTTAAGGCCTACTAAAAAGGAACGCAATGATAAAATGGGGCGCATTGAAAGTGCCTCTCTCTAATCTTTTCACTGCAACATCAACTATGCTCTTATAGCTCTAACCAACACGGTAGAAACAGAATTCTCAATTAATGGCCGTGATCGGATCGAATTGGGTTTTGATTACAAAATGTATGAATGCTTTCCTATTTTGGAACTGTAGGTACTAATCGGTTTAGGTAGTACTGAGAAAAATCTAGATGATATGTGTAAACTTAGCGGAAAAAAATCTTTCACCAACCGTAAGACGAAACGAGTTGGGACACCGATTCACCGATGCGTATGCTTAGATAACTCTCCTCTGTTTGCCTAAAGATTTTTTACAATATTGAAAGGGTCCAAATTTTACTTAAAAATCGCAGACAAGTGTTAGATTTGGGAACTTACGAGTGGTTTATTGAGAAACCAATAATGGGAAAGGAATCTCCGTATCAAAACGTCCTATTCTCAAATTACCTATGAGCAATTCGTACTATTTACTCGTACGTTTTAATTTTTTAGTTTATTTTAAAATTCAGATTCGAAGAGGAGATATTTTACCTCTAGCGTGGACACAACCTGTGTCGGCATTATTATACAATCTCATGTTCCAAGTACAGATGCTTACGAAGACTGGTAGAAGCAGGAGTTCGCAGATGAGCTGAAATTACGAGCGAGAAATCATGAAGAAGTATTTTCGTATTTTGTAGACATGAGCCATAAAGATTCACAAACTACCGGGAGACCGGAATTATGGAAAAGAATTTCCGGATGGAGCCGCTGGCCAGACACAATATTTTTTTTAAATTTCACTCCACACCCAATTCTAAAAAAATTTACTCAGACGAAATTGCGGGCAGAAGCTAATATTGAATAACGTCCCTATTTTGTGAATAGATCGCGACATAAAACTTTTTGTATTTACCTACTTGTAAAAATTTTAAAAATCCTACTGATCCTTAATCCTTATTAATCCTACTAATCCTTATGACTGTACTGTTTCCATTATTTTGTTTTTCGGACGTTTTGCTAATAGGACGATAAGCGAATAGGAGGGGTTGATACATAGGCGAAAAGGAGTGGTTGCTTCGAAAATGCTTACTATTTCTTGACGAAACTGATAACACTTTATTTTAGTACTGCCGCTTCTATGACGTGTCTATGCCCTCAAGAGTCCGCTGTGAGAAAGGGATAGTGCTATTTGTCTCTCATTGGCACGATATAGTAAGAGGACTTGTTTTCAATAACCCGTGACACTTAGCACCCATAGAGACAAACAAAACACAATCAAACAGATTGTTTGTTCCGGAATAATTACTAGCACTCTACAAATAGCTGTGGAACTAGCACAAAAATGTAGGCTATTCAGTGTCGCACAAAAACATTGAAGTGACATACCACCAGGCATGTAGGCATTCAAAAAGTAATCTAAAAACGTACAGAGACTGAACATTCCCATCTGTTATTCTGTGATGACATGTCACAACTTAAATAAGCTGGTATAACGGATTAGATCTCGACTCGGGTTTATTTTTAAGATGTTTCAGAAACAGTAAGGAATAAGCAGTAATATCGTTCACGTGTAGGCAATTTTTATGCTTACTTATAGCTGTTGTGTTTAAGCATAGACATACCGCCCATTGACAGACCTTCATGGAGAATCTTTATTTCAAGCTGTGACAGACGGACAGACAGACAGACAAAAAGAAACACTAGTGATCCTGTTAGGGTTCCGTGTTTTCATAAGGACGTTCGGGACAGAAAACACTGCAGTTTATTGTTTAAGTTCAAGAGATATTATGGGCTTTCCTTGGCAATTATTGCATTGTGACTTTTGCCGATGATTTTAGGTTTACTGCAAAAGAGCTGGATTCTCTACTAGTTAACATCTTAGGAGCTTACGATAATCTCAGGCTGTTGTATTTAGCTACTAACTACCTGGTTGGCATATTGTAACCATAATCTAATATAATTTATTGTATTCAAATTAATTTTTTTTTCTACTTAATTTAATCTGTGTTATCTAATTGTTATTATTTTTAATTTTTCAGTAATTATAATTAAATAATTTAACTAATTATGTTATTACTGCGCATAATTTAGTGCATGCTGTGCTTCTCTGTAAGTGATGAGGCGCTTAGACTTAAGTTTGCAATGTACAAATTTTAAAACTTTGGTGTACTCATTGTTGAGAAGCCTTATAATAAATAAATATATGTACACATAGAAACACCTATACAATTTGTGCGTGTACTAAACGTCGATTTCCGCACAAGATGCGTTCCACGCTACATTATTGCTTACCGAACGAAATTTTCTAATGATTGATATACGAGCTTTTCCAGCCCAAATTAGTCTAATCCCTACATGGACAGCCAACAGATGCTTCCTTTCAATGTGATGCGAAATTGATTATCACTAGGTACCTACCTATAAAAGATAACAAATACAAGATCAATATAAGGAAATAAGAAATGCTTTTCCTTCCGTCTTTCTAACTAACCGTACCGTCTAGTTAAGTATATGGGAACAGCAATATTACCGGAGGGCAAGCCGAACGTAGTAACGAATCAAGTTAATGTTACCGGCACAGATCGACTCGCAATTACCAAGTTTTCGAGTTGAGGAAACAAATGAGATCTTTTACATGTGGGGTGGAGTTGACTTGGGAGTTTGTCTGGTGTATCGTATTGATGAATGCGAATGAAGTTGTAGCAATTAGGTAGCTGTTATTCGCATATTGGGGAAATAAATCGTAACTAATTTAAAGAAGAAATTGAAAATGTTCCTGTGTTTATTAGAGCAGAAAGCTTATCGGATTCGAAAAAAAAATCACTTGTAGAAAGTAACTCAGTCGCTGAGGCACATTCGTTTTTTCATCGCGTAATAATGCATGTTTCCTTTGACATAAGCCATAAGAACCAAGCTCATTGGCTATAAGTTTTTCTCTGATATGTATACTATGTTTAAAAGTTGGTTGCAGTCAAGTTAACGGTGTGTTTGTATCGTTAACATCTTTGTATACAAATTAAAATGGCGTTTATCCGCATATTTGTTAACAACAGACATTTTTATTTTCCACTTCTCGAAGCCGCATGAAGTGGTAAATAAACGGTGCTAATAAATTTCTAAGTAAAGAGAAGAAAATAAATTTCATGTACATATAACATAATTATAGTCTCCGGTACCTACCCCACGAAAACATCTAACATAATTATTTGTTTTAATGGGTTGTGTTATTTAGGAGGCTTTAACTTATTTCATTATAATTTATACTAGTTATAAAAGTGCGAATGTAAGTCTGTATGTACGTTTGTTTGTCATTCACGTCTTAACGGCGGAACGAATTTGGACAAAACATGGCACACTGATGGACTACGTTCTGGAACACAGGAGTTTTATCCCATGAGTATGTCATCATCATCATATCAGCCGAAAGACGTCCACTGCTGGAGATATGCCTCCCCAAAGGGGGGGTTTTCCGTAATCGCAACGCTTGGCAGGCGGGTTGGCGATCGCAGTGTACCTGTTGCAATGTGCAGAACCACAGAGAATGCCACTACCCTTTCTCTGGTGAGTTCCTTAGTCACCTCTTACTACACCCACGGGAAGTGATGGGATGGTGCTATTATTTTACGTCCCTAGTGATATTATATAACTTTCAGGCGGGCAAAGCCGCTGGCAGTAACTAATTTTATAATAAAGCAAAAACTTCTGAAATATCATCACCCTGAAAGCATTTGGCGTGAAATAGGATATACGGTCTACTTGTTCCGTGGTCCCCAGTTAATGTGAAAGTAATTTCTTCCGCCTTATATGAGTCTGTTTAATGTTACTGATAATGAATATCATGAATTATCTTAATTGCGTAATAAAATATCTAGTCGTTATTAGAACGTGCCTGGCAGATTAATAAGATCGTATCATGAATGAGGGCCACGTGAAGAATATTTTGTAGTATGGTCGTGGATGGAATCTATAGGAGAGAGTAAGGGAGGAGTGACTAGAGAAGGGGTTACTACTAAATTGAAAATTGAAACGTATGGAATATGGAAGAAGACCCAAAATAAATTATAACAAGGGAAAAACGTGATAAAATAATGTGTCAGTTTCTATCTAGCCGTTGCTGTACCAATGCTGGACAAAGGCCTCTGCCTCCGTCTTTCGAACCAGTTCGCATGAGCGTATCATGCGTTCAAATCGTCTCGCCACCTCTTTCTGGGCTAGCATCAAAAACACCTTGCATTTTCAGAAACTTCTTGAGTGATACTCTTGTCTTCGCGCAGTGAGCTCCTGCCCAGTGAATGCGCCTAACGTGATCTGCCCTATTCCACTTGTGCTTGGTAGCATGTTTGCCCACTTCTATTACGCCCGTTCTTTTTTCATTCAAAAAATATTCATGTTTGTTTATTAAAACACTTGCTCGTTTGACCTTACTCGGAGCTAATTTCCAATTATCATAAAAACTAATCGAACAAAGTCTATTAAATTAAAGTTCATTTCTATTTCCATCACATGTTCATGTAGTAACGTGGTGGCTACCACACATTATCGATCAGCAAACCACAGCGATTCACAGAAACACAGCTCGAAAATTATTTACTAGGAATTTCTATAATGACCCCGAATTTAGTTCCTTTATATAGCTAATGTGGAATTGAAAGGTTTCTTTAGAGTAAATGTTTGTGTTATCTGAGGTCGAAATTCCTTAATTGAGTTCAGGCTTTCTATGGCTGACCGATTAAGTTGACCTAAGGCTTAAAGGTAGTTCTACACCGGCGAGGCAAGGCGTGGATGGGATGGGAGAGAATTGAAATTTTAAACCACTTTTAGATAACGTGCCATTCTATCAACGAATGCGATATTCGAAATGACAAAATACAAGGGATTGATCACGTGACATTTCGACAGCTTTTGTCAATCTTAAACGTTTATGACGTTTGGACAATCATCTTCGCCACGCTACCATTGATAGAATGTCAGTTGTCTAGGCGCTTTTGAAGAATGGTTTGCTTGGTTTGGTAATTTTCTACCTTTCAGTGACACAGAACACGTCGACATCATCATTCATTTACAGGAGGTGAATGCGTTAAAACGCTCTTTAGGTCTCAGTCAAAATCGATTTTACCTTCTCAAATGACTGAACCTAATGTCTTTCCGATTCCCTTACCTTAAGCACTAATGGTCTTAACCATTATAAGACCTTTATCTAAACATAGACTTACAAAAAATGTTGTTCTTACTTACGGCACGTGGCGGTTTGACATTTGCGGAATTATTTTGTCTTTGAAGAATTTTGTACCAACTTTTTCCTTTTGTGTACTACCTATTGTTAGCGACACTCACTCAACCTGTTATATGACAGCAAATTCGGAAACGCTGAAGAATTTTATTATTTTTGTGAGATCTATTAATTATGGTTAGCTTTTTTACTTTTTTGGGCATTTGGGGTAGGTACCTACAGTAGATTTAAGTATATGAAAATGCTAATCTGTGTGTAAGCTGACTTTAATATATTGGTAAACTTTGAGGGGATGAACACGTTAAGGAATTTGATATAGGAACAACTAAGAAAAATAGCAAATAGCTGTTCAGAAAAGAAAAAAAGAAAAGTGAATGGACAATTTTTTTGTGATTACAATGTTGGTCTTGTGGTAATAGGTACCTATACTCATTAGTTTCTTTCACCCTCTTAAAGACTGACAATGAATGAAAGTCATCCTGCAATAACGCGAATTTCGTTCCTATCTATTTCATTATTATTATTTTCTTCCTGGTGGTATTCTGACAAACCTTCCTCATTCGTCGACGTTCGAGAAAGTCCGCCAAATTATTCCCAACCAATGCAACTCCTGAAAGCTAGAATCCCGATTTTACGACGTTTAAACCGCTACAAACAAATCCGCACAATATTTTTCGATTTATACATTGTCAGCAGCACCGGACCCCGGCCAGGTCCAGCTGATGAATGATCCGACTTTGATGGATGTCCTGTTCACGCGGTACACAGGAACCAAAACAACTGTTATGACCTCCACGTATCTGATTGATTGCTTCCTGAGTTTCGTGGTCGCCGCGCCTCTACGTAGTTGATCGTTTACGATGTGAGTAAGTTGAGCATGTACCTTTGTGTATCGTTTCCACTGCTGGAACACAGCCTCCTCTATATGTGAGGAATGTACCACACCACGCAGCCCAGTGCGGGTTGGTGAATGTTAAATATATTTTTAAGACATCCTACAGCTTTTGGTTCTAGGACTTTCCTATGTTTTCACAATCTTTAACAATTTTGAAAACAGACGAAATTTATTATATTTATTGTATGTACCTCAAAAATAGTTAAACATACATAATGCATAACTTGGTTACAACGGTTATTTTTGTTTGTGTGTGGAAATAAAAAAATCTGTACAATTTTTTTTGGTAATATTCCCTATTCCACAAATTTGTCGTTGATAACCTCTCACTTTGTCCATGGCCACTTGAGCTTCCTATATTTGCATCGTGGCCTTTCCATGTAACGTGTGCAACGAACAAACAGTCGTATGTTTGACATTTAATGAGGACTTTGATTATCCGACCACGAGAGTGACGGCCGCCGTGCGGGCTTCACTGTCAAAGGTGGACCATTAAAATTTACAACTGACTGTCTGTGTACTTTGTTAATGGTTACTGTAATGATGTAAGTATTATTTGAGTAAGGTTGGGAAATAAAGAACCTATTGCATTCCGTACTAAAAATAAAGTACATTTTATTTACGATGTCTTACAATGGAAAGCCTTAATCAAGTTTGCCTTGCATACAACCGATTCTGAATTCTGATGCGCCAATCAAGCGAAAACTATTTTTCTGCCAGCCAAAGGTGCTTTAAGGTTTATTTCAGGAGACAACCTGCTCAGCAGTATAAGTCCATAATTGGCTGTTACATTAGTTTATCTATTTTAAGTAACATAGTTAAAGAGCTTGTGATTTTGTGAATAAATAAATAAGCCGATGCCACAAATAGAGCAAGATCCCAGAGCCCCCAGAGACTCATCATCATCATCATATCAGCCGACAGACATCTACTGCTGGACATAGGCCTCCCCCGTGTCGCCACAATAACCGGAGACTCTTAAACTGCCCCCAGAGACTCTTAGTGACAAAATTAGTGGGAAGGAAAAGCTTCGTTCAACGGCTAATTTTCTTAGTATTTGAATGAGCTAATAATTTAAATAAATTAAATAGCAAGTAATGCCATTGTTTTACCAAAATACTTTTCCCGGAAAAGGTTCAAGGAGCACTTGGAAAAAGGGAAACAGAATCGAAACAAAAGCTTGGTTTCTTTTTGTCTGCCCAACTTTACCCATCGCTGTACCGACGGCGGCCAGTCAAAGTACTTAATCCGATTTCTGCAAGTTCCCTCCGTTCTTTCTCGCGATAATATTTATTTTTACTTGTTCTTTTAACGGGTGAGTAACAGAGAACATTGGTGAAGTGTTTTCTGAGTTTTTGAAGCTTTAATTAAGAATTGGGTGTTAATGATCTTGTTTAAGTCAATGTTTATCTACGTAGAATATTTAACGAGATGATATTTTTTTGATTGTTGGAGTAAACCTCTTTCTCACATAAATATAAAGCTACACTTTCGCTGTGTCAAGGCTACTTTTTATCTTAGAAAAATGGACGGTTCCTGTGGAGATCTCGGAGCGAAGTCGAGATTAAAAGTTTGTGGCAATAATGCATGGATGACATTAGTACGTACGTAAGTGCGTACGTACTTTTTTTTTTTTAATACACAGATAAACGTTAGTAAAGTAGCCATCTACGTCTAAATTATTTATAGATCGTACAAAAACACAGCGCTCAACGCATTTTCCAATCACAGTGCTAATTACTGTGGTTAACCTGCGCACACTTGAATTAAAAGCTTATTTGTGGCACATTAGGGAGGCCCCATCAACGGCACAATATTGCCAATGAGACTAGTGTTAAGAATACCGGTACCTACGGATTTATTCTCACTTTTAAATGCTAACGTGAAATTTGTTTGTTTGTCGTGCTTTTACGCCTAAATCGGACCGTTTTTTGATGAATTTTGGTTCAGAGATAGATGGGACCCTGGAGACGTAGAAAAACCACATAGAAAAGCTGGGTGTAATCTTTAGGTACAGGACCTGCCTATATTCAACTGTGAGCACTGTATCTACTAACAGATTCTAAAAACAAAAGATAAATGAATTATTTGGCAATGGAAAGTATTCTAAAAAAACGCTCAATTTTGAATCTCGAATTCGAACTGACAGCTGTCATAATATTCAAAACCCTATTCAAGATTATTTTGGTTAAGAATCGTTTCAGAATTATAGGTACGTTACTGGCTACAAGAAATTGCTTGAGCCTCATTGATATATTCGAAAAACAACCACGTACTACTAGAAAAGTTTTGATTGATGACTGACCAAAGTTTGGATAATAATCATGATTTGCAAAAACATGTACTGAGCTTTTCAGTTTTTGCGAACTATCTACTTCTTATATACCCAAGGTGGATCAAGTCACGCAAAAACAATATTTTATTTGAAGCCGAGTTCAGATTTATTTACGAAAGGTATTTCTAAATAAAACCCGAACGTTTTTTCAACTACATCTTTACGGGTGCGATGTCATTTAGATAAAACAACAATAAAAACGAAAGAATCACTGATATCTTACATCAAAATGTTAATTTATTTTGTTAAGTAGGTACTTAGGCATTTTTTAGGTTAGTATAGCTCATAGGGTTCATCGATTTTAAGAAAGAAAAATAGTAGAAGTTTGTATACATTCATTGTTCATGTTCATTCTACTCGCTTTTTCCCGCGACTTCGTACGCGCATTTCCCGTTTTATCCCGTTCCCGTAGGAATATTGGAGAATCCACTCTTAGTGTTCCCCTGCACTCTCCAGGGAACCTACATGTCAATTTCGGCTTTCTAGCAGATAACATAATCAAATCATAATAATAATCAAATCAATCACTTTTAAAATAAATCGACTGGTAGAAATTTCCGCTTTTGAACATAGTATTCTGAATACTTGTGTGTAGAATTTTAATTAAAAAAACCTTAATGTATTACATCGTGCAAAAATTAATTGTTTCCAGCCAAACACAATTAATGCAGTTCGGGAACAATTGTTAAACAAACAATAAAACTGTTACAATCATATTTAATCGCAAATATTTGTAACATTCGAAAGTACTTCGACACGTTATAAAATTTCATCAAACAATAAACTGCTATGAGAGCAATTAATTATATTTTAACGACGATCATTAATAAAACAAAGTTATAAACGACTTGTCAGCTGATGCAAGTTTTGAGTATCAACTCAAACTTTGTGATTAACGGTTATAATATTATTATTATATTGGGTTTATAGTAGATTCGCAGTTTGCAAGATATTAATCTGCTTTTTGATCGAGATTTTATTCGGGGCGGAGAGGGACGCCTGAGAAAGATATAGGTACACAGACATTATTGGTGAAATTGAAAATTCGGATGCGTAGTAGAACTCACAGTGTTCACACGCACACTGAGTTTTACTACCCGAATTTATAAATTGATGTGAACGTTAACGAATCAAAACATAAAAAATAAATGAATTGAATATATTTTTTTTAATTTTTTTTATTATTGAATTATTATTAAAAGAAATAATCATTATAAGGATTGTATAAGAAAGAAGAAAGAAAGAAAAAGTATTTAATCGCCACAAAACGACATACCTTTTTTTTTTTTTTATTTTTTTTTTTAAGGATGGGAAATCATCAAATGACTTCTTCCGCTCTGGGGAGAGCGGAAGGGCGTGTCAGACTCTTACTGACTAAAACCCATCCGTGTTCCTTCTAAAGCCCTTTGCGTTCCAGGGCCGCGGTGACTCTTTCGAACAGATTCCGCAACCCTGGCAGGCTTTGGCCCTAGCGGGCCCCGTCTTTTATGCTGACATCTCTTTGAGTCGCGCGTGAAACACAACGCGCCATCGACCCGGGCCTGGTGGTGATCGGACGGCGAGCCACCCAATGCTCGCCGTCCGCAGGCCCGCGCCTACGGTGGCCGGGGATCGCCCTGCGACTCCCGACGCCCGGGGCGTCTTCTCCTGTTGCGGCGGTTGGGGCGAAGGCCTTGCCTTTCCCTCGCGCGGCCCGCCTCCTCCTTCGCTAGCATTACTGCTTCGCAGAAGGAGGTGACCGCTTCCCAAGCCTCCTCGCTCCGGACCATGGATTCAACCAGGGCCGGACGCGAGAGGTCGCCGCCACCGATCGCCGCGATGAGGACACGGCGGTGCTCAGCCCAAGCAGGGCAGACCTCCACCGTATGCTCCACCGTGTCCTCCGGGCGATCCTCACAGTGCTGACACCCGGGCGTGTCCTCCCGCTTAATCCGAAACAGGTACCTCCCGAAACAGCCGTGTCCGGTTAGTACCTGCGTCAGGCGGAAGGTGAGGACGCCGTAGCGCCTCTCCAGCCACTCCTCAAAGAGGGGTCTTATCGCCGCAATTGTGGCGTGCCCAGCGCTGGGTTGCGACAGTCGCCGTTTCCATATCGCCATGGTATCCTGCCGGAGCTCCGTTCGCCGCGTAGCAATTTGCCGTGGCAGCGGAGTTTCGCCCCGGCGAAGCGCCTCCAAGCGCCACGCGTAAACGTGCGCGAGGGCTCTCGCCTCCAGATCCCATGGCGTTAATCCGGCAAGGAGGCTCGCCGCCTCGCCGGAGACCGTGCGGTATCCCCAGGCCAGCCGGATGGCCATGACCCTTTGGGATGCGTTGAGCTGGCGGGCAGGTCGCCCCTTCAACGTCAGTGCCCACACTGGGGCCCCATAAAGGGCCATGGACCGCACGATCCCCGCATAGAGCCTCCGGCAGGAGGCGTTTGGTCACTGTGAGAATCGGGTATGTATTAAATGGTTTAATTAATATATATTACTTTTGCATGAGGGAATGGAAGATGAATTGTTACTTTGTTTAAATGATCTTATATCAATAAGGAAATATTTAATTAAAAAGGGAAAAACACGATTTAAGGGTAATATTGTTAAGAATAAATTATGTGAGGTTGAAACAATTTATGAGAAAAGTAAAGGATTAATAAAGCTATTATCTACAAAACCAGGAGTAAAATCAGAATTGTTAAAATCATTATCAGTTACGAAAAGCGAAATAGAATCGTGTTATTCGCAAATTAATGTTTTGTGCGCTGTAATTAAATCAGACTGTGATAGTGACAGTGATATTTCTGAAGCAAGTCCAAATTCAGAATCAATCATGGAGTTCGATTTAAAACGGCATGTAGTTTTATTCCTGTAATGACCAATAACGAAAATAATATCAGAAGTATCATTGACTCTATAAAAATGTACGCAGACATGTTGTCGGAAACGGGGAAAAAGTTACTAATGACATTCGTTTTGAAAAGTAGATTATCAGAAAATGCAAAATTACGTATAACCAATAATTACACATCTGTGAACGATTTTGTCAGAGATTTACGTGTTGCACTTTTACCAAAAAAATCGTTTACTGCAATACAATCACGATTACAAAACGCAACGCAAGGCTGGCGTACAATTGATCAGTTTGGAACAGAATTAGAAAAGTTATTTACTAATCTGACCATTTCGCAAGCAAATGGTAATTTTGATAGTTATTCCGTACTCAAGCCCATAAACGAAAAATTGGCAACCTTTTGCGTGTCTACCACAGATTTTTATCGTCCAATCTTGACCAAGCCCTTAAGTGTAACTGTCCGACTTAAGACATTTGGAGCATTTTTTCTTATGTCGAACTGTGTAACTTAAGACACGCAAAAGGTTAAACGATTCGCAGATGGATTGAAGGATTCGAGACTAAGTACGATTATTGCTGCACGTAATTATGACAGTTTAAAGGACGCGATCCAGGCAGCGAAAGATGAAGAGTTGACATCGGCATCGACTTCGACCAACGAAAATGTCATGCAGTTTTCACACCGCGGAAGAGGTAAGTTTCATAACAATAACAACAACTTTAGGAATGGCCGTGGTTCTCATAGTCAGCAGTTAAACCAACGCAGTCGAGGACATCATTATCAGCATAATTCAAATAATTTGAGAGGTAATTTTAGCCATAATTCAAATAACTTCGGCAGACGTGATTTCAATAACTCAAGTGGGCGATCATCCCATAACTATCGTGGTAACGGACGTGGACGAGATTATCAAACTTCGAACGAGAATCGATCGAGTAATGAAACTCGTAGTAAAGGTCGTACCAATAGAATATTTTATTCCAGCAATGAACAAGATAAGAACGATAGTATGCCTACAACAAACGAAATGCAGTTTTTTCGATCTTAAACATAACATTTTAGCTTTGCAAGGTAAGGCAAAATTTTTAGCATTATACATAGGTAATAGGAAATATTATTGGTTAATAGATACCGGAGCATCTTTGTCCGTAATTAAAAAAGATGCGTTACCATACGATAGTGCAGTAATTAGAGATGAAACCATCATAAATGGTATTGGAGGTAAAATTAGTTCATCAGGGTTTGTTCAACTTAGCTTGACTCATCGTGATGACCAACACTTTGTTGACTTTAATATCAAGCTTCACGTTTTTGATAACATACCATTAAAGGCAGATGGAATATTAGGTTTAGATTTTCTTTGTCAGTACGCTTCAAATATAAACTTAGAAACTAATGTCATTAACCTATCTAATTATGGAAAGTATTATTCATTAGAACTAAGTGATGTCATAGATTACTCAGCTGAGGTGTTACATATCCCAGCACGAAGTGAGTCGATACATTATTTGCTATTAAATATTGAGAATATGAATGACTGTATTATCCATAGCGAACAGTTAGCGGAAAATGTTTTTCTAGCGGGATGTATTGGACGAATAAAAAATAATAGATTACCGGTTAAAATTTTGAACACTAACGAGCATGATATTTACCTACCAACTTTTCAACCACAGATATATTTAATTGAAGAGTTTCACTTATGCAATTTTAAATCAAACGCTAACAGTTTAGAACGAGCAAAGAACTTATTAAACATTTTAAATTTAAATCATTTAAAAATGGACGAACGGAAATCAATTGAAGAATTATGTTCTAAATATTCGGATGTTTTCTTTTTACCAGGTGATAAGTTAACGACTACAAGTGTTTATGAACAATCCATAACTATAAAACCAAATACAAGTCCGGTTTATACGAAGCAGTACCGATTGCCGCATTCTTTGAAAAATGAAGTAAATAGGCAAATTCAAAAAATGATTGACAATGACATTATAGAAGAGGCGAAGAGTGAATGGTCGAGTCCTGTTTTACTGGTACCAAAAAAAAGTAGCAACGATAAAAAATGGCGACTAGTGGTCGATTATCGGAAGCTTAATGACCGTATTGTAGACGATAAATTTCCTTTGCCAAGTATTACGGAAATTTTGGATTCGCTCTCTGGCTCAGTCTATTTTTCGCATTTAGATCTTAATCAAGGATATTACCAAGTAGCTCTAGATAAAAACAGTAGAGAGTATACAGCGTTTACAACTAGTACTGGGCAATACCAGATGAAGAGGCTACCTATGGGATTAAAAACAAGTCCGAGTGCTTTTAGTAGAGTAATGTCAGTTGCTATGTCTGGGTTAACATACGATAAATGTTTTATATATTTAGACGATTTAGTAGTCTTTGGGAGAAATTTAGATATCCATAATAAAAACTTAACAGACGTCTTGGAAAGACTTAGGAAAATTAATTTAAAATTAAATCCAGAAAAATGTAATTTTTTAAAGAAAGAAATTCTTTATTTAGGGCATTTAGTATCAGAAAATGGAGTCTTACCCGACCCAATTAAAGTAGAAGTATTGCAAAATTACCCTGTACCAAGTAATACCGATGAAGTAAAAAGATTTGTAGCATTTTGTAACTATTATAGGAAATTCATTAAAAACTTTGCAAGAATAACTTGTCCATTAAATAAATTAACTAGAAAACATGTACCATTTGTTTGGACTGAAGAGTGTCAAAGTGCGTTTGAATCAATGAAACATGCTTTAAGTACACCACCAGTATTAGATTTTCCAGATTTTTCAGAAAATAATGAGTTTGTCATTCAAACAGATGCGTCAGGGACGGCTATTGGAGCAGTCTTGTGCAATCAAAATATGAAACCTGTAGCTTATGCTAGCAGACCTCTGAATAAAGCTGAACTCAATTATCCAACCATTCAGAAAGAGTTAGTTGCAATTGTTTGGGCTGTAAAGTATTTTAGACCCTATGTATACGGTAAATCATTTACAATTATGACAGACCATAAGCCTTTAATATATTTATTTTCAATGAAGGACCCATCTAGCAGACTACTTAAATTTAGACTAGCACTAGAAGAATACGATTTTAAAATTTTATATTTAAAAGGAAAAGATAATAGCATAGCAGATGCATTATCTAGAATTAATATAACATCGGATACTTTGAAACAGATGAATAATGAAATTTCTTTAGTTATGACTAGAGCTCAGAAAAAACGTTTAGATGTAGGAAAACAATTGGATACACCTAGTTTTAGTAAACGAGACGAAACGTGGCCTGATCAACCACGAGTAGTTGAGGTACTAAAAATTCCGAATAATTCTGTAGAAATGAGTTTTATAGGAAGTGATGAATTAAATAAATTAAAAAGACAAAATAATATAGATGAAGAAAAGGAATGTTTTATTTATAACAATCGAAAGAAGATGTTGTATATTAATCTTAACTTTAGAGCACAACTTACGCGAGCCGAATTTGTGACTAAGTTAGGTCATTTTTGTAAACGAATAGGTATAAATGAGCTATGCATAGTAAAAAATAAGGAATATGAGAGTTTTATTAAAGATGTATTAAAAGAGATAAAAGACAATAAGGATTGGACCGGTCCACGTATTTATGTATTGAGAGGAGTTAGGAGAATTTATAATGAAGAAGAAAGAAAGTATATTTTACATGACTTTCACCTACTACCTACCGCAGGACATGCAGGAGTACGTAGGATGACCAATAATATTAAGAGACATTTTTACTGGCCAGGCTTAGACAACGATATTAGACAATTTGTGAGTAAATGCATTAAATGTCAGAAAATGAAGCATTGTAGGTATATCAAGGCGCCCATGGAGATAACTACAACGGCTTCACATGCTTTTGAAAAAATTTATCTGGACGTCGTAGGTCCATTAGAAAAAGACATTGAAGGAAATTGTTATATTTTGACACTGCAGTGCGAGCTTACTAAGTTCGTAGAGGCCTATCCTTTGAAAACGAAGGAAACCGTAAGTATTGCTAAAGCATTAGTTAATAATTTTATTTTAAGATTTGGAATACCTAATACCATCGCAACTGATCGTGGAACAGAATTTGTATCGTCAGTAATGGAACAGGTATGTAAACTTTTATGTATAAATAAATTAATGTCTACAGCGTATCACCATCAATCCATCGGTGCGCTCGAAAATTCACATAAAAATTTAGGATCGTTTTTACGAATACAGTGTAATGGTCAAAAAGACACATGGAGTCACTGGCTACCATTTTGGTGTTACAGTTTCAACAATACAGTTCATACAGAGACAAAGTACACACCATTCGAACTGGTATTTGGTAGAGCTAGTATAGTACCATCTAGAGTTAGTCAATACATAGAACCATTGTATAATCCAGAAAGTTATCCTTTAGATCTTAAGTATAGGTTACAAGTAGCACATCAAGATGCTCGTAATAATCTACTTATAAGTAAACAAAACCGTAAGAGTTGTTATGATAAGTCTTTAAATAATGTGACATACAGTAAAGGACAACAAATTTTAATTAGAAATGAAATAGCTAATAAGTTAGATCCTCAATGGGAGGGACCATTTGTTGTTTTAAATGATTTAGGTGTTAATGTAGAAATATTAAAATTTAATAAACCCTATTTAATCCATAAAAATAGAACCAAACCTTTGGTAACATAAGAAATGATATTAAGTTACATTTACGTAAAAAAAAAAAAAAAAAATTGTAAACTATACATATTTTTTTTTTTTTCTATCACCCCTGAGGTGAGGTGTAGTAGTACTACCTATAGTATAAGGTCTATGACCCTATCCATATGAATGTATCTTCTATTAATATATTAACACATTTATACTCTTGCAGTCAGTAATTAAAGGTAATCGCTTGAGAACAGTTGTTTCAATAATTACACATCCCCACAGAAGTCCCCGAGTACGAGCACGGGGAGGGAACGATACCCGGCGACGACGACAACCAACTCCCTAAGGGAGTTGTGGAACTCGGCGAGAGATCGGTTCGGAGAGAAGTAGACCCCCACTACTACAATCTCCCCAAACCGTGCTGCTACGCACCCCTGTCCTCTCCTGACACTCTCGAGAGACGGGGTACCGGCGGCGGCCGAAGAAATTAGGGCCACTGAGCCGTTGAGGTCCTCCACCCAGTCATCCCTGGGCGGGACAAGGTACGGCTCAGCGACCACGGCGATGTTGATCGACCACTGCGCCATGCTCTGGAGCAACAGGTGCTGAGCGGCGGCGCAGTGATTGATATTCGCCTGGAGGAGGCGTAATGGGGCCGTTATTAGCATTCCATTTCGGCCTCCTCCTGAGCCCCTTGTGAGGGCTCCTCCGTGGCACTCGTAGTGGCAGCGGCAGCGGTGGATGCAACGGCGGCGGTGACAATGGCGGTGGCTACGGCTGGAATAGTGGTGGCGAAGGGCATTCTCTTGCCCCTGGCCTTGGAGGGTGGAACGCAGGCCTTGCCCCCAGCCCAGTGCCCGGCCGGCTTGCCAGCTGCCGCACATACAACGCAGTGCGGCGTGGCGTTACACGAGCCGGCCTTGTGACCGGGCTGACCACAGCGGAAGCAAAGATCACTGCGGTCAACCTCCGAGGTGCAAAGGGCTCTCCGCATGGTTGCCCACTAGACAGCGGAAGCACCTCAGAGGTCTGGGTTCTAGCAGTTTGACCTGCGCAGAAACCCAGCCCACCAGGAGTCTTCGGCCCTCCGAGATTTTCTTGGCCGCCGTCACGGGGCAGCTCACCAGAACAGTTCGCATGCCCGTGTGGTCAGGACGTATGATGCCTGCCTTCACGTGCTCGGCAGAGCAACCCCCCGTCCTGACGACGGCGGCCACCACCTCCTCCTCCGTGACGGAGTCATCCAGGCCCAAAATGCGCATGTCTATGCACTTGGTGGGCCTGGACACTCGGGCATCGTCCGCATTCAACGACGCCCTTAGCCTTTCGGCCAGAGCGTCGGCGGCCGGGCCGCTGGCTGCCCCGGGGATCTCCAGCATACGGGCCCCAGTCATGGTGACCCTTAGCCGGAGGCCCCCGACGATGCCTAGCTCCCCAAGGTTCACCGCCTCCTTCGCCTTGGAGAGCACGTCGCCGTATGTCACACCCCTTTTCACCGCGTCCGGCTGTAGTGTAACCACTACAGCTGCGGTTTTCGGAGCACGGAGCCTGGCCGCTACACCTTGGGCTTTACGCCGCCGCTTCCTCTCGCGATTTTTGGCCGCCCTGGCTGCCTTGCCCGCCTTCCTCCTCTCGCCGGCCACTTGCCATCCGGCCTCGGCCGCAGGAGGGTATGAAGGCGAGGACGGCTGTTGCACTGCTGGCGCTGGAGCTTTCGCTGCCTGTGCAGCCGCCCCACCTTTCCTCTTCTGAGACGGGGCCGGTTTTCCCGGTGCCGTATTCGCTAGAGCCGGCGCGGCCCCTCGGTTGGTCTGGCCTGACGACCACGGTTTGGCAGCCACGGCAGTCGCGTATGAGGCCACCTTCTGACTCGCCACTAGCGGAGGGCGCAGGACGATGCCCTCCAGTGTAGAGAACCGCTTCTGGAACCGATCCTGGAAGGCAGCCAGCTCTTGCCGCACCAGGTTCAGGAGCTGGTCCTCCGCAGGCACGTTCTGGCTTGGCCCGCGCTTGCGCCCCCCTTGAGGCGCCTCCTTCGAGCCGGCTTCTCGGAGCCCGGCCAGGTCTGCTTGGAGCTTTTCATTCTCTTTTTGGAGAAGCTCCGTGGCGGCCGCTAAGCGGGCGACCTCCGCTCGCAGGTTTGACATTTCGTCCGACGGAGGCCCGCTGAAGTTAGCCTCCGCTGCCGCCAGAATGGAGGCGGACGCCGCGCTTATGGCCTTGTTTTTAGAGGCCTGGGTCCTCTTTAAAGCCACATCACGGACCGCGGTTGCCACGGCCTCCGCAAACCTGACCTGGCGCTCCCTGTCGGAGCCGCCGGCAGTATCCGGCTCACTGCCGCAAGACGCCGGAGGGAGAATCTTCCGACCGGTCACTCCAGGGTGGCAACCCTCCTTGGCGAGCTTAGAGGCACGCTGGGCAGCCTCCTGAGAGGTGAGACCTCTCCCCCTACCTCCTTCTCGGCCCTTACCCCGTCTACTAGTGGGGATTTTTCGGGCCGAGGCCAATTCTTCGTTGGAGGACGACCCTTGGTCATCCTCCGGTCTGGGGCGCTTGCGGAAGAACTTTGAGTTCTCCGCAGCAGCCTTCACTCCTTCTTGCTCCGAACTCGGTGTGCTGACGCTCAGGCCTGATGCAGAGTAAGAGTCTGACCCCGCATCCCCCCCACACGTCAGCGGGCTCTTCCTCCATAGTTTGGCGGGAGCACCACGCCCGCCCAACACCTTGTCAGGTCCACTAAAATTAAAACCGATCAATTCCTCAAAGGACGCCTCGGATCGGGAGCCTCCTCGGCTCTTGTTGCCACTGGCAAGTGGTTTGCGACATACGTTGCCCCCCCCAGAATACGAGGGGCTTGACGCTCCCAATGGGAGCGTGGCGGATTCTCCAGCTGCTGAGCCGCTGGTACCGCCCTGGGGTAATTCTATTGCGTCTGCCTTTTTCATTATTTTTGTTCCTTTTAAAGGGTGTGGTCCCTCACCCCTACGCCCTTTCACAGGGCCTCTCTCTCGCTGCTTGCTCACTGTCCTCACAGTCACGTCTGATGAGCAGACGCGTACCAGAGAACAGTAAGCAAGCTTCCGCTCGAAACGCACACCGTCCGACGACCCGAACACTGCTCAGGTCTCCGAACGGTGTGCCCCTCTCTCGTGTCCCGCTTTGTCTGGTCTCTCACTTGGACCTTTCCGGCATGAGTATCTCTACCGGCAGAGCTCCAAAGATCATTGAGACACACAAGCCCCACCACGACGGCAACGTGGGGACACTCTCGGTGGGGAAAACGACATACCTACATACGTAACTTTATTTTGCTAAACTAAACCCTAAACGATAGTATTAGTAGTTCTTAAATTATATTAGGAAAGGGTAGGTAGGTTAGGTATAAGGTTGCGTTCTACAGTTGCTGCCTACCCCCTTGATAAAGGCGCAAGTTGAAATACATGGTTACTTCGGAAACAGTGCGCATTTTTTCCATACAATCAATATGGGAACTACAAGATAGTTCACGAAAAAAAAAATGTTTTTTTTTTGGAAGATTGATCATTTCTTTTGTTTTTTTTTCTTTAGTTCAAACATGGTAATGCAAAAAAAACTTGTCTATTTATTTTCAATGATCTTACCGTACGTGCAGTTTGCGGACTATCTCCGAAGTAACCCTATATGTATCAATTTTTATTTATTAATATTACATACAACACAAAGGTACAAATGCGTAATTAAATAAAAGTGGTGAGGGGATATCTGATTTAGTTCAAGAAAAACACTTAGCCGCATCATATCGGAGCATAGCCTAGGTACCAAGGCGATCCCGCCTTAGCTGCCCAATAAAAGCAAAACGGGCAGTAATATCTCTGCTCTCGCCAGGTCATCTCCGGCTTAGCCTTCTATCAGATTCAGTTTTAATTAAGATTGAATCAAATCTTTCGCTGTAATTGACTTTAATCGATGATGTTACTTCGAGAGTAGAGTAGAGACAACGTATTTAAAGTTTTACAGGTCTGAATAAATTAAGAAAAGTCAACTATGGCAAAAAACGGCATTTTTTTTATAATTACCTACATTGTAGTCTCTTTTTAAAACGATTACTGCACTTAGATAACTTGAAATACAAACTCATTTCTTTCAAGTTATCTAAGTTTATAAGCATCGGGGACAAATGATTCGCCAAAATAGATATACGTAGGTAGGCAACTTCTTTTGTTAGTTGGTAACTACAGTTTTTAGCCGCAAGTTTTTCCTCGTACACTTCGCCACCCCATTGCGTGTAAACATTTCTAACACTTTCAGCTATACGCACCCTGCCCCTATATCAGACAAAAGACGTAACAGCTGATGGCATCGTTATACCATATTTAATGAGAAAACAATGATTCAGCAAGCAGCAATCAATACTGCCTGCTTCTAATGAAGTTCCTTGTCTAACGAGCGTCGAGCACCGAGCTACGTCATGCACTGACACACAACACAACATGTACCCGAGTGTTGCCACTGAGAAAATTAATTGCCTGCGTACAGCACCGTGCCCAGGAAATGGGACATAATTAGTCGGCACATTCGGATGTAATTATTATTGCCATAATGTTGAATTGATATTAAGATTTATGGAGTTTAATTAATGCGTTTGGCGAACCTGAAATTGTGGGCTTTTTTGATAAAATATATGACATGATTTTGTGCATATTGGGAAAGAAACGGGAATAAGTTCAAATATTGTATTCCAAAAACTGAGGCGCAATTTACGTTTTTTAAGGAACGTTACCATTCGCATCTTAAAAATGCCACTGCCCCCACGGTAATCATTAAAAAAAATACACAACCAATTTTACATTAGCACAGTACTGAACTGAACGAGTGAGTACCAGATTGTGGTTGGTTTCGTCTCGACGTGGCGTGCCACAAGATCGAGTGGTATGCCGCGGGATTTTTCAGTAAGCTGCGGGAGCCACAGGATAATTCGGTATGCCGAAGCGTGCCGTGGCACGCCATGCCATACCGTGCGTCAATGGGCGCAGGCCCTTCATGTTTTCTAGAACAAAGTACGCCATGTTTCAACATCTCTTATTTTGTCTTTATCAAAGTCTTGACTTAAACGTTCAACTTAGATCAACAAGAGATCCTTAATAAACTACTGGACCGCGGCAACTTGTATCATTTTACATTTGACGTAACTGAAGGAGTTGCCATAGTTCGAAAGTGGGAACAGTTGAGCGACCCAGTTCCTGATGCAAGTAGTTGTCAACTACGGGTATATCCCCGAACTTCGTGTTTGTCCACCGAACTTGTGTCCTCAAGTATGAGTCTTTTGTTTTCCACCTCTTTACAAAGTTTCGATGTATTAATATTGATATTGCTGTTGACGTATTAAGTGGCCGTTGTTTTTGAGAAGTTGATGAGTTAAGAGAGATGGTTCCGGAAATAAGCTTGTTTGTCGTTGTCCTTTTCTGATATTTTCATATAGAGGTACACAACAGTAGTTTTTGCGAATAACTCGTTACCTAATAAGCATGAAATAAAACATTTGGTAGTTGTTTCCCCTTCTAAGCTCATGATAGCTTGTTTGGTCACAGATAATTTTATACAGAGTATAACGATAAGATGTAGTCAAATTTAAAAAAAATAAGTACTTTTCATACTAATTTAGATGCTGATCAAAGCTGATGATAACATCATACGGAAAATACATGTCCGTACAAAGTTGAATATGACTTTCTAGAAGAAAGTTGTTTACTTACCTACATGGGCTTGTACCCGATAGGTTATCACATCATTTTCAATCTATTCAAACATTCCACACTAAGTTTTATCCCCTATTTAACTTATTTCGGGGGTAACTTTTCAAAAATTCATCCTTAGTGATTAGGTTTTGCGTTGTCTATTGATGATCTTTTTTTTATATATATAAATCGTTGACCCACACTAGGAATTTCTCCTGTATTGTAGATGCGTTTACATATATAAACTCACATGCACAAACAGCCAGACCCTGAACAACTATCGATAGGCCATACAAATATTTGCTCCGTGCGGGAATCTAACCCGCGACACGCAACGCAGCAGCCAATCGCTCAACCACTGCGTTACCGTGCCGTTAAAAGATCGAAAAAGTAGATATCAGTTTTTCACTTAAACTTTATGAAGAGATACATTTTAATGATCAGCCAGCGTACTCTCGATAGTAAATAGTGATACGATCGAGTCATTAGCCGTTTCCCCTGAGACGTACCATCAAAGACATGGCACATAAAAGGCAGCGTATCACCGGTAATCCTTAAACCATCTGTATGTTCTCTGGATGGAAACGCCTTTAGAGAGTTCTTAGGTCTTATGTCATACACATATTTTATTTGATTGAAATATAGACCAACTGACTGGTGATGTTCGTCGTGATCTTTTATAAAGCTTTTCCCGGCGACTTCGTACGCACATATTCCGTTTTTTCCCATTCCCGTATAGTCTTATAGCCTTCATCATGTAGAAGAATTTTCCAAATCCGACTGGTAGTTCCAGAGATTACCGCGTTCAAACAAACAAACCAACTCTTTAGCTTTATTATATTACTAGCTTTTGCCCGCGACTTCGTACGCGCAAATCCAGTTTTTTCCTGTTCCCGTTTTTTTTCCAGAAATAAAAAGAATATTCCAAATCCGACTGGTAGTTCCAGAGATTAGCGCGTTCAAAGAAACAAATTCTTCTACTTTGTTATAGTAATATAGATTTACCAGTTCTTGCCAGAGGTTTCGTCTGCTCGCTACAAAATAATCCAATATCCTATTCCAGGAAAAAGTCTACCTGTGTGCCAAGCTTTGTCAAAATCCAAAATACCGTTTAGTCAGGGGAAAACTTTTCCCATCAACTGGATGACACATGCTGTATTTGATGTTAATTGTATACGATTTTAACGCACAATCAAGAAAAGCTATTTCAATGTAACATGGTATCAATTTTTCTTGATTGTATATTCTTTTATAAATAAAAATTTATTATTATTGGATATAAATACAATAAAATTGATATTCTTTTATATATTTTTTTTATAATTATAAATTTTTATTAATATAATTATTGTATATAAATCTTACTCCAAATCTTAGTCTTACTTTTCTTGATTGAATAACATTGATGTTACTCAATTAAAATTTGCCAAAATGAAAAAAATGGGATTTCGTTGCCTTTGTTTTTATTAGATTCCTACGTCAGTTTGTCTGTCAAACATTGTTTATTTTCGAAGTTAACAAACATGTGGGATTCTAGTTGGAATAGAAGCATTCCGCGAATTGTGGTCTGTGAAACTTTCTCCTTGAACTACAAACAGTAGGTATTTACGTTATAAATGCTTTTGTTTTACGATTATTTTATTCTTTGTTTTACCGCCGGGAAGTGAAATACGGTGCGGTCTAGTTTATTGAGTTTATATCTTTGTAACAAGTACTTTGATCTTATGGTAGACATTTTAACTGGCTTCTGTCCGGAACAAGTATTTACATGTTAAATTTGCTTGTCAAGTTATCTAAACACTTTTCGTTTAAATAGGTATACTAACGCTAAAAAGCTAAATCCAGGTGGCTTTAGCTTTTCAATTTTTGAGGTGTATCAGTATACAGCATAATGAAAGACGGATGGATTGTGTTAGGTGTGATATGATAGAAAAGGGAGTTAGTGATAGCGTGACGGTTGACAGGACAGAATTGAAGAAAAAAACGTGTTGCGCCGACCTCAAGTAAGATCAGCATACAGTATAAATTTAAAAAAAAAATATAACGAAAAGTAAATTACGACTAAAGATGTCAATTACCATTTTATTTGTGAATAAGTAGTAGGTGTAATAGTGGTAGTGACCAACAATCATGCTTTAAATAAAAATAAAATCAATTTTGTTTTAATAATAAAAAACCATTCATTTTCAGGTTAAAAAGACCCATAGATAAATACCTTGACCTAAGTATAAATTATAATTACAATTTTGTTAGTAAATGAAACTAAAAACTATGTTAGTTTCACTAAGTTGCACTAAGTCGATACTTTGTGCGTTCCGGTGGCACTTGCCCAAAGCGGCCTCAATTCGAGTGTCCGCCAGAAAACAGCCTTTAAAAGTTCTAAAACCGATTGTAAAAACGACTATTAATCGTTAATATAAAAAAATGTCCCTTATTTATTTGTTTCATATCAACTTTTAGATTATTATAACTTAAAGATTTTATTAACTTTCAACGCCTAAAGAGTTTCAAATAAACGAGTCAACTGTTCACGTGACCAGAGACCTGGGCTTTTCTTCGGCCAGAGATCAGCATTGCCATTCAACACGGCAAAGGTGCCAGTGTTTTGGGCACTTTTTCCATTGACGGCGATGTGGACAAATTTTTGAAGGTCAATTTTTTTTTTTGTTTTGTTTTAAATCCACGCGTTTGCACATAATTTCGTCAATTTATTACTCTAGTTGTTTTTTGGTATTATGTAGTTACCTTAGGGTACCTGAAAAAATACACAAGAAAATAAAATTAAAGTGGAGGTACTGTCGCAGCAATGCACATTCTTACTGGACGTTCTCACTAGCTCATCAATATTCCTGTGTTTGATAAGGTAGTAGTGATCAATCATGTCTGGAGCGGTAGAACATGGTTTCATTAGTGATAGAGTACTGCTCTGTCTACTAATGACTTGGGATGTAGTCTTGCGCATGGTAGTTCGCGACCAGGAGCGCTTAGATTAGTTCGCGGCGCCTTAGCGAACCAGGTCGCTCTTTTAGTTCATCAGCGACGATCGAAAGTTTTGCTATTGCTAAACAAAGATTTTACACTCCACTGACCAGACAACTGAACGATAAGAAGCGCATGTGCGGTGACAGCGAGTAAATGAGCGGTCGTAGAGAAGCAACTACATAGCTTGGGCAGCAGCGCCGTGCTTTCGCTCACTTTACTTACGAGTATGTCAGTCATATCAAATCATCTAAAGAGTGACGGTTCTAGACGAACTAGATGTTCGCATAACTTGCCTGTGGGAGCGCTCTAACGACCAAGTTCGTTTGCGAACTACACAACTCTATTGCATTTCAAAACCATTTACCTTTCGTCAATATGAAATGGGGAAAGGAAATGAAGAATGCATATTTGCCCATTATAATAAGTAGGTACCACGTTCGATCAAGTTAGCGCGTATCTCCATATGTATGCAGTTTACTAATGTATTCCTCCATATCTCAAGCATTGTGGGGTAATGGTCCATTCTGAACATTCTTGCATCGCTTTGAAATATTCGACAAAGAAATGTGTCTAACATAAATATCGACGGTGTACGGAATATAATGTTTTACCCATTTTTAAACGAAATACAACAATTTGCATTTTCTTTCTTGACAAAAGCATATTTAGAACATAAACCTGTCTTCAATGTATTTGCTCGTCCCACAAAGAACTCTGTATTTCATTAACACAGGACTAATTCGCCCTGCGCTGTAATTCCCTTGAAATTTGCATCTTAATTATTCCCATTCTGGAAACAGTTTTTATTTCTGAAGAGAGCTCGTCATTTCCCTCAAAATTTTAGCATTCTATGCGGAAATACATTATTCAAATTCTTCTCCAGTCAATTTTAAATATTTAAACTCCAACTTAATTAATATGCAATTAAGTTTGGAAATGATAACTTGGAAAAACAAACAATTTGCCAGTTTCGACCAAAAGAGATGTTTAAGTAAAAAGAGGTTGAATTTCTAATATACCATAGTTTAAATGAGTTATTCCACATTGAAAGCATCAATATTTCCAATTAAACGTCGTAAATTATTCACCGGTTACGATGCTCCTGACACTTAACTGACAGACTTCTTGGAAAAAAACTTGTCGAAGGAACTCGTTTAAGTTATGGATTTATTTAGCGATCCCGAGCGAAGGCTGCATGGAGCACGCCTGTGCCTTCAATGTATTATAATCTGTAGGTACATTTCAAGATTTATTAGAATTTTTAGTCTATGGTCGCAAGCGCTACTACTGTGCTTGTGGTCTTGGGTTCGTTTTCCGGGTCGTGCAAATTGTTATTGAGTTTTCCTATTTAGTATTTTTCAGATGCAGGACGGACTAATGATTTTTGTCCTGGTATTTGATTTGTTAATTCTATTTCCATCTCTCAATAGATAACGATATTAAGAGCTTCCTAAGTAATTTTACATATCATAAAATGCTTCCTCTCTCCTAACCTAGATACTTATCTTGGTGTGCCTGACGGGGTCCATATGAACTAATTGTTATTTTACCACCTAAGAATACATGTGGAATGCAATAAGACTATTGAGCATTGAGTTCGGAGTTGTGCCCGGTTGGTGGCAATAGACTCGCACTCTATTCCGTGAGACTTATGCTTAACTGACGAAATGTGGGAATACTTCTAGGTGCACCACAGCTTAACCCTTCGGGGAATACAACGCGTAACGTACTCAACATTATGAACAAAATTTTATTAAGGGGACCCGAAATCACGAAAAGAAACAGCTGTTCAGTATATTTCGTCAAGTTATTTCCTCGTCTGGCAGACAAAGTCAGTGGCATCAGACGCGATAACACTATGCTTTGCTCACATAGTTCCAAAACAGCATTAATGCGGAAAAGTGTATTTTGCATGGCACCTTTAATATTTAATAAACTTCCAAAGGGATGGAGGGAAATAAGCGCACGCATACTAAAAATGCGGCTAAAATTATATATATATATATATATATATATGTTTATATATATAGTCATATAGTTGGGAAAGCATACTACAATATTTTAGAATTTTTAAATGACAAATTTTAGTATTACGAATTTAAAAAATATTTTTTGACAATTTAATATATAATTTTGATAATTAATAATTAGATTATTTATAATTAGATAAATGGACAATTTTATTCAAATTTATTATTGATTGTTTAAATCCAATTCAAATTTGTTAAATAACAATGAATGATTGTTCTTACCTATATTTTTGTATGCCACAAAGGCCGAACATGACGGATCTTTTTTGTTTATGAACAACCTGCATTTCCTGTATGTATACTCATGTTTCTACAAATGTCTTATGTCCTATGGGCACATTAAGTATATTGAGCAGTCGATTTATTTGTCGTCATGAAAGTCTTGGTCCCATTGTAAAAGTTGTTTATAATGGTGAGTACAATATCTACTAAAACCCCTACCTACATACTACTATACCTTTTCATGTATTGCGTTTATTTTGTTACACGTTGCATAAGCGTGCTGCTTTTTATTTATTTATTTATAATTTATGTACACACAGAAAAACATTACCAGATATAACAAAATTTATGATTTAAAGAAATAAGGAAATAACATAAGAAACATGTAATTACAAGAAATTCCTCTGGGTTATTAAAATACAAATAATTCATGGGACCTACTCAATTTTGTCAAAATAGTCTTCACAACATTATCTTTCAAGAAAAGCCATTCATACATGTTCACAATTTCAAGCAAATTATAACACATAGACACATTTTCTTCCTACATTACAATAAATCACAGAACTCACTCGAAAACGAATCGACGTAGTTTACGACAAAACCAAAATATTCAACACTCAATCGAATAGGTATTTTCTCCGGAAGAAACTCAAGAAAAATAAGAGGAATCCAATATTTTGACGGCGTTTCCTGTATATTTAGTAGTCAGTCAGCAAACGCCTAAGAATGGCGTTCCATTAATTGTGACAGGTCTACTCAATGATTCGGCAAAATCGGATTTCAATTAAATGAAGAAAGAATTTAAAAATAGAACGAGCTTAAAGCAAAACCGGTCTTATCAGCCAGTAACTGTTACTTTAAAATGAAATCAAAGAGGTTTATAACTAAAGGGTGGATATATTGAATGACTCAATGCCTTGCCCCGGCTTCGATAAACCAATGTTTTATGTCACAACTTTTGCGAACACTCAGCACAATTTGGCAAAGACGATCACTAATCTTTTTATAGTGTTTCTTTCTCCAAGCGTCTATTATTTTCACTTAAAACAAAAGCTATAAAGTCGCACTGGTAGGTATATTACAGGGCAACACGAAAACAAACTGAAATTTCTAGGAGATTTTAGGAAAAGGATGAGTGGTGTTCTGATGTAAAAAGAAAATCATTGTATCGAGGGGAGCGAATTCACTTTCCGTTTTATAAACAAGTCTATTACGTTGTTTCAGACCTTTGGCGTGAGGCGACACGGTGGAACACGTGCTAAATGGGATTTTCTACTTTGCATAATGTTCGCTACCCTCTCGTAACGGGGTAGGTGCCGCCGGTAGGTTGCTGCGTGTCGTTTATTGCGGTTTTATTTCATTCACGAGAAAACCAACATTTTACTGCTGTTTTATGGCGTTTGTGCCTCAAATTCTATACAAAATAACACTGTTTGACTTGACTTTTTTCATTAAAATGACGGCTATTCATTTCGCGGTCTCGGCGCCACTTACCACGAAATTAGCACGCAGCTATTTGATATTTTTATTATTCATTTTGCTAACAAAAATGTGCTGAAAAGTTCATAGAACTGCGTATTTTCGTTTGGTAGGCTACCACTTTCCACGGTCTTGTGTCGTTACCCTATAAGCCTCTTATTTGAACCGAGTCGTTTGCCTCCTGAGATTGGTTATCATGCACGTTTGGCTGTCACTATGATCTTGAATAGCTACTAATTGCGTTATGCAAAATGCCTTCGAAATTAGTTAGAATCATGAGAAGCGTTGTTAATTGGACTCAAGATACGTATATTTAGAGAAAAGGTATTTTGTGGAAGTCAGCAATTTGTATATAGGCTGAATCTTCAATATTCAGGTAGCTAACTTTAACTTTTTTTTTTTTTTTAAGGGTGTGAAATCATCAAATGACTTCTTCCGCTCTGAGTAGAGCGGAAGGGCGTGTCAGACTCTTACCGACTAAAACCCGTGTCCTTCTTCCTTTGCGTTCCAGGGCCGCGGCGACTTTTTCGAACAAATTCCGCAACCCTGGCTGGCTCTGGCCCTAAGCTGGCCCCGTCTCCTATGTTTACATTTTTTTAAGGCGCGCGTAGAACACAACGCGCGAGCGGGCGATTACTTGAGTATTGAAAATGGCGATTTGACCGCTTTTGCGTAGTTATCACACAAACATATTTATTCTTCAATCAAAAATTATCTGTGTATTGAAAAACCAGGCCTGAGGCAAGTAAAATTCTACCCATTCAACTTCTAAATCACGTAGGCATAGGTTTAACTCTAATGATTTCCGGGATAACTAACCTCTTTCATTACAAAGGACAAGGTTGTTAATAAGGGATTTTGTTTTGAGTTAAAGGTATCTACTAAATGAGTTTCTGGCTGAACAAATTATTCCGGACTCCGGACTTATGTGGCACAAAAGAAGGGGTTTTCCGGCAGGTACCAAGTAGCGTCGTATTTGTCAATTACGAATAGCAATTAGAAAGGTATACGTTATAAACCTCCGCAGCTTTATTTAATAGATTTTCAGGTAATGTATACATTCTAGGGGCCTCATTATAGGCGTCTAGTGTCTAGATTACTATTACATTTGTGCCCGATCCACTGCGTGTTCAGTAAAGGCTCATTTACACGAGAAGAGTTACTCGCGCCTTAAAGGGCAATCTGCAAAATTCTCCATACGAACACTCGCTCGCCAACAATACCGAGAGGCGATTCTATAAAAATCTCAACATGTCTTTAACTTAGGTGAAGTGTATTTGAAGTGACTGGAACAAAAAATAAATAAGATAAAATGACAGTTCACTTCACGCTCAATGTCCCTAAATTTTCACCGTGACATGTTAACAGTATAAACTGGTTGCACATTAGTGATTTTCACAAGTGGGAAACTAAAAGTAGTAACGATGATAATAGGTACGAGACCCGTCAGGCAATTTTCTAGTACGACTGTGATGTGAAATACGAAAGTTTATTTATAAGGACACTTCCAATTTTGAAAGCTGAGATAATACTCACCTACGACCCTAGCAGTATTTTGTGTATCAAGTCATTACACGAGGCAACTTTTCCATCTCATTTCGCTTAACTATTTGACTCTCAAGGCAAAAAACTCAGACCGTGTAAATCAACCATAACGGTGACAATAGACCGGCCTAATAACAGATATTATCCGCGAAACTAACGCTCCTGTAATAATAGGGACCGGTCTATTAAGTGCCATTACGATGGGAGCTACTGTATTTATTAGGCACTCCACGTCAATGTATTGTGCCTGAAACCTACTTTATTAGGAACTTATAGGTATTATTAGTTAGGCGAGAATTGAAGAAAAGGTGTGTTTTCTGAATGTGTGATTTTAAAACGTTGAAACTGATTGAAAAACTAGGTTTTTCATGAAGCTTCGCCACTGTGTCCTATCCTTCAATAAACGTGCATTTTTTTCGGGTTGGATGTACATTTTTATTAATTATAATATGTAATTTCGTATTAGTGCCGTCGGCTCAAGCTAGCTAGCGCCTCATGCATACGTTCAAGGCTGTATTGTAGGCTTCTTTTTTCTTGTGTCAATCGCAACCTTCTCTTACCAGCCTCATCCAGGATGCATCACGATCGATACAATTATGTCATCACCAAAACCTTTTATTGTTTCATCTGTATGTACTAACATTTTTTTTCTTTAATAAAACTGAATACACAATTCAAAAAAACACTATACGAAGGTAGCCTTGGGCATTTAACATTTTCATTCAGAAAGTCTGCCAAACTACATATCAGTTACTTGTAAACAACCATATGTAACAGAAGCCATCATATAATAAAGAGCCTTTATATTTCAAACATTACAGCTACATAGAAAATATTAATTAGTATACAAACTTAATTTTCCGGTTGGCCAATAATTTCTTCGTGGTACACACTGAGGTTACTCCTATAATAATAATTAGAGCTTGGAAAATTTATCACGCGAGCGACTTCACTGTTGTTATTTAATTATGGCAACACATAACATGAGGAACGTTAATTTTAAATGTGTTGGTTATTGAAAAAGTACATTAATTTAGGTTAAAAAGTCTAGTCAGAGAGAGCTAGGTATTTCTTTTCTTTTACACTTGTTGGTAGAAAATATTACAGATATAAACATTACTTACTGCTGATCTTAATAACGTATCTACCTTTGACCAACTGTCAAATTAGCTACCAACAATAGCTAAAACGTCATGTTTGTCTTTGTAACATGACGTTTCTGCTACTGTCCGTAGCGTATTTGATGATATTGAGATACGTTATTGAAACCGGCCGTTAATGATCGTATCAAAAACTCCTCTTTCCAAAATACATTCTATTACCTAGTAGACCTATATGAAAGAAAACTGCTTGATCTTTAAGTCACCCATATATTTGGCATCTGTAAAAGATCCTCCTACCGATTGCTTGCTTGATATCCTCAATGATGTGTGTAAATGAGTGCGACTAAAGTTTTGACGATATTTATAAAAGGTAGTACAACGTTCGCACTTTAGTTATCCTACATCATACGGTGTGAATGTCATTCTCTGTCGTAGGCATGCCAAAAAACCCATAGATACGAGAAGTTGCAATTATAGAGAACAAAACTACAAAAAGTTTTCTACTGACTGTAAGTTAAAATGTCTTAATACACCAAACTAGAATTCCAACTATTATGTAACCCTGGTCTATAAAGTCTAATTCCCAGTATTGCCTATACTGGGAAGTAGACTCCATAGACAAGGGTTTCTCAAAGTGGGATACGCGAACCCCTAGGGGTTCGCCAGTCGACGTGAGAGGGTTCCCGACAAGATTTACGTAATTAATGTCAAAAATGTCTTAAATTACTCTTAAAATGACTCAGTTTGTGAATAAAAACAAGCCCACATTAATTATATAAAAAATTGCCACTGTATTTTTTTACTTTTTATTGAAATTCGATTTATTTTTTTTCTCTTAAGGCCCCCTGGGGGGTTCAGGTTCGCTTTATTCCAAAACTTTAACAGGGGTACGCGGACCCACAACTTTGAGAAACCCTTCAATAGACTGTTCTGTTTAGTAGTTACACAACCTTTGTTGTGTTTGTACGTCATTGGTTACGAGACCTAGACATTACTAGGAAATAGGTGTTTGTTATGTTAGTAATTGTAGTACCAAAAGTCATAATTAAGCGACTTCAAAAAAAGGAGAACGTTCTATGTTCTACTGAAGATATTTTTTGTATCTTCACCGACTTTGCTACTATCACCTACGCTGTCCACGTATAAGCTAAGATACGAGTCCTACTTGGTCCGTTACTGGTTCAACGTCAGCAACAGGACAAAAGACAGTGGGAGAAACAAGAGTCACTGAATCCACTCTCTCAATAAGGTGAATATAAAAATCAAAAGTTAATTTAAATTAATGAGTGTCAGTACTTTTTATACATAAAACTGTCACCTGAAATTGCTCGTCACCGCTTCCTAGTATTTTCATTCACACGTGAATGTAGCTCAACGAGTTCAGGCGGTCTATTCTGTAAACGTTGGAGTTGCGGAGTGAGTTAGAGGTGAACTGTCATGCTATCTTGATTGGATGGATTGACGGATTACTGCACATACGTTTTCAGAATAGTACTGTAGGTACCGATGGTACAGGATCGACAAGCAGGGGAAGCAGTTTTTCTACTGACAATAAGGCGACAGAATCTATAGGTGAAAATGACAACCAGGCTGTTGTGTTTGTGCGACATTAGCTACAAGACATTACTGGGAAATGGGTATTTTTGTTATCTTAGTGCTTAAAGCTATTAATCGATGGTCATTATGTGACTAGAGACAGGCACTTTCAATATTTCACGATGAGTGACTTTCTTAGGAAAACTCATAGTGTGCTATATATCGCTTCCACTAACTTAATCTGTATACTTGTTGTGTACAGGGCATTTAATTTCCATAAGATCACGAACTTTCAATTATTTAAACTTTATGTACAGTAGTGGCAGACTTAATGCATAGATTACCTTTCTTTGTATGTATCATTAAAACAGATCTAAACATACTCGTATATTTATCACTAACTTTTGCCCGTGACTTTGTAAGCGCAAATCCCGTTTTTTTTCGTTCCCGAAAGTATTTCGGGGAATCCTCTCTTAGTGCTCCCCTACGAAGTGTAGGGAACCTACATGTCAAATTTCAGCTTTCTACGACCAGTAGTTTCGGCTGTGCGTTATCTGTCAGTCACTCAGTTAGTCAGTCAAGGAAGAATTTTATATATTAGGATTAATGTTTAAGAATAAAATAAGACAAAGCAATGAGGTGCAAAAAAATGCTCGATAGAAATAAAGCCAGAGGTCAACGTCATGTTCAACTTAATCAATAGCGTATCACATCATATTCCCTCCAGAGACCCACAAACGAATTCCCTATCCCCATAATTAACATACCCAACTATACTACATAAGCAGCTGTCTTTACCCCCATTTCTAATTAATCCTTCTTCAATCACGACTCCCAAATCCGGTTCATTACAAAAAAGCGGGTATTCAAAGCGGATGATTAGTTCACCGTAATTAAACCGGGTTTCTGAGAAATGGGTTACCCGAACAGGTGGAACCTCGGATTGGCAAGTTAGGGGTAAGGGTCATTAATCATAATATTCGACGTTAGTTCGAGCTACCTCGCCTCTGTGACAAAGGTTAAGTTCTGCCTTTTGTGATGTCTACTGCATTATAGGGAAGAATTAGAACACTGATTTTCCGTTAAGGTGGGTTATTTTCAGGGTTCCGTACCTCAGTCGACAAAAACGGAACCTTTATAGGATCACTTTGTTGTTTCAGGCCTGCTACCTCTTGGAGCGGTGAATATAAAATGTTCTAATCTTTTCTAATTCTATAGTAGAAAAATCAATCTAAAGAAAAGGCCGTTTATGCTCCGTTTTCTGGCGCATATTTATATGCTTGCTAGGGAATCAAAACCTATAGGGTACTTCCCGTTGACCTAGATTTATGAAATTTGGCAAGAAGATAGATAGCACTTAGAGTAACAAGTACAGGGAAAAGTCTGGAAATTGGGAATTTATAGTTTTAGAAAAAAAATTGGTTGTCTGTAAAGTCGGTTTACGGACGATGGTTTAACGTGACAAAGTCATAACAAAACATTGATGGAATGATCGTAACGTTACAATGAGTCATCCTTTTTCGTGCGTGCAGCCGGCGTTCATCGATTTATTAGACGTTAAAAAACATTTTTAAAGATTACAAATTTATATTTTCGATTGAAAATTGACTGTGACGTACATTGATGTATTGGAGAATTTCAACAACAAAGTTATGTTTGTCCTTCAGTCTTACCTGCTATATTTTGCTTTCATATTTTATAAACTTCCGTAGGCAATGTATACTGGCGCTTGTCCGACTGACTTTGACTTTGACTTTGACTATACTTATTTGGTATTTTCGAGCAGTCGTGTTTTATAAAAAAAATACTTTAAATAGCAAACTCCTACAGTTTGCTCAATTGTTTTTTTAGCCATTGCCATTTTATTTGAACATTCATCATGAGGGTGAAATAAAACATATTTTGATGAATAAATTAAGCGTGTCACAAAAACTTGAACATTTTTAAACGGATAGTTCATCACTAAAGCCCGATTTCTAAATTGAGAATCTCGAAACTCTTCAAAACGTGTTAAACCTAACTTGAATGAAATACTCAACTTTAACATTTTAATAAGGAAGTCAGCGGTCACTATCATAGTAAGTACAATAAAAAAACTTCTAATGTACCTAATTCGTTTTGCCGTTAAAAAACATGAAGACCGAACAAGAAGGATTTTGTCTTGTGACCTTGCACAAAACAAAATCCTGTAAACAGAAACACCATGACAAACAAGGTTCTCAATTTAAGCAGAATGACAGCTTCTGACGTAGCCGCCTTGTTAGTCGCTGTTCCTATATAAATCATAGCGAGCCTCCCCTTGCCAAAACTGACAGATTTGTCACTGTCGCGCCCGAAATGACTCGCTCGGATAAAAGACTCGCTGGAGAGGAAAAGAAATGTTCACAATAATTTTCAGCAAACTAGTTCCAACTGGTGATTGTTGAGATTTAATGAAGTAGTTTGTAGTTTTCTTGTAATGTTATTTCGGTGTACAATTCTAAGATATAAAATTCTTCCGTTACTGACGGTCTGAGAGACTGACAGACAACGCACAGCCGAAACTACTGGTCGTAGTAAGCTGTTTGTCATGTAGGTTCCTTGGGGAGCGTAGGGGAGCACTAAGAGCGTATGGGAATACTCCCCTACGCCACATACCTACGGGAACGAAAAAAAAACGAGATACCTATGCGCGTAGAAAGAAGCGGCCAAAAGCTAGTTAAGCATATAATAAATAAATATAATGCAACTGAATACCAGTATTTTACTTGAAACGACTGCCTATATCGCCTCCACAACCCAGTAACTGTGTGATACGGTACCCCTTGGCAAGAATGGTGTCAGATTTTCTGGCTTCTTACCACCCGTAACGACTGTCAAAAATGTTCGAATGACAGCCGGGACCAAAGGCTTCGCCTACTTTCCGAGGCACGGAGGAAACTCCGTATATAATGGATGGTCACCCATCCATGCAACGACCTCGGTAAGCGTAGCTTAACCTTGAAGTTCCACCTGTGCGGTTGTTATTATTTAGCCACAAGCTCCTTTAATAAAGTAATAACAGATTGTTAATATCGTTTGTTGACTTTGGGTCACAGTTTTGGTGTCAGGGGCTTAAGGCGGCCATTGTTTGTATCAGATTATAAGCGTTTAGTTTCAATCTGCGTGGGACGAGTGTCGGATAGGCTCGTGTAAACGACGCCCACAGCCATGTAAGAACAGCTGATCTGATTCACTAGCTAATTTCGAGAAGATTGTCTTGATAACATGAAATTAGTTCGTACAGAATACACGCTTTATGCCTTGAAGAAGTATGCAGAGCACTGCTACATCTCACATTTTGATCAGTGCAGCAATCAGCCATGACGGGTGAAAAGAGTGCAATGAGTCCATAGTCCAGCCATTACGTAGTATGGGCAATTTAAGAAATATTATAATTTTCCTTATTACGATTTTAAATTATATTTTTATTTGTATTTTATTCTTGCACTGATCGGTTCGTGAAAATATATATAATAATTTGTGAATAAGAACGATTTATCCATTTATTTAAGACCATTTAAAATCTGAGGGACCCTTGAATCTCCTTCAACCAGTAAATTAAACTAAACGTTAATCACAGCTTGCCAACTATCTTACCAATTAAGCAGCACGATGGGTGGTCGAAGATTTATTTTCTCATGAAAGCTGGTATGTGTGACCCGTCCTCCCAATAATTGCTGGCTCTCGGAGTGAAGGGACACTCAAGATCGAGTGAAGTGCACACGAATTAGCGCAAAATACTACCACGCTCCGACACGACGGGTAGGGTTGGTACAGATGGATGTAGTTTAATTGAAAGGCTTGTTTCTTATCTAAGAATGTCGTAAGTAAAGTATGGGGCATGAACGTGGATACGTTATAGAGGTATGCGGTACAGAATGTAAAGCCCCGTATACCTCCACTGAAATGGGAGGATCCTCCGACCAGAAGGTTGTCGTGTCTGGTGGGCAACTGCCCGATAGTTGATATTCGGACTGCTGTATATGTTCAAATTGCACAGAGAACTTTGCTTGCGCGATGCAGGATTTTGTTTTTAGTTCGTTTCTGGCGGGATAGGTGGCGTTGCGGTTTTTTTTTGTTGCCGTACAAATTTTGTTTCTTAGTTTTTCATGTGGCGGTATTGATGCCGATACAACGTCACGGTTACGGATCAAAGTACGTAGCTAAATGATAGCATAATAATATAACAATAATAAAAAAAATATTGACATAAAAGCTTACATTTCAGTTGAAGCCCTGGAGTCAGTGTCTTCACCCGCTTGTGGAACATTAACAATTTATACACAAAAATTAAAATTAAAATGATGAGGAGATAAGATGAGGGCACTTACAAGATGAGGGTAAGACGAAAGCAACAATGCATGAACCGTGTAAAAGATAAAATGGCTATCGAGGGAGTATGGAAGAAGACTTATTTATGGCACGTACCGTTAACATTGAAACTGTTCAGCTGTATAGGTAATGCAGTTACTTTTACATATAACCTTGTGTAACTGAGCAACCCTGTGCACAAGAAAGTACATTCCATCATATAACAATTTATCAAACAATTTTAATTCAATGTTCATTCAATGAAATCAAAATAGTATTGATACATCACCATCGAACAAAAACTATCGGGTAAATAATAGCCAACTTTTCATACAGCCCTAGTTATAACTAGGTTCACCTAATTACCCCACGTTAGCAGAACGCTCATAAATGCCATTCGCTTTCCGACTTTTTGAGCTTTTCACTCGCCTTTCATTCCGAGCACTCTTTGCTGAAGCAGTTAAGAAATTGAATAAAGTGAGCGATAAACGTATTATCGTATCTCACGTCTAGCTGAGTACTTGTGAGTCTAGTTTTATTTTGAGCTAAACGTAAAGAAAATAAAAATAATACTTTTTTATGTATTATTTATAAACATTAATATTATTAGGTGGAGGAGCTCGTGACTCTAATTAATAACAGTGGCTCGATCTACGTGGTTATCCATTACATACCGAGACTCATCCGTGCCTCGGAAAGTAGGCGAAGCTTTTGGTCCCGGCTGTCATTCGAACATTTTTGACAGTCGTTCCGGGTGGTAAGAAGCCAGAAAATCTGACACCATTCCAAGACCAACCCCATAGTAAAAGTTGTTCATAATGATGACAATGACACCTTAAGAGACATTGCGTCTATTCTGTTACACGTGTATATATTTGAGTTCGTAAAGTGTTGAATAAATTGTAAAAATAGCTTTCACATACGCAGCCATTGTGACACGCGTGCTAAGTCTACGTATATACCGGCTTAACAAAAAACAAAAGAAGAACGCTATAACATAATCATGGCGTTGCAACCTACAGTCAAAATAAAAGACACTGACCGTAATGAATGGCACGCATACCCTCGTTGAAATTAGGACGTCCCAGCGTGTAGCTCCTCACGCCTCGCCGTATCGGTGTCGACCACATTGTCTTCCACCACCGCCGCAAGAATGTACGACTATCAATCATTTGAGACACTACCACGAAAGGGAAACTCGGTGGAGTCTCACGTGTGGAGCTTTTCTATACTTTTTAACTTGATAAAATATTCTCATTCTTTGTTTCACGGAAGACGTTTTGTTAAATCGATAGGTACTTATTTATACTTAATGTTATAAATGCGAAAGATGGATGTTTGTTACTCAATCACGTCAGAATGGCTGAACGGATCTTGATGAAATTTGTCACGGAAATAGATTATAGTCTGGAATAATACATTGAATACTTTTTATCCCGGTAATAATTTTGGGATAATTTTCGACATTCCCGCGGGTGGAGCCACGGGCGGCAGCTAATGATTTATAAACGAAAGTTTTGCAAATTTGTATTAATATATTACGTAAAAAACCGCGAAAGTTTTCTTGTGTGAAATAAAAGGGGCCCTTTAATTTTTCGTTTTATCAATATTGTTTGTTGTTATTGCTGTTATAGAAATAAAACACTCTGTGAAAACAACATTTAGGTTAAAAAGTAACAATTGATTCAAGGGCAAAACGAGTGAATTGAAATGGGGTTAAGAGGGATGAAAATGTATGTGATAATGTTAGTATGTACTTTTAACATACGCAACATTTACAGGTATCAGGTGCTAAAGCTTACCTGACTTCTTGTCAGGGTGCTGATTTTTATGTATATTTTACAGAATATTGTTAAATATTAATTAGGGATATAATAATATTTAACGGCTGATAAGTCGTTGTTATAGTCTAAGAGCTGGTTGCCACCTCTATTGAGATCTTATTCACAAGGCTGAAATTTCAGAATACCATTTTTACTAAGTGTAAAAAACGAAAACTAAAGTCTGCAAGGATTTTGGAGGATGCAAAAACTATTGAAGTACGTTTTATACATAAAAAAAAGAAAAAAGATTTGGCCGTCGGCCCAAGCTAGCGGGAATGCTAATTTAAAAGTATATAATGACACTACTCTATTTCACACATTTTGTTAGTGACAAAATAAGTATGGTCTAGGGACTCTGGGATCTCTGTCTATGACACTAAACAAATATTCTGGCTATTGCGCAGTTTCTGAAACGAATACGTGACAAATTGTCAAGCACTAATGCTGATGTCAGTTTAGTGAATTATATCACTAGCCACTGCAGTTTCCGAGGGCTAGATTATTTGTCAAATTCTTTAGCGATCATTTTCATTCCAAAAACTGGAGGCAAGTATCACGTAAAAATGAAAGAAAAAGCAGCTGCACTAAAGTTTGATTGAACTGACGAATCCAAAAAACTACGAAATCGCATTTAACTTCGCAGAACAAAATAAGAAACGTATAAACCAAATCGTAGTTGGGTATTCCGTGATTGATAGCTTGTTCGCGTGTTGTCTGTAATCGTGCCTCACTCGGACGCATTCGGGGAACTCCGTGAAACCTCGGAAAACTTCGTGTAACGTTGGGAGCACGAGACAGCTCTGTGTACTGAATAAATGGTCCAGACGTTTTCCTAGCAAACCACGGTCAAAGTGAATTCTGATGTTCACTTTTGTGTAATGCAAATGTGATGTTTGTAGAATATATACGTGTATTGAAGCGAAAGATGTTAGATTATGTTGTTGAAGTAGAAATACGAATGTGCAACACCATCATAATATTATTATTTTATCTGCTTTCCATTAAACTTCTCTGTTTTGAAAACGTACTTATTAAACTAATGAATGATACAATCAAGTTATTATATAAACGTTAATGTGTCTACATTTCTGATGATTGTTGACACTACGATTATTAAAATATACTTTGTTGCCATTGCGATTGACAAACATTTTCCTGGAAAATAAGACATACGAATGCCAAAGAAAAATAAAGAATTCAAGAAAACAAATACATTTCGAAATATACAAGTCATTGTGAAGATACGAACTATGAATTCGCTAAACAAAATCATACTTCCACCCATCATAATTGAGAGTCAGCTTCAGACAAATCATAATCAAGGCATCAACAGGGGCAGGACGTAGTTACTGCACAAAATGTCAATCACTGGCCATAAGGCGCCGACTTATTAGAAAGCGATAATTGCGCGAATACGCGATCATCGTGATAATTGTTCGGCAAAACTGGAAAGCGCTCTCTGTCAGTACGACGATGCGTTTGGGTTTGCTATACAAATGAACGCGATGATCGCATATTTGCGCAATTATCGCTTTCTAATAAGGACGACCTTTGACCATCCAATCACACCAGTCGCTTCACAATCAGCTGTTAAGTCATTGTTAGACTCGATTAGAACAAAGCAATCATGCTTATTGAGTCGCGGTTGAATGTTGTATCAACTTGGATGGAGTTGATGTAGAATCGAGTCAACAACTCGATTGCTTAGCTAATTTGATCCAGTGCATAATTGATGCCGGACAAATTGTTCGTTATTGTCTTAGTAAACCAAATGTGTGTTGTGTCTGCTAATAGTCGAACTGAACGGTATGTATGTAAATTTCATTATCCTCACTTAGTACTACTCGTTCGTTCGGTTATGTATGGCCTGGCTTATTAACCAGCCGAGCTCCACCCAGAAGCAAGAATTCTTTCTGGGAGCCTCACAGGCTTCACTCACATTAAACTTCAAACAAGCGGCCTTCACTCATTCAAAGCTTATATAATTAATTATAAGGTGATTATATTCAAAAAGTATATTAATCCCTTATCCAAACTTATACTCTCCCATTAGGTTAGTTAGGCGTGGCCTGACTTGTTATTCAGCCTAACTCCACCAAGTTGTAAAGACTCTTCCTGGAAGCTTCGCGGAGCAACCTCACTTCGAAGATTTTTGCGCGTTGGGAAGCCACGTGCTTGCATTCCGGAATGACGTGGCCGGCTGAATCCTCAGCGCTAATGCTACGTCTGCAGAGTAGACTGTAGCGTATATGTCGTATATGTGTTTCTACCAAATCCACTCTTCATGCTGTACATATATCGATTCATCTCGTTTACTTTGAATGAAAAGTTTCTACTACGATCGACGAGAGACGAGAAATTTAAACTACGATCTTTCCACAAGAACACTTCATTTATTCCCGTTCTGAATCTGATACAAACCAAAAACAGTTGAATGATAGGTCATTTCAGTACTCCAACGAGTAATATAAATTCATATACCACTCAAGGTACATACAGCCCGTCAACTCTGAAGTTACAAAAGCTATTACTTGGCTGTAGTTAGCTATACTTGTATCCTCGCCAGTCGAAACTAATCTAAAGGGAACTGGTGGCCATTTAACAACAGCCAGTAGTTAGCTCGGGGCATCCAAACAGCATTTCCGTACGTTACGGGTCGGTGGTCAACGGTTACAATATTTAAACTCTATTTACGTGAGGCCTAGAAACTATGGTCGGCTTTATGCCTAAGAACTTGGGTCAAAAGACATCTAGAATTTTGCAAATATTGCAGGGCTGTGTTCGAGTACGGGCCATTTTTAAATTAGAATAAAAGTAATGATGCCAATTTAGCATGACGCGTAGCAATATTCGTAGCATTCCCGTAGCGCGGCTCGGCGGCGGCGGCGTAAAAATTGGTTTAACACTGTTTAGCAATTGGTGTAGAGCAGTGAAGCACTTGTCGGAAACGACGTAGCGCTTCGAAGCGACTGGCGTAGCGCTACGAAGCGACTGGCTCAGCGCTACGAAGCAATTGGCGTAACGCTACGAAGCAATAGGCGTAGCGCTGTGTATTTTAATTTTTGAACATTAAACAATTAATGTATTTATCTCTTTCAAGTTATAAGTCACGGCTTAACTAAAATATTTGTGTGTACTATCTTAGTTCACAATCATAAAACAACGAGATACATGATGATGATGAATAGATGACAATAAACAAAAACTGTTTACTTTCAACAAACTTAATAAGTGACTTTAATTGCTTTTGAATAATTAATGTATGACATTTATTTTTGAGTTTCGTCTTAACTCTATTTACAACTCCGAAGTTAATAGTTAATTACTTATTCAGGAGTTAAGTTTCAACTGACAATAATTTGTTTGACACTTCGAATTTAGGTATCTTTTAAATATAGTTTCGTTATACCAAATTTCATTTAGTAAATTTAAACCTAGTGAAAGATAATATAAAAAGCCCCGGTACGAGGGCTTTTTAAACTCTGCCCAATTTATTTGAGGTCAGCGTAGTAGGTATTTATTAGCCAACTGCGCGAGAGGAAAGACAGGGTTCTGTTTTTTTCCATACATCTCGCATTAACCACAGCTATCAACCGACATCTCAATATAGATATTTTTCATTACGTATCTAAGCCACGCGAGAGGACACCGATGTGGTGGACCGTTCATATTAAATCCGTGGTTCTGTTAATAAATGCGCCAGACTATCATCAAACAGAACTATATGGAGAGAGATCTTAAGGCGAGTCACAACCACACCAGCAGTAAATAAAAATAAATAAAATAAAATAAAATAAAATAAAATATTTTTATTTCAGACCTTGATCCATATGATGTTAGTAATACACGCTACTTAAAAAACTATGTTAGTAACAGACACAATAAAACACTACTTTTAATTCATATATTTATTGCGCTCACCTGACGCACCGGGCACATGCACATGTGTATGTACCCAGTGCGCCATGATGGCGCAACACGGCTTATCACTAATGACCCTCAGTATGCTGTTGAGGCTCCCACGCACCCTGCCCATCATGGATGCCGACCTTTTCCGAAGGATGGTGGTGAAGCCATCAGTGTGCGCTTCAGAAAACATTCCTGATGCACTGCAGTAACGTGGGAGCCCCAACAACACCCTGAAGGCATTGTTGTATTGAACTCTTAGGGCGTTGTATGACTCTTGCGTATATCGAACCCACAGGGTGCACGTGTACAGGGACTGGCAAAAAGCCTTAAAAAGAGTTATTTTCACTTCTATTGTACACCGTGCAAACCTGCGGGCCAACATATTGCATCGGAAAGCCAACGCCCTTCGTTCTCTCTCCATATCATCATCATCTTTCAAGTCCTCAGTAACTATATGCCCTAGGTATTTAAAATCCAGCACCCTTTCAAGGGCAACCCCTTTTAACATTACTGGGGGGATGCGTGCTGGTTTTTTACGATCAACCCTGAACACAAGAAGTTTACTCTTTTTCGCATTATAAATAAGTCCATGCACTTCTGCATAAGCCTCGCAAACCTTCAATAACTTCCTGAGTGCGCTAATTGACGGACTCAGCAGCACCATATCGTCCGCATAACTAATACTGTTAACACACAGACCGTCAATTGAACAGCCAACCTGTGTGCTACTGAGTTCGACAATCAGCTGGTTTACATACAGGTTAAAAAGAACTGGCGAGGTCAAACCGCCCTGTCTCACCCCGCATTCCAACCTGTACTCCTCAGACAGCGTATTGGTCCATCTAACTTGATTGGTTTGGTGGCCATACCAATACTGAAACATATTTGTTATGGCGTCCGGCACTCCCGCTTCGCGCATCTTACACCACAGTATGTCATACCTAACTAGGTCAAATGACCTGGAAAGGTCTAAAAACGCCGCATATACCGGCGTACTTCTCTCCGTGTAATACCTGACAGTATGCTTGAGAGACAAGATAGCACATTCGGTCGACAACTGCGGCCTAAAGCCAAATTGGGCATCGTGTATTTTTAAATGGTTACTAAGTTCCCTCTCAAACACACCGTCAAGGACCTTAGCCGTAATTGTCGCAAGTGAGATCGGTCTGTAATTACCCCTATCACTGACGTCACCAGTTTTATTTTTCAATATTGGTACGACCACCGTTCTCATCAACTCAGCGGGTAGGTAGGAGTGTCGGATACAGATCGTAAACAATAACCCTAGCACTCTTGGGAGATGAGGTCCGGCATGTTGAAAATGCTCAATACTAAGGCTGTCATGCCCCGGAGATTTGCCCCGTCTCATATTCAGTCAGTGATGGGACAGAATTCATAGTCACCACGAAGGCTCATTCAAGCGCGAAGCAAAGAAGAAGAAGACATATCGAAGTAGTTAAAATACCTAATTATGAAAATAGAAAGAAAGAAAGAAAGAATAATATTTATTTAGCACTTACATGAAACACGCACGGCAAAATAGCATCACGCAAAACATTGTTCAAGCCCACGACAAGCAACGATAGAAAACTCATCGTGACAGTGTCATCAAAGTTTGTTTGAAACTTCACCTCATTAAATGAATACTCGTAAAACCGAGCAATAAAAATAATAAACCAGCGCCATCCCTGTAAAAATGTTGAGTTTAAGATTTAATAATGTATTCTCAAGTCCCTCTAACTCCTAAATTGTCAATTATAAGTTTAAGACGATGTTTGCTTTTTCCAACAACTTTTTTCAAAATCGAAGAACTCCTATTAAAAAATGAATATTTATGAGACATTGTATATTGGTCTTGTTTGAAAAATATTATCGGAGATTTAGAGAAAATTTATGGAAAAATCAGCCACCAGACTTTAGCACAATGTCAAAAGGATTCAGGCACTATCATCCTCAATAATAACGGTCGAAATTAAATGTCTATTAAGTTTATTCCTATTTTTATGGACAGTCGAATAAAGTTCTCTTTTTTTACTATACGATCATGTTATATATAAAATGGTCTGCTAACACGTGTAGATATACAACCCGACCAAGTTACACTGGCAGGCAGCCTATAATCAATCCAGCCTCTTCTAGCCTCCACAAGTGTTCCCATACCTTAATTGCGTAACCGAAACCCACCTGTTTATTAACATTACACGAGGGACGACTCAAGCTACGAGTTAGCGTAAAGTTCGGGGGGTGCGGGGTAAGGTCGCGGCGAGGGGCGCGCGGGGGAGCGGTTCAGGTGCCCTCATGTGGACGGAGCTGTCACAGTCCACGGCACACAATTCGTTTGATCTCGCCGGTTGCTCTGAGCGCTATTTATGTCGCAAGGCCACCTGTCGATGATGACGGCACACAAGTGACGATTACCCTTGTGCTAATGACACAGCTAACACTCACAAACTTCTGATAACATAAAAGTTGCGAAAGTTTCGAAGCGATGAAATTAACAGTTACACTTTCCAATTTAATTTTCTCTTGTAATGCTTGACCAAGCACTTTTTAAAGCCGTTTTCACGAGCAATCTAAAATTCTAATAAAACCGTGCAGATTCTAATTTCTCTTTTTTTTTTTGTTTCAGACCGTGGCTAAGCATATCTGCGAGCTACAAAAAATATGCCAACAAAACATGTGCCAGAAATTGGAATGCTGGAATACAATGCCTGCCAAGAACGTAATCTCGAAATGGCTGCGGGCGAAACAAGGGAAACATAAACACTCACCATGGCGCTAGTGAGCAACTGACCATCGGAAAAATATGAACGCGACGGATCCGGATGTACTAGTGGCAAGAGGCCAACTGAACGACCTGTACCGCGGCGTGGAGTACACCCTGGACACCGGTCGCGCTGCCGTCGACGCAGTCAACAGCATCGACTTCAACACCTCCTTGGACAATAGCACCGTCTACAACGTCACTGGAGACCCCGAAGAACCCTGGAACGACTACATAAAACTTCTCCAGGACAGAGCACTCCTCGTCTCCTTCCTCCTCCTGTTCTCTCTAACGACAGTCTTCGGCAACATGCTCGTGATCCTCGCCGTGGTCCGCGAGCGCTACCTCCACACATCCACCAACTACTTCGTGACGTCACTCGCGGTCGCCGACTGCCTCGTCGGTCTAGTGGTGATGCCATTCTCGGCTTTATATGAAGTGTTAGAACACACGTGGTTTTTCGGAGTGGACTGGTGTGACGTGTGGCGATCTCTAGACGTGTTGTTCAGTACGGCCTCCATATTAAATCTGTGCGTGATCTCGTTAGACCGGTACTGGGCCATTACAGACCCCATTACATATCCGATGCGTATGAGTGGTCGGAAGGCCGCTTTCCTTATCGCGGCCGTGTGGGTGTGTTCTGGCGCGATATCGTTCCCCGCCATCGCGTGGTGGCGCGCCGTGCGTGTCGAAGAAGTGCCCGACTACAAGTGTCCGTTCACGGAAAACTTAGAGTACATAATATTTTCATCGACAATATCGTTTTATTTGCCTCTATTTGTGATGGTGTTCACTTATTATCGTATATATCGTGCAGCGACTATTCAGACGCGGTCTCTTAAAATAGGTACTAAGCAAGTGATGAGACCTAGTGGTGAGTTAGAGTTGACGTTGCGAATACATAGAGGTGGAACAGTGCGGCAGCGTAGTGACGCGTGTCACGGAGTGTGTACGCCGGAGGAGGCGGATCAGGAGCCTCTGACGGCTTTACAAAACAATGGTCTCTCGCGTTCGTCGACGCGTTTGACCAACGTGACGCATGGCAAACATTTGCCGAAAAACTTTTCGCTGTCTCGTAAGTTGGCGAAGTTTGCCAAAGAGAAGAAGGCGGCCAAGACTTTAGGTATAGTGATGGGTGTGTTCATAGTGTGTTGGTTGCCGTTCTTCGTGGTGAACCTGCTGTCGGGCATCTGCTCGGCGTGCATCGCGCACGAGGAGATCGTGAACGTGGTGGTCACGTGGCTGGGCTGGGTCAACTCCTCCATGAACCCCGTCATCTACGCCTGTTGGAGCAGAGACTTTAGAAGGTACGTAGACGACTAAATCATATTCCAACAGCGATAATGATTGTCAGCACAAAATGAACGTGATTAGCAAGCCTTATCGTAATATGGTCAATTGCCTCGCTGATAGAATAAAATTTTATTTAGACCCTCTGCATGTATATTTATAACATTGAGTTAAAGAATAAAAACCCTTTTAAGGCCAAAGTCGAAGTGTCATATTAACATGCGCAAAGTGACATTAAAACAGATGCAGGATACATTATCCTGCGTCTGTTTTAATGTCAATTTACTCAGATAGATTATAACAAGTGGCCTGCGATCGTTTGTTTATGATTTATAATCAAGTTAGGCTACAAACAATGCCGTTCAACTGTCATATTATCTAAATCGTGATTAATGAAACATGATGCAAATATTTCACAACGGACTAAATTGTACAAGATTAAAGAGAAAATCTGGGAAACTGGACAAGTTGCAACATTGTTACATGTTTTCATAGTTATGTCAAATTGTAACATTTCACTCAAGTTTCTAAGGATAACGTTCATGTCCCAAGTTTTTATTGACCAATTAGTTTTATAGGCACTTCAAACTGACGGATTCTCTTAGAAACATTTTTAGAGGAATTTTACGTTGTTGATTTATTAATTTTGACTTTCAACATTCTTTGAGAATAAAATAAAGTTCACCAGTTGAGCTGTAAAAACATCGACTTTGGTAGGTCATACATAACTTCGAAATAAAAATCAAAAATTCTTGTAACATTATCCGGTCTACTAAACTAACTGAATTGTTCGAAGATATTTAAGCCATTTATAAAACAACTAATTCGATCAGACTATGACGTAGAGTACTCACCTAGTGATAGACAAGAGCTCAATTAATTTTGCTTAGCTATAACAGTGCGCGTCCAAGAACCGGCCAGTAATAAATGGACCCGACGTTTACAGGGTCTGAAAACCTCTGATCGACTGACGATTCTTGATTGAATTCAAAATGACAGAACTAAATATTTCCTTGAAATGTAATTGACACACAATATATTCGCCTATATTCATCAAGTGTTGGGCAGCGGTGTTTATTCAGTACTACACAATTGCGCAAGTTTTTTTTAATCAGCAAATCCAAAATTTTAAGTTGTGTTTTTAACTTAAGTGTCACAAACATTACACACAGAAAATCTATTTGCAACAATCGTGTGTATTAAGTTGTCATCCATTGGAGAATTCCTAAACGTATATTTGAGATCCGCATGAAATCTCTAACTGTGGAGTTAACGCGCAAGGCGTTAACTCCCCAGTTATTAAAAGGCCGGCCAAGTGCAAGTCGGACTCGCGTGCGAAGGGTTCCGAACGAATAATATTTTATTAACATGTAATTATAAATTCGTTATGCGCCCGTGTTTGGGTTACATAGGGTTATGTGTGTGTCCAGTATATTCAGTATAATCGGCTGTGACAGACGGACAGACAACGGAGTGACCCATAAGAACATCAAAATCGGTTCACAATTACATAGGTAGAAGGAAAACACTCTGGATGTAACAACAACATATCTCCTAACTAAAAACCAAAACAAAAACTATCGAAACAAAATCTTTTTGAACCCAACACGGGTTCAAAAGTTGTTGTTACATCCAGAGTGTTTTCCTTCTACCTATGTAACTGTTAACTATGTAATTGTGAGTGTAAAACTCAGCTATGAACGGTAGGTGCAAGTTCAAAGTTCACTCTCACTTGACCGGTTTTAATTTAAGCCGTGGCAACATTTTACGACAAAGGCTTGTTAACAGTACACAGGCCCGACGGGGTAGTTACCGAGAGCCGCTCCGTGTGCTTCATTAAGCCTTTTCTGGGTCCTACTACGGCTACTACTGGGGGATACCAAACATAAAACCTTGTTCCAACAGTGTGGGGCGGACTTTTGTCATGTCTTACAGTTTTGTGTAGGTAGTTAAATGGATATGTAAAGTGTATTGCATTGATGTGTTCTCGTTTGATAAAGAAAAGGAACTAGTTATATTCAACTAATTTTCTAAGCATATGCATTCTAGTAACAAAACCGCTTCTGAGTTAATGTTAGCATTACAGTACTTCTAACGTGAGTGTAACGTTAGGAAATAAAAAAACCCAACAGCAATGAACGACTAAAAAGTTCAAACAAGTAACTTTCAAGCAGATACGAAACAATTTTTTTTTCTTACCTACTATTTAATCAATCAATCAATCAATCAAATTCATTTATTTCAATCCATTTTAGATCATAACAACATTCATTAAATTAAATTAAAATCACATTTATATATAAATTAAAATTCACAAGATTAACGATCACACGAACACAAAAATAATATACATATAATTAGACAAAAGCCTGAGTCATTTGTCTGTTTGTCATTAAATTAATCATATAACAATGATTAATGTAATGACAATCAAACCTGTTCGCCGTTATAACGTACAAATTAAATAAACGCTCTATTGCTTCCATCTCTCTTTTAGAGTTTTTTTCTTTTTAGTATTTAAAAATAAATAATTTTAAAATTACTTTAAAATTGTTTACAAGCAATGTTGTACAACTTATGCTTAAGTATATTATTATAAAATTTGCAAAGGAATAATAAAAACCGGTCAAGTGCGAGTCGGACTCGCGCACGAAGGGTTCCCTACCATTTTCTATAAAAACGGCAAAAAAATCACGTTTGTTGTATGGTAGCCCCATTAAATATTTATTTTATTCTGTTTTTTAGTATTTGTTGTTATAGCGGCAACAGAAATACATCATCTGTGAAAAATTCAACTGTCTAACTATCACGGTTCATGAGATACCGCCTGGTGACAGACGGACAGCGGGTACGGAACCCTAGAAATGAGTAACTTCGCATCGCTAGGCCGAGCCTGTACTTCAGGACGCAGTTCACTTTCCGGAAATGATGACCAATAATTACAGTAGTTGGGTTTTACGTTTACATTTCATATCAGTCAAAAAAGAAAACTTTTTGTATGTCTGTTACCTCATAATTTCGTCATTTATGAATCGATTTGAAAAAATCTTTTTTATGTGAAATTATGTAATAAAATACTTTTCGATTGGTTTTTAAATCAAAATAGCTGGAAAAAATATGTCATCCAAGTAAACGAAATTGCGTTTTTGCTAAAGCAAAAGTGGTGTTTTTAGGTTATTTGAAGTTGGTTCAAATATAACTTACAACACATATCATATTAGCATATGGTGTGAGTGTTGTGTGAGTGTTATGTAAGTGTTATGTAAGTGTTGTGTGAGTGTTGTGTGAGTGTTGTGAGAGAGTTGTAAGAGAGTTGTGTGTGTTGTGTGAGTGTTGCGAGAGAGTTGTGTGTGTTGTGTGAGTGTTATGTGAGTGTTGTGAGAGATTTGTGTGAGTGTTGTGTGAGAGTTGTGTGAGTATTGTGTGAGTGTTTTGTGAGTGTTGTGAGGAAGTTGTGTGAGTGTTGTGAGGAAGTTGTGTGAGTGTTGTGAGAGAGTTGTGTGAGTGCTATGTGAGTGTCTTGTGAGTGTTGTGTGAGTTTTGTGAGGAAGTTGTATGAGTGTTGTGAGAGAGTTGTGTAAGTTTTGTGTGAGTGTTGTGAGAGAGTTGTGTGAGTATTGTGGGAGTGTTATGTGAGTGTTAAGTTGTGTGACTTTTAGTAGCTCTTCTGTAGTTTTGTAATCACATGTACGAGTAAGTAGAAAATCTAACACTCACATAACACATGTGTAAATGTATGTTTCTTAGTTGTATGTGTAAGTTTATTGTAATGAAAGGAACCGGTAAAGCAGAAGAACTTATGCGTAAATTAATGCTTAAAGAACGGAGGACTTCAGCATTTCGGTTGAATTAATAAGTTCTTGTAAAATGTTTTCACTACACACACACTGTTCTCTGTGTACTGCAACAGCTACACTGCTTCAACCAGCCTGCCAAGCGTGGTGTTTACGGCAATCCCCCCCTTCTTTGGGAGAGGCCTATGTCCAGCAGTGGACGTCTTGCGGCGGATATGATGATGCTGATGATGATTTTCACTGCCTATTAACATCACATTACAAAGTCCTACATCCTTGCTAGAACCGCCATAATAATCCATGTACCGTTAAAATGACAGCCCCGAGCGCACCGTGTCAATTACGTGAGCTCAGTATTACGTGACGTGTCGCAGCATGCGTTGAATAACAATGCGACGATAAATCATGCGCCCCTGATTACGATATGGATGAGACCCCATTAAATCACTCGCGACTTTTTGTCGTAGGTTTAAGCAAAATGAATTGGTTTCGACGCGAATGTTTGGGCGGAAATGTGAGCTTTGGGAATTGCTTTAAAAATATACTTACATAGCTTTTTGCTGGGAACAAAAAATAATGCTATTATAGTATAAAGGAATATTAAAATGATAAAATATAAGGTATAAAGAGTCCCTAATATGGCATTATTGAATTTATTTTAGATATAAGTTTAGCTATTTTAAACTTTCTCTCTCCTGCATTTGTTTTTTTCTGTGCCCGCAGGGTCCATAATGAACAAAATTTATTTTTTTAAATTTACCACCTAAGTACACAATGCAAATAAAGTTTGAGTATGAGAGTATTTGAGAAAATAGAAATAAAGTACCGAAGGGAACGTTATTTTTTTGTGCTAGAGCTCCTAATAACGAAATCTTAGAGACTCTAATAATTGATTTTTACTTACGACTTTATGGCATTACACGAAACAATATACATACATAGATATTATAAGCTTATTTTTAAATCCATTTCTCACAATTGATCTACTAGTTAAATTTGTTATTCATGTGCCTTCTGAATAATTAAAAGTCGCTAGGTAACTTAGTCTTCTGCAATATACGGTATTTTATTGCGTGAACCACTCGATACTTGCTGCCTCCAATTCTCTTTAATACCCTAACGGAGTCTGTGTCTCTTGATAGCTACAACCTGGGGTCTCTAAATCAAGAGCAAAAAGGTTACTCACATACAAAAAGCACGCGCTCCATCGTCGACCACATCATCACTTACCACCAGGTGAGATATTGGTCAAACGCATAACAAGAATTAACCAAAAAATTTGTTTTTACAAAATCTATCTTAAAAATCCATAAAAAATACGCCATATGTGCTACCCATAATCTCCCACTCACAAATCATTGTTAAAAGCAAAACCTAATAGTGAATAAATAAGTGTAACTGATAACACGAGAAATGAACCCATTAGCAGGTTGACAGTGGACTAGTGACCTACTTAATAGCGCCAGTCACTGGCAGCTAGTAGCAAGGGAAACGCACTCGATACCATAACATATCCAGCATTTTAACGAAGAACGTTTTAACCAACCTTTGCGTTAAACAAAATAAGACTCTAAAGTTGTAGTGTTGCAAGGTGTAAAATAAGTTCTAAGGGTTATGGCGCTTACGGCGTTCGTTTTCGAATATAGGATTTTAGTTTAACGGCTCAGTTGTAAGTCCGTTATCTAGATTACTAGTAATGAAAACATACAGCTTATTGGAAAGCAATTTTGTAAGTAGTTCCATATTGGGGTATTAACTTTATTTTACTGTCCTTATAAAACATGGTTAAACTTAGGTATGAGATATATTTCATACCTACTAAGGATGTGTATATATGTGTATTGATATCACTATTTAAATCGTCAATTCATGGACCTTATGTTTAAAACTTTGGGCTCTAGAAAAACTAATACTATTCCAACGAAAACAACTGCCAAATAGCACAAAATGTATAGGATTGAGCTGCTCTACCGAAATGTGACGTAGTTAAAACAACACAAAATATTTTAGCATAGATATTCATATTTTCTATCGTTGATCGAATATCACTTTTCAAGGCCCTCTTGGAATTCATAATGTGCAAAATGAAAAACTATAAAACTTCACCTCAATTCAACCACAACCGCATATTAGACTCGACAATATGAAATCATAAAACATCACTAAATTCTCTAACAACAGAATACAGCGGAGAATAGCTAAATTCTTCGAAATATTACACGACAGTGCTGCTATAAAATGCCATCGATTATTACACCCCCTCCGCCTTTTCCAGATTCAAAAATTTTCACTTTCAACTCTTTAATCTGAAATCACTTATTTTTTAGAAATACGCGTATTTTAACATCCTTAAAATGGGTTAATAGTAACGAAAGTATGGTAACGTAAGAACTATAAATATTAAACTTCAACCCAATCCCATCCATAGCCGCTCATACGGACAGCATACCGACAACATAACATCAGAAAACAACGCTACAATATTTAACATACAACCCAACAAATCCTTGGAAATATAACACGACGGAAGACTTAGGTATATAACGTCGTCAATTAATACACCCCTTCCGACCAAAAGACATAAAGTTTACTTTAAACCCTCTTTTGAGTTCACGTCTTTTTTTAGATATATTATGAACTAAAGAGATTCATGCTAAAACATAACATTCTTGAAGTGGGGTAACTATAAAACTATAAATATAAAACCTCATCTCAATCCCAACCAACCGCACATACCTACCGCCCGACAACATATAATCACAAAACAACGGTAAAATATCTAACAAACAACAAATCCTTGAAAACAAAACACGACAGAGCAGTTATAAAACGTCGTAGGTTATTACACCCCCTCCGCCCCTCTCTCGGATTTACAAAGTTTACTTTGAACCCTCTATTGAGTTCACGTTTTAACATCACCTTGTTTCTGTTCGAGAGAATTTAAAAAGTTTTGTGTCGTGTTGTTAAAAATTATGGACAGTAAGATGAGTTTACTGAGTGGTCGTATAGAATTTTATTTACGAGTGTTACTTATTGGTAAGAATCTATCTTTCCTCGACTATATTGGGGTCGGCTTTCAGTCTATCCAAATGCCTTCTAGTATAAAACATGGAGCGACAGTCTTTCTGACCTTCATAGCCTAGTCACTGGGTAACACTGCTGGGTTGCTTGTCTCCCTCCGTCGAGGGGAGTGTGGCAGCGGTCGGGACGATTGGGCTGTGTGCCTGATCCCATCTATACTATATCTATACTAATAATAATAAAGCTGAAGTGTTTGTTTGTTTGAACTCGCTAATCAGTGGAACTATCAGTCGGATTTGGAAAATTATTATATGATAGCCACATTCATGACGAATGCTATAGGCTATACGGGAGCGGGAAATTCTTATGGGAACAGGAAAAACGGGATATGCGTACGAAGTCGCGGGCAAAAGCTAGTCATTAGATATTTAGTGTATATATCCTTTTCGTTCTGTATCCAAGAGAAAACTGTCGACAACCTGTATAGCAGTTTGGCAGATGATAATTACCTATGTGTTCCTATTCTTTCAATGTCAAAAAAGAAAACACCCATTTTATTCCTATACTTAGGGACTTGGAGGTCTTTTAGTCAAGAGTGAATAGGCAAGCGTACTAAATTATCGACCACATCATCGCTTTTCATCATGTGAAATTATGATCAAAATCGAGCTCATTAAAAAAGTCCCGTCTGCATGTCTTCTCTACATACAAAGCGAGTTTATAGACCTAAAAACCCAACTTTATTACCCGGACGCGACTTTTCAACGAGTTTTCATCAACGTTGCGTTGTGTTGTAAGCTCAATAAAACTTTTCTTTTGCCAGCTAATAGGGATTCTGGAGTTAATGCTGAAATCCGGTTTGTAAAGAATAATGTAATAAAAGCAGGGTATGAAAACGTCTGATATTTCGATTCAAGTGTTAAAACATTTTATTACTCCTTATTCGGAAGTATGGAAATAAAATTATTGTGTCTATGTTTCTTATCCCACTCTTCTGTCGCAGGTCTCATTCATCATTTGCCTAGTCTTTTCCCAACTATATTGGGGTCGGCTTCCAGTCAAACCGGATTCAGCTGAATACCAGTATTTGACGTGGAGCGGCTGCCTACCTGACCTCCACAACCCATTAACTGGGTAACACGGTAGTTCTTGGCACGACTGGAGTCAGATTTACTGGCTTCTGACAATCCGTAACGACTGCCAAAGATCTACAAATGACAGCCGGGACCAACGGTTTAACGTGCTTTCCGAGGCACGGAGGAAACTCGGTATGTTAGGATGGCCATGCCCAGACCAACCTTGGCAAGCGTTGCTTAACCTTGATCGACCCGTGCGGCTATTATTCTTTAACCACGAGCTCCTAGCTCTTCTGTCGCAGGTCTGCTGAAAGAAATATCTATTGAAATAAGCAGTATCTATGTTCTTTTCTCTGTAATCAATTTCCTTTTTTAAGTATATTGTGTGTACATAAATAAATAAATAAATGATTGTATAACCCAGTTGATGTGCCGAAACTGCAAATCAAATTTTTCTGTTCTACTTTCGGTAGAACTTGAAAACACTTAATCTTAATTTCAAGTTCATTATAAGTACATCTAATCTCTTTATTACGGTAATTTTTAATGAATAATTTCGTTAGTGTTAAGGTACAAGCCATAAACTGCGGGGCAAAGATCACGGAAATATGTCGCTACCAGAAACGGCATTGTCAACATCTTCCACACAAAGCATAGTCTAGAAGAGCTACTGAACTCACGGCGACTTTCGCGACCCAGCGCTGGGCATGCCGCAATTGCGGCAGTATGGCCCCTCTTTGCGGAGTGGCTGGAGGGGCGCCAAGGCGTCCTCACCTTTCGCCTGACACAGGAACTCACCGGACACGGCTGTTTCGGAAGGTACTTTTTTCGGATTCAGCGGGAGGACACGCCCGGGTGTCAGCACTGTGAGGATCGCCCGGAAGACCTGGTGGAGCGTACGGTGGAGGTCTGCCCTGCTTGGGCGGGGCACCACCGTGTCCTCGTCGAGGAGGCGACCTCTCGCGTCTGGCCCTGGTTAAATCCATGGTCCAGAGCGAAGAGGCTTGGGTAGTGGTCACCTCCTTCTGCGAAGCAGTAATGCTAGCGAAAGAAGAGGCAGGCCGCGCGGGGGAGGGCAAGGTCTTCGCCCCAACCACCGCTACAGAAGAAGACGCCCCGGGCGTCGGGAGTCTCAGGGCAATCCCCGGCCACCAGACGGCGAGCGTTGGGTGGCTCGTTGTCCGATCACCACTAGGCCCGGGTCGATGGCGCGTTGTGGTCTACGCGCGCCATAAAGAGATGTCAGCATAAGAGACGGGGCCAGCTAGGGCCAGAGCTTGCCAGGGTTGCGGAATTTGTTCGAAAGAGTCACCGCGGCCCTGGAACGTAAAAAGCTTTAGAAAGAACACGAATGGGTTTTAATCAGTAAGAGTCGAACTCACCGAATAGGCTGACAATAAAAATATAAAAAAAAACCTATTTTACTATTTATGTAACACTCAAAACGTTTTGGGAATAATTTTGAGTGGAGTAGAAGTGGAGAGATAGCTATAAGCTGAGGATTTTTAAGTCAAAAGTCAAGAATCGAGAAAATAAGCTAGGTTCTTAAGTGATGTGCTAACTATGGCATTTGATTTTTATTTATATAAGATCCCAATAGATGAACGAACTTTTAGAAATCATTCAGACCACCAAAATAAGAACAATGATAAAAAAAAAATAAGAAAACCAGTTACACCAACATTTTTAGTGTATCTTCGTCAGCTGATTTTTTTTCACATCACATCCATGTCTTTGTTATCTGATAATTTTGATATTACAAATATGTAGGTGCACATGACCTCGTGACGTACCACCAGCACACTAGAACATTTATTATTTTAGGTCAAAATAAAATCTTTGTTATTTGTCATCAAATTTGTCCACCTATTTTAATGGAACCTTATATAGGTAGTTGTAAATGGCTTCTCCAGTCGCTTTGATTCCGTGTTCTGTGCTACCAAGCGCGACGCCATAATTCAGAAACGTGGTTTCGGTTTTGACAGCTAAAGCAGAAATTCAATAAAACGCAAACCTTGTTATTAAACTACAGAAATATTTACTTCATATTGAAAATAATGACGTAATATTCTGTTATGTTCAGGTTCACCTATGAACTAAGTTTCAAGACAGCGTTTGGCAGGTTTCTAAGCTAATACTTGGCCAAAGTCAGTCAAAGTCACATAGTTCTTAGATGTAGAACATTTATGATGTCAAATTTATTTATTTATTTCGTAAGAATGCAACTTAGGCTTTGGCAAAGATCCAAGTGATACTGAAATTAGAATAGTAGTCTTAATGATTCAAGGTAGATACCCACATATCCTGGTCGTGCCCGGGACGTGGTTCGTCCGGAGTTCAAAAAATAATTACGGTGCAATTTTTTTTAAATTCATTCACAGACGTCGGTGTCCGCCCCGTGCCCGGGACGTATTCACGTCATGACAAAGTACGGCCCGGCCCGGCCCGGCTTGGCCCTGATATGTGTGGATCATCCTGTAAGGTTCAAGATTAGAAAAAAGAAAGAGAGAAAAAGTATTCAACTGACACAAAACGTCATACTCACATTTTTTTTTTTTTTTAGATTTGATTCAGTCATCATCAGGTTTCTCTTTTCCTATCATAGAACTCTGCGTCTTACATACTTGTGTATTTGTCGTCATCACAGTCAGTGTTCCGACCATCCATCATTTATTTGCTCCACCCCTACTCTACACAACGTCTAATAGAATAAACGCAACACCTGAAGAGGGGGCATTGTACTTATCATTATGAACAACTGTTACTCATCTGCCTAGCCTTTTCCCAACTATATTGGAGTCGGCTTCCAGTCAAACCGGTTTCAGCTGAATACCAGTATTTTACGTGAAGCGGCTGCCTACCAGACCTCCACAACCCATTAACTGGGTAACACGGTACTCCTTGGCAAGACTGGTGTCAGATTATCTGGCTTCTGACTATCCGTAACGACTGCCAAAGATCTACAAATGACAGCCGGGACCAACGGCTTAACGTGCTTTCCGAGGCACGGAGGAGTCTCGGTATGTTAAGATGGTCACCCATCCACAGACCAACCTCGGCAAGCGTTGCTTAACCTTGAAGACCGACCCGTGCGGCTGTTATTATATAGCCACGAGCTCCTATGAACAACTTTTACTACGGGACCAAAACTAAAATCGCAAAAAAAAATCGACTTCTTCATACATTTCTGTGCGCATAACTCGACAAAATGTACTGAACATTTGATTTTTTTTTTTGTAATTTCGGGTTTGTCCCATAGTGTATAATGATCCATAGCAATAAACGCAATGCAATATCAGGTATTGCGTTTATTCTGTTACAGGTTGTACATAAAGTCATCACAATTCATGCTCAAACTTTCTTCACGACATTTTCAAAGAAACAACACAGAATTAAACATTATGTCAATAACAAAAAAACATGGTTAAAATTTTTAGTACAACCCTAAACCAGTTTCGTGTTTAGTTTAGATTTAAACCACGCTAAACATGGGTTTTGTGGGATCGGAAGTTAAACACGGATTTATCTAGTATCAGAAACTTTTGTCGCTTCAGATAAACAAGCTTTGAAACCTTGTTTATTGTGTCTCTTGAGGGATTTTGTGTTGGTTTTAGAATACAATTTCTGTTTTTGTTACGTGATACACATCGAATAGCAGGTATTTATTTCCTGTTTTGCTTATATTGTCCCACAGCTGGGCAAAAGTTATTTTTAACCGACTTCAAAAAAGGAGGAGGTTCTCAATTCGGTTGTAAGTTTTTTTTTGTATGTACATATGTTACCTCATACATAATTTATTATTCAATTTGAAAACTTCTTTCTTTATATAAAAGGTGCATACTTTTCAATTGGCCTTAGAATTTTCATGAATATAGGTTTGGTAGTTTGGTTTTTAAATAAAAATAGCTGGAATAAAATGACATCCAAGTAAACGCAATTGCATAATTTGCTTTCCTGTAACTTTCCAGAGGTGTTGTTTTTTAGTGGTACCCCACACTTAGATTGTAACCCCCACATTTTGGGGGTAACACTAAAAAATTAAAAATATTTTTCTTCTCCAGTAAATCCGTCAGGTATGAGTTCAAATCGTCACGCCAGCATTTCATTGGCCTGCCTCGGTTACAACGCCAGCCATCAAGCAACTACTGCCTGACGATCTGAGCCCATCGTTCTAACTGCAACCGGTACGAGTGACCCGTCCCACTGTAGCCTCACAAGCTCATCGCCAACATTAGCGATGCCTGTTTTAGATCGTATTATGGTGTTGCGAATTCGATCGGTGAGTTTAGTTTAGGAGCATGAACATATTTACAAGAGCTTCTTATATTACGAAGGGGAGTGAACTGCCTCGCTAGTCCCTAATACTCATCCCCTAAGGGGAGTGAACAGGTCATTTGCCAGTTTCTCCGATGAACAGTCCCATGGGCATATGACTTGTCTCTAATAAATCTGATATCCTGTATTTGTGCTATTTAATTATTTTTTATTCTCAGATTTTTTTTCCTAACTGGATTTCAAAGTAGCAGTCAGATAATAATGAATAATAATGTTTCGTTCAACGTAAGCTCTTGTATCATAATAAAGTGGCTACTTTATCTAGAGCTAAAATCACTCTTTAGTATTATCATAAGTCCTCCTCGTTTATTGTATAAATTAAACAGTCGAAGCAAAATAAGTGAACAATATCTTTGTTATTTTTGGTGTTTACGAATGTCAAAGCAAAACTGATCTACATAGTTGGATTTCAGGTTTGTGACTATTTCGTTGGGCTGCAACGGTTGTAAGCCTGGAATCCGTTGCTCCTCATATGTATTGCCTCTTTCTCCTTCCTTTTAGCGATAAGACCACCCATTGTTAAACCGTACTGTTTTTAAGCTCCTAATATAATTATTAGGAACTTAAAAACATGGTGTACAATCTAAAGTCATTTAGGCAGACTATACTGAAAATCAGAACTTTTCAGTCAGAAATGTATATAAAGATAGATAAAACGTCGCCCGCTCGTCACCGCTTCCCAGCGTTTTAGCTTTTAACTGGTGAATAAAGAGTATTTCTATTCTATTTCCCACTGTCCCATCAGTAAGCCATTCAGGTTGTCGGTTACCTTTGTATAATAATTCGTAAACTCATATTACGAAATATCTCAAGTCTGTAGTTCGTAATATCAAAGCAGCCGTCAGTCGTGGAGGTGTGAGATTGTTGACTTGGTCGTTATCGCTGCGGTGGCGTCACGTGAAGCACTCACGGTATAATTCGGATTTGTTCGCGCTTTGTACACAGTTAACCTAAATAATAGTTGGTTTATTAGGTTACTCTATAGAAAGTGAACAGCCAAACTTGTTTATAGAAGTACTTAAAAAGTTTCTTGAATCTCTTCAACAAATAAACTCAGAAACTGTTTTTCAGGAGAAATTTCCATTTTTATCTTATTTTGGTGGACTACTGTTAAATTATAATACTGCTAGTCGAATCACCACTAAATTGCATAATCAGCCTTATATGCTGATTATGCAATCCCACTGCTGGGCACTGGCCTGCTCTCCGTGAGAGAGAGTGGGCTTGACCACCTCGCGAGCCCAGTGTGGAGTGGTTAATGTTACATGTTTCCGAATGATTTGTTTGTGGATTTGCTGGTTTTCTCACGATGATCTCCTTCATTGTTTTGAAAGTATTGTTGATAAAATTAATTACAGAAAGTAAAGCACCTGCCTTGATTCGTTGCCACGACCTAAATCTTGTTAATCGAGGCCGAAACCACTGCCTCCGCTTTGACTTTTGCCCAATGTTACATTTTTTTTTGGATCCCTAGTTATCAAGTTATATCCCTGTATTTAAACAAACGATCAAACATTTCATCCAATCACAATTAGCAGATTAAACAGCCCTGTTTACTTTATCAGATCACAAGGACAATACCATTTGCATTCGTATGACTGTTTTATCGCAGACACTTCTGAGATTTGACTCCAGAATTTTTATTGGTCACTCACTGACCGCCCTTAGTATTTTTATGTTGGCATTGTATTGAGCAATTTCTGGCTGCAAGCCAGCATTTATTAAATAAACAAATAACACTATTTTGTGTTGACCATTCATCGGGTCATTTGTATGAAAATATCCGGAGGCGGAAATCTATGAAGGTCTCCGGCCTCCCCATAATATATTGGATAAAATATGTCGGAATGAAAGCACGTCTGCGTGAACAAAAACAGCTTTTTTTTAATAGCTGTCGCCGATCCATCTTTTTTGTTTTCTGTCGAATTTTGGGACTATATTATATTCGTACGTGAAAATGGGAGGCGGATTTAAGGCGTAGCAAGGATTGGAAATAAGGCATTCATAATGTTAATAGAACGTGTTTATTAAACTAAAATGTTTACCTCTATGAAAAATGTTTGAATATAATTATGTACCTATGTATGTATTAGATTACCAGCAGCCAGCAGCATAAAAATCGGGATCAGAATCCTATGACCTTTTCCGACTTCCAATCTATCTCAATGCCAATTCATTAACATTGGTTTAGCAGTTAACGCAATGATGTGTAACAAACATTTAGTTATTGCGCATTTATAATATTAGTATTGATTTACTTATACCAAGAAGTCAGTATTAATCAACGCACAAACAATCAAGCTTCCAGCAAATATATGTTTGTATATAATTACTTAACAACTTGAAACCAATTCCTAGTATTTTTCCACGTTCATTCTTGGAAACAGACCAATCAAGCCGGCTCTTTCAAAACCACACTTTACGAAGCATTGCCTATATCCAAATTAATTTAAACTAAATTCCCTGACTGTGCGGGTAAGGGGAGGTGGGGAGGGGGTCGTAAACCCCGGATTTATTGCATGCCACGTTACGTTTGTGGAGGTTTATTAATTCGCCAGATTTCGCGTCAGGACGCAGGCGGTTTAGATAGATTAATGATTTATCAACTCAAACAAAGATTTAGATTTAATTTGACGTACCTATTGTCACGTCTGTATTTCCCAAAGTGAGAGTTGTATCTATATTACATCTAAACTTCGCAAGTTATCTTGTAATTGAGTGCAAGCTTATTACCGTCGACCAGATTCTGACTAAACTGCTCCAATTTCAGTTTGAAAAACCCAATAACGCTTTACAGAGCTGGGAGTTGAACCTGGAATGTTCAATTGTTTTTTTTTTCTAACACCATGACAAAAACTGTGGCAGGCTTTGTGTTGGAGATTTTACTAGCCATTTTTTCCGTCGTTTTCTTAGACATATTCCCTATCTTAACCTTTTGCGTGTCTTAAGTTACACAGTTCGACATAAGAAAAAATGCTCCAAATGTCTTGAGTCGGACAGTTACACTTAAGGGCTTGGTCAGGATTGGACGATAAAAATCTGTTAAGACACGCAAAAGGTTAATAAGCAAGGTACACGGAACATTCTTATGTGACTGCCCAAATAAAACCCGAGACAAATTGTTCACTAGATATCAATCTCTATTTTCTAGCTCAATGTTTGTATGTACTATGTGACGTCACATTATAAGTATAAGTATAAGTATTAAAAGATGCTTAGACACCTTGAAACAAGAAAATACTTATTCGAATTCAAGAAATATTGAGCTGGTAGTTTTATTGTTGCACAGTGCTAACACTTTTCAGAGTTTTCCTATAAACAAGTCATGAACAAGTTTACTTTACCACTTTATTACAACTTACAAAACTAAAAGATATATAAAACCTAAAACAACAGCATGCAAAAAAATGTTTACATCGCCTTTATGAGTCAATAAACCACTTAGATCATAAACGTTGCTACGGCGTAGCACATGCTACGGCGTAGCATTGCTACGCCAGCTACGATGTTGTAAAATTGGTCCACTGTACAAGAGCAAGAAGAAGAAGAAGAAGTTGTGCAAGAAGCTTTACAAAACATTTATTCACAACTTAATCCAAACAGGCTTCTTCTGGGTAAACTCACTTCATCATCGACTTTGTCTCTGTCATCTCTGACCTAAACTAGAGTCAAGAGCAAACCCATCTCAAATAAAAATTAAAATTTGTTTGTTTGTAAGTGGAATTACTGATTTGATTACAGATTACAGGAGAATTGATATACTGAGTGAAAGCTACACTATCGCTGATTTTCACATGCAATTATTATCCCCAAAAATACATTGTTTCTGTAGGACAGGCCCATGGAACGAAACTGCATAAAAAGTTATTTCAAAATCATTATCACCGCATACCAAACACCTATTAACCAAAATTGGTGAAAGCGACTTTGTTTTCCTGATTCATTTAACAAGCTAATTCTATTCATCATATCTGGCTGGAAAGCAGTCGAGCCTCCAGCGATTTTCAACGCCTGTATAATCCACTTAAAGTTATAGACGATTGGTTAGCCACAGAATAGTAATCACAAAAGGTCAACTCCGTACAACTATTAGAAACAGGTGCACACAACACACACAGTCAGTCAATGCATTCGTACAGCGATCTTAAGGCCGATGTTCACCAAACCAGCGATTAGTGCATAGTATTATATCCCCACTCTACCGAATTAATTTTGAACAAATAGTGTATTCTATCTTCGTTATATCTATAATAATAATAATAATAAATTATTTATAGAGAGCAACGAAGACTCAAATAGTGTTAGTAACAATAAATAAACTTATAATTATGTTAGTGATACACTCAAAACAACAATTAAAAAAACACACACAACAAATAAAATCATTACTTCAACATTCCACATGAGATACTGGAGCAACGATTTACAATTCGGCAGTCCAGCCTGCCAGCAATCATGCCCAGTATGCTGTTGGAACTGGCTCGCACTCTGCGCACCAAGGACGCACATCTTTTACGCATTAATGCATAAATAAGATATAAATAATATTTTTTGTGTGTTTGTCTGTCTATTTGTTCCGGCTAATCTAATCTCCAGAGTGGCTAGACCGAGTTTGACGGCAGATAGCTGATATTATAAGGAGTAACTTGGGCTACTCTTATTTAAGAAAAAGAATTTGGATTCCGTGCAGAGAAATAAAACCAGAATTTTCATGCGGGATCTCCGAATCAGGTTGAACGATTTTAGCGGCAGATAGTTGATGTTAGAAGGAGCAACCTATTTAAGAAAAATAAATAGGGTTCTGAGCAAACCCATACCATGAAAATACTATTCACGCGGGCGAAACCGCGGGCAGAAACTAGTTCCAGGACGCTAGTGCTCTTAGGATTAGGACTAGCATTTGACTGGGATAGTCTAAGGACTATCCTGGTCCCTATCGCTAGTCCTAAGGGCATTTTTCATCTTTCGCTGTATGTGAAGCTTGTAAAGATTTGTAATAAGTACGAGCGCTTACACTGTTTGGAGCCAACCTTCTGCACGTTTATGTGTGCTGATATCGAACGAAGCCGGTTCTCTTCTCGAAGAACTATTTAAGTAAAATAGGTAATCGCCCCGTACTTAGTGAACTTAACGGCTGAAGAACTAAGTAGTAAAGGCTAAGTTTTAGTTTTACTTAAGTTAGGTTTGTTTTCCCAGAGAGCTGTTTGTGTTTAAGACGTCTTTGGTAGAATTTTTTGTTTTAGTATGGTGGTTTAACATCTCATTATCATTTTGAGACTTAATTTTAAATCTATACTTGTGCCTCTATTGCCTCATGGCTACGCCAAATAGGTCAAGTTCAGAATAATGCTAGACAACTAGGAGTTGCCTGACGCTAAATTTTAAATTGAACCTTAACTGATACGTATGCAAATCATTTATATGAAGTATAATTCATTTAGAGGTATGAACTAAATATATTAAATGTACACGTAAATATGATTTATGTGTAGTAAATTATAAAATTTATAAATGGGTAAACCTTCTACGCTAACTGCCTAAAAGCGATAGTTTGGATATTGGGTGATCAGATTAAGATTCAAAACATTAAGAAAAAAAAAACCTGAATAACAAAACCACATTATGAAGTAGTACCGTAAGAACGTGGATGAACTTGCAAATAACAACTAGTATACTACAAAACGTAGGTTTGTTTAAAAAGACGGCACGGTATCTGTTCCAGACCCCTTTGTGTTTGGTACATCAGCAATCCTTTTGTTCTTTGATAAAATATACACATTATAAGTCGTAGGCTATAGTTTCTGAGTATCACATTGCATATCTTTTGTTTTGTTTCCCACAATATAAGCTAACTAAATCTACTTTGGGTCGTTCGCCCTTTAACAGTGAAAAGTTTTGGTAGCTAGAACTTCTATTTTTCTTAGTACGATTTGTTGCGGGTTTGGCCACAAAACATGTTTCAGTACGGTGTTTTTTCCGGTGGTTGACATTATAAATCTTAACTTACCTACAAGAGCAAAATACGGGGCTTTACTGGCAGTGTTGATAAATAAGTAGTAAGTGCAGGTAAAATGTTACTGAAACATGTATCTAATCTTTTACACTAACCCTTAAGCTGAATATGAATAAAAGAGAAATCGTAGGGAAAATAAAAAAATGCTTATATTCGATATGACGTACAAAAATAGACAGGAGCCAAGGAAAAAACAAAAGGGTAATAGTATAAAGGATTAGAGGTGCCGGAAATAGAGTTGAATGGCTGCCTTAGGAGAGGCCTATGTCCAGCTGTGTACAAAACTAATAGGTAAATGAGGTTGCGTTGTCAAGTCCCTGCTGAACGCAAACCCATTTTACTCACCCAAAAAAATGTTTAACACCCTTCGTTAAATTGTCCGCTATCATTTTAGAACCATAGTGTTATTTCTTTCAAGTCATTTTTGACATAACTTAGCTTCAGATTCTTGGTTCCATTGCCGACTAGCTTGCTTGAGTCCATAGATTGAATTATGTAAGCAACACACATGTGCATTTTATTTAATGCATTTAGGCCGTGACATGTAAATTTCTATATCTTGAAGAAAATGCACACGGAATGGTAGCAGAGGAATCCGTGGATTGGAACCGCGCTCTGCTACCATATTCATATTCAACTCCATTAAATATCAAAACTAACGCTAATTTATCACTACAAACCTTCAACATTTTGAGTCTAGCAATGTATGTGATAAAACTATTTATGACATACTTCGTTTTTTTTTTACAGGACCGCGTTTCACCACTATCTTGCCTCATGGGAAGTTGTGGTCAAATCGCGTGCTATGCAGTCCATTTATTCTCTTGATCTATAGACCCCAAGTTATTCCAACCTTTCATGTAACACTAACTCCAGCAAATGAAAGTATTCCCATTAAATTTTGTCCGTATTATGTTCCTTTACAATTTTCGACTTTTTATTTCGTCATACTTTAAATCAGGTTAGATTGTAATCATAAGTTTATTAAAAAAAAAGCGTGTTCGCTTTCTGTCGTGTGCGAGATGATTTGTCTGCATCCCTGCCACTCGTAATCTCTGTCCATCCATCGCTACCAGTCAACACAAAACTCAATCAATTAACAATCAAAAACCTCGCTAAAGTGCTTACCAAACAAACAATTGACTGTGTTTGCCGATTCAGACATATCTATCAAACAAACGGACGGCTCGCCCGCAGTATTCTTGATACAGCCACATTTTGTGATGCAAATCTGAACGGCCGTGCATAAGCCGTGTCAAAACACGGGCTAATCCCGCCATCGATCTGTTTTTGACGTGAATACCGTTTTAAGCCCATAGTTATGATCAGCAGACATTCTGGTGATTGGCTGCCTTTTGTATTGCCTTGGTATCGGGATTTTGTCATCAGATTATCTCAATAGGCTTTCAGATACTGACCATCTATAGATAAATGCATTAAAAGGGATGCGCGAATATTTTTTGCTTTGATATTCCAGCCAGAAAGAGCAGTTTTTGCATAATAGACACGGTCACAGCTTGCAATTTGCAGGCTGAAGCAGGTTATATTAATATATTTATTACTAGCTGCCGACTGCGGCTCCGCCCGCGTGAATGTCGGAAATTATCCCAAGGGAACATACTCCCGGAATAAATACAATCTCTGTACCAAATTTCATCTAAATCGGTCGAGCCGTTTGCGCGTGAAGAAGTAACAAACATACACACACACACACACACACTTACAAACTTTCGCCTTTATAATATTAGTGTGATAGTGTGATTATCATCAGTCTTATTCTCCAAACAGTGAAGGAAGATATCGTGAAGAAGGCATGTCCTAGAACCAAAAATCGAAGACACGCTCCATCAGTCTACCCACACTTGGCCCTCGTGATGGATTACGGCCCAGTCCCTCACACAGAGGCGGGGCCTATGTCCCAGCAATGGAAACGTTATAGCCTGATTATACATACCAGCCAGTAAGTTTGTTCTTATACTGCATTCCCCATTCAATTTAAGTCCATGCAAGAGAAAACTACAACAAAAAATATACCTACAAATGAAACCAGCTGCGTCTCTCCTCCTTTGTTTCTCTCTCAGCCCGGGGCGTCAAAGCAAAAATCCATAACTTAATTCAATTCATGAACATACATGTAACGATATGGAATCAGATAAATTATCGGCATCCATGGACAATACAGTCACAGTCCGATGGTCGCTTTTCGGTAACAAATTGTACCAGTTCAAAAATTATCTCAAGTGAATACGTATGATAGTGATATCGCGTCACATATGAATAAGGCTGTCACGTCACTTTATACACGAATAATTTTAATTTTATCATTCATTGCATGTGTTTTTTATTCTAAACTATTTTTAATAAAGTCATTCATTTGTCTTTTTTTAGCTTTAAGAAAACTAAAAAGCTAAATAAATATTGTTACAGACTTGTTTGGATTAGAAAATAAAGTTGTTTGTATCTGTCTGTGAGGCTGCGCTGTTCTCTTAAACTAGGTATACAATGGATTTGGTAAAACCTAAATGTATTTCAAATTTCTAGAGATAACTCCCAATCCGCATGTTGCCAATGAAATTAATAAGGAGGTTTTTATTATAATCATAGTTTATCTACTTACAAACAAGTTTTAAACTATGAACTACAAAAGTTAAGGTATTTAATTCGAATTTAGTAACCTCTGGAGCCATAGTCATTACTTCCCTATTACCTGCAGTTCAACCTGTGCAATTTACTTCTCATTATTATATATGTATTTAAAAATTCTCTTATTTTTTAACAATGTAATTATAATTATTTGTAAAACTTGGGTTTAATGAAATTAGTACAGAAATCTCTATATTATGTTTTTTTTGCGAATATCATGCCACGATTACTGATAAATGACGGCTCAAACTTATTCATAATAATTCTTGAGACATTTTAAATGAAAAAAGTCGCAACAACAAATAAATAAAGTAGCTAAGTAAGAATGAACTTCGGAAGACTTCATTTCCTAAATTAGCTAGGCCTCTTCGAGAGACAAGTGTATCTGTCACATTAGTTTAATGTACCGTTAACAAAAACGACGGATGGCAATTACTCAGCCAAGTCGCACGGAAGATAATTATCCCTACCCTAAGATGGCTGCCAGGAAATTAAAAATAAAAAAAAATTATTACTGAATCTTTTAATCCTTTGCCTATTAAAAATGTATTTGTTAATTCATAAATTACTTTACGAAGTCTCCGTTTTGGGTAACTCGTTTTCAAGTAAATGTCTTTTAGTCGTTATAAAATGATTCAAGAGGTTTTAAAATGTTGAATGTTTCCCTTTAATAATAATCAGCAAATTTATTGATTGAATCAACATTAAATTCAAGGTCAGATTATTCATAAAATAATAACATAGATTAACTCACATTACACATGAAAACATTGCTATAAATCTAAAATCATCAAACTTTTAATCGTTTAAATCACATTACAAATGATGGATGGAAGGAAATTAACAAAAAGGATTATAGTAAAAGTGTAGAGGGGGCTCTAGAAGGACATAGTTTATTACTGACCTTATTCGGGATGTCCTTGAAAATGGACGACAGAGTAAAGCTCGCATTCGATGTCTGAGATTTGCGTGAAAAGATGCATGAGATGTTGAAGTTGTACGTACCATTTTTTGGTGTGCTCATAGGAAGTTTTTTTTTACTATTGATAGGCACGGGTTTCACCACTATCTCACCTGATGGTAAGCGCTGAGGTGGTCTTAAGGGGGTAAGGCTCCTCTTTGGGCAGTGGCTGGAGAGGCGCCACGGCGTCCTCACCTTCCACCTGTCGCAGGTACTTACCGGACACGGCTGTTTCGGGAGGTACCTGTTTTGGATTAAGCGAGAGGACACGCCCGGGTGACAGCACTGTGAGGATCGCCCGGGTGACAGCATTGTGAGGATCGCCCGGAGGACACGGTGGAGCATACGGTGGAGGTCTGCCCTGCTTAGGCTGAGCACCGCCGTGCCCTCGTCGAGGCGATCGGCAGCGGCAACCTCTCGCGTCCGGCCCTGGTTAAATCCATGGTCCGGAGCGAGGAGGCTTGGGAAGCGGTCACCTCCTTCTGCGAAGCAGTAATGCTAGCGAAGGAGGAGGTAGGCCGTGCGAAGGCAAGGCCTTCGCCCCAACCGCCGCTACAGGAGATGACGCCCCGGGCGTCGAGAGTCGCAGGGCGACCCCCGGCCACCGCCGGCGCGGGCCTGCGGACGGCGAGCGTTGGGGGGCTCGCTGTCCGATCACCACCAGGCCGATCGATTCGATCGCGCGTTGTGTTTCACGCGCGCCTCAAAGAGATATCAGCATAGAAGACGGGGCCCGCTAGGGCTAGGGTTGCGGAATTTGTTCAAAATAGTCACCGCGGCCCTTAAACGCAAAGGGCTTTAGAAGGAACACGGATGAGTTTTAGTCAGTAAGAGTCTGACACGCCCTTCCGCTCCACCCAAACACAGGCTCTGGCAGAGAATTCCACACCTTAGACGTACGCACAATGAATGTGTACCCGAAACGTTTTGTGCATATGAGTGCGAAGTTATGTTTTTTTTTATGAAGTAAAATATATATTTTTCTGAACTATGCTGGGGTCGGCTTTCAGTCTATCCGGATGAATCAGAATACCAGTATTTTACGTGGAGCGGCCTGACCTCCTCAACCCTCCTCTTCCTCGCGTCATATTCCTTATCTCTGTGGGTCGATCGTGAATCCTCCGGCGGTAAATTTCTTCTTTACAATGTCTCTCCACCAGTGTCTGTCCTTAGCATCATGGAGCGCATCACGCAGCTGGATGTTGAGTGTTGAACAGATTTGATCGGACCATCCAATAGGGCTGCCACCTCTCGTCCGTCTGGCCTCTATCTTGCCTGTCACCATAAGTTGTTTGAGCATGACCATCTTTTCGGGCTATGTGGCCAAAGAATTCCAGGATCCTCCACAACCCAGTAACTGGATAATTAAGAATAATATAATGTTGTGTCAAAATAATAATGTTACTCTATATAATTATGTCTCAATAGATAAGGCCGTTTCATTGATTTACAAATCACACATTTTTAGCGTTATCCCGTCAAAATTATGTCACTATCTTTAGGTACCTGTCTTTTAAACAGCCTTGTTTTTTCCAACTATTTTGAGGTCAGTTTACAGTATATTTTACATGAAGTGACCTATCCGACCTCCACACTCCAGACCCAGTAACACAATAAAATACATAACTGGCCAGATAATAAAGTAATAAAAAATATGTGTGCATTTGTTTTTGTCGAAGTCTCTTTTAACTCTGTTATGATTTCAACTGGTTAGTACCTAATTTATGGCCAAGATGCATGGCTAAACGTAATACATTATCTCTTCGTTCGTGGGCAACTGACATAGACATTAAATAATACCCGAAAATGGGGCGTGTGTGTCACGCAACGGAACCAGATTTGCTTGCATACCACTTAACTGGAGACACAAATATTGCTCTATAGTCCTTTGCTAAACTTAAAAAAAATGTTTTTCAAGGGATAACTATTTTTTACATCAGACTGGCAAATCTCGTATTTTAAGGAGCGTTTGCATTCACGTCGCAGTCGAAAACTGTCAAATTTCCCTTTATTTTTTCAATTTTTCGACATTGATTGTCGTTGAGATAATATTGCGACTTGAATTTGAAAGCTTTTTAAGTATGAAAGTTGGCCTTTTAATTTATAAGAGCGATTCCGCACTGCATCCGATCCGAATCTGTAAAAATACGTTCCGAAATAGTCATAGAACTATTTGTATGGTAGTTAACGCACTAGATCTGACTTCCGTAATCCGATTTCCCTCTGTCATCCGCAAGTCTCAAATTTGGAATAAATATTGACGGACCGAAGTAGCCGTACTTAGTTTGTATGAACGCTTTTGCATAACTTCGGATTCAAATCGGACATATCCAAGTATGACCTCTGAATAGCTTCGACTTGTGTCCAAATTCAGTCCGAGTTTTTAAGACTAGTAACCGCTCTTACAAGGAAAATGACAAAACTTTGAACATATAAAAAGGATATTTTAACACAATCAGAGAACTTTACCTGATATCCTCAAATTAGATATCGGCAGAATTTCTGTTGGATTGTAACAGAAATTCTGCTGATATATATTCTTCTTCTTTCTATAGTTTTTCGAGCAGTAACAACAGTTTTTTATTATACATACATCTTAAACAAAACCCGTGGGGTATTTACGTTCCCCGCATAACCTTGACCGGTAACCATACGGACATGAAACCACCAAGATGTACCCACTTAATGAAAATTTCAGCTAGTTGCAAACTCATCTCGCTCTCACGTGATTCATTAATACTAACAGACAGCCTTCACGAGATAACTTTGAGCCCAGATTATGATAAAAGAAGTAATTTCGGAAATGTTATTTAGTTTATCTCGTTTTGTTTTCGAAAACTACTGACCAACTGAAGCTTTTCAACCACTGTTTTTAAACATCCTTTTGGCAAATATTTTGCGAGAGTTACTCGAAAACTGGCTCCCACCCCAACGCCTTTAGGCATCCAATGAAGAATATTTCACACTAATGCAGAATTTTTTACTTAAAATTATGTTACTATGTTTTTTTGAGTTAGTTTTTTTTTAAAAGTCGTTTGTCCACTAGCATCAAAACTATTACAATTTTGATTTCAAACGTCATAATCGTCCAGACTGTCCCTAACTAGTGAGATACACATATGGCAGAGTACTAACAGAAGAAGAAACCCGCCCGAAAAATAACATACTCTGTGGATCAACCCAAGTCACTCATCAAACAGCATGACATAAATTCTCTAACATTATCGTTATAGGCACAAAACCTCTATCAAAATACTCTTTTTCCATAAACCCAACCAGAGCAGACATCGTCAAGAAAAAATAGGACTCGATCCAATTATTGGTTTTCAGGATCTCCCGTCTTTTAATTTAATAAAAGTATGTAGCTTCGCCGACTTAGCCCGACCTACTGGATGGGACAGTTTCATTTGTAAACTGGCACAAAGAACATCCAGTATGTTGGTACTAAGTCTTTGTGTTAGTACTTAAGTTAACTAGCTTCGGCTGAGTTTAGGCCTTGAAGTCTCGCAAGCAAAGCTGGTGTTATGTCGGGATTATTTTGACGGAATTAATTTCGAGAATTTTATATTCAAAACAATTCTGAGCATCAAGAAAAATCTGCTACCTAAACTGATTTATTGTCAAGTATAAGTGCGGGTTACTGTATTCAGTATTTTGACTGAAGACGTTTCAAACCCTAATTTTGACGGGTCAGACTTGACAGTATTTCTCAAAGTTCATTTCTCAAGCTTAAAAGCTTAAGTAAAGTTTGAGAAATACTCAAACTCAAATGCCCAAAATCAGGGGTAATGATTAATTTGTAAATATAAGTGTCCCTTCTGAATATTAGATTAAGATTTAGAACCACATTTCATACTTACAATTTCAAATTTAAAAACCAACTTTTGTATTTCATAATTAAATTGTACCTACTCTCCTTGCAGACTTGCAAGCGCAAATCCAAATTAGTTTAGTTAGAGTACTAGTAGTTTTTGCCTTCATGTTGGCTGTTGGCTGAACAAGGCGGCTAAGTTGTCTTTTGTTCGTCAAGTGTTGGCCACGGATTCTCGAGCAGAGGCCGCCATTGTCTCCTGAAAGGAGTCTCGGCTCTCTTGCTTTGACGCTTTAAATCTTTGGAAGATGTATGGATAGTGTTATAATATAATATACCTTTTTTATTGGTAAATGTCATGTTTAGATGTGAAATGTATCTTTATTTTATTTTTGGGGGAAACTTTCAAAAGGCGGACTTTTAGGGAAAAGACCTGTGGGATTTTTACTTCACTAAAACCATCCCGGTGATGGCAGGCCCCATGATCATGTGTCTACTAAACCTTGACAGGACCTAACTACATACATATGCAGATGGGTAGCGTGGTTTAATCCGAAACCGTACAGCACTTTCATCCCTTTTTCCTTAACTCTTAACTATGGTCGTATAAAAAGAACGCGGTGATACAACAGTACTATTATTCTGACTGGTGATGATGAGTTATAAATCACACACAGGGAAATTGCTATAGCAAAAAACCAACCACACTATGTACCAGCGCACTTGCTCGTAAAAGTCATTCTAAAATAGCATATTCGTAGTGTGCGTATAAAACTGCGCAATTTGTGGTATTGTCAGATGACAAAAAGGCGTCGTTTGGCCTCCGGAGTCCGCCATTTGGAGGGTAGAACCCCTCAGAGGTCGTAACACTTTTTTATTCGTAAGATTACGACGACAGTAAAATGTAAAGTGATTCCGTTTTTCTGAACATGATAGCGGTGTTGTTAACATTGTTATGAAATGCGTTAACTATAACGAAGGTCTCGGCGGAAGATCAAAGGGAAGGTTCAAGTGGAAGCTCGTTTGTGTTAATGTTCTTAACGGATTGTGGTATGAAAATTTGTTGGAAATATAAGCAGTTTTGTTTGTTTTTGGTAAGGTTTATACCAAAAACAAACAAAACTGCTTATATTTCCAACAAATTTTCATACCACAATCCGTTAAGAACATTAACACAAACGAGCTTCCACTTGAACCTTCCCTTTGATCTTCCGCCGAGACCTTCGTTATAGTTAACGCATTTCATAACAATGTTAACAACACCGCTATCATGTTCAGAAAAACGGAATCACTTTACATTTTACTGTCGTCGTAATCTTACGAATAAAAAAGTGTTACGACCTCTGAGGGGTTCTACCCTCCAAATGGCGGACTCCGGAGGCCAAACGACGCCTTTTTGTCATCTGACAATACCACAAATTGCGCAGTTTTATACGCACACTACGAATATGCTAGTTTTTTAGTGCGCGGTATTGTGTTAATAAATCAAATGTTCTATTATGAATGTGGATTTTTATAGTCGTGTAGGCGATAACTCAAACTCTATATTTATAAGCGTACTGACGAACATTTCACACAAAATCGTCATTATATTTAAATATAATAACGATGACGATGATTCTTATTTGAAAATCTTCATGAATATTTCTAGTTTCATTGTTGTGAATAGAATATTATTGTATTCTCAATTGATTGTCCCTCAATTTTTAAAGAACTTTTATAAACTCCCACGTAACATGACTAAGTTCAGACCTCGACCTATCTCTCTAGAATAAAACTTGTCGACCCTTTTTCATCAAATATGACCATACCTACGTACTTGTACAAATACATTTCCATTCCATTTCTTTTGGCTTTACTGTAAACGGGTAAAAAAGAAAAGACTGGCTCCAATTTACCCCAAAAACGCTCAGAATTTCATTAACACGAATATAATATTTACACCAATGAGTAGTACTCGTACACACATATTTAATCCAGGTGCTTATTTAAATAATTACACGGGTGCTAATAACGTAATTGTTTTCGGCTCAAGACAACGATATTTATAGCCTTTGTTGGAGCGGAAAAGCTGTGAAGATATGTGCTAGATAATTCTCATAGTTCCTGAACCTAAAACATGATCTAATTTGGGAGCCGTCGCAGACAAATATGAATTGTGAATGTTAGGGGCGCCGAAGTTTTATACTAGCAAATCGCGGAGAGCTTATGTCTATAAAGTTTGACTAGTAAAACTAGGAGCTTTGTTCAAGGCGTAATAGTTTATGTGCACATAAGGAAGATTAAAATTGATACTAAAGATGTCATAAACAAATCCCAGAGGGAAGCTTTGTGTTATGAAATTGCTTTGATGGAATTCGAAAAGTTTCGATGACAACGAGTATCCGAAATAATGTTAGTATATATTTTGGGCCTTATTTACTAGCTTTTTCTGCGGCTTCGCTTATGTGGCCTTTCTCTCGAATTCCTGTATTGTGCTGAGTATGGGGGCCCTACATTTTTTTATCCGCCAAAAATCGAGAATTCTTGTGGATGTGGATTACACACTGCGATAGTGAAGTAAGGATTTCCGCAAATGGATCAATACTTCATCATCATCATATCAGCCGAAAGACGTTCGCTACTGGAAATAGACCTTCCCCAAGGGGGGGGAGGTTGCCAAAATCGCCACGCTTGGCAGGCTGATTGCGATCGCAGTGTAGCTGTTGCCAATACACAGAATGCTGCTGCCCATTCGCTGGTGAGTCCCTTAGTCGCCTCTTACGACACCCACGGGAAGTGATGGGATGGTGCTATTCTTTTAGGTCCGACACCATACAGATCAATACTTACAACAAACCAACACTGATCATTCCTTCAATATGCTGTCCCATGTTTAACCAGTCAGTCTTTAAAACAATTTCGAAATAGCGCATACCACTGTTGTCACCGCCCGCGTACACACGTATTGAAAATGCTATTTTGTAGAACCAGTTCTTTTTATTGGACGTTCCATAGTTTTTACTGATTTTAGCTCAGCTTTAATATGGTTATACTGTCGTAAAGGGAGGCTTTGTTTGTTGGGTGCGCTCGGAAAAAGACCTAACCCAATGTTGGCTTGAAACTTTTGGTAACGGAAAGCCTACAGGTAAAAAGGAATTTTCGTCCTAGGTGAATGAAGTCGACGGAACAAGTTTTAACTTAAATGAGTTAAAAATCTACTGCGTTGAACGAAAAGGTAAAAATTGCGCGATTCTATGCCCGTATTGACATAGTGTCTGTATATGTGTATACGTGCCAAATGCACTATGCGCGGCTTAGCAAGAAAACTTTAATGTTTTGCCGTTGTTCAACTAACACTGGCTGAATGGGTAATGAATCAATTTAGCCGATAGTACTTATGGCACTCAGTAGTTAGGTTAACTTATGAAGACACGTACCGGGCTTGTATAAAACTATAAAGTAAGACTATATATAGTAAGAATAGTCTAACCCAACCCAATATCGGCTTGAAACTTTTAGTAGGTATTGGAAAGCCTAATGTAAAAGGCGTTTTCATACAACGTGAGGCAGTACGTTTTTATATCAAGTAAAAGGTGTACAAAAAAAAGAGGCCCAAGTAAAGAAACATTCCAGCTAGCCTCTTTATTACTGCCTTAGAAACATTAAGAAAGCTTGTGTTTCATAATTTACTACCTGCCAGTTGCCAAGTACTCGTATAATTATATTATTTTTCCGGGCAAGTAGGTACCCTTTATCTAATTCGAGGAAAAACACGTATATCTGTTTACCTACTTCTAGAATAATTAATTACACCGGTTTTGTAGGTTTTCCATGATGTCTACAGCGTAGTTTTATGGAAAACCAAATAAAGAGTTAATTCTGACCGTTTTATTTTATTATTTTTATTTATTTGGCTCACCAACAATTGAATACATGTATACAAGAATATGAGATATATCAAATAAACTGATAGACTAGTGTACCAATTTCTAACAGGTAAATGTATAGTATGTGATATAGGTTCTGGACACCTTTGTTTCTGATCACTGGATAGTGAATACTTACGCAATAAAAAGCAAAGAGAGAGAGAAATAAATAAAATGGCTCCTATCTATCTCCTAAAAGCCAGGAACATGCCATTAGAAGTAAAGCTAACACTAGGTACTTAGGCCCATATCTAACTAAAGTATTCTCCGTCTGAGAGCGGTTCTGCACTGCATCCGATTCGAATCCGTGAAAATATGGATGTAAAAAACTCGGACCGAATTCGGATATTGCTTACGCACTAATCCGATCTCTGATCCAAATCCACCTCACGCCCCGCCCCGCTGCTGTCAAGCCGCGCGGATATGTCGGATTTGAATCCGCGGTAATGCGAACACGTTCATAGAAACAATACTGCAGCTACTTCAGTCTGTCAATTTTCTTCCGAATTAGAGACTCACGGATGACAGAGAAATTGAATGACGGAAGTCGGATCTAGTGCGTTAACTACCATACAAATAGTTCTATGACTACTTCGGAACGTATTTTCACGGATTCGTATCGGATGCTGTGCGGAAACGCTCTAACACTAGCAACGTTGTTCCACAGCTCATTGTTGCCAACCTTACAGCCACTGTCTATTGTGCCGACCAGTTTTTAATGAACGCGTTTATAATAAAAAACAAAGAGATTTTTATTATAAACAAAATTCACTGGTTGAAATGTGGTTTTATTCTAGAAATAAATAAGCCCATATTTGTCTTCATGCATAAATAAATCCAACACTACTGAGAGCCATAGGTAATTATAAAATATTCTCCGTTTGATACTTGCAACGTTGCAACTCCACAGGTCATTGATGTCAACCTTACAGCCATTAGGCACCACACAATAGGTAATAACGAACACTTACGCAATAAAAAAACCAATTAGACAGACTTACTACACTGTTTAACCGTGTTATTTTTAAACTTGATATAAATAAGCCTCTATCTGTCTTCATAAATAAACCTAACACTGCAGAGAGCCATACATAACAAAAATATTCTCCGTTTGACACTTGCAACGTTGCAGCTCCGCAGCTCATTGTTGCCAACCTTACGGCCACTAGGCACCGCGTCCATTGTTTCCAACCAGTTTATAATGAATGCTGGCAATTGCTACCTACTTCTGTAGTCCATTGTGGTACCTATTGTGTTGCTAAAAGCCTGTAACTGGAGGCTGTAATGGTGAGAAAAGTAGTTAACGCTTTGGGAGGAGCGGACAGTTGTGTTACGAATTATTCTAAAAAAGAATATCAGATATTGTTTTTTAGAATAATGAACGTTCATAGAAGTTCTGAGCTACTTGTAAGTGTTGCTGATACATTTTGAATTACACAAATGGACTATAGTATGATTGCTTGTTATTTTAGTTGCATTGAGGCATTTGAGGCAAACTTCCTGCAACATTGCGGCAGACGAAAATTAGAGGATTAGAATGTGGACATAATTACTTTCTATCAGCTATGTCGATTGTCAAATTTTAATAATGTCAATAATGTGAGGCGTTGACCGCGTGTCATTTCGGTGGTGCGGTCCAAAAAATAATGAGGTATTGATAAGTAGCGACACTGAACCTTTCGTAAATCATAAAACTCTAATATTCTTATCGATTCAAGAACGCACCCCAGAAACGGATAGACCAATATTTCTGACAGTAATTTAAGGAACAGATGATAAATAGTAAATGAATACCGAACAACGATGATGCAGTACCTACGTCAAACTAAAACTTATACGGTTTCATTGCTGTCCAGGAGACCCGTACGGGCTCCCGGAACGGATACACACGGGAGGCGCTAGAACATTATTTCACAGCGACGCGGATTGATCCGTACGCGACCAGCTCCGAGTAGAGCCCATCTAACCGGTATATCACCTTATCGTACTGAACCCTTGTTTCAGAGCACTGCGGCTACCCGTACGGGTCTCCCGTGTACCCGTACGGGTCTCCCGAACAGCAGTGAAACCAGCCTAAATCTGATTTTATTCTAGTTCGAAACTCGTGTAGATAGTAACATAATTCAAAGGCTGTCACTATTAGCACTATATCCCCACAATTCAAATAATTTGTATTGTGACATTGTTCACAACTATGACGGTGTAGACTTCCACCAAACGTTTACTTAGCTTCCTGTAAAACAAAACGCACATTGTTGATAGTAGTGTGTACTTAAAAGCAACCTTTTTGCAATATAATAAGGTTGGTTTTACAGTACAACTATGACGGTTATCATGCAGTTAGCGATACAATATAAGTACCTACATGCACATACTCGAGTAGCGACGAGCTTCCGGTTCCGGTTGGACTCGGAGTGTTGGCGGAACTGACAAGTTTGCTTGGCGCAGTGTTGCCAACATTAACCCATTGTCATAAAGTTGTGAAGTTGAATGTTTTGCCGTGTGAGTTTAAGTTACGATAATAAATTATACCACACTATAACATATATTTGCATTATATGATTAGAGTATGTGAATCGTGTTTCCAATCGAGTTTTGCCCCATAGCTAACAGTAGTTATCAATTCAGTATCTAAAGTTCAATAATGTTTTTTGTCTGTCAGATACGAGGAAATTAATCTTATGACACTCCAACATTTATCATCTGACTTCTTCTGATGAAAAAGAGGTAATTATTTTTATTTACATAGCAACATAACAATTGTTTTAATAAATAATTTATTAACTATATACACCTAAAATTACAATTGAAGAAGACTATTTGTAAACTCAGGGTTCTTTAACACCAAAGGTACGGGCGAGGATAATGTGTCCATCCAACGGAAAAGAGTCCGCTACGCAACCTCGGATCAGTCAACTATACATCGGTTACAGTTTCGCACCGCCTCGCTACCTCGCACATCTTCGGTAAAAAGGCACTCTTAATTTTGGGGGGTTTGACCACATCGTCGCTTACCATGAATTGATATAGTGGTCAAAAATATAAAGGAAACTAAATTTGTAAACGACCGATAATGAGGTCACATAAAATCAAATTTAAATGGGCGAGTCTAAGCAAAAAAGGACTTATGACTTTGCCATTTTTGCCAGCCCCACCGTATGTTTACCCTTTAAAAATAGTCAAGCTACGTTAACCCACACTACTAACTACAAAATCTTTCCCCCCATTACAGTTCATCTCCTACATTATCCCTACAACCATGAAACACTAATCCATGAAATAGTAAAACTTCCTCCCCGGGCCCATTAAGTTAAGCTTCCGGATTGTGAGGCAGATTCGGGGTACCGTATTAAATTACACGTATCAAAACCTTTAGCATAAAATCTTTACCATCATATATAAAGGCCAATTGCCGTGCGTAAGTCTCACCAAACTCAAAACGGCTTGACTGATTTTGTTTTTGATCGAGGGGGAAAGGATAAATAAAAACAGTTTAATGTAATGTTTTAACCTAAGGCTTCCAGTCAAACCGGACTCAGCTGAATACCACCAGTATTTCACGTAGAGCGGCTGTCTACCCGACCTCCACAACCCATTAACGTAGCACGGTACTTCGTGGCAAGAATGGAGTCAGATTTTTCTGGCTTCTGAGAATTGTCATCAAAAGCGTCTGCCAAAGATCGTAACGTGCTTTCCAACGCACGGAGGAATCTCGGTTTGTTAAGATAGTCACCCATCTACTGACGGACCTTGGGAAGCGTTGCTTAACCTTGAAGAACGACCCGTGTGGCAATTATTCTTCAGCCATGAACTCCTTTTTAGCTACGAGCTCCTCATGTTTTAGCCTTGTTGATTTATTTTATTTACCACAATTTTTCTACACAGTATAAGTGCTACAAATAAATGACTTATGACTGGCTACGCTACGGCGTAGCCAATGTCTACTCAAGCTACGACGTACTCAATTTCTACGCCTACTACGCCGTAGCCAATGTCTACGCAAGCTACGGCGTACTCAATTTCTACGCCTGCTATGCCGTAGCCAATGTCTACGCAAGCTACGGCGTACTCAATTTCTACGCCTGCTACGCCATAGCCAATGCCAACACCAGCTACGCCGTAGTTAATTTCCACGTTTCATTTTTTAAAAAGTGAGAGAGTCGATTTTCTCTCAGTTTAAATTCTACGTTTGTTGATTTACATTATTCACATTTTTTAAATAGCCGGCAAAAAATAAGATTTATTTTAATTATCACTGTGCTAAATGAAGTTGTTTTTTGCAAAAAATCCACTTCAAAAATGATATATACTGTTAAACATTCATTGGCAAGTATGCTTCGATAAAAGATAGGCTAATTGGCCTATGTATAAAAAACTAAAACAAAAAAAATACAACTAACTTCCAAATAAAAACACTAAAATGTATAAAATAACTTCATTTCGAAAGTCAGTGTCAAAAAACGAAGAAACAAGACCAAGAACACCGACATCGTAAATTTATTTTATGTTGAATAGTTCCGTTGCCTATCTCCGAAGTTCTTCATCAGATCTTCACCTAATTGGAATGGGAAAAAATTGTCTTCCAAACAAAATAAGAATTATCCAAATCGGTTGACAATTGGCGAAAATATCCCGGAACAAAAACACAAAAAAAAACAACAATCGAATTGAGAACCTCCTCCTTTTTTTTAAATCGGTTAAAAATAGCCTTTTTAATAGCTTTCTCATTTAGGAACAATTTCGTTTTCATAAAGGAAATGATAGACTAAAAACCTATTTTGTTTTGTGTAACACACAAAAAAAAATAGGTTCCAAAATAAGTGGAACAAAACAGCCATTTCCGAAGATAACCTTAATGCGTAGTTCATTAACTTTAATAGACCTTTCTAATGAACATAGTAACGTAATACTAATTATTTTTGTATGTTTGTTATCATTATAATAATTAAAAGGGCTACTTATAGTCCTATTTATAAATAGCTTTTAACCATATACTTGGTTTAAATACTGGTTAGCAACTTCTAAATTGAAATACTCCATGGAAAACATGAATAAAAAAACTCCTTAGCACAAAAAATATGTTTTATTTTTTTTATTTATATAATCTTGTAGTCCGAAGATGAAACGCTAAGCTTCGGTTCCATCATCGGCCTACAAGACATACGGCAATGCACCACGGGAGCATGGTGGACATTCAGTCCATGCGCATAAAAGGGGCGCTATTGCACAATTTTGTAGAAATCCTGATTGATGGTTGATTTTCTATTTTTATAATCAAAATTTAAAGAAAATTCTTTATTCAAATAGTGAAATTCACTTAAAAGAATCGATAACAATCCAAAACAGTTTAAGTAATAATCCTCAATTGCGGCGATACTCTAAAACATACTTAATCCCTTGACACTTTTGATGTGTGTATTACGGTTCTTGAGATGTAGCCCGCTAACAGACAGACGGAAGGACGGACGGGCAGCGGAGGCTTAGTAATAGGGTTCCGTTGGTTACCCTTTGGATAGGGAACCCTAAAAGAGAAAGAAAATCTTTTTCTTCTTTATTTGTCTTGCACAAAAAAAAGCTTTATAGAAAAGTAAGGAGTGGAATTCCTTGTCGGAGTCTGTTTTTCGTGATGACTACAGCCTGAGGCTCGTATGTTAAGAGGCAAGCGTGCTGTACCGTCCACCACATCAACTCTTTCCATCGGGTGAGATAGTGGTCATACGCAAGCCGAACAATCGAAAGAAGAAAATGTTTGAGTAAACATGTAGGTAATACACATAATTATGTGTAGCTGTTTTGTTACTCGGAATGTTTCGCTGGTAAACATCTCAACTAGATAGCGGAGAAGCAAAGTTTAAGGCTTCAGCTCCGAACATACAAGTTTCGTGGTCGCTCTGAGTCAATACAAGAATTTCGCGGTACATGGTTATCTACTCTATTTTGATACTAGTTTATGAAATATTAGCAGTGAAGCAACTGTTGCTAAGGTGTAAACACGGATGGGTTACCACATTGTATAACCTTGGTTCCTAAAAGAACACGTTTAATGTGTTGGTCTTGTTTTCTGTCTACTAGCCCAATTAAAATATTTTTGGCAGAGATAGATAGATATTATTGAGTCCAGTATCAAATGCATACACTTTTTTATAATCACTATAAGGGCACTACTTTTTTCCACTATAGGGCAAATTCTCATTTGGAGAAGATCAATAATAGGTATTATTTGCTAGAAAATAATCGACACCTATTCACATTCAACTTTTACCGTAATGTGACTTCCCTCAACAATGGCTTGATCCCTAATCCTGGCAGACCATCAGTCTACACGCAATGAGCTTATAAACTTTAACAAGTATAATAGAATCATAGACTTGGGCAAAAAGGCTGCCAGGCTTAAATGGGATTGGCCGGGTCATGTTGGCCGCATGCATGATGACCGCTGGGCAACAATTTTGACGCAATGGGTGCCAGGGGAAGGACGACGTCGCCAAGGCCGGCCTAGAAAACGGTGGCGGGTTTACCTGGACGCGTACCACGAGGGCTGGTTCGATGCTGCGCAGGAGCAGAGTGCCTGGAAGGACAGGGCATAGGCCTTGGCCCAGCAGTATATAATAATAATTATTATTATTTTATTTCAGATAACTAAGATCCAATGTGATTAGTAATTACAATAATGACTTACAACTATTGTTAGTAAAGTGACACGATATTGGAGAGGTAACATCCTCCCCTATTATTTTGAGGATGCTGTTGCTAGTGTCTCGTACTCTGCTTGGTAGAGATGCAGTTTTTTTGCGAATCACCTCATGAAAGCCATCGGTTGGATTCTGCACAAACATTTCTGAAGCACTACAAAAACGAGGTTTTTGCAACAGCATTCTTAATATATATAAAGGCTATTAAAAAAAAATTGAAAATTACTTTCTTCGTAAAAAAATACTTTAATACGTTACCAACTTACATAACTTTGCATTATAGTAATACAAACTACACATAACACAAAAAAAATGTAAATGTTTAATGTTTCATAAATAAGTTTTTATTCCATACATGCTTTTAATTTTAATGCGAGTCGACTGCTTTGTTACTTAGAGCTAAAGAAAGGCTGTTAATTATACTAATTAAGACCCGGAACACAGTTTTAACAATACGAATGAAACTCGACGCATAACAGCAGTACTGCTTGGCACTCATTAGTGCTATTTAGAGCTGAATTAACTTTACATACTACATTGCACCCGTATTCATGTCATCATAACTTTGGTACGAATGTTCATTTGTTTGTTAAATCAAATATTCGATAACGGTATTTTTTATTCAAGAAAAATGCATTGTTTCTGTAGGGTAGATCGCGGGAACGATGTCGCTGAAAAAAATAGTTTTACAGTTTTGACACGGGATATTTCAAGGTATGTAATATTGGGGTGTGTAATGTTAGGTATAACTATTTGTTAATATTACAACGAACGATATAATTTCGTTTGATATAATTTTCATTTGTTATAGTCATCTATTGTTATAACAACTTATGAGATACATCCAAGAGAAAAAAAATCATTTTATATAAGTTTCAGTTGACATTATTTATTTATTAAAACTTTATGCACTAGTAAAAACACTGTACAAAGGCGAACTTAATGTCTTAGGCATTTTATACCAGTCGACTTCAGGGTGGTGTAGAGACAAGATGGCGGATGCAACTTAAAGAAAAACTAAAAATAGATAGAAGAAAAAAAATAACACTTATAAATACATAGATACATACATACACATAAACACACACATATGAATAAAGTTTCTTTCGAACCGTCAACAAGAAATGCACGGAATTAGTAAATGTGTCCTGCGTACTTATGGCCAAGGTACCATCTCGAATAAGATGTAGCATTTGAAACGCCACAAACCTAATGATCACTAATTTTGTCGAATGTACATTCAGCTTAAATTACAGTCGTGACCAAGGGAAGTATTTCTGCCTGCAAGGCTTAAAGGTACCCTTATATGAATGGGATCACGGGAGCTAAGTTGGCTCGCTTAGCTGGCTCATTTTAGCTCCAGCCATCCCATTCGAACCTAACCTATCCGTGTTTCCGTGTTTGGGTGCCCTAAGTTTCCGAGCTAGCGTGGTCGCTCTTGGTTCAGCGGTTAGACCAAATGACAATTTTACGAGATGATAAATTAGATCAAAAGAATGTTATACTAAATGAAAATATACTAAACGAATGTTAGAGAAAGTGTTGTTATAGCATGTTGTTATATATCCTGAACGTTATATAATATATATATATATAAAAATATGTTTTTTTTATTCAAATTATGTGAAGGGGGTTTGTTAGATAAAGTAAACGTTATGTCATTTGAGCGTTATAGCTTTTGAAAATAGAGCAAATGTTCTTATACTAAATGAGCAGCACCCGATATATTGATGTCTGCTGTTCCTTCGTTCTGACGAGTATATTGTTGTAACGTTATCTGTAATAGAATAAAAATATCTATGTACACAACAGAAAAGATAGATAAAGAAAACATTACAAATGGTGATACAATGGGCGTCCTTATCGCTAAAAGCGATCTTTAGTAATATAAATGTAGAATTTAAATTCCATTATTTTAACATAAATGCGATTATTATAGTGTACAAATAACCTTAAATACCTAGACATGACGTCGAAAGTCACCGTTTATAAGCAAAGTACTGTATAAATATTTTGCAAGCTGTGTAGAAGTCGCGACTTAGCGAGGCAAGGAATATTTAATTGACACAAATACGGCGTCTGAAGTACAGCCACGCAAGCTCTTCGTAACGTGTAGTGCTCCCACTTTACTCTGTTATTTACACTTGGCTAAGGAATTCAGTTTATAGAATCGACCGGCAACGTGTAACAGGATAAACGCAATACCTGAAAAGGGGATCATTGTACATGAGTACACATAGTAAAAGTTGTTCGTAATTATGAAATTACGAACAACTTTTACTACGTGACCGACTTCGAAATCGCGAAAAAAAATCAGCTGTCAGTTCATTTTGTCGAGTTACGTGCATAGAAATGTATGAGGTTAGTCGATTATTTTCGCGGTTTAGTGTTAGTCCCATAGAAAAAATTGATCTTAATGATGAGTATGGAAAGGAAACTGACTGACTGGCTTATTTATTTATGTATTTATATATTTAAACTTTATGTACAATAGTGGTACATGGGCGGACTTAATGCATCAAGGCATTCAATTATACACAAAGATTTTTTTTTATATGATGTAGGTAAATTGTTTGTACTAAAGCTGCGTCGCGGTCGAAGTGCTAGTTATTTATATTAGTTAAAGCCACTAATTTCCTTATATTACCCGACTGCCCCTGAAAACAACTCGATATTTAGCTTGTTGTTAAGAAGTCAACAAACTCACGGCACCATTGTATCTTTTGAAAACACCAAAAAGAGTTATTAATTCGTCAGCTGTTTCAGAGTTAACATCCGGTTCAGCAATTCCTCTTGCTTTGTTTTGATTAAGAACTTGAAATAATAAGAAATACTTATCAGAATTAATCTGAGTTCCATGTATTTTACGACCTCTCATTTTAGATGAGTTGCCAGAAATTAATCTTCATCTATACATCACGATAGATTGGGTATAATGAACCCAAAATATCTTAAAAAAATATATATATTAATATAAATGTACTTTTACTGCAAATTCAAAAAATGCAGGAACATTTTTTACATCTCAAAATAAAACACCGGATTCATCCTTCTTATCAAGTAAAAAATGCGTAGCAGAATGGAATGCGTCAAAAGGCGGCCTTCAACCTTTTAAAACGTGGTAAAGTTATAAATCATGGTTTATTTTTCCCCTTAAACTGAAAAATGCTCACATGTTTTCCTGTCTGTACATTTTTAGTAACGCGGGTTAAATCTAACAATATGAAGCGCTTGACTATTGCATGCGACATCTTTGTTTTAGTGAAATTGGAGTTTGTAAATATAAAAAATCTTCATTGTTATATATTAAGGTGCATTTTGAAAATTTTTCTGTCATGCAAATCAAAGTCAAAGTCAAAACGTTTATTCCAATAAGGCCATTAAAAGGCAATTTTGAACGTCAACATTACAGTTAAAAGAATATTTTTAAAAATAAGGTGACTACTGTCCATTCACAAAGATAGATTCTTATGGAGAAGGTAACTCCATAGTTACTCTATTTTTTACAATAAATGGTACTCACATATTTACAATTATTGCAAACAGATTTACAGTGTGTGAGTTACTTAATAGAAAAATAAAATAAAAAAAAATAAAAACACAAAAAAGTACATCTATAGGTATAATTATGCCAACCAGTTTGATTTACTCAATCATCCTGACAATTACTAACACAGCAAAAATGACAACCAAATTGGTCGATCTGTTCTCACGTGATGCTCCGTGTACCTGTGTGGCAAGTGTTTATTGTTTCTATACCTTCATGATTTTTTCTATAATATGTTGGTAATTTCAATATAATGTACTTCCATAGAATCTAACTGCTTTTACGTTGCCAAAAGCAACTTTGTAGTTTCAATATTTACGAATGTATTAAATTTACACAAATCAACTAACATACAATCAGCGTACATTCATTTAAAATAAGTTAAAAGCTTTTAGACAGGTTCACATCAGAATTGCGGAGATCCCACAAAAATAACAAAAACAAACATGGTTGAAAGTCGCCATTTATCAACCTGTGTTTATTCGTGTCAGTTTCAGTTTAACCGTGCTATTTAATTAATGGTCTTACAAATTGATTCCTTGCATGCACTGGCAGCACCAGAGATTTTTTTATGAACATTTTTCTTGACGTTTTTAAGGTTTTTGTAGCAGTAGTTAAGGCAACGTACTTTTATACATATTAGAAACACGAAACACATAGATACACACATTATGCAGAAACTTAAAATATCCACTATAAAAGCACTAAAATCACTATATAATTTATACGCACTATATATAGAAATATATAGTGCTAGAAAGCACTATAAAAGGTCAATGCGAAACGATTCTATATGAAATTTCAGTGTGAGAGATTTAACTAATTGTAGTAGGTCAGTAATTAACCACAAAAGCATGCGTTCAAATGTTATTTTCAGTTTAAACGCAAATATCACAACGGAATTACCACAAATATTAAAATCCTCCCATTAATTGTGGTCAGTTAATTGTGCAAATAAATAATACCCATGCTCTGGGTTTTGTTTGTCTGATAATATTTATATAATTTTGAGCTTTCTTGTTTAAACCCTAGTGGTCGCTAGCACTACAGCTGAGCAAGCAAGAGGTTCTGGGATCAATTCCCGAGTCAGACAAAATGTTAGAGTTTTGCAATCAAGATTTTCAAAAGCTCCAGTACGGGAGGAATCATGAAGGATTGGAAAAAAGAAAACACGTTTATTCCGCCCGAAATGACGCACAAACATTACAATATTAAGAACACTACTTTTCAACTAACTAAAAGATCAAAAACTAGTTTCATTGTTAGGCCATGTCATGGCCGAACATTAGCTGCGACACACCATTGACAGGACTAAAAGATCACAGTTGTCTATGGCACAACGTCCGGCACCGACTGACATTGACAACCTACAACAAAACAAACAATAATAATGGATGAAATTTTTATAGACCAAATAAAAGGGAACACAAGTTGTAAAAAAACAGAATCCATACCTAATCACTCGAAAACATTATTTATGTCTCCAACTACACCCCAAGAAGTACACAAAATAATTTTAAACTTAAAAAATACCAACAGTACTGGATATGATAGTATATCGACTAAAATTTTAAAGCAAGTGCCAATTAAAATATCCTGCATTTTAAGCCATGTCATCAACCTGTCGATCCTAAATGGATATTTTCCTGACAAACTTAAATTAACAATTATTAAACCTCTTTTTAAGAAAGATGATCCTTACAATATGAACTGTTATAGGCCCATAGCACTAGTACCAGTGCTATCTAAGGTCTATGAAAGAGTTATTTATGACAGGATAAATAACTACTTTGAAAATTTCAATCTGTTTGCTAATCAGCAAATAGGCTTTAGGAAAAATAAAACCATCAATATGGCCGTCTATGATTTTCTGACCACAGTTATGACTAGCCTAAACAATAAGATTCCGGCGTGTGCATTGTATATGGATCTTAGTAAAGCTTTTGATTATGTGGATCACCAAATTCTATTAAATAAACTATACAGTTATGGAATCCGGGGCACTCCATTACAGCTGATAGCTTCATATCTTAGCAACAGAAAGCAGTCCACTTTAGTTACTCGCGTATGCACGAAAACAAGAACTGAAATTAACTACACGTCAGAATACAGAGAAATCAAGCAAGGCGTCCCACAAGGGAGTGTTTTGGGCCCTCTGCTTTTCATCATTTATATAAATGACCTTCCTAAAGTAACTAATCATCCCACTATACTGTTTGCTGATGATAGTACTGTGGTATTTACAAGTAAGGACAAGTTATCCCTAGAACATGATATAAACAGCACTTTAAATGATATTATAAATTGGCTAACTAGTAACAATTTAAAAATGAACTTTGACAAAACTAAAATTATGATATTTCGGAATCGTAAAGCCCAATTTACTGACATTAATATTGAATATACAGGGAACAAAATAAATGAGATAGCAACTACAAAATTCTTAGGCATGGCAATTGATTATAATTTAAACTGGAAGACACATGTTGATACTTTAAATCAAAAACTAAACAAGCAATCATACGCCCTACATATGCTGGCAAAAACGGTGGACACTTCTGCTGTACTTGCAGCATACCATGGCTACGTGGGCTCCTTGATTCAGTATGGTATTATATTCTGGGGTAATTCCACCAATAAGGAAACAGCATTTAAGGCGCAAAAGCGGTGTATCAGGGGTATGTTTAATATCAAACAGACTGACAGCTGCAGACCATATTTTGTCAAATATAATATTTTAACATTGCCGTGTGTTTACATTTATGAGATTGCTAGCTTTGCAAGAACTAACAAACATCTTTTTGATAAATACAAAAGTAAGCGGCATAGTGATAAAATTTGTTGCAAACCTAAAAAGACGGCCTTGTATTCCAAAAGCATTTTCAGTATGGCACCGCGTATATATAATCACTTACCTAAGTCCATACTAGAAAGTCCATCCATCGATGAGTTTAAAAAGAAATTAAAGAGATTCTTGCTATCTAAATGTTATTATAGTATACATGATTATTTGAGAGAAAATGTAAGGACATATAATAATTGTTCTCAGTAATATTTTTTGTTAATGTGACATCAGATTTATGCTTTAATTAATTATCTATTATCATTATTTTGACATTCATTTATAAATATAATTTTGACATTCTCACTTAATACATGACATTGTTATTCTTTAATTATTTTTGTGACATAAATATTTGCTAGTTAATCATTATTGTTTGCCGCGGTGACCAAAATTGTGTTATTATTAATTATTAAATGACTGGCGCATGCATGTATTGTAACAATGTTGTGCAGCAAATTCTCGACATTTGCATGCCTCAAGGCGTAATATGGTTGAACTGTACTCTATTATTTTTTAACAACTTTATGTAATTACCCATATTAGCAAATAAATGATTATGATTATGATTATGATTATGATGATTATGAAACCAGCTCAATTGAAAAAAAAATACAAATCACAATTAACAATTAATACAATATAAAACCAAGGCGTGCGTCGCATCTGAGCAAGAATAGGTCGTTGCTCAGCATATGCCGTGACGCTGGTCAAATCCAGCAATCAACGGCGCTGATTTTCAGCAACCACCGCTCGAGTGACATTATGGCGTCCTTCACCACCACCTGTGATGACCGTGACCACTCTGCCAAGAGTGTGACGACGAAGAAGAAGTCGAGCCTATTGTCAGGTTCGCCACCTTTTATAAGGGAGTAAACATAACTAGCAAAATTTGGGTGCACTATTGGGTACACCTGTGAATAGAATATATTTTTCCCGATGTCATTAAGCTTTATAGATAAACATATTTTATTAGAAATACAGGTAAATAAATCACAACACTTTAAGTAAAACAGCACGAATTTACGGTTTTAAAACAAATAACAAATAAAAGACAAACAAGAAATAAATGAGTACTTACAGCAAAAACTAAACGCATGTAAGTAAGTCCTTTAATCTAAATTTCAGTGAAAAGGAAAGAATAATAAGAACGCCATAAATCTCAACCAAATATCACCCAACCAAAGTCAAGGAAAATACGCTTTAAATCAAAACAGCGAGTTTCTCACAAGTTCTTGATAATTTACCCCGCGGACCGTATCCACATTAATATCGACGCAATGCATCCATTTCTATTGACTACTTTTTCCCCATAGTCTCGCATAATGCTATTATCCCACCTGTAGGCGATAAATTAGCGATCAAAAGCGGTATATCTGTACCTTTTTCTTTGGAGTGTTTCGCAATTTCCCCCGTGCTAAGCGGTCGGGTGAAAAATTGCTTTTGTTCGCCGAACTCGATTCACACTTAATGTGATGTAAATTAGCCCCTAATATTAGAAGTTTTATTAGGAATAAAGTGATTATATATTGTGTTGGATTATTAAGTGGCATTAATATTTATTTCTTTTTTATATTAAGTATTAAACTTACATGCATTACATTTTGTGCAAGTTAGCTTTCAATTTTAGGCGTTTAAACTTAAAAAACTTTCAATAAAAAACTATCTGGTCAATAATTTCAACACGCACTGAAAATTTTTAAATTTAATCATTGAAAATTAAAATACAATTTTCAGAGACTATTTTAAAAACATGCACTATGTTCGTTTCCAAATTGATTAAACGACTGACAAGACTAAAAATCGAAATTAAAAAAGCATTCACGACCTAAATGGCCGGTCTATTCCATCTTCAAAATATTCGTATTGTCTATTCAATATTTTTGCCACAGACGCTTCCTTTACATTTTTAGAACAAAACTTGAACTGAAAAATTGTCTCTGGCAAACTTCTAAACATTTTTCGAAAGCTGTTCGTAATTTTAACCTTTTCTTGAAATATTCAGAGGTCGTTTCAACGTCCAGCGTAGTGGCAATAAAGAGCATAAAATGTAATAGGCTAATAGAGCGCAGGTGAGAGCTATTAGACTAGCACTTGGATTAACTCCGTTACTTTCGTTCAGATATATTCTGAGTCTGGACACGTAGTTAAAAGAAAAGTGTTTGAAGATTAAATGGTAGTATCCTTACCTAAATAAAATAATAAATGGACACTGGTACCTACCTATTATTTGCAGCTACTTTTCAATGTTTGCCTTGTTTAAATAGTAGTGAATTGACAATTAGAATGAATGTTACAAATTGTCAAACGTACCTTAGCTGCTGTGAAGACCAGGGTTGCGGATTTTGTTCGTAAGAGTTAGAGAGCAAAGAGCATTTGAGCACATGGGCGGGTTTTGTCAGCAAAAGTCAGACACTTCGTGCTCTCTGCTCTGGGTGGAGCGGAACAAGTCATTCGATAATATTGCATTAAAAAAAAAACTACTCTGATTGGTTGAATGAATTTTCAACAGCCAATCGCATCAGTTGCCCTGCGTTGAACTGGGGTTAATGTTGCCCAGGTATATCAGGCTAGGTAGGCAAATAATAGGTACCTACGCATTCCCTGTGCGTCTTCAAAAATATTGCAGCCAAGAATTAATCCAAATAACTGAAATTAAAAACCAACACCGTGTACGTTCCCACGTATCAAGCTGCATTGCCGAGATTTTTCACTGAAAATTCTTTGTGAAGCCTACCGGGGCTTCAAAATTTTTGAATTTCATACAGGTTACGGGCTACGGTTTTGTCCATTTTTCTGTGCCTAATTTTACCTTTGATGAAGCTTGAAATGGGTTGTTCCTTCACAATCATATTTTTTACTCATTTTAATAATTACGTATTCATTCTGTTTTAATTTGGGGAATTTAGTTTTTTTTCAAAATCTTTTTCACGTATACAGAGAATGGACTTTTCTGTATCTTTTTTTTTTCAATACTTTTGTATAGGATGGTTTAAAGAGGAGGGGCCAAAGGGGTGCCAAGGGTCACGTGACTCCCAGACGGTTAAAAAAAAACAAGGAGTCAAAACTCGGAGATATAAATGGGTATCTTCTAAGCCGATTTTATAATATTTATTGGTTTTTGCGGCCACTATTTGATATTAGCTATCGTATGTCATTGATAGAATTAATTCCAGTCTCTAGGACCTCTAGATGGCACTCCAAACTTGTTTGGCTCTTGAGTCCCCCACAGAAATAAAACATGATCCACCCTTACCCCTAGGAGCACAATTACCATTAAAAAGAATTAATCTCTTAACAGATCTACAAATGATAATGCATTAAAGATAACAAGCCTTTCCATTCCTTTGTAAAGTTGTCTTTACAAACGAGATATTATTTGAACGGTTATAAGTACAGGAGCTTCTAAAATAAAAGCCGTTAATATTACATCGCCCCGTACAAAGAGGAAACCTCCACGATTGAAATTTCATTACTTGTTTGCTGGGCTTCCCTTTGTAACCTTAAATTAGAGAATGAGCCGCGTTGGTGAATATAATATAATACCTACTGGAATTTTTATAAATATACCTAATTAGGTTCGTGAGATTTGAGTCGTGTGTGGATGTTTTAATATATTTAATAGGTATGATCCTTTTTTAGTTATTTATATGTTTGTAAAAGGTCTGGAAGTACTGATCTTGTTACCAAAATCCTTTCATAGAAAAACTACCTAAACTATAGCTGAAAGTCATAGAATACTTTTAAATCAAGAAAAATACACGGTATTACAAATACCGTGCAGGCGAGCAAAGCCGCAAGAAAAGCTAGTAAGAAAATATACGGAACTACCTATTTATACTTTTTTATGCACAAAGATTTTCTTCTGTGATGAAATAGGGTAAACCCGAAACCATATAAAAAACTCACCGAGATTTAAATAAGCAAAAATGTTTGGTAATCTACTTCATCCATGAAAAAGTAAAAAAACAACCCTGACACCTACGCTGATTTTCGTATTCAGAAACGTAAATTAAAAATGTTTTCCACCCCTGATACCTCATCTCATACGAACTACACGCGAAAATGCAGAACATATTCGCCAATTTATTTTGGAGTTTTTTTAGGGTTCGTTCCGTTTAGAAAAACGGAATTCTTACAGGATCTCTCGTGTGTCTGTTCGTGGTCACAATTGATTTTCTTCGAATCTACTACACCGATTCAGTTGAAATTTGGTTCACATATCGTCGCTGGAAACGAAAAAATGCTAAAGCGCCATTTGTTGTGTACTTGAGCAATTTTATTTGCATAGCCTGTGTAATGTATCGCTAGTCGTAGTGTAAGCAATCGTTGGCAATGTTTCTTTACAAGATTTACACGGTCTAAGTTACCCAAGCAGTTTTTGTTTCCAAGAGAAGTGGTTTTTACCATTTACAAGAATTTTTCGAAGAATTTGAGGTAGATTAGCAATTTTTTTCTGACAAACATTTTCCTTTTATTACAAAATTTGCAACCCTCTGCAAATTTTTAGATTAATAAAATCGGAATAAAAATAAAAAAGATATAAATTTAAAAAAAAACTGTAAACTTCATTTCTCAAAAGTACCATTTCGATGCTCTAGCATTTTCTCCTTTTCATTGATGATATGAACTTCTGTGACGCAAACACGGAAAAATTCCATTCCGAAATTATTTAGCAAAAAAGATAAAACATTGTCACCTTATTTCCAAAATTAATGAGCCAAAAGTTTTGAAGAAAAAAAAAACAATAGAGATCTTAAACCTAGATAACAGGAAAACCACGAATTTAAACTATCACGTTAAAAAAAAAACGTTCGGAACCCTTTGCAAGCGAGTCCGACTCGCACTGGGCCAGCTTTTTGCAAAGTTATACGGAGCGGCGGCATAGACAGCCAGTGTGAGATATAGTGCGGTATTTACATGAGAACAGGCTTGATTAAAGAGCGAGTTTGAGCTTTGCCTCCGTGTTGTTCCCGAGCCACCCGCAACAAGCCGGCTGCAAACTCAATATGCGACCTTCCTCTCACCTACAACATCAATATTGTCGCTACATGGAATCTCCAGATTAAAATTTCCGACGAAATTGGCTTGTGAACAGGATGTTAATTAATGTTATTAGCTGATCAGTGTGCTGAATACACCTAGAATGTGTTCATTATGACACTGAGCTGTGGAAAAAGGAGTGGAACTCTCTGCCTGCGTCTGTGTTTCCGAACGCATACAACCCTAATCTCTTCAAAATTAGAGTGAACAGGCCTCTTCTGGGTAAGCTCGCTCCATCGTCGACTTTGTCTTTGTCATCTATGACCTAGACTATAGTCAAGAGCAAACCCATATTAAATAAAAAAAAAGAGCTTGATAGGCTTTGGAACTTTTTTCGGCGTTTCAGTGAGCAAGGAGATTTTGTTTTAATTAGGTTATTGGATATGTACCGTACATAAATAATTAGGTACTGTGTCACAAGATTTTGCCGTCGCATTTTTATATGCTGGCGAGAAATGCTTCTTTCGGCTTTTTAAGGGTCGTGCACGAATAGGATTTAATTATTTGTATTAGAGGCCGTCAGATTTGTATTTGTAGCTTGAAAAGTGTCGGTTGGAAAATATAATTTTATTAACCTATCTATTAGTTCGCCGAGTTTTGCTATGAGTTATATATGTATAAAACTCTTCCATTATATAGCGACTTAATGACTGATAGACAACGCACAGCCAAAACTACTGGTCGTAGAAAGCTGAAATTTGGCATGTAGGTTCCTTGAGGAGTGTACGGGAGCACTGAGAGAGGATTTCCCGAAATTCTTACGGGATGGGAAAAACGGGATATGCGCGTACGAAGTCGCGGGCAAAAGCTAGTGCATCACAGAACACACAGGTGGAAAAACACATCCTTTTCATAGTTTATTTTTTCGTTAAACAAACATGAGGCCTACGTGTGAGTTTTAGGTTTTCCCTCTTCCGCCAGGGTTACGGAATTTGTTCGAAAGAGTCACCGCGGCCCTGGAACGCGAAGGGCTTTAGAAGGAACACGGATGGGTTTTAGTCAGTAAGAGTCTGACACGCCCTTCCGCTCCACCCAGAGCGGAAGAAGTCCTATGATGACTTCCCATCACTACGTAAAAACACCCCTTTTGGCATAAAATTTTATGGCATAATATAGTTTGGCATAACGTTTTCGCATAACTCTTATTAGCATAATAATACTGCTGCATGATAATGCTTTGGCATAATGCAAAGGTTAGCATAACTATCATTTAGTCTAATATGTTTTGGCATAAGTTGGAGTTGCATAAAACAAATTAGATATGGCGTCTTCTTTTAATTTGTTGATAGCATTTTGAATCTGAAATATAAAAAATGGTGTTAAGTACTTTAATATAATTTGGGAATTACTCTACTGGATTAGGTCGGGAATGCGGCGAGGGTGGCCCTTGGGCCACCCATGAGCCGCGAACATGTTTGTTTTTAGTGATTTGGTATCTTTTTAGATATCAATTCGTGATTTTGCTCGTCACTTACTTTTTTATAACATTATGCTTTATAAAATTATATTTCATTATTATTATGCTAGCAGTATTTATGGCAACAAGCATTATGACAAAAAAATATGCCTAATAATATTATGTGTAATGATCATTATGCTGAATTTCGTTATGCCAATGTAAATTGTGCCAATATATTTTATGCGATGGCCGTATTCAAGCAAAATCCGATGCAAGTTCAGCCAAAAATATACTAATGAGGTTGATATGGAAAAGTCTGCCTTAGCAATCGATTTATGGAAACACGCTACGTAAATAGCGAATCAAAGGGATCACATGAATGATTCAATTAATGGAAAGGAGGTTGGAGTCACGAGATATTTTATTATGTTAGCAAAACAAACAGTGAGCTCTTATATCAAATCATCCTATCCAAACATTAAGTTCGTAGATACAGTCAACAAAGCTATTTGGTATGCAGGCAGCTAACTTGCAACTACTTTTAAACAATATTGTGAGTGTGCTGAGTAGACAATTATTGTACAGCACACTTGTAAAAAGTTATAATGCACTAACATTAGAAATAAATATTGGCAGTGCTGTGGAATTTAATGTTTTTACCTGCATTCCAAAAAGCTTTGTTGACTGTACCTATAAAGCTGAACTGTTGGAAAAACGGTAATCTTGCATGTAAAATAAAAAAGAGAATCCTGAATTTCTCCGAATGGAATTTTCTCAGAACCCTTAAATGTTTGAAAGCTTATCTAGATCTCCGTTGGCTAACTTTCCACCAATTTTGCAATTTATTTTGAGAAACCTGAGTGAGTTCCAAGTCATATTGAAGACGATCCTGGTCTTATTATTAGAAAAGCCGTACATGTTTACTTCCCTCGCATAACTGGAAGTGGAACTGTTAGCATACTCGTACTGTGACGTACAAACGAAGACACTATTTAAAAAATTAAATGAAACACAAAATTCGATAAGTTTTTTAGAAATTTATCAAGGACTAGCGGTCCAGAAAAACGTTGTGCCTACTGCCTAAACGTTGACTTTAAAAATAAAATAAAAATTGAACCCGATTGCAGCGCCACTTACCGGTTTCGGTGGTGAATGTAAACCACCCAGAGACCCACTTTCACACATAGGTACACAAAAACGTTTAAGAGGAGTTCAGTGACTGCACAGTGCACACGTACAGAAGAATTGTATTATTATTAATTTTATTATTATATTTAAATGACAATTACAAAACTCATAGTGTAAAATAAAATGTTTTTAGAATAACGTATATTATCTCCACACAATATCTTTCTTTTGCTGTGCCCGAGGGTCCGTGATTGTTTCTTTTGTCAAATATTTACCACCTAAACCTACATTATGGAATGCAATAAATAACTGAGTATTGAGAATTATAACTTTACATAAAGATCACTTACGACAGTCACATTTTTTTTCAGCCATGACTTAAGAAAAGAACTACCTCTTTTACTATTATAAAACGATAGATACCGTTTTTTTTTCTGTTTTCCTCTATTTAGGTATAAATATCCGTGGACATTGTCAGGTTTTATTTCTATGCTCGTGAAGGTCGGTTGGCTGGCTTAACAGTACCTACTAAACTTAACGCATTCAAAGCATGTAGCTAACGCGATAATCTTAAACGCTGATTAACCAAAAACAAAGCAATTTCAAAAGCAAATCTCCCATAATTAGGTAAACCGTCGTAAACCGTCTCGATCTCATTCATTTCAAATCTCAAACTGCGAGTTTTAATCGAATCGAGCCTATCAGAACGGAACACAGAATCACAATGTAAATGAACTGTTCCTATCACCCTCGTGCGAAAACCTTCGCTGAACTTGCTTTTATTGAACTTCTTCGAAAACTGTTTGCCAAGCAAGGACCATAGATGGGCCATTCTACTTCGATGAACCTGTCTCTGAGTGAAAATCACAGTAAACGTAAACGTTTCCTTTTATGAAACACTTTTAATTTAATGCAAAATAGGTTGAGTTATTTATTTTGTGAAAGTATTGTCGTGTAAATTGCGAGCTCATTAATTAATTTAATACTAGCTGCCACCCGCGGGTCCACCCGTGTGAAAATAAAAATGAACCGAAAGAAACATACATTTATAATATTAAGCAGGAATTAATAAGTGAACGTTATTCTTCTTTTGGAACGCAGTGTAATTTTCGCTTAAAAGAGTAATAAACATCCATCTGAACAAAACTTTCACATTTATTATCATTCCGCTTCCGGCTTCCAGAAAAACCGGATTTAGCTGAATACCAGTATTTTACATAAAACAGCTGCCTACCAGACCTCCACAACTCATTGAACACAGTGCTTCTTAACAAGATTGGTGTCAGATTTTCTGGCTTCTGATAATCCGTAACGACTGCCAGAGATCTACAAATGACAGCCGAGACCAACGGCTTAACGTACTTTCCGAGGCACGGAGGAGTCTCGGTACGTTGAGATGGTCACCCATCCACAGACCGACCGTGGAAAGCGTAGCTTCACCTTGAAGATCGACCCGTGCGGCTATTATTATTTAGCCTCGAGCTCCTCTTTTTACATGTAGGAATTAATAAGTAGATTTATGGTAAAAACGTAATTCTTCTCCTATGGTAACGCAGTCGTTTTTCAGTACTTGCAAATAGTCCTTTGAAAAGTAGAATGGCCCTGATACTTTTTGCTCAACCTTTGCGATGAAATATTGCACCCCCGACAAAGGGGAGGTCAATTTCGGAGACCAGATAAATCATATTCAATCGGGTGAACTGAAATAAAATTAGACTAGGTAATTTATTTAGTTTTTTTTTGTGTGCTGGCAACTTGGCTGAGGATGACGTCTTTTGATGTACGGTTATTAATGGCAATATTTATGTTGCCAATTATGATAACATCAGCTTTACAAGAAAACTTCGTCTGTTGATTTGTATGTTTGCGAAGTAGTGGTTTTCTTTATATTTACATACATTAAAATAAATAATAGATACTTAATCCTCGATACTTTTTGGTAGAAAATCCAGTACCTAAAACGAGCAGAGTAGACGCCAAAATTGTGACCAGGCTACTGTGCCTCACTAACGTTGCGGACTGGTGGGGCAAATTACTTTTTTTTTTCACTTTGAACTAATATCCTAGAGCTGCCAGACCACCCTTATTTTCTAACTAAACAGATTTTAGGGATAGAGTTGTGTTAATACATACGTTTAACATACGCATACGAGGTAGCTTGGGCCGACGACCAATGTCCAGGTATCAATCTGGTGCCAATAATTTTTTTAAGTCAGGGTGGTGATTTTTATGCATGTTTTACACAATATTGTTACATAATTAGTAATTAAATATTTTTTTAACTACTTATTACTCATTGTAATAGTCTAAGAGCTGGTCGCTACCTCGAGTGAGATCCTATTCACAAGGCTGAAATTTGGGCATACTTTATATTTTGGGCATATTTTATAGTAAGTGCAAATAACGAAAGCTAAAGTCTGCCAGGATTTGGGAGCATGCAAAACTACCTCCTTGAGTACTGAAATACCTTTAAAACAATAATATAATTGGCCGTCGGCCCAAGCCATGCCAGCAATGCGTGTGTTAAAAGTACATATTAACACTACGCTATCTCAAATATTTTGTTAGTGTGAATATAAGGGAGGTCTGGCAGCCCTGGGATCTCAGTCTATTCGCGTTTGTGTAATAAATTTCATGTGAGCACATCACTTCCTCATGTTGTTTTTATCAGTTGAATTAAATCTTTTTCGGAATTTTCAGGATTGAAGTCGTAATTGAAGACAAACAAAAGATTGTTTATCATCAATTTAAATTAACGCCTTAACAATGGCTTCGTTCGTTTGTCGATTTTATTGTTCAAATTGACATTCATTAAGTCAGCCGTTCAGTTTAAACGCCGTTTACTATAAATAGATATTTGGTACTTTCAAAAATACTATATTTTATACAAAAGTCATTACTTACAAATTTATTTAGAAAATTATCAAAATCATAATCTTATTTCTCAACGACGAAATTCTAAGTTAGATCTAAGATCGTCTCAGAACTTAACTGTTTTAAATAACAATTACAAAGACACTGGTAATTGAGCTTAATAAAGTCACTTAATGCTAAAAACATTCAACTTCAAAATTTACTTTATTGTTTCAGGGCTTTCCTTAGAATTCTGTGCGTGTGCTGCCCGAGAAAGTTGCGACGGAAATATCAGCCACAACTTCGGTTCAAACAGTCCCAAGTGAGTATCCAACTTTACCTACAAAACTCAATAGAAAAGAAGTTTTTCTTTAAATAAAAAGTCCTTAAAGGAAAGGAATTTTCTAATTTGGTTGCAAATTAAATAGCTTTTTCTTAGATTGTTATGAATTTGTTCTTTTACTTTCAGTTGCGCACGACACGACGTTATTACTCATCGAGCGAACTGATGGGCATACAACAGCTCAGGCAGAACTCCTGCGAGCAAACTTACATATAGCGAATCAGCCTTTATACATCGCTTCGATTCTTCTCCATATTTCCAAGTGCCTTGACGAAAAAATTCAATTCGTATCTTCCAAAAGTTTCTAGAATACTTTATGCGAATTAGGAGCCATTCAGAGCCGTGAAGGAGAGTAATCTCAGCCGTGATGTTAAATAGATGTTGACACGGTCATAGTAAGGGATAGGATACACTCGTGTGAGGTACGTGCAGACTTGTTATCGCTCACATGTTGCACTCTGTCTTGGTGTGCCCTCGTGTGCCCTGTGTGCCCTCGCCCTTGTTACTGTCCACGCTCTTACAAGTTTGTCTGCACTCGTGTCATTGTCAACTGAGATAACATAATAACCCGACTCTCTGACTACTCTTCAACGCTTCTCATTTCTTGTATCATTACAACAACAACGACAACGCTTGAATTTGCATGGCGTTCTAACGTTATTTTATTTTCGATGTTTTTCTTTTATAATCGATGGTTTGCATGACTGGGATTCTATGGATACCATACTGTGTCGTATTAATTATGAAACTTAATTAATTATGATGTTTTTATGTACCTAATAAATTACATCTATCATTCTGTCACGCCGATACATACACGCTTCATGGCCGAAAGTTCAATTGAGTTCATAACATGGCCACATTTTTGTGACATGTCTAGAATTTTCAAAGGAAAATAAATATTTTATGAGTCCCCAGACATTATCTATCTTTCCTAAATTGTTTGTGATGTCTTTACGAAAACTTTCTCCATCCCTGCGTGTTGTCAAATGCATGATTCTGATCAAATTCTCCCTTTCCGCTTCAAGTGACTCTAATAAAAACATTATGTTGCGAAAGCAATAAAATTCACATTTTATGGTCTCCAACAACTTGATTTCTGTCACTTTTGTTTATGTCAGTCTGTTCTGTAAAAATCTCATCGTCAATGCTTAGGTAGGACGAGCAGTACTCGAGTCAGTACTACTGTACTTAAGTACAAGAATTGGCCTTCAGGTAAGTGAGGTGTGAGCTTTCATTCCACCAAAGAATCACTAAATCATAGGGATTAACAACTCACTTCGAATTCACTTCACCTAAGTTTTGACGGTTCGATTTGACAGAACTTTTATAAAAACTTTTTACTAACGTGAGGTTCACATTACAGTACCCGGTGTCGACGATGATGTACTCGTCGGTGTCCCAGCACGAGATGTGTCGCTTGTGACATCAGGCGCGCGCGGGCACTTTCCGCGCGCCTCGTGGCCGCTGCTCCTGATGCAGGGATCGCCGCTCGTCGCGTGCGCGCCGCGGCGACCGGCCTCCGTGTCCGGACCTTTACCGCATGAGGACTATAGACCACACCTCCTTCGACGAGCCCATACCGTGCGTTGAACGCCACCTGTGCACAGACGTAGTACCGTACTGCCACGACTCCGAGTCCGTCAGTGAAGTGAGCCTTGAAAGCGACAGTAGGAACCCCTCGATCAAGCGCAAAGCTAGCAAAAAGAAAGTGACGTACCAAACCAAAGCGGACGTGATCTCAAACTAGTGATAGTGTTCATTGTAAGTATAGATTGTTGTATGTGTCAATGGGCTTGTTGTTTGACATTGCCTTGATTTTTGACAGGACTATTGGTATACCTAAACCCTATCTCTGGAAATAATGTTACAACGTGCTAAGAATGTCGTATGTGACGTATTCGAAATTTTATATGTTATTGGGTCACTTTCACCCATGCAAGCCGGCTTTAAATTAAAAAAAAAATATTCAAAGAATTTTCAGAGTAAACAAAAGACCAGCCAACCAACAGCTTGATTATATAACAGTAAAAAGGAAGCCTTTTGCTGTTTTATACAATCTAGAAGCTTTACTATAATTCAAAGAGGAGTTTTCTCAGTCAAGGCAATCTCAAAAGACAGCCAATTATTTCTAGTCATGACTTTCTACGGGAAAAACTTTCAATCAGGAGCTGTGATTTACTGATTAGTTGTGTATATAGATTATGAACTGTACATATAATGTTGTCACCGATGTAACGCTTAACATAGTGCCACATTGTAATTATTATCATGAATTATGTCAAGTGGGAATAAATGCGCTTCATTAAATTGTAAATAATGAGAACATTAAAACATTCCAATACTCATAGTAATACCAAGTATGTTCAGAGGTGTTAAACAAATGAGTGCTTGCTATCAGTTTTTACACCTACAGTCCTACACATTTATTTTACGCTTCACACAATACTAAGACAATTGCCGGTCAGATGCGGAGTAAAGCAATTCCTATTTACACAAGTACATAAAAGGAATTGTGGCAGAGTGAGACCTATCTGTGCCTGGGAAAGCACGGTCAAGTCGCTGGTCTTGGCTGTCATTTATAAATCTCTGACATTCGTTAGCAGAAAATCAGAAGCCCAATAGTCAGACAACCAATTTTACCAGTAACTAGGTTACGGAGGACAGATAGGCAGTCACTTCATGTAAAAGCCTGATATTCAACTGAATCCAGTCAGACTGGAAAGCGACCCAAACCAAATAAGAAAAACGCTCGGCAGATGTTGACTAAAAAGATCCTAGATGTTGCATACATAATGTAGGTGATGAGATCGTAATATATTCGGCACAACATCGTCAATTATAACACAATTAATATATTATAAATTACATATAAATAAAATAATTACTATATTGCAACATAAACGAGCTAATTCAATCAACGGGCTTTCAACGATGAATTGTTATAGCAAACATTAACAATAATATGAATTAACTTATTAGTGTAAATAATTTTGCAAATGGAATTGGCAGAGCAGCCAGATGTTTGTGTTGAAATTATGAACATTCGTTAATTATTGTTAGCGTGATTAATTAGTGATCAGTGTTATCCCAGGGAAATAAAGCCCGTTTATTTGTTACTAGAATGGAAATAGATGGTCTTGTCCACCATCTATTCCATTTTAGTAACAAACAAATAAAACTTTAGTGACGATAAAATAATTTATAAATAACTATTTGGTAAATTATAATTAGTAAAACTGAGAAAGGCAGCCATGACTTTTCAAGGTCGAATGCTCTTTGAAAACTTTCGCTCAGCGTTCTAAATTCAATTTATAAAATTCATATTATACACATTATATCTTTCATATTTTTTCCAGCTAGCACTTTTGTTTAACATCCTTTTTAGACTTAAACCTCAAATGTATATACATAGGTACATATTAATATGTTAAAATTATTGTTGTATGTAATTATTTAGATTTTATCATAGTGGTCTAAACATTCCTTCCATCATATAATTTTATGTGTTGTTAAGTTTATCAAATTAATTTAGCGTTGTATGTTGTCAAATGTTTTGTGTAAAGTAGATTCTTCATGTTTGTATGTTAACTGATGAAAACTTAACAGGGATCTGCCCCAATTTCCAAGTTAATTCACTGATTTTATAATGTCCGATGATTTTTGCTAAATTATTACAGTGTATGTATTTCGCAGAACAAAAATTTGTACATCTGCCCTGGGCCCCCATAGTGGATTAAGGCGAGTGGGCCTTAATCCACTATGGGGGCCCAGGGCACACCTTTCACAGAGATGAGGCCTGTGTCCCCGCAACGGGATCATTATAGGCTGAAGTTGTGCGGTTTTTGTATGTATTTCCCTAATTACATATATTTTTTCACTGAAAATATACGTCTTATAAAGCTCTTCCCTCATACAAAGACCGTAAATTCTAAAGTTATCGTTACTCTAAGCACGTTGTATTTCGTTTCTTCCGAGCATTTTATCATAACTTCCAAATAACTTTGAGCAAAATAACATCGTTATCATTCGTTGCGTAATTAATTAATTTTTAACTTGTTCTGAAATCTTTGCCAAGGTCACTCCTCCGCACAGAGCATAGAACGCCGCGGTGACACTAACTAGAGACGCCATTGCATATTACATTATTTGCCGCGAAATTTCTCTGCGTACAAGTTTCGGCGGTCTTACCCATAGACATACTGCAATGGACTAAGTGACAATTCGTGACAATCTAAGAAGTCGGATTTGACAGCTGAGTAGAGAGGAATAGAAGATCGATTTACCACTAAGTGCGAAAGAGATTTATTTCTTGTCTCTTTTATACTTAATAGTAAAGCAATGTCCTGCCGTAAACATCCTGCTATCAAATCCGACTTATACAATTTTCACAATTAAAGGCTATGAAGTGAAAACTATAAAATAGTAATTCCATGTCTATGTGTCATATATGGTCATAGTTGGAATCGAAATAGTCACAGGCCGTCAATAGGCTAGTTGACAGTTTTTGAAATAAGATTCTAAATTGGTCATCATTGTTTTATTATAATATGAATACTTGCATTTAAAAATGGTTTTTTAAGGACCCAAAGTTTTAATGAATGAATGCCATCTCTACCAGTGCCCGCTGAGGATCCTCAGTGCTCTGTTCCCTCCCTAGAAACGCCCTTGGCCTCTCCTCCCCAATGTAGGTGAGCTTTAAAGACTGATAAGAACGCTCCCGTTAATTTATTATTGTACCTATTTTGATATCAGATCTCAAAGTGTGAGTCATAGTTAAGATCATTGTTTAATTATTCTAATTTAGGATCCTACTTAGAATTAGTTTCGTCTTTAAGATTATATCCTTCCACCGAAATTTAATGTTAACTAGTCATTTTGTTAGTCCTTTATTGAATTATGTTTACTCTTACCATAACAGAGCATTTTGTTTAAATACTGTATTTGAAGAGGTAGGTATCTAACATGTTTAATGACTAAAAACTTTTTGAAAAAGCTCTCTCAAAATCACAGTGTATAAAGTAAAATTACATGAAAATGAAAGATTAAAGGCAAGTTAGTTAGATCCTCCTATAGATATTTATTTTGCTGTTAGCGCCCTGATGCAGACCGCGCGTAAGAGATCCTGTCAACGTAGTTCAATACCAACGTCAGTTCTGTATAGTTCCGGATGGCAACTGGGAAAAAAAACTCAAAGCTCAAAAAACTCCTGATTCCTAGGATTATACTCAGGTGGGACTCATATAAATAATATTACATGATTTTAGTGTGACACACCGCTATCGTTGTGTCGTTTTTCCATGGTAATAGCGTTTCTTTACCCTTTACGTAACATTTATACGTAACTATAAACTTTGTAACGTTGGCGTAAAAAAATAGGATCACGGTTAATGTCAATAGGGAATTTGCATGAAAAAAAATTTATTATCTAAAAAGTTTATTTAGAAATATACAAATATATTATACTAACAGTGAAAATAGAATCGAAATTGACCGAAAAACAAATGAGATATAACAATTTCAAACAAATATATTTGTCTTCTCGCGAAAACGGCGTTTTCTATGGCAGCTGTAAAGGCGTCATTGTAATTGACGTCATAGTTGGTATCGGACTTCTCTTTCTAATTTTCATCTTTGAAGCTTTATAACTTCATCGCCGATGAAGGTATTTCAAAAATTTTTTTTGGTAATTGTTTACTAGAACTAATAAGTATTTTATTCTGCAAATATTAGTTTTTTTTATTTTTTTATTTAATATAGGTTTGCGATGGAGCGAGCTTACCCAGAAGAAGCCTGTTCACTCTAATTTTGAAGAGATTAGGGTGTATGCGTTCGGAAATACAGACGCAGGCAGAGAGTTCCACTCCTTTGCTGTGCGCATTATAAAAGACGTTTGGAAACGTTTAGTGCGAATTGGTGGAATAGCATATTGCATGCATATTCCCTATTTAGGACGGTAAATATTTTTGCTTTTAAAATTAAGCGTGTCATTAAACATTGGTTCAATATATGCAATAACAATTGGTACCTCTATTCTAAGTAGGTGTGCTAACAGCAAAAGCAGTTTAGTTCGGATAGTGAATAGCCTTACTATTTTCAAATATTTCAACTCTTATTTATCATACCAGTGTGCCTGTCTTACACGTACGCAGTAGTACCTAATACTGTACATAACTACTCAGGTAAAACATTTTAATAACTTAATCTAAATGTATACTTCTCGCTAAAGCTAGATATAAATTATATTTCAATATTGTGAATAAATTATATGAATGTAAAACTAATTTAAAATGGGTTGTCGTATAAATTTATATAAAGTATTTTTTCTAAGAGGTTGTTTTATTTGATTTGTCCTCACCGATTTCCTGAGATTCAACGGGGTTCACAATAGATAATTATTTCAGTATTACAATATCATTAAAAAAAAAAAATAATAATAAACAACACACAAATCAAATTCACTGCATAGTATTAAGCTAACTCACCTCGCCGCTTTTGTTTGTCTGTACGTGGTAAACTAAAAACGACCAATCGGATTTTCATAGGGTAGTGATACATTCATTTATTTGATTTATTTATTGAACACTTATTACTGCACATAAATGTTCACAGGCAGACTTAATGCCATAGGCATTCTCTACCAGTCAACCTTTGGGTGATGCAAAAAATAGTGGTAGGTGCAATATGGAGAATTAAAAGCAATTCATATTGATTAAAATTAAAATATTAATATACATATGTAAACTAAACATACAATATAAATCTCTACTATATTTACTTTTATACTAATGCTATACTTATTACTATATCACACTTATATCAAAGCGAAAGTTTGTGAGTGTGTGTATGTTTCTTACTTCTTCACGCCCAAACGGCAGGATGGATCTTGATAAAATTTGGCACAGAGGTAGTTTGGGTCCCGGGAAAGGACATAGGATACTTTTATATCCCAGGAGTATGTTCCTTTGGGATAGTTTCCGCGGGCGGCAGCTATTTAGCAAAAGTTTGGATGTTTGTTACTGAATCACTTCAGAACGGCTAAGCGGATCTTAATGAAATTTGGCACAGAGGTAGATTGTAATCTGGAATAACACAAAGGATACTTTTTATCCTGGGTGTATTGTTTCTTTGGGATAACTTTCGACATTCGCGCGTGCGGAAACGCGGGCGGCAGCTAGTAAATAATAAATACTCCAATTGACAATTAATACACGAAATACTTAAACAATCTGTTCAAATAGGTAATAGGAAAACATTGGCGCAATGATAATACTACTGCCAACATTCTACGAACGCGTTCGCGAACTTTGACTTTGAAGGTTTAATCGGGTGGCCATCCTGATTTCCTGATCTACATGAGGAAGGTTCAAAGGTGTTCATTAAGGTTTTTTTGTAAATTGGCTGCAATATGACGAAGAAGCCGTGGCGGGTTACTAGTTACAAAATTCAGATCTAATTCTGAAAGGATAAGAAGATACAAATAAACATAATATGACATACCAATAAGCACCAACCCAAACATTGTTATTTCTAAAAATATAATCATCCTTTCAACGTTTCTTACCAAAGTAATATTGAGTTTAAATACAACAATTCTTTCTTCACATAAACTTTTAATAACTGGATGCCATTATCACGCACAAAAGCTTTTTAGAACATTTTAATGGCATACCTAAATTGTTATTATGACGCCTTCAGGGCTGAAATGCTCTAGAAAAAACTTTCGACTACTTTTATTGAACTAATTTTTTTTAAAGATATTTTTCAATTTTTTTTACATTATCTACAGTAGCTGATTCTAGTTTTTACAAGAAATTTTACTAACTAGTTTTGCAAGAAAAGGCCTGAGTCTCAACAGCGGGAACATTAATGTTCTGTTCACATAACTGTGTCGATTGGCTTCAAAAGTCGTTGTGATATGATATAGGCACGACCCAATAATATACCTGTGGCTTCATTATGCGCGAACATAGTATTCCACAAATAGGTTTTAGCCGTAATTTACTTCTACCCTCTATAAATGATGTTACCCAAATGTATCCATACTTAATATTATAAATGCGAAAGTATGTCTGTCTGTCTGTTACCTCTTCACGCTTCAAACCCTGAGCCGATTTAGATGAAATTAGGTATAGAGTTTTTGAGTCCCGGGAAAGGACATAGGACAGTTTTTATCTCAGAAATCATCTTTTAAGAGGGTCAAAAGGAGGGTGGAAGTTTTAATGGGAGTCCGTCATTTTTGAAGATAAAACCATGAACCTTTGTATTAAGGCACTTGATAAAAATAAATAAACATAGGTTTAATCGTTTTTGAAAAATAAAAATGGCTGCCCAAAGTAACTATTCCACGTGGACGAAGTCGCGGGCAAAAGCTAGTAGGCTATATTACTGTAAAATTTCATCGAACACTGTCCTGCAATTTTAAGTAAAACAGTAACGAACATCCATCTTCACAAACTTTGACAATTATAATAACATAGGTAAGTTAGATAGGTATAAAAGGTAATCTCTGAAAGTGCTGATCCGGTTATGAATATTGTTTCACCGATACAAGGCCACATTGCAAATTGTGTTGACTGTCAGGGGTTTTTTATCCCGGAAAAGTGCTCGGTTCCTGTCGGATAAGCCGCGGGAGCGATATGAACAACCTTTACTATGGGTAAGCAACCATTTATGCATGAAATAAGTATTTTATACTGAAACTTGTTTTTGCCTGCGACTTCGGACACGGCACCGGACACCGTTTTTCCCGTTCCCGTAATTTCGGAGAATCCTCTCTTAGTGTTACACTCCCCAAGGTCTGGTCGTAGGAAGGCAAATTTCAGCTTCCTACGACCAGTAGTTTCGCCTGTGGGTTGTCTGTCAGTCACTCACTCAGTCAGTCAGAAACGGAAAAATTTTAGATATCAGACTTGATATATACATCATAAAATACTGATAATGACATGATAGATGACTTGACATGTTGAAAATTATGTACTTATACAGCGTTACTTCGGAGACAGTGCACATTTTTAAAGTTATACTTCTTATGGCGCGATGGAGAAAACTGATGAGATTGAATTTTTAGGTTCACCCTTGTTTGATAGAACAACGTTTGATATAATATTACTAAATCGAACAACGTTTAAGAAAATCATCACTTTGTATAATATCGTTTGACAGAATTTTCAGTTCATCGAATATTTATTTGCTATAACAACATTTGCGCTAATGATCAAAAGGTATAATGTTCATTTGATGTACCTAATGTTCAGATGGTATAACCATGTATTTAACACTTAACCAAATCTTAAAATATTCTATGCATGGTCGAGGGTGGGCTTGGTCGACGGAGCCCCGCTTCGCGGGGCTACTACTTCTGGGTGGTTTATAAAAAAAATAACCACGAAGGGGATGGCGGGGTCTATTCGCTCGCTTCGCTCGCTCACACGACCCCGCCATCCCCTTCTAACCTAACCTATCCGAGTCGGGGTGCCCTAAAGTCCATTAATTCGATAGGTGAAGAACAATGTTAGTTTATAGACGATGAAAGAAACGAATTATTAATGAACTAAATATTCGATACGATCTTTCGACTAAATCATTATTAGTGTGGTGAAACATTAGTTTAAATAAAATTAGTGCATTTGAAAATTCGGCGAAATGAAATTAGTTCAAATGAAATTAGTTCAAATAAATAATTACGCTAAATAAAAATTTACCAATGAATTATTCGGTCAAATGAATAATTCTTCGAAATGACTTTATTGCAACTAAAATTCGATTTAGTAATATTATATCAAACGTTGTTCTATCAAACAAGGGTGAACCGAATTTTTACGATGCGCGCGCACACCGACATCTGAATTCTACATCGTGAAGTTAGTTCTAGGTGGCATGAAAATCGATAACTATGTTCAAGTTGTATATTCTAGTATTTTTTGATTGTGTTTTGTTTCTTTTATGTTTGAATTTCGAAGAAGAATGTGGTTTTAATTTCGAAATAAAGCGCCAAAATATAAGATACAAATATTTTGATAAAAGTAATAATTTTTCCCGTGTGTTGCGGCTTTACTTCTATCGTGGTTGGAGAGGAAGCGTAAATAAAGTCACCGTATTTAGGATAACGTTTATTAGGTGTGATTACACCGGACACAGAGATACTTCTTATAATACGTGATAAGGAACACTAGTTACTGTCACGGCGTGGGGCAGACGACTGGCCGCTTTACTTTATATGCGGGGAGCGTTGCATTTTGCCCTGCCAGCATATTTACATACATGTAGTCCCTACATACCTCCCCCCTTTAAAAAAAATGAATATTTGACAATTAAAATATGAATAACCCATAAGTTTAACATTAAACACCGCATTAAATATGCATTAATCTATTTATCATTTCGGTCGTCTTGCTGACGTGTGTTTACATTACGGAGAATTGTGATCGACCACATTACATTAAATATAGTATGTTGTTTATACAAGTCAAAGTTTTTTATTTATATATTCGGTGCTTAGTTTAAGTTAGTCTAAATCCCTTTATACTTAATTTCTATATACATTTATTAATATCTCTACTGGTCTTTTATTTCACTACAATCACTGTGCCGTATTTTGTATCTCTACTACTGTTGGTTGTTATGCATATGACGCCTGTGGTATGGTCGGCTGCTGGGTCGCTGTGATTGTAGATCCTGCAGGGCATGCCGTTGTCAGTTCCTTTCTTATCCATTTCTTAGTACTGGCACAACATTGCCTTCCGCATAGACACATACACAATATCACCAGGGCAATACCGATCACTAAAATGATTATGGCAAAGTTTTCCAACTTAGCCTCTATGTCTCCGACATGTTTTGCGTTATTTGCTCCTTGCTGAGCAATGATAACCTCCTCGTTTTTAGTGTTGTAATTTCCCATTTTATTTAAGTAATTTGAATGCAATGGTTACAACTGGTACTTAGTATGTTGTTTCGATTACTAACGAAATTCACGTGATTTGGCACTGTAATTATATTATAATTTACTTATACGTTCCAAAGTTCAAGTTTCAATTAGCTACGGTAGCAAAAATCGCACAGGTAGCTTTACACGCCGACCACTGCGTGTGGTATGACCTATAAGCGGAAGCGATTTATCCTCAATGTTTTCGTTCTCATTATTTTCTATACATTTTTGTACACAATCCGTGTCGCTAGTCTGCTCGTTGTCTTGTAACATATACGCTGGTTTTAGTCTGTCTATGGATAAATCGCTTTCTCTATTTGGTAACTTAACTTTAAAAACTTTATCATTTCTACTTATAACTCTATATGGGCCATCATAGGTAGGACAAAGTGACTTTTTCATTATATCATTCCTTACGAAAACGTGTGTGCACGTCTTTAAATCTTTACTTACAAAAATGTTACGTGAATCGCTAATTGCTCTTGACGGAGGTCGCAACTTATTTATTGCGTGACGAAGCTGTCCTACAAATTCGCTCGGATCGTTGATCTGTTTGTTTTCCACGTGGAAAAAATCGCCTGGCAACCTAATAGTTTCGCCATATACCATCTCAGCAGCACTAAAACCTGAGTCACTTCTGCATGCTGCGCGAAGTCCGTCCTAACATAACCGTTTGCAGTTCGTTTACCCAGTCCATACTACCTGCCAAACGTGCGGTTAATGCGTTCTTCAATGATCGATGCCACCTCTCTACTAGCCCGTTGCTCTGAGGGTGGTAAGGGGTTGTTCTAACTCTTTGTACGCCTAAAAATCTCATTAGGCTATTAAAAAGGTCGCTTTCGAATTGCCTGCCTTGGTCCGTCGCTATCTTACTTGGACAACCAAACCTGCATATCCAATGCTCGTAAATAACTTTGGAGACCGTATCAGCTGTAATGTCTGAAACTGGTATTGCTTGCGGCCAACGCGTAAAACGATCAATTATAGTTATACAATAACGCTGTCCGTGCTGTGACGTGGGCAAAGGGCCTACAATATCAGTATAGATATGATCAAACCTGGTACATGGCGGAAAACTAGCTAATTTTGAAATTGTGTGCCGATTAACTTTTGCTTTTTGACATTGAATACATGCTCTTGTCCATTCGTTAATGTCTTTGTTCATTCCCGGCCAGAAATACCTTTGTGCTATCATCTTACGCGTAGTACGAACACCAGGATGACTGATATTATGAATTGTCTCGTACGCTATTTTTCTAAAATTGCCTGTAAGATAAGGCCTGACACTACCCGTTGATATTTCGCAATATATCTGCTTATCACCGCCCGGCATAACTACGTGTTTAAATTTCAACTTACTGCTAACGTCACGTCCTGCTGTAACTCGATCGTGCACCTGCGCTAGAGCCAACTCGTTGAAATCGAGCACCGTGGGACAAATAATAGACTCTACCCGTGATAACGCGTCAGCTACGGTATTTTCTGGGCCCTTTATTTATTGTATGTCGCTCGTGAATTCGCTAATGTATAATAATTGTCTGGCCCTTCTTGGAATTTCTTTATCGTTACCTACTTTTGTAAACGGGTATGTTAAAGGTTTATGATCTGTGTAAATGGTAATTTGTCGTCCCTCTATCATATTACGAAAATGAACGATGGCCATGTAAATCGCAGTTAACTCTTTATCATACGTACTGTACCTCTTCTGTGCCTCTGCCAATTGTTTCGAAAAGTATCCGACTGGTTTCCAAGTACCACTTACCTTTTGCTGTAGTACTGCTCCTACGCATGTGTCCGATGCGTCCGTCATAATCGATAAAGGTGCGTTCACACTTGGGTGAGTCAATGTAGTAGCTTCTCGCAAGCTGACCTTACATTGCTCGAAAGCCGCGATACTTTTGATATCCCAGGGTATCTTTGACTTATCCTTTTTCTTTGCATTGTGTAAAAATTTATTAAGTTCTGCCTGATGCACCACCGCTTGCGGTAAATGGGCCCTATAAAAATTAACCATACCTAAAAAACGACGGAGCTGCTCTACTGTATCCGGTCTTGGATAGTCTGTAATCGCCTTAACTTTGTCTGTTAATGGTTTGATTCCATTCTGAGTGACTTGAAATCTTAAAAATTCTACTTTATTTTGACCAAATTGACTTTTGTTTAGATTTATAGTTATACCAACCTCACTGAAGCGTTTAAACAGCCTACGAAGATGCTCCTTATGTATGATTTCGTTGTCAGAAGCCAAAATGACGTCGTCGATGTAACAAAATAGTGCTGACTTACCGTTTGCGTTCTCTATGCGCTCTATACCTCTGAGTACCTGTTGATCCATGAACCTCTGAAAGGTTTGAGCTGCATTCCTTAATCCGAACGTCATACGTGGAAACTCCCAGAGACCAAATGGAGTTGCTATAGCGGTTTTTTCAATATCATCCTCTGCAACTGCTATATTATGGTAGGCTCTATTGAAATCGAGTCGTGAATACCAAGTTACCGGATAAAATATATGTGAAGTCGCTTACTCTAGGGATGGGGTAACGGTCTGGCTTCGTTATCGCATTTAATGCTCTGTAATCTCCGCACGGGCGCAGTTGCCCATCTTTTTTGGGAACTATGTGCAACGGACTAGACCACTCTCCTTGTTATGGCCTACATATCCCTAATTCATGCATTAGGTGAAATTCATCCTTTACCTTATTATAACGGTCTGGCGGTAGCGGCCTTGGACGCGCGTGTACCGGTGAACCATTTGTTATGATGTGATGCACTACCGCGTGTGCTGGCGGTTCTTTAAACGACATCGGTTTTGTTATTTCTGCGAATTCCTCTAACAATTCACGATAAGGATTATCCTCCTGTATACTTTTAACTGACGCTTCGTCATATCATATGATGTACCCATGCGACCTTAAATTAGTTACACTATCTATTAACCTCTTATTATGTAAGTCTACAATCAATTTGTGCGACTCAATAAAATCTGCACCTAAAATTGCTTGCTTGACGTCACTTACTATAAATGTCCATTTGAATGCTCTGCGTAAGCCTAAATTAAGTTCTAAGGATTTTACACCGAATGTTTTTATTTCTGTATTATTTGCAGCGTACAGCTTATAACCGCTTTCAGAACGCACACAATTTTTTACACTACGCACTGGTAAAACTGAAACATTCGCACCTGTGTCTACGAGAAAACTGATCCTTGACTTTCGGTCTATTACGCACAAACGATGGTTCCCTGTTGGGCTGACGCAGTCTCCCACCGAACAAGACTGCACCTCACTCAGTTTCCCGATGCTGGGCTCTCCTTCCAATTGCAAGGTTTCGTACATCTCCTTGCCTCCTTTCCATACGCGTAATGGTAGCTGCAATCTGGACTCTCTGGAGTGCGGCGTGGTCCTCTTGACCTTGACTGCGATCTTCGCCAGTTTCCACGGTTTCCACGCCCCCTACTGCGTCCACGTATTTCATTCACTTCTCGCCGCAGTTCCTTCAATTCGGTAGTTAACCCGGAAATCAAAGTCGCTACTTCTGAAGTTGACGATGTCGCTGCCGAGGATATGGCGGCTACCTCTCCACTGTTTAAATTTTCCATCACTTTGTCTGCCATTTCCGCGAGTTTTTCTAATTTTTGGTCCTGGCACACGGAAAGAACGGCTTTTAAGGATCCTGGTAGGCGTGAAATCCACAAACGTTGTAAGGCATCCGCTGAAATCTCTGTGTTTTGCGCCAGTTCTGACATACGTCGTAGCAGATGTGACGGGCGTTGGGAGCCTAGGTTCATTTCTCCCACTAATTTTTGAAATTGCCTGTCGGCGCTCTCCTCATAGGCTGTCAATAGCCTGTGTTTCAATGTGCCATATTTATTTTCGGGAGGGGGCTTAAAAATTAAATCGCTGACCTGTTGTAACGCATCTCTGGTCAGCCTTGATATCACCAAATGATATTTACTTGAATCCCCTTGCTTCTGCGGTTCCATGGCGGACTCGAACTGTGCGAACCACATCCGAGGCATGTCGGTCCAAAACATCGGAATCCTGTCAGCAACATTGATACTGGACACATGAGCTGTCGGTGGTGGTGGTGGCTGACTCATGTTGTTCCTTCGATGTTCCCGCAGATAGGTTCTGAGTCCACGGGGAGTCGTCTGCTGCGCGCGCACACACTAAAACTTCCTGATTATTGTTCGTTTACTTTAACGCACTGTCTGTATTTTATTTCTCAACAACCACGTTTTTTTATTATTTAGATCACGTCGGGGTCACCAATGTTGCGGCTTTACTTCTATCGTGGTTGGAGAGGAAGCGTAAATAAAGTCACCGTATTTAGGATAACGTTTATTAGTTGTGATTACACCGGACACAGAGATACTTCTTATAATACGTGATAAGGAACACTAGTCACTGTCACGGCGTGGGGCAGACGACTGGCCGCTTTACTTTATATGCGGGGAGCGTTGCAATTTGCCCTGCCAGCATATTTATATACATGTAGTCCCTACACCGTGGCTCAGCTCCTTTTATTCTATCCTAGAAGATTTTATTGGAATATGATGATTTTTCGAAGACAAAAAACAGCCTCTTCATGAATGAGTTTTCTTAATCGGATTTGTATCTACTGTAGAACGGAACAAAGAATTTTACCGTTTATACTAATTATTAGTATTGACTATTTTGAAAAAAGGAGTCTCGTAACTTATATGTCATTGTAAGTAGGTACCCATAAACTTCTCAGGTACACACCATCCAGAATAGAAAGTTGGTATTAATTTCAAATACTACTAACATGATGATGCATTAAGTCCGCCCATGTACCACTATTGTACATAAAGTTTAAATAAATAAATAAATAATAAATAAACAAAACATTCGAATCAAAAAAAAAAAAATTGCATGATATCTGCCCTATTTTATGAACAAACAGTTTTAAAACTATGAAACGTATCAGTTATTTAGCGTAATAGACTTAATTGGCGATCGTTCGAACGCAACGAATTGAAGCTGAAAACAATACAAATATTTTAAAACTTTTATATTTTTTTAGTTGTGAATTTTTTTTAGTTACTTTTTTTCCATACGCCAAAGAAGTATAACTTCTAACGCGTGTACATAAGTACACACACTCTTTTTTCTTCCATGCATCAGTATCGTTAATTGTATAGAGGTATGCAGAACAGAGAGTAAAATCCCGCAAACCTCCATTAAAAAGGGAGGATCTTCCGACCAGACGGTTGTTGTGTCTGGTGGGCAATGCCCGATAGTTGATATTCGGACTGTTGTATATGTTCAAACCGCACGGAGAACTTTGCTCGCGCGATGCAGGATTTCGTAGGTAGTTTGTCGCTGACAGGATAGATGGCGATGCGGTTATTTTTGATGCAGTAAAAATTTTGCTTCTTTGTTTTTTGTGTGGTGGCATTGATTTCGCTACAACAGAACGTAGGTCACGAAAAAAATATGTATTTTTATTATTTTTGAAGAACTGGCATCACTTATCTCGCTATTAGGCATCGGAAAATTGCTGTACATAAAATTTGCGTACAGCGTCTCAGAAGTAACCCTGTATACAAAAACATTCAGCCGCTGAAACATTGCCAATAAATTCTAATACAATCTGTATAATAAAATGATACATCCCTGAAATATTGTAATTTACAAAGGTCACATCTGTCCTGATGGCCTCGTCCATCGCCAACTCAAACAAAACAAGTCAGAACACACGAGCGGGCCATTTTACACCCAGGCGGCCGAAGATAAACTTTGAAGAATAACATTAACAGGGCTTATAGATAACAGTTCATTTGGGAATAGGGATTAAAGGGTTAAAACAATGTTAGGTCTAGATACATTGTAGGCATCTCTCTCTCTCTCTCTTGAGCCAATACTCAATGTTGAGTATTGGCTCCTTTACACGCCACTTGACCCGGTCTTGAGCCTTCCACTTCCAAGCCTTGCCAGTTACTTTGACAAGCAGCCCAACAAACAATCGAAATAAATTCTAGATCCGTTGCTTCACAATGTTTAAAAATTCGTCTGCTGAAATTACAAAATGAATGATTATGCCGTCGATTGCATTAATTTGTGTATTGCAGTCCATCAGGTGGTGCGTGGTTTGCCTACGATCGTATGTCCAGTTATGGTGATTTAGGTTTGTAGGTATTAAGTAAGTGGAATATACTGATGGAGAAAGGCAGCTCCTTTCCGAACATCTTCATCCGAAGGCCAATACTCGTACTAAAAGTATTCAAAATCAAGTCGCAATATCATGTCAGCTACAGTCACTGTTTAAAAACCTTTTTACAAAAAATAAAAGTGCTTCTTGTGTGGTTTCTTCGTTTTTTGACACCGACCTTCAAAATATAAGTTATTATGTACTTTCTATTTGAAAGTCGGTTGTATTTTTTGTGAAAAGTTTTTATTTTTCTCTTTTTAGCACTGGTACCTGCCAGTATTCAACACATTCCAAACAGTCCATTTCAATTCAACTGTCTATTTCAGAAGTTCTTCATCAGATCATTCTAAAATTTAAATGGGAATAAACCTCTATCGATCATAATAAGAAATTTGCAAATCTTTTTATACAATGCCGGAGTTACCTATATAAAAAAATATATAAAATCATCCGAATTGACAAACTCCTCCTTTTTTGAAGTCGGTTAAAAACTTGTCAAAATGTAGGGAAATTGGACCTCCAATTTCCCTACATTTTGACAAGTTTTGTGATGTTGTGAGTTTTGTGTGTTGAAGTTTTGTTTGGTGAAAGTGATGTTTTTAACAGTTTGCGACTGCGAATGTGAACGCTCCCTCATAAATTCATGATATGAGAATCTCGCCTTTGGATTTGACTAGTAAGAACCATATTTTCTACTAACAGAATACTTTCGTTTGAAACAAAAAATAATAAACAAATACATAAATCCAATCGAACATGCCTATCGCATTTCAAAGTTTGTTTTTCGAATTACTGAACCATGTTCTTTGAAATTGAATCGGAGTTCAATATCTTATTGAATTCAAATATAAATAAAACCAATTTAGATGTCAAAGATTCTATTAAATAAACAGCAAAGCAAGTAGGTACCAAGGTACATGCCTAGCATTTCTCAATCAATCAGCAGAGCCATTTTCCAACTATGTTTAGATTGGCGTCAAGTCTAACCATATGCTGGTGAATTCCCGAATTTTACCTACCTTTTAATCATTAAGATTCATCTCAGGTTAGGGCCACTAACTAGCAAGGTTAACAGGTTTTACATGGACTGTACCTCCACCTCTTTACCTGAACCTACTCATAAATTGGTTCTAACTTAGTTTACCAAACACGCACGTGCATTTCACTTCAGTGGTTTTAGCCAATAGGGTGTTTTACGACTATCGTAGATGTAGGTGCATCAATTGAAATTAGTTTAAGTGATGTTTCATACAATTTGTGAATAAACAAAAGATGAAATCTGGAGAGTGTAGTGTATAGCTTACAGCTTTTTTAGTAGTTTACAGCTTGTAAGTTATTTTTCTATCCTCGTTACGCAAAACGTCGTTTGAGGAGCGAAGTCATTATGACTTGTTTCTATCTGGTAACGTCAAATACCTAATATTCATAGTGCTGTTTCATTAAGATTTTAAAACACTTACAATTTCGCAATATTTTCAGATTTCCAGTCATTTTTATTGAGGTATAACTCTTCCAAATCCTGTCGAATGTGCCAAGGAAAAAAAAAGATTCGTAAAAGTACCTTCAGCACTGTTATAGACTGATTGAATTGAACAGTAATATTTAGAATTCTATACACAGTAATGGCGATACCCAGTTGGAATGGCGTCGGACGAAGCCAATCTGGTGCAACGCGATCATTGCAAGCGAAGCTGCATGAGAATGTCGGCTTCACAGGAATGCTATTGGAAAAACAATTGAACAAAACAAATGAAAATCGAATGATAAGAATGTATTCGAAATGTATGTGCAATACGGACACAATCATATGAAGTTGAAAAGCAGAAAGTGTTTTAGTTGTATTTATGAGTATTTTAGGTTTATTAGATTTCATGACGGCTTACTGATATGCGAGAGTATGTTAAATTACGATATTATAAAATTATGTGTCTATTATTTCTCTGCGGTTCTTTTCTGGTTCAAGTCGATTGTATCATTACCCGGAATTCGTCGAACTTCATTAACTCGGTCAGTGTTTAGCTGGTGCTCGCCACTGTTTATTCTGGCTCTCAGGAGTTGCAGTTGTTGGAAATAGTGTGGCGCGCTGACACGCGAAATCGACAAGAAAATAATGTATTTTAGTCATCCTATAAAAAAAAATGTCATTAGATATTAAACAATTTTGAACGTTCAAAACTTATAGTACGGCTAAATAGCAGAGGTAGCGAATCAGTAGGTTCCTAAAGAACAAAGCTAAGTTATTATCTACCAACTATTACGTATTATCGACTTCGTTCAGAATTCCACAATATTTTCGCCTTGTTAAAAGACTCGCACGTCGCCATAATTCATATTATTGTTAGTATCGATAATAACCGGACGGGGAGAGAATATCGGACGGGTAATACCGCAATACGGGTAATACCGCGTGATTGCGTAACAGTGTTATTGTTTCAATGAGTCTTGATATGCCGAAGTAATTAGTAATACATTGCTGTGATACAATAATCAGCTAAAGAATAACAGCAGCACGGGTTGATCTTCAAAGTTAAGCAACGCTTACCGAGGTCGGTCTGTGGATGGGTGACCATCTTAACGTACCGAGACTCCTCCGTGCCTCGGAAAGCACGTTAAGCCGTTGGTCCCAGCTGTCATTTGTAGATCTGGCAGTCTTTACGGATTGTCAGAAGACAGTAAATCTGACTCCAGTCTTGCCAAGAATTACTGTGTTCCCCAGTTAATAGGTAGTGAAGGTCTGGTAAGCAGCCGCTCCAAGTAAAATACTGTTATTTAGCTGAATTCGGTTTGACTGGAAGCCGACCCCAATATCGTTGGGAAAAGGCTAGGCAGATGATGATGACATTGCTGTTCAGTATTCTCGTGGGTTAGTAAGGTGGATTATCTAATCAGTATATATAGCAGAACTATTACTGTCGCGTGAGTCTCGATTATGGACTGAAGATCAATCGCTTGAAAATCAAAATTATGGTGGTAGACAAAAACAGCAACAATGCTCCGTGAGATTGCAAACTGCGAAGTCGTGCCGTCTTACACCTACTTAGATTCACAGATCTCAAACAGGCTCTGAGAATGAAATTAAGCTATAACACGCTCTTTAGTTGAAAAACTAGCTAAAACTGTAAAGATCGCAATATCTCGAAAACGACGAAGACCCGTACGATCTCTAGTGTTACTATACGGAGCTGAAACGTGGTAAGTAAAGGAGAAAACGAAAGCGCACACATGGCTTAAAGATGTGGTGCTGGAGAAGTAAGCCTCGCATATCGTGGACAGAGCAGGCATCAATGCCGTCACAAGAAAAACTAACGAAGTGAATTTGTAGGGCAACGAAAATAACCGCAACGCCATCTATCCTGCCTGTGAAGAACTACTAACGAAACCCTGCATCGTGCAAGTTCTCTGTACGATTTGAACATATGCAACAGTCCGAATCTCAACTATCGGGCAGTTGCCCAACGGACACAACAATCGTCCGGTCGGAGGATCCTCCCTTTTCAATGGAGGTTTACGGGACTTTACACTATGTACCGCATACCTTTTTTTAAGATAGACTCTTGACAATCGTACACTCTCGAATTTTCGTTACTTCGACTGCATCAGTAGCAAAGAAGGCTATGGAGAGACTTGTTGAGTTGTTGTCCAGGCCATTGTAAAAGGCACAAGATCGAGAGGACGCTCCCCGATTTAACGACCAGATTAAGACTCTCACCGAATCGTCACTATACGAGTGCGTTCGCAGTGCCCCAATGAGACAAAGATGACCAGAGGTCAGAGACGGTGCGTCGAGCCACGCATGCTGCTATAAAAAGAAGAATCAGTCCCTCTGTCTGTGTATGTTTTAAAATAAAACTGAAACAAAGGTCTTTCACATTTTCTACCCTATGATAACTAGGCATGTTTTCATAGTGAGGTTTTGTCTAAATCAGCTTATATAACCTCCAATATTTGACGTTAGTACCTACAAAATAATGTTTTTTTTATTAATAACCATTTAAAAAATGGATATTAAGACCGTTGCTGCCGTAGCTACATATATATTTATTTCGTTACTTGCAAGCAAAAAAAAAATGCAAGATTTTTTTGTACTCTCATTCTCACTCCGATTATACTGATGCGTCGTCAGACGTGTAGACAAACTCCGAACGCTCGTGCCGAAACCCTTTGTGCCACAAAAACCAACAACAAACGGATAAGTGGCAGACGCATCTACGATACTTACCACAGACTAAAATTGAAAAATTTGCCCGTCTACACGTCGGCGGATGCATTCGCAGATGTCATCTGCTGATGTATCTGATGGCGTGTGGAGGAGGCTTTACGCTTTCACGCCTAAACCACTGACCCGTTTTGATGAAATTTGGTACAGAGATAGATCCTTGAAAAGGACATAAGCTTACTTACCTTTTTGTTGCGAGAAAAGGGCTTGAAGGGTTTGCAGTTGGGAATGGAAATGTGTATGGGAGTCCGTCACTATTGAAGCTAAAAACATTAACTTTTGTATTTAGGCACTAGATAAAAAATAAACAAAATAAGTTTTTGAAAAATTAGTAGGTAAATAAAAATGACTGCCCAAAGTAACTATTCCACGTGGACGAAGTCGCAGGCTAAAGCTAGTATAGTATATGGGAAAGTGAGTTTGTTTGTTTGTAAGTCACTGAACGGATTTTGATGATATTCGTTACAAAGATAGGACCCTGGAGATGATTATAGGTAGGCTACTTATTCATGCGAAAAACTATATATGTTCGCGAGTGAAGCCGCGGAAAAAGCTGTACCTAATAATAAAAACGTTATAAAGTTTTCGGTACTCAATACTCGCTTGTCCAATGTCCGAGAATGCTAAACAGTTATATGAGTTAGTCTTAAGGTAGATTGTAAGAATTTTGTGATTTCTGTACTGGGCGATATGGTCGCTAAGCGACAAAGCCCTTTAATCAAATAAAAAAAAAAAAAAAAAAAAGTTTTCGGTATTCAAACACAATTTTAATTCTGGCCAGAAATAAAAATACGTGATGAAAACATTTGAGTGTTTCAATATTCCGGGCAGGCACAAACAATATTTGAAAATCGAATAAAATGGCACAGAATGTAAACCGTCAAAAGTATATTGAATTAAATCGTGAGTTGAACGACGAATAGTTGAAATGTCACGATGAAAAATCAAATAGATACGGTATTTTTTTCTATTTTGAGAAAGTAGGTACAGTCAGCGACCAGAATCGATTAACAACCTGTTTTTTTCTATATCTACTTTTTCAGCAAAAAGCAACGAGAGCGCCATCTAGCAAGACCGAATTACGCGGGTAGTAGGCAGTCTGCCGGTATTGTTCGCTCCAATACGATCATTATTGGCGCCGTGCGCGGAAAAATCGATAAATCAAGGACACATTTTGCAAAACTGTTTTAGGTTATTCGTACCTGTCTCCTGTTTCCATGTTCTAATCGAGGCAACGTCCAGAAGCCAGCCGCAGCCGAGAAAAGGTGAGTAGTAGGTACCTACTTAATTTTTTTGTCTTATTTTTTTGGGTTGTTTTGGGTTTGGGTGAACTGGCGGTAACTAGGTTATTGCAAAATAACCTATTTCTATAGTAAAACCAGCGGAATATTACAGTCCAGTCTGCTATTCCACACGCTGCATATACATTTTTTCTATCAAAGAATTAAGCTGTATTACTCAAAATTCTATTTTACAGGGTGTCCAGAAGTGCATGGTCATATTTAAGGGTGATGTTGGGTAGCTGATATACTTTAAGGAAAAAAAAAAAAAAAAAAAGACTTCTTTCAAAAAAGCTGTCGACTTGTCAAAAAAAGACAAGTCGCCGTTGTTTTACTACTGTGTTTGCTAATTACAAATTCTACTTGATATCAGCTACCCAACATCACCCTTAAATATGACCATGCACTGCTGGATACCCTGTATATTAATTATAGGATTATAATGTAACTGTCGTGCCCATATCATAGAATTGGTGTGTGTTACGATATGATCACTAATGTCTCACCATATCATGACGTAGCCATGAGTTAAGCTGTTCATAAGGTTTGACAGCCACATCACGAAATAGACAATTCAACCATATGGACAAGTAATAACCATTTCAATAGAAATCATAATCCATTTTGGTACGACCTACTAACTGTTTCACATTGCATTGTACGCTGTCGAGCATTTTAATGGGCACCACAAATTGCCCTGAGTGCCTCCACTGCCCCTAGAATGAATAGCGCGTATGTTTGTGTACTGTGTAGGCTTTCCACGTGAAGTTCTGTACACTCGAAGCCAATTTAATTGACCAATTATACAAACTCTTCCGATGAATGAATTCTTCATCTGTTGGTTAGCCTGTTTTCAAATTTGGAAAATCTTCCTTGTTGTGTAGAAAAAAATTATTAATGGGAAATTAGCCAATTAAAATCTCCTATTGGAAACTTCTTTAAAAGTCGAGAACAAATGATTCAGATAATATATACATACTGCAATTTAATTAAACAGGCAACTACAACAAAAATAAACAAAACTACGCCTATAAAACAATTCCTTTTCGTGCATCATATACGAGACAAAAACGGCCCGTATTTAGTGTCTAGTGCCAAATAAAATTATTTAAGAATTCCTCATCATCTCATAAAATTACGAGTGACAAGGAATAACATTACAGAAGCTTTTAGAATCTATTGTGTTTTTTTCAACAAAAAAGGAATCCATCTACTACAGTACCTATCCACCAATATGTTACTTAAAACGCGACGTAAATAAAATCCAAATTCACAAACATGAAGTGACAGCCACATTTAATATTTATGGAGAAATCTTTAAAAGAAAAGTTCATCCGACGATACTTGAATAGTTTAATCCACAACTTTAATTTATTATCATTTTGGTAGACGAACTTCTCAACTCAGCGAAAAGTATTTCGTATTAATTTGAGCCCTATCTTTATAACAATACCTATAAATTATCTTGTTTTGGCAGGATTTTAATTAATGGCCGATCACTGTAATCCGTATACACTGTACAGATGATTTTTATAGATCTTCACAATCTAAAAATGAATCCAACCTGTATTTTAACGACTTGTTAAGGAACATCACTTGTCAGTGTGATCTTATTTTTATTTAAAAGTGCGTTCACACGGGCAATGAAAATTGATCAATTATAAGCAATACTGGTCGATTGTGACGTCACCACATATCAAGCAATTTACGGCAGCGGCAACAAGCGTCAATTTGGCGAAATGTTTTGCACTGACAATATTTAGCGATATGGAGAAACTTCAAGAAACTAAGTAATAAGTTTTGAATACACGAGTAAAATAGTTTCAAAAAAACACAAAGAAAGCAATATGAAATATATGGAGCAATCAGAAACAATATCGCCGAAACAATTGCCGCATTTTATGACTGAGTCATACGTGTTGCCGAGCAATAATTGCTCAAAAAATTGCCCGTGTAAACGCACCTTTAGCTTTATTAATCATTCAGTAGTCATCACTTATTTTCTTTCCTATGTAAGTTGAAAATAACACTTTTTTAAGTCACTATTTTTTCGTAATTTTAAACCGGATGACGCCTGTATTTCCTAGCTGCCTACCCTGAGAGAAAACACCGAAACAAACTCAGAGGTCAAAGTCTCTTTTAAAGTTCATTCAATCGTACTGGTGAAATCATATAAGAACCATGGAGGTGGTCTTTTGAGGAAAGTACCACACAGATTTGAGTGAACCTGACAGCACAAGCATTTTTCAGTTATCGTGTAGCTAGCTAAAACTTAAAGAATGCATCTATTTTAGTACTAATACTGTATTAGGTAGGTACTTAATTCCAATTGAAATAAAGTATTTCCATATAATGTGAACAAGATTTCACTTTTACTAAATAATTTGTAGATACCAAATACATAAAATTTTCGTATCTTTTTAAATCTCTTTGGTAGATACCAATTATAGGATTTATCAAAGCAATTGGTACCTAATCCTGTATCTCTTATAAATCGTAAAATCCAGGGGTGCACTTACTCATTCACATTAAAAGGCACTCTAAAATAATAAATATCAACAGATAAGCCACGTTCTCCGAATTAGAATAACTCTGAGTGGCCGCAAAGAAGTTTTTCATCAAAGAAATCCTAAGTTTTATTACTAAAACGTAGTCTTATCTTCACGCGCTATTGGTTCAGGAGCCTTCATCCCAAAAAATGGATATTCATAAAAAACCTATTTTTGTGGACACTAGACCTTTCTGTCCAATCTGTGTACCGTGCGCGCACGATTTGACATCAGTTTTTTTTTATTACGCATAGACAACCTTTATCGTCTATGTGTCTTGATTCTTTTTTTTGTTCATATTTGGAATTTGACCGAATTGATTCGAAATTAGAATAATTTGTTTTTGGACTAATTTTGTTATAATAAGGTTGGCTTTAGCTTGTTTAATTGATTTAAACATAATATCAATCGGTATTCAATTACAACACCTAATCCATAAATAAGTCGACACGTCTCTCATGATGGATTAATTGAATAAAATATTAATTTCAGCACAAACCCAAAACAAAACTTTTATTAATTAAGTAATCCATTCCCAAAATTAAATATGCATTAGGATTAGCACCTGTCTGAATGCAAGTAAGAAATTAACAACACGGCCCAAACATAACACCCGAAATTAACATAAATCGGATTATTCTAAGAAAAACTCTGTCGTATTAACAAAGACGAGAAAGTAATCAAGAAAATTTAAATTAAATTAGTGGCTGAAAGTCATTAAAGCACCAAGACACCGGTAAACTGGGACCTCGGAGAAAGCCGAAGTTGCACGAAGTCCCTTCGGCCACTCGGTTATAAACGAAGCTAAACAAAAATAAAGCACTCCAAAGAAAAGTTTGAAAGAAAAAGCGGAGCCTTTTATCGAAGAAAAGAGAAAAAAATGCTTTACAAGCATTTTGTTTCAATCGTGATAAAGGAGATAAAAGTATATTCAATAATTCGATGGCTGTTGACCTCCAGGAATTTGTTTCTTTGAGTTTGAGATTTGAGAAACGGAACCGGCACCCTAATTGTGTAACTGATTAAACAATAATGTTATTCATAACCGAAAGTAATTCTTTTCAATTCTAGATTCATTCACGCTTCATTTCAGGTGGAGTAAACGTGTTTTCTTTCTTTTCTTTCTGTCTTTCATATGTTTAAAAAATGTCTGCTCTTTAAACTCGCAATGAATTTGCATTGCCAAATTATAAATATATAAAACTGTTACGGTACTGAGTGACTGACAGACAACGCACAGCCGAATCTACTGGTCGTAGAAAGCTGAAATTTTGGCATGTAGGTTCCTCGAGGAGTGTAGGGGAGCACTAAGAGATGATTTCCCGAAATTCCTACGGAAAAAAATGGGATGTAAGCGTACAAAGTCGCGGGCAAAAGCTACTTTAATTAAGGTATATACAAAATTTTTTTGTTACGCAATTAGGCTGCAGATTAAGAAACCTAGAAGATGGTAGGTGTTTTTGGAAATTTCTAGACCCTTTTCAACAAACTACTATAAATATAATTAGTTTTAAAACGTAATTGCAGGCGATTCCGTCTAACACTTCAGAACAAAGCAGCCCGGAATCTGAGCTGTCTTTCTTCTGCAACAGTTTCAAGCTTCTTTCGATTTAAACTTGTCTGACGGGGCGCTGCTCGAGATATCTCGAAGACTACTAATACTTTAAATGCCGAAACGTTAACCCTTTAAACGTTGGAATTTCTGGGCAATCTACTTGGTTAGTCTTCTAAATTTTTTTCATGACGTTAAATGGTTCTCAGTACATGTTTTAGTTATTTATTGGATTCAACTGTTGTGATGAATTAACTGTTTGTTTTACGGACAAACAAATTATGAAAATAGTAAAACATCGAAACATTTACTTTTAAGCATTCATAATAGTGCGTAGGACACATTGCTCGCAGAACAGATAGTTGATGGGCTGGAAAAGTTCTGGAGTGGCGACAGCGTACCGAGAGACGCAGTGTCACTTGGTAAACGCCATGGGAATCCGCTGGACGCTCAGGAGCGGTCGATGAGGTGACACTTGGGGGAGGCTGATGTCCAGCAGTGGACGTCTTTCAGTTGAAATGATGATAATGAATAGTTCCACGGCATTTCTCGCGTGTTACGACCGTTCACGGAGAAAGCTGACTGCATCGGCACTTCGCTTCGGTCTAGTCGGACCTATATCAGCCACCCCAGTCCTTACTATAAACTTTCACGTCGTCTTAGGTCTTTCTTCAGTCTGTTTGATGTGTTTGGGCATTTTGAGGTAAGAATGGGGCATGCAATTATCCGGCCCATTCTACTATCTGGATAATTCGGATACTACCAAAACGCTATCCGGATATATCCGGATAATACGGATATTTCGAATATCAGTGTCAAAAAGTAAATCAAATGAATAGGTATGTCACCGGAAAATTGCAAACGAAAGATTATAAAATATCGCGTGATATTTAACTTTTTATTTAACAGTCTTAAATCGTAAACTATTATTTCTTAATGAGACACGGATATGATGGAAACTATTGAATTTGCATGGAATTTATTGTATACAAACGATTTTTTCATGATATATCGAAATTAAAATCTAGTAAATATTTATTATGATCTTACGGAGTCTGCAATTGTTGGATATTAAAACGTAAGAAAATTAGATATTCAAACGTGTTAGTAGTAGTTGTAGTGACTCATTCAGTCCGTTTTAGCAATCGGGGGTATACCTAGATTCAGTATAGTTACCCATTTTTAACTACCTACTGTCTGTTGCCCATCACAGGCAACAGACCAACAGACAGTAGGCAGCATTTGTTGTTATGAAGTTTAGTTGATCTTAAGCGAATCCATGTCATGTACAAAACTGTGTGTGTCAAGGTAAAATGTGAGTACGAGCTTGGTGCTACCATCTCGAAACCTCTCGAATGTTCATCTGCGGTGTGTGTTACCTAGGGATCCACATTGTCACTTGATCCACTGCTGGGAGATACTCCCCAGGATGACATGGCAAAAATATGTTATGAAATCCTGAACACTTTACGGCCACTTGAACGCGTTTCAGCTTATTGGTACGTGTATCTGCGCCTAGTGGTACGTGAAAGTTAATGTTGAGGTATAGGGAGATGATTTGCGATAAAAAATCACTCCCAAGTACTTGGGACTAAGTAACCGTATTATTCGTAGTATCCGGATAGTAGTATACATGTTATCCGGATAGCATGCCTTAGGTATGAATTGAATACTGAAAGATAAATTATATTTTATGAACACGAACGCTATTATCGTTTATATTACACAAAACTGTCTAAAACCCATAAAATATTTCCAACCAAAGCAACACTACACCATACCCAATCGACATAAAGTCTAATACACCTTGATATTTAGTTTTAGGATGAGCGCACGATTGCTAGAGACAGGCACTCCCATCTTCGACGCTACTTCAAGTGCCGGCACGTAGGTCTGTTTGCTCTCAGTGCACAAATCCCGGCTAAGCTGGGATACGAACTGTGCTTACTATGCATAGTTGGAAATCAGGCGGGATCCTTGTAAGACTTACGAAGTATAGCGCGGAGACTATATCGTGCGAGTGTGGAACTAATAAAATCTTGCCTTGTATCACTTTGCTGGTTATTGTGCTTGACTGACAAAGGCTTTGTGTTCGATGTGTTCATGCTTTTCTGTAGGATAAGTAGTTTATTTTAACAAAAGGTTGGGTAAAATAAAATTGGAATAATACTTTGGTACAGGCGAAAAACTCTACAAAAGCTTTCAGAAATATCACTTCAAAGATACTTCAAAATCGTAAATTCTAGCATAAAATGCAAAATAAATCGCGTTAAAGTCAGAAATTATACCGAGCGAACGTACTCCCGGATATGAAGTATTCTACTTATATCATAATCCAGGTTATAAACTACTCGTATATGTGTGCCAGGTTTCATCTAAATCCGATCAGTAATTTTTGCGTTAAAGAATATCATATAGTCATCCATCCATCCTCACAAACTTTCATATTTATAATATTAAGTAGGGTAGTAGGACTAATAACAAACATAAAAAAAAAAAAAAAAAATTTAAATTATATTTGCAATTATTATTTTATACTTTTTATTGGATTACTGGAAATTGAACCCAGATTCCCAGACCACAATTACAAATAAAAGTTTCCTGTAAAAACAAACGACGCCCATGCAAAAGTATAAACTATCTCCATTGTTCTCAGACAGTTAAAGAGATATATAAAACTTTATATAAGGTGCATCAGGGAACCAGCAGTAATGAAAATGGCCCCTGGGAAGGATGCTAAAGGATGGAAGTAGCCATCAGACAATCGAACACGAATTCCCTTTTCCCAAAACGTGCTGAACCCAGTCATCGTTTACTTTTATTAGAATTTATATGCATTTCAGTACTGTCCGTATATTTTAGTGTCTCTACGATTTTATTATGGATGTTGGGTATATAGTGGTGGTTATCTTAAAGGTGGATGCACTCATTAAACTTAAAATAATGCTTCTGATTGTGACTTTGAATAGTTGGTTCCAATTTTTTGTTGTTGTGTATTTATGAATATGTTAAGATTGTCAAAATCAACGTCTAACTAAGCGCCAAAAGCTGCAATTTTCCAATAGGACGTGTAACAGAATAAAACCAACCCTGAAATCGCGAAAAATAATCAGCTGTCAGCACATTTTGTCTAGTTATGGGCACATAAATGTATGGGGAATACGTTTTCTTTTTCGCGATTTTAGTGTTGGTCCCATAGTAAAAGTTGTCCGTAATGATGAGTACAATGTTCCTTTCATAGGTAGATATTGTGTTAATTCTGTTACATGTTGTATAAACAACAAGCTTTATCCCGGACTATCGTTCTCATGACTCAACGAAACCGTTCACTTTACCGGGATAAAATGCAACTCATTAACAGTCATGAATTTGGTAATTCATGACTGTTAATGAGTTGCAGGTAGTCTCTGGACATAGTTAGTAGTGGTCTACTTTTAAGATTAATATTACCTTTCACATAAATATATAAACTCCTATTAAAAAAGATGGACAAACTTTTAGAAATTATTCAGACCACCAAAATAAAGATCGTGGTAAAAAAATAATAAGAAACACGCATCAGACACTTACAAGAAAAAAAAACAGCTAACAAAAATACACTAAATATGATGGTTACGCAATGCATAAACACATCCATGTCTTTGTTATCTTATAATTCTGATACTAACAATTTGCAGGCGCACGTGACCACGTCAATTACCTACCCATAATGGATGTCTCAATTTTGTACTGTAGAACAATTGTATGAGAAACAATAAAAACTTTTTTTTAATGTTTTAATTCTAGTGTGCCGAAAAAAATATTAATTTATGTCAAAATTAAATCACTTTAATCAGTGTTTTTTGCTTGGATACGAGTATCTTTGGTTTGACGTACTGAACGCTGCTAAAACTTGTCCACCTATTTTAACTTAACCTTATATAAACAAACAAATAATGTAGCCTTTCATTATGAAAGTAAAAACAACAACTGGATATGGGTAGTCCAATTGTTACTATGCCTAATAGTAAGTCCAGAACTAAGTCACAAGAAGCCTTGCTCAACAAAATCCCGATTCATTAACTATGCGACTAGTTATTTTATTGGATCACGCTCTAATTATACTAATTAATCTAGCGCCAGTTAATAACACAATGTTTCTTCATTATATAGCAAACAGGATATAATTGACAAGCAATTTGCCAGAAGAGTCTAGCTTACATGGTCACTGCATAATACAGTTAATTCGCATTGTATGCGTAAATTTTCTATAAATTGCTTTTCCCTTCAATCCAACGGCCACTACTTTTTTGCATTATTTTTTTCTAGAAACTATATCCCTATCAGTGAAAGATAATTATTATCTTTATGTTTGTATGATGTAATTTGTGGACCTTATAATCCGTATAAGGTCCCAAATTACCTCATATAAACAAAACAATAGTTATTTATGATACTAGTGCAGTAATTTTTTTATGCAAATTAAAAAAAACCGTAAACGATACGCACGGCGCTATACAACGAAGAGTGCGGTAAAATAGGTACTTAGATGAGAATACCTATTTTACCGTACGTTCCATTGTATGGTGCGTAATTTTTAACTTCCGAACACCGTATACATTTGTAAATGCGTTTTTTGAGCAAATGTCTTGAAAATTATATTTTTACCCCTTCCGAATATTAGTTTCAAACTTTACAGACTAACCCCCTTATTCATAAAAATCGTTTTAACAATTACTTGGTTAAAATACTGTTTAAGTGACTCTAAATTCAAATTCCCTATAGTTTTTTTTTTAAATAAAGCATCAGCTTATCAGTTTTTAGCTATGTTGGTAATGGTAATAAAGTTTGTACTGTTAGTATATTTAGCAATATACTAACAGTAGTCAAATAGTTGTCAGTTTGAGTGACTCAGCTAAACACCAAACTCTTTTGTCAACCGTACCAACATACTTCGCAGTCGCACCAGCTAATGCGTGGGGTAGCCTGGGTCCGTCGCTCAGCCACAAGCCATTAATTGTTCGGAGCTACCTCCTTGGGTTGGATTAATACGGCGGAGATAACTGACGCAGACGATATACTTTACTCACTGATATATTATACCCATCCTATAATACGAAATGATTGCGTTTCATTAATTTTGTAGCGTTCTTCTGTGTTTAGAGATAGACTAAGTCATCTCATGGTCTGCTTTTAAAAATCTCCAAACTCCCATGTAACAAGACGGATGAGTAGTCACCTAAAATGCCCGGTTCACATTATTCCATTATTATACCTAGCATTATAGCATTCGAAAGTAGCAGTAGCAAAAAAGTAGCAGTCGAAAAAACCGGCCAAGTGCCAAAAAGTCGGGCTCTCACACGAAGGGTTCCGCACCATAAATCGTTAAAAAACACATTTTTTCTATAGGTCCCCTTTAATTTTTAAATTAATTTAATTTTTATTAATTGTTGTTATAGCGGCAATAGAGATACACACTCTGTGAAAATTTCAACTGTCTACATATTAAGGTTCTTGAGATACAACTCGCTGACAGACAGACGGACGTATGGCGGAGGCTTAGTAATAGGGTTCTGTTGGTTACCATTTGAGTATGGAACCCTAAAAAGGATGCATCGGTGTCCTCTAAACAAAGTTGGAAAAGGGCGATCAGTAAGTTCAAGAAGAATGTTAGAGGGTTTTTTCACGAAGTAATAACACTATAATTTGTATTATTGATATAATATACTTTATAATTTATGTACACACAGAGGGACAGTAATATAAACCATATTACATATAAGTACAAGGGTACTGCTTATTTGTAAAAAAAAAAAATATGTTTACCTAGTATAATAATCACCGGAACTTATTAGACTCCAATTCCAATCAAAACTTACTAAATTCCATTCTTTCACAATCTCTTATTTCTATTATTAAGCGAAACGGGTAAACTAACCTAACTGATTTCGACAAACAATAGATAAAAGCGGTTCAGCAAAGTAGGACAATATTACAAATATTATTATATAAACCGACATATTTACATGTGTCACTCCACATAACCCTTCTGGATTATAACCAAGACTGTTTACACAGAGATTTTACGTTTTACGTAACATCGGATTGACAAGTCATGTTACATCCCCTAGCTTGATACCAAGGATTAGGGGAGCAGTTGACCTCATAATGCCACAGCTAACAATATTACAGAAGGTAGGCATCACAAGTTCGTACAATCAACGGATTATATGCGGCCGTACAGGTTATCAATTATCATCTTAAAAGTACAATTCCATACATCGCGGCCGATCCCAGCCGCGCGCGGTCTATCGCATGCGACAATAGTCAGACTATGTATGGAGCCATTTCTGAGGTCTTCGACTATTTTCGCGTCAGCCGCGCGCGACAGTCGCACGCGAAAGATCGCGCGCGACTGCGACGCGGTTACTAACGCTGACGCGGAAGCGAGTAGGTGATTATTGTGCACCGCGATTCACTGTGGAGGAAAAAGATAGACCTGTTTCCTCAGGATAAAATAAAATACGCTAGCGCTAGGCACTCGCCATAGTCAGTTGTGTTATGTGTCGACGCAAATGGCAGTTTCATATGTTTCATACTACGCGCTCGCTTTAGCCCCCGTCTAAGCTCCCCACCCTGGCCACGACCTAAGTACGGCTGTCACTCTGCACGAGACTGTCCCAAGCATTTTTGCCATCCTTTGCCAAAAGCGGCTAAGCCTGTAGGCGTGTATGCCACAACCACAAGTGGAGCACTTTATACTGCATTATTCATACATGTAGCCCAGGCTCGAACGCTTGGTGGGCATGCTCTAACACCGTTTGATAATAGAGTACACAGTATGTGGTGTACCACTTGTGGTTTTAGCATGTAGCCCGCCTGTAGTTAGTCTTAGAGCGCTACCAGATCGACCTTATAACGTTCCATATCATACATCAAACGTTTTAAAATTTTACACAGGCTCAAGTGGCTGCTAAAAAGTTGGGCATCCTAGCAAAAGTGAGACGGAAGGCCTATGTCCAGCAGTGGACGTCTTTCGGCTGAATTATATAGTTTAATTCCGCCAAATCCGTTCCATCATCGGACCACTAGACGTACGGCGATGTGCCACCGGTACATGGTGGACATTCCACCCACACGCACAAAACGTTTTGGGAACACATTCATTGTGCGTACAGCTAAGGAGTGAAATTCCATGGCAGAGTCTGTTTCCTGATAGCTACAAGCTGGGAGTCTTTAAGTCAAGAGTGAATAGGTAGGTTACTTCTAGGTAAGTCTCCCTCTTCAACCACATCATCGCTTACGATCAGGGGAGATAGAGGTCAAACGCGTGCCTATCAATATAAAGAAACACATTAGCTTCTGCCAATGGCTTATTAAAACCTGAAGTCATCCCACGAGCCCATTCCGGAGATGGAAAGTCCAGACCTAATTCAGGACTTGGTCTACCTTGGATTGGTGCCAAGTTTCATTCAAGACCTTTCACTGTTGAGGCGCGATTGCTGAACAAACAGCCAAAACAACTTTCCAGCCAGAACAAACACTTTATAATATTAAGTAGAATGAGTGCCTAATCGTCGATCTGCCGTGGTCATATATTATCTGTGGTATTTTCGTGACAAACTTGTACATAATATAATATTATTTAAGTGAAAACTTCTTTAGGCGCGTTGAGCACTTTTTTAGTGAACAAAAATCATGGAACTCGCGTCATCGTCACCGAACGCTTTAGCTTTCGTTTAGTTTTCACGTCTATCGGTAGTCCCCAAAGACTGTCCCGCATGTTTTTTTTAATGTTAATTGTACGGTACAAATAAACAGGTCGCGCGTCTTCCGGGCGCATTCTCGAGGATGTCCATAGCTACTACTGGCGTTGTCTATGGAATTCGCGGAGGTGGAGCAAAGGGGGATAAGAAAAGCAAAAGATCACGACTAAACAACTGAGTCTCCTCTATATTACCCTCAAGAGGGCGAGAATGTTCGCCCTCTTGCGTGACGAGGCGAAATTGACGCTTCAATTCTATTCCGTTCCGCGGCAATGTAAATTGGCCGACTTGTGGTACTGTTACAAAGATACTGTGGCCACATAATCCTGCGGTCCCGGGTTATTAAAAGCCCTTGTGTATAAATAGTGCGTGTCAATGCCGCGGGACCTTGACACGGGACCCCTGTGCATTGAATGCACGCCCTTTCCCGTTAATGCCTTGCAGCAAGGTTATAAATGGTAATTAATAACGCTCATTGGCGTTAGAGGTCTTCCCAGTTTGACTTATTAGTTCATCATACCTACGAGTATGTACATATTCAACCCTGAACAGATAGGCAGCAGCTCCATGTAAAAGAATTCAGCTGCGCCCGGTTGGGTTGGGAGACGATCACAAACATATATGGCGACAGAACAAACGGACGATAACGTGTATAAATAACGAATCATACAATCTACTTGCAAAATGGTAAACGCTTGCCTCGATGAAACTGATTCGTTTATAAAATACAGCAGAACATCGGAATATATTTTTAAATCATCAAAACCTAAGTGAGTAATTTTTATTTCATGAATAAAAAGTCAAAAAAAAAGTCAAAAGTCAAAACGTTTATTTCAATTAGGCCATTAAACGGCACTTTTGAACGTCATCGTTTACAGTTCAGTAAAATAAGAATGTTACATTAATAAAGTGACTCTACTGTCCATTCGGAAAGGTAGATTCTTAATGGAGAAGAACGGACAAGAAACTCCATAGTTACTCTTTTCAAATAATGATTTTACAAAATTTGATATACAAAAATTAATTTAATATTATGTGAGGACGATGCACCCAGAGTATGCTACTTATAAGAACAAAGTATCACCAGCACAGGTAAACTTATTCATTTCCTAAAGAAATTTAGGTAAATCGTACTCACATATTTACAAACATTGGAACCATTAATTAAACAACAGTGTGTGAGTCAACAGAAAAATAAAAACACAAAAAAAGAAACAGTATATCTATAAAGTTAATACATAAATCAACCAGTTTGACCTTCACCCTTGATTGTCCTATGGAGCAGGACCAGCATGTTTCCAAGCATTCTTATCCTGAATGTAATCTTCTAATTTGTAATATGCTTGTTCACAAAGTGTACTTTTAACATGAGTTTTAAATTTTCTTTCATTTAGTTCTAAAATGTCAGAAGGTATTTTGTTGTAACATTTAACACAATACCCCATGAAAGAAGTGTGGACTTTAGCTAATCTAAAAAATGGAATATGTCCAGTTATCTATTAATGCGAGTCATCAAAGCATTCCTGAATCAAATAATATTGTGAACCGTTGCCGCGGGCCACAGACAATTATGAAACAGAGAGGAAAATAGTTTTAATTTGGACCTTAATAAAATAAAACAAAGAAGCCAGAATAGCATACCGAATGAAATACCACAATGCAGCATAATAAAGCAAGAATATAACGCAAACAAAACATAACAAATTAATATCACTTGCCACAACAGACAATAAATAAACAGCTCTACTAACTCAAGAATTCGCAAACTTGGAGACACTAGCAAAACATCGCCTTGTTTTTTTACCCGACCGCGTAAACATTGTGTTATGTTTTTAGGGCCAGCCCCTCAGTTGATACAACATCGGAAGGAGTTAAATGGCTGCCGAAAAGTCTTGTAATGGATGTGGAACCGACATAAATAGTGCTTAATCTGATGGTAGAATCGTTTTTCTTAGGGTAAATATAGCCAGACACTAGCCACTTATGTAACACTGGAAAGTTTTGGTTCGAAGTGAGATATTATTACCTAGATAGTATTTGTTCTGGAGGGCTCGTATTATTATAGTGGTTTATGGATTAAGTGATCAATCTTTTATATTGACCTGCAGATTTTTCACTGATGTTCATTTGTTTTAAGCCTTGATGTACCTATACATAAACTAGTTCACGCCTGTATTCTTTTTAGGGGAGATTCTATTGCCCACCAGGCAACATTCCGACTTCAGGCTGCTTTTACATTCTGAGATATTAAAAAATTACAAGATCACTAGAATAGCACAGTGACTGCAATAAATTACATTTATTTAGTGAATTGGTTGCAAAACTTTTTTACTCGACACTTTTTTATGGTTATGTAAACGAATAAAAAAAAAAGCATTACGATTAAATTTTCCCATAGAACATGGATAACTCTTACGAAGCCAGAGATATTTTTTTGTTATTTATAGGCTCGGGTTTGACGCCAATCTCTCCTTATGGAAAGTGATGTTGTGGTCGACTATAGAGCGCGCTTGCATAGAAGCAACCTAATCACTCTTGAATTATAAAACCCCAAGTTGTAGCCATCAGGAAACAGAATCGAGCAGGTAATTCCACTCCTTAGCTGTACGCTCGATGAAATTGTTCCCAAAACGTGTGGATAAGAGCATGAGAGATGACGTTGAGAGTACACGCGCGTCAGAATCGTTTTTCTAAAATAAACACACAAAAATACCTTTGCTAGAGACGGAAATAGTCCATCTAAAATCACCGTAAACGCACAAAAGTGGCCAATTTAACCCATCCTTTCTAACTGAATAAAGGACCCAGTTCTATTTCCAAGGGCCTACCTACGCACAAGGTTACAGCCTACAGGTACCCATTTCTATATTTGCACGTGTAAATCTAATCTGGGCCAGTGTGTACGTTACGCTAATTTGATTACTGAAGAAGTTAAAACTGGCGTCGGATTTTAAAGCTCCCGTTCGGGTAGAATAGAACAGGGGTTAAGATGACAATCAAATTAGTACCATGTAATTCGTTACATTTTGATTTCATAGTCGTACCTACTTGAATTTAAGATGATATATTTGTTATTGATTGATTGTCTCTTTTTAAATGGTTTCTTTAAAAAAATATTTCAGTATTATATAACGTTTCTGTTTTTGTATAATTTATACGCTTTTCGCGGCGCAGTAGTCTATCCCCCACGTCTGCTGCCAAATAGATACAATATATAACATTATTTTACTACGCAGTGACACGCGCAGTTTTCCGATCTACCGTTAGGTTTGACATGCGAGGCTTGACGTTATGCGTAATTCTCAACTTTATGCCGCCTACATATTTTAGAACAAATAAATAGTTTCTTCCGTAATGATGCCCACGTATGGTCATCTTTACACAGAGCTGTCATTGACTCGCTGAAACCTAATTTTCCCTGACCAAACAAAACAGACCTTTGTACCCACGCTTTAAAATCCACAAAGTCAGCTGGTCCTAACAAATATAATTATGTGGTTCAGCAAACGAACTCTTACAAGGCTTAAAGGTGAATTTAAAGTGTGGGCGTTTCTTTGTATAAGACAGAATTCGAAGAAGGACCAAGCTCACCTTTTTTATAAGATGCCATTTATTTATTTTCTGTTTATGTGAACATAATTTCAATTATTTTTTCTTAAATGGATAAGTTTGTAGGTATACACAGGTTTTGTAAATCTAAGTGATGAAAAATCAAATTCCGAGTTAGTTGTGGGTAGCGCTGTAATTCAAACAAAATAACGTAAAGGACACGTTCACACGTTCTAAAAATCGAACAGTGAAGGAAGTGCATGTAAACACACAGTCTTTCAGTACTGTAGGACGCAATTCGGTGGTAACGCTTTGATCTTTAGCTGGTAAGGAGTTTCAACACAATGTACGCCGGTGAAAGTTTGTCTCAACCAACTTACACCGGTTCTGTTATCCCCGACGTGACGCATCCTGTACATAAAGTTCTAACTGTAAAGTTTTTTGAGAATATCAACTAAGTGAAAAGGTTGATAGAGGAGAATGGAAAAAGAAAACGTGTTGCCAACTCGAGTCACTTTATTATTTTTTATGTCTTTGACAATCTCGGGACCCTGGGGTCCAGGTCTTTTGGTAGGCGGACGAGAGGCCTGCGCCAACTGGCAGAGGCCCCATAATAGTTCGTCCATACGACACCGACTTGTGCCTGTGCAGACTTTAAAATCTGAACAAAATAATCTATCACACCGACATTTGTCTACACAGACTTTGTTATAAGTCTGTGGAGACATACATTTTTATTCCGAATTCAAAGTCTGCGCAGACTGTTGGTGTCGTGTGGACGCACTATTACACATTTTCAATGGGGACCAAACGACGATTATCTTTGTATGCACTATGAGAGTATACCCAAGGAAAATCCCCGGTTGGTGCAGGATTATTGCAGAACATGGAAACTAAAGATGACTATGGGTTTAGTGGACTGGTTACCGTAGACTATGGAAGAACTATTGGCCCCTGCCTGACCACTGATAATATAAACGGCTTTAAAATGCTAGGGCTGATTTGCACGCTCAATAAATGGGTCCCCGAAAAAGGTCACTTTACAACTGTAAAAATGACGTTCAGGAATCCCTTTTGATGAAAATAAATTATTGATGAGGGCAGGAAGATGTTGATATGAAAATGACAAGTCTAGACTAGTGTTTCAGTAGTCTTGGGAGTATAACCATTTTAATAAAATGGTTTTAGGTATTTGATATTTAAATGTAGTCCGCAGAGAACTAACCCGACGGACTTAATCTCGGCCAGGGATTACTCCTTGGGGGACGTTTAAGATCTCACCCCGCCGAATTACCACAAATGGTCGCAACTGCTTTGATCCTTCGCTTTTATAAATATTTTACTTTTTATCTTTGTGGCTTAAATTTGTTTGTTAACTTGTACAAAATCTTTTAAATAAATATTACAATGCTAGTTAAATTTTAAAGGTTTTCGATTTAGTGAAAAGCGATGTCAAGCCATTTTCATTTTGTTAATTTAAATTATAGTTTTCTAACGCCTGCCATGTTTCGCCTATCATCCGTTGTAGAACTTAAGTTTAAGTTATTGGCCTACGGGATGTGACTTTGATATATGGGTGAGCAGGACTCTTGGCAGGACAATGTGATGTTAGGTGGAACAGAGCCTTGATCGGGAAGCATTTAGTTAGGGCTCTCGGATGGCTCTGATCACCAGTGTTTGTGTGACTTCGCTCCGCAGTCCACGGCCCACCTCTTGTCTTGCGCCGCATGCCTTGTCACCTGTACATGTGAGGACCTGAGGCTGCGTCAGCGAACGGTGCTGCCGTTGCTGAGTACTGGGCCAAACATAAAATTTGATAAGAATATTTGCCAACGACACGCTAAGAAGAAGTTAGGGCTCTGCCAGTAGTACGTTGGCAGACCGACCAACAGCAGATATGTGGACGAACTACGAGTACACAAGATTGCAGTGAATATCAGGTTAAGATTGACATAGACCAAGGAGCGTGACACAAAATGGAGATGGCTTACAGGTACACACTCAGCAGTTGGTGGTCGCCTTAATCGCGTTAATCGTTGAGCCGGTTTTGATGGGATCCTGGATATGGTTGTAGGCTACTTTTTAACCCCAGCGAAGCCGCTCGCAAAAGCTAGTGATGAATATTTTATATTGCCTTCACCTATTCCTCTCGGGCAACTTCCCCGAATACTATATCTATAATAACCGTCATGTAACTTACATGAAAAATGTATTAGTTCATAGAGACTTGGAACGGTTAAACTTTAAATCCGATTCTTTGAAATAAATGGGCAAAGTTTTGCTCGATAAAGTTCATAACGCTACACAGCTGGCTACTTTCTGGCAATGCATTTTCTTTTGTGACTCACGGACGTTACTTTACAAAGAAACTCTCTAAAAACTTAAGGAAAAGTGACAAGATAACTATCAGAGAGTCCTACGCCAGATCTCTCTCCGGTCGTATCGGGTTGCCATCCCATCGGTAAATGAGAGTGATGGAAGATGGAGTGCACCTGTGTTTGCGCACACACTTGTGCACTATAATATGTCCCGCGCCGATGGCTAGTCTCGGTAGAGATTTGCCGCCATAGCCGAAATCGGTCAGAAGGTCTATATATCCTACTGCCAGGGAATGGTTCTCGAGAGTATGTAAAAATGTATATTTCTTTAGCACACCCTTTATCCTAAACGGTTAGATAGATTTTAAGAAATACTTATCAGTGAAATCAAAATCGCAGGTTTGTCTTATTCAAACAAAACATTTATCAAATTCATTTCTATTTTTCCTTTGAGAGAAAATGTTTAGTAAGGTAGGATATTTGTTAATGAGTCACAATAGCTTTGTATGAAACATGGAATATGGGTAATTAGGATTCTTTCTATCCCGCTTGTTTCCATGAAATACTACAGATATATTTATTATGTACACACATTTAATAACAAATAGATAAGAAGAAGGAAACAAAAATAGGTACAAAAGTGATGTTTATTTCTAAAGAAATCTCTTCCAGTATACCTGCACAAGCAGAGTCGAATAAAAGAGAAGTAGACACCGTGTGTAAAAGTTATACATAAAAATAAAAAAATAAAATTAACAATACAACAACATAAACAACAATATACGTTACAACTTAACAATATCAGTATATGGCCATATATAAAACTATTCAGTTACTGGTGACTGAGTGAGTGACTAACAGGCAACGCACAGCCGAAACCACTGGTCTTAGAAAGCTAAAATTTGGCATGTTCCTTGAGGAGTGTAGGGGATCAATAAAGGATTTCCCGAAATTCCTACGGTAACGGGAAAAAACGGGATATGCGCGTGTGAAGTCGCGGGCAAAAGCTAGTACTTTATATAATCCAGTGATCCCATAAATGCGTTTATCCTGCAAGCAAAGTTTTTTTCCTGCAAGTTATTCTAAAAGCACATGAAACTATTATAAACATTTGTAATACAATTATTGCCTGTGACTGCACGCGGTTTATTCCGAAGTAATTAGTTTCCCAGCTTAACGTTCCTTTTTACGCACTAAGCACACTAATGCTTTCACAATACCATAATTTTCTGAACAGCACAACCAACCATTAAACAGACGTGGCTTGCCTGGAAAATGCCAGTTCTCAAGAAAAAGTGCAATAAAAGGAAGTTGATTGCGTTATATACCGGATATATACTGCAGTTATTATGGCACTTGAGCGATAATAACTCCTAGAAACGATTAGAAGTACTTTTCCGTTCGTGTAGCTAATCATACCTTCTAACTTGGTCAACCAAAACCAGGTTTAAAAGGGTGTTTCGATCGATCGACATTCAATGCAATTGATCCTGGTACGCTAGCTTTCTGCGTGGTGTCGGACGTAAAAGAATAGCACCATCCCATCTCTTCCCAGGGGTGTCGTAAGGGGCGACTAAGAGACTCACTAGAGAATGGGCAGCAGCATTCCCTGTACATTGCAACAGCTACACTGCGATCGCCAACCCGCCTGCCAAGCGTGGCGATTATGGCAACCCTTCCCTTTGGGGGAGGCCTATGTCCAGCAGTGGACGTCTTTCGGCTGGTAGGATGATGATGATGATGGTAGCTTTTGATATAGTATCAACGGCGACTGGAAGGTAAAAATATAGTTCAAATAACTTTTAATAGAAGGCGTAATATGTCCATCTTCACATGTGTGACTGACATAATCCACCGACGATTTGATCTGAACAATCATCTTATGAATTTTCAGTCGGTAAGGAATTACGATTCAATTGCGCGTTATCTCCCGTATTAAATTCTTGCAACATTTTCTAAGAAAGACACCCACACAACTCGTGCTGGAAGATGTTATTAATACCCTGACACTGGAACTCCTGCTATTGAATCACGTTACATAAATAGTGTTGAATGAACCTGAAGTCAGTTATGTTAACATTGAAATATGATTTTTCGTTTAAAATAGAACAGACTCCTACGCAACTCGTGTTGGAAGATAAATCCGTACGTCTATGAAACCTATACTTTGCTTGATTAAATAGCATATACATATTATCGGTTTTCACATTAATTATTATTGTGTTAAAATGAACCTCAAGTTAATTTTGATATTACAGTATTATTATTAACTACAGACGCGACACAACACGTGGCAAAAGATAAGGACAACAATGACGAAGAGAACTAATGCAAGTATTAAAAACATTATGTTTTAAATACAATTGTTAATAGAATTTCAATAGATTCTAGTTACCTAGATTAATAGTTTCAAATTAACTAGGTGTGCCCTGTGTCACGTAACAAAATAGGTGTTTACTTAAAAACCTATTCATATTTTTCTGGATAGGTTACTCTGTGGGTTTGCTCATACATCTCGAAACATAGTTAATTAATAGATCTTTAGGTGTTAAACGCATCAATGAACAGACAAAAAATTGTATTATACATAATATTTAGGAAGCAAAGCCAAGAAGTTCTGTGTTACCCAGTTACTGGGATGTCAAGGTCAGATAGGCAGTCCGGATAGAGAATCCGGTTTGACTGTACTGTTTACTTATTATGTAGGAAACACCGCTGGAGATACACACCTACACGACTCATCCTGGAAGATATTATCCTGCCACCACGTCAGAGAGACGTGCACTTGAATGCTTACTAAAAGACAGCTGTCAAATACCTGGCAAACAAGGTATAGTTACTAAAAACCTAGCCAGAAAAGCGGTCCATATTACTTTATTTCGTTTAACTTGGTGAAATAACTAAATAAAGTAACGGGCTGTGTAGTATTGTGTTCTACATTTAATTAAGAAATGACACCTTCTTCTTTTCAAGTATATAGTGACCCTTAAATACTTTGTGCCCAGGTAGGTGATCACGTTAAACGAGGTAATAGGAATAACGCCGCTTAAGCTACACGTGTACGCATGCTGGAAGATACTCGTATAACCCTCCCAGCACGTCGAAAAGACGTACACTTGAATACTAAGTACTCCCGAGTCCCGATAAATGTTACGCATATCATATGTCGACGCTGATATATTTGTGATACTATTTTTGGTTGACGATTTATGGAGAAAATGGTTTCTGCCTGCCGGTTCGCTCGTTTGAAAAGCTTTTTATCAACCAACGGGAAAAAGAAATACCGGTATAAAATGTATCTTATGTCTTACTATTCCAGGTCATGATATACATTAGTTTCAAGTTTCCTCCAAAACCGTTCAATGTTCAAGCAATATTAGTTAACCTTTTGAAGGCCAGAGCTTAAACGCATCGGCGTACCCCCGACGCCAAGCCACAAATTCTCCGTACTTTTTGTCACATATTTGTGACGTTTGGCGTTCAGAGCACGTGCTTGCTTGTCTTGTATACGTGACAATGGCGTTCAAGCAGTTAGCAAACAGACTCACATTTAAAATATTAGTCGGATTCCACTTTACCTTGACGATATAATATGGAGAAATGTGTGTGTCACTGCTATTTTCGATGCTGAATGAATATTGTATTTTATCTGAACTTTGCTGAAGGGCAGGTTCGTAGCCTTGAATATTTCATGATGAGGAATCACGTCCAATAAATATTGTTTTTATTGAAGGAAGTTTGATTCTCGATATATTTATGTTGGAGAAGTGATTTGGTGATCATATATCAATAACTTTTACAGTATGACAAGACAAATAGTTTTCTAGATAGCTACAAGTCCTAACTTAATATTATAAATGCGAAAGTGAGTTTGTTTGTTACACTTTTACACCTTAAACACTGAAACCAATTTTGAAGAATTTTGGTTCAGAGATAGGATAGGATAAAACAGTAGTTACTTTTATTTGAGGAATAGAAATATGTTTAACACTTTTTGTATAGAAAATATTTCAATTTAATCAGGAACAAAATACATTGCGTTAGAATATAAACATAATAATTAAGGGTTTTTTGACAGATTGCGACTGAGATACGAATGCGAACGTTGTTTAAAAATGAGTAGAATTGCCCCAAATATGACAAAAAAGCACAGTCTTCTGTTCCTTGAGTTTTAAACAAAATGTTATTACCTCAAACTTTCTTTTTCCTTTCTAGCCAAAGCTTAACGACGCTTAAAATATAACGCAAATGACAAACTTTTAAACCTAGAGCGCTTCTCCTATCTTAACGCAAATCCTTTACTCTTGAAGTTCGGAAGAGTTCATAATAATTCATGTTACAACGTTTTTAAGAGGCTAATAAAATACAGGGTGAGCGCTTTCAGGAATTGTAATCTTTTTTTTCTAAGCAAAGGTTTTGTATTGTGGCTGGGATCTGTGGCCATGAATAACTTACTACATGGTAATCGACCTCCTTACGGGGAACCCAAAAGGTTTCTTTATGATACGGAATAATTCCGCAGACATTAAAATTAAATAATGTGCTTTTTTACGTCACGTCATGATGAATTAATATGAATTTGAATTGAACTTGAATTTACAAATACTTCTTGGAAAATAATAATAATTTTCGTGTGTTGATAATAATTTTATTTTAAACAAGTTCTCAATATTTTTTATGAATTTCTTCTCCATGGAAAAGCTTTCTTCTTTCAACTCCCGTGTGTCACCGGGAAATCGCAAACTCCGTAAGATTGTAATAAATCTTTATAAGATTATAATATTGCTCGACATAAATCGTTTTGTATACATTAAATCCCATCCAAATTCAAAAGTTTCCCATATATTCATGTCTTATCAAGAAAAAATATGTAGTTTACAATTTCACGCGATATTTTACAATGTTACGGCGTTTGCGATTTTCCGGTAACATCTCTATTGTGACCTGAAAACAAAAGAAGTCCATAAACATCCGGTACATAACTTACATAGTCGTAAAATAAGAATCATGGGTATTCATGACGAGTTTCGGACTTTTATTTGCTATCGATAGGTACTCGTACTCAGTAAGAATTTTCAGTCATCAATCCTTAATTTGGTATTCAGACTCCGGGTCGTAGATCACGTATGTAAATGTCGGGCATGGTACATAAAACAAACTTTTATTACAGGCTATGATAACCATCCAATTGAAACATTAATAAATTAAATTACATTTAATATCTTTAACAGACATACAAAAATAGGCTATTGATTTTATTGAATCATCATCTTCCTGCCCTTATCCCATGTTACTTGGGGTCGGCGCAACACGTTTTTTCCTCCCATTCTGTCCTGTCAACCGTCACGCTAACACTAACTCCCTTTTCTTTCATATCACTCCTAATACAATCCATCCATCAAACATCATTCATCTTCATCATTTTTGAATGAATTAATCAAATAATATTTGGATTTCAAGGTGCCAACATCACGCAGATATAGCAGGTATATTGCCTGCCCTTTAAAAGAGGATTTTCTACAATTTTGTTTGAAGCATACATGTCGTACTACGGTAGGTACAAAAAATGTATAATGCGAAATGAGAGAGAGCTACAATATTTTAATAACAACGCCAGATACGTAAACTATATATCGGTTAACCGACAAACATCAGCAAACACAATGAAGAGCTCATAAGTTTGGTTTAGTTCAGTTCGCGTAGACCCTGAATCATTTGGCCGCTCGCCCAGTGCGTCCCTCGGCATAGTTTACTGGTCATAACATACGAGCTGACTTTTAAATTATTGGCAGTATTTCAGAGGGTTAATGTACTCATCAATATAGGTAAACAACTTTTGCTTAGTATGGGATAAAACTGCAGTTTAGTCCATTTATGTTTCCCTAAATTAACATACATAATAAGCCCTTTTAGTGATATTCTTCAACAGGCCAAGTGCGTAGTACTAATAACCGTGCGGATATGATCAATGACCTTAGTGCGATTTTTCTTTTGGTTTCATTGATGGCCAATAAATAAAAACTTTTCCTTTTTGGGCGTTCAAAACGGTAAAGTTTCACTGATATTTATTTGGAACCGTTCAGCTTTCGTTGCAGTACGTTTTACGAGGTTTTCGATGTTGTTATGTGATTCGTTTCGCTTTATTGACCTTTCTGTCGATGTTGATTTGTCCAAACGTCGACCGATACTGGGAGTGTGATGTACTCGTATTTTACAAATATACGTATTTATGCTCTGTCCATACGTAAATAAAAGGAAATCTGACCATTTGACTGTGACTATTCGAAACTTGTGACACAATTCAAGATTTTTACTTCATAATTAGAGGTGGTGAGACGACTTAGACGAGCGGGCGTTCGAGGTGGCACGACGAAAGAATACCTGGAAGGATTTTTATTTTAAAAAAATTATGCAGTTTTAGTTTTCATCAAAAACGGGCTTGAGACTCCTTTCAGTGTTTTCGGCTAATCCTCATAGTTTCGGATTTGGCCACCCACGCACACTTTAAAAATTCAGTCCTGTATATATCTATTTTTGCCGACTGAAATACGGTACACCAAAAATAATAACAAGCGATTACCTATTAGTAAACCTTATCTTTAAAATAACTTCAAACAAAACATAGTTTTACGTGACATTTCCATATGAATCTGTTGGGAAAAAGCGATAGTGCTAATCTTCCTGTATAGCTCCGCCTCCTTCTCATGGTGGTATCATAATGGTACTGGCACGTATGGGGCTGGTGTGTCAGTTTTACAAATATATCGTAATCTGAAAATGAAAGCAGTTTCTAAAAAGGCTTTTTATTTTTCACCTAAGCAGCTGAAAATAGCTCAAATAAATTTTGTGATATTTCCAGCTACGCTTGTCACGCATCAGCGTCTTATAAAGATTATTCGAATTTATTAGACATGTATCTACTTAGTAATATTTTATACGAAACATATATTTCGCTTATAACATCGTACGCTCATATTTTCTCCTCTACCTACATAATGTATACTACCCACGCACTTTATATAAATGTATCCTATTTTTCTAGAAAACTCAATAGGAACTTAGTCGATTCTGAAAACATGTCGAAGTGAAAGCCTTGGGTGAAGTGATTACAAGGTGAGCTGTCATTCCATATAATCAAGATGTCACGTGATCACGAAGTGAGCTATCATTCCGTCTTGATTATATGGATTGACAGCTAAACTCGTGATCACGTCACCCAAGCCTACACTTCGAAATGTTTACAGAATCGACCGGTTCTGTAGCGCAAGTTTGAAGACACCTATGGCCAGTTCTGGATTGACCGCATTTCGATGAAACTTGGCACACGGGTAGACCATGTCTTGGAATGGGACATTAGTTATTTTTTCATCCCGGGAAAGTGTTTTCTTGGGTTAATTTGGAGCTTTCACGCGGGTGAAATAGTACTCGTAAGAATGATCTAAAATAAATTGCCTAGTGTTCAAGATAAGTCTGAAATAAATTGCCAATTGGAAAAAAAGGTCGCAGGACTCCATCGGATCACACAGATTGTATCTGAAGCGGATTGTGAACGGAGTCACATGATTGCATCATGTTTTATAGAGAAGAGATCGCGCCGTGTAAGGGAGGGCGAACACGGGCAGATTGCTGAGCTCCACGCGTCTAGCCTCCGCATGTTACATGGGAGATGTTCACAGAGAAATAGTTATATACAAAGGTATGTGAAGGTAACGTATGTGTGTCGACGTTACTAATATATTATACCTGGAATAAGATTCAGAATTGTTGGAGCTATATCTTCTTTTGTGTTGAAAGAAAATGCAAAGAAAGATGAAGTGTTTATTGTCACAGAACTGACCGAAACCACAATAACTTTCAGGGAAATTCATGTGTTAAAAATATTACCCGCTTTTTGGGGCAGTCAGGTAAAAATCGCTTGGCACCTCTCATGATTCGGGGCCCGCAAGGGCCAAAGCCTGCCAGGGTTGCGGAATTTGTTCGAAAGCGTCACCGCGGCCCTGGAACACAAAAGGCTTTAGAAGGAACACGGATGGGTTTTAGTCAGTAAGAGTCTGACACGCCCTTCCGCTCCACCCAGAGCGGAAGAAGTCATTTGATGATTAACCATCCTTAAAAAAAAAACCTCTCATGATTAGTTTCCCAATCAATCCAACTGCTAAGACTCTTCCCAACTATGTTGTAATCTGTGTGATCCGATGGAGTCCTGCGACCTTTTTTTCCAATTGGCAATTTATTTCAGACTTATCTTGAACACTAGGCAATTTATTTTAGATCATTCTTACGAGTACTATTTCACCCGCGTGAAAGCTCCAAATTAACCCAAGAAAACACTTTCCCGGGATGAAAAAATAACTAATGTCCCATTCCAAGACATGGTCTACCCGTGTGCCAAGTTTCATCGAAATGCGGTCAATCCAGAACTGGCCATAGGTGTCTTCAAACTTGCGCTACAGAACCGGTCGATTCTGTAAACATTTCGAAGTGTAGGCTTGGGTGACGTGATCACGAGTTTAGCTGTCAATCCATATAATCAAGACGGAATGATAGCTCACTTCGTGATCACGTGACATCTTGATTATATGGAATGACAGCTCACCTTGTAATCACTTCACCCAAGGCTTTCACTTCGACATGTTTTCAGAATCGACTAAGTTCCTATTGAGTTTTCTAGAAAAATAGGATAGAAGCGGATTGTGAACGGAGTCACATGATTGCATCATGTTTTATAGAGAAGAGATCGCGCCGTGTAAGGGAGGGCGAACACGGGCAGATTGCTGAGCTCCACGCGTCTAGCCTCCGCATGTTACATGGGAGATGTTCACAGAGAAATAGTTATATACAAAGGTATGTGAAGGTAACGTATGTGTGTCGACGTTACTAATATATTATACCTGGAATAAGATTCAGAATTGTTGGAGCTATATCTTCTTTTGTGTTGAAAGAAAATGCAAAGAAAGATGAAGTGTTTATTGTCACAGAACTGACCGAAACCACAATAACTTTCAGGGAAATTCATGTGTTAAAAATATTACCCGCTTTTTGGGGCAGTCAGGTAAAAATCGCTTGGCACCTCTCATGATTCGGGGCCCGCAAGGGCCAAAGCCTGCCAGGGTTGCGGAATTTGTTCGAAAGCGTCACCGCGGCCCTGGAACACAAAAGGCTTTAGAAGGAACACGGATGGGTTTTAGTCAGTAAGAGTCTGACACGCCCTTCCGCTCCACCCAGAGCGGAAGAAGTCATTTGATGATTAACCATCCTTAAAAAAAAAACCTCTCATGATTAGTTTCCCAATCAATCCAACTGCTAAGACTCTTCCCAACTATGTTGTAACCTAAGTACCAGTATTACATGGAGCCACTGCCTGTCTGACCTCCACAACCAAATAAAGCTTAGCAAGACTGGTGTCAGATTTTCTAGCTTCTGACTACCTGAAACAACTGCCAATCATATATAAATGACCGGGATGGGACCAGTGGCATAACCTGCTTTCCTATGCATTTTTTTTTTTTTTAAAGTAACTATGGAGTTTCTTGTCCGTTCTTCTCCATAAGAATCTACCTTTCCGAATGGACAGTAGAGTCACTTTATTAATTTACTGAACTGTAAACGATGACGTTCAAAAGTGCCGTTTAATGGCCTAATTGAAATAAACGTTTTGACTTTTTGACTTTGACTTTGACCATTTTGATAATAGTTTTAAGCCACTTTTGATAAATGTACCTTTAAAAATAATAATGTGGAACTAGTGATAACAAATTCAACACTAGTTCCATTATTATCAGATTAAAAAAAAAAATGGAACTAGTGATTAAAAAAAGACATCAGTAGTTCCATCATGGATCTGTTCATGATTCTAGTGGCAACGAACCTACACGATATCCTCAAAATTCGATAGCCAAAAAGTAAATCAGTATAGTGCACATCCGTCCTGAAAGTTAGTTTGAGCGTTAAATCGCAACTGAAATCACATTACAGCATCGACTCGGGGACGTAACGTACCGAAAAAGGCTTCAATTTATTTGACACAAACGATAGGCCCCGCCAGCGGCTTCCATTTTCAACAATCCGGCTGAACGTAAGGTAGACGCATTAGATTACAGCGGCGTTTTACAATCCGGCGTGCCTTAATATACGGCGTGTTATACAATTTGATGCGACATATATACGGTTCTTAACTGACTACTCTGCTTGTTTAGGAGCACACTGCTAAACGGAGTAATCTGCATATATGCCTAGCCTTTTCCTGACTTTGTTTTAATTTTGCACGGGAAATCAGCGCGGACGGCAGCGGAAGGGAGTGCCAGACTCTTACTGGATAAAACCTCCAAATGCCCTTTGAGTTCTAGGGCCGCGATAACTTCGAACGATTCCGCAACCCTGGCAGGCAGTAGCCCTAGCGGGCCATATCCACCATGCTGACATCTCTTAGAGGCTCGCGTGGAACACAACGCGTCGTTTCTCAACTATGTTAAGGTCGGCCTCCAGTGACACCAGCTGCAGCTGAATGCCAGTATTTTTCATGGACCGATTGCTATTCTGACCTGTCATTTGTAGATCTTAACCAACCAACCAGAACGAAAACCAGCGTCAGGCAGCTCCTCGTTGTCTGGCATTTTGCTGAACTGGACATATTTGGCGCAGCCGCGAGGCACACAATATAATTGTTATAAAATTAAGTTTCCTTTTATTTGTATCTATATTATATTGTGTGTGTCTGTGTGTGCCAAATAAACTAGTTTTCTTTCTTTCTTTATCTTTGGCAGTCGTTACGGATAGTCAGTAGCCAGAAAATCTGATACCAGTACCGTGTTACCCAGTTATTGAGTTGTGGAGGTCTGGTAGGCAGCCGCTCCACGTAAAATACTGGTATTCAGCTGAATCCGGTTTAACTGGGAACCGAACCCAATATAGTTGGGAAAAGGCTAGGCAGATGATGATGACTGCCTTTCTGACCTCTGCAACCCAGTAACTGAGTAACACGATAACCCTTGGCAAGACTGGCGTCATAGCACTGCTGAACGGAGAACTAATTGAAAACAGAAGGTTATTTCGTAAATAAAATTATATACATTAATTTTCAACAAAGAAAAATGTGATCGGGAAATATTTGTCTTATTCTTCGGAATTTCTCAATAATCTTCACTTTCTGTGTCATCTTTATACAATACCAGTTCAATAAACAATACTGTTTATATGACTTATAGGTTTGTTCGAAATCTATGTTTATGACCTAAAACATAACGCAATAAAATCAGCAGGACGCCTCATGTATTTCCATGAAATGTGTTGGCCTGACTATTTTTATTTGAAAGGTTACGTTACAATTATAGACTTTGCTGCCCTAGCAATAAGGCGTTTACTTTCAGATTTTGCGAAGGAACTTAGAACATTAAATATACTATTTTCTTCTTTGCTTACTTCCAAAATAATTCTCGGTAATAATCGCGATTTGTATTGTTAGCATATGAATTACAAATTAATTCGAGGAAGTGAACCAAATCAGTATAATTATGTGTTTTCAACGAAGCAATTTGTTTCTTTATTGTACGTTTATTATTAGCATTAAAAACAGATTCTTAAATTCATTCAGGACATAAATCAAATGTTTTTTTTTACTGATAAGATTTTTGACTAGTCGCTCGTTTGTCGTGTTGTCGGAAGCGCTGCTGTAGAGCAGCACTCTGGGTTCTATTCCTGGGTCGGGCAAAGTGTTATTGAGTTATTCCATCTCGAATTTATCAGCGTTTGTTTCGTTGTTTCTTCCCAGAGTAGTAAACTGGGAACACCGGCCGGCCTAGTTTGAACTACCCAAAAAATATTGACATGTAAAAGTGTTATTTTTAACCTATTTACAAAATAAATAACATTTACCTTATCTCTTCAGAAGAAAAAGTAAGTAGGTATATGAATGTGAGCCGTCTTCTGTATAATTCTTAGCAAAAAATAAAGGACGCCTCGCCCCCAAGGGTGCAGCACTCACTGATCCCCCTGTATTCTGATAACATCGTGCTGAGCAGATCTGATTTCCCTAAAGATTAGATAGGTATGGAGGTCAAACGGTAATCAATGTAAACGAAATTTTTCAGAATCATGGTTGATGAAAAGTTCATGTCAACTAGAAAATAGAAAAGTCTAAAAAAATACAAAACACCTCGCACCAAGCACTTTTGTGCTGTTCTATATGTGTTTGTTCCGTTCTCTTTCAAGTGTGTTGTGTCACTATCACTACGTATCACTTACCTAAGTCTCCGCCGCGTTTTTCTGTCTATCAGTACTTTCGCGATAAACTCAAAAGTACCAAACGAATTTTCATACAGTTTTCACTCTAATGGACGGAGTGACTAATGAACGGAATTCTTTAAGGTAATAATATAAACTTTTATTTACATAGATATTTACAACTGTTTTAATAAATAACTAGCTAACTATATACACTATAAATGGGGTGATTGTAGGGTTAATTTAGTTTTTAGTAGAGTTTTTCTCCTAACTAAATTAACCTTAAAATATGGCGTCAAAAAATTCATCCGCATCGCTGTCAACTGGAAGTGTACCCAAAAGACTGGCGGCATTGCCAAAAGCCAGTCGTTGGGTCACGCGAAGTGTCAACTAAGCGTCTTGAGAGATCTTTAAACAAGATATGCGCACTCGAACCCCACAACCCGTGAGTTTCAACCTCAAACGGCTCGAAAATTTAACTTCCAACAAGTTTATTATATTTTCGTCGCTTGAGGTTCTCTGCACCCGCAGCGGCAGCGCCAGCACAGCACGAAGAACTCGGAAGATGGGATGGCGCAAGATTATCGACACAAGTAGCGTCCCATACTAATGGCCTACCCATCTTCCATAGAAATAACGACATGCCGTCCGGTCTCTTGCCATCGTTGCGTGCCAGGCTATTGGGTTTCTAACATAGCCTGAACGCCGACGGTGACAAGAGCTCGTCGAATGATGTCGTTAAGATTCGCGTGCATCGCTATGCAGCCCGCGCTACGGCTGCATGACAGGCCGTGGTGTCCGAGGCTGTTGACAACTTCGCCATAGTGGCACCTATGAGGAGAACAACAAGGAGCGCCAAGATGCAGGCAGGCAGCGAGGCGGAAAGTAGTATCGTTGAACATGGTGCCAATGTTCGACGACTGTAGTGCGTGAAGCCAGAGACCCAACTCCCACTCACCCACAGCCAGCAGGCGCGCACGCTCTGCAGTTGTAGTTGATGTAAATTGGCTAAAATATGACGTTGTTTGTTAAAGATGTCGGAAATAATGATGCCAAATGTGAGCTCATATTATGCTTTGTTACCCGTACGAAGTCCGAGCGAAACGAAAATAAAGGAATGACCAAAATCCTCGCTAAAAATCGGTTTCTTATTTTTTCTCTGAAGTTAGAAAAAAAAAATATTTCTGAGATTTGAGACACATGAAATAAATTTACTAAAGGAAAGCTAATCAAACTTTAGTTTCAATAGGATCGTTTAGTAATTAGTCAATTATAAAAGGGAAGCCCACGGAAAGCCGATTTGGCTATTTTTTGTACCTATACGTTTCCCGCAACATCGTAAGATTCAGAAAAACTCAAACATTTTGACTGGATCTCGTTGATCAGCTAGTAGTAAATAAATAAGACATCATTATTTTAGATTCAGACTTAATCAGTCCATTAATAGTTAGTCAATAAGGAACATTATAATTGTTTGTTCCGTCTTATCCTGCTACAAAACAAAAAATATTAACATAGCAACAAAGAAGGTGAACAAATAAAGAATAATTTAGTTAGTTCCCCGGGGTACAGCATTATTCAAGTGTCCCGATGACTAACGTTGCGCTGCGTCGCGTCTGTTGCACAGGTGGTGGTGGGGAAGAAAATTATATTCTCTAGTTTATGTTTGTTTACAGAAACGAAATGTATGACGGAGAGTGCTGACTTTCTTTGAGATTTTGCCAGGGGAATTTCCAGCCTAAAAAAATGGCTGTCTACCGGTTTTCCAAATTTAACCCGATCCGTTCTGTTATTGAAGTCTGTGTCAGTGAAGTCAACGAATCATAACTTTCTACCATGTTATTTTAAAACCATATTCTTGCTATGCTGGGTACAGATTTTTGAAACGTAACATGTAACAAACAAATTTGCCTAGTTGTTGTGTTTCATTGCATTACATTTGTGCGTTGTACAAATAGGGTATATAACTGAAAAAAAAACTAATTAGTCCGCAGATAGATTTCCAAAAAATATTGAAAACGTTTTTTAATTTTGTCACGTAAACAAAAAATTAAGACGATACAGTGTGTTAAAAATAAGCGTGACGTCACGTCACTGGTGGTGGTCCCACGTGTACCGTCTTCATTTTTAATCGCCTTCAAAAAAAGGAGGAGGTTCTCAATTCAACGGATTTTTATTTAATTTATTTGTATATTTGTTCAGCGATACTTTTGCCAATTGTGTACCGATTTTGATGATTCTCGATGGTCACTAACGGCAAATAGCGCAACCACTCACTATGAGAATAATAACAATTTCAACAATCAACAACGAAGAAACAACTAAAACACTGACTTCCAAAAATAAAAGTTCTTTTATACTTTGTAGTGTTATTTATTTCGAAGTCGGTTGTATATTTTTCAGTAACACCCTATTCTGACGGCTAAAAGTGTTAAATTTCATGTTTAGCTACGATCCACTAAATTCGGAGAAAATGGCTGTGACAGACGGACAGACAGACACACGAGTGAACCTGGACGGGTTTCGTTTTTTCGTTCGGACGCACGGAACCCTAAAAGCATCCAAACATTCAGACTTTCATATTTGTAGTTCTTTGCATGAAGTTCGATTTTATTTATTGAAAAGGAACCTATCTCATTGCTTACCAGGAGTTCGAAAAGATTATTGTTTCTTTAAAAACATATGGTTTAGGTATTCTTTGATACGATAAGTCAGACATGCATGCCTGGATTGGTTTGGTTTGTGATTCGGACTTGCTGAGACTCGGATGTTATGCGATTTTAACGTTTCGCTAACCGGTGCATTTGTGAATTGGTCATTGTAATGGGTCAATTAATTGAATTATGAAAATCAGAACTCGAAAGTTTTGTAACTAATCAATTGAAATACGAAACGCGATACGGTCAACAGCTATACTCTCAACATAAAAGTGTTCCTTTTCATATGTATTTCAAACAAAAATTAAAGTTGACACAACACAGCTTTTATAATAAATATTTTCTTATTAAACTTGACAAGCCAGTTTTAGAAAAGAAAAAGAAAAATTCATAAGAATGAAACAAAGCTGACAGTGTGTTTATACAACATATTATTTCGCTTCTAAGATAACAAGGTCGTCGACTCTAAGATATTATTTCGTCCTTCACCAAATCTTTATTTGGACACTTTATAGACACTTTCATAAACTACCTTCGAATATATTGCGATAATCCCAATGGATACAATTCAAACTATCGAAGATTCGAGTTATCTGCAAGTATTTGTGTTGTCTGTGAATTTTGAGATAGCGAATTTATACAACAGAGCAGGGAGCTCAGATTTAAAGTAAATATTTTACATTTGGTTATTGTTTAGAAACTAGATATACCTATTAACAAAATATATTTATTCTTAATAGCCATCTTCATCATATCAGTTGAAAAACGTCCACTGCGAGACATAGGCCTCCCCAAGCGTTGCCACATCGACCGGTCCTGGTGTCTGGCATCCAGAGGATTCCCGCCACATCGACACATTTATGTGGCATATTGTGGAATTCTCTGCAAGCGTCTGTGTTCACTTCCACAAATAACCCTGCTTCAAAGGCATCATCTGGGCACGCTCGCTCCATCATAGACCTCATCCACCGCTTTCCATCAGGCGTGACCGAGGTGAAGAGCAAGCCCATTCCTCAATAAAAATAAAATTATAAAAATCGATCACCGGTTTATATTTTAGGAGGCCGTCTGATGGTACAATTCCGCACACCGCGGCTGAACGCAGCCGCACGTGAACTTTCGCATGCGACAGTAGTCAGAGTATGAAAATGTATGGCGCCGTTTCCGAGGTGTACGACAGACGCGCGCGACTGACTTCGGAAGTCAGTATGAAAATGTATGGCACCGCTTCCGAAGTCAGCCGCGCCATACATTTTCATACAGACTACTGTCGCATACAATAGATCGCTCGCGGCTGCGATCGGCCGCGATGCACGGAATTGCACCTTTACGCCTCGCCTACCGGTATGCGGTCGTCACTCCAGAACCTTTCAATACCATCCACTATCTGTTCTGCGAGCGATATGCCATGCCCTCTGCCACCGTTTGGTGATTCTTCGGGCTATAACTTTGTCAGAAATGTTGGTTTTACAGCGGATATTTTCATTCCTGATTACGAGAACAAAGACGAGAACAAAGTCTAATTTGCGACAATTATGTTACTGTGATACATGATAATAACAAATAAACGGGTTCTTGTCGCTCTGCCCCAGATTTTCTGAATGTCTAGAAAAGAAAGGGCAGTCCCATGTTTTAGTTCCTCATAAAATCGGGACACACTCGAATAGGAAACGAGGGGCATTACGAAAAGAGACGAATAAAAATGTACTTAAGCTTCTTGCTTCAAACATTGTCCAATCTGTACGAACTAAAAACAGTGTTACGCAATGTTAGACAGATTAAGATCCACTTTAAAAAAAGGAACATAACATCACACTTTTATCGCCCTAAGGGGCATAGGTACCTACAATACACTTACATCAACGGAGCACTGAATCTTATACTAGAACTTATCATTATGGGGTCGCCACTCTTGAACTATTTGGCCTCATCGAGCATCCGTTCTGCGAGCAATATGCCCTTTTTTTTAAGGATGGGAAATCATCAAATGACTTCTACCGCTCTGGGTGGGGCGGAAGGGCGTGTCAGACTCGTACTGACTAAAACCCATCCGTGCTCCTTCTAAAACCTTTTGCGTTCCAGGGCCGCGGTGACTCTTTCGAACAAACTCCGCAACCTTGACAGGCTCTGGCCCTAGCGGGCTTCGTGAGAAATATGCCCTTGCAACTGCCTTTTCTGGTCTTCGTAGGTTAATTTTCCAGAGCTACTACTGATCGATAGAAAAACTCAAAAGTTACCCGTCCTGCAGGACCCCATGACCAACAAACCCACAAGAAATCTGAAATCTACAACGTGTAACAGAATAAACGCAATACCTCTTAAAGGGTCATTGTATTCATCATTATAAACAACTCTTACTATGGGACCAAACCCGAAGTCGCGAAAAAAAAATCGGCTATTCAGTACATTTTGTCGAGTTATGTACCTACACTGAAATGTATGAGGGAGTTTTTTTTTTCGCGATTTCAGTGCTTATTCTGTTACACGTTATAGAAAGCAGTATTCTCTTCCCCACTCCTTCATAATCAAATACTGCGTGATTGACAAGAATACAACAGAAATAGACATATGAAACAGACACGTCCAATACAGGTGGGAGATAACTAAATTATTTTATCCGCTATTACCGTAGAACGCCGAGTGCTTGCACTAAACCAACTTTAATCCTTGCCTACACTGCGAGCGGGGAGCGGGGCTGAAGAAGCAGCTATACCTCAACTAGGAACTATAGATAAAGAATCATTGCATATCGTTTGTGGTTGTCCATGGAACTGCTTTTACCGCTACATAGTGGTAAAAGAACACTACCAGTTCAGTGTGATATTGCCTTAGAACTCGCCGGGACAAAAGCGGTACCGATCTGACGTTTGTGATAAACAAACACCATTACCGTGTCCACTCGCTGTCAAACCATTTTGATTGTACCTTGCTTGTAATAACTCTTTAATTAAGATCTTGAGAATTATCTTGATAGAAGTTGGGAAGGGAACGTGGGGATTAGCACAAAAAAGAGTGGCCTAGCCATGGGCGAAAACCAGCTGTATATGATGATGATGAAGGTATCAAGTAGATGGAACTACAAACATAGAAAAGTAGCTGTGACCAGATGCGGAAGGACAAGAGACGCATGACCTGAAGCTTTACAACACCCGATCTGGTGTTAAATATATGTTCGTTAATATCGTTTCGTTTTGATATGAAGTATCCAGGTTTACTTAAGCCGTTTATGGAAAACGGACCCACCTACTGGCTTCTTCGCTCGCCTATAGGTAGCACATAAACTCAATTTTCCGAAAAGTAGTAATATAACAGCACCGATGCTATAGAGCTCTCTATTAGTGAAATAATTGTCGTCACAAGTATTTACAAATCAATAAACAGAAATCTCTTTATAATAATAATAATAACTTAACTTCTTAATGACACATAGTTTACTATCTCCCCATCTAGCGTGGTCTCCACCCCACCACATTCCCCCACTCGTCTCGTTTGCCCCACTGGCTCGTCTAATGAATCGCCGCTGTCTATAAATAAGGCTTAACTGTGTTATCTGCTTCGGCCACGTTTGTTGCTAACGCTCTTTGTTTGACGGTACATGTGTTTCTTTTCGGGGATATTTTGTTAGCAGAATGCTAGAGGTTATAATGACTTATTTTAGAAATGTACGAGTAGCGTTTGTTGTGTGGGATAGCATTCTATGGATATATCATATTAAATAACACAAACATTAAGGTTAATTTTTAACCGTCTTCTAAAAGGAGGAGGTGTTCAATTCGGATGTCTGTTTACATTTTTTTTGATTTATGTTCGAGCATAATGAATGTTCGGATTTTGATTTATTCGAAAGAGTAGGTGTCAAAAAACGAAGAAACCACACCAGAAACACCGACTTCCAAAATTAAAGGTCTTTTGTACTTTTTGGTGGTTTTTATTTGGAAGTCGGTTGTATTTTTTTTATAAAAAAGATTTGTTACCATAAAAAATAGAAAAGCAAGAACATTTGAAACATTGACTCAATCTACCAAATAAACTTTTTAAATTCATTCATTCAGGCAAAGCACAGCCTAAACTGCTGGGCCTAAAAAGCATTAAATGTTGCACAAGAGATTCTTAAATCTTATAATACCAAGGTAAACACTATGAAATGATTTTTGAAAATGCTTGCCAAGGGGGTTAAATAAGGGGTGTTTAATGTTGGGTATAACTATTTTGTAATGTAACAACGAACGATATAACTCCGTTTGATATTATTCTATTGTTATACCAACTTATAATATACACCCAAGAGATATAATTTAGTTTCATATAAGCCTCAGTTTACATTTAAGTAATGATTATAAGTTATATAATAGTCATACTTAGATTTGTCACCACGACATGCACGGAATTAGTAAATGCGTCCTGCGTACTTATGGCCAAGTTGCCGTCTCGAATAAGATTGGCATTTGGAAACGCCACAGATCTAATGATCACTAATTTTATCGAATGTCCATTCAACTTAAATTACGGTCATGACCAAGGGAAGTTGACAGATTCCCGTTGCGCAGGGCTCTTATTTCTGCCTGCAGGCTTTAAAAGAACCTAACATGAATGGGATCACGGGTGCTGAGTTCGTCGAACACACAACATGTATTATCACAACAGTTATCGTCATCAAACTTCTGTTCTAAGAACAAAAAGATGTGTTTTAATTCAGTGTCACTTAACTACAGTGAAATTCAGTTATTTTCTCATTTTTATCGCCAAACACTAACGGCCGGTTTCAATAACGTTTGACCAACCATCAAATTACCTACCTGCTAATTTGACAGTTGGTTAAAAGTAGATACGTTATTGAGACCGGCCGTAAGTCAATAGCAAACCCTTTTTCAACAGTATAGGTACCTATAAATCTGCCTATTCGTAAGCACTGTGGGCACCTGCAATATAACTAAATCGCACCGGTACCGTTCCGGCTCGAGATCGTCGCTAACGACTCGTCTCCGGGGCGCACTCGATAGCAACAATTATTTCAGACACATGACACGGAACCTATTATGCAGCATGTTGATGAGGGTAGAAAAAAATGTGAGCGTTTTCTTGTAAACTGATATTATGTCGTTGTTTTTTTTTTCTGGATATAGAAATACTGGCACAAAAACATCATGGCTGCCGCTTGGTTGGAATTCGTTCCATCGGAGACGTTATTCTTTTATTTAGACTTCATGCACATAGGTACAAAGGCTTAATGACCTAGGTATTCTATACCAGTCAAGCAAGGGTAGTGAAGAGATAACATGGCAGGTGCATTGTTTAAATAGTTGGAAGAGAAAAAATCACTACATAGTATAAAACAAAGTCGCTTCCCGCTGTCTGTCTGTCCCTATGTATGCTTAGATCTTTAAAACTACACAACGGATTTTGATGCGGTTTTTTTAATAGATAGAGTGATTCAAGAGGAAGGTTTATATGTATAATACATGCATAATATAGTAGAGAAACACTGATAATTTTTGAGGTTTCTAATGTGATGTCGTAAATAAACACATTTTTTGCGCTGACATTGCAAACGCTGGCTGAACTCTACGAGATAGATCAAAATAATGTACTATAGTATTATACACCTTAAAAAGGTCAACAAAAAAGTCCGCAATGATATATGTCTATCTCTTAACTATCTCTATCTCTATCTCTTAATCCACAATAACCATTTTTTATCCTTTCATTTTTACGAGAAATAATGGCTTATTTACGAAGCGATTTTAAGCAATACAGCATTAATCCTTATCCAATTAAGTACCTTAAATACTTTGTGCATTTAATATAGATCAATATGGTCTTAACAGCATTTGATTTAAATGAATATTTGCGAAGATATTACAAATTTAAAATGCAGGGACGAGATTCTGTAGTATATTTATTATCAGCATTGCACCCGTGCGAAGCCGGGGCGGGTCGCTAGTATATCATAATTATTTAAGATGTACCTAGTTATTAAAATAGGTGAAATAAACACACATACATTATATGCCAAACAAAAAGCCCGTGAAAACTAAATGAAACTAAACAATTTAAGGGTTTCACACAGTTGCTCGCATGCCACTGCAGCGCACTACAGTCTAGTCTGTGGCTACCTACGTAGCTACTTCTAATTAGCTGAAAAATTATAAGCAGAAGGATAAACGAAGGTATTCACAAAAACGTCATTGATAAAGGATCATTTATTTACCTACCAAGAACAACACTGCAATTACAGTAGGTATAAGTACATACTCTTTCAACCACGGACTAAATAACTTCTATAATGCCATACTTTCCAGTTGTACACCAGAAAATCCCATGCTCAAAGTGTATTTTATAAGCCTCGCATGAAATTCTTCCTAAAATATTTTTTGACATTATCATAATTGTCATACCCCGGAAACGCGACCCCATGTGTTTTACATACAAAGATACACCATTTAAATGTACAACCGAGCTGCGGGTATGTACCGAACACAGAACGACCTCAAACGGGATTAAATCGTGACTCGGTTCGCTCGTTCTCTTCTAAATGTTCCCTTTTATGGATATATGAGAGTACATACCCGTCGTATTGTCTTTAGACGTGTCTCAGACGACTTTGAAGTACGGAACCCTTTTTCTCGTATGTCTACAGTGTTTTTTCTTGAGATATAAATAAACAAGATATGAGAATGGAACCCTTCTCTGTACTTAGGTTGTATCTCGGCGTGTTATTTTTTTCCAAATTGCTGCTATGTGGGCTGCACTTCGCTTGGCGCCTGTGTCTTTACAGGGTGTACCAGAAGTACGTGGTCATAAGGGTGGTTCTGAATCTGCTATACAGACAATAAATAATATGAAAAAAAAAAACTTTTTTAAACCCAACCTCAAGAAACGACTATAAAGTTTCAAAAAAATCACTTTACGAGCAGTTTGATTTAACTAAAATAAACTGCATCAGATTGCTTCAACAGTGATTTCTCTGGACCTTTTTAGTCGTTTTTTGACATCAGGTTTTCTTTTAAAGTCATGATTGTTTTATTTTGATATATTTTCTTAACTTTATGTACACAGGTGCACAAAAAGACTACAATGTGGTAGGTGTACAGCAAAGAAATAATATTTAAAAATACAATTAGTTTCACAAAGATGATCTGGACTAATAAAACGCATAAACATGCTAACTAACTAATAAATATTATGATAAAAGACAACGAATGGGATCTTAACTCACTTCTAATTCACACTGACGAACAGTGAGTTTACTTCATCTGTCTGCTGTCTTTTAAGACAAGACAAATAACATTATGTGTATGATTTAAGAAATACCAAAATAAAAGCATCCAAGTTACTACTCGTACTAACGTCTCTATTTACTTTCATAACCTCTCCATATTCAATTAAAACCGGCATACAAACAGACAGCAGAAGGCAGCTGTGAATTGTACGCAAGGAGCGGCAAACCGGACGTTGTGCCACAACTTCACAGGCCGTCAAGGAATTCAGCTGTGAAACTGTGAATACTGCAGCCTTAATTGACTGAGAAGCAAACTTGGTACAATTGTCGCCACCGAAATGGTACAGTCGACAAAAAAGTTAGGTATTGTGGCGCATAAGGTTGCATGGGATACGAGCCTGGCTGTTTTTATAGGGTTGTGCAAAATGGCTCAGAAGTTACTTTTTTTAAAGCAATGGTTTTAATGAGGAGCTCGTGGCTAAATAATAACGGCCGCACGGGTCGATCTCCAAGGTTTAGCAACGCTTGCCGAGGTTGGTCTGTGGATGGGTACATACCGAGACTCCTCCGTGCCTCGGAAAGCACGTGAAGCCGTTGGTCCCGGCTGTCATTTGTAGATCTTTGGCAGTCGTTACAGACAGTCAGAAGCCAGATAATCTGACACCAGTCTTGCCAAGGAGTACCGTGTTACCCAGTTAATGGGTTGTGGAGGTCTGGTAGGCAGCCGCTCCACGTAAAATACTGATATTCAGCTGAATCCGGTTTGACTAGAAGGCGACCCCAATATAGTTGGGAAAAGGCTAGGCAGATGATGATGATTACCATTTTTCTTAAAGGGTATCTGTAATGTAGTTCTCTTTGCAGATGATACCTCTCTTGTGTTTAAAGTAGATAGAAATAGACAAGATTTTGATGACGTAAACAGTGCTCTCTCCATGGTTACGGATTGGTTTACGACAAATAACCTAGTTCTCAATGCTAAGAAAACAAAATGTATCAAGTTTGCCTTACCTAATGTTAATAATCTGGGACCGAATATCGTCTTAAACAAAGAGATGCTTGAAACTGTGGACTCAGCAGTATTCTTGGGAATAACTGTTGATTCCAAACTACAATGGGGCCCGCATATTGATATATGCGGGCCCCATTGTAGTTTGGAATCTGCCTGTCAGGAAGGCTCAGCTCGGCTGCCTACGCCGTCAGGAAAGTAAGACAATACACTGACGGTTACACAGCTCGGTTAGTCTATTTTAGTTATTTCCATAGCGTTATGTCTTACGGTATCCTATTATGGGGAAGAGCTGCAGACATACAAAATATATTTGTGTTACAAAAACGCGCTGTTCGAGCAATATATCAGCTGGGGTCAAGAGTTTCCTTAAGAGAACTTTTCAAAGATATTGGAATTCTCACGGTAGCATCTCAATTTATTTTTGCAAACATATTATATATTAGGCCAAATATACATTTATACACTAAAACCAGTGATATCCATAACTTTAACACTAGAAACAAGCACAAATTACATGCACCATCCCATCGTCTTCGAAGGGTCCAAGGCTCATTTGTGGGGCTCGGTATCCGTTTTTACAATAAGCTACCTCTTTCTTATCTTGAGCTGCCTTTTAACTCGTTTAAAGCTAAAGTTAAATCTAACCTTTGTTCGAAGGCATACTATTCAATCAATGATTATTTAGACGATGATAATAGTTGGTCGCAGTGTTGAACGCAAGACATACTTCGTTTTTAATGTTCTTTCATAGTTAGCTTATGACATATGAGTTCATATATTTGTTAATTTATATGTCCGTTGAGGTCAATTATTTGTTTATTTTTTTTTTTTTGTATTGACTTAATACTCTCATAACAATGTTTTATAATGAGTGTATTGCAACATGTGATTAACTAGTGACTTCGACAGTTGTATGATTTTATTCTATCCTGAGCAACCGGCAGCAAGTTCGTCATGCTCCCTTAGATTTTACTGCTTGCGGTAGCGTTGGGGGTCGGGTTACCTCTTTCCCTCAAATATGGCGAGGGGGGTAATGGCTGATCTTTGCGTTATGCTCGTGAACGGGTGCTGCTTGTGGTGAAAGGTCGTCTTGTTAGCCATGGATTTTACTATTGTTATAACGATTATATGCTTAATGTTTAATTTTGATGGCCCTGGTTTATCACTTGTGGCGTCGAGTCACAGATCTTTTTATTATATTCTACCCTCTGCACGTGTAAGCGGGCACACCCTTCATGTCTGGAGGCTTATTTAGTTTGATTTGATATTGTTTTTATGCTTGAGTTTGTCTGTTTATGCTGGCATAATGGAGTGTGCTAGCTTACAAGTAGCGAATTATTAAGTTTTATGTTTTTACGTGTTACCTTTGTTGTATTGTTTTCTTTGTAAGAATACTGACTACTTACATACCTTTGTATAAGTGATAGTTCTTATAACTCAACAGACAGATGTGTTGCTGGGGAGTTTGTTGCGCCACTTCTTCTTCCCAGCTAAAACACTAGGAAGTGGTGACGGGCGGGCGTTTTGGGGGACTGTCTTTATGTAGAACTTTGACGTTCAAAAAGTGCTGGCACTCAGCCTAATTTGAATAAATGACTTTTGAATTTTGAATTTTGATGGTTTTAAAAAATCTACAAAGACACAAAATAGAATCGTCAGGCGGCCGCGAGCCGACAGCCGTGTTTTTGATGGTAATTATGTAAAGTAATAATATTAATTGACAGATAACTTTTACTTGGGGAATTAAAATGGCGGTTTGACAGCTTTTAATAGAAAAAAATATGTCAATCAACCATTATTAATAATTCTGTAAAAAAATATCTGACTATAGAAAAAAACCCGTGTGGGTATAAAGTTAATCCGATATATTACGCGAATTAACCCTTCGTTGACTTCTACCCTTAACAGAATACACACAGGCTCTTAAGTTATTCTCAGCAGCAAGAGATTGATACAGTCGGTAAGACTTAGGTGGCTGGGTATACAGCCTGGTTCGTGACTCGTTAGGCACAGCAGCAATCTGGAATTTAGATTTGTGTCCAGTTAATTGGCATAAAGCTCGTCAAATATGAGGAATGGAACTGTAAAATATTCCGCATGTTTGATTTTAGGTTAGGAACTAGCTTTTTTTCCACAGCTTCGCTTCCGTAGCTTGTCACTGGATAAGGAGTAGCCCACCTCATTTAGCGATAGTGTAGCTTTATCAGCGAGTATTTTTTCTAATCAAATCATTACTTCCACAGATAACCATGTATTTAAATTTGTATATAAACAAACATGCAATTGTTATTCGATGTACTTCAGTTGCGATGTACTGTTTCAGTTTAGACTGTAAGTATTTTATTAATATTAGTAAATACAGACCTTTCTCACCAACTCAATAAATGTCCGAACGCTCGGACATTCAATTAGTAATATTCAATAAGGTGTAAATTCGATTAATTTAGGTCAATCCATGTTGCCTAGATGGCCTTTATATTGGCCTGATTTTATTGACACCGGTTAGTAGAGATTATCTTAATTTAAGTTACAGATTAAAAGAAAGAAAAGGAATAAAGTAAGAGCCCTCAATTAGTGACGAAGAGCTTTGGATGACACCTCACAATGAGCCTCTTAATACACTCGGAAATTGAGTAGAAACAAAACGACTTTTCACGATGTTAGGGAAAACAAGTATCTTTGCCTTTCATGTCCAGCTGAAGTTTAAGCGTGTTCTCTTAATTAGGTACGCTACTAAATAGGGTTCCATTCAATTAGTAATACTGTATAGATGTGATATGGGTATCGATATAAATAAAATTACGATAAAAGTCTAACTTTCAAGTTACAAAAGCTATCTATAGGTCTGCTGGTATAGTTAATAATAATAATATAATATAATATAATAATATAATATCTAGGGACAACTCACACACCGTCATCCGATCCCAAACTAGGCAGAGCCTGTGCTATGGAAACCAGACAACTGATAAACATACTTATATATTTCTAAATACATACATATTATAGACAAATTACACCCAGACACAGAACAAATGATCATGCTCATCACACAAAGATTTGTCCTGGGTGGGAATCGAACCCACAACCTCTGGTTTAGCAGTCAGGGTCACTAACCACTCGACCAACAGGCCAGTCAGTTGCTTATGATTTTAAGATTTGGTTTTGAAAAGGTACGGTTATACCCATGATATCTGCCGATTTTTATTAGTTTATATAATACCTTTTTGTTAATCTTATAAGAAGCATAGGCATGATGAAATATGTTGTTTTGAACCCCACTTTCCACACAGTTACCCGCCAAAATATACTTTTTTTTCCAACCATAAACTGCGCTATCCCGTAACTGATAACTTAATTTACTGGCTACATGCGAAGACAAAGCAATTTGCGAGCGATCCCCGATTGACGATGATATATGAATATAGATTACCTGTTGAACTTATAAGCCTGGCGAGCGTTTAATGGCCCGCATCGATCGTACGGAGAAAACACCACGAGTTCATGGAATTGTGGTTTTATGGGGAAAACTGTGGGGTGTTATGGTATTGGAAATGGAAGCCTTGCACTTGCAGCCGTTATTAATATATGCCAATAATTAAACTATAAATAGGTAGATACTTTCATGATAAGATACCTAAAAAAAATGCACGACCTCATCTAGTTTAAACTAAACAAAATAGATTGTCGCATAAAAGTGCTATTAAAACAAATTAAATTGTTGACAAAATAAATATCATTTAGACATGGTGAGTAATTTAAAAGATTACTCACCATGTCTAAATGATATTTATTTTGTATAAAAGTTTAACGTTTACGATCAAATATTTCAAAAACACCCCTTAAAATATAGCAAAACGAAAAGTAAATTCTGTAAGCACGGGTTATCCTCTAATACATAGATCCAATTCAATAAAGATTATAAGAACAATTCGACAATCACAGTTAAAAAATAATAAAATTATTTAATTAAAGAAATACTTCACAAAATTCAAAACCTTCTTCCAGTCGAAAACGGAAACCACCAAAACTAAATACGACAAAAATCCTTCAACAATATCAAACATCTACAAATAATGATGACAGATATCGAAAAAGAACTGAACATCCAACAGCGGGCGAGTAAACACATAATTCACTTTATTATTTTGTTTTTCTCACAGCTACTTATTATCGTAATGTATCGCAGGGTGTATCAATGGAGTCCTCTGACATTTTGTATGCCTACGCTTTTTTGTAAGGCTAACAACATTATTTGAGTCTAAAAATAGAGGGAGGATTGCTTGCGATGTAAGACGAGATAAATTGGTTGGGTTGATTTTTCTAGAAGGAATGACAGTAATTTATAAGAAGCTTATGTTCTATGTCCAGACGTTGACAGCGATAGGTTGATCCCAACAATTAGGATGGGGATGGACAGAAAAGATTAATTAACTAATGACAATTATTAACGTCTAAGTTGTATCTTTCACGAGCAAGTGTCTTGGGGCAATATTATAGCCCCAACATTCATACTCAAAACCTATCTCACGATGTTCCTAAGACTGATGCCTTAAGAGACTAAGCATGAATATAATGAAACTACGTGAATGCAGTACCCATAAAAATTAATAGACAGAAAAAAAAAATTAAAAACTCTTTCTCTGTAAACTCTTTTAAAGCAAAATTTTTCTTCCTTAACCTTCAGCTTCCTAAAAATCGGTTTAATCAATCCCAAGAACAACAACTTGCAAGTTTCTATGAAACACCGTGACTCTCTTAATTAATAAACAAAAATACTAACATTTACAATAAGCCAAACAAATGCATATTTTAGTGTATGTTTAGTTGCGGATGTTTACAAGCGGCTGCTGTCAGTGTTTGATTGAAGCATATTGATTCACTGGGAAATTAGCGACGCCGACAATTGCATTGAGTGGTCGTGCCGTGGACTTCGTGTGGCCAGCAGTACCTAATAGCTTTTCACTACATAAATGTTACTTTATCTCTTCTGAAGACCAATTCTTGTACTTAAAAAAGTTCAAATTCAAGTCGCAATCACCTCAGTGACTATCAATGTCAAAAACTTGTCAAAATGAAACGCAATTAGAGGGCAAACAACTTTTACTGTTCACGTGACCGGAGACCTTGGTTTTTCTTCGGCCAAAGAATCAGCATTGCCATTCAACGCGGCAATGCTGCCAGTGTTCTGGGCACGTTTGCCATTGACAGCGATGTGGATGATTTTTTTGATACCCAATGATTTATTTTGTTTTTATACTCGTTTTATTAGTCTAGTTGTTTGAGTATTTAGTTGTTACTTGTACATATTATAGTTCGTTAAATGTAAAGGGCCAATTTCACTTTAATTTTTTAAGCAATCTTCGCAATCTTTCAAAAACACCTCAATTTCCCTACACTTTTGACAGATTGCATCTGAAATGCGAATGTGAACGGTGCTTGAAAATTAGTAGAATTGGCACTCGATGTGTTTTTGACAAATTGCGATAGCTTTAAAAAATACAAGAATTCGGTACCTGTTTGTCTCAAATCTTTTTCTTAGTCGTAACCCATCAGGGTATCCTATCATTAATGTCAAGAATACTGAAACAGTTTGTACAACCAGTTTAATTTTTCTCTGATATCGAACATAGAATACATTTGGGTTCCGGTCCGCAGTCCTATCTCAAAATCTCACCCAGTGTAATATAAATTATGGCTACTGCATTCACGACAGCACATAGCGTAGAGAATGCAGCAAACCATAACTTCTGATAGCATCTTCATAAAATATACGGAACTCCAGTAACGGTTGTGGTAGATCGTGGTGGACTATTATTTGATTTATAGTCGCGGTTTCGAACAATTGTGGGTTTAAAATAAAATAGGTGTATTAAAGTGAATTACAATAAAAAATGACGTTTTGTATATAACCCTTACGAGGAATAGTTTTTGCTCAACCAACGGTGACATAATGTTTGAACAACTTTTTTTTTGCATATAATTATTTTTCATTGTTAAACTTCAATAAATCATAAGGCAATTTCCTGTCACTTACGACTGGTTTTCCTGTTATTTTACAACAACCATTAAGTTTTTTTTCCTTCCACCCAAACCGGAAATAAGAAACATAGAATAGTATTTCTAAACATTTCAAACTGTTTAAATCCGCTTAGTTTTCATGTCCAGTATTAGCTTAACCGCCATCCGCCACTTTGCCCTCAATACAACGGAATCATCGTATTACCCAGCAGTATTGGGGTCTTAGAGCACAGGCTCCCCAGTCCCCCGGGTGTTGTGGGTACTTGGGGAACTCGTCACGTCGTGTAACAGACATAACCGTTTGTTTACAACGATGGCACCCCCCGGGGAGCTCGGACAAAGCAACTGAGATGCCTTTCACCTCTGATTGCATTTGACACAGACTGTGAACCAACTTACCCCTGAAACTATGATTGGAAGGCTTATATAATAACAAGAACCTTCTGGAAGTTATAGGATCTGCAAAAAATGGACTGAAATAAATGTCATATTATAAATCCATCAAAGGAGCTTGAAGTCGGTTTGACATAAAATATTTTTGGAAGGAGAATAATCCATCTATATTAAAGCGATCTCTGACGTAAACCGCACTCCACGGACATTTTAGTAAAAGTAAGTTGATCAAGCACATGATGCTTCTGTGACAAGCTTGCCTAATTTTTACGTTGAAGTTCGCTCGCAGAAATCGATCAGTATCATATTTTGTCTCGGATATTTCCTGTTTCCTTAGCGTAAACACCCTATTACCCTGTAATGAATAGACACAACCGTCGGACCCTTAATTATTACAATTAAGTTGGCACGTTTTTGTATTCTACTATCATAGAATACAAAAACGCATCAATTTCCTGTTACGACACAGTAATAGGTAGTTATATTGAAAAAGGTAATTTGTAGCAAAAATACAATTTTGTAGCATTGAACTGACCTGCACCGAACCTCGCTGTTTAGAATTCTAAACTGTCTATAAATTAACTAACTATATTTATATTAAAACCGACTACATACATGTGTATTACAACAAGTATATATGTATGCAGTTACTTCGATGCCCAAGTGTATTTTAGGCATCGAAGTACTCCGCCACATCGCTGTAATCCGGAAAGCTGCCAAGAAGACTGCCATCATTAGCAACAGACTTAGCATTGCCATTCACCATGGCAAATCTACGTTAAGTGGCAATGCTATTCTTTGGAAAAACAACGAGCCAGCCCTCTGGTCACACAGTACCTTATTTGATGAGAAACAGAAATTTCATAAATTAATGTACTTGTTTAATTTAACAGATAACTCTTCCAGTAGGCACCGAAACAAACAGTTTAGTTTTAATGGGATTGCTATCTCGTTTCACCACAAAAAGGAAGTGTCTAACTATTAACAATTTGGTCAAATAAAAGTTTGTCAGCGACACAACAAAACTCGTCGGTACTCCGGCAGACGCCGTCTCCGACAATGCCTCGAAACAAAGTTCATATCTCGGGGGGTTTCATTAAAATTGACAATGGTGCTTTTAGCGCCGATTGTCTGCCTCCCCCGCCTTCCGAAATACTCGCGAAAATCATTAAACGAAGGCGACATAACTTGTTTAGGCTTTAACTGCGAAAAATAAAGAGTTTACGTTCATTTCGGAGGGGAGCTTAATAATGTAATCAACGCACAACATTGTAAGCTACATTTGCAATTTTGATTCTAATTCAATAAACCGCAGTTCTAAAGATAAAAATAAATGTTTTAGCGTCAGCGTGATCTGAATAAATGCGAGAGTGAAACTCAAACATCGCAATCCACTCGAGATCTTCAAATTTTTCGTGTTACAGAATAATTTGTTCGCATTGAAAACGACAGCTGCACAAGTACATAGCATTCATAACACTTCATGAAAAACTCGAGCGGATAAATGGGATCATTTACTCCCATATATCTCGGCGCTCCTTATTGTGAATATCGCGTACGATATTATTGGATGTAAAAACGATTTGCTGCAAAATGTTAGGGTGAGGTCACAGATAAGGAGATGAGTTGGGTTTTTTGACCCTGGTGGCGGGATCGGCGTCGTTGCTTCCTATCATCGCCTATCTTTTACTGTTACGTCGATAGTTCTAATATTTGTTGCCGGCTTCAAAAGATTACACTGTACCATATTTTTTTATATTGCGTAATATGTGTATGGGTAGACAGGGAGAGGGTAGCCAAAGAAAAGATGTATGTATTGTGTGCATATACTTTATGAAAGAAAAGGGATTTAGTGATGGCGTGACGATTGACAGGACAGAATGGAGGAAAAAACGTGTTGCGCTGACCCAAAATAATTTGAGATAAGAGTTGAAAGATGTTGAGATGCTGATGCATAAGACAAACAGTGCCCGATTTTCTATATTTTAGAGATCTGCGCTGAAACGTAAATACTCGTTAAATAAATTATTCTACCTTTAATTCTGATCTCGCTCCATTAAATAACCTCGCCTTTACACTAATCTAGAACAATACTCACGTGGTGGATAGATATTGTCGTGCTCACAAACCTGCATGCACAGAACATTCTCTTGCATTCAGGCCATGGCCACACAAAGGTCCTGCAACGTGGCAACATCCTGCTAATGCCATGCAAACTATGGCAACTGTGGCCTGTCCTGAATTACAAACTAACAAATGGATCGGAATAATTAGAGTTTAGAAACAAAAGTAACGTGCACAGAGGATATTGTATCATTAAATTTTATTATAGTATGACTTTATGGCATTAATCATACATCGTTTTGATAAATATATCATATCTAAACCCTTTTGGGCAGGCTACAACTATTATAATAATAAATTACTCCAATTTTTTTTTGTCACTTATATGCATGCCATTGAAAACTCACCCATTCCCCCTTTTTGGTTTACAAATTAGCGCGCAAAACCGTCTTCATCCTTATAAAATACGTTTTTTGCCTTTCCTTTTTTCAGCAACTTGTTGCATCCGCAACTAGTAGTCTTCTAATCTACATACAATTTTCTCATCACCTACCTTTGCCTACTTTATGAATAAGTGACAAAGCAGCTCTGAGACCCACGGCACAAGTCACGATTAATGTGGCACATCCAAAAATTATTTCAGACATATTGCCCGACACAAATCTCACAAAATACGACCGTGCAGGCTATGACTTGTGCCCCAGTGTGGACGATGCTTTACGTCATAAATACTGCTTTACAGCGCAACAGCGCCACATCGCAGCGCTTGAACAAAGTTTGATTTATGCGCCCTCTACCGGCGCACAGACGGTAAGTGAAAAACAAAGTAATTTGTGTGTTACATTCTTTTGGACACGTTTTACATAAAAATAGCAATTTCGTTAATTGGTTTGCGAGTAGATTGCTTTTTATACGTGTTTGCGATTTTTTTGCGAGTTTATGCAAGTTTGTTTTTTTTAAACGCATGCGGGGTTACACGTGTAGGTTTTATTGCAGATACACATAGCTGTAATGACGCTTCAAGCTTGTACAAGTGGTAAAAAAAATCATGCGCGTGTGAAATGTGGGACCACACTAAAAAAACCGCAAAATCGCAAAATGAAAGTCGTTGGATTTACTATTTACTACTACTTAAAACAATTGTAGAACAAATCAAGAAATTTGTCAACAAATACTTGTATTAAAAACAATGTAACTTGGTGGTACGACGTGACGCTCATTGGAAAGTAAACTTGAGCAAAACACTCAGAACAAGTAAACTTGTCAAGTTAGCAGTAACTAAGAAAAACTTACTTTCTACTCGCAGACATCCTCTAACAAGATTTATAAGAAAAGTCAGACGTTGAAGGTAAATGACACCGGCGCTGCTACCTGCCCTTAGATCGTAAACCCTCCACAAATCAAAGGAGTTCAAAGGTTGTTCGGTTCGTTGCACACTGGCTTTATGCAGAATTTTGCACTTTCTCTAAGTAGTTTGCCACCTGAAGCTCCGCTCAAAGCGACTTCGATTACCTTCGCGACACTCCACTTCTCAAATAAATAGTCTCGTAGCGCTACCGTGCTACGGTGCTACGCGAGCGCTACGCCGTAGCGCGTGGCTTGTTTGTAAAAGTAATCAGCGCTCCGCGGATTCTTTAAGGATTTTTTTTCAAACGCGATTCGATTCCCGTTTAATTTTATTTGATTTATTAGATTAATCCCAAAAAAAACATTGGTCAAAGTAAAGCATTTATTTCAAATAGGTAAACCATTAACTGAATTGTCAAAAGTCCGTCAAAAACATGAAGCTTTTTGCACGTCCCAAAGCGTAGATTCTATGGAGAAGAACGTGCAAGAAACTCCAAAGGGACTCTTTTAAACCATTTTATTTTTACAAATATCCTGGTTACATTAACCTTGTTGCTTATATATATGAGAAAAATGTATAGAAAGAAAAAACAATTTTCAGTATCAAATATTAAAATAACCAAGTGGCAACTAAGGGATGACCAGTCTCCGCTGACGGTGCCCGTTCACGAACATGACGCGTGCATCAGCACCATTCAGGTCAACCATTTTGAAGGGAACTAAATGATCCAATACACGCGCCACCATCAGCAAGATATTGGAGTGAGCATGACACACCCTCAACTGCCCCTGCTATTTCATGACAAACAAGGAAACTATCTATTAACATAATGGTCCATGGTCCTCACATATACAGAACTTGAAATAAAAAACGCTTCTACTTTATATAAAACTATGAATATAAATTTGAAAAGACAGAAAAAGAAAAGTTTATTTCAAACAAAATATAAGATATGTGAAAATTAGTATTATTATCAGACACAAAATAGGGTGAGCATCTCTTCCAAATATAAAACCTAACTAGTGGAACTAAGCGGCTGAGGCTGTGGAGCAGGACCGGCATTTAGCCAAGCATTTTATCAAGGAAATAATCTTCCATTTTATAATATCTTGTCTACATAGCGTGCGTTTTATGCATGTTTTAAATATTCTCTCATTGTGACGTGACTCTTCAAAATGATCAATTTTTGATACCGAAACCATATCTCATTTAATCCCAAAAGTTAAACCATCATAATCACCAATATCAAATAGGTTAACAGCACATTAACACAGATTATCATAATTCCATTACTATCACGCTCAATATAATTCAAAGCGTTATTCAATTTCCAATACAATTTGTCGGCCATGATGTATGAAAACGATTTGCCAATAAAATGTTTTGCTAAACAAATGACGGTAGTTATTGAAACGTTCGGGCAGGAAATGAGAATGCCGTGGCCACCGGGACTCGTCAGGCGGTAACTATGTCATCTGACCGAAATAGATTTTAGCTCTATTTAGCGCTTAGTCGCAGTTCACGGGTTGATTCTCAAATTATTCAAAATTTTATAAATCAATATTTGCTTATAAAACCTCGGAGTAATCGGTGTACACATATAAAAAAATAAAAACATACCCACCGAATTGAGAGCCTCCTCCTGTTTTGGAAGTCGGTTAAAACTAGCTATATATACCAACGTTTGTCGGTATCTGGATGAGTGACCATCCATTAGGTCAATAGCAAGTATCCTCCGTGCACCGGAAAGCAAATTAACCCCCATTTGGTTCCGGCTACATTTGACGATTTTTGAGGTTTGATCGGAACGGTAGCCTGGAGCTATGAAAATCACACACCAGTCTTGCCCAGGTAACCTGCTTACCAGTTACTGGGATGTGGAGGTCAGATAACCAGTCGCTTCATGTGAAACACTGGTACTCAGCTGCATCCTATTAGACTGGATGTCAACTCCAATATAGTTGGAAAAAGGTGAGGCAGATGTATCAATCAGGGTCTTTTACAATCCGCGTGCCAAACGCGGTGATTATATTTAAAAAAAACCGGCCAAGTGCGTGTCGTACCACGCGCAGTGTAGGGTTCCGTAGTTGCACGTCAAAATTGCCGACTTAGAATGGTGCTTTTTGTTTTTTGGTTCTATGAATATATTAATTCACGGTTTAACGGTTAAAAACCTTATAAAAACGGCCCCGCATTGTACGATGGTAACTGAAGAAGAATTTTTACGAAATTTTCCTTCTCCAAGTAGGTAAATTTCATGGGTTGGTCGACTATTACTTGTTAACTAGAAAGCCTACTTATCTGTAGGGCTTTCCTTTTAAATTCGTTATAAATGCTACTACTATGATTTTTTTTCACGTCTCGTTTTTGGAGACGTGCCGGCCGGCAGCTGGCAGGGGGGATACTTGAGTCTAACAAAAATTAGCACTTTAAAGCTCAATATCTCGTAAACGGATCCTTGGATGGAAAAATGGTTTTCGAACCCCCTTCATATTATTAAACGGCCTATCCAACGACACCCCACATCATGGAATTGACGATAATTACAACTTTCTAGTGCTAAGCGTCTCTAAAAACTAAACCGCAGACAGACAGACGGACATAGCGGAACTATAAGGGTCCCTACTGCGGAACCCTATAAACCGGCCAAGTGCGAGTCGGACTCACATGCAGAAGGTTCTTAACGAATCTCATTTTTGAAAAGGTGGGTAGGTACTGACCGTTGTTACGGTGCTTAATGTAAAATTTAACAAAGCGGACATTCGTGCAGTCAGTACGTGGAAACAAGCACGAACATGATGCGTATGTGTTTTGATTTACATGGATTTTAGGACACGGCGTAACATAACATGCTCGCTGCGAATGTTACATTACGACCCGTAACACCGGTTAGTACCTAGACTAGACTTCTTATAGGTTTTCCTGTAATCTATAGATAAAGAACTATTATATTGTCATTTCTCATCTTATTTCTTGGATAACTTCAAATCTATTTATTTTAAAATTACGTCAAAATATATTTCATACCTTCAAAATAAGTTTTTCATTTGATTTGTCACACAGTATCGTCTGTTTTTTTTATTACTTTTCTTATTTGACCAACAGTGGCCACTATACTCAAAATATCTGCCAGGGTTGCGGAATTGGTTCGAAAGAGTCACCGCGGCCCTGGAAACCAAAGGGTTTTAGAAGGAACACGGTTGGGTTTTAGTCAGAAAGAGTATGACACGCCCTTCTGCTCCACCCAGAGCGGAAGAAGTCATTTGATGATTACCAATACTTAAAAAAAATTTGGATACGTGATGCGTCCATGTTTGGGTCACAGAAGTTGAAATGTATACCAAATTTCGAATCGGTCCAGTTGATTTGGAGAAAATTGCCTGTAACAGATGGAAAGACAGACCGTCACACGTGTGATCCAATAAAGGTTCCGTTTTTTGATGGATGTTCGGAACCCTAACAATTTAAGCAAATCTTGAAAAGATTTCACAGAGTCGTGTAAGATGAACAATACAAAAAAGTGCCACCTACAAATGATGATAAAAAACACAAATGAGGTTTTCAAAGAAACTCTCATAATCTACCATCGCCAAAGTTACACGCGAAATATACAAAAAACGTCATAGCGGCTTTGAAATGCTCGATCATAATTACGTTATTAACATTGTAAATTAACGTTAAAGCAGAATTAGCTCTAAATGCCGGTTCGACTAATACCAATGCATTAATTAAAACGTCCCTAATGAATAGACAAAATAAGCCTTTTGTGTGATATTTAATGTATATAGTTGTAACTACTCTAGAGATGGGGAATAATAATGATCAAATGAAAAGTATCGATACTTTATCTACTTATTATTAGGAATGTGCACCGTTTACGAAACCTAGTTTTGAAATATAATATTTATTTCTTAATTTGTTTGAACATAATTATTAAATTTTAAATAACTACTTAAGTAACTAGAGGTATATGCGCTTAAAATAAAAAATCCTCTGCATCGCTGTCGACCGGAAGTGTGTGGCTGGCGGCATTGCCACGTTATATGGCAATGCTTATACTCTGTTCAAGGTAAAAAAAAACATGTGGCGAATTGTTAAACGATCAGCTGTGACTGTTTGAATGCCCAATAGCCAATCCGATCACTAAATTTGCATTATATTTGTGACGCGTTAATATTTTATCTCCTGAGGCCGGGGGTAGAGGAGCATTTATAAACGTATTTTTTTATAATAAAGGCTCAGTATCCATTTCCTGTAAGTGTAAATCAATGATTATTAGTCCCTTCATTAATAACAGCATATTTTAGAATTCTGTAGAAAAACTGACATCACTTGGAATCTTATCGAGTTTGAATATTTTTTATTATATTCGAGATTGAATAAAACCCGGCCAAGTACGAGTCGGACCCTCACACGAAGGGTTCCGTCCCATAAACCGAAAAAAACACGTTTCTTGTATGTGTAACCCTTAATTTTTCTGTTGGTCGAGTGGTTAGTGACCCTGACTGCTTAACCGGAGGTCGTGGGTTCGATTCCCACCCAGGACAAATCTTTGTGTGATGAGCATGATCATTTGTTCTGTGTCTGGGTGTAATTTGTCTATAATATTTATGTATTTAGAAATATATAAGTATGTTTATCAGTTGTCTGGTTGCCATAGTACAGGCTCTGCTTAGTTTGGTATAGGATGACCGTGTGTGAGTTGTCCCAGGATATATATTAATTTATTTTTTATTATTTTTTGTTACAGCGACAACAGAAACACACCATCTGTGAAAATTTCAAATGTCTAGCTATCACGTTTCATGAGATACAGCCTGGTGACAGACATACAGATGACCTGAACAGTGGAGTCTTAGTAATAGGGTCCCGTTTTTACCCACCCTAAAAACAAACAAATATTAACAAAAAGTAGAAGTATCGATAGTTTATCGAAGTCGAAACAACACTAATCTTGTACAATTTACTTTGTTTTCGTTAAGTCGTGTGTGGGTTGATTGTTTTTGTTTCAAACTAAATAACTGGAATGTTATTGCTCAACGCTGGCTGATTAATTGCCTAATCAAACTGGCACGGAGGCTGATGGATGTACATTATCCCTAGAATTCTACTTACATTTTAAATGTGAAAATCCGCATGTTTATTTGTTTGGATGTTTGCTAAATCAATCACGCCTTAACCGCTGATTGGGTTAAGCTGAATGAATAACAGTCACATGTGTCAATCTTCGAGGTTAAGCAAAGTTTGCCGAGGACGGTCCTTTGATGGGTGACCATCCATTGCATTGGATAAGCCTTTGGTTCCGGTTGTCAACTGTAGATCTTTGACATTCGTTCTGGAATGTTTACAAGTGTCAGTTACAAGTCATAAAAATCAGACAAGTCTTGCAAAGAGGAAGCGTGCTGCCCAATGGGGTTACCGTTTTCATGCTCACCAGTTGGCGCCACTGGTAAGTAAGGTCTTTAAGCATAAAATTGTCCGACCTCATGTGTGGGATCGAACCAATGATTGTCGGCAGTAGAACAGATATCAGAGCTTAGTTTATTCATACTTCAAGAGCACTTCGTCTTTAAGTACTAAGAAGATTTATCTCAGGGTACTTAGAAACGGATTTCGTGGTTTACGGGGAATTTACTGTTGTGTAAATAAAACAGTGGAAATAAAAACTTGACTACACGCCATCAAACAAGTTATGGACTTGTTCTGCGATAACTTGGATCATAACTCAGGTGTTTACTACAAAATAGATAGGTACAGTGATTTATTGTTATTTTATGATGTTTATACTTTTACTATACTATGTATACCGTCTCTGTTAAGAGTAGGTATCTAGACTGTTTCGGGGGAGGCCGAAAAATCAAGTTTCTGGTATGCCTGGTATGTCTGGGCTTTGTTTTTATTCGTTTTTTTTTGTTGTAACAGTAACAATAAAAATAAACATTGTTAAGATTCCAACTGTCTACTTATTACAGTTCATTATATACATTCCGCTGACGAATGGAAGGACATCGGAGGCTTAGTAACAGGTTTCCGTTGGTTATCCTGCGGGTACGGAACTCTAAAAATCTCTAAAAATGTAAAAAGGTAACTAGCGAATATGTTAGCCCACTCCTATATTTAGTAGCGAACCCGTACTTAAATGGTCAAAATATTTTTACCAAGCCATTTTTTTTTCATGACATAAATAGAGTCCATAAGAAATTAATTTTCCCATATTTCAGAACAACAAATCGGCCCAGCATTAGGATGGTGAGTGAGTGGCAAGGTGTGTTCAAACCACTGTCCATGCCATTAAAAAGCCGTGCATCGTTGTCCGAAGCTATTTGTATCCATTATAATTGTTGCCAACTCGGTAAATACTATAACAAACTCACAAAGCACCCGCCCGTTTAAAATCAACACCATTTAGAAAGTTAATGAAATGTTTAATGAAAACAAATGACAAACGGACCTCATATTGCGCGATATGAGGTCCGTTTGTCTGAATAACAGAAATCTGTGCCCTTTCAGTTCTCCTAATAACAGGATTGTTAGCCTAAAACGATTGTTGTTCCAATTTACAATTATTACGTAATAAGCAGAATTGTATATATTTGCTGAAGTATTTGCGAAGATTGGATTCGGTGTGTTGCTTGCATACTAAAGCACTCACTTGCTCCTATACAATAGGATTTGTAAATATATTTAATCTTTACCTAGAAGGATTAGGGCCATATTCAATTTGCAATTCAATCATAAACACATACAGCTAATCTCCAACGTCAATATAATATACATTGTAGGCTATTTATCGTACATCGTCAAAACATGTTTAACTCTATGTCAATAGTTAACATAGAGCATAAAAGAACAGTATTATGAAAATGTTCTGTATGATTTCGGACGTAAAAAATAGCACAATCCCATCACATCCCGTGGGTGTCGTAAGAGGCGACTAAGAGACTCACCAGAGAATGGGCAGCAGCATTATCTGTGCAACCTCAAGAAGGCCATCATCCACCCAATACACAAAACTGGCGACACACATTGTGTAAATAATTACCGCCCTATTGCAGTCCTGTCGTCTATTTCCAAAATTCTCGAACGTATTGTGAACAAAAGACTAGTGAAGTATTTGGAAGATAAAAAACTCTTCTCTCCCAATCAATTCGGATTTAGGCGCGGCAAATCAACTAGCAATGCCGTCACGGAATTAGTCGATTGCGTCGTCAAAAATATTGACAAGAAGAAAAAAGTATTGTCAATATTTTTGGACCTGAAAAAAGCATTCGACACAGTTTCAATTCCCAACTTGCTTTTAAAGCTGGAGAAATTAGGGATCCGAGGTAAACCTCTTGAATTTATGAGGGATTATCTTCAATATCGAACTCAGTGCGTAAAAATACAGGAGCACTACAGTAGAGATGCGCCTGTCACTTTTGGTGTCCCCCAAGGCAGTGTGCTTGGGCCAACTTTATTCTTAATTTACGTTAACCAGCTCTGTAACATAAAACTGAGAGACGGTAATATAATAGCGTTCGCCGACGACACTGTCCTTACTTTTTCCGGCGATTCTTGGCACGACACCTTTAACTCAGCACAAAACGGACTCAATACTGTTCTGCAGTGGCTTGTGACACATACTCTCACTCTAAACACTGACAAAACCAAAATCGTTACCTTCTCTATGCGAAACTCCACACAACCTTCTGACGCTTTAACTTTAACAGCACACTCGTGTCTACTGCCGGGTATGGTAGCTTGTACCTGCCCCAAACTAGAGCGCTGTGGGACTATAAAATATCTCGGAGTGACAGTTGACAACGGCCTGAGTTTTGCAGCTCATATAGAGACTCTTACAAAAAGAGTAAGAAAACTTATTTTTGTCGTTAAAACACTTCGCCACGTTGCTGAACCTCAAATTATGAGATGTACTTACTTCGCTCTCTGTCAGTCTCTTCTAAATTATTGTATATCTGCCTGGGGTGGTGCTCCCAAAACCTTACTCTTAAAATTGGAAAGAGCTCAGAGAGCCGTGCTAAAAGTCAGTACCTTTCGACCTATCTTTTTTCCAACTGAGGAGTTATATAAGAACTGTAAAGTTCTCACAGTCAGGCAATTGTTTGTGCTTAACACTGTACTTCTTCAGCACCATATAACTCCCTACGACGTAATCACCACAAGACGCAGAGACAAAATAGGCCAATCCTACCGTTCGCATTACTCTTTCACAAGAAGGTTTCCCTGTTTTCAAGGCCCCCATCTGTATAATAAAATTAATAAAATATTAAACTTCCACTCACTTCCAAATATATCTCTTAAAAAGAAACTATCTTCTTGGCTCCAGACCCTCAACTATAACGACACAGAGCTCTTATTGACGACTTAATCAACTAGGTAAAATCTAAACAGCGCATTATCACACATAAACACACAAACCCACACACACACACACACCACACACCCACTCACACACACCACACACCCACTCACACATACACCCAATCACACACACCCCCACACTCTACACCTATCTTTTTTATTTTATCATTGTTTCGTTGTTTTGCTAAATGATTTATTTGTCTGTCCTGACCTGCAGCAAAAATGTAAATCAGTTGTCGTAAATTGGACAAACTTTCTTTTCTAGGCACCCATGAAAGGGTTGGGCCTAGCACCTTTAATACAAGTTGTCTTGTCAACTTAGCAAGGGTGCTAGAGTCTCCAAACATATTAGTGTATAACGTCTCCATCTGTTTGTTTGTAACCACATGTTGTTTAAATGTACACCTTTTTATTGCAAATAAATTATTATTATTATTATTCTCTTTATTCATTTCACTTACATACTAATTTATATTTTTAAATATTTCTTAAAAAAACACACACACACACATTAAAAAAAAAACATTTAAAAATATAAAAAGCAGTAGTCCGCCGGTGTCGGGAGCAAGGTCCAAGCTACCGGTGGTTAGGGCTCCAGAGAAAGGAACCTCCTCACAATACGAGCCGTATCGAGGAGTACTGCCTTCTGTATCAGGCCCTTTATCCAACCGCGTAACGCCAACTTCGACAGATGGTCGTCGAAGCTTTTGGCCATCAGGCCATTGGCCGTAATGACAATCGGCACAATGACAGCCGAGTCCACATTCCACATGTCGACAACCTCGTGTGCTAAGTCGAGATACTTGATTTGCTTCTCTTTCTCAGCCTTCACGAGGTTCTCGTCATGCGGGATGGTAACATCGATTATCATTGTGCGGCGCGCTAATCGGTCTATCACCACTATGTCAGGTTTATTGGCAAAAATAGTCCTATCAGTGATGATAGACCGATCCCAGTACAACGTGACATGGTCATTTTCGAGAACTGGGTCGGGCACATACTTGTAATACGGTACTTCGGAATCTACAAGTTTGTATTTTAAAGCAAGTTGCTGGTGGATAATCCTGGCCACTTGGTTATGCCTGTGCAAGTACTCGCCGTTAGCAAGACGAGAACAACCAGAGATAATATGTCTGATGGACTCACCCGGACGGTGGCATGCCCGACACACGTCAACCGTCCCGTCCTTCATAATATGCTTCCGGTAGTTGTTCGTCAAGATAACTTCGTCCATAATCGCACAGACAAAACCTTCGGTTTCCCCGAAGAGATCACCGAAACGTAGCCAGGCCACGGACGCTGAGAAATCTACATCGGACCCATAAAGAGCCCGATAGAAGCGCCCGTGAAGCTCCTTGCCTTTCCATACCTCCTTGCGGTCATCTGTAGTAAGTATCACAGGTTTGCGCCAGTTCTCTTTATCCATGGACAACGGAGTGAGTCCCTTGTCCACTGCGACCACATCTCGGTGCATACCCACATCGGCTTTGAGAAAATATTCTCTGAGACTGCACATCTCACGGTTGTGGAGAGTCTTAGCATTTAAAAAGCCTCGACCTCCACACTTCCGTGGGATGTACAGTCTCATCACCGACGATCGTGGGTGATGCATCCGGTTTGCGGTCAGCAGTGTGCGGACCCTCCTATCCAGGGCATCGAGTTCGGTTTGAGTCCATTTGAGTATGCCGAAAGTGTACATTAATACCGGCATGACCCAACCGCTGAAGGCGCGCACCTTATTTCCACCCGACAAAAGGCTGTTTAAAACCTTTTTCAAGCGGCCAAAGAAGCGCTCCCTCAGCGATTGCTTCATGTCAGTACCGTTAATGCCCAACGCCTCCGACATACCCAAATACTTGTAGGATTCGGTTGAGCTGAGGGATCTAACCTGTATGGAATCCGAGAGTTGAATTCCCTCAGATTCCATAATCTCCCCTTTCTTTACATGCATGACTGCACATTTGTCCACACCAAATTCCATCCTGATGGCACTACTGAAGGTTTCAGTTACCTTTAGTAGCTACATCAGTCGCAAATTGTTGGGGGCAAAGAGTTTCAGATCATCCATGTAAAGAAGGTGAGATATGGCCTGACCACCTCTTCTCAACCGATAGCCTAGGCCTGAATCCTCCAGCAGTGTGCTTAGAGGATTCAGAGCTAAGCAAAACCAAAGTGGACTCAAACTGTCGCCCTGAAATATTCCCCGTTTAATCCAAACAGGCTCATCACTCCCTTGGATCGGTTGACATCCTGGATAGCGAAGGACTGTTTTCCATTGCCTCATACATGACTCAAGGAAGGTGCGTAGGGTTGCATCTATTTTGTACAACTCCAACACCTTCATGAGCCATGTATGTGGCACAGAATCATAGGCCTTCTTGTAATCTATCCAACATGTCGACGGATCCTTGCGGGATCGACGAACCTGTTGGCTTATGGCCATGTCTATGAGGAGTAGCTCCTTAGTACCGCGGGACCCCTTCCTACATCCATTCTGAGAGGCGGACATAATTGAGTTACTCTCAATGTGCTCATTAATTTTATTTTATTATTATTATTATTAATGCAACAGCTACACTGCGATCGCCAACCTGCCTGCCAAGCGTGGCGATTATGGCAAACCCCACCCCTTTGGTGGAGGCCATGTCCAGCAGTGAACGTCTTTCGGCTGAGATGATTGTGATGACGATTCTAAAAATCTAGCTTGTGTGGGTTCGCCCGCGTAAACATCAAAAATTATAACACGGGAACGTACTACCGGAATAAACGTATCTATAATCTATCCTGCCGGAGACAGACCTGGCAGTATATTCTATAAACAACTCACCGTGAAAACTTAAAAGGAGTGAGCATGAGGTGAACTGTCATTCCACTTTTAGCTCACTTCGTGTTAGGTCACCGAAGTTTTCAGTAAGATTTTTACAGAATAGATCTGTGACGTGTGTGTGAACACAAGATCAAGCTGAGGGCCTGACACGAATGTTTTGACATATAGTATCGTTAACGTAAATTCATTTTTAGTATAAAGAACTACAACCCATAGTATTTTGGTTTAATTTTATGCGACACACTCAATTTGTATCATATAAAAATATGAATATAATAATAGTATCCAATTCAAAAGTATTATGTGCAAAACGAGTATTATAGTCAGGGTTGGGCAGTATTTGAATTACTTGTAATTAAAATACGTAATTGAAATACAAATACGTGTTTGGTATTTATATTTTAATTACTAATGTCATTTGTAATTGATATTTGAAATACATGACGCTGTGGTTTTTTGTAGTTAGTATTTCAAATACTTATGACTTCAAAATACATTTGAACATAAATACATTTAGCAATCTTATTTATGGGTGCGTTTTGCAGAAAACAACACTCGATAACTTTCGTTAGCAAAACGCCTAACCTAACACCTGACAGACTTTTGTAATTGGTATTTTGCATATTCAATAAAAATAGTTGAAATACTGTATTATGTATTTTATATTTTAAATACACGACTTAAAAGTATTTTGTTTTTTTCGTATTTAAAATACATGCGGGACAGTATTTTGTATTTTAATTAAAGCCAAGCATGTATTTTGCCCAGCTCTGATTATAGTTATAGTAAAATTTAACATTACGTTACTATACGTCAAAAACATTAGTGCTAGGCACTCTGTTAGTGTCAATATTCCACAGCAATTATTACACTGACAGCTTTTGAATTCAGTTTAGTCTTACTAATCGTATGCAGTTTCATTGGGAAAATTGGCCATTGGCTTCAATTGAGAATTTGACCGCTAACTACATGACGCCTCTAACGGCAACCTCAGTACAGTATAACCCTGTAATAACATAAGTTATAGGTATGTGTACAACATGGCCTGTGGTGTACTTAACACATGTCGGTTTGTGTTTATGTGATGAACTAATTAATCGCCATCGCCGCTCAAGTGCTCGGGTAAACCTCAAATTAATTGCTAGTACTGTGAGAACAACGGATGTATCGGTTCGGTAAGTTTCAGGCGTTAATACCTTCTTACTGACGGAGGAACATGTTACAGAGCCTCTAGCATAGTGACATTCAACCGGCGATAACGATGCTCAAACCATTTCGACAATCGCCTTGTCACTATCTTGAAGCCTAAGTTAAAAGGACTAAAACGTTTATGTAAGTACCAAGCTGCCCTGCCAGGGTTGCGGAATTTGTTCGAAAGAGTCACCGCGGCCCTGGAACGCAAAGGGCTTTAGAAGGAACACGAATGGGTTTTAGTCAGTAAAATTCTGACACGCCCTTCCGCTCCACCCAGAGTGGAAGAAGTCGTTTTACAATGTAGTTTTTCAAAACTCGCGTAAAATTAATACCTACACAAGGTTGAGACGACGATACGACAATAAATGAAAACACTGGCAATACCGGTTCATAGGAATATTTTGAAACTATTGTAAATCCTGTCAGCGAAATAAACTTTCCAATTACATAAAACATCAAAAAAACTCAAACTAGTCAAGGATAGTGACTACTATTCTGACGAAACATTCCAAGCAGTCTGTTGCAGTTACTGACATACAATCTGTGATAAAAGACAAAACATTCGTATGAACTAGTATTGCCAGTGTTTTGATTTATTGTGGTATCGTTGTCTCCACCTTGTACACTGACATTATTGTTATTATTATTATTTATTCATAATCAAGTTACAAGACTCATGCTAATTATTAGACACACAGTTACAATGACAATACAAACATTAAAGAAATTCAACTAAATTAAATTTATACCCATTTACACTATTGATCATTCAGTTCAATAAACACAATTATTATAATTTTCTATCCGGCATTTGAACAGCAACATGCCTATCAAAGTAGTAAGTATCAAATATATATGCTATAAACCACAGAAGCCTTTGAAGGCTTATATATGGCTAGTGAGTTCGGAATAATTATTTCTAAGACTATTAATTAATACAGATGATAAATTTGTGAGTTTTACATTCTATTAATGCTTTTAAGTACTTAATATAGCACAATTAAAGATGGTAGTGAGTATATCAAACTAACTAAAATGCGCAGTTTGAAAAAAAACTATTGGAATAACCAAATCGGGGCAGAGTAATTAAAACCAGGTTTTATTAGTGTTATTTTTATTTCTAACGCAGAATGAATATTTAAAAAAACAAATAAAATCTTATAGGTACTCTGTTGACCTATGATAATGAAAACTTAAATTGACTGGACTTTACCATATCAATTATATAATCAGACTCATAAAATTAGATGTTTGGACCGTTCATAGAATAGAGTACCGTATAAAGTAATATTATGAAATATTTAATTTTGGGAATTCTAAATTCAAACAACAATCAGTTTCAACAATCTAACCTCGACGACGAATAGGAGCCCCGCGTAGAGCATAGGATTTCTGTCTGCAAGGAAGTTCAAATTATAATTATTTACTTCGACCTAAGTATCTTGACATTATTCATAATGCCCCGGCATTATAAAAAATGCCCCAATTTATTACTTCCATATCATATACACTTAAATAAAAAACTTAGAGTCACTACTGCTGGATGTAACCAGCAGTAGTGACTCTAAAATGACGCAGTCGTTAATACCGACTCCGAATATGACGACAATGTCTATCCAAATAGCATACCTGAAAGTTTAAATCCGAACTGCATATTCTGTGACACAGGTGTGACAGATTACTTGGAGAAAAGTGAATTCAGTGTCAGAGTTGTAATTTATGGCCTCGTAAAGTATTTGTAGGAACTGAAGCGAATGTTTTATTATAACTGTGATGGTTTGAATTAAATCAATGCTTTTAATGTCGCCCCCAGGGTGCCATATAACCCTCACTTGATCTCATGTTGACTGCGTTGTTTAGAATAAGTTAGGTTTTTGTTTATTCTGTGGCAGTTTAACTAATTCCGTAGTAAGTCATGTTTAGCTAAATAAGTAAGGAACCCTATTTCGTATGAAATATATTTCTGAGTCTCGTATTTTTGACATGAGGCTTCAAAAACAAAGTATGGTGCCATATTCCCACCTTCTCCTCTATGTGAAAATTAACCATTCTCCCCCTTATCTTCAAAACTACTGAGCCTAATATTAAAAAAGAACAATAATGATTTACTCTTATTACCTTTGAGAAATATATGGTTTTAAAACAAGCTGTCTAGAAACCCATTGCACTCGAGACTGACACGTACTTGCTCTTTGCTGTCTTATTTGGTTCTTGTGAATTTGATTTAATCCCAAAAATAGTTACAAAGTAGGTACCTACTAGGATTTCTCGTGGTTTCGGTCATATGGAACCGTACATTTTATCGGGATATAGTTTGCCTTTGCCAGTCAGCAATAATGTGGCTTTAAAATAGTCAAAGGAATTTTGATATCAGATACGACCAAAAAGGTTTTAACAATCCTAAAGTTCAATCCAACTAAGTATCCCAAAGATCATCCTAAATCCACAGGACCAGCCTTTCAGTGTTTAGAATTAAACAGTGGAATAAACTAAAAATTGAGTGAAATTATCCAAATCCTGGGGTCGGCATTAAATCAAGGCTTAACAGCTTAGTCTCGAGGGCTGCTTGTTAGACGGCAATAATAATTGGTTCCCGACGGACCCGCGTGGTTTTTCCCGCGGAAATTGGGCCTCCATCTTGCATTAAATTTTGACAAGAAATTACTTCTATGTAAGAAACATTTTAGTGAATGTAGTCTTCTGTTAGATTTTAAATAATTAAATACATAGTAATGCAAGGTGGGTTATTATTTTTAACAAACAGTTCAATTCAAAATTCAAAGTATTTTATTTCATAGTTCACATAAGCATTATTTTTGAATGGGTTGTCATCAAATGACTCCTTCCGCTCTGGGTGGAGCCGAAGGGAGTGTCAGACTCTTACTGACTAAAACCCATCCGTGTTCTTCCAAATTCCCTTTGCGTTCCAGGGCCATAGTAAAAAATTTTCGCAACCCTGGCAGTTCACATAGGCCTACACAGGCACTTATAAAACGTAAGAAGCTAGTGCCGGAGACGCCGGCCGTCTCCGGTTTTGGGGGACTGTCTTTATGTAGAACTTTGACGTTCAAAAAGTGCTGGCACTCGGCCTTTTTTCAATACTTGACTTTTGATTACGAACCTACACGGTACGAATTGGTCGTTTCTTAAGGAGAATAACGGGTAAGAAAATCCAAGGAACTCTTTAAAAATTAACTAAAATATAATTAAATATAAATATTGCTGTATAAGCCACAGCCGTGAGAAATAACTTCCATTGATACAGACTTCTCTGACTTATTGTTTATCTGACAAAGTTTAAAAAGATAAAGCATTTCTTTTCCACTTTAAAATTGAACGGGCACGGCACGGGATGTAAAGAGATATTTACTGTTGATAGAGACTGACCTTTGCAGCGCCACCGAGCGGCAACGAGTAAGCGAGTTAAAAGTAAAAAATATATCCGAGAAGTGTCTTTTAGTATTTATTATGAAGACTGAAACTTTTTTAGTTTTCAAAATCTTCAATGATAGACTGTTTAGTAGTTGGGATGAGTTTATTTATTTATTTATTTATTAGGCTCACCAACAATTGTTAACACCAAAAATATTACAAAATTCTTAGCTTAAAACAATAGTTAGAGTTAGTCACATTTCGTCAATGTACCGACTCGTCATTAAAAAAAAGAGATATTGGTTTAAAATATCAAGATTCCTAATTGTTTCAGCTAAAACTACAGTAAAAAATCTAATTTCATACAGACAACCATATAGTACCTGAGATATCAGCTGAAGGACGTCCACTGTTGGGCCACTGTAGGCCTCTCCCGAAGTCGAAAGGACGTCCGTCAACAATAGTACCTGCAAGATGTAGAAATATGCTTTTATTTTAGCTACGATATTTGCTTCAGACAAAAAAAAAATAAAAGAAACCTCTTCATCTTTTTTACACTCTCTAGCATAGAAAACTTTCTACGTAAACCATATAAAGTACTACTCAGTATTCGTTGAAAGTAGGCACGTGGGTATGGGGAAAGACCACCAAAAAAAACATTCATTCCAATTACGATCGCTGTTGATAAATACGCCTCATTATACAAAATAAGAATCATAGAAAGATGTCGTATTTTCCTGAAATAAATCTCTTGTTTGCAAAGCCAAAAATAAACTTCAGATTGGCCCAGCAAAATAAATAGGACTAACATAATCTTAGATAAAAATATTTACCTGACTGAAGATTCAATCATTTTTCTATTTGATCTACCTCCAGTTATTTTTGATCTGTTACGTCAGCTTTTTTCCTTTCTTAAACATCATCTGCCAAGCCTTTACTCAACTATATTGAGATGGACTTCCATTCATACCTGATTCAGTTGAATACCAGCATTTTACGTAGAGTAGTATTAGCCTACCAGACCTCCACAACCCATTAACTGGGTAACACGTTACTTCTTGGCAAGACTGGAGTCAGATTTTCTGGCTTCTGACAATCCGTAACGACTGCCAAAGATCTTCAAATTACGGCTTAACGTGCTTTCTTTTTTGTTTTGTGCGAGTTCCAAATAAACATTTTTCATTCTTTCTTTTTTTTTCTGAGGCACGGGGGAGTCTCGTATGTAAAGATGGTACGGAACGGAACCCATCCACAGACCTACCACGGTAAGCGTTGCTTAACACCGAATATCGACCCGTGCGGCTATTATGTTGATAAGAATTACCCTCGATTTCCGAATTAAGAATTTGATTTGTATTTGAACACCCCACTCGAGTTTGGCCAATACTTAATATTGGCCAAACTCGAGTCTGTCGTTGGATGGGTCGTTTAAAATATCCGTTTGCGAAATATTAAGCTTTTGCAAATTTTTGTGAGAGTTATATCTCCCCCCCCCCCCCCCCCTTTGTCAGCTAAACGTTTATTTTTGGAGATGTGAAAAAATTCATACGAGTAACATATACATACAACGAATTTAAAAAGAAAACTATCACCGCTACCTAGGCTTAAAGAGTTAATGAGTAGTAGTTTATCTTTCTTTCTTTAAAACCAAGTGCATTTGTAACTTTGTAATGTAATAGAAGATGTAGCAATGTAATAATTTTAACTATTTCTTGGCATGGTTTAGGAGACGGGTAACAACGGAACCCTACACTGTGGGTGATCCGACAAGCATTTTTTTTAACCGATTTCTAAAAAGGATTCTCAATTCGACTGTATGCTGTTTTTTTGTGTGTGTGTTTGTTTTGCGATCATTCCGTCATTTATGAATTAATTTTGATGTTTTTTTATTTTTTATTTGAAAAAAAAATCCTGAGGTGGTCCCATTGGCACCAAGTCAGAATCTGATGATGGGATCCCAGAGGAATCGAGGGCAACACTCAAATTTTAAAGGCACATACAATGTTTGTCTTATACGTTCTAAAGCAATTCAGATAATTGTGCCTGGTAATCAACATTTCATCTTGCTGAGCTAATGATGGAAGGTATAAGTCAGGATCTGATGCTGGGATCCCAGGTAAAATGTTTGTTCAGCGATATTTTAGCCAATTGTTAACCGATTTGGATAATCCTTTTTTTGTTTGGAAGAGTATTGTTCCAAACTACTCCCGTTTTAATTTGGCCTGGATTTGGATCTGATGAAGAATTTCGGAGATAGGCAACGGAACTCTTCAATAAATGATAGCAACTCTCCCGGGATTGCTGAAATCGCATGTCTGTTTATTGATAACACAGTTCATAACATAACACCATGCCGGCACGCTGTGAAGGGGTTCGCAGATGCAAACAACTCAACCTGAATTAACATGTTTTTGGGGGTTACCTATTATGACATAACTTTATTGTTTATAAACCGATCTTGATGATTCTTTTTACGTTGGGTTTAGTTATATATAGCAATATTGCATTTGCATTGGACGGTTGGTTCAAATATAAACCAGTGACCTCCTTAACTTAAAATCAATCAAATCTAGTACCAAAGCAAAGTAGACATTTAACCATGAGCTGGACTGGACTTGGACTGAACGACGAAGGCATACAAAGTAACGTCCTTAACGGCAAATAGCGCTACCACTCATTATGGGAATAATGTCAATTTAGGTGTGGGGTATCACCACTGAAAAGTGGAAAATAAAAAACTTTTACAAAAAAATACAACCGACTTCCAAATAAAAACACTACAAAGTATAAAATAACTTTAATTTCGGAAGTCGGTGTCATGAAACGAAACACCCAAAAACATTGACTTCCGAAATTAAAGTTACTTTATACTTTGTAGTGTTTTTTATTTGGAAGTCGGTTGTATTTTTTTGTAAAAAGTTTTTTTATAGTAGAATGAATGGAAGAAGAGAACCATTGTCATGGGAATAGGTTGACAGACTGATATTTTAATATTCACAGAGACAAAGAATTACGTCACGATATGGGTATACCTGTAAAACTTTAGTGAAAGAGAGCCGGCATTCAATCAGCGGTCATTTTGATTTATCTGAGCCAATTAATTTGATCTCCTGAATCTCTCGGGTTCGGACGCACCACACGGTCCACCCACGGTTTAGCGTTATTTACGATACCAATCCAATAATTAAATTAAATAGAATTTATTTAATTTTGCAAAGCTTTGTAGTCTGAGGCTTTTTATTGGAATTCGGTTTTAATTTTGACTCGAATGTTAAATTAAAATGACAAGGGACACAAGAATGTAGTTTCAACTGTAATCCACCAATTCAATTCTTAATAAAATTTATGATTGCTTCAATCAAACCTTCAATAAATCCACAAGCTTAATCACTCATGAATTTCTCTCACAACATGCTTAATTAACTTTGCAATACATTCGAGTAAACAACCTCTAATAAAACAGCTTTACGAGCGAATCGAAACACCAATTCTCAAACTAATACACTGTTATTTAACCTATCTTGAGATTATCTGAACAATTACAATCACGCAAACAGATTACACTCAACTCAGCAATACTCAACAGTGCCGGCTGGCGGCAATAACGTTAAAATCGAAATAGGTGAAGCGTACTCCGCGAATACGACGCTCGAGCGGACTTGAGGCGCTCAATTATCGAATCAAAACGATCAAAACCATTAACCCGCATATACGAGGAACGAAGACGTACCGCTGACAGCGACGATTACCGGCGAATCTAGGATTTCACTTACGTGGCCTAAGATAGATCGGGTACGGTTATTAGTGGAATATTATGGGTAAATGAACGGTGAACTGATTCACCGTTCTATCGTATCAGCAAACGGATTATATCTAAACTTATACTTACCTAAATGCAAAAGTAACTCGGTCTATCCGTCTGATTGTCTTAAGGGCTGAACAGATTTGGATGAAATTTAGCACAAAGGTAGACCACATCCTTGATTGGGATGAAATATTTTTATCCATCCATGTTGTGAAACTTTCAAAAGCCAGTAAGTAAGTATAAAAGTCTGGATAGGTTGATGGAATAGGCACGCTATCTATTACCTATAGAACTTACACATAACAGGTAAAACGGGGTTTGAAACTATGTGCACTTCACGGCTCTGCCTTTCCCTTTAGGTAATACCTACCGTCATGATGTTATGAGAGCATCTCTGGTCCTTGAGCACGTCTTAGCAGAGGAATCTGCTCCAAGCTGAGCGCAGAGTACAATGCAAATTTGTGCACCCGCATTGAATCGATCGTCACCTTGACACTCATTCTGAAGCCACCTTGAGCGCTTGAGCACTTGGAACTATCTGCACGCTTTAGATAAGAACGCTGGGTCTCAAGGGAGCCTGATTGATGGGCAGGGTAGTTTCACAGTCAATTAAGTTATAGTGTGGTTCTAATCAAATCAAAGTATTTATGCCAATTAAATAATTATCAAAAACTAAACAACTTTGGTCCACAATTAAACCATTTATAGGCACTTTAGAATGGTTTTGAATTGTCAAGAAGTCGGTCAGTCGTGTGAAGCTAATTGTACGATCCAAAGCATAGAGCATCATCATCATCTGCCTAGCCTTTTCCCAACTATATTGGTAGATAGAGTATCATGTACGTACCTAAATCAGTTGTTTTACGAATGTGGCACAATTTGTAAAAGATCATTGTTATGCTCTTGGTATACTTGGTCGGTCAAGGAATAATCCAATACTATGGTTTTTTTTAATTAAGTTTTTCCTACATTGTGTGTACAAATAAACAAGTTTTAACAATAAACTCTTGCGCGCTCTACGTCGACTGAGCTGACGATTGACGAAAAATGCTGAGTGCGAAGCGGAACGCAACAAAACAATTAGCCGATAAACCACCGATAGTCTACCTCAGTTTAAAACCACGCTTAGCCGAACTTGCTATGCCACACGTGAGATGAAAAGAGCATGTAACTTTGCACATTCCTCCCATGTGTTTGCAGTTCGGAATTACTCTTTGGAAGTCCCTAAGAGTCGTTTTGCGGCCACATCGGCATTATATTCCATAGCTACGAAGTTAGGAATTGTGGTTTACCTCGGCCGAAGGTATAAAGGCAATGACGTGAACGAGCTAAGCACGAACGGTCTGCGTTTGATACGAAACGTAAACGTAAACGGTAGCGTTTTTGTTATCTCGTCTGACGGCCACACAAAGGTGACACGACCCGCATTCACAGCTTTCTCTCGTAAATCCTTTCATAAGAAACCGACATACTCATCGTTGCAAAAAATACAGTTTTTTTGCCTTCATTTTGGTTGACAACAACATCGATGATCTCTTAAGTTATTTATTTATTATTTTATTTTATTTATTTTAGGAAAACCTACAGCTAAATAAATACAGAAAGTAAAGCATTAGCAGTAAAGCGTTCAAGATTATGTAAACCTATACTAAGTTTAATAAATCGTTGAGCTCCTTATTGTTTCCAAGTTGAGCTACTCGACTACTGACAGAGGCTTGCACTGACTGGACAGGTCCACTCAAATCTGTGTGGGTTCTTTCCTCAAAAGACAATTTCAGACACTGGTCTGCATTGCATGGTTCTCATATAACGTACTGTGAATGTGAGGACTATGTAGATCGGTTTCATTTTAGTTAGTCTGGCAGTTTTAGTTATTTATGCGGCCTACCCAAATTTCCTTACTTTGGTATAGTTCGTCAAATCGTTGAGCTCCTTAAAGTTCTAAGTTTGAGCTACACGATAACTGACAAATGCTTGGACTGTCTGGACCACTCAAATCTGTGTGGCACTTTCCTCAAATGACAATTTCAGACACTGGTCTGCATGGTTCTCATATAACGTATTGTGAATTTGAGGATCATGTAGATTAGTATCATTTTAGTTTTTGGTCTCTCTGTTTGTTACGCTTTCACGCTTAAATCGATGAACCAAAGTTGATGAATTTTGGTATACCTAGGGATAAACTGGGCCTTGGAACAGGACATCGTATTATTTATTATGGGACCAGTTTCCCTAGGAATAATTTCCGACAACTCGTGAAGCCGCTAGCAAAAGCTAGAACTGAAATTATTTCAAAAATAAAAGTCCTTCCTAAACACTTCAATTCGTATTCTATGATAGATCCTGCTCAACTCTATTGCCGGAAAATTCGTGCCCCTTAAACCTTTAACGCAATGAGACTAGGATAAACGAACAAAATTGAGACAGGTAGCTAACAGCAATCAACCGAATCAATCGAATGTGTGAAAGATGCGACACACGTCTGTATCCTTCTTCAAACATGAGCTAAAAGTCTACATGACAAAAAGTGTCCACAGATCCGCACTACACCTCTATAGATCACCTATTCATGGCACAGAGGCGGCCGCTGGCTGGACCAGAATAACAAAATGGATCCGCCACATGTCCGTACGGCGTTCTCTTATCGAATTGACCTTCGATTTGTTCAATTGAAACGTAAAATCGGGAACGCGGTGTTCGAAAAGGATTGTGAGTCTGTGACATATCTAGCTTTTATATCTGTGAACAGTGGGAATATTTTGAGTAAGCAGTATTTGTACAGTCGGTGTTAAAGGCTCATTCTTATTCTAAGAGCCAAAAAATAATGTAGTAGTTTAAGAGCCTGATTCACGATGGCCAGTAGTAGCCACTTCTTATTGAATAAACTAAAAATGGAACAAAATTTATATGAAATTATTTGTAAAGGAAACTTTTCATGGATGACGAAACAGGCCTTAAGTATAACAAGTTCTATTAAACATAAACTTCCAATAACTCATACAGTGTTTTTCCTAACCAAGGTCAAAAAATAATGATAGTTACGATCCCCGTTTCTACAAAAAACACGTTTACAATTCGTAAGAAGCATTATATATAAAGTTATACAATCGAGCAAAACTGCTAGCTTCCGCATCATTAAGGGGAACTTAAGTACGATTTGACAGAAAACATCCCATCAAATTGATCTGACACTATCACAAAGTTGCCTTTATCGTTAATATCGTAAAGTACGTCTTAACATAACAAAGTGTGCAGAGGCGGATACAGGATTTATTTCTGGGGGGCACAAGGGCCAGTCAAGTAAGGAGTGTATTCATGCTTCATCAATGATCCAAAATAACTTAAAAAAGTGTTACAAATTAGTATCGAAAAAAATATGTTTCTAAATACATATATAGCCCCACCACGGGTACTATTTATAAGTAATTGGGGCTGCCTCAATTCACCATTCATGTTTTAGACAAAATAAATAATTTCAACAAATTCTATCAAAACGCTATACTTAGTAAGTATTAATATTGAGTGTCTGAGCTCCTTGTTTTATTTAAACATTTTGCAGGCGCGCTTACCCCTGTGCCAACCCGGGCCTGGAACCACCCTTGATAGTTTGTATCAGTGCGACGTCAGTACATTATGTGATTCGAAGGGAAAAGCGACAAACAAAGTAATATCGCAGACATTGACCCTGAAAGTGTGTTTCTGGCCTTGTGCCAAGGGCTCGGGGTTCCTAAGACGCTTAAGTAGACACTTTGTTTTAGTTTAATTCTTTTTTGTGTTTTATCGGTTACCTAATTCAATATTGTAAATTGCTTTGAGAAGAATAATTAGTACCTGAATTCCACTTCTGTGTATTCTATAGAACTTTGAATTTGGAATATCCACAAGTTTTTATTTTGTGACACGGATTTTTGATATTTTATTTTTTCAGGACTCTATCTCCGATTCGGTAAATTTTCTTTCATTCAGCATTTATGGACCTATCTCTATCTTATATTCTTAGATTTCGCCGGAACCATAAATCAATATAGAATATATTTATGATCATAACCTAACCTAACGTAGATTGATTTAGTTTAGCAATAGCTTTTAGCTTATTTTATACCAGCAGCCTCCATGTAACTGCCTCCTCTTAATATACACCTATTATGAAAACTTGAGATTTATGTCTCAAAATGGACAGCTACTTAAATATTTGTCGTCAAAATAAACATTCTCAACTGAAACTTAGTTAAACTTGGTTTTTTTATGAGTATTACTTCCTCTATCCCTGTAAAATAAAGCAGTCGCAAAAACCAAAGGTAAAGTTGAAGAAGTAAAGAACGAATCGAAAAACAAATGAATGACAAGAGGACGTAAATCCTCTTTCAATTATTTCCTTATTACGGTCAACGAAGTGTAGATATAAAAACAACACTACAAAATAATATAGATTTCCTTTTGCCTTCAGACCACTGCCAATTTGCATTAAAAATAAACATCCGCAAGGAATATCTTGATGTTATTTCCTTGAATTAATAAACAGGTTTTGTTTTTCTGGAAAGAATAATCAACATCTTGTATTTTTTAGCATAATGCTGTGCAAAGTTCAAGATTCCTTGTAAACGTGCCGTAGTTTACGCAATACGATGGTGTCACTCTCTTTATGCGAAGACTAACCACGTTTTTACAGACATTATTTAGGCGCCTCACAAACGAAGATCAAAAATGTCGCCACTGTGAATCGACTTAGCAATAGTAGCAATAGACCAATTTATAAAAGAGTTGCTCTTTTATAAATTGGACTATTGCTACTACGTCCCGGCTTGGGCCTTATTTTAGTTCAATCGCAGATTTGATGCCATCAACTGCTTGTAAAGAGGCTTCTCTGAAACTTTTTACTTGCTTTTTACGGTCAAGATTTTTGAAACAAGTATTTTTTCTACCATTAAGTGGAATTACTTTACTTTGATACATGATAATGGCTCGAAAAAGTAGGTACAAACTCTCTTAGGTCCCGGTGCCCGTATAATTTTATTTCGCACTTAAGATGAATTTAAATTTAACCAAATCTTTAAAATAAATATACTCTTCTATACGTATACATACTCTCAAAAAACATTACTCAGAGTAATGTTTTTTGACTGCTTCAGGGCAGTCTGGTATAAAACCTTGCTTTACAGTTGTCCAATAGCCAAGTGCGCAACAAGCCTACCGACACATCGTTCCCACAGAACAACGCGCCCCTATCTCACTACCCGTGGCTCCGTTGCTAGCGACGCCATTTTATAGCAACTCATCAGCATGCGTGTCGCGAGGCGCGCTTTAAACGCCGCGGTATCTCGTCGCCTGAAGTGAATATGATGACAGGCGCTTGAATACCAACTACGATGAGTTTTACCTGCGGCTGGTAAGATGTTTGGAGTAATTTAAAGTTGGTGGTAGAAGATTTTAGGTAAGGTGATATGATGGGATGAGGTAGGTTCCTTTGGTATATATTTTAGATATTGTGGATTGGAACTTGTTGCTTATTTCCATTCTATATTAAATTAAACTTTCGTAAAATATAGAATTTTCGCTTAATCCCCGGATATTTTTTTATTACATATAAGAACATGTACAAAAATGTAGCCAAGAGCGCAACAAGCCTATCGACACATCGTTCCCACAGAACAACGCGCTTCTTTCTCAGTACCCGTAGCTCCGCGCCCCAAGGTTGCTAGCGACGCCATTTTATAGCAACTCATCAGCATGCGTGTCGCGAGGCGCGCTGTAAACGCCGCGGTATCACGTCGCCTGAAGTGATATGATGACAGGCGCTTGAATACTAACAACGATGAGGTTTAGCTGAGCTGGTAGAATGTGGGAGTAATTTAAACTAGGTAACTAATAGAAGTTCTTAGGGACGAAAATACGTTTTAGGTCATATGAAACTTGTAGCTCATTTTCACCCGAAATTAAATAAAAACTGTAATGAAATTTCTTTTCTCAACTTGAACTGGAAGGTGAAATAAAAAGGAAAAGAATATAATTATCTAATTTAGTTTATACATTAAACACTTACCTACCGTAGGTCCATAGAAATAAAAAAATTAAAATTGAAAATCCCGCCCTAATTAATAAAACTGTTGAATCAATTGAGGATTATCATTTGAGTATCTATTTGCACATACTCACAATACAATCCAAATATCCACAATACAATCCAAATATCCACCCACACACATAAAAATAGACTTGTAACGGTTTGATTTGGAAACAGAAATCGAAATTAATATAATAAAAAAATCCCGATGTTGTGATACCTTAAACAACTTTGTTTTCTTATAGCCAGTGTTCAGAGGCACGTATACACATAATCTACATTCAATTTGTGCACAAAGTTCAAGAGCTACAGTGCGGCGTAAGGTAATTTTCCTCCGAGTAAAAATGTTGTAAAACTTTCTCCCGACCGTTAAAGATACATCCCTTGCAAAATTTCATTTTAGTGGGTTCAGCTGTTTAGGAGAGACGTTGATAAATGAGTTAGTAAGTCACCCTGAAATTAGTCTGTCCTACATATACCTACTTTGTGTGTTAACAAGAAAATGTTATTTTAGAACGTTTGATGTATCGCGTTTCTATCTTAGGGATTTTTTGGAGTGTCGTCTTATGTTACAAAGTAATGGTATGCGCCTAGTTCCTTTGGAAACCTGATACTGAATGGTAACGACGTCTTAAAACTTCGGTCTTATTCATATAACATAACATAATGGGCCTATAATGCTCCTACTGCTGGGATTTAGACCATTTCGGTAGATCTCACCTCACGTCTTCGAGTAGAGATCTTGTCTTATTCATTTAATGGTAATGATATGGCTTAATGAGCCATAAAAGATACTGATAAAGCAAGGTTACGATTGGCAAAGGGTGGGGGTGGCCACCCATTTCCGAAATAAAACGAGCAAGTGTGGCTTTGCAGGACGATCGATCTGCATGCTTCCTGAACAGAATAATCCAATCTTCCCACACTCGGTAAAAACCAGTTTAAATTCAATTGTATTAACCGAAAACGACCCAATTCCTTTACGTTTGTCGTCCAATTCAAGTGTGATTCCCGTAAGCTGGTTATTTTCAATCTGTGCTCAATATTGTGCGTGATCTTCGAAGGAATCCACAGATTACCACGGCTCAGCAGCGTAAATCGGTTTACTACAACCCGAATCAGGGTATCACAAATCCAATCGAACGTCTTACCTTAACATTTAACTGTCGAGACAATTTTCGCTACTGTTGCTGATGGCCTGGATAAAAAGTACCACAATGTTTTGTTTATTTAAATGCTTTGTTCTTCTTGGCTACCACAGATAGATAAATAGGATAAACTGTACACACTTGTGAGTAATGTTCCACCAAAATTGTAGCACTACTCACAAATCATTAGACACTTCTAAAACATACAATTTAGACGGGATAGTAAACGAACCAAAATATAATAAATGTAGAAAAATTAACTGTAAGGAAAGGACTTCAAATTAATCGTAACTACCACTTGCGAGCAGATGGCAAAGGAAGCCTAACAGAGGGTGGTAGAAGCTAAACATGAAGACCGTTCTTTGAACGCCCACATCACAAAGAAACCTACTTACAATGAACTGTTTAGATTTGTGGGCGAATAATTCTAAAGTTGTACCCACGCACAACAATTTGCAATACCTTCTCATAATAATATTAATATTCGTACAAAGGATGTTTCTCTCGACAGCATAATGAACTGAAATGGGAAGCCAAAAGGCTCGAGGTCAGACGCAACAAGAATCTTTCTCCAATGAACAAAATTTATAAAACTCGTTGAAAGGCCGATTAAATTAATTGAGTCTTGCTATTTTAAGTAATTCTCACTTATTTAATCCGGCACTCTCGCACTTTGCCATTAGTTGGGAAAATATTAATGGCCGCTTACAGTACGCTAAGTCAACATAGTAAACGTTCATTAACTTAACAAAACTGGCCATGTTTGAATTAACGTTCCGATTTTAATAGTAGGTAATTTGTGTAAAATGCCGATTGAACTCTTAAATAAAAGTCACAGAAACAATGTGTTTTCGATTGTTTGAGATGTAGGTAATTTTTATGAGCCAAGCCACTCAAAGCCCTCCGAGTTCTTTATGTTTGTCCTGACATAAATAACTGCAATTATTATATTTTAAAGTTGTCAAACTGCTGTCAGAAGCACTTCATGCTCTCCAAGTTTTTTCTAAAATAATTACTAAAACAGTGAATTAAGTGCTAAAAATACAACTTAAGTGTAACTAAAGTGTTCACAATAGTGTGTTACCGTTATCTAGTGCTAAAATTCGTTTTAACATCATAAAATTGCAATCAAAACTTTCGAATTATCACAGTGAAAAACTTCTACCCTCAATTAAATTAATAAAAGACAATATACAATATAACCGATCCTGTCATTATCAAATGACAGCTGCTGTCAGTGTCATGGATGTCACGGGTTAGTGTTGCCACGCCTCGGGAAAAAATCTCCCATATAATGGATCCTTTAGGGGAGATTCCGGGTCCGCATCAAGAGCAGTCAAAAAAACACTTGACGCAGCAAGTGTTTCACAAAGCTCTCTTCAACAGCAAACCACGTTCACAAAGCCTTACTTCTACACCTCCGCAAAGTACTACTAACATAGACCTTACTGATGAAAGCAGCTCAAAACCAGAAGAAAATGAAGGTGGTTTTAAAGAAGTCTCTTACTCAAAAAAGAGACAGAGAGAAAGTCCAGAGATACACAGGAACGAAAAACAAACCAAACTTAATAACTACTGGTTAAGCAAACCAATTGAGACGTCAAACAGCTTTGCCAACCTTGAGGAAGATGTCCTTACTTCAAATACCCAGCCGAAAGAAACAACGAAGCCTCCACCAATCTACGTTGATAAGGTCAGCAATATCCAGCCTCTTATTAAACTGCTTGATGAACATGCCAATGGTAGCTATGAAATAAAAGTTCTTCGTGATGAACAGGTAAAAATTCAACCAAAGTCTTCTGAGACATATTCACAAATCGTAAAACAACTGGAAATTAAACAAACAGAGTTTTACACATACAAACCTAAACAAGACAGGAGCTTCAAAGTGGTTTTAAAAAATATTCATCCTTCCACTGATACAAATGAAATATCAGATGAACTCCTTAGTCTAGGTCACATAGTAATAAATATTTGGAATATTAAGCAGAGAATTACCAAAAAACCTTTACCAATATTTATTGTAGAATTACAACCAAAAAGCAATAATAAGTTAATCTATGAAGTTGTAAGACTACTACATTGCCGTTGTTCCTTCGAGCCTCCTCGGCCAAAACGCGAGATTCCACAATGTGCTAATTGTCAACAGTATGGGCATACTAAAAGATACTGCCATAGAAAACCCAAATGCATTAAATGTGCTGGTGACCATTCCTCTATTAGCTGCGAAAGAAAGGGAAGATCGGATAACGTAAAATGTGTTCTGTGTGAGGGAAATCATCCCGCAAACTACAAAGGCTGTGTTGTTTACCAAGAGCTTCAGAAAGTCAAATACCCGCCTTTAAAAACAAAGATATCTTCAGATTCCAAGGCACCCAAACTTGTAACACACCAAAATGTCCCACCCAACAATACTCCTTTCTGTATGACTTTTAGTCAAGCAGCTCAAATAAACAGGAGTGAACAGTTACTCCCAACAACTCAAACCAGTCAAAATACAAGCGAAACAGAACTCATGCTAAACATGTTAAAACAACTACTGCAGCAAATGACAACGATGACAAACCTTCTTATCAACTTCATGACTAAAATTACTCAAAATTCGATAAATTAAACATGGCCCTATGGAATGCTAACGGCTTGTCACAACATATTCTAGAACTGAAACCGTTCTTAGAAATTAACAAAATAGACTTACTACTTATCTCAGAAACACATTTTACTGATAAGAGCTATTTATCAATACCTCAATATACACTTTATCACACAATGCACCCAGATGGAAAAGCCCATGGTGGTTCTGCAATTCTGATAAAATCAAACATCAAGCATTATGAAAACAATCCCTACTGCACACAAGAAATACAGGCAACTAGTGTCACAATTGAAGACTGGATAGGGCCACTGGTCATATCGGCTGTTTATAGCCCACCCAAACACAATATTAAGACAGAAGATTATCTAAAATACTTTAGTACACTGGATTATAGATTCCTGGCTGGGGGCGACTATAACGCCAAACACACACAATGGGGATCCCGGATAATTACAACTAAAGGACGTCAACTATATCAAGCACTTCAAGCACTGAATCTTGATGTAATATCGACAGGAGAACCAACATACTGGCCAACAGATGTGAATAAAGTACCGGATCTAATCGATTTTTGTATCATAAAAGGCATTACTAAAAAGTATATTACTTGTACCTCCAGTCAAGATTTGTCATCAGACCACTCGCCAGTATTCATCAAACTGAGCCGCAAAATACTAGAAAAACCAAAGCCTTGCAAACTACACAGCCGAAAAACCAAGTGGCCACTGTTTAGACAGCTTGTTGAGGCTTCTATAAACAATAGACTCCCGCTGCACACTGAAGATGATATTAGTCAGGCAGTTGAGCATTTTAATTATTGCATTCAACAATCCGCATGGAGTGCCACACCTCCATCATTAACAAAATCTACAGATATACTGTGGTCTGAAACAGTCAGAGACTTGCTAGATGAGAAGCGCAAAGCAAGAAAACGCTGGCAAACGACGAGATACCCTGCTGACAAGAAACATCTTAACTATGTCACAACTCGTCTTAAATTAGCACTCAGTGAAGATCAAAATCGAGACATGGAGGAATATACCAAAAACCTAGATGCAACAGCATGTTCAAATTATTCTCTCTGGCGAGCAACAAAAAAGCTTAAAAGACCTGTAGCAAGTCAAGCCCCAATACGCAAAAGCGATAACACATGGGCTAAAAGTGACCTCGAAAAGGCACAAACTTTCGCCGAACACCTAAGTAAAGTATTTACACCCAACGATGCTCAAGGACCACAAACACTGCAAAGTGAAATAACATCATATTTACAGCAAACATACCAGCTCGACTTGCCACTGGAAAAAGTTACGAAAAATGAAGTAAGAACTGCCATCAATAAACTAAAAGAACACAAAGCACCAGGATATGATTTAATTACAGCAAAAACATTGAAGGAACTTCCTGAAGCAGGCATTACTTTCCTCACCGCTTTATACAACGCAATTCTGTTAAAGGGGTACGTACCCTCTCAATGGAAAGTAGCTCAAATTATTATGATAGCTAAGCCTGGAAAGTGCCCTGGCGACGTGAAGTCCTACCGGCCCATTAGCTTGTTGTCTATTCCTTCAAAACTACTTGAGACATTGTTCATGAAAAGACTAAGACCACTGATAGACCCATTGTTACCCGACCACCAATTCGAGTTTAGACAAAGTCATGGAACCATAGAACAAATACATCGGTTGGTCGAAAAAATTCATGTAACATACGAAGAAAAAAAATACTGCTCGGCTGCTTTTCTAGACATATCACAAGCTTTCGATCGAGTTTGGCACGAAGGCCTTTTATATAAAATTAAAAAAACACTTCCAATAAATTACTACATTTTTATTAAATCTTACTTAGAAAAGAGGTACTACCTTGTAAAACAAGGCAATGAAATAACTGGTTTGCACGAAATTCGGGCAGGAGTCCCTCAAGGCAGTGTGATGGGTCCCACTCTTTATCTTCTTTATACAGCTGATCTTCCCGCGTCAGAAGGAGTAGTCTTAGGCACATTTGCCGATGACACTGCCACATTAGCTGTGCATGAAGATGCCGCCCAGGCATCTAAGATACTACAAACAAGCTTAGATGAAATTTCGAAGTGGCTAAAAGAATGGAGAATAAAGGCAAATGAAACCAAATCTGTGCATGTGACGTTCACAACAAGAAGAGAAACATGCCCACCTGTACGACTAAATAATGTTGTGATTCCCCAAGCGGAAGAAGCTAAATACCTTGGAATGCACTTGGACCGGCGACTAACCTGGCGAAAACATATATTCACGAAGCGTAAAGCACTGAGCCTACAACTAAGAAAACACTATTGGCTACAATCAAAAAAATCCAAGCTCTCCCTGGAAAATAAGCTCAGGATTTATAAATGTATCTTAATGCCTATCTGGACATACGGAATACAGCTGTGGGGCACGGCAGCCAACTCAAACATTGAAATACTCCAAAGGTTTCAATCAAAAATGCTTAGGATTATAACTAATGCACCATGGTACATGACTAATGATAGCTTACATCGGGACTTAAAAATACCAAAGGTGAAAGAACAGATCACGCAAGCAGTCAGCGCCTACAAGAATAGGATTAATACTCATCCTAATAAACTGGCATCAAACTTGATGAAAACCAAGACATTCAAGAGGCTTAAAAGACAAACCCCACAAGACCTGATACTATGACAGCTGACACCATGAAACGGATTGATGTGGATGCACCACTGGGCGCATACCAAGGATGATAAACAAAATCTTAACAAAAAAGATGCTGAATGTTAGTAATGGACAGATTGCATAAAAAAAAAAAAAAAAAAAAAAAAAAAAATATTTTAAACGTGCTCAAATGGGATGATTAAGGAGAGGGACAGTACAGGCGTACTGTCCCTCTCCAGGGCAAAGGCCTCAATTCCCTCTTTTCGCTTTTCCCGGGCTACTGCGACTTTTGACTCTTTCTGGTCTTTGTTTTCACTTTAACACCACAATCTACAAATAAACTTTTATATGTTTTTAACATTTAATTAAGGAACATGTCGAATATGGTGTTGCATGTACCTCAGACACTTATGAAGCCATACAATACAAACTATTTGTTCCGCACGGAATTGAACCCAGCGACCCGTTACGCAGAACCCATTCTCTCTCAGTCACTACTCCCATGGTGCCATCAATCATACAGACGAATATTCGTCAACAGGTTTCCACAACACATCGTTCCAAACCGTAGCTTACGATATGGTGTTTCGTTCTGATGTGATGTTTCGCCGACATCATGCAATGTCCTTTGAAACCAACCAGTACTGTGAGATGTACCTCTCCGGGATCTAACCTAGTGAATAATAAGCTTATTAGGGCTAAGATATTAATTTATTAATATAAATATATACGAAGATATACTAAGTAATAGCCCAAATACAGATCTTGAAAAAAAAAACATGCGTAATTTGGAATAAACTGAACGCGCATTTTTCTATAGAATTTGTATACTGAGTTGGCCTGTCTATAGATGTAAAACAAACGATTTAAAACGTTTTAAATAAAATGTTTTGAACACCAAATAAATCGTTTTAAACGGTTGAAAACTCGCCTACAAAAATAAAAGAACTGTGTATGTGCATGTGTGTGTAGGGTAGGCGAGCTGGTAACGTTGCGTTGAGTCACGAGTGACGACGTCAACGAGAGTGCGAGAGTGTGAGTTTGGTTTTAAACCGAATCAAATTGATTATTTATATCGTCTGAAAACAATGAATAAAAATGTTTATTTACAAACACAGAGTTTTTATCTTATCAATAGAGTAGAGTAATAACTTAGGTTACATAAACTCTATTGATGAGACCAACTTGAAGTAAACCCACTAAGTATATCAATATATCACACATTTAAAAAATCTTTACACAGTTTATAGGTTATCCGTTATATTTGTACCTCGGTAAAATCAAGAAAATGTAGTTATAATTAAGAAAAACATAGTCATCAACACCAACCGTTTTAAATCGAAAAAAAGGGTTTATTTCGATTTTAAACGTTTTTTTTTTTCGTTTTAAACGGATTGGTTTAAGTGGTTTTAAACCGGCCTTACATCTATAGGCCTGTCCAACTGAGTTACAGCGTCTGTCAGGTCAGCTTGTTATAAATAAACTGGCCATACAGTCGACTCTACCTATAATGATAATTTCTTCGTCTTCTAATTTCGAATATATTCAAATTCAGCCAGACCTGAATTTGAATGACCTGTTCTTTGCCACCCTACATGCTGAAAGGTTCCCTTCAACCAGCAACCTTTACAGCCTTTACCTTTACCTATGTATTCAAGCCCTACACCTACATGTCAGTGTTAGATACCCTAACTCTACATAAAATACCGCTAATATCCGCCAAGATTTAACCAACGAAGACAAACTATCCAAAACGTGCACAAGATCAACTCCCGGTAGCAACTCTACGTAAAATGTATGTGTAATATTTCCTCAAATTGAAATTCTCAGTTTGTTCGTGGATCGTGTGCTAGCAGGAGCAAAATATATCGCGGTATATCCTGTGGGGCGAGCAGGCGAGCTTAAAAGATTTTAGTAATAAGTATCAGTCTGCGACCTCGCCTCGGCCGGTGCTATCTCACACCGCAGCTTTGTTTCACAATTTGTTGGATTTCTCATACTGTCTCGTGTAATTATGTTTTTTGTTTTGGTTTTGGTCTTTTTTGTAAGAGTATTTATGTAGAAACGAAATATTTCTTGTAACTATCCGTTTTTGTATGTTTGGGTTCAGAAAATGCGGGGAAATTCACTGCTTTATGCAATGCAGTTAAAATAATTCAAACACCTGGCTCCAACTCAATTAAAAATTCATCTAATTGATCCGCAAAACGAAGGCTCACATAACTTTACATAATAAAAGCTCCTTTGATTCCTTCCTTTGTAATTAAAACACGTACAATGAAAACGTTAAAAGACGTTGAATTAGCACTGCAGACAAAGAGTAACTATTAGAAAAATAATGAAAATAAAACAGTGCTGGAGTGTTAAGCTTCCCGGCATCGCTGGGAGCACGGCAGCCAATCTAAAATGCAGATACAATCTGCGGAACTCAATAGTAACCGCATGCGACGACTCGCTTCGTAATTACCTACTATTATTGTAGTTCGGAGAGGATTCGGCTGATGGCTGCCGAGGTCGATCTATCTGGGGATGAGTTAGCGTGATGCGATCATGTTTTGGATGGGTAGGCGAGTGACCGTTAGTAGTAGGATTAGATCCTGAATGGTGTGACAAATTGCAACCCCCAGTTATTGGGCTGGGTGTAGCAGTTGTTTTGTCTGATCAACCACTTTTATTTAGTCAAACCACAACAAAGTTTCAAAAATGTGGAACTGGTGATGGTCGTTAGGTATCCCTGTTTAATTCGTACAAATTAATATACAATTTGTTTCCAATAACGATCAAACGTATTTCGGATGTAGCACCCAAAGAATTTCAAGAAGATTGCATCTAATGTGAATGTCCATAACGACCTATTTACACAATCAGATCGGAAAAATCTTTGCTTAGCGTGGGTAAGCTAAGTATTCTTATATTAGATCTATCGCACCTATAAAGAAATGAACGTCTAAGTTTTATGCTCACATTGGAGATGTTACATAAAAATAATAGTTCCGCGGAAGAGGGTAGCGCTTAACGCCCAGCCAGTGTGTGTAGCTTATATAGGTAGGTACCCTAACTAATTCCAAGAAAGTTTTTTAATCTGAAACTTGTGGCACATCCGCACATTGGACGAAGTGTTCTCCGTTTCCAGATAAAACTACACCCACTGGGTCAACTCGATTTGACTAAATTTCCAACTTAATACTCATAGATAGGAGTTATAATTACGTTGCTTTTGCCCAGTAGGTATGCACGTTCCGTGATTAACTTAAACGTCACATTTAAAGTTAAACGTTTTGTGTGTGGCAACACTCACACGCGGTCTCTGAGGCAAAAGACACACATGGAACTATTTACTGAAATTACAGTGTAAACATTCTTGAGTTTCAGAATGTAAAAAGATTTTTTTCAGATTATGAACATGAAAATCCGGCAGTTATTCGCAGCACGTTTGTACTTTAAGTAGCTAAAGACCCGCTAAAAGATTTTAGTGTACGAAAAGTGAAAAGCGGAGCAATAGGTTTACAGTAGTACCTACACTTTGGCTGCGGCTCGCTCCCATCTCAGTCGCATCAGAATACTAACTCTATCTTACATAGGTAAATGAAAAGAGTCACCCTTCGTTACATTTGATATCAAACCATCAACACAAGTCTGGGGTTGATCTACCTACATTCATCAAAAGATCTATTGGCATGTGGCATGAAAATAAAACCTTTTAATAATTAGAACATTATTTCTTTCCCGGCCGTCGAATATTCTGTCTGAATCAGAATGTCCCAAGTCCCAACTATTGACACAGAAGCATGGACGTTCTATATCTATGGTTTAAACCGCAAGAAATTCAAAGAGTTCCAGCTATCTAACGTTCAAGTTGTATGAGTTCCACGTTTACTAATAAAAGCCTCAATGGTCTAGAAGTAGTATAACCAGTGTACCTGACCCCCACACCCACATTGAGGTCGTGTGTGCAGTCTTAACGCGCGAGTAACTCCAACTCTCTGGCGACGCGCCAGCCAGCGCTTTGTCGTCATTTGTACGCAGATCCCGCGACAATTTATGACACTACAAAAGCTTAAGAAGTATTTTAAAAAATGTGTCTCATGGAAGCCAGAATTTTTTATGTTTTGTTGCGCTTTTTTAACCGACTGCAGGAGGAGGTTCTCAATTCGAGTGTTTTTTTTTGTATGTTTGTTATGCGATCATTCCGTCAATTATGAATGGATTTTGATGATTATTTTTTAATTCGAAAGCCTATACTCCTGAGGTGGTTCCATTGGCACCAAGTCAGAATTTGATGATGGGATCCCAGGGAAATCGAGGGCAACCCTCAAATTTTAAAGGCGTATGTATCTATGTTTTTCATATTCTTTCTAACGCAATTCAGATAATTGTGCCTGGTAATCAACATCTCATCTTGCTGAGCTGATGATGGAAGGTCAGAATCTGATGCTGGGATCCAATTGTCAACCGATTTGGATAATTCTCTTTTTGTTTAGACCAATATTTTTCCAAATTGTTACCATTTCAATTTGATGAAGATCTGATGAAGAACTTCAGAGACAGGCAACGGAACTCTTTAATAAATAGTAGCAAACCTCCCGGGATACTTTTTTTACAAAAACAAAACAACCGACTTCCAAATAAAAAACACTACAATGTATAAAATAACTTTAAATTTCGGAAGTCGGTATCAAAAAACGAAAAAACAACGAAAAACACCGACAAAAAGTTTTTCTTGACTTTTTAACAATTTAATGGTACCGTGCTGCTTCTTCTTTCCCGAACTGAATCTAAAGTGACAATTTTGTTTTGCGGGCAGTACAAACTAATGTCAGTAGGTATAACTCAGTAATAGGAACAGTATCTACCTAAGTAACCCGTTCGACCTCAGGCTATCACATAACCCCTTAATTGGGCTGCAAAGGTCAACTGACGAGTCTGAGAGCCCCATTTAAAACACTAACATCCAACCGAACCCCGTTAGCATGGAAGTCGAACCGAACAGTATCAAACGACGATAATTAAATTATAAATAAAAATAAGTTACACAAACTGTAGCTCCGCAGAACTAAGAGATATCTATATAAATCAACAAAAACAGTATCATGAAAATTAATTAACTTTAAAATAACATTAAGTCTGCAGCGGAAGGCGACCGTTACACTTGAATTAGGCGCTCTTATTATTTTAATGGGCTTAGTTAAGCAGTTATGGGATAACGAAAGCAAGGGAACTTTACCTTTGTCATTATTAACACACAATTTATAGAGGTGAGGTACTTAACTAACTTTCAGTGATGCCTATAAAATGAGTAAGCAGATGAAAATCAGGAATTTGAAACGTTGTAGATGCACAATACTTGTGTTTTTTTCTTTCGAGTTTCTTTTGTACCTTATTTTTATTTTACACTAAGAACACTGAGTTTTAAAGGTCAAAAGTCAAAGTCAAAGTAAATTAAGTAGGCACGTGGGTAGGTACTCACCTATGAGAGCATGAGACAAAATTATCTCACGTCCATGATTATTGACTACTTACCTACCAAAAAGTACCTAGGTATTAAAATTCTGATAACCGCCGATAACTTTGTTCAATTTTCAGCTTGTCTCCTTTTCCCAGAATTACGAAGAAACCAAATAAAGTCTAATAAAAGTTTATTATAATAATATTTTCGCTGTGGAAGTCCAAGAAACTAATAACGTTTCTTCCATCTGTCGCGAATTGCGGCAAGGCTACATAATACAACTAAATAGTCTGCTCGTCTCCGTCGCCCGGCTAGCAGTCACTCAGCACTTCAGTAGGAGGAAGTGAATTTATTTCACTAAAGAAGCTTGGAGCTCTTCGTCTAAATATGCACTGTACTTGGCCACTGGGCTACACCAAACAATTTAAGTTAGAGACAGAGCTGTCTGGCCAAGGACTTCAACTTCAGTAATAACGGAAATTATGCGTACCTATTAGCTACGGTGTATTATGTTGATTTCTGCGTTGTTTTGGATGTAGACTTTCAAACACTTTTCTACTTCTTCCATTAAAGTAATAAAGTCATAATTAGGATATATAGGAAGGAAGTTTCCTATCCTACCTAGTGTGGACGAGCCTTCTGCTCAATGATGTCAAAAGCGAATGAATGGCCAAACTTAGGTGTATCAAAACAAGTCAGTGCCTACTTTAGAGAGCCTACCTTTTTTTTTAAGGATGGGTAATCATCATATGACTTCTTACGCTCTGGGTGGAGCAGAAGGGCGTGTCAGACTCTTACTTACTGACTTAAACCCATCCGTGTTCCTCCTAAAGCCCTTTGCGGTCGAGCGCCACGGTGACTTTTACCTACACACCTGTCACAAAAAAGTTTCCTGACTCGACGAAGCCCCACTCAGTTGGTAGGTAGTACTTCAGAGGAATCAGAGGCTTTATCGGCGGAACTCACTAAAGGCGTCTCTATCCCGAGTCTTCCTCATCATCTGCCTAGCCTTTTCCCAATTATATTCGGGTCGACTTCCAGTCAAACCGGATTCAGCTGAATACCAGTATTTTACGTGGAGCGGCTGCTTACCAGACCTCCACAACCTATTAACTGGGTAACACGGTACTCATTGGTAAGACTGGTGTCAGATTTTCTGGCTTCTGACTATTCGTAACGACTGCCAAAGATCTAAAAATGACAGCCGGAACCAACGGCTTAACGTGCTTTCCGAGGCACGGACGAGTTTCGGTATGTTAAGATGGTCACCCATCCACAGACCAACCTCGGCAAGCGTTGCTTAACCTTGAAGATCGACCCGTGCGGCTGTTATTATTTAGCCACGAGCTCCTTCCAGCATCCCGAGTGTTCCTTAGACCCGACAATTAAAATAGCTGATCAACGAAGTTTGCTCTCTAGCAACTAAGTACAGAATGCGAGTACCTACCGGCGCCATTGTGCGAGGTGCAACGTCTAAGAACTACTTTAATTAACTTTGCACCAGCCATGAGCTTTGGTACCTAGGTAGTTAACGTAAATACATAAGAATTTTGCTACCCAATTAAGTTACGAGATCAATGCGCCATCAACTAGGCACAAATCTGCCTGATTCGGAACCTAACGTATACCTAGATACGTGTACACAGATATTTTAAACAGGGTTATAGTAGGTAGCTAGGTAATCTCCAGAAGTATGTAGACACCGATCCGATTACGAGCATTCTTCCATTGATAGAATGCTACACTATCGCTGAATGCAATCAACTTTATATACCCAAAAAACGTGTGGTAGGTATGGCATCTCCCAGGGTTGCGGAATTGTTCGAAAGAGTTACAGCTGCCCTGAAACGCAAAGGGCATTTGAAGGAACACGGGTGGGTTTTAGTTAGTAAGAGCCTGACACTCCCTTCCGCTCCGCCCAGAGCGGAAGAAGTCATTTGATGATTTCCCATCCATAAAAAAAAAGAATGGCATGTCACTTCCACAAGAACCGTGCGTTTTTGGCAAATAGACCCGGAAGCGAAACCACTGGCAGAATCTAGTACCTCAAAGTTTAAAATAAATAGAGCAGAGCATGATGGACAACCCGGGTAATTATTCACTAACTACAGCTAGACGAAGCAAGTTTTCATAAACCGAGATGAAACGACAAAAAAAACCCTAAAGAATTTTAAACTACATTTAATCCGTTCCGACTGCCCTATAAATCGACGAGGCGAGACGTTGAGGAATCCTGCATTATTCAGAGGATTTGAATGCGTCGGCGGGCGCTCACCCACAGCCTTTATAATTCCCGCTGAAAATGGTAAGGCACGTACCGTATTGTGTAGAATCAAATACAGTCCTAGTAACATTATTTTTCAAACCACCTGCACAGCGTTGGTCTGTCTCCTCTGCTGGATGCAGGTCGCGCGGTCAAAATGAGGTTCCAAATTCAAATCACATTATTGAACGGCGGGTTACAATGAAATTCAGTATAACATTATTGCCCGGCGATGGGCGGGGGCACAGCTTCGGACGCGCGACCTGCTTCTGGCAGCGGAGGACCGAAGAGCGCCGCTTGCGCTATGTGGCTGCGACGGCCGCACAATTTTCTCGCAGTAGATGTAAAAAGTAGAATATGCTCCTCAGGGATAGAGGTGTCTTTGCCTTGGGCTAGCTTGAATTCTTTGCTGCATTCAGGATTCCTGTATTAATCCCTCGCTTCGCTCGTGACTTAAATTCGTAATTCCCTCGCTACGCTCAGGAGTTAACAAAGGCACCCTTCATTACGGTCGGGATTACCCCGATCAGGGTATGACGCCCGTGACACTGCTTTATCCCCTCGGTGCATAATCAATTTATATAAAATTCTTCCGTTGCTGACTGAGTGACTGACAGACAATGCACAGCCGAAACTACTGGTCGTTGAAAGCTGAAATTTGGCATACGGGATCCTTGGGGAGTGTAAGAGAGCACTAAGAAAGAATTTCCCGAAATTCTAAAAAAGCTAGTTTTAAATATTAATGTCAGTTTCAATACAATCTGTAAATTATTTAATTTAACCTATATAATTATATTGAATGGGCAATTGCTTAGTTCCCAAAATCTCTTAGTTATAATAGTAGGGCTTAATTATTTTTTTACCCCTTGAAAAAGCAAACGAGGAACAAGCGTCACAATAAACAAGGGAGATAACAAAATATTGATATTATTTAATGTCCCGCAAAATTTCTAAATTACTTGTGGTTTATCCATAAGCTATTTAAATGAGATTGTTTAAACAAAATTCATCAAGGCAACAATACCAGATCTTCATTAACATATATGTAGGTTATATTTTGTATGAGTTGGATTCATGCTGTGCACACTGAAATTTTTACCCCAGTGTAAGTTTTTGTATGGCGGTCTTTGTGACAAAATTCGATATTTTTATAAGATCCAAAAAATATCACTTAAGTAGAGAAAAATAACCAAAACTAGAAAGATCATCAATCATTGCTTTAACAATTTCCTTGTATTTGGTCACAGCCATCTCCTTTTCTTCTTTGGTGTTCCAAACTTGCTTGCTCCTCACATGACCAACCTCTTGCAAACCATTTGACAACCATAACGCAGTGTTGGCACTTATTAAACAAGCCGGTGATACCACCTTCAAATCATTGTCAAACATTTGTCTAGAATATATCTCTTCAGACTTCATGCCAAAGTCTTTCAGAGCTGTTTCAAATGTTCTGTAGTATATGTCCAACAGTTGGTTGAAGTATCGGTTCCTCAATGTTGTGTTGGTGCTGCTTATGATAAGGTACATTGTATCGTACGCTGGACTGCATATTCGGGCTGTTTGGTAGTCTATCATGCAGGCTGATACTGGCTTGTTGTCCTGGAAAAAAAGAAAAATAAATAATCATAAAGTAAACCAGAGTGACCAAAGGAAAAACATGTTCTTATTTTGAACGACTCATTCCCCATTCTCCTGTGTATTACCCCAAAATAAAGCAATCCTAAGTAAACAAACCTCATATTTGTAAAGAATGTTTTCTTTCCATATGTCCCCATGACAAACACATGTATTTTGTGCTGAATGGACTGCTGCTTTGAAAAACCTGGCACAATTCTGTTTTAACTTTAGCAACAGTGGTATGTATTTTGTGCCTTCAAACTTCTTCAATGCTTTATCCAGTCTATCTCTCATTACTTCCATATATCTTAAGCTTGTATGTTCAGTTAAAGGTATACAAGTTTGTGCAATTTCTTCATACAGCTTGGGGCTCTCATTTTTAAGAATAAATGACAAGGCATGCAGTTTAGCAAGAGACTTTAAAGAAACCAATGTATGATCCAAGTCAAGGAACATTTCGTGAGTGTAGGGCTTGTAGCCGACCCCACACATGTCTTGCAGAGCTATAGCCTCCTTGCAATATTCTTCCTGAACGTAATAACACTGAGGCATAATGTAGTGTGACTTCTTAGGAATACGTTTCTGCATTTCTCGGTATTTTTGGAGTACAACAGAATACATATATACTTCTCTGACGAACATTACTGTTACTGCACCACTTACTCGGTACTGCTCATTGGTTGGAGCCAATTTTAAAACAAGATTTAATTTTACTTCCTTCCCTTTTCTTTTACCGGTCAAAACAACTGGAATTAATATTCCAAAGTAATTCTGCGCAATACTTTGAAACATGACTTGGCTGTAACTCCAATCTTCTATGTGATTCACAGACGCTATTTTACGTATTACTGCACTTAAATATTCTTCAGAGATATCGGACATTTTGCTATTGTGGTATCTAGTAAACGCTTTGTTTAAAAAACTCTTACTGTCTAAAGTTGATAATTTAATCAAAGCGTTTAATGAATAACAGATAAAAAGTAATAATAAACAAAACTTTTGGCCTCCAAAAGGTAAACAGCTTGCTGTCACTGCCACTGTCACAACTTTTTTAGATTTAATATCCTGGCTTTTAATTCAAAACTTTTGTTTATTTAAAAAAAAATCGTTTTGCATTCCAATCTAATACTTTTTGGAGTATTTGGCTGCAAATATATCGAGTCAGCTTTCTCAGATAGCTTCATTAGGTATCCAATACAACAATAAAATTCTCAGTTCAACTTTACCAAGATCGCACCTATTTCAATGATTCCACAATCATATAGTCCAATTGCTTTTAGACACAAACCTACATACATTTAGTATCACTAAATTCACTAGAAATCAATTTTCGAATAATTAAAGCAGCCGCTGAACTTCACCCGTTAAAATTCCGCTAAAAACTTCTACTTTGTCAAAGGTTTTTGAACGACTAGTACATAGTGCGCTATATCCTCATATCCGTCATCTTATCATACCCGAACAACATGGTTTTGTCAAACGTCGTTCTACCACCACCAACCTCATGACCTTTGTGAACTATCTCTTTGAAAATATGGATCGTCGGGTACAGGTAGACGCTGTTTACACGGATTTTCAGAAGGCCTTTGACAAGGTGGATCACACTCTGCTTATGGAAAAAATTGCCTTTAATGGTATACGCGGCAATTTACTCAGATGGTTTGCATCGTATATCTTCAATAGGACTCAAAAGATCGTCATTAATGGGCATGAATCTGACTCTATAGTTGTAAAATCCGGGGTTCCTCAGGGATCAGTATTAGGCCCTTTTCTATTTATATTGTTTATTAATGATATTAAACATTGTTTTATCAACTCAAATTTTTTGATGTATGCTGACGATATGAAAATTTATATTACCTGTAAAAATATTCGCGACTGCCATTATTTACAACAGGACCTTGATAGATTTTATGAATACTGCCTTAAAAATAAACTCTTTCTTAGCCTTTCCAAATGTTACAAAATCTCTTTTACTAAAAATAAAAATCAGATCAAATTTAATTATTCAATAAATACTATAATTCTTAATGAAGTTCAATTTGTCCGTGACTTGGGTGTTACACTTGACTCTAGTCTGCATTTTGATACTCATATTGACAATATAGTAAAAAAGGCCTTTCAGATGTATGGACTCGTGATGAGATTTTCGGGTAACTTTGTGCGACCCTCTACATTCTTAATACTATATAAAACCCTGATTCGGTCGCAATTGGAATACGCCGTCCAAATTTGGAATCCTCTATATGATAAGTACAAGGATAGGCTAGAAATTGTGCAGAAAAAGTATTTGCGTACCATGAATTATAAATGTTATCGTCCTAAAGTCTCCTATGAACAATTGCTGAAATGTTATAATGTTCTTAGTTTGGAATCTAGACGATGTCTTCTGGGTGTAATGATGCTGCATGGTATATGCAATAATAGATTCGACTGCATTCCTTTATCTAATAGTCTACATTATATAGTGCCTAGATCTGTCATGCTTCGTGGAGTACGTGTGCCTCGACTATTCCACACAAATTCGTGCAAGACTAACGCTGGGGTGCGCGTGCCTCTTCGTCGCCTCGTTGATGCGTACAACGCTTACTTTATGGAGCTTGACATATTTACTTGTTCCAAACATCGTTTTAAGGCAGGAGCAATACAGCTACTTAATTCTTAATTACTTAAGTATTTATTTATATGTTTTTTTTTTTTTTTTGTTTCTTACTAGTATTTAACGATGCACACTACTTGTCTGTTTTCTTTTAACTTTTTTTGTGAATTCGTGGACAATGTTGTGGGTTACATGTGTAGTAACATAAATATGTAATAGATTGTGTTTCATGTATTTCTAAGTATTGTACTAATTTTAGAATCTCTAGTTTAGCTTGGCATGTAACTGTTTTTTGTCCCTAACAAATAAAAAAATAAATATTTTTAAATATTTACTAGGGGACTTCGTAGGTTTTTACGAAAAATCAATGTACGTCAGCTAGCTGACAAGAATGGGTAGGTACTTGCTGTCTTATCAGTCTATATTTATCCATTATTGGTATACGGTACCTATCTTATCCTGAACCTACATAACATAAACGATAAGAATTTAAACAAAAGCCTATCTACCTATTTAGGTACACCAATTAGATATAGGAATCGGTTAAACCACTAAAAACAACCTTTAAACGAGGTGTTTAAAAAAATAGATTAACCGGAAAATTACTATTCCTGTCAAAATATGCTAAGCCGTTGAAATATTAATTAAACGCTGGGTTAGATTAGTCAGAAGGGTCAAGCGTTAAAAGATTTAAATGAATGCAAAGCTAAAACGAACAAGAGAGCCTTCATTTTGCTGATATTCCGCCTTCATTTACCTGATTTTATCATACCAATTTACCGATCTTGCCTAACTTACGATATGATGGCCGTCCATAGATGGGTATGGTATGGTATATTATATTTTGCTAGATAGGTAAATTACCTTGGTACTTAGCCGAATAAATATTAGTGCGTGGCTACCTTACGGCAATGAGAGGTGGTATCTGAAGTTTAGATGCATAAAATAACGTTTAATAAGAAGATAAGATAGGGTAATAGCAGCAGATTAAAGTGCAGCCCTGTTTAAAATAAAATTAAGCTGCACAGAAACACGTGGGACAGCAGTTTAATGGCGAGCGCAACTACACGCACAGGAAAATTGCTCCGTAATGGAGTCGCACAATAACGAGATCTAAGAGCAATCTTACGCCCGGATAATCTCGCTAATAATGTGCTGTCGTACAAATTATCCAGTTTTATATTGCTACGAGTAAAACAGTGTGAGCCAATAGGTAGGTTTCACAAGTTAGGCCGGCCTCAAACGAACGGTTTCCTGATTAGGTATACCGATTCGAGATTCCGCGGAATTAGAGTAGATGTTCGATTTTCCGTCGAGATGTTTTCCCATTCGGAAAATAAACATATACATGTGCGCCTCGTTGAATTATTTTTTATGACCGGAAAATGGCAAACTCCGTAAGATTATTAAAAATTTAAAGAGATTGTAAACTCTCGATAAATTGTCAACTGAACATTTTGATTTTTTTTACGTATCAAAATTTGATAGTAAGTACATATATAATCTCTCGCGGCGGATGGAGCTCCGGCAGGATGGAGACGGCGACTATCGCAACCCAGCGCTGTGCACGCGACAATTGCGGCGGTAAGACTCCTCTATGGGGAGTGGCTGGAGAGGCGCCACGGCGTCCTGACCTTCCGCCTGACGCAGGTACTCACCGGACGCGGCTGTTTCGGGAGGTACCTGTTTCGAATTTAGCGGATGGACACGCCCGAGTGGATGCACTGTGAGGATTGCCCGGAGGACACGGTGGAGCATACGTTGGAGGTCTGCCCTGCGTGAGCTGAGCACCGCCGTGTCCTTGTCGAGGCGATCAGCGGCGGCGACCTGTCGCGTCCGGCCCTGGTTAAATCCATGGTCCGGAGCGAGGAGGCTTGGGAAGCGGTCACCTCCTTCTGCGAAGCAGTAATGCTATCGAAGGAGGAGACGGGCCCCGCGAGGGAAAGACAAAGCCTTCGCCGCAACGCCGGTACAGAAGACGCCCCGGGCGTCGGGAGTCTCATGGCGATCCCCGGCCACCGTAGGCGCGGGCCTGCGGATGGCGAGCGTTGGGTGGTTCGCTGTTCGGTCACAACCAGGCCCAGGTACAGTACACTGATTAGTCGCCAACAATTACATGGCGTCAGTTGGAACAATCAAGAACCGGTTCTGTTTTAAGGAACCGGGACAAACCGGGAATTTCGGTACTATATTTTTTTTTTTTTGAAGAATGCTTTGTTTCGATTTCGATGTCTAACGGATAAACATTATTATGTAAGGTAGAGGCTCCTTCAGAAAAAGTATAAAAAAGGTTATTCTTCACCCATTCTTACAAGTATGCCTGTGGTGACTGCGCTCATTTTAGCGGGCCGGTGTCATTCACTGCAGGTAACAAGGGTCTGATGATGGAAACTATAAACGAATAATTTCAAAATGTTTTTTGTGTCCTGAAAATCCCGAAATTCCCGGATCGCATTTTGAATTCAGTTCTTTCAGTTACTGAAAAGGACCGAGAAACCCCGGGATTTTCGGTCCGGGCCAGTCGTCAGTTTATGTCGGTTCACAATTTCTCGAATGACAAATTGTGATGCGAAAAAAGTATTCCAAATGTTCAGTTAACAATTTACAATCTCTCAAGATATTTTATAATCTTGTGGATAGTGTTGCCCAAATGCAAGAACAAGACGAGACTTGGCCAGTCTTGGTCTTGGTCTTGCATCAATACACCTGGTCTTGGTCTTGGTCTTGGTATTGCACTCCCAGTCTTGGTCTTGGTCTTGCATCAATACACCTGGCCTTGGTCTTGATCTTGGTATTGCACTACCAGTCTTGGTCTTGGTCTTGCAGCAAGAGTCTCGCAAGTCTTGCAATTACCTATTAGCTTGTCGCTATTTATTAAACGTTACTTTAGATATTGGAACAACGCAACAGAGTAGGTACATTTTGAGCTCGAATTAACATTGCCATGGTAAAGACCAACTATAAATTAATAAATGTCTAAACATTTCATGAGAAATTCAAAAAAACAACTGACACCGGTTGGGGTTTGAACCCACGACCTAAGCGGTCAGTGCCGATGCTCTAACTAACTAACTAACCAACTGAGCTATCAACTGTGTCGCGCGGGAGTCAGTCTGTTTCTTAATAAACGTTAACATTTAATAATCTTCAATTTACTAAAAACACGGTTTTAACATAGAAAACCAATTAATGACATTAACTTGACTGTATTTTAAAGAACATTATCTTTCTAGAAAGAGATTGATTTAACATGTAGGTATCGTTCGTTGGTGCGGCGCGCGTTAGTGTTGGGGGCTTACTCCGACAAACCGACACTCGAAGGGGTCCACTGTGAAAAACGTGATTGTTTTAAAAAAAAAGAGTGTGTGTACTTATGTACACGCGTTAGAAGTTATACTTCTTTGGTAAAAAAAATAACTAAAAAAAAACATTCACAACTAAAAAAATATAAAAGTTTTAAAATATTTGTATTGTTTTCAGCTTCAATTTGTTGCGTTCGAACGATCGCCAATTAAGTCTATTACGCTAAATAACTGATACGTTTCATAGTTTTAAAACTGTTTGTTCATAAAATAGGGCAGATATCATGCAATTTTTTTTTTTTTTATTTGAATGTTTTGTTAGTAGTATTTGAAATTAATACCAACTTTCTATTCTGGATGGTGTGTACCTGAGAAGTTTATGGGTAGGTACCCATAAACTTCGTCTCGAGTCTCGTTACTTATATGTCATTGTAAGTAGGTACTTACAATGACATATAAGTAACGAGACTCCTTTTTTCAAAATAATCAATACTAATAATTATTATAAACGGTAAAATTCTTTGTTCCGTTCTACTGTAGATACAAATCCGATTAAGAAAACTCATTCATGAAGAGGCTGTTTTTTGTCTTCGAAAAATCATCATATTCCAATAAAATCTTCTAGGATAGAATAAAAGGAGCTGAGCCGCGGGAAAAAATAGTGTCTAATCAATTACTTTTATCAAAATATTTGTATCTTATATTTTGGCGCTTTATTTCGAAATTAAAACCACATTCTTCTTCGAAATTCAAACATAAAAGAAACAAAAGACAATCAAAAAATACTAGAATATACAACTTGAACATAGTTATCGATTTTCATGCCACCTAGAACAAACTTCACGATGTAGAATTCAGATGTCGGTGTGCGCGCGCATCGTAAAAATTCACTCTCATCAGTTTTCTCCATCGCGCTATAAGAAGTATAACTTCAAAAATATGATTGCTTTTAAAAACATATTTTTATACCAAGTATATTTAAAAAAAAGTCCTAATTAATTCCTAATTAATTCTAGACTAAATTATTTGCAAGACGCAAGAGTCTCGCAGGGTTGGTCTTGTTCTTGCTTAAATCTTGCACAGTCAGTCTTGGTCTTGGTCTTGCTAAAATTAGGCGGTCTTGGTCTTGGTCTTGGTCTTGCAAAAATGCAAGAACAAGACCAAGACTGCAAGACCAAGACCGATTTTGGGCAACACTACTTGTGAAGTTTGCAATTATCCAGTGACTATTGTAAGGCAAACATTCAGGTCAGGTTCGAATCTGAATTCCTTATCAGGAAAGCAAATCAGGAAAACGTACGTATGCGGCCGGCCTTAGAGTCGATAAAACCGTAATACGGTACCTACCTAAATAATACGAGAATAGGGTCGATTGTGATTCACAGCTTAGCTATTGGAACTTTGCCCGGTAAATGGCGAAATGCTCGTCCCCTATCGTTAGTACCTAGCGCCACAACTACTGTTGGAGAGTAAAACCTTTTCGGTTATGTTTCGAAAAAGGAAATCTGACACCTACAGAGGGCACTCGCATTCAAAATACAGAAATGTACAAGCCCAATTTATTTTTTAAAAACATCACATTCATTGATATTGGCTTCGTTTTTTACCCTTTGGGTAGGTACGGATGTTGTCGCCTACTGCCCAGCCATTGAGAAGCCACTAGTAGTTTGCTATTATACAAAACTTTCGAGTTCAAGGCACAGTTCTAAAGTCGCTTTGCATTTGCAAATGCAACAGTTATGAAATTGCATAATAGATTATATTTCATATCTATGTATGAAGAAAGTGTTATACTGAATTCCTTTTAACCTAAGCATGTGGCTTCGATAAAAATGATTAAATGACAATACCAAAATCCTAAACAAACAAATGTCCCGAGTATTTATGTACCTACATTGCAAAAAGAATAAGCCGTGGTGCCCCGAGGTTCTCTTGATCCTTGCAATAAAATCAATGGAGTGCTATCGACTGGATATTTTCTTGGTTGTTTCGGTAAAATAAAAAATATCTATACAGACCTACGAATTCAGAAGATACTAACATATATCTAGCCTTTTTCCCACAGCTAAGAAACAGAACTCTGCGAGAGTTAACCTACCTCCCAGACCAATGGGCCTACCCAAACATTAGACAACATCCACCAACTCGTAGATAAAACCCTCCACCACCACCGTCTCTAACACAGCCGCCGCCACTGTCATCGCCAATAACGGGTTGCTGGCCGTCCGATCAGAAACAGGCCAGGGTCGACGGCGCGTTGTGTTCCACGCGCGCCTCAAAGAAATATCAGCTCAGAAAACGGGGCCCGCTAGGACCAGAGCCTGCCTTCTGCTCCGCCCAGGCCGGAAGGAATCATTTGATGATTTCCCATCCTTAAAAAGAAAAAAAAGGTTAGGTTGTCTAGGATATGTCGCATAATCATGATTTCTTCACGATTTTGAGAGCATGGTTAATTTTTTTATTGAACAAAAACTCTTTTCCCATATTTACCACCTCATTACCGAGTCTGATAATACAAGCCACAATCATGTTGGAACTGTGTAAACTAGTTTCCAATGTGCTAGATTTATGACCTGATTAGTGGTCGCTAAGTTATGGAACAATGCAGCTGACAATAGCATTAAGATACAACATATTATGGTACACACGGTATGTACTGTAGAGTACCTATTGAACAATAATTAATTATTAGCAACGATTTGAGTCACAGAACAATGTTAGGTTTCAATCAGCAATACTTACAACATGTTAGTTAAAATGCTCCGTTTTTTATAAAGTTTTTGAGAGCATTTTGTAACGGTTTGGCTGAAACGCCGATCTTCAAGGTAAAGTAACGCTAGTTGCATCCGTCTGTGGATGGGTTTACCATATGAGATTCACGAAAGAGATTCAGAAAGCGCGATAAGTTCTTGGTCCGTAATGTAATGGCTGATCTTTGTCAGTCGTAACGTGTAGTCAAAAGCCAAAAAATCTGACAATAGTCTTGCCAAATGGAACCGTGTTACACAGTTACTGAGTTGTGGAGGTCAAACAGAAAATACTGGTAATCAGCTACATCTGGTTAGACGGAAGCCGCCATCATGATGGAGAACAAACAATTATACAATGCATGTTACAATAAATAAAAAGTAGACTAAAGTACAATGTCACCTCCTTCTGCAAAGCAGTTATACTAGCGAAGGAGGAGGCGGGCCGCGCGAGGGAAAGGCAAGGCCTTCGCCCCAACCGCCGCTACGGGAGAAGAAGCCCTGGGCGTCGGGAGTCGCTGGGCGATGCCCGGCCACCGTAGGCGCGGGCTTGCGGACGGCGAGCGTTGGGTGGCTCGCTGTCCGATCACCCGGGTCGATGGTTGTGTTTCACGCGCGCCTCAAAGAGATGTCAGCATAGAAGACTGGGCCAGCTAGAGCCATGCCTGCCAGGGTTGCGGATTTGTTCGAAAGAGTCACCGCGACCGTGGAACGCAAAGGGCTTTAGAAGGAACACGGACGGGCTTTAGTCAGTAAGAGTCTGACACGCCCTTCCACTCCACCCAGAGCGAAAGAAGGAAAAAGGGTAAAGTACAATCCACGACGTTTCCACAGATTACTAAGCTAAAGGTACAATGTAGACACAATATTTTAAATCATAATAAGACGACGACTGGAAGAGACAAAAGAAAATCGATGTGCAGTATATTTCTTAATTTAACTTAAATTAACATATGGCTAGAGGTCCTGCTATAAACAAAACAAACAAGAACACAAGAGCAACGCAAACGTTATGAGTTGCATGAATGTAGACTATTCATCACAAATTTCTTAAATTTATGGCGGTATTATTACCATTCAATAAAACCTTCGATCTCCCTTTCACAAGGGGAACAAGGTTATTTTCTTAATCCAATCTATTGGATTAAAAAAACGAAGAGCCTTAACTTAAACACTAAATCTGAATCGAATGAAGTCGTTCAGATCGGCGAGTTTATAAAAGAAAGAATTGAAGTGATTTGTCCAATTCGTAGAGTACATCACTTGGAGAACCTTTAGCTTTCTTTATAGACCTCATTTGTATTGAGAGTTCAGCTGCCTCCCAATGAGCCGCGTCCCACTCGTCCCAGCCTACTGTATTGATTTGAATAATCTCGAATTTCTGTAGGGAAAATTCAGTTTCTAGTATGTAGCTGAAAACGTGAATAAAACATCTCGACTGATTGGCATATTCTAATTCTAAGTACCTGTGGTTTAAATACGCGATTGTCGAGTGGGTTGGCAGGTTTTATTAAACTTAGGGATAAGATAACTATAGATTTTGTGAGCCGCTTGGCTGGCGTTACAGTGGGGTTTATCCCAAGGAATCATGCTTTTTGGCGTATCTAAGACACATGTGCCAAGTATCTTAAGTGTAACATTGTAAGAAGTACTAAGGCTGACTCGATAGTCCAGAAGTCTCGGGTTCGATTCCCGAGTAGAGCAAACTGTTATTGGTTTTTCCATTTGGGATTCCCATAAAGCTATCCTAGTCTGGATTCGTGCCGTATAACATGAACTTGAACAAAATTGAAGCAATTTTAAATTTGGTGCAAATCTGCCTTACAAGGGTAAGGCAGATTTGCACCTTTTTTTTTTTTTGTTGTTTTCTGTGGGAAACCTTCAAAAGGCGCCTGGACTTTTGGGGTAAAGACCATGGAGTGTGGGATTTTTACCTCACTAAAACCACCCCGGTGATCACCCACATCACACACTGGGTTGGCGGACAGAGTCCCCACTCTGAGCGCCCGCTACCCTGGAGACCCACCTGCCGTTAATGATGCAGGCGGGGTTTCGGCGTTTAGGCGTCGAGGCGGTTGCCTCACCGACGCCTCCTTCTTCGAGCGGGATCAGCCCTCTCACGATCTCGCTCGGCGGCCTCCTTCTGGACCATCACGGCTTCACAGAAAGCGGCCATTTCCCTCCAATTTTCCTTATCTGCCAGTATAGCCCTTACTACCGCTGGCAGAATCAGGTCTTGCCCAATCTTAGCGACCAGGATTCGCCGCTCAAAGGCCCACGCAGGGCACTCCTCGAGCGTGTGTTGCGCAGAATCCTGGTCGCTTCCGCAATGGTGGCAATTTGCCGTGGCCTCTCGCCCAACCCTATTCAGGTACTCACCGAAGCAACCATGTCCGGTCAGCACCTGAGTGACTCTGTAGGAGATGCGCTCCTCTCTTTTCAGCCAAGCTTCGAAGTGCGGAAGGACGGCTTCGACAACACGCTTGCGCAAAAATTGCGGTTGCTGTAGCCGCTCGCACCACCGCTCGAGCGCGTGTCGCCGTTCCTGCCGCCTTAGCCTTACTCAAGCAATTCCTAGGACGCTATTGCCACTTTGGCGTATGGTGCGAATCCGGTTATAAAACCTCGCGTCCATCACGCCAGGATGTCTAACGGTGGAAAGCGTGCCATTCGCATCGCACGTGGATACCGTTCGGTATCCACGTGCGATGCGAATGGCCATTTTACGCTGCGGGCTGTTAATTTTAGTTCTACAAAGGCAGATTTGCACCTAGATTCCCCCAGAAGGGTAAGGGATGCACCAAGATGCAACAAGTTGATTTTTCTTACTTTTTAACACACACCGATTCAGGGAAGAAAAATCAGCTTGTTTAAGTTGAGGTGGTACCTACCTACAGAAATCATAGACCATCAAATCGTTTTTATAAAACCATGCAAAAAAAGTTTAAATTAGAATTTATTACTTTGGCACAAACTATCAATCATCTTCATCAATTGTAAAGCCTAGCTAAAGTACTTGCAGGAATTCGAACCGTGAAACAATTAAAAGTGAAATGTTCGCGAATTAGCTAACTAATAAAAGTTAGTTAAAGTCAGCAGAAGTTCTGATAGTCGGTCACGCGATAAAATTCAAAATTTTCGCCTGAAAAACAGCAATAACATTTTACGATGGCAATCAGAAAGTTTTTCCGTACTTCCTGTTTAGTTCCCGCTGTTCAACTTAATTGAACTATAAAAATGATTAGACTTTATTATTTTTATTAGTAAAACATTTTTTTACCGTACATAATATCACCGGGTATTTACAGGGGAAAGAGATGGAAACATAAATTCTGAAAAAGTAAAAAAATCACTATCACACGAAATTTGGAGCTTGCACATTTCGTCGTGTTGTAAAAATGTAGATAGTGAACACTGAACAGCTGATATTTTTACCTGAAAGCCCCAAGAGGGTAGCGTTTAAAAAAAGTTTGACACATTTTTGCATAAATCATGTTAATATAATGCCTATTAAAATAATGGGTGGTGATTTAAAAAATCGAGTAAATTATCTATGCCTTCATATTTCGAGTTAATATTGAGATTATTACACCCGGTGGTTAACGATGATGTGATCCACGTTGGATCATGCTTTCAAGAAACCAATTCACTTTTAACTTAAAGACTCTCAGGTTATAGCTAAAAACACAGACTCCGGAAAATAAATCCACTCCTTAGCTGTAGGTACTCACATCTAAAATATCTAACCGAAAACATATTAAAGGTTTGTAAGTCTTCATCATTGTTAATTTAGTATCTACCTAATTAGCTACCATTTCCTCTCCATGAATGTAGTAACATTTAAGACCCTCAATCTAAGTATAAATAATGAGGATTGCGTAAATTATACGTTTCTCAGTGGGCGCCTCTTATAAATTAAGCAATGTAGAAACCTAATTAGATTTGGCATCGTCGAACACTCCGTGAATTCTTATAACTGACACTTGTGAATTCTTGCGACACATAGGTAATTAAGTAAAGTAATTATATCAACATGTTACTCAGTCTGGGAATAACACAGTCATTTTATTTTTTGTTACTTTTTGACATTGACATTTTGTAAATGCTAAAATACTTCAGAGTTCAGATATGCGAAACTGTTTTTCTTCGACTATGAAGTTGAAATCAAGCGGGCGTCGAAAGGGAGGGCTCTTTCCTGCAGCTTCACATTTTCCGAGGTGAAAAGAAAGAAAGAATTTTCGCCCTTAGATACACTTATCCAGAGATTACCTTTTTTCCAAACATGGAAACAAACAATCTCACTATTAATTTATATGAGTTTAGTCTGAATTAAATGACAAACCTATCAAAACTTTATCCTGATTGTAAACATCACGTTCATACTTTATTTTACGTTTCTGGACAAATTCAAACTTTTACGCTAAAATTTGTACAAAAGCAAATCTTTCGTTCTACGAATTTTGCAAAATCAACCGGAAAATTTTAAGAGAAAATCCAGTAGTTTAATACACGGCCAAAGAAGCCACATACCTACTTACCTTGTTACCCAGGAATGAGGCCGATAACCTACCTACTTAGATGGCAGAGCATGACCCAAGAAAATCTCTCCATGTTCCGTCCTTCGGGTGCAATTGTTTTGTACGAGCTGTGTTTTCTACTGCAATGCATTTATAATGTAGATAAGACGAGCACAACGTGTATTGGGAGCATTTTGTTAAATTATATTTTTCACTTTAGATGACACGGGGTGCAGTATGCAGATAGGCAGAAAAAAATGGCCGGGTTTTATCAGTAATTATATTGGAACTCATTTATTTATTTACTATATACTTCATTGTACACCGAGAATAGCATAAAAGAAAATTACCAACTAAAACACATGTACAATGGGCGGCCTTATCGCATTCCAAACTTAACTAACTTAGTACTTCTTTTAGGTTCGAATGAATGTTCAAAAGCACCGGACAGGCGATTTAACTTTCATAGAGTTTAGGTTTCTCCAGTAGCATCAGGTTCATCTACTTATTCCTGAAGGATTGAGTCAAAGCTAGGGGTAAACCCCTAGCTTTGACTCAATCCTTCAGGAAGTAAATATAGGTATACACAACTATATACTTAAACCTCAAAACTTTAACGTCGTCCTCCGAAAGGACGACAAGGAACGTAGACGAATTCATGAGCATACTTTACATTTAAATGATGCCCTTCATTTTAATAATGTCTTAAAGGTAACGGAAGTGACCGTTTCAAACCCGGAAGTACAGGATCAGCTTTCTCGGAAATCACGAATCGCGTTGCACGATTGCTTTGCTCAGTTGCTATGGAGTTGTAAGTAGGAGACCGTCTATGCTTCCACTAAATACGTGAAATCAACAATTTTCTATAAGATTTATATTTTAAAAAAAATACTTATGTTAAAATATTTGTTATTACTGAAGTTATTAATTATAATCGGTGGCACGGTTGGCGCAGTGGTTGAGCGATTGACTGCTGCTCTGTGTGTCGCGGGTTCGATTTCCGCACGGAACAAATATTTCTATGGCCCACTGATAGTTGTTCTGGTTCTGGCTGTTTGTGTACGTGACTTTGTATGTTTGTGAACGCACTCACGATACAGAAAAAAATCCTAAAGTGGGGCAAAGCGTACAAAAAAAAAAAATGTTAGGTATAAATGAAGCGACGCCAACGTGATGAACGATTCAGAGTGATAGTAGTAATGAGCGATTTTATTACTTAGTAGTAATAAAATCGCTCATTACTACTAGTTACAATTTTTCAAAAAAAATGATGACTAAACTATTCGATAGTTTAAAAAAGAAAACTAATTTCTTTTTACAACTTTTAATACAAGCTTTCAAAAACTCAATTTGCGGTAACCTGGTATTACGTCCTTTTAAAAACAAACTTGTTCAGTTTCTAGGAGTTAAATAACATAATCTACCCTTAGCCACTGAAAGGGCACGGAATTAACCCTCTGGCTTTCATCTAGCTAATTAACCTTAAGTAGCGTGAACCCTTAAAATCTAAAGATTCGCGTAGAGTTCATTAAACATTTAGTATCTAACAAATTGTGGAACTACAAATCGTAGTTAATGTAAGAGTCTGAATGTGTAGATGTTCGTTAGTCAACCATCACGCCGCAACGACTGTACGGATTGACATGAAATTTGTAATAGGGGTAGATCAAGGCCTGGAACAGTTCTCTGTCAGGAGGCTGTATCTCAAAAACCGTACTAGGTAGACAATTGAAATTTTCACAGAATGTGTATTTGGTTGTTTTTTTTCGTTTTTTGACACCGACTTCCGAAATTAAAGTTTTTTATACTTTGTAGTGTTTTTTATTTGGAAGTCGGTTGTATTTTTTTTGTTAAAAAAGGTTTTATTTTCCACTTTTTAGTGATGATACCCCACAACTAAGTGACATTATTCCTATAATGAGTGGTTGCACTATTTGCCGTTAAGGAATTACTTTATGTGCCTTCGCAGTCCAAGTCCAGACCAGCTCATAGTTAAATTTCTACTTTGCTCAGGTTTGATGGCTCGTTTTATTGATTTTAAGTTGAAGAGGTTACTGGTTTATCTTTGAAGTTCACCGTCCAATGCAAATGCAATATAGCTATAACTCAACCCAACGCAAAAAGAATCATCAAGATCGGTTAATAAACAATAAAGTTATGCTCTAATAGATAACTCCAGATTTACTATTTTGCATCTGCGTACCCACCCCTTCACAGCATACCGGATGAACTGGTGTAAAAAATAAACAGACATGCGATTTTAACAATCCCGGGTGATTTGCTATCATTTATTGAAGAGTTCCGTTACCTACCTCCGAAGTTCTACATCAGATCTTCACCAAATTGAAACGGGACCAGTTTGTAAAAAAAACTCTTCAAATAAAAAAGAATCATCTAAATCGGTTGACAATTGGCGAAAATTTCGCTGAACAAACATTTTTCCTGGGATCCCAGCATCAGATCCTGACTTATACCTTCCATCATCAGCATTACCAGACACAATTATCTGAATTGCGTTAGAAAGTATATGAAAAATATTGTTAATACCTTTAAAATTTGAAGGTTTCCCTCGATTTCCCTGGAATTCCATCATCACATCCTGACTTGGTAACAATGGGACTACCTCAGGGTTCGGTCCACAAATGGGGGAGAAATCGGTAAACATACATAAAAAAAAATACACAGTCGAACATATAACCTCCTCCTTTTTTTGAAGTCAGTTGAAAATTAAATTAAATTAAAAATTAAAGGGACAAGAATACAGGAACGTGTATTTTTCGATTTATGGTACGGAACCCTTTGTGTGAGAGTCAGACTCGCACTTGGTCGGTTTTTAAACAGGGTCGTTCCTACTACCATATAGGAGGAACGTCCCTGTTGGACGATTGAAGACATTAATCCGGGCGAAACCAATTATTTATAACTATTACCGAGACAGAAATAGGCGAGCCCTATGTCCAGCACTCAAGTGCCTAAAAATACAAAATAAACGCTAAATAAAGTCCACTAATTTAGGCAGTAAGAATTACGAAACCCTCTGAATTTCAGGTAAAGGATGGAATAATATTCCCGCTTACCATTAAGCTTCCATTATGACAAAGTAAATATTTAAGAAATATTAAACATTCCGCTAAAGAGTGATACGAAAACATCTCGAAGATAAATCTCCGCCACCCGACCGCGCCTCGACGGATCTCTTTCTATTTATTTTCCACTCACTATACATTTTAGAACAGCGAATTATATATTAGAGTAAGACAGAGAGAATAAATGATGACCATCCAAAACATTTGAAGTTATTAATAGGTTCGCAAAATCTTATTAATCTTACTAAACTTGAATAAAATCAACTGGATTTTTCATACTGTAATAGAGTTTATGTCAGCGGCTTTGCCCGTGTGTACATCGGAAATAATCCCAAGAGAAAGTACTACCGGGATAAAAACCTATCCTATGTCCCAATCCAGGAAGTGGTCTACCCGTTAGCCAAGTTTCATTTAAATCCATTGAGCTGGTGAGGCGTGACTGCAAAGCATTCGGTAATATACAGGCTCCTTCTGGGTAAGCTCACTCCATCGTCGACTTTGTCTCTGTGACCTATCATATAAGAAAAATATTCTAATAAATATGCCAATTACAGGCAGGTATTAGTGTGTAGGCCCCTGCCTACGAAAGAATCCCTATTCTTTATTTAAACTTAATTTTAGAGTCATTAAATATATCTGCTTCGGGTACGGACTTATTAAATGAATTAATGTTGTCACTCATCTTAATGAGTGGTGAGTTGAGGCCTTTGTTTGTAGAGGTAGTAGGGCGCTGTAACATGGTGGTTATGGGAAAGCGTGGAATTCTAGGCGGTATGTTAATTATTATTTGACTCCAGTCTAACCGAAAGCAGCAGAAAACCAGTATTTTACATAGCGCGACTGCCTATCTGATCTCCTCAACCCAGTAACTGAGTAGCACGACACCATTTGACTGCAGTTCGATTTCCTTGCTTCTACCCGTAACAACTGTCAAAGATCTACAAATGACATCCGGGTTCAACGGCTTAACTTGATTTCTGAGGCACGGAGGAATCTCGGTATGTTAAGATGGTCACCATCCATGGACCGTCCTAAGCAAGCGTTGTTTAACCTTGAGGATCGATCCGTGCGGTTGTGTTAACTGTTGACTGTAAAGTTTTCAAGGACTTGTGCAAAGTTTGTGATTGTTTAGAGATCACGTGGCAAGATCGTGAGTCCAACTTTGTTTGAACACGCGGATTCATCGCGTAATCGTTCATCGTGATGAGTTCGCCTCTAGTCGGGCAATCTTTAATTCTTTATTGTACACCATAACAGCTTATATATCATTAATTCACAGTGATTTAAATAGTTCATGTACAAAGGCGAGCTTAACTCAAAAATGAGTTTTCTACCAGCAAACCTTTGAGTGGTAGAGAGAGATCACAATAGAGGGTAGGATCCAGTGAAATACAAGTGCTAGACAGAACCATGGTCAGCGACTAGCTCTTTCCCACGAATTCGTTTCGTGACTCGTGACCTATATTGCCTGGTGAAAGAAACAAGGTATCGCTTCAATTGCGAGACTATCAATGACATTTTTTTTTATATTTCCAGAGACTATCGTCTTTAAATTATTAACAAAAGAGAACTATTTTACTTATTTTGTTGTTTGAATAAAGAATTAACAAATGACAAGAAGGAATATCATCCATCTTTTATTTGAAAAATCCTCTTAGTTTAATCGATTCGATTCAAACCATTAACTGATCTCAAAGTCGGTAGGTAATCGAGTGTTTTTCAGCTAATAAACCCAAGCAGAGCTGCACTTCTGCCACAGATTAACAAAAGAACTTACACTGGCATCCTAGAGCATTTAATCACTATAAGATTCGCCTCTTGAGACAATTTAATCTCTGTATTCTTAAGCGGCCACAACGACATGTCTAAAAGGAAGAAATCTCTCGTTAAATTAATCTCGTTGCACAACAAAATGGCGCATTTTAACACTGTTTCTGTTCTAGCAAATAATGTTTTAAAAATTGCTAGGTATCTATTGTTACTTCCAGGCAATGCTCCATCGTCGACCATATCAACGCTTACCCTCAGGTGAAATTTTATTGTAGTTATACGAGCACTTTACAATCATTTAAAAAAAAGTAAAGGTACTTTGATACTTAGGTACGTTCAGCAGTAACCTAAGCAGGAATTATGGGTACCTACATTTAATCTGATCGAGACCGTATCGATACTTTTTTGATGTGGTGCTAGAAAATAAGGTTGCAGATTCCCTGGGCTGCATTGTGCACCAGTGAGTCTATTCTCCGCGACTTAAAGGTATGACCAAGCTTCTACTTCCAGTCTGCTAATATTCCTTGAGTTTTTCGGTTACAACGAGAGAAAAGATGTAACCTCTAGGTTATGCTATCGACCTTGGCAATAACCATCGAGTTGTGTAACTGAGGGTTGCTAGCAAGGTCAATGGCAGACGATCGAGGGGTCGCAGTCCCCTTAGATCAGCCGTACTCAAGCTTTTTTCTCTCTGGGCCACATTGCGCTTCAACTTTTGTCATGATGGGCCGCAATAACCTGCAGTAAAATAAAATTCTACATATTTTAATAGTTTCTACATGAATGAGACTTTTGAATTTGTGGCAAAACGACCGTTTTCATATGGCATAGGCCAACTTTTTCACGTTTATAGTGGGTGAGGAATATGTAATGAGAGCACATCGTCAAAGAGTGAATCAAAGGTACAAACACATTGAAACACTAACTAAATATAGCATCAATAATGTGCTAGGCTACAGGGCCACGCGGAAAAGCTTGGCGGGCCAAAACTTAGACAGTCAGACCAAATTCACTCATCCCTAGACACGAAATTCCAAGAAGCACAGCACAATGCCAAGGATACATCGTCAAAAAAATATTTCACGTCGCGAGAAGCACGTAAGTGCTGCCTTGCCCTGCTGTTGGACTCGGACCTTCTGCCGACGTTGAAGCCATTAGTGACAGTGAATCGACAGGTTAGTGCTGCATGCGTCCTACCAGCTTCCTTTTGTCCAATGTCATAATTTCGTCGTCCTAATTCGCATAGCTTTGCAAGGTCACGTATTACCTACGTATTTTTCAAACCCCGCACCCCCATACAGTCCACAATTTATACCAGCACCCAGCGTCTAGGGATGTTTGCTACCAATTTAAAATTTCTGCCCAAATTGTGGTGTAAGGCGCCACCATTATTTGTTGCGTCTTATTCCTCATGGGGGCCTCGCCTCAGGGGCCATATTATTTAAGCACTTATCCATAAACGGGATGAAATGGTTATTTATTTAAAAACCTAGCCTGCATACGATTATGGCTATCTATTTTATGGTATGTACAGATATGTTTTAAAACCTATCCAATCGTATATTAGAACTGACATTTTATCGACGTACTAGGAACTATCGCTCCAGTTTGCGTGAAAATAAAACGGCTATTTATTTCACAGCATCCAACGGCCAAGGTCGTGTTTAGAAAGCGGCTACAGCTCCTCCACACATTCCCCTCATGGTCCCCATGAGAAGAATAGTCCCGCGTCACCGTCCGGAGGGTGACGATGAAGGCCATTAGATCGAGCGCAGAACCGCGCCGTGAATATTAACGAACCCCTTCGGTTAAGTTCGGACACACTGATGGTCATGGTGAAGTTTAAGGAATATTTTTTGAACTGGAGAAGTGAAGGTCATGAAATTAAGCGAGAGTTAATTAGGTTTTGGCTTAAACACCGGTATAATAAAATACATTTTTAACAATAGATGTAGTTATCTTGATTAGCTGAAGTATAAACTACTATCACAAAGAGGTATTAAAATTTGTTTGTTTGTAGGTGGCAATCTTTAACCCTTAGCCAGTCGCGCCAAAATACTTACACTGCCAAACGCGTGGGGTCCATACGAACCCCAGAATTAATCGTGAAAGATAAACAAGTTTTTTCAAAATTCAAAATTCATTTTATTTTGTGAACACAGGGTAAAATGGTCTTATGTATATAAAGTGATTGGTCCAACCTATGTTCCGCCGACAGGCATACAAAATAGTGATGCTGTGATCAAAATTAAATTAATTCTATAAATCCCACAATGTCAACAAATAAAAATTGTCAAAAGTTAAATAAAATAGTAAAGAAAGATAAAACAATGTCAGCAATATTACAGTCGTCGAAATTAATTAAATTAAAATAGTCTAAATTGAAAAAAAAAAAAAAAAACATGTCAGCAGAGAAAGTATAATAAATTCAAATTTTTATTTTATATAGGAACTTGAAGAACATTATCTTATTTGAACAAAAATAGAAAACTTCTAGAAGATAACAAAATATTAACTTCTGTAAGAGTCTTGAATTAATAATTACTTAGCACAGGAATCACAAACTTTGGTTTGGTGTTCGTTACACGTATATTCATTTCAATTAACGGACTGGGTTCTCGTTTTTCTGTCTTTGGGCCTTACACATAGTTGACACAGCCTTTGGAACCACTAGAATTGCTTCCAGAAATTGAGGGTACCGCGTCATTTAGCAGTCGTTTTTTAAAGGGCCGTGAAAGAGAGGTGATTTCAGCTCTCTTGTTTTATTTGCAAAAAATTCGCCGATATTTAGTTGACGTCTTTCCATCGTGATGTTTTACCTATAAAGATGTTATAAATAATGAATAAACGTAAATTTAATTAAAATTGTGTTAAAAATTACAAGATTTAATAATTTACTTACCTAAAATTATACTGCACTAATAGTCGCACGGGGTCCGTTGGATTCCAGACACCTCCGTATGGCACGCGCTGTTATTGACGCGGCGAACTAAGCACTGAAAAAGGGAGGGGCGCCTGAGCTAGGAAGCTTCTGGGACGCACAGTCGCATACCTGTAATACTTGCTGAATTATGACGAAATCTAAGTTGCTTGGGGTCCGATGGACCTCACGCGACTAATAAAGGGTTAACAAATACTGTCCCAATTACAAAAAAATAACTCATTAGAAGAAAGCTTTTTATCCCGCAAAAAATGCATTGTTCTTATTCTGGGAAAGACGGATAAGCCACGGCGGTAGCAAAACGCGGTAGGAAAAAGCTAATACTTGAGTAATAAATTATTAATTATAACTATATTAGGTACTATAGAATCTTTAAGTTAATAACATGAACGTTTCATCAAGCCATTTGGGATTCAAATTATTCCCAAATTACTTAGGCACAGCCCTTTTTGCAACATTGGATTTGACATGGTAACATAAATCAAGCTCCATTTGCCTACCAACTTCTTTGAAGACACCCTCAGTTGACTTGACTTTAAAACAAACACAAGTTTCATTACTTGAAGGAAATTAAAAGTTCTAAATAGTGAAAGTGTCTCAAGCAGTAGACAATGTGCTATAAGCCTTAGGGATTTTCCTGTAGTTTTAGAATGAATTTTCACAATAGCCTACATTCCGAACAATACGTAAGACCGAGCAACGGAAATGAATGGAAACCATTTCTTAATAAATCTATAGGAGGAAGATATTCCTCTCTAGACCAGTGATATTAAAACCGGAGAACTTGCGTACATATTTATGTTGCTGTTTAAGTATTTTTTCCTACTTATTCACTTTTCTCACTACATTTAATTTAGTACAACTTTCAACGGCCAATTACGTAGAAGTATTTGTGCAAAAACTTTCATCGCTTTTAACTTTTTCATTTATTTTAACTCGGGATTAATACGTTTAAATTACTTCGCTTCGGTGTTCAGTTTTTTTAAGCTTAACTCCTTACGCAAATAGTACAACATAAATCTCTTGAGAATATACGGCTATATTTAATATACGTATCAGAGTAAAGTTCTCGTGGAATGGGTCTATATCAAAACATGTAGTCAAAAGTGCATATAAATCAGGTTGAGTGAACATTTTGTGCATAGTGAGGCAGTAAGCGGACTAATGCAGGCTGCACTGGAGTGAAACCGTCGCGTTGCCTCACTTATGAATATTTATAAGTCCTCGACGCCACAAATGAAATTTTCAGAGTATTTTTCTCTTACAATAGAATATCAAGATCGTCGCAGACACTTGCGGATGTGCCCTGACAACGAGGACGTACTCTCGACCCTGTAAGTACTAGGTTCGCTGAAAATATTATCATTTGAATGTTGTATACCACCCACACGTAAGGAAATGATTGTTTATGGAAAACAATAGACCAGCCTACACCAACTTCTTATAATATCTATGGTTGTATTTATTATTATTATTCGGCTGTATTAATAATACCCATTTATAGGTACCACGCAATTACACTCCTCCCCTTCATTATTTAACAGTATAGAATTGATTGAATTATGTGTGAAAGACTTTTGGGATGTCTTATCCGTTTCATACATTCTCAACTTTTGACTGCTTTTCCGTACAAAAACTTTAAGACATCAATTTTATTCGAAGGGTTATAATGGAGTCTAGAGTTCGGTAAAAATCAGCCCAAAATATAACAAATAGAAAACGCTTTTATTTAAAAAAAAAGTGAGCTGTCATGGGACGCCTGGCAGATGTGAAACATCGAAATTATTTTGTTCAAGTAATATGCATAAAATCGGTTTTACCCGCGGCTATAGTACCGCGCTGAGTACCTTTTCCTCATAGAACATTTCGATAACACTGAAATTCATGTTCCAATTAGATATGATGTGAACACTCGACAAGCAAAAACAAAATCTTTGCAAGTGCCACGCAAAAATAACTTTTATGGTAGACGCACCGCATCTGTCATGATACCTAATTTATTAAACCAAATACCCTTACACATTAGAGACTCAATGAACAGTAAAAATGTCAAGCGCAAGCTCAAACAACATTACATCGATCTGATTTCACCTTAGCTTATGTAATTTTCTAATCAGCGCGTTGATTAAATTTCCAGACCATGGCATGCTAAGACAGACCCTAGGGGTCTAATGGTGTGCTTTTTGTAATCTTAAGGACAACAAATTATAAATAAATAAATAAAATAATAAATAAATAAAAGTTTCATCTAAAAAAAACAGATTACGACAGGAACTAAATATGCCATAATAAAAAAAATACATATAGACTGTAGATACAAGCTGAAATTTTAATGGTTGTTTTCCCGCAGCGAAATGAGTTTGTCTTCATACAATCGATTTATGAAAAATGATAAATTTAAAATCAAGAAATGGGCAGAATAACAATTGTGATAAACAAAAAAAAAAGCTTATTTTGCACTGAACATTAATGAATCTCTTTTCACTTTGTCGGCGCGCCACCGCTCTGCCAGTAGTACTCCTACGTCACGTCTAGTGAGTTAGTATTGCTTCTCACGCTTTCGAGTTTATGTTTTTTTATTATTTGAAAAATAACACATTTTTATTTTTAAGTTTTAATTTATGCTTCGATAGTACTACTGATGACTAATCGTTCTGCCACGGAAAAACAACCATTAAAACATCAGCGTGTATATGTCGCAGCCATATCGTATAACACGCCGTATTACATAACGGCGCGCCGGATTGAAAAAAGCCGCTGTAATGTAATGCGGCTCCCTCACGTTAAGCCTGATTGTGGTGGTGATACGTTTTACAAAACGGCGTCCAACGTTTAGTTTTTTTGTTATACAATATGGCTGCGTCATTTGTCGCCATATTGTATAACAGCCAATGCCAATGGGTTAGGTTGGGTTAGAACAGTGACCGTTACCGCGCGAAGGCGAACGAGTGAAGCGAGCGTGTGACAGAAACGAATCGCTGCAAATCCGACTCCACGTAGTCTTGTCTGCCCTACCCCTAGAGTGTAATTTAAACTCGGGTAGTCGCGGAGGGGTGAGACGGTTCGCGAGCTGTGGAGCAGGTGGTTTTAACACTCACCGCCGTGGCTGAGGTAGCAAGCTCAAGCTGTGGTGGTGAGCGTGAACCACGTCTGCGACGATAAGCTCGCGTGGGACCGCTGGAGCCCCGCAGCGTCGGAGCCGTGACAGAAACCGTGCCTGCTGCATGTTGCATGCTACATGCTTGCTTGCATGCTACACGCTTGCTTGTATGCTGAAACGGCTGTTTAAGCTAGTTGTTGGAACTAAAACTCTCAAATCGGCGTATTGATGATGCGCCCGTTTGTTTCTGGGCTTTTTTTTTTTTTTTAAGGATGGGAAATCATCAAATCACTTCTTCCGCTCTGGGCGGAGCGGAAGGGCGTGTCAGACTCTTACTGACTAAAACCCATCCGTGTTCCTTCTAAAGCCCTTTGCGTTCCAGGGCCGCGGTGACTCTTTCGAACAAATTCCGCAACCCTGACAGGCTCTGGCCCTAGCGGGCCCCGTCTTTTATGCTGACATCTCTTTGAGGCGCGCGTGAAACACAACGCGCCATCGACCCGGGCCTGATGGTGATCGGACGGCGAGCCACCCAATGCTCGCCGTCCGCAGGCCCGCGCCTACGGTGGCCGGGGATCGCCCTGCGACTCCCGACGCCCGGGGCGTCTTCTCCTGTTGCGGTGGTTGGGGCGAAGGCCTTGCCTTTCCCTCGCGCGGCCCGCCTCCTCCTTCGCTAGCATTACTGCTTCGCAGAAGGAGGTGACCGCTTCCCAAGCCTCCTCGCTCCGGACCATGGATTCAACCAGGGCCGGACGCGCGGTGGTGGGGCTTGTGTGTCTCAATGATCTTGGAGCTCTGCCGGTAGAGTTACTCATGCCGGAAAAGTCCAATTGAGAGACCAGACAAAGCGGGACACGAGAGGGGCACACCGTTCGGAGACCTGAGCAGTGTTCGGGTCGTCGGACGGTGTGCGTTTCGAGCGGAAGCTTGCTTACTGTTCTCTGGTACGCGTCTGCTCATCAGACGTGACTGTGAGGACAGTGAGCAAGCAGCGTGAGAGAGGCCCTGTGAAAGGGCGTAGGGGTGAGGGACCACACCCTTTAAAAGGAACAACAAAAAAAATGAAAAAGGCAGACGAAACAGAATTACCCCAGGTCGGTACCAGCTGCTCAGCAGCTGGAGAATCCGCCACGCTCCCTTTGGGAGCGTCAAGCCCCTCGTATTCTGGGGGGGCAACGTATGTCGCAAACCGCTTGCCAGTGGCAACAAGAGCCGAGGAGGCTCCCGATCCGAGGCGTCCTTTGGGGAATTGATCGGTTTTAATTTTAGTGGACCTGACAAGGTGTTGGGTGGGCGTGGTGCTCCTGCCAAACTATGGAGGAAGAGCCCGCTGACGTGTGGGGGGGATGCGGGGTCAGACTCTGACTCTGCATCAGGCCTGAGCGTCAGCACGCCGAGTTCGGGGCAAGGGGGAGTAGGGGCTGCTGCGGAAAACGCAAAGTTCTTCCGCAAGCGCCCCAGACCGACAACGAAGAATTGGCCTCGGCCCGAAAAATCCCCACTAGTAGGCGGGGTAAGGGCCGAGAAGGAAGTAGGGGGAGAGGTTTCGCCTCCCAGGAGGCTGCCCAGCGTGCCTCTAAGCTCGCCAAGGAGGGGTGCCACCCTGGAGCGACCGGTCGGAAGATTCTCCCTCCGGCGTCTTCCGGCGGTGAGCCGGACACTGCCGGCGGCTCCGATCGGGAGCGCCAGGTCAGGTTTGCGGAGGCCGTGGCAACCGCGGTCCGAGATGTGGCCTTGAAGAGGACCCAGGCCTCCAAAAATAAGGCCATAAGCGCGGCGTCCACCTCCATTCTGGCGGCAGCGGAGGCCAACTTCAGCGGGCCTCCGTCGAACGAAATATCAAACCTGCGAGCGGAGGTCGCCCGCTTAGCGGCCGCCACGGAGCTTCTCCAAAAAGAGAACGAGAAGCTCCAAGCAGACCTGGCCGGGCTCCGAGAAGCCGGTCCGAAGGAGGCGCCTCAAGGGGGGCGCAAGCGCGGGCCAAGCCAGAACGTGCCTGTGGAGGACCAGCTCCTGAACCTGGTGCGGCAAGAGCTGGCTGCCTTCCAGGATCGGTTCCAGAAGCGGTTCTCTACACTGGAGGGCATCGTCCTGCGCCCCCCGCTAGCGCCGAGTCAGAAGGTGGCCTCATACGCGACTGCTGTGGCTGCCAAACCGGGGTCGTCCGGCCAGACCAACCGAGGGGCCGCGCCAGCACTAGCGAATAAGGCACCGGGAAATCCGGCCCCGGCCCAGAAGAGGAAAGGCGGAGCGGCTGCACAGGCAGCGATAGCTCCAGCGCCAGCAGTGCAACAGCCGTCCTCGCCTTCAAACCCTCCTGCGGCCAAGGCCGGATGGCAGGTGGGCGGCGAGAGGAGGAAGGCGGGCAAGGCAGCCAGGGCGGCCAAAAATCGTGAGAGGAAGCGGCGGCGTAAAGCGCAAGGTGTAGCGGCTAGGCTCCGTGCCCCGAAGACCGCAGCTGTAGTGGTTACGCTACAGCCGGACGCGGTGAAAAGGGGTGTGACGTACGGCGACGTGCTCTCCAAGGCGAAGGAGGCGGTGAACCTTGAGGAGCTAGGCATCGTCGGGGGCCTCCGGCTAAGGGTCACCATGACTGGGGCCCGTATGCTGGAGATCCCCGGGGCAGCCAGCGGCCCGGCCGCTGACGCTCTGGCCGAAAGGCTATGGGCGTCGTTGAATGTGGACGATGCCCGAGTGTCCAGGCCCACCAAGTGCATAGACATGCGCATTTTGGGCCTGGGTGACTCCGTCACGGAGGAGGAGGTGGTGGCCGCCGTCGTCAGGACGGGGGGTTGTTCTGCCGAGCGGGTGAAGGCAGGCATCATACGTCCTGACCACACGGGCATGCGAACTGTTCTGGTGAGCTGCCCCGTGACGGCGGCCAAGAAAATCTCGGAGGGCCGAAGACTCCTGGTGGGTTGGGTTTCTGCGCAGGTCAAACTGCTAGAACCCAGACCTCTGAGGTGCTTCCGCTGTCTAGTGGGCAACCATGCGGGAGCCCTTTGCACCTCGGAGGTTGACCGCAGTGATCTTTGCTTCCGCTGTGGTCAGCCCGGTCACAAGGCCGGCTCGTGTAATGCCACGCCGCACTGCGTTGTATGTGCGGCAGCTGGCAAGCCGGCCGGGCACTGGGCTGGGGGCAAGGGGCAAGAGGATGCCCTTCGCCACCACTATTCCCGCCGTAGCCAACGCCATCGCCGCCGTTGCATCCACCGCTGCCGCTGCCACTACGAGTGCCGCGGAGGAGCCCTCACAAGGGGCTCAGGAGGAGACCGTAATGGAATGCTAATAACGGCCCCATTACGCCTCCTCCAGGCGAATATCAATCACTGCGCCGCCGCTCAGCACCTGTTGCTCCAGAGCATGGCGCAGTGGTCGATCAACATCGCCGTTGTCGCATAGCCGTACTTTGTCCCGCCCAGGTATGACTGGGTGGCGGACCCCAACGGCTCAGTGGCCATAATTTCGTCGGCCGCCGCCGGTACCCCGTCCCTCGAGAGTGTCAGAAGAGGACAGGGGTGCGTAGCAGCACGGTTTGGGGAGATTGTGGTAGTGGGGGTCTACTTCTCTCCGAACCGATCTCTCGCCGAGTTCCACAACTCCCTTAGGGAGTTGGTTGTCGTCGTCGCCGGTTATCGTTCCCTCCCCGTGCTCGTTCTCGGGGACTTCAATGCCAAGCACTTGGCTTGGGGTTCACGATATACGGACACGAGGGGCAGGATGGTGGAGGACTGGGCTCTGGAGACAGGCCTAATCGTCCTCAACCGGGGTTCTGTCCCCACGTGTGTGCGGATGCAGGGTGAGTCCGTGGTGGATATTTCGTTCGCAAGCCCTGCTCTGTCACCGCGTGTCGTCGACTGGCGCGTCATGGAGGAGGTGGAGACGTATTCGGACCACCGGTACATCCGGTTTGACGTCTCCGCCCAGACCTCAACTGCGCCAGTCCGAGAGACCCCGAGTGGTCCGCGGTGGGCGCTGAAGCAGCTGGACCGGGAGCTTCTCCTGGAAGCCTCGATCGTGCAGGCCTGGGTGTCACCACCAGACAGGCCTGCTGACATCAACGACGAGGCAGAGTGGTTCCGGGAGACCATGTCCGAAATATGTGACGTGGCAATGCCCCGGGTCCGGCCAGGACGCGCCCACCGCCAGGTGTACTGGTGGTCGCGGGAGCTGGCATCGCTGCGCGACGCATGCGTTGCTGCACGGCGCCAGTACACCAGGCATCGCAGGCTCCGCATCCGGCCTCCGGATGCGCAGGCCAGGGAGGCGGAGCTGTACGAGGAATACAGAGTGGCGAAGGCCGCCCTCCAAGCGGGAATCGAAACGTTGGCGACGACGATGACAACGCTCCGGAGGTGACTGAGGTAGACCTGAGAGTGGCGGTAAACAGGCTGAAGGCCAAAAATACCGCCCCAGGACCCGACGGCTTACCTGGGAAAGCCTGGGTCCTGGCCTTGGAGGCTCTCGGGCCTCGACTAAGGGGGTTCTTAAGCGCATGCTTGGAGAGAGGCCAGTTCCCACTTCGTTGGAAGACGGGGAAACTGGTCCTCATTAAGAAGCTTGGGCGCCCTGCGGACTCTCCGTCCGCTTACCGGCCCATCGTGCTGCTCGACGAGGTGGGCAAACTCTTTGAAAGAATAATTGCAAACCACCTCGTCGGGCACCTGGTGAGGGTGGGGCCGAATCTGGCGGAGAACCAATTCGGTTTCCGCACGGGGCGCTCAACGGTGGATGCCATCATGCGCGTGAGAGCCCTTACGACGGGGGATGCGGTGTCCCGGGGCAGGGTCGTCTTGGCGGTGTCTCTTGACATCGCCAATGCCTTTAACTCCCTGCCCTGGAGTTGCATCAGGGAGGCACTCCGGTATCATCGGATACCGACCTACCTCCGTCACGTGGTCGAGGCCTATCTGATGGACAGGGCCGTCATCTACCCCGGTCACCGGGGAGAATGGAACCGGCGAGAGATGTCGTGCGGTGTTCCACAGGGTTCGGTTCTGGGGCCGCTCCTGTGGGACATCGGCTACGACTGGGTGCTGCGCGCCGACCTCCCTAGCGGCGTCAACGTAGTCTGCTACGCTGACGACACGCTAGTCTTGGCGCAGGGGGGGTTGCACCAGGCGGCGGCCGAAGTGATGACACGCGGGGTTGCGACAGTCGTTGAGAGGATCCGGCAATTGGGTCTCGAGGTGGCCCTACACAAGTCCGAAGCCATGTGTTTTTATGGTTCTCGGAACAGGCCACCAATGGGATCCCAAATAACGGTAGGAGGGGTTCACATCGGCGTCGGGTCGACGATCAGGTACCTGGGGCTCGATCTCGACAGCCGATGGAACTTCGAGGAGCACTTGTTTCTGGGCTGGACGATACTAAGCCGATTTAAAGAACGCGAAGTGCTGATTCAATGCGGCGTACTTTATATCAGCTGAATTGAAATTGTAGCCGCATTACATTACAGCGGCGTTTTGCAATCCGGCGTGCCTCTATGTAATACGGCGTGTTATACGATTTGGCTGCGACATATACACATTCATATAGCGTGGCGAGCGACGCCACGCCAACAATCGGGTTTACCCGCGGCTATAGATGAACCACATCAAAAAGCATTATGAGGATGTTCATTTCATACAAACCCTTAACCCAAACCCTTGTGAACACATAAATTATCTATATGTATGTTTAACACGTTATCCTAAACGTACAATTCGCGCCAACAGTGTAAATTGTTTCCCGGACGCGCGCCCCCGTTCAGATTGAAAAGTAAACCGATTCGCCCCACGCGCCGCGTCGAGCCAGTCTATTTGCCCTAAGTGGCTCACTACGGAGTACTCGCCTATTTGTTTTTATTACAATACAGCGTTCTCAAATCCCTCTATACGTCCTTGTTACTGGCTGTACCTTTCCGAGGCTACATTTAAAGCTTTGCAGTTTAATTCAGGTGGTTTACGAGTTTATATTACCTGTTGGATTATCACTGTTCTCTTTTGTTCGTCGTTCTAATTTTAAAGGCTTTTAACGTCACGTGTTACGATAGTTTATTTATGGAACAACGTGTTGTATAATACGGAGATGAAATAATCTGCCGTTAGACACGTCCGTGCTATGAATGAACCTTCCACTGTGTTGATATAAGCATTAAATGTAACCGTATTCTATTAAACTCCAATTTGACTGTCAGTGTATTATAAAGGCGGTGATTGACTTGCAACATTTGTTTGTAAGGGGGGGCATGAAATTCGAGGCGAGCTTGGTTACAAAACGGTGATACACAACACGTGGCGAACGCTCGCTTCGAGGATATGGCTCAAGCGCGACACATTTCTTGATACAAAACATGATCGACGTTTTTACGTTCATTCGAGCAATATCCATAGTATAGACCATTACTTAGGACTTATTGCTCGAAATCGATCCAAATTCACGTGGCTTAATTAATGTTTGTTGATATTTGCTAATCGAACATCAACGCACATGCAATAGAATCGCTATAACGCGTTACAGAAAATCGATATAATACAAACAAACGTTGCAAGTCAGAGTCCGCCTTAACAAAAGCAAACAATTGACGATCGACTACCCGTCGTCCGCACTTTCCGTGCACATCATGTTGCGCCGTCTGAATGTGCCCTCACTCTCCTACCCCACTCTATAATGCATATTTTCATGCATGCCTGCCCGCTAAGTGCTACACACCTGACCTTTCTGAATATCGATGGCTCAACATCATTGATATAGAAACGGTTCTATACAGTTTATGGATAAGCAAAGGTATTATTAGACTAAACGCAATTTTAATGATGAGTGTGAGCACTGAGAGTCACTCAGGTGGCAATGAACTCAATTTTCCAAACGAACGAACTTTATACCTATCTACAATCGTCTACAGTATATGAAGACAACACAATAGAAACAGAAGAACGACAATCAATGGAATAATAAATACAACAGAATCTTGGCAACTTCAATCAATGCTTTGACGAAGTCGCAAGTCAACAGAGAAGTTGTTGCTTGTTGCTAACTTATTCCCGGTTGTAATGTCATTGAAAAGTTCTATTAATCAATATTGACAATCCTGATGAAAAGTGTCGTCAATGATGCTGCGCGACGTAGTTATTAAAAAGACAGTAGATTACCGTGAAAATATCTACCACCAAGGAAACCTGTGTCATTAAATGTATGGAAAACGTAATTTTTCATAACTGTGTTACCGGCAGTCGTTTTTAATTGGATGTCTAAGTAAAAAATACTCCATTTTTAAGAGCCTATTCAAAAACATAAGCATCTTTAGTGGTGAGAATTTGAACCCCATAAATTTTTGGCCATTCTCTTTTTCGTTCTACGTCGTTGAAATCTTTCGTAGCTCGTAGCACCCTCTACGAAGCAACGCACCTCTACGAAGCCGCTACGACATTGTCACCGCTCTCAAAAAAGCCTGAGGCGAATACTTAAAAGGTTTTAGCGATATCCCCTGTCTATAGGTACCTATAACACTTGGACCAGAATGTTCGCAGCAGACAAGTCCCGCCAATTAGACGCCAAAGTTTACCTACTACAAAGTTCTTAATAGCCTCCCTGACGCTCCTTCACAAAATCAAATTTTATAAAATAGCTCAAATTCACTGTGTCAATTTAATTAAGGTAATTATTCGTTTTGGTGCTGTTATGGGTTCGAGATGGCAGTTGGATCTATTACTATGACTCCACTGTCCGCCTCTCTGTCTGTTGAAATTTTCACAGATGATGTATTTTTGTTGCCTAGCGGCAACAAAAATACATCATACACATATAACAATAAATAATAAAAATTAAATTAAATTAAATTAAAAATTAAGTGGGGCTCCCATACAAGAAACGTGTTTTTTCGGTTTATGGTACGGAACCTTTTGTGTGAGAGCCCGACTCGTACTTGGCCGGTTTTTGTAACGTTATTTTTTTTGTTTTTCGGTTTCAGTAGGATTAATTAGTACTCCATATACCTGGTAAATACAAGAGATAGTATTTTTCCTACCTGATCCAGATGGGAATAGGATGTATAAAGAGTGTGATCTCTAACTAAAAAGTTTCCATCAAATATGGAATCTCTAAATTTGTTTTAAAACGAACGATGACGATTGATTGATAACGATTGATGACAAAATAAAAAACAATTAAATAAACAAAACCTAAAATCTTGGCTCCGGCTAGCCGGCACTCTGCCAGATCTAACCAGCCGATTGCTGGCAACTTAGACTTAAGTACTTGTCCCAAAAGAGAACATGTTTTGACGTTTAAAAGTAAATCGGATTGAGTCGCTTTTTTTAATTTAGTCTCTCTACCGTTCATATATCATACACACATGCTTTTCCAAACTACTTAAGACAGTGGCAGACTAGTCGACATCGACGACGCCGGCTTTACATAAATTCTTTTCTATATTTTTATATTATGAAAAATATAATTTGAAAAAAAAATTGCTATCGCTCATGATAGGCAATGTGTTATTTGATTTTTTCCTAAGCACAGTTTCACAGTCCCAGCCTGGAGTCTCAATTTGTGCTTGGCGCAATGGCACAGAGGCTCGCCCAGTATTACATGGACTTACCTAATCATAAGTCTTTTGGGCTCACTTCCAGTCGACAGCGATGCGGATCAATTTTTTGACGTCATATTTTAGTTAGGAGTTTTTATTTTTATTTTAAGTGTTTATTGTTGTAGTTAATCTTTATTTCTATATATTCAAAACATATTATAAGTGGTGAAAAGTGGGTGTACTATAAGAATGAATGGAACAGAATGTCCCACACATTCTGTTCCAATCATTTTTAAGTACGACTCTGCCTCATTTTCGGGGAAGAGGCATGATGTATCATGCCTCTGCTACGTCCGTATCTCTGAAATTAACATGCCTAAATTTCGCTTCGTTAGTTTTTCTTGTGGCAACATTGAAGCCGCTACAGTTAGCTCAGTAATTCGACACCACAAATGGACCACAGCAGCCGTTACATCCATTAAGCTCCAGCTGAAACTGTGTGAAGCCACATGTGGTTTCTCTGTTAGTTTCACTTGTACATGCCATAATGGCTAGTAAACATTTAGTTTTAAGAAAGGCGGAAAGTATTACTACATTTAGAAAGAAATAAACTTTTACATCCAAAATTGTTCAATCATAACAACACAAAAAATAGGTATTTCTTATAACATTCCGGATTTCGGTGTGCAAATGAGCAGTGTGCATCATAGCCACAACACTAGTCAACGATGATTGACAGCCCGCCCCCTTTCTCATTACTTTAAACTTACATGATCTTATAAACTACTAAAGTTCGTATTTTAATACCAGATACTAATTTGACATCTCAAGTGATTGTTGTAACATTTTCTAACCCAAGCAAAGTTGGTGGTACGAGCTTCACACCTATCGACAAGATTGGTAAAGATAAGGTCTGATAAGGTTAAATGTCCTTTCCATGTGGTATTTTTTAAAAGCTGCCAGCCCGGACCCTTGGAACATCACTAGCGAAATGTACTACAGCTATACGCCTCCATTACCGCCCGCCAAATACAAGCGTGATAAACCAGAATATCGAAAATGAGACATCCAAACATAGTATCTGTGTGTATATTTGATGTTTATTAATCACGAGAGCGGACGGCGGCGGATATTGTTAGTTCCGCATCTGACACGGCCGGAGACGTCCCTGATATATTATATACGTAAACATCTCGCATAACTAACTCGGTTAATTTGTTTAAGGCAGCTAATGGAATTACTATTAATTTGTTGTTCTTGTAGAAGGTTTAGGAAATTGAGCAAACTTAACTTGACTATTTTTAATCCCTAGATAATAACTTCATTTTTTATACTAAATGTCTTTGAAAAAGTTTTTGAAGATATTATTGGTAGGTATACACAATTCCACATTAATGGCTTCACTAAATATAATAAAAGATATATATTAAAAGATACCTAATCTCTTATGTCTTGGTTTTAAACTTAGATTTTTTTTGAGATTCATGGTCACAAAAAAAAGAAAAAGATTTATTTAACAACAGATTATCAGGTACACACACATAAAATAAAAGTGAGAATCATGAAAAAATATTGTATAATGAATGACACACATACAAACAGTAGAAGTAGTTCCTCTAGTATTCGACTGAAACCGCGACGCAAGTCCTAGTCAGCTGTAAATAATTATATGAACGTAGCAAATTGATATTGACATCCGACATTGACACATTGTTTCAATAACTCGTATTTCCTTGACCATATCATTCGGAAGTCTAAACCTTGACTAAGCCTTGACATATTCACGCTAATGTGTTTACTAACATTGACATTCGTCTTCCGATAGAAAGTGGCCATGTTGGCATTGCCCAAGGTTTTCCCTAATTGTAATATCAGTCGTTCTACCTATTGTTTTCATAATTATATTCGGGCAAGCTTGCACTCTATCCGGATGCAGTTAAATACCAGTAATTCACATAGAGCGACTCTCTATCTGACCCGCACCGTACCAGAAACTGGGTTACACGATTCAAATTCAAAGAATTAAAGGCGAACGGCAGGGTTGTATGGGAGTTTCGTACACCTAATAAAATATCGTGTTTTGGGATATTTTTTGTTTTTGGTAGTCAATACGATAGGCAAGCCCTTTTAAAATTCTTAGATTTTTAGAAGTTGGGACCTAAAAGTTATAACCAGTTTTATTTTTGAGGTTATGTCCCAATAAATATTATTACGTGTAGGCACATAACATTGTTTTGGTGAAAAAGGATATGTTCTAGATATGGTGCTATCTTTATAGTGTTTTGCTTATCATTAAGTTGGCAAATTGACATGAGAATTGTAACTATTCAGTAGGGTGCTTAAGGAGAGACCTACGTCCAGCAGCGGTCTGCAATAGTTTGATGATGATGATGAAGTGCTGATGGAGTTTTGGTGTGGGTAAATAAAACAACTTTGTTTTTGTAGGAACTTACATATTTTATTTTATTGTTCTTATAATTACCTAATCGATTCTTAATTTTATTTCATCTAAGAAAGGGGCAGGTAGCTCAACTCAACGTAAAAATTACCAGATAATTTGCTTAATTGCTCAGATGCATTTACAAACCACAATCCAAAACAACAGCAAAGAACTGAACAGAGACTCGGAAAGATTTTCCTAACCTGTCAATAAAATAATTGCCAATACAAAAAAAAAAATTGATGGCGAAAATAATTCCTATAATTAAATGGTTAATTATTAAGATTGTATGCAATAATTATTCATTGTAAGGTATAATGTATAACTGGTTAATTATATTTACTGTTATTTCTGTTATTAAATATTACTTAAATCTTTTAATTGCTATAATTAATTAATCAGGACTTCTAAAAATACTAATGTTACATGAAAATGAATGGTTTAGTTGCCTTAATAAGTGGTACAAATTCTATCACAGAACGACAAAAAAAGTATGTTGTACGAATTCTGCCGTTCGCCTTTCACATAGGCCAACATGGGCACTTATAAAACGTCAGGAGCACAGTTCGGATTGGTCATCATTACCTATCAATGTTTAAGGCTTCACGAGAAGGAATTGAAATAAATTAGATTCCAATTCTCAGAACCCGTCAAGCTATTCTCGTTCCTAAATAACATCGACCTCACCACAACAATTCATCTCTACAAAACTATGTCTTATCTATCGCGAACTCACACTATCACGTATATATCAATACCAGTCAACTCATATCAGAGATACTGCGGTTCTGCGATAACCCTCGAAGGACCCGAGATAATACCAGTCGTCCCTCACCGAGTTACAATAAAGCAAAAACCCCATGCGCCTTCCCTACGAATGGGAAATTTATCCCGTGGGACAGATGCGATAAATACGGTTTGTACTGTTTTACCGTTTCTCTGGAATGAAACTGTGTTATACGGCAGACTATCTCTAAGGACTAATATATATAAATGTGATTATTTTAACCATAACTTTATATGAGATTAAATTATTCGTCTGTTAGGAAGTAAGGTGATCTCTAGAAGTACGAGTACCTGATACGTTTTAGACAATTATTTCACTGATAGAAAGCTAGATACACTATCGCTCAGTGAAGCACGGAAGCGAAATCGCAAGAAATAGCTAGTCGATTATTACTTTAAATTTAACGAGTATAATGAAATTGATGAATTTTCCGGGTTGGTGCACGTCAGAGTGTCTCTTATAGATATTTATCTTAGCCGTACCTATTAAAACATTCAGATTATACAATAAACTAGTGATGGTAAAAAGGCGAGCTCTTATGTTTTCTAATCTGGACCCATAACCTAAAGCCCTTCCCTAGTATTAATCTAGGAGGAATTTTATTGCTGGCAGGATAATTTATTGACAGCCTTTATATACATGAGTAATTCAAGACATCGCAAGGATATAAAATTATACAAAGCTCTCTACTGCTCTGTTGTAAATCTTTCTAGTAATGTGCCAATTCGTTTTATGCGCAGCCATAGAGCATTTCTTCTAACGTGGTATTTTTTTCTCATTACAAAAAAAAACTTGGAAGTCTCTTATGCGACTGACTACTTGAGTAATTGCTACCGTCACGTTTTCAATGTCCACCTTGTAGCTTTAACAAGTGAAAGGTTATGATCATCACGATAGTGTAATACAATAGATTGTGTGATAAAGTACTACAATAGTAAAATATAGTAGCACGATAGTGAAATACAATAGTACGATATTACAGAACGTACTATACGTTGTGTAATACGATATAACGATAGTATAATACGCTAGTACGAAAGTACGAAATTGAAATACAATAGTATAATAGTACGATAACGTAATACGATAGTACGTTGTGTAATACGACATTACGATAGTGTTATACGAAAGTGCGATAGTATGACAGTATTATTAAAAAAGTATTTTACGATAGTTTAATATGATATTACGATATTGTTATACAATGGTACGATAGTGTAATATAATAAGTACGAAATATCATTAGATAGTAGTGATATATCAAATATTCGCATTCGCGAACCTTCACATATTTTTCTACATTCGCATTTATATTCGCAAGAGCCGATGCGAATGTTTGCGATTTATATTTTTCTATTAACTTATATTTCAATTAAAAAAACTGGCCGTCTTATTTCCTGAATAACTTCAAAACTATTTATTTCAAACTTATGACAAACATATAATTAAAGTCCTCAATATAAGCTATTAAATTGAAATATCACACGGAATACTTAGATTTTTTTTCCAGTTAGTCCACAAAAAGTTAGCCCCTTCTCAAAATTTATTTAATTGCGTAACGCGTCCGTTTTGGGTCACAGAAATTCATATGTGTACGAAATTGCAACAGAATCGGTCTAGTGGATTCGGAGAAAATTGGCTATGACAGACGGACAGCCGAGTGATCCTATGATGTTCGGAACCCTAACAATGATCATGGAGCAGTCAGAAGTAAGCAACTAAATGAGTAAGACCTTATCTTTTGTTCTCATTGGTCTAATGAAAACATTATCAAAATCACAACAAAGCTCAAAAAACAATATAATGTCCTTCTTTACATTACAAAAAAAAATATCTTTGGTAAAAAAAAAACTTATAAGTTTTAATCAAATTAATTATCTAATGATCCAATCCCAATGAGTCTTATTGCTTAAAATCAAAATGACATTAATTATATTTTGTTTTACTAATTACGTTTATTCACTAACATTACGTTTATACTCTATATTGGCTAGGCTATGTTCGGCTCGGCACGGTCTAAACAGGGCCTGCATAAAATGTCAAACCACTCTAACATTTTGCATGCATTTTATTTCAAAGTTAATATTCAACATTCGTTACATCACTATTGGATGGTACGATAATATCATTAGAGAGTACGATAGTGTAATGCGATTGTACGATAATGTGATACGAAAGTACGATAGTGTAATGCGATTGTACGATAATGTGATACGAAAGTACGATATTGTGATACGAAAGTACGATAGTGTAATAAGATAGTGCGATAGTGTAATATGATAGTGCGATAGTGTAATACGATAGTACGATAGTGTGATAAGACAGTACGATAGTTTAATGCGATAGTAAAATAATCATTACATAATTATTATCCTCCAGTCCATATTTAATTTCCTTATTTTTTTCAAAAACATTCGTATCGGTTCTTGCGAATACCAATGTGAATGCGAATATAAGATATTAGCGTATATTAGCGTATGCGAATATGAATATTCGTTAGATCACTACTATCTAATGATATTATCGTACTATCTTATTACACTAATGTACTGTCGTATTACATTATCGCCCTATCATTTTACACTTTCCGAATAACATGTAAAAACATTAAACTAGCGTACTATTGTATAACACTATCGTACTTTCTCCTTAAATATTATGTTATCGTACTACTGTATCACACGATAGTACTACTGTATCACACAATCGTACTATTGTATCACACTATCGTACTATAGCATTACACTTCTATAATACATATCATTTGGGATATCATCACCCCGATTCACTGGGGCACCGCAGACAGATCCGACTTACCGTTAACTCTGCGACTTCCGGTTCTGACTCACTGGAACCAACCTTGCTCAGACCTGGCAAGCATCTCAAGATGACTCACCACTATTGACCTCCGGTATCCGAAGGAGAGCGATGTAGCGCCATCAATGCCGCCACAAGAAAAACTATCGAAGCGAAATTTGTACGGCATCAAAAATAACCAAAACGCCATCTATCCCGCCAGCGACGGACTTCAAAAGAAATCCTGCATCGCGGTATTAGAGTTTTCCATGTGATTCGAACATACAACAGTCCGAATATCAACTATCGGACAACTGCCCGATAGTTGATATTCGTGTATTCGTATTATTGATATTATTATTTGTGTCCGTTCGGAGGTTCCTCCCTAATCTATGAAGGTTTGCGGGACTTTACTCATTGTTCCGCTTACCTCTATAAATGTATTCCTAAATAATAAGAAACATTTTTATGATCGTTTTAATTGCTTTATTTTAATACCCGTAGTCCATTCCCTGTATTATTTTTTCAAATGGTCTTAATTTTTTACTTGTTAAAGCTGCAAGGTGGACAGTGAAAAACGTGAGGGTAGCAATCAGGTAGTAATTACTCAAGTAAAAATAATAACACGAATTTGAATAGTTTACACAAACGGAGAGTTGGCCAGCTATTCTGATATCAGAATGACTGGTCATTTTGAAGTCCCTTTGTTTTGTTCGAAAGTTAAATAGTATAGGCACTATAGTAGATAGACTAAAGGTAGTAAAAAGTAGCAAATAGGTAGCAATGATGCCGTGAAAGTGGCGAAGTACTTGATTAATAATATGTAACTGTACCATCGACACGAAGATGAAAAGTGTCGTGCCATTTACACTACCGCTCAAAAGTATTTGACCACACAGAAAAAGCTATTTTGTAACAGTACCTACGAATAAAAGAAACGATTTGAGAGGAAACTTTATAGTCTATACTAACAATATTTTTGTATTAATTTTAGACTCATTTACTTGTCTTGTTAGTAATGGCGACCTCAAAAAGCTTTGCCCTCACAAATTCAGGTGGCAAAATAAATTTATGTTTATAGTATAATATCACTGTTTCAGTCAGAAGATATCCATTACAGGCTATAGCTCTGCAAGCGTCGCCACATCGACCGATCCCGTGCGTCTCGCTGGGGCCTTCAAGATCATCTGTGCACCTTGCGAGAGGCCAGCGCTTCCGATACGAAACCCACAGTTACCACTTAACAACCTTACAATCTAATCCTTGAACCTTTTTATGTCTCCAAAGATCGTGAAATAAATTAACCCAACAGAGTCTATTGGTCCAGACGGATCTATTGGGAAAAATAACATCTTAGCGGGTCATGGTTCCGCCTGTCGGAAGGTAAGAGGGCCTTCCTTATCCTTAATGAACTTTGACTGGCTTTTAGCAAAGATCAAACCTTTGTTACACGATTATTTTGCTTTTGGTACTTAACTAGTTCACAAAACATTTATTTCAAGGTTCCTACCTAAAGACTTTAAAATTGCAGTTTTATTGATCACCATTGACGACATTGCCTTTCTTTAGCGTAGGCATGAAAACAGGTATAGTTGGTCTCATAATTGGTTTACCACCCCTAAGTCGTACGTCATGTGTACGTCCTAATAATAAAAATAAGCCTTATTTTTCTATGGCACGGTTTGATGTAGTTTCAACTCTAGTGAAGTTTAAATTTACTGGGAAACGTTGATAAAGTAAGATGGCAAATCAATTACGAGATCGACTATTATTATTATTTAATTTAATGAATGTTGTTATGATCTAAAATGGATTGAATTAAAAGAATTTGGTTGATTGATTGATTGGTTAGCTATTCCTAAATTCCCTTTTTTAGGCATATACGAAGAAGTTTTGTATTTCGAATTAAATATACACCTATGCATCGCATCATAACGGTCGACCCATTCCCAGCAATAAACTCGTATAATATAAACTGGAGCTAGCTAAGTAAAGTTGGTTCCTTGACTAGCTCTCTCCGACACATCATTACATTCCCACACCAGGGAGCTCTTACCACTTATAGACGGAATTAACTCGACGTGTTCTCGCTACCTTATGTCTCACATAGCCAGTAAAGTCACTTAACTTCGAGAACCCTACGAATACTGTAACGCCTCCAATTGTGCCAACCTAATCTTCTGTAATCTCGCAGTATGAAACGTGTTCTTATATTAGTCGTTCGTAAGTCTGGTAAGATTTTATGAGTAAGTCGCCTTTATAAGAAGTGTGACTTGTTCTTATTATTGTTAATCGTTAATTATGGGCTTCCGTTACAAGTTTTATTTTGCTTACCTGGAACATTCTAATTAAGAGTTTTTTGAAGTGATATTTTCTTAAGGGAGGGTAAACCGCTTCGTAACGTAACGCGTTACGGCGCCAGTCTGTCTGGCTTCCCTTTCTCTCACGCATACGGCAGCGGTAGGCAAGCTCTTCCTCTCTCAGTCTAACCCACAGCGCTAGTTTTATTTCGGACAGACGCTTCCCATATTAAATAATTCAACTTAGATTAGTTTAAGTTATCACTTCTGTCGGACGTCCCGAGACGCCCACGTTTTTTTTAATGTGAAACATCTATAGCCGCAGGTTAAACCGATTGATGGCGTGGCGATGCGACGCCACGCTATACGATGGTATATACAAGCTGAAATTTTAATGGTTGTTTTCCCACAGCGGAATGAGTTCGTCTTGGTAATACAATCGATTTATGAAAAATAATAAATTTAAAATCAAGAAATAGCAGAGTAACAAATGTGATAAACAAAAAAAAATACTACGCGCGGGAGCTTATTTTGCTCTTAACATTAATGAATCGCTTTTCACTTTGTTGGTGCGCCGCCGAGCGCTGCTCTGCCAGTAGTAGGTACCTACCTACGTCACGTCTAGTGAGTTACTATTGCTTCTCACGCCTTCGAGTTAATTAACATTTTTTTTAATTATTTGAAAAAATATATTTATTTAACTTTATGTTTCTATAGTACAGTTGATAACTAATCGTTCTGCCTCGGGAAAAAGCCATTTAAATTTCAGCGTGTATATACAGTCTATACGTATTTTTTTCATAATTCCATATTTAGTTCCTGTCTGTCGTAATATGTTGTTAATGCATATTACTTGTACAAAATAATTTCGATGTTTCACATCTGCCAGGCGTCCCGTGACGGCTCACATTTTTTTTTTTGAGGGGCTTCACGGGCGTTTGCAAAAGCTAAATCCATGCAGGCTTTCTTCTATTCATAAAAATGCCTAGCCATAATAATTATGATTTGTTTAAATACTGATCAACAGTTTCTAAATTGGAATTGCCTTTAAAAAATTAAATAAAAAATCTGCTATTTAGTATTTAAACTATCCTCATCACAGCCCTATTCATAAAAATACTTTATAACCATTACTTAGCTGAAATACTGATAAGTAGATTCTTTATTCAATGTTTTCTATGGAGAATTTGAATTTAGAATCTCTTAAACAGTATTTTAACTAAGTAATAGTTCAAAAGTTTTTATAAATAAGGTGGTCAGCCTGTAAACAGGTTGAACCCGAAGATATAGGTACAAATATGGAATACGCTGATACCAAAGACAACTGTCACATTTTATTTGTGTGGCGACAAAACAAACAAATGGCGACAAATGACAGATTAAAAAACACGTTCATCAATCTGTCTGATGGCTGAATGAACAAAAGCTATGAAAACTTCGCCGACTTTTCCGTGATTATCTCGTAGTGATTTTCATCAAATGAAAGTTGTATTTTCTGCAATATTTTCATATTCTTTCTTTTTTTATTAAGTTTACTAACTACTATTGTTTTTAATATTCAGTTCAGCATTAATAATAGAAAAAAATGAACTTGATTTTTTTATGATAAAACTAAATAAAAGTCTGTAAAAACTTCATATTTCTGGTGATTTTCCGTTCATTTCCATGAAAAATTGAATCCATAATGGTTGGATTGGAATTTCATTGATTGTGTTTTTAGTATCTCTCCTTCGATTGATTGAAACTTGATAAACAGTTAGTAACATTCTTGTAATCTCGTTTTTATTTTTATAACATTACCTAATAAACGCAAGTGGATGTCAAAGTAGTATAGCACAATGTCTTGCGTCATTCATTAGTTTGAGATCCTACTTGCCCATAACTTTCGGTAACAAAGACTTTGAGCTGACGCCGCTAACAAACTTTTAAATAACATAGTGACGGAATACTGCAGTTATTCATTAATTTGGTTACTACATACGTGGTTGGATGACTGAAGTTTAAAGTGCTTCCTGGTCCTTCATGAACATCATTATTTTAGCTTGTTTCTTGAGCACAAGATAGTTGTAGCGTTATAAATTACCTAAGTACCTAACATGTCTGATCCAGTTATTGTTTTGTATTCTATCATCTTTTAATACCATGTTTTAAATTTTTTTTTTTTTTTTTTTTTTTTTTTTTTTTTTTTTTTTTTTTTTTTTTTTTTTTTTTTTGAGTGGCTTCTCGCAGTTCAACCTATAAGGTTGTCGACTGCTTAACCGGGCTTGCCTGTGGTGGCCTTAATATAATATTAAAGCCTCCAGCCAGGGCTTACAAAAAACCTACAAACTAAGCGACTACACGCTAAGGGCACCCCCTGTGGGGTACGGGCCTCGGCTTAGGGCGTCGCTGGGGAGAGGACAGCTAGGGACGGGCTGGATCGAACTGGAATTTAAGACTACAGGCTCAGCGGCGCGGGCTGGCTCGAGCAAGGGTCGGGGCGGATTTTGACGGGGACGTCGCGGCGGGCCTCGGCGGCGAGGGCGGAAGGACGGCGGTCGTGGTTTGCGAAGAGTGCTGGTCTCTTTGCGACTCTCTTGGAGGAGAGTGGTAGAGTCGTCGGGCGTGACGAGGGTATGCCTCGGTCGGCGTACCTTGGAGATGCGGGAGGGTTCGTATCGGGCGGCCGATGCGATTAGGGGGTTACGGTGATTTACAGCAGTGTCGAAGAAACGTTTGGCTATGCGTTTCATGAACTGCTGTATGGTAGGCAATTTGAGATCTACATGTAGAGTCTCATTTCGGACGTAGAAGGGGGCACCCGTGATTTTGCGCAGGAAACGGTTTTGGAGCGTCTGCATCCTGTGAAGATGACGTGGCTTTGCGTGTGCAAAGACGGCGCAAGCGTACGTCATGATGGGACGGATGACCGCGGTGAAGAGTCGCAATTTGCACTTGAGTGACAATTTGCTACGGGCGGTCGTGATGTAATGGAGCCTTCCCTGAGCGAAGGCGGCGCGAGAACGGGCCTGCCTTATGTGCTCAGCAAAGGTGAGGTGGCTGTCCAGGATGACCCCCAGGTATTTGGCTTGCTTCTCCCAGGGGATCGGCTTGCCATACATGGTGATCGGACGAGGGGGAGGGGGTTTGTGCCGCGGTTTCGTAAACAGAACCGCCTGACTCTTGTCGGGGTTAACCTCGATTCTCCATTTCCTGAACCATCTGCCCAAGATGTTTGCAGATGTTTGGAGAGTGCGAGCGATAGCGTCAGGTTCGCGACCGGTGTAGTAAATGGCGGTGTCGTCGGCGAATAGGGCCAACTGCGCCTTTTTACTTTTGGGGATATCGCTGGTGAACAGCGTAAAGACTAGGGGGGATAGCACTGAGCCCTGGGGGACTCCTGCTCGGATGGGGTGAGGGGACGAGAGTGCACCCTCGATGCGGTAGCGAAAGGTGCGGTTCGACAAAAAGTCTCGCAAGATGAGCACGAGACGGTCTGGCACGCCGAGTTGGTAGAGCTTGTAAATTAAGCCATTGTGCCAGACTTTGTCGAATGCTTTCGCTATGTCGAAGAACAAGGCACCCGTCATCGAGCCACGCTGGAAACCAGCGCTTAGATGCTCGACGATGCGGTGAACTTGTTGGATGCACGAGTGTTCGGTTCGAAAACCAAACTGCTCGTCGGGGATAAGACTCTTTGCTTCGGCATAATCCTTGAGCCGCTTATAAATAAGCCTCTCGTAGATTTTACCGAGAACGTTGAGTAGACTGATGGGACGGTAACTGGCGGGATCAGACTTGGGCTTGCCTGGTTTGGGGATACCGATAACGGTGGCCTGTTTCCATGCTCGGGGGAACATGTTATTGCTTAATGCGCCATTGAAGATGGCAGTCATAAGCACTATTAGTTGGGCGGGGAGGAGTTTAAATACCTTGTTGGTGATGCCGTCGGAGCCTGGGGCTTTCCTAGGTTGGAGCCTTTTGATGATCTCCTGTACCTCGTCGGGCGTGACGGGGGGCAGAGGATCATCAGGATCTTCGACTGGTGGGAGGGAAGCTCTACGTTCGACTTCAGCATTCACCATGTCGAGGTGAGCTTGGTCTACTGGTTGAGAGCTAGGAGAGCATTGGGCCTCTAGACTGTCGGCTAGACATTCCGCTTTGTCAGAGTTGTCAAAGGCGACACTCTTGTCGGGGCGGATGAGAGGGGGCATTGTGGCCTCTTCTTTGGATCGTAACTTCCTCTGAAGGTGCCAAAAGGCGAGATGGGTGGGCTCGAGCTCGCTGAGCGTCTTGTCCCAGCGTGCGGTACGCAGCTCAGCAGTGCGTTTCCTCACAGCTCGCTGTAAGTTGCGCATGTGAGCTTTGTTCGCGTCGCAGGGAAAAGCGCTGTACGCACGAATGGCTGCGTTCTTCTCGGTTATCAGATTCCGTACATCGTCCGGCATTTTCCAGCGGTGGTCTTCCACCACTGGAACCTCCCTTGAACATTCGTTCAGGACGGATTGAACGTGATCCGTAAGCGAGTCGATCGCCGCCGTCGTGTCAGCGACTGAGACGATGTGGTCGGGGATGTTGTCTAGGTGAGGCGACGTAGTGGATTTCAGCCTTTCGCTTACTTTCCTCCAGTCGGTGATCACTTGAGACGGGGGAGGTTGGTCGGGGTCGGGCTGACCCGAGCGAGGGCCTAGGTGCATGATCACTGGACGGTGGTCCGAGTTGAGCTCGTGTGTCGTTTCTATAGATAGCAAACGGAGGTTTACGTTCTTTAGCAACGCCACATCGAGAACATCGGGCCTTTGGTTGGGATCGTGCGGGAAGTGAGTTGGCGTCATCGGAGCGATGACGTCATAGTTGAGGGTTGCACCTAGGTTAAACACCACCCTGCCTCTTGCATTGGTTGAGTTGCAATTCCACGCGGGATGTTTGGCGTTGAGATCTCCCGCTAATATAACGGAATCACTCAAGCCAAAGAGGGTGGTGAAGTCGCTACTGAGTGCGATGGGGTCGTCAGGCGTGGGAGACGAGGTCGAGGGCGGTGGGTAATAGGCAGAGATGATGGTGATCGGTTGATGACCAGTCATACCTAGCCGACAGGCTGAGTACTCGAGTAACGAGCGGGGGGCAGGAGGAATCAAGGGGATGCAGTACAGCTCCTTTTTATAATAAATCAGGGTACCTCCACCGTGGCAACGCGTCCTATCGTTGCGAACTGTACGGTAGTTGGCAATTCTAGGGTCGTTGCGATGGGGTTTTAGGAAGGTTTCCTGGATGAGGAGGACGTCTAGTTGATGGTCGCGGAGGAATTTGGCGATCTCGTCTCTTTGGTTGTTAATGCCATTGGCATTAAAAAATCCTAGTTTGAGGGATCGGGGTCTGTTAAAATTAGTGCGTGGCTTATCCATTGATTAGTCATCAATCGCAGCCATTGCGTCTAATTGGTCCAGGATGGGCCTGTAGGCGTTAAAGATTTTATTCGCCTGACTAAAAGTCCATCGTTTCCTCTGAACTTGTTGAGTTCAGCACTCATGGACCTTGCCTCACGGGTCATGAATAACATATACGCTTCGGTGATTGTTTCACCCACGTTAGGACAGTTATTCTTGTTGAGGGGGAGTGTGCAGCGCTCCTGCACTGCTGCGGGTGCAGCGGTGTGTTGGAGCGCAGGCAGGGGAGCAGCCGGGACTACTGGAGTCACGGGCACGGGGATCGGCGCTGGGACGGGCGTGTCCATTAGCGCTGGTATGGGCAGGGAAGTAGTGGCCATCAAAGCTGGGAACGCTTTCTGGTGGTTCAGCCGGTTCCATGGAGAGGGTCTCTGTGGAGCGAGCCGTTCGGGCATTTCCGAGGAGGGAATCCTCTCGGGTGGAGATTCGCGTTGCTGGCGGGCGTTGTGGCGCTTAGCCAGTTTGGGGGCGATTTTGGGGGCCTTAGGGCACCCCTTGTAATTTGCCGGGTGACCGGACTGGCCGCATAATACGCAGCTGGGAGGTTCTGCGCATTGTGAGCGGTCTTTGGGACGCTCGCACTCGCTAGTGCTATGCTCGCCCAGACACTTAACGCATCTGGGCGTCGCATAGCAATTGCGCTGGGAGTGTTCATATAGTTGGCAGCGGTGACACTGGCCAATTGCAGTCGGGCGATTCGGCTTCTCAATTTGGATGCCGGTAAGGGAGCACACCGATTTTATCTTGAAGATCGGGTGATGGCCCTCGGTGGGGTCGCATACGACAAGGACCATGTCGTAATATTCTCCTCCTCTCGCTTTGTGTAAGCGGTGTACGGCGGAGACGGGGATGGATTGGGCGAGGAGGTCATCCTTGATGTCCTCTGTGCTTATTTCCTTGGGGACACGTTTTATCACCACTCGGGTGGGCGTGTCCTCTGGAAGGGAGTAAGTGTGAAAGGAGATGTTCCTTTCACGTAGAGCGCGGACAAGGTCGCGGTAGTCATTTGCTGACGGAACGATTACTTTGATCCCAAGTTGGCAGGCCTTGGCGTTTGTGTAGTTGATCTTACGAACAACACACATCTTGGACACTTCGGTCCATTTCGCCTTGTCCTGAATGTACAAGGGCGGCGGAGGGCGTTGCTTCTTTTGAGAAGCTGATGCGGGGGCGTTGGGGCTGCGCGGACGGTTGGCCTGTGAGGCGGGGGCAGCAGAGGTGGAGGGGGAGGGGGAGGGGGAGACGCAACAGACTTCTTGGCCCTGCTGGATTGGGAAGATTTACCCTTCTTCCTCTTTCTACCGGCGACTTCATAGCCGTCGTCAGAGGAAGAGGCGTCGTAAGATTCTTCCGATTCGGAGGGAGGGTTGGAGCACGGCACTGACGTGTCCATGTCCATTAGGGGCTCAATGGGCTGTTGGGGAGCGGTCGGCGCGGCGTCTATTGTCCTCGGGACAATAGTCGGTTTCTTCTTTGATGACGAGGCGGCGGCGGTGTCTATTGTCTTATGGACAATAGTTGGTTTCGCGGAAGGGACAGCGGCGGCATCTATTGTCTTTTGGACAATAGCTTGTTTCGCGGAAGGGGTAGCGGCGGTGTCTATTGTCTTGGAGACAATAGCCGATTTGGGTTTCGCGGAAGGCGCGGGGGCTGGGGCTCTGTTATTAGGTACCGTTTTCGGTACCCAATTTGAGGCCGGGTTTTGTTCCGCAGGCGGAGGAGATAGCGGGCTGTCCAGGACGTCGCTGAAACCAGCGACGGAAGCCTCTTCAGCCGAGGTTGCCGGATTGGTTTGCTGCATAGCAGCAAGTTTGGTGCCATATTTGGCGAGGAATTCGGGGTCCTTTAAAAGGACCTCCTTGACGAACGCTAAAATTATAGCGTCCGTCATCATGAGAGGGGGGACCTAAAATCGCGGAATGGTGGTGGATTATTTCCCACGAGGGACCTAAACCCTAACAACCTAGCTCCCCGGGTGGATGGGCCCGGGGGTGTGTGACCCTCCCAGTCGGGTAAAGACTGGGAGGTGAGTACCTATTGGTGAGCCCTAAGCTTGTAACCGGTCGCCAGTCTTAATGTGCGAACCGGGCCCTATTTGGGTCTAGTGCGAAGGGGTAGACACACCCAACCGACACTAGGTGTGTAGCTGTGAAGAGAACTCGAAGACTTAGGTTTGACTAGGAGATCCCCCAAGGCCAAAACCTAGCTCCCGACGCCAATTCACTGCTTCACCCTGAAGGGGATCAGCGGGTGTGTTGGGTCAACACCCCCTTGGTTTCGTTGGCACCGTAAGGTTTCCCACCAAGGACCGGTCACGGGCGAGCGTCGGGCGAAGAGTGAGGCCTGCTCGGCCATGTTTTAAATAAAATAAATATTATTCTTATTCTTCTAAGTATTACCTGTAGCACAAATGGGTACAGGCAAGAAAATGTAAATATAATTTAATCAAAAAATTTATGTAGGTGGTCATAATCTATTAAAAATTTAAAGGAATTACTTAATTCGAAAAAATCAATAGGTTTTTCAGTGTTCTTTTTTCGTTTTTCCGTGTTCTAGTAGCTTCTATTTTCGCTTAAAATGTTTAATAGATTATGACAACCGTGGTAACACTGCGACAACAAAGCACAGCGCCAATAAAACGCAAGCTCATTTTTATAGACCACCAATTAAATCGAACTGTGGCAGTGGATGCCATAATAAAACGAAAAAGACTTTTAACCCACAAACATAAAATAAAAACTAAAGAGCAACCCCAAACTTTTTAAAAGAAAAAAATAGTTACCCAAACCCAGACAAACTTTCCGATTTTGTAACAAAGGGCATTAAGCAAAGGTCATTGTTTTTATATAAACGCCAGCAAATATTTGAGGATATAAATCATGCGGAGGGAATATTATCAATGAGCGGGGGATCAAACCTGAGAGGGTGTGTGACTGACGGGCACCACTCGAAGCCCGAGACTTGCTGAGATTTCGATATGCTAGCCTCCGTCTCATCGCGCTATATTAAGGCCAAGAAAATTTACGGAACTTTTCCGTACGCAAGGCAAAAATCGCTCGATGTAGGTGAAAAACTGTATATTACACCTTCGAGTGCTTGAGGGTCTTTGATATTGGGAGATTTATGTGACGAAAAATATTAAAAGGAAGCTAGTGGAAATGTGTTTTTCTCGTATTGATTAAGCTATCTCAAGACATTCTTTATTGCAGCAATCTAGCAAAACGCGTAGTAGTAAAAACAGAATGGTAAATGATCAACATTTGGATAACATCCCTTCTGTAGTGATAGTCGTAATTTCCGAGTGCCGCCTTATTTCATGTACCTAATCCAAGATAAACCTACCAATAAACGTACACAGAGGCCTGTTCTTCGAGCATCCACGAGATATAGGTCCGCTCCTTGGAGAGCAATCATGAAGAAAGGTTGGCCGCAGGGCTTTCTTAAGCCTCTCACAATCAAATTTAGCTGCATCGCGGCCGGGTTAATCGAGGATTAGGTAAATTGGCCCGGATACACTGATGGGAAAATCTCCCTTCATTTTCCAAGCTTGATAAAAATAATGTAATTAACATCTTTCGGATATTGCATCAACGACATCGTAAATGTCCTCGTATTTTATTGCTGGCAGTTCATTACTGTAACTTTCTTATTTTTTGGCGTTCATCTTTCAGTATTTCTCAGAAGGTTTTACCAGTAAATAAAATGATGTTGATGTTAAAATGAAAATATTAAAAACAGATACGAAGTCGATTTAAAACTAGCTTTACAGCTGGGTCCTTCACAAAATGTCGTTTCAATTGCACAATTTCACCGCGGATGTTTACTCTGGTATTAAAAATTTACGAAACCTATAAGTTCATATTTAATTCATACGAGGTCGAATGGTCAAGTTCAATTGTTTGAATTCTTCGTCTCGTAGGAAACCAACGACCTACTAACGTCTTGCCACGTGTCCACGTGCCTGCATGCACCACCTACCTGCATGAAGTAAGAGGTGCCATGTTGTCAAACGGAGTGGAATCCAATGAAGGTCTCGCTCAAGGTGACGCAGCCACTGAAAATTTAATGCAAGGTTGACTACAATGCTTACGTAGCCACAATCAACTTGTCAACCTATGAAATATGATGATGTGACGCCGCCCTTGCCTCGCTAAGCTTCCTCCTCAAGTAAAAACTCTATTCAGTCAGTGTAGAGCATCGACAGCCAGGCAGCGGTCGTAAACTGAAAGATACGCCTCAAAGATGTCGTACTACACCAGTAACAGTTTGTTCCCTATGACCGTACCCATACCGAATGGGTTTCCAGTTCAGATGAACGATAGGCCGAAAAATAAGGTCATTTTCTTGGATGTTACGCCTGTTCGAACGCCAGTGAAAGCGATTTCGTCGAATGCCGTAGCTCCAAAGAGAAATAATCTCGTAGAGCCAGTAATCTCAAACGATATTATCTATGAGAACATCAAGCCAGTGTTTACTATACTGAGATTGATGGGAGTTTTGCCGCTAACGAGACCGACCTCGGGTGTGAACCACTTCCAGATAGCGTCGTCTTCGATGCTGTATTCGATCCTCGTGTACTGTTCTCTGGTCAGCTACGTGCTGTATCTGTCTCTGCACAAAGTGCAAATCTTACGGACAGCGGAAGGAAAGTTCGAAGAGGCCGTTATTGAGTATCTTTTCACGGTGTACTTGTTTCCGATGATAGTCGTTCCAATCTTGTGGTACGAAACGAGAAAAATTGCGAATGTTCTGAACGGATGGGTGGATTTTGAGGTAAGACATTTTTATAATAAAACTGGATTTTTGATGAGTTTATTTTACCTTTTCAATCAGCTGCATGTCCTTTGCTAGTAATATGCTTTTATCTTGTCGAAAGAATCCACTGGCCTGCCAATCTGGGGCGAGCTGACGTAATATTCGTATTATTATATATTCTTCTATTTACATAATTATCCACATCATCATAGATGGTCTACAAGCAGCTATCAAGCCGTAGACTCCCAGTGAACCTTTACAAGAAAGCTCTAACCATAGCGATCGTTATACCGATCCTATCGACCACGACGGTCATCGTGACGCATGTCACCATGGTGCACTTCAAGCCTCTGCAGTTAGTGCCCTATGTGTTCCTGGAGATTCTAACGTACATGCTCGGAGGATACTGGTATCTGCTGTGCGAGACTCTCAGCATCTGTGCTAATATTTTAGCTGAGGATTTTCAAAACGTAAGTCACAATCTAAATAAATGCTAAATATGTATGATAGTCTGTAAAGTATATGTGTTATGGGTCTTTGTTACCTGAATTAAATTATATATTATTATTATTACTCACAATAAATGTATTGCAGGCATTATTAAGTCATTGAACTAAACTGAATGCGATTAATTCAAAGCTGTCTCCGTAATCGACCCCAAGTCGATCCCAGATAACACGTTGTACTGATTTTCATGATATCACGTGGGTCATACTCAAAGAAGACAACCATATGAATGGTTGTCGTCTATGACTATGACCCTAACGTTCGATCTATTTCAGGCTCTCCGCCACATTGGCCCAGCAGGCAAAGTCGCCGAGTACCGTGCCCTATGGCTGCGTCTAAGCAAGCTCTCCCGTGACACTGGCATTGCTAATTGCTACACGTTTACCTTCGTCAATCTGTACCTCTTCCTCATCATTACCCTCTCTATTTACGGGCTGCTGAGTCAAATATCCGAGGGTTTTGGTATCAAGGACATTGGTCTTGCTTTGACGGCGGTTTGCAGTATCTTGCTTCTTTTCTTTATTTGCGACGAAGCTCATTACGCTTCGCATAACGTAAGTAACTACACTCAACCACTATGCAACTATGAAGTTCAGCGTGGCTTGTATCTGGCTGTTTTTGACGAATGCCTTCTTGTAGTCTAGTGTCTCAGATTTCTGTCTCCCTACAGGTGCGAACGAATTTTCAAAAAAAGCTGTTAATGGTGGAGCTGTCCTGGATGAACACCGATGCTCAAACCGAAGTCAACATGTTCCTACGAGCCACTGAGATGAACCCCTCACAAATTAGCCTGGGAGGGTTCTTCAACGTCAACAGGACTCTTTTCAAATCAGTACGTAACACTATATGTTCTGCTGTTTATGTTTGTATCAATAAGCTTTGGTAAGTTTTCAAATAAGTTTGAACACTTTGGTTGTCAGACGACAGTCAGACCGTAGAAACTATTCATCCAAAAACCAGAAACCGAACCTAAATGTCCCAGTTAATAGAGTGTGAAATGATGTAGGAACCACTCAAAACTAGGATCCTCGTAAGCTTTCATTTTGATACGTTGGTAAATAGTAAGTAGGTAATAAACTCAGCTGAACTTTATGCCATGAGACATCCATCATGACATTGGTTCATATTGAAGGTCTTTCATTGACAACGTTCAAGAGCTCTAGAGTGAGTCGACGCTCAAGAAGCCTTGTAGCTTACAGCTTGCACTTTTGCGTGCCTTGATGGTCCTCGCGCTCAATTTGAAGTAGAACAATCCAATTATCTAACTGTTGTCCGTACCTGCCTAGGTTTTAAACATGATATTTAATGGCCTTGTTCTATGTAGGTAGGTAGGTTGGGATCGCAGTAAATAAGAAGTGTATTGTCGTTAAAATATCAAAAGGAATTATTAGGTACAATTAAAGAATTATTAAAAATTCTTTAGAACGCGCCTGGCAAGCGACGTTCACCTGACATATATTTTTAAATTCAGATAAGTGTTCAAAATCAGCCAGAACTACTTTTCCACCAACTTTTCAAATGTATCTTTAAGAAAAGTTTTGAAATAAATCCTTCCGTTACAGTTGCTGGCAACAATGGTGACATACCTTGTAGTACTGTTACAATTCCAAATCAGTATTCCCGATGAGTCCCAGAACCAAGGCGGAGTTGAGGAACAGCCTTTGAACATCACTAGTGCCTCAACCGAAGCGATGACGACAACCACCACCGTCATGACAACGATTCTCACCACGCTTGCGAAGAAGAAGAGGAAGAATTTGATTTAATACCATATAACATTCGAGATAAAGCTTCATTTTGGCTTGTAGTTATAAGAAATGTGCTTCCTCAAAACGAGTTTCTGAAATTAGTTGGAACAAGCCTTCGCCCAACAGTGGGAAATTATTGGCTTAAGATAAAATTTACTTTGAGTTGCTTCGTTAGATACCTGCTCTAAATCAGCTTAATCATCTTAGTGATAAAATTATTATTTCTCATACAGCCAAGAAATTAAGAAGAATAAGATTTTTGTATTCTGTTAAGAAATAGGTTTAGCTCATCAAATTTATCACAATAAAAGTTCATACACAAAAGCTTTGTTTACGTTATGTAGAAGCAAACAAGTTTTTAAAAGGCATTAGAGGGATCCTGGACGATCAAAAGTGTACAAAGTCTTTTATGTTTACTTGTAACCAGTGCTGGATTAGCCACGTAGCAAGAGTCAGCAAATGCTGCGGGTCCCGCGCAGCGGGGGTCCCCTCGCTTAGATTTACAAAACATGTCGCTGAAAACCTGCGACATGGCGAGTCCTAACTCCTACCATACTGCCTGAGCGACAGCCATTTTGCGAGAATGTGACGCATATTTTCCCAACCTTTATAAGTTGTCTCATTTTGTTTATATTTTTATGATGGGTCATACTTTACGCAAATAAAGTATTTTTCTTTCAAACTAACGATATCAAGCAAGCACCCCGGATCCGGTCCATATAGATATAAACAGTATAGATAATCTAGGGAAACCTATGGACTCAGGCGCTTCTAAAGGGCGCCGTGGCCCGTGAGAAATAATAGAGGGGTAGCTGGTACGGTTTTTGAGCAACAATATTCAGGGCGAAAAGTTATAGCTTAGTAGGTGCGGCGTGCTGAAAGAATACCGAAAATGTATCAGAACAGTTTCAGATATGAACCTTGTGGTTAGGGCACTATTTTTACCATGATCTTCAAAGCCGTTCATTTGGATTCAATCGAGTGCGACTTTGCGGGAAATGACTTAAAAATCGTCCAAATCGGAGTTTTTAAAGTCTTCTCTTTCGGGCCCACCAAGCCTTCATCAGATTTGTCTATTTAAGTAATTTTGTGTCATGCCGCACCTGACCAAATCAAAGTGATCGTCTCTGAAGATCACGATAAAAAGTGTGTTGTTAGGAAATTAGAAAGTGGGCATTTGAACACAGGGCTCTTATCTGAAATATTTTCGGTATTCTCTCAGCAGGCCACACCTGCTCACTTTTCGCCCTGTAAATGGTTGTTTAATTGAACACCGTGCAAACTCCCTGTGACACAAAGAATTTGATACTTTCATTTTCATTTCACGGAGGTTTAGGTTAAGGGCCCTTAGTAAAATTTGCTACAGCTATGCAATAGGTAACGGTACCCGAACTGTCAAATTTTCTCAATCAACCTTGAACTTAATGCTTAAGCGATAAAGTTAAAAATCTATTAAAGAAATTTGAAGCTTGATGTGCTGCCGTCTGAACAAAGGTACCCAGGATTTGAGCTAGGGCTCGTATCGCTGGTTGTTGTGCTCCATGGCCGACGACCATGCACTAAGCCGTCGACAGGTGAGGGTGCGGGCTGGGCGTTCGTTCGCGCCCATCCCGAATATTCCCAGTCGCCCCCACAAGGATTGCCACCAGGTGGCAATCGGGAATAACATTCCCAGTTGCCACCGGGTGGCGTCTGGGAAGTTATTGCCCCCTATCCAAATCGCTGTACACTGCGGCGTAGATCGCCAATCCCCGTCTTACGGCCGCGATGAGGGGTTTGGCGGTCAGACTTTTCCAACTTGGTTTTATCTGCTGAAGAGTTTGTTTCCTTTAATCTCTGAAACTATATTTACTAGTCGGATTTAGAAAATTATTTCTGTATGTGATAGCCACATTCATAAGGAAGGCTATAGGCTATACGGGAATGCGAATATCCTACGGGAACGGGAAAAAATGGGATATGCGCGTACGAAGTCGTGGAAAAAAGCTAGTTAGTAGATAAGTGATTATTATATTAGGGACTTACAAACAAAATTTTCTTCATCGTAGTTGCTTTCAATCAATTATTATTATTTATCATAAAAAAACTGGTGTAAATTCCCATCACAGGTAATCAAATTACATTTTGACTTTAAATTGTGTCGCCTGTGAGAATTCGTCGGAGAATCCCATCCTACGTAGTCTAGTATGTCTACTTGGCGCTAGATAGATGGCCCTTGATAGACACGATAGAATTCTTAACTATATCGAATCGAATGCTGTGGAATATCTAAACTTTATATTTAAAGAGGAAATGCCGGTCCTGCTCCACAGCCTCAGCCGCTTGGTTACACTAGTTAGGTTTTATATTTGGAAGAGATGCTCACCCTCTTTTATGTCTAATAATAATACTATTCCGCATAATCTTATATTATGTTTGGAATAAACTTTTCTTTTTCTGTATTTTCAGATTGATATTCATATTTTTATATAATTTAGAAGCAATTTTTATTTCATGTTCTGTAAATGTGAGAACCCTGGACCATTATGTTAATAGATAATTTCCTTGTTTGACATGAAATAGCAGGGGCAGTTGAGGGTGTGTCATGCTCACTCCAATGTCTCGCTGATGGTGGCGCGTGTATCGGATCATTCAGTTCCCTTCAAAATGGTTGAGCTGAATGGTGCTGATGCACGCGTCATGTTCGTGAACGGGCGCCGTCAGTGGAGACTGGTCATCCCTTGGTTGCCACTGCCTCATTTTAATATTTCATACTATAAATTGTTTTTTTCTTTCTTTACATTGTTCTCATATATAGAAGCAACAAGGTTTATGTAACCAGGATTTTTGTAAACATAAAATGATTTAAAAGAGTGTCCGTGGAGTTTCTTGCACGTTCTTCTCCATAGAGATCTACGCTTGCGAACGTGCAAATAGTTTCATGTTTTTGACGGACTGACTTTGACAATTCAAAAGTACCTGATAATGGTTTATTTGAAATAAATGCTTTGACTTTGACTTTGACTTTGACTTTAAAGAGGAAAGATTTATTTATATGTTACGATTTGACTCAAAAACTATCAACCGATTTTAAAAATTCTATCGTCATTAGAAAGCTACATTATTAACTTAAAACATAAGCTATACTATTTTAAAATAGAGATCCCTACGAAAATTGCAATAATGTAACTTATTGATGATACGTAAAAATAACTTACTTACTTATTATTGCCTATAAAAACTATAATGGTTAAGTCACAAGTACCGCTTTTTGTTCAAAGTATTTAATCAAAACCTGGGTGGAATGGAAAGTGGTTATTTTGGTATCATGAAATTAATCCTTATCCATTTAAATGGTTTGATAATTAAGGTTGATTCGTTCATGTAAATTGCAGTAGTTATTCAAATCGGACCTTTCGTTTAAAAGTTACGAAGGGTATAAAAATACTCTAAGTAAGAAAAATGGTGCGTGTTGAGCGAACTGGGGAGAATCTTAATGCTTGGTCCGATGAAGTAGAAGCCTATAAATAAAATGATTTCTTTAAGAATAAAAATTGTTGGTATTTTTCGAAAATAAACCCCTAAAGGGGCAAAAAGGGGTGAAGAAGTTTTTAGGGGAGGACATTATTGCTTGTTTCTATTTATGTGGAAATTGGTATGAACAAATTAAAAGTGGGATATTTGAATCAGATCTAACAATGTTTGCATAATCAACCCCTGAAGGGGTAAACGGGGTTAATAGTGGCGCTGATCCCGAGACCACAGAATTAGCAGCAGAAATGCTTAACCTTTAAAAGGGGGTAGAGGGGGCGTTAAAGGTTATGGAGTATCTACTAAATCCGTGCGGACAAAGTCGCGGGTTAAGTGCTAGTTCTAGATAAAATCATGTAATAAATAAAAAATACATAACGTGAGTGAAGAGATGTTTATTTTCCAATACTTCATTTTGCACAGAGCAACACATTTTTAATTCTCACGTTCTAGTTTCCAGTAATAGAAATTTATGTTTATTTTTTCTTGCCCTGCCTCTACCTGGGTACGCCCTTGCCTGTACATAATAAGACTCCTCCGTTCCTCGGAAAGCACGACAACCCTTTCGACCTGGCTATCATTTAGATTTTTGACGGATAATCAGAAGCCAGAAAATCTGACACCAGGCTGGCCAAGGGGCTTGAATTGCTATGAATAGGCCGCTTCATCTTACCATAGACAATGAAACTCTTCTCTCTATGAAAATGATTTTATGATTAAACAACTTTGTCTATGACGGGTATGACGTGACGTTTCTATTTATTATCTGTTGCGAGCGTTATGTATTGAGAGAATTTTCCGGACTTTTTACTGTTTCTCGAAGTTATTCGTTTTCCTACAAAGACAAAAGAAAGTTTAAACGTTAAATCGTAAGTGAAATCCTCGAATTTAACCCAAAATGGTCGACTACAGCAAGTGGAAAGATATAGAAGTAAGTACTTACTCCGTACCATTCGAAATTAATTCCACCGTTGTTTATACTCTTACGTTAACCTGGATTGGCAACCCATTTTAGATATCCGATGATGAAGACGAGACCCACCCTAACATCGACACACCGTCGTTATTTCGCTGGCGGCACCAAGCGCGAGTCGAGCGCATGGAGGAGCGTCGTAAAGAACGAGATGAATTCCTCCAAAAGAAGACCGAAAACTTCAGGTTGATAAACGAAACTAAGAAAAAAATCAGCGAATCGGGCCCCAACAGCACCGACCTTGATTCATTAAAGAAGGCTTTAGCTGAGCTAGAAAAAGAAGAGAAACTAATACAGCAAAAAGAAGATGATATCAAAAAGAAGGAGCGACAAACTCCGTGGAACGTGGACACGATCAGTGAGCCGGGCTTCACCAAAACCGTTATTAACACCAAGCCCGCGAGGTCCAAGGATGAGAACTTGACTGAGGAGGAGAAAGAGGCTAAAATGAAAAAGTTTATCAAAGAAAATGAGAAGCTTCTGAAGCAGTTTGGTATGTTGCGGCGCTACGAGGACTCGCGAGCGTTTTTACAGGAGCACAGTCAGCTTGTGTGTGAGGAGACAGCTAACTATCTTGTCATCTGGTGCATCAACTTGGAAATGGAAGAGGTCTGTAGTATGCTGCATTTTCGCTATGTAATGTTGTTATCAATATGTTTGTAATCTGTGTTACTTATCATTGTTATTATTTATGTAATGAATTTTTATGCATCTCTATAATTTACATTTTCATTTTGTTTTTTTCTTTATTTCAGAAACATGACCTGATGGCTCATGTAGCCCACCAAACCATCTGCATGCAGTACATACTAGAGTTGTCAAAACAACTGGATGTGGACCCCAGGGCTTGTGTCAGCTCTTTCTTTTCAAAGTAAAACAACTTTAGACTAGATGTGTTTATAATTATGAACACTTTCCAGACCCAATTTTTATGTCACTGGAAAATTGCTGACTGCGTTATATTTTAATAAATCTTTATTAGATTATGATTTCTCGATATATCATCAAAAAAAAGTTTTGTGTATGTCACCGGATAATTACTAACTACGTAAGATTACAAAATATCTTAAGAGATTGTAATCTCTTTCAGTTTTGTTCAGAGAAAACAAAGACCAATGAGGTCTTCCAATTTAACTATCACATCAAAACAAATACATTGTAGACCAGAGAGCTGACTGGTTGCCAGTTTATGTCAGTCTACAATTTCTCCGAATAGAATAGAAGATTTGATTAGTATAATAGCAGAACAAATGTTCATTTGACAATTTATTGAGAGTTTACAATCTCTCAAGTTATTTTATAATTTTACGGAGTTTGCTATTTTCTGGTGAAATTTACAATAAATCCCATCCAAATTCAATAGTTTCCAATATATCCATGTCTTATTAAGAAAAAATAGTTTTCAATGTTACGGTGTTTGCAATTTACCAGTGACATATATAACTTATTTCTTACAGGATACAAATTGCAGAGAAGACATACAAAGACTCATTTGATGATGAATTAGAGCAGTTCAAGGTAAGAATCAAGAAGCGAGCTGCAGAGAAAATTGCTGAGGCTATCAGAGAGCAAGAGGAGGAGGAACGGAAGGCCAGGCTGGGACCTGGTGGGCTGGACCCCGTTGAAGTCTATGAGGAGTTACCTGATGTGAGTATCTAAAGTTTTACTTATTTCTAGGATATTTTAAGTCCCATCAAAATAGATGGACAAACTTTTAGAAATCATTCAGACTACCAAAATAAGAACGATGGTAAAAAAAATTAAACGCATTAGATTATTTATTTTAGGTCAATTCAATTTTTAAGGTTATGGCTCCATCAATCAACATTCGATGGTTATGCCAATGTCAAGGTACGAGATGGCAATGGTTCTTTCCCCTAATAAACTTCCAATCCCCTTTCTGTCTACAATGATTTTGTTGATTGTTTGTGCCCCTTATTTTTGGTCAAAATAAAATCACTTTAATCAGTGTTTTTTATGGATATCTTTGGTTAGACATCCTGAATGCTGTGTTAAAATTTGTTCATCTATTTAAATGGGATTGGGATAAAAATAAGACTGCCACTAAAGTAGCCTTAGTATAGATTGTAGTCTGGAATAGCATAAAATCTATTTCTTTGCCAAATTTCATCTAGATCTGTTCAGCTGTTCTGGCATGCCTGAGTAACAAACATCCATCGAGACTTTCGCATTTATAGTAGTAAGACAAGTGTTAACTACTCAGACTAACATTTTTTGCAATGTCATCATTACAGGAATTGAAGAAATGCTTTGATGCCCAAGACGTGCCATTGCTCCAAGCAACAATTGCTAAAATGCCAGAGCAAGAAGCCATATACTTCATGAAGAGATGTGTAGACGCAGGACTCTGGGTTCCCGGCAAGAACAGTGACGATGAGCCTACCATGAAGGAGAATGCTGCGAGCTCCTCGCAGCCTGCCGGTGATGCCCCAGTCCCCTCGGCAAGCAGTGATGATGTTGACTGAGACACAATCAAAGCCTGCTAGTATTTAGGCTTAAGTCTGCTAAAGATCATTGAAATGCTAGAACCAGAATGTTGGCATTTTCCATTATGACACATGGACATTTAGATTAAGTTTATGTTATATAGTATTAATTTTGTATCCTCAAATTATAAGTGAGCTCTGATAAATGAAAAAGCATAATACTTGTGTTGGATATCTCAAGGTATGAAATGTTTTTTTAAGTGCCTCCATGAATTGAATGTCCATCTGTAACTGCAATAATTTTATTGTAAATCTTCAAGTGGCATATTCATATTTTTTCATGCAGTGTACCTACTATATTTACTAACAAATTTAGCCCGTATGAGATTTTACAATATATTACGTTATATATCTCTAGAACTGTTTTATTTATTTCTTACATGTCTTGAGCTAACAATAATAATTATTATTCTTTATTATCAGGCAACTAAGGCCCATTGATAAAATACACAAATTAAACATACACTAAGAAATAAAGTAATACATATTAATCTTGCTTAAAATAATTATAACTTAAACTAAGACACACGAAGTGACGGCGTCGAGTTACGCTGTGCGGTGTCGCGTAGCCTGCCGCGAAAACGTCGGTAGACTACACCTTTCGGCCAGAACTCTTCATTTAAGAATTTATCGAGATGTTGTGTCGGAACCCGCACCACAAACGACTTGAAGTTGGTGGACTGGTTGGACGCTTCTCCAACTTCTCGACCCTCAAGGTCCAGTTGATCTTCACCTTCATGTACTCCACAATCTCCTCAACCTTCGTGGAGTGATGCAGTCGGGACACATACAGCAACGTCGAAGGTATCGCTGGACGTAGAAGTATATTCCTACTATTGACCTAAAAGTTTTCTATGCCTAAATGACAAGCAACCACGGCTCTTGCTGCTGATTGGTGTCATCTTATCTCTTTCTATGACGTAACAATTCTTGGGAAAATGGCTTCTGCATAATATTATAACATAGTATGTGTGATTGCCACGCCCGGCAATAGCCTACGTGATAATCAGCACGATCCTTGCGCCGCTTACGAAAGCTATTAGTTCCATCGAAATCAGATAGACATACCATGAAAAACAAGTGCCCACGAAACTTAATGTCGTCTGTGACGTTCGCTTTTCGCTGCACAATAGATATCCCCTGACCCCGCTGGCACACGGATTGGCTATTGCGCAGTGCCGAGCCGCCTTTATGTTCATTCTAGTAGACACCAGATTAATGTGCAATAACGGTCATAGACCCACATATATTATATCTAAGCAAACTGTGTCGAAATATTATACTGTGGTTAGCGAAATAAATATTTATTTTTGTGTAGGGTTTGTTACGGAATAATAAGTAATTGAAGGTAAGTAAAGCGTTCCTTATTTTTTACTTTGATGCAATTATTTTGAATTTGTTCTGTTTGCTATTGTTAAATCTAACCATGTATGTAAGTCATTTGTTACACAAAATCGTTTCCATCGTTACAATTAATTTACACAAAATCGTTTTTTCAGAAATCGTTCTTGTAGACCTCTATTCTTTTATGAATCGATACATCAGCTTACGATTACAATTGATTTCAAAATCGATATTTTTCGGAAATAATCGCCATCCCTACTTAAGACCTAATCACATGATGGCCTACCACGCACAGACCCGAAGGCTGCCGGCGAATACAGACGCCATGTCAACTCTGGCGTCGTATTCGCGCGATGATCGCTTCGTATCACGACGACGCCTATTATTTTTGTCTATGCCATCTCTAACAGAAGACGCAGAGGCATCTCGGTGTTCCTTGCCCTACAGAGAGATAATATCTTCATTGAAGATAAGATCCTAAACCCTAAACTATTCTAAAAAAGCATTTCTTTAGAATAAACTTAGTTTTACACGGGCACGTGCCTTAGACATAATTATAAGATTTGTTTCTAATAAATGAATTGCACAGCTGTGTAGTGTCATGTAATACTTTCTTATCGGCGAACAATGCGGGATTACTTACAATAAAACAGTATTTCTTTTTTTAAACTTGTACTTTTTATATAACAAAACTACAATAGGTGTATGAGAGAGGAAGCGGCGGGGACGCTACGTGAGCACATGCGGTGGAAGTTGCGGCCGCCCCTCCAACTTGCTGTAGTCCAAGTGGAATTCCTTCGCCACCTGATGACAAGTAACATTATAGAATTACACTTACATAAATCAACATTTCATGAATTAAAATAGCGAGAGTGAGACTTGGCACTATTTGGACATCATAAGCTAAAAATGGGCGTAAAAACTGCCGCCCTTCATACAGGATCAACGGAAAGCACATCGCTAGCAAGCAAGGCCAGAGAATGTCACATTTAAAATTCGCAATTGCTATACTAGAAGAAGATACTTACGCGATACGTGGAGTTGTCTTTCATAATGAGCATGCAGTGCCTTCAAACATATATTCATGCTTTTCTTAAATAAAAATTGTCATGCAGCATCCATATAGTGTATATCTAAATAAACGCCAATAGTACCTTACGCCAGTTGTGCGCATCGAAGAAATAGTAGGTGCCACGCTCGTACGTTGAGGTCTTCTCCACCATAGGCATGCCGGGCGCTTGAGAGATCCACACCTTTTCCTCCATGTGATACCGCCATTCTCGGTTATAACTAGAACAAAGAACATTCATTTGATTACTATATAAAGATGAATTGCCTACCATCCTTGTTGGGTTAATTCGGTAGAAATCTACTGTGAAAATGGTACCATTAATTATTGCAGCAGTGATCAATCGCATGCCAAGCAATTGATCACTGCTGCAATAATGGTACCATAAAATCACTTCATTTTGTATGTTGAATTTCATTATCCAATGAAAATGCAGCTTTTATGTCTGCATATTGATTTACCTAATCTACCTCATATACCTCTGCATATTGCGCAATAGCCTAAGGAGCCTTTAGTTGCGAATAATTAGCTGATTGAAAAGGATTAGTCGCAGGTGAGTATAAAACCCATATAAACACAATGTTGGAAGCTAGTCGAGTGGCGAGCTACTTCTCTGCGCCGGCGACGCCGCTACCGTCACCCGGTAAGGAGCTTAGGGCAGCGAGACGGGCGGGCATCCCTCCACCTGTCGATCGTCAGAGCATTGTTGAACAACAAGTCAAAACGTTGACAGGTGTGTCTTGGGTTTTTTATTTCAATAAAAATGGTATGAAGCTGCATTTAAGTTTTTCTTAAATACTGTTTGGCGTAACATTTTTGTCTACCTCTATATAATAGTCAATATTTTGTTGTATATTTCTGTGTGCGCTGATTCATTGCCAAATAGAAGATGGACGAACCTTGTTCCATGATAATCAACCGGTTGCTTCTACTAACATTGTGGTTTTACATTATAACATACAACTATAAGATTAAGAAAACAATAAGATTCGACTCACAGTTCGGCTGCAGCTGCGATTTGCAGCACGTCACCCACGAAACAGTAGAACAAATAAAACAAGAGGTCTTCTTTATATCGACTCAGTCGTAGAGGCGCCAACTTTTCTCTAATTGAACCATTGATTAGATATTCGGGAGGCACATGATAGTCCATATCCTGTGGTCTGAAACAAATTTTAAATCTATCAGATCCTCTATTGAAAAACTATGCTGGTTGTGATACACAAGTGATTTCAGAAGTGAAATATGGTGAAGACGTAATGCGCTTTATCAGGGCCTTAAAAAATATTTAGAAGGCTAGAACACTGAATGCCTGAGTGACTGATTAGAAACGAACTTCGAATATGATAATAACATAGATTACCTGCACGGCGTATCCGCCCAAGGGCCAGCAAAGGTGAGATAGAGGTTGTCTGGTGAATTTAGGTTCAGTCCGAGCGCGGTGAGATCCTGCCCTAACGCCAGCGACACTAAACTGGGATCCGATTCCGCCGCGCGAATAAACGTCAACAGTCCCACGATACCAAACTGGTTTGGTATCATCGTCTCTGGTATATTCGTTACTTTACCTAAAACATTAAGTACACATTATTAACACATTGTCAGAACAAAAGTTCTACTTCTAATGGAATATAATCTGGATTATATATTAAAACTGCTATATTGCTATAATAACAAATGCATGCATTTTAATATATTTCCAGCACTTATTTAGTATACACACCGTAGAATTCCGTATGTGCTCCTTGACTGATAACTTTAGGGACAAAAAAATTACATGTCAGGTGCAAATTCAGTTTAATAACTATCTAAATCAAAATTCCACAGATAGAGAACATTAAAATATGGCATGCATTATAATAAACACAAAGTTTGTAAAAACACAGTTTGTGTTATTAATTAGAAATGCAGCACAATATTTCGTTCATTTGCAGGATTTGACACGCTAAAAACAATGCATTTCTGTGTAATTTCAACCAACATTATTTTGCTTTTCACATTAGAATTTTAGTGGACAAAATCATTTAGAAGTTAAGAAGGTTAATTAAGTATGTAACATTGGGTAGATATTTACCATCAGGGGAGGTCTGTATGCCTTTCCGGGGCTTGTCGTTGGTATGGTTGCTGAAGTCAGGCGGCGGCGGCAGCGGGCCGGGCGGCGGCTGCGGCGCCGCGCCGCCCGCGCTCGACGTGCCGGGCAGCGCCGGGAAGTCCTCCGACGACATTGTGAACTCTGACTGCTCCGATGTTGGCTGCTTCACCATACCCACTGCCACACAGTCACATCAACTTATACACTGCTCAAGTATTTCATTCAAAGAATAATGCAACAAACATCGGCACATTCAATTTACTTCTTTCGCTAAAGTATGCATGTTGAATATCCAAGAAAAGGATTTTTTTTTATTATATAAGTTAACTAAAGTTTACCATTTAATCGATAAATAATCAATCAACGGCAGAATGAACCAGTCGACGCTGATTGACAGTTCCTACTACACCAATCTACCAACGCCGATGATCAATGTCATCGATCGAAGAACAATCGATTGGTGGTGGTAACACGGTAAAACTCGTAAAAACAAAAAGTTTTCATTTTTGTACTTATTTATTGTTGTTTGGGTGAGCCAACTAACTACTTACCGTAAGGTTTAGAGCCGGGCGGCGGCGGCGCGGCTGCGGGCGCCTGGTCGCCAGCTCCCCGCGCTGTCAGCGATGGGAACTCGCTGAGGTCCAGCAACGGAGGCGTCGACGTGTCTCCGCCCTCGCCGAACACCGAGTGATAGTTGCTGCTGGTGTTGAACCGAGACAGGTTGCCCATACTCGACTGAAGACAACGATACATACACATAAATAGAATACCCTTTATTGTACACTATTACAAATTACAATTTTAAAATATTAAGATGAATAGGGTTTGACAATGGGTAATCTTATCGCTAAAAAGAATCTTATATAGTATGCGGAAAAGATATACCATCTAACACATCACTCAAACTCGAAAATAAGGTTAGCATTTCTGAATGTGAATGCTTAACCCCAGCAAAAAAGTCTGTATGAACAACAATTTATACAAAAAGCACTATGTTACATCTTAAAATCAGATTTTCTGGTTCTTCCTAGTTCTCACGAAACAGTAAAATGACGAAATAAAGAGTTGAAACTCGAAAGCTATTTGAATACAAAATATTGACACAAATCTTGTTGGATTTGAAAACCAAAGTAGGCAGTAATGATGTTTTTTTTCAGGTTATTTCTCAGCAGAGGATTTCTGAGAGCATACTATGCATTATACATAATATGGTTTTCGCACATTCTAATTATGGAACTAACTGCAAAATGACTCACTTTATTCAAACTAGATTATTCCAACAAGAATGCCAAAGTAATAACAAGCAAAGCCACAAATTATTCTATGCTATTCTCATAGACTTTACACTTTTGGCTGTGGGTGAGCAGAAATTATGTTTTATTCTTCTACCCACATTTATAAATTATGAGTGAAATGAAAATGAGTTTCTCACCATGGAATTTGAGTTAGGCTGCGATAATGCGTTTGGTATGGGTACCCTGCGGTCGGCAAACGCTCGCTGGCCGAATAGTGTTGATCGCGATGCCATAGAGGGCGGAGCGCCCCCGGGCATGGCGGTGGAGTTCCGGCCGGGCGACAGTGCGCCTCCGAACGTGGGCGTCACATGGCCCGACACGCCGCCTACCAGCCCTGAGCTCACGCGACCGCCCACACCGCCGCTCGCTAGGCTTCTAGGTGCTTGTTGGAAATTCAAGTTTGCCATAACCTGCAAAAGTTATACCTTCAGTTTCAAATGCGAAATCTTAGCACCACATTCTCACACAGCAAAAATTTTAACAATACAGTTTATGCATTACTGAATAATGTTTATCTAGGCCACTTACATATTCTAGCAAGTGACCAACGGATAGTGTCTTACAATCAAATGGTGGTTTTAATGGACTGTCATAAGCTATTATATTTTTATGCTGCTGGCTGGCGTAGTAATTACTGTGTGACAATTTAAACTTCTTATAAACAAAGCATGGTCCTCAAATATAATAAGAATCTTATAAAAACTAACTATTGTTTACAAAGTGCAACTCAATCCAATTATATATCTAAAAGCAACAGTTTTCCTTGAGACTGCCTGTCTCTTGGTTGTATTGTTGAATTAACTATGAAGATAATGATTTTGTATGTATTATCAAAGTTTCTACACTAGTAAAATTATGGCAATGAAGTTGACTGTTTGAGAGGTTATCATAATATTTTTCTCATTATTAAAAACTCTGAATAATGAAAGAAGTCACAAGTTATAAATACATTCATGAATACTAACATTTCATACAAAGAACTAAAGAAAGTCTGTTTCAAAAGTCTTCCAACTTGATTTATTTTCAATACCCACTTTCCAATTTCTTGGCTGGACATTAGTGTATTGTATTCAGCTATGTAAGGCATTTACTTGAGCTAAGTAAACCCTAAATGGAAAATATAATATTTTTAGCCAATTGCTCAACTGATTTCACAGGACAAGCAAGAATACATGGTAGATCAAAACACTTAAAAATGTACTGTTTCAGACAATAATCCAAGATAAAGCCACATTAACAGAAACTGTATTAGTTGATTCGTATAACCACGAATGTAAATTTGAAGGTATCAGGGGTTTTCAATAAAATTTACGATACCTTACGGTAAAACTTTGTTGACTTGAACAACTTCAGTTCAAACTTGGTGTTCATGAAACGAGACCAAATGAATTTCATACATACGCATTGAGGTGTTCAATGCAGAGATAGGAATACGAGATAACGTTGGCTAATAACAACAAATGAAGTAGGTATCATACATTTTATCAGTATTTTACTATGGTTTGGTTATTCGTCCCCTGTCAAACAATGGCGACCCCTGTTTTTGGTACACTCGATTCTTCAAAAATTACAAATTTTTTACCTAATGTGTCGACGTCAGTCCTTGTTCCACTATTTCAATACCAGTATAAATGGTTCATAATCGAGTATTCTCTGCAGGAACAAATAAATCCACTCCAATGAAATAAACAAAAGTTTGTTGACTGTCCAATTTAGACGACGATTTTTATGCATTCAAAAATTTTAAGACGAACTAAAAAGATGCTCAAGACCGTCTATGCATGAAACACTGCTATAAAACGCTGAAAACTTTATGCATCTTTACGTCACTTATAAATATTTTAACAATTTCACTCAGTTTTGTCGAACGCCACATTACCCTAAACAACTGGCAGCCATATTGTTGAAAGCGGACGGAAAACTGTAACAATTTTCGCTCTAGTAACTTATTTATTATGTGAATGAGCCACGTTGAAAAAGGGAAATTAAGAGAACTTGTCAATTTTTATTTTTAATTTTAATATTATTTATAAACTTCGACATAACTGTAATTTTAAAAAAATCATTCACAGTACGTAAATAGTTTTTAGTTTGACTTTTGAAGCCAACACTCAATTTAATTACCACACGTAAATAAAAAAACTAAATTGCGCTATGAGAAAAAATTAAAACTAGTTTAGTCTATGATTCCAATAATAAATAGCATAGTCTCACGTCGGTGTACAAAATAAGTATCCAATGGATTATTTTACGAAAATAATTGATCAATTGCAGTACAGGAAAAAACACCAAAAAAGATAATTACGCCAATGTCACCTAGACATGAAACATTTTTGACAAGCCAAATGAAAAAAGATTGAGTAATTTTCTTTTTAATTTTTGTGACAAGGACCCAATTACCCAAAGAAAATTCATGTGATCACTGTCATCGTGCTTCAAAGCTCGATAGTAATTTGGCCACTCAGAGACCAGGTTTTTCGGTAAGGATGATAATTACAGGGTTGTTCTGGCATGAAATTGATTACAATAACAATTAAAAGTAGCCCATTACATGAAGTGAACTGAATATCCATAGATCAGTAGCAATAAAAGCGCAAACCCTACGGTAGTGTAGGCAACTGCGAATAGTAGGATCACTAAGTACTAAAGTCACTAAGTACCGTCTAGAGGGAATATTTATAGTAGTTTTTGAATGTTCAAAATGTGCATTTAGACGATGATTCCCGAAGCACATACTGTTACATACTGGTCTTGGGATATATGGGGATGTTTTAATCTTTTTATTTTCGTTTCTCTCTTAGAGAGAAGAAGAAGAGACTCTTAGAAGAGGAAGTCTATAAAGAATAAACATCAACACGGTAACTCGAAAACTGGCCGTACCGGCTGACACCGGCTGTACCGCTTTTATCTCGGCTCTATGACACCCTCGCCTTCAGTACGGAGTACGGTCGTTACGTCCACCTTGACTGCAATAACCAAGGCCTCTAGCTCACGTCCATCAAAATGTACTTTGAGTTTTATTGCCCACGTGCCTAAATATCGCACTAAAACTTATGCAGAAAGTGGTGAATCAAGAGTTGTGACTAATACACATTGTGAGGGGGTTGTCCAAACTCGATTAGTAAATAATAATTGCAAAAATTGAGGCTGGATTGATTAATTGCAATTATTATTAGAGCGTGGTGCAGAATGGAAAAGAAAACCAACGTCATTAAGTTCATTTTAAGAATATTACTGTCTGAGTAATCGTAAATAAACTTCATTGTGACCATTTTTGTCAACTCATATCAGAATCAAATAAGAACACGATACTACTTGCCGTGCCTGTCTATGGTACGGAGTAAAATTTTTTCATTACTTGGTAACACCGGGATCATATGATTGTTCATTGAAGAAGCACGTCTGATAGGCGTCGACTTACTTCTTTGAGCCAGTTTTTAGTTTTCTGGCTCTTTATCGGTTGTTTTTTCGTGTTAGTGGTGTTAAATATTAACCTTCAGCCATGGCGCTCAGCGATGCAGATGTTCAGAAGCAGGTATGTCAATGAAATTTAACAGCAGCTTAAAGCAGTCGACATGAATTTGTCAGAATAATTGATCCAAAATGAGGCACTTGCCGACTCTGTTCCAAATTGTCTCTCAAGTCAGAATTGACTTGAAAACGGACTTATTCTTAAATAATGATTTCTTTGAATGAAAAATGGCATTATTTGTTACTAGATCAAGCACATGATGGCCTTCATCGAACAAGAGGCCAATGAAAAGGCTGAGGAAATCGATGCGAAGGCCGAGGAGGAGTTCAACATCGAAAAAGGCCGTCTGGTGCAGCAGCAGCGGCTGAAGATCATGGAGTACTATGAGAAGAAGGAGAAGCAGGTTGAACTCCAAAAGAAGATGTAGGTTCCCTTTTACAAAACCAGACACTCGAATCCCAGTTTCGTATCTCTTTGCTTCATCTGATATCATCTAAATCTCTTCAGATGTTAGGTTATATGATTCTGGTTAGTTTCATTTTATCCCTGCAGTCATTCATGAAAGTGCACTTATATAGACAAGACTTTAGTATAAGTGCTCCGTAACAGTAAACACTTCTAGCTACAATTTCTTTCCTAAATACTTTTGCGTCCTCCTAAGTACCTTGTTTTATTCTAAGTAATTGAACATGGCCTTGAATGGTAGTTCCTTTTAGTATGCAGGCTAAGCCAGAAGTATTACATAAATCAAGACTTTCTTATTCAGAAGACACTTGATCTCAAAATCAATATAAGTTGTTCTGTTCTAGCTTTGTTCCTCAAATGCAACTCTTTACTGAAGGGAAATACAAACAATACAACTCATTTATTAATTGAAACCTTGTGATCTATGTAGATTTAAGGTGAATATATAATTCACCATGATCAAACTACTCAAATCTTATAGATTTAAATGTTTAATTTGATAGTCATGTGACCTGTTAACTTTACAAATGAAGTGGTAACTCTTATGTCATACAAATCAAAATCTCTATCATACTTCAATAGTTTTTAGTAAATGAAATCTTTCCATGTTGTACTTCTTTCATTCACTTAGATTTTGTAGTGAAATAAGGTTGTCACATGACCATACCATAAACAATACTAGTAATCATGTTACATTTTGTGTATGTCACAGTTCTTAAATTCTGAATGATACCTAACACTGTTTCTTAAGAGAATTGATCTTTATTCAATTACACTACTATCCTACTAATATTATACATAGATGTAAAAATGTATGTATGTTTATTAAGCTATCACTCCTCAACGTCTGAATGTAAAGTGCAAATTTCATACGTATGATATGTATGAAATTATGAACATAGGTAGACCATGGCATGGATTTGAACATAGGATAGATAGTGTTATCCCAATAATTTGTTCATATGGGATAATTCAACTTTCAAGTGGGCTGGGCTATGCCGGTCATGTTTCCTTGGGATGATTTTAGACTCCTGTGGGTAAAGCCTAGTTTACGTGTAGTTTTAAATAACATTTTTTTTCTGCACACAAGTCTTGCATGTACTACTGAACAGAATAAAATGATAACAATGATTACATGAAAGTTATCAAAGTTGATAAGACTTAGTATGGTTTTTTTTTTCAGTCTCAGTAGTTTTTTTAAGTAGTATTATTTGACAGGGTTTTAAATCTTATTTTAAGTAATTTTAATTGTTCAACAAAAGTTAAAAGTGCACCCATATTATCAAAAAAAAAAAAAACGGAATTTTAGACTGTTATTATGAAGAGTTTCCAAGGAATACTACCAAACTGATGTTGAAAAAAATGACTAAAGAGTTTATCCTAGTATGGCATCCCAATTTGTCTTCATTATATCTCTGTTAACAGTTGTCTCAAGTTTTACATAACCTCTCTCTATGTTTATCTCTCTCTGCTTTGTAACTAAAACTGCTAACCATCCTGTTAAAAATCCCCTTTACTCGCATTTTACGTTATTCAAGTAAGGACCAGTTCTTAAATGGGTGTAAAGGTCAATGGCCCCTATGGCAAATAAAGCCTAGATTCGTCTGAAAATAGGTCACTCTGTGCCCTATTTGCAATGGCGTAGTGATCTGACGCCTCATAAGTACCTTCTTTTTAGAAACTTTGAGATCTTGTATGTAAAATATCTTGTACATAGCACAATCTGTTTTGAGCCACAAGAGTAAGTTTCAAGTCAAACTTGATTTTAATAGTGTCACTTGAACTACTGTATCATTCTTTTTTTTTGTTATAGATAGGCTTGCTTTTGACTATCTCACCTGATGATAAGCAATGATGTGATTGATAATATTGATGTATTCAATAATTCATCTTCAAATTCTTAATTCAAAAATCGGGTGATACTCCTAAACTTCAATACTACAAGCTAAGCCTTAGTTTAGCGTTAGTGAAAAAACCTTAGTTTAGTACCAATCACAAAAGTACTGAACAAATGAGTACATTCCAATTCTTGTTTGGCAGCCAATCTTCGAACATGCTGAACCAGGCCCGTCTGAAGGTGCTCAAAGTACGTGAAGACCACGTACGCAACCTCTTGGACGAGGCCCGCAAGCGTCTGGCCGAGGTACCCAGGGACCAGAAGATGTACGGTGAACTGTTGACCACCCTCATTGTGCAGGCCCTCTTCCAGGTTTGAACCATTCTTAACTATGAAGTACATCCACAGGCAATATCATTTGGCTTCAAATTGTTAATTAATTCGACAGTACATTAGTACAGTACGACAGTTTGAAAGGGAATTACTTGACTCGCATATTATGTACCTACGTTCCTAAGTACCCTAGGTACCACTACTCGGGACGCATTCATCTCAAATATATAAAACTGCGTTCCCATTTAGTTTCCGAACATTTTGCAAAATACAACTTCAAAAAATTTATTTCCTTTTAAATAGTACAATCATAGTCATTCTGAATTCAGCTTAATAAACATGTGATTAAAGTTTATCTTCCTTTATCTGGAAGTATAGTAACATCAATTGGAAACATACATTTGACCAGACTTAAGGCATGCATATATTGGAGCTAATATAAACTGCACACTTCAGCTGATGGAGAACCAAGTCATGCTTCGCGTGCGTCAAGTAGACAAGACGCTGGTCGAGTCTGTCCTCGGAAAAGCCCAGAATGATTACAAGAACAAGATCAAGAAGGACACCACTCTAAAGATCGACCCTGAGCACTGGCTGTCGCCCGATACCTGCGGTGGAGTCGAGCTGGTCGCCCTCAAGGGACGCATCAAGGTATGCTCACATTTTTATGTCGTTTTAAATTCTAAATATTTTATTATGTCTTCTTAATGTAAGTAAATAAAACAGCAGTTGATGAAAGTAAAAAAATCGTATAGATGTGTAAAGTCAACTTAAACTTACCCAGTCTTGGTTCTTGTTTCTCACATACCGCGTGGAACCGCGCTTTACCATCGCGATAAAAACTGGATTATAATTTTTAAATTTCGTGATAAGATTTGTTAGTGAATCTCGTACTGATGAAATGAAACTTACAATTCAGTAGAATTATAGTGGAACGGTCACGCTTGATAAGGTAGGTATATTGTTTAGTTACACCTCGGAGTGTGAGAGAATATGCAGGTGTGTCGTTTGTACATGTGTGACGTAATAAGGCAGTGTCAAGTAACGTGTGTTTTCGCAGATCTGCAACACCCTGGAGTCTCGCCTGGAGCTAATAGCCCAGCAGCTGTTGCCGGAGATTCGTACCGCCCTCTTCGGCCGCAACCCTAACCGTAAATTCACCGATTAAACATTTAACGGTGACTTATATTCACACTTGTTACTACTAACAGTTTATTTAAAGTTCATAATTTGTAGAACTAAAATAATATTATAATAAGTGTTTTCCTTTGCCTAATTAATTATATCGTAATAATGCGTACAATTTTATCGCTGTTTAGAATGTAATCTGATGAGTGGTCCCGTTAAGTCGCCAGAAAATGTACAACTGACAATGTGTGATCATGTGAGTTTCTGATTTCTGGCAATCGAACCACCAGATAGCTTGTAATCTATACTGTGCATTAGTTTCGCCTGCTAATATTATATCAACACCTACTTACTGAGCATTAAATATTTTATTATAACAATTCATTCATATAGCATAATGTTATATGTATTTTAGAGGATGTAGTTTATAGGATTTGGAGACGGTTTAATTAAGATGTTACCATTTATTAGGTCACGCAAATAACCATTATCTAAAGTTGATACTGTTGAAACTGGACTTCGCAGCAACTTGTCCTACAGTATTACATAGCACAAGAACACGCCATGGTAGATCCGCGTTATTCCTATGTGAAGCATATAATTGTATTTTAATAATCTTCCTTCTATGTATTATGATCGTTGTTACTGAATGTTTTGGATAAATATTGTTCGTATGTACCATTCATGTTATCGGTGAGGAATCGTTGCGGGCTGTAAGGTTGTCGTGTGACGGCAGCATCCCACGCTATGTCCACTCAAATCGACGTAAAGATTTGACTGTGCGCAGTGTGGTGTGACACGTGAACCTTGCAGCAAGCAATACATTCCTACTAGTGTTTATCCTGCAATCTAACATTCTGACTTGCTTTTGGCAGTGGCTATACAGAGCACCATAGCTCTTGTTACCTACTTTATATTATTCCCATACAGCACTGTTAAAATCCTTATGTAAATATATAGATGTGTTGAAAATGGTCTTTCATTTTAAATTAATACACCTAAATTTAGAAAATCAGTCAATAAACCACATGGAGTAATCAGTTTTTATTTCATGTCACATGTAGATGATTCAATAAACTACACAACAATATAATTATTCAATAGTAAACAAGTAATAGAAGGTAATAGGACAATAATAACGGCATAAAAAATGTCACCTTACGGAATATCTATTGCCACACATTAGTGCCATTGATTTTTTTATTTTATTTTAACCACTTCAATGGCAATAATAACTAGCTAGTCTTATACGTATCGGGTATTCTTAGACATTCAATAATTAGTACCACATTTAGTTAATAGAACACTCAAGACAACAAACTGGGAATCAAGTCAAGATCTATCAAAATCACAAGAAAAAATAACTTTTCTGCCAACCTTACAATTAATCACAACTATAATGGAGTTTAGAAGTTAGTTTAGAGGCCATACCCTGTAGTTTACACACAATGAAGAATTTATGGACCGTTCAATCAGTTACTTATAAATCTTATAATGCACCAAACAGGCCGGCTTATATGTAGTGACTAATGTCAGTGTTTGTAGTCAATGCACTAAATTTTCTAGGGCAGATTCATGTGGATATCTAGATTGCATAATGTATTGAGCTCCTCATGAAAGGACAACAGACAGTAGATTAGTTAATTACTAAATACCTAAGTTGAGCTTAGTAAATTCTTCTCAATATCATAAGCTAAGTCACAGCAACGATTCAAATTCTAACTACTTGAGGACGAACAACACCAACAAAGGTCTAGTTTACACGATGCGAGGTCGAACAATGCAGTCTAGCCAAGCTTGTATTCAGTCAAGTCTATTCAAGCTCAGATGTCGCTATTGCCGAGACTTATTTTTAAAGTTTCCAGGATTTACACAACAACAGCAGTTATTCGGCTTCGCCGCAACAGAGCATTTGCGCCGAACTAGTGGACACCTACTTAGCTAGGAAGCTAATCATTCGCTCGCATTTAATAAACAGACCGTCCTTTGAACGCCACTGTCAAGGCATTAGTGCACTGGTGTAGTAATGTACTCCCACCAAGCCACAAAATTAGGTTTGATTTTTAAGAGATACAGAGCAAGTAATGATGGATTTATATGTATTTGTGTTTCATTGGCTATTGCCACCTTTCATCTTTATCGTTGAATTCACTTTTGATGTATCGACTACACTTCTTGAGAGTGGCGTTTCAAAAGATTTAAAAAAAAATCTTAATGCGCTTTACACGACAAGATGTGAGACATCGGGCGTGTAGGCGGGCAAATATCTTGGCACACGCGGCTCGTCCCGGCGACGTGCTCCCCGGTCCACGGCCAGGCTGATAGTTCCCGCTTCCTTCACTCCGTTGGACTTGGCCCTGCGCTGCGACGGCATGATTGCGGCCCGGAGAGACTTCCGTTTCTGAAAAGGTTTCAAGTTCACCCAACCGTTCTTTTACACCACAGAGGAATAAACAAGTGGAGTGATATCTAATGCGAATCAAATGAACGCGCGAGCGCATAAAATCATGTTACTGGCCATGCAAAATCAATTTAAAAAAATTGTCTATCCGAAGCGAGAATTCTAGGGTGAACTAGGCTTATTTATGCGTGTCATCTCTCCATTCGCTTACTAATCTGTGATGAGAAAACACGAATAAAACATGAATAACACAATGACATCTACTTACAACAGCAATAGACTATTACCGTGTCCAGCGAGTTGGTGTACAAGCTCCACAAAGCGTCGGGGACTCATTGTGATCAAAATTAACAATGTACATGAACATGAAAAGTGTTTATTTTGAATATAAGTTAAATATTGGTCGTTAACAATATTTTGATGTCTACGTCGGGGATGGCGAACCTCCATAAGCAGACTAAAAGATTGAGTACCTATTCTAATTATAAACATTCTTAAAAAGATACGTAGCTATGCTATTGGATAAAAATTGGGATTGACTAAAAATATTTGAGTAGCAATGGTTCGCAATCCCTGAGCTACATACAGTGCATATCAGTCGTCAGTGGGGCCTCGGGCCGCGGGTCTATATTTTACTTTCTAACTGCTGTTTGTCTTTGACGTTATTGAAGTGGTCCACATCCATGGCTTCCGCCTTGGCCCTGTTTACCTCGACAGCTCCGCGCCACCGGTCGGCGGCGTGGCGCGCGATCTCCATCCTCTTCTGCTTCTTGATCTGGTGCCGTTTGTACACCACCTCGATCACTATCAGTACTATGCCGCCTATTATACCCGCTAACACAAGTATGAACACCCCTGCCATGTTCTTCAAGCCTAAAGTGTTCGGTGTCTTCTCGTTCTCTTCGCAGTTTAACATGTTGTTACGTAGGATCCATAGGTTGTCCAAAGATTCCATTATGCCGCCTGAAAGTTACATTGAATTTATTTTCATCTTTCAGTAAACTTTTTACCAGGAGACTCTTGTTTTAAATACCAATACATACTTTCGTGGAAGTCCAATATAGCCAGTGTGACAAGATCCGCCCAAGGAGAACCCTTCTGTAATCCAACGCCATAGCCCGAACGACCAAACAGTTCTCCAGCGGTCACAAGCTCACAGTCCTGAGCAGCCTCAAATTCCAAGCGAGATGAGTCCCAAATGAACGCCATTAGTTTACTGCAAGCACGGACAAGAATAAGAAAACAGGCAATTGAAAAATACGTTAAAAATCCTACTTCAATCTTCTAAACTACGTGTTCAATTTTGAATTTATATTTCCATGATCTAAATTGAACTACAAAAAAAAAGTTCCATGGACATCTATAGTGTCTATGTCTACGTAACTTTGCAACTACAGAAACAAAGGTATAAGAAACCCACCCGTGCTTAACGTCCTCGATAGCTTGCTCAGCATTATCATAGTTATTCGCTTCCATCGTTCGGTACATATTCGACAATTCGACTTGTCGTCTAAAATACATATCAACAGCTGATCCCTTAACCGTGGCACACGTCAGATTCTCCATGGTATTGCGAAGCTAAAGATAATAAAAAAAAGCATTAGCTACTGTCTAAACTAGTCTATGCTTCTACGTTAGCCCGAAAATATTAATCAGTGAAGTTGTACCTCCCCTTCAAACTGCACCATCGAACAGTCCTAGGGAAATATTGCTATAATCAATTAATCTTGGTATGTGGTCTGATTGATGGATAGGTACTTGTTAGATAAGTAAGTGATTAACAGTCAGAAGTTAAGTCCCCGTAATGATTTTAGCTATCGCCTTTGACGACATCCAAAAATCCCACAACCTCACTGCATCTAACTAAACTAATTGTTGATATTGAAACATTAACTAAATGGAAAGCTTTTACGTACCCTGGCGTCGTTGATTCCGGTGAGCTTGGTCTTGGGACGCTCGAGCACGAGGAAGGCAGCCAAGTTAGCAGTGTAGGACGCAACGATGATCATTGCGAATCCTGCCCATACCATGCCTAGCACGCGTGCAGAGAAACTGCGGGGAGTGCCTGAAACAATCATAGGTACAAGAACTTAGGATTTGTCAATGTACCTATCCTGCAAGTCAATCAGAACACTAGCCTCCCTCGAGTACCTATATTGAAAGCTGTAAGTTCAATTGAACGTTTTAAATCTCGTGGCAAGTCATTTGATTGGCTGTTGTTCTTTCGAAGAGTCAATCAAATCAACCAACTAATATTAAGATTTGACAATAGATTAACTGAGCAGTGATTTAACAGGTACCTAGACATCAATTAAGCATTTGTTGAACTGGGTGACGGGTGTACCTATAATATAAATAATAGCTGTATAGTTGACCTCACCTTCACCAATCCCGCTGTTCAGAAGCACGCCCCAAGCGAACCAGATAGCGCTCGATAGGTTCAAAGCGTCTTCTTCGGTGCCATCAATATTGGCCAGTTTGAACCGTCCGAAGGGAGAGAACCTGTCCAGTAGATATAGCACAAGAGCTACCACGTGGACTGATACCATCACCAAGATCCAGAGCGTGTTGGAAAACGGTTGCAAGAACGATACCAGCGTTGAAGAACGTGACGGCTGAAAGTAGAAATTTTTTTTAAATGGATGTGGTTACCCAAAAGCGTATCAGACATCCTGACGTCAGAAAGCTAACACCTGTATCAGTAACAACTCAACCAGTTACACCTCTTTCAGTAGGTAACATCTCTATCATTAATAACTTATATCAGTAACAGCTCTAGCGGTAAAACCTATATCGTTAACATCTCTATCAGTAACAGTTCTATTAAAAGATAGATAACAAGAGACGGAAGTAGGAGTGTATAATAAAAGATAGTGAAAAAGTCCTCAGGAACTTATAAGCCATGATTGGTCTACGACTGTTAATACTTTATAAGCCACAAAATCTTTAAAAATATCACTAAGAATAACTTTTTTTTTTTGTAACTCAACTGTTTTAGTAAGGGATTAATCGATCGCGCCTATCGTTGCGCATTATATCGCAGAACCGATCCGTTGTCTATTCTGTAACAAGTTTTATGCAGGCGCTCTTCCTGTAATTCAACGACAGTTATATACATGTATGTATATGTCACCGGAAAATAGCAAACTCCGTAATATTATAAAATAACTTGAGAGATTGTAAACTCGATAAATTGTCTACTGATCATTTAGATTACTTTTTTACGCATCAAAATTTGACAGTCTTTAATCTCTCGGAAGGCATTCCGAGAATTTGTGGATTATAATAAAACGGCGACCTATTAAAATTAATGGTGGCCTATTAAAGCTACGTTGCCGTTGGTCACACGGTTTTCTGCAACTATTAACACTCGGAATTTCTCCTGTATCGTGGGTGCGTTTACAAACATACAAAACCATCGCTATACCTACCAAACTCTTTTTATAAAACTTCACTAACAACTGGCCATTACTCCTCAAAAAATTATGATCAATGCCATTAGGGTTTATTTAATTTTTCTCCGTTTCACTGGCGTAACTGCCAGAAGGCCTACCTACTATTGTTCAAACGAGGTTGAGACTTTTATAATAATTCTCTGAAAGTAATTTTCTTTAATAATCCAAGTTTTAGGATTGTTGCGGAATTTGTTCGAAAGAGTTACCGCGGCCCTGGAACTCAAAGGATATTTGGGGGGTGGCTTTAAGTATTTTTAGTCAGTTAGAGTTCAGACTCTAGTCTAGACTCGCTCGGAGCGGGAGGGAGTGTCAGTACTCCCTTCCGCTCCGAGTGGAAGGAGTCATTTGATGATTCCAATAAAAAAAAATACTTATATTTAGGATTACAAATGGAAATTTGTTAACTTCTAAGTAAACATACCTTTTTCTCTAAAATCGTAATACCTTGGTATTTGAAAGGCTTACTAAACTCAATAAATTCGGCCCTTTCAGGATTTATTGTCAAGGGAGCCACTATCATGTCTGCTCGTTCATACACTAATTCTCCTAAAAATACACAATCGTATTTTAATTATATGAAATTATTGTATTTATTTTATTTGTCTTTGTCTATAGCTCACTCACCTATAAGCCCTGTCCATTCCTTTTTGGCTCCCGGTTGGGAGAAATTCCGTATTATATAGTTTCCGAATTGCCCATCAGGTGACAGAGCTAGGGAATACGTAAAGTTGATCGCCTTCGACAGATGTTTCAGGAGATCCATGCAGAAACCCTTGCAGCAATAAAGTTGATCTGAAACGTGGGAAAATAACTTGATAGTTCGAAAATTAAGACGCTCAAGTATTTTCTAAATGGTCTAAATCTAACTAGCCAATATTGTCCAACTGCAAAGACGTCCCTCTGGCTTTCCTTTTATACCATTTTTTTTCTATTCTGTCTTTTACTGATGCGGGCCGATCAGAGGCCCTACATTGAAGTCATAAAACGATCATGATTCCGCTCTAAGAGGGAGACGGTGCTATACATAGCGAATAGCACTATCCCGTTTACATCATCGGAATTGGATGGCATTAGCACGCTGGCTGCTGTCCTTTCCGTAGGAGTCGACCTCGTCTCGCTACCCTTGGTCTGCCGCGATGTCATCTTGCGTATAATGGGGTACGTACTATACCACATTATACGCACAATAACTCTATACCGTATGGAGTTTTAATGAGTGTATTGAGATACTATTCTAATAAACAACGCACAATTGTATTAATCAGTACTGTAAAACTGAGATGAAGTCCAAAAGCAAATCCTGCCTTTGCCCGTTACAGGAGTTTGATCAAAAATGTTAGAAGACGTCCTTACATCAAGTTCCAGAAACAAACATAAATTGGTTAGGGTATTATTGGTTTATACCTGTATCCTCAGTCGCATTGTAATGAGGACAAGGGATCTCATCAGGAGTGCAGTCACTGCCATCGTCAATACGACGAGTGTACACGAAAGGTTTCTCCTCAATCGTCAACACCTGAAGTTACAAACATATATTTACCTCTTTCTATCTTACACATAGCGATACTGTGTCTGTCCTATCATATTGATGATTAATATCACCTTGAGATGCGTCGGTATCATGAATCCCTCCGGTTTCGAAGTACTGCGACCCATCCATATTATCTCTTGCTCTTTTAGTTCCAAACGCATCTTCTGGGTTTCCTAAAAATTGTACAAGTCTTAAAGCTTTTCTTTTTGCAGCAGGTAGGTATACAATTTTGGCATAAAAAGGTAAGAATCCTGATTAGTTTTCGGAATAGACCGAATGAAGCAGCCAATTTTGCATCCAACTGAACATCGACCTCCCCAAAGCGTTGCCACATCGAGCAATCCTGTGTCCAGCAGATTACTGCGACCTTCATTAAGTCATCGGTCCACAGTTGGGGAAGGCTTACCGTCGAATAAAAGTATTTGCCGACAGCCACATGTTCTCCCTGAGCTCTCACATTGACCATGTCGTACTCCGCATGCACTCGATCTCCATGGTCATCAAAAGCCACATGGCCAGTAGCACCATTCTCTAATCGTTGCCTCCTGACGTAGTCGAACAGAAGACGGCCCGTCGTCCAGATAGACCCTGAGTTATCGCAGTCTGATGGAGGAGCGTGGATCTCCTCCGAAGTGTTCATGTCACGGATGGCTGATGCTAGCACGTAGCTGAAAGTATTAATATGTTTTTAAAAGAAATTACCATTGGAAATTCCAAACAATATTATCAATGTTTTAAAATAGACACTAGGGTACCTACCCATAGGGTAACCTATAGGGCTACGATAAGAAAAACGAATATTTTTGACGAAATCTTCAAAGTGGTTGACAATAACAAAACAGCAACTGGCTACTTTTGACCAAAAAAATTACTAGATGCCTTTTTTTTTTTAAATGTCGTTAATTTGTTTTCGTCTAATTTGGCCTGCACCGACAGTTTGGTTGTTAGAACCTCCATAGCAAGGAACTAATTAATTCATTAATGAGTTAGAGATTCAAAATGGAGGGAGAATGAGGATGAAAAAGGAGGAGGTTCTCCATTCGTTTGTTTTTTTTTTAGTAACTCCGTCATTTAAGAACCGATTTGAAAAAATCTACGTTCCGATTGATCCCATAGAAATTTCATCAAAATCGGTTCAGAAGATTGGTTTTTAAATCAAAATAGCTGGAGAAAATAAATCATCCAAGTAAACGAAATTGCGTGTTTTGCTTTCCTGTGACTTTCCAGTGGTGTTGTTAGGTGTGGGGTACCCATGGGGTACCACTAAAAAGTGAAAAATAAAAAACTTTTATAAAAAAATTAAATACAATTATAAATATGCATATAGATATGTATTTGGAAGTCGGTTGTATTTGTTTGCAAAAGTTTTTTAATCTTCAGGCTTCAGCAGACATGTTATAAGTATACTTACCTAGTTAATATTTTAGAAACCTAATGCAATACTTCACACAACAGTTTTAAATAAAGCGTAGGCTAGAGCTATAACTTACATAGAGTCCTGGATATGCGCGTGTTCGTTGGTAGCATTAACAAGTCGAAGTCCGAGTAGACCCTCGGGAGCGTTGGCTGCGTCCAGGGCCTGCTCCGTCACCATCCACACGTAGCCCACCGTCGTCATGTTCAGGAACGTCGCGTCGCGGAATATTATCTCAGCATCTGTTTTACTGTGGATAACATGATGATTAATAACAGCCAAAAAGTCGACCATAGCAATTGCGCAAACTAGAGTTATCTTTTATCTCAGAGTTGCTAACACAAGGTTAAATAGCAAAAACTTCATACATAATAGTCTCGGATTAGAACTAAACTCTGGTTTGTGCAAGTGGGCCTAAATAATTCATGCACTTGTAGACTCTCTCTTGGGTGGCGGAGGGGTTCGATGACATTAAAAGTGTGACCCCGTTGTGGTGAGTTTGGGATGTGTTGTAAGTAGTGATGATGGCAAGCATGCGCTATGAAGATGTTGAGTGGAATGGTGGTAAGGTTTAATGGGGTAAGTGGGGTTACGTTTTAGTGTGGTAGTGTTTGTTTCAGTGAGGTGAGGACGGGATGTGCAGGTGAAGGTACGCGTGGTTAATGATATCAGTGCATGTGAGCTCAGGGTCATAAGGAGGTGAGAATAACGTCGTGTGGGTATGACAGTGTGTTATGCGTTAAATAATACTGTAACGTACCTGGCATACATAAGAAACACCCTCGCCTGAGCACCTTTTACATCCATAAGCCGATCGCTGAAGGAATCAAGTCCTGGCTCGAATTCTATCACCTGTTCCACCACCACTTTACGGTCCACATCCTCATCCACGCTTTGAGAAGTCGTCTGGAACCTGCGAAAATAGAAATTTATGTTTTAATCGGGAAACGTTAAACTTGGACTTCAAACTTTTACAGTTTTTCTACTGCGTGCGGAAGTATAGGTGTAGCTACTACCTACTATTAGGTAGGTACATCTCTGACTAACCATTTAGATAGTACAGGTGTTACGTCAAGTTGTTATTTAATAGAATTTGTTTGTCAACTTACCGTCCCAGAATAGCCCTACCATCGGTATCAGAACTATGAATGAATATGACCTTCATGTAATTGAAGTGTTTCAACACATCTACCCACACATCAGCTTGGTGGGAGTATGGCGGGACTGTTCGAAGGAAAGAAACGTGGATGTTCTTGTCTGAAAAGGCGGAGTCTCTTGAAGATATCCCGATGACGGGGATGTGGTAGAAACCGCTGGTGTATGACACAGCAGCTGGCGAGAGGTCTCCAGTCAGTGGGTGAGATACCACGATGGCGTATACCTGGAAGAATTGTATCTTTATCGATTCTTCTGTCGATAGATGCTTCGTTTCTATTGATTGTACGTATACTTACACGATGTGCAATCAGGTCCTTGCATACATTCAGCGCCGTTTTTATAGGGTTCGGATCCATGAGCATGGAATAATCGTGGTAAGTGACTCCTCGAGGCACATATTGATCTTTGAAGTTCAGATTCTGAGAAAGAAACAAGTTATTTAAAATGTAATTGTGTTAGGTACCACTGATAAAAACTGGCTCATGTTGGTTTATTGTTTCGTATGCATATCAACGGAAATGAAAATTGGCAATAAGTGACTTAAATTGAAACGTTTGTAATGGGCACAACCGCACAAAGTTGGTTTATTGTCGCACTGTAGTTATTGAATATGGTGTTATCTGGTGTCAGACTGCACGAATCATTCATTATGACGTGTTCCATCGAAAATTGTGCTTTTTACAGAAAATGATAAATGATATTTATTTTGTAAGTAAGTAGGTTAAACATAACACTTTTACACATCAATCTTTTTGAGTAGTTTAAAACTAGATGAGGCCGGTGTTTCCTAGCTGACTACCCTGAGAAGAAACAAACTTAGGGGTCAAAGTCTCTTTCAAAGTCCATACAACCATACTGATCAAATCATATGAGAATCATGTACCTACGTTAATGTCTGAAGTGGTTTTTTTGAGGAAAGAACCACACAGATTTGAGTGGACCTATCCAGTCAGTGCAAGCCTTGTTCAGTAGTCGAGTAGCTCAACTTAGAACCAATAAGGAGCTAAACGACTCGTCGAACAATGCCAATGAAAGGACATTTGGGTGGGCCACAACTAGTACTCAAACTGCCAGACATCTTAAAAAACGTGCGGGGCAGTCTTTGGGGACTGCCGGTAGAAGTGAAAACTAAGCGAAAGCTAAAGCGTTCGGTGACAATAACGCAACTTCCATGATTTTTGTTCACCCAAAAAGTACACATTTATACACAGTAGGTACATATAGCGCATGGAAAGCGTTCGGTGACGATGACACGAGTTCCATGATTTTCACCCAAAAAGTGCTCAACGCGCCTAAAGAAGTTTCCACTTCAAATAAAAACTTACTCAAAAAAAAATAACAATAGAAAGATAACCCATATATAGTCCTCATATACACAATAATGAATGTTAAGATGAATGAATGAATAATGATGGAATGGATTTTCGTCTTCTGTAATAAGAGGTTCTTTTAAAACTTATATACCTAGGTATAGATGATAGAGGCGATCGATATACAGTTCACAAAAAGAACTTGAGAAAGCTTAACCAACGGGCGGTGTGCTAAAATATTCGAGCTTAGGCATACGATCTAAGGCCTCTCTCCTCTAATGCCGCCTATCAACCAGTGCCGCCGGCCAATTCCCGCATCACCAGATAATACAGAACGCTTACATCTAAAAGCCGTAGTCCATGAATGGCATACCTACTTAGTTATGTGAAGCTGAAGTGTCACCATGAAAACGAAGACCCATAAAGACCCCCATCCCTCTTAATAATTAGCTGGCACCTCCTGATCAGCTCACCGATATAGTGTCCTTGTAGAATGCAATAGATTCGTTGCTGGAGAGGACCCCGCCTACGTTGTAGTAGGTGGGGTTGGAGAACCGTCGCCGGTCGATGTCGGCCGCCACCAGGTGTCCGGCGCAGCACAGCACCGCGACGTAGATGTGGGACGACCACATCTTGCTATCGAGATGACGAATGAAACATTTCAATAAAATTGTAAGCGAGATGTAAATGTAATATACAGAGGGATTGCATGAATACTGCACGCCAGTTGCAGCAGAATGGTAGTTGTAATGCAATTGTTTCGGTTGACTTTTAAACTGCATCGAAACTACCATCAACCAATTAATAATAATAAAAAGATTTAATTACTGCATTAGGTCAGGCTTTGGTGATGCCGTGAGGATTGGATTTGGATTACAAGTTGCTGTAGGTTTTTTGAAGCCTGGGTCATCTCATCAGTGTGGTCAGGCTTTGTTTTAAAACCTACCCTTCCCTATGGTATCCCACTTCCTAAGTCAGAATCAGTGTGTGCTACAAAATGTAGAGTTACGTCCGTGGTAAAAAATAGATTGAAGATGTATTGCTGGATGAGTCACGTGGGGCGAATTTTGCACCAGCATATCTTTACTCCTGGAATTTGCATCAAATTCTCTTTGGCTAGTACAGGGTCGCAACTCGCTAACTAAATTCGACTTCATTGGGCGATAGTTAGATAAAATAGGGTATTTTGCTGAAAAAAAATATTTAAAAATATGTACTTATTTATTAAAAATTAGTCCGTCAGATGGATTAAAAATATTGAACGTATTTTTTCTTTTTTCACGTTACAAAAAATGAAAACGATACTTACTACACTTTTTATCAAAGCCTCTTGAACTAAGGTGCGCTTTATCAAATTTATCATTTGAAAAAAAAAACGAGTCCATTCTTTTTTGTAAATCTAACAGACGAACTAAATAGAATTACTTACTTATTATTTTTATATCTAGTGATATAATAATTCTATTCTAATTGTATATATTAGGTAGGTTATTGTTTGGTAAATTTTCAAAAGAATGTGTTCTAGTTATTCGGTGTAGCATAGGTAGGTAGGGACGGACAAAGTCACATTATCATGCATCTTAACTTTTCGACAGTGTGGTGGAGCGTATTGGAGTGGACAGAGAAACGCAACTGCGCAATCTAGAGGCTTGTGCCGATGCGCGGCAAAGCAAGTGGTTGCGGTCGCAGTGCGCATGCGCGAGGTGTGGCTTCAGCCTGGCCCAGCCACCGGATGACGAGATGACGTAATAGCACTCACGTCATTCCTCGAATGATGACGGTGATAGGCACCCGCGAATACGAATTTTGCTACTGCTGATTGGAAGTTGACACAAAATATTTAAAAAAAAACCAAAAGCCCTTTTTCCTTTTTCGAGATTGCGCTTCAATGCTCACCGATGCGAATATTATGGCAAGATTGTAGCTACTATCTATGATAAAACTATACAACCTACTAATAAGTACCTACCTATCCTACTAAGCTAGACTTAGGTTCAATCATTAGGTATATACCTACCTACCTAATTAAGATTTATGAACAAAGTTAGAAAACCACTTCTACGTCTAAATAAGTGACAGGAATAATTACGTTACAGCTCAACTTTAGATTGAGCATGAATATTTGAGACACACCCCTTTCGTACCCAATCCAAATTAACACATTCTAAGGACGCTAACATACTGGATTTTAAATCTTACCTTATAGTCCTCTTCGTTAGGCTTAATTTCTGCCCATTTTCGTTATAAAAAGAGTTAAATTCACCGAGTTTCAAAATTATTTCATGAACAACAGACGTAGGATGCTGTAAAAGCAAGAGCTGTGGAGCTTCATCTCAGCCGCGCCGAATTGAACCGCGCAGGCGTAAATACCGAATCAATACATAAACGAATATTCTGGAATACCAGTATACAGGCAATAGTAAAAAATAATAATGCTGTTTTGGATTTGGGACCGTCCTTCTGTAAGTGCAGATAAAGCCTTTATAAAATATGATTCCCTTCCTTGCATGTGCGAAGAGAGAAGGCTCTTGACATACAAACAGTACATAAGGTTTTTTTTATTGATGACTACTTCCATTACCTATACTTAATACTACCGTAACAAATGAATTGCGCGCTATTGGTGCAAACTGCAGTAATGCGTTCGATTGTACTCTTATATTATGCTATGTCCTTTCTGTTACCTACATCTAGACACAATACATAATAGTGGTTAAGTTTACCCCTTCATTGATCCATGCTACCATTCTCTTAGATTACGGGTTGTTGATTATTGCTTGAATAGAAAAGTGCATGCGTATAGCGGAAATTTTCTTGTTTATCTGTAAGTAGGTCACTCTCTCATAGGTCTAAACATAATATAATATACCTACCTAAACAAGAAAAACAAAAAGGGTTATTTAAAACTCAATAACTTTTATTTTTGTATCCAACTTACATCTAAAAAAATCTTACAAAACATTAAAGTCGCAGCAGAAAGACAGAAGCAACAAAATCTTAAAATTAAAACGCTTCTTCACTTCCTTAGCCCTATACTTTTACAAATCTATAAATAACAATTTGCTTGGTACTCATTTGCCTTCTCAATTGTTTTCGTGTTTTTTAAGCCCAGCCCCAAGCGGCTGGTACCCATGCTGATGGGGCCCAAGGCTTGGCCGGCCACTCAGGAGTCTGCGGTCGTAGGGCAGCGGCGGCAGCCGTGGCAGCGTGCTGGGCAGCCCCTGCAGCTCCAGCCGCGCCGGAGCTTTGGATTACGGACAGCTTTAAAGCTTCTAAGTCTGAAATTGAAAAGATTTTTAAAATACATATAATGGGCAGGCTTTCAAACTTTCTCAAAATATGTGGTGCACATCTATGATGATGAAAATAACACAGACACAGAGTTTATTTAAGGAAGGTTAGGTTTAAGTGTTATCACTACACTGGCAGCAAATATTACCCATCTCCCAGATCTGCTAGATTAATCACTGACTTCAAAACTTGGAACGGCAATTGAACATAGACTGGATTCGGAAGGCAGATGACCGGGTATAGTGGCGGTGGCGCAAGTTGGTAGAGTGAGTCATAAAACCACCAGTCTTCGGCCACTTACCAGCGTTCTGCAACCTAGCAGCCTGGTTGCTCGCGGCACGTTGGATGGCCTTGGCAGCGGCCGCTTCCCGGGCCGCGGCGATCTTCTGCGCGGCGGCGGCGCGGGCCTTCGCACCTGCCAACTGCGCCTGCGACTGTACTGCAGCCTGCGCGGCCTCCAGCGCGTGCGCACGGGCGTTCCTTGCTGCCTCCTCACTGTCAATAAAATTTATTATAGTCTTTTATGTAACAACTGAATGACTTTAAGGTAGGTAGAGTAACCTAGTGATTACTGTTTGAAAAATAAATAAAAAGGAGACGACCGTTCATGAGCTTAACCCATTAGTTCGTTCTTTCTTTGTCGACGAAGAACGACTGTTCACTCTTTCTCGTTCGTTTTTTGCGTGATCTAATTAAGACATTTTTCCTGCATTTATATGAACATGACTGAACTAACTGAGAACTAAGTTCTAGGCTAGCAAAGATTACCATCGACCCTTTATGACGATTGCCTCTACCGCTTCTCTTTTATGACAAACCTCTTATGAGCTGCGCGAGCGGCCGCGGCTTCCTTGGCGCTGGCAACGGTTTGTTGTTCGAGGGCAGCATGCTTGGCCGCGGCTACCTCGTGCTGGGCCGCCATCACTGCCATCGCAGCAGCTTTAGCTGCTGCCACTGCACCGGCCACGTCCGAGCTAGTGTCTGACGACCAAGTCCCTGGAAAAATGTATTTAAGATAGTGATTTAAATGAGTCAAATTGAAGACGGCCTGGCTTAATTATCTTTTATCCATCTTTATCAATTACTTCGAGTAGAGATAGGTAGGTGGACCTTATAAGTTACAAAAGAGGCTACAGGTTAGTATTTTGTTTTTTAAATGGTAGTGTAATGGCTCCATAGCTCTCTCAATACAAAGCTTAGGAATAATGTCCCTAAGTTTCATCTGCTACTCTTTTCAAGGTTTCTGTGGGATGGGCCGGATAAGGCTAGCGGGAATAGAGCTGAGCTGAGTGAAAAAGCTTTTGGCAAGCGAGCTCCATCGTCTACCACACATCAGGGCATTCTATCGGGTGAGATTGTGTTCAACCGCGAACCTAAATCTTGGTACTACTCTTAGTTTCTACTTTTCTAGTACTACTACTAAATGCGAAAATTTGGGTGGATGTTTTTTACTCAATCACGCCGGAACTGCTGAACGGATCTGGATGTTTGGCACAGAGATAGATTGTAGTCTGGAATAGCACATAGGCTACTAATACTGGGAGTATCTTCCCTTGGGTTAACCTTCACGCGGGTAAAGCCACTGGCAAAAGCTCGTAAATAATTATAAAAGCTTATAGCAAAAATGATTACCATGTCCTCCCTGCACCCAGGCCGCTGGCCACGCAGCCGGTTCCACGCTGATGACGCTGCGCTTGTCCTGGCTGCTGGCCATCACAGCCGCACCCAGACAGATGGCCAGCACCTACGGACAATGACTATCTTATGAACATGCCCTAAGACTCTGTAAGCTTGGGCTCTTGTGGGGCATAATTATGGGCAAAACTTTAAGAAACTGAAATGCAAATCGACTTTTGTAGCTGACCGTGCTACTTTTAATCCAGATAATATTTTGAACTTATGGCGGCACACATTTTTTTTCAAATTTATTAACAATTGTTTACTTACGAAAGTAATGAAACCCATTTTGTTGTTGACTTGACGTCTTCACACGATACTGTGATACACAACTGATGGACATGGATCGTTTTATATTGTCGAATCCGGAAAAGACTGTACCGTATCGTAGGTATAGAAAGGGATAAAGAAACGAAGTAGGTACCTACACAGTGCCCACCGTCTAAATGCGAGCAGGAACCTGTCACTAAATCGAAATTCTTTCATTTTCTTGTGGAACAATAGGTAATAACTTAAAATAGGTACTAGCTAGGTACTCATAAGAGATTTACTCTCAATATCTTTACTTACCTAGTCGTTAAGTTTATTACTCATTTGGTTGTTATGATGTAAATAAGTACCTAATAATACTTCTTAGTTGGTCTAGTAGTCGCAAGCTTAATCGCTGAGCATGAGATCTTCAGTTTGATGTCTAATTCAGGCATTTATTGCCAAATGTGGATACATCATAACTAATAGGTAGGTAAGCAAGGTAACTCTAATAAGTAGCTAGGTAGACACTTAGATACTTATTATATAGGGTAAATTGCTTCAAGGAGTAGGTACGTAATAAATAAGGCAAACGAGTGAGCACACGAGAATTACGAGTTAACACGAGAAGAAGAAGAACCACGTTGCTCTGCCAACATGATAATGTACCTACCTACTAGTAACGAATATTTGCATTCGCGAACATTCGCAATTTTTCTACATTTGTATTCACAAGAAACTACTTATGCGAGAGTTCGCGACATATTATTTTCCTCTATGGTTCGCGAATGCGAATATAAATAGAGGCGAATGTATTTGAAATGTTTGAGATAGATAAATATTCGCATTCGCATTCGCGAATCCAACATTCGTTACATCACTACTACCTACTACTTATACTGGTTACGTTAGGCATAGTAGTCATGGTATTAGCGATCATTGCCCTTTCTCTTGTAGTACTTCTTTGACCTTCTCGAAACCCTTGGGTCTCGGACCTTTGGTAGGCGTACGAGGGGCCGATGCACCTCTCGAGCACCAACCGACGCGGAATCACCATTTTCTCTATGAATTCTTTACCCAAAGACAATCCACGATTGATGGGCAATAGTCCTGACTATGGCAGGATATGAAAAAATAAGAAGTTGGACTATTAGATATTATAAACATTGTAGGAAGCGGAATCCAAACAAATAACTAGGTTTATATGTACCTACCCATCATCGGTTTCTATCTGCAAAAATATCTTACGATCAAATGAAGATTACGATAGATGTCGATCCATGAGGATAAAAGGCTTTATTTTTTTAATAAATGACACCAATAAATGTGAGTGGATCGCCATTCTGAAATGCAATAAGTACAGCTCTACGTTATTAATGGATCGGCAGGCCGTTATATGATTCGTAAACTGGGTAAGAAAATCGCTAGATTCCTGTGTGCGATCAACTCAGCTCAGGAACTTAGGGTCAGTCAGACAGGTATAGCCGAAGGTCACCAGCCACGGGCCAGAAATATGACTAACGTGTGAGTGTACTCTAGGATAACGTCA